>OZ007597.1:291989761-293273011 GCA_963931845.1 Maratus michaelseni
CCCTTTTATTTCAGGTGCACTGTCAAAAATTTTATGACAAATGATATTTTTTCAAAACTTTGTTCCTTCAAATGGCACCAAAATTAAAACTCAGTTTTTATTACTGATATGTATAATTGCTGTTCTAATATACGTCTTTTTACTGTTATGAAAACTGTTGCATTTGCAACAGTATAACTACTGTCTGCAAAAAATAGGTTATGTGCCTGCTAATGAAAAAAAACTAAGCAAACAAAATGAGAGGTTAAGTAAAAAAAAATAGTTTAGTTAAAAAAATTGCTCATAGATGTCACTGCACGATAGAAATCTGAGCACTATATAAAAAAAAAGTATTCAAAACTCAAATTAGCAGCTATAGATTATTCTGTACAAACTATTATGAAATTGAGTAGTACTAGTTGGATGCTGGCTGGTATATGAAAAAAAAAAAAAAAAACTTGACACTTTTTAATGTTTTTTATTATTTTTGATTTTGTAAATCTTGAAAGTGTATTGTAATTTTCTACATAACTTTTACAGACATGATGGGGGTTATCTTTATTATTACTATTTTTATTAATAATAATAACTATCAAAAATATTATCATGCTGATAAAATTTTTATGTGAAGTTCAGCTAGCATCATATTATTACTTTATGCTTTATATCAGTAACAAAATTGAGAAAAGCCAATTTCTTAAATGCCTTAGTCTTGTGCTTTGGTGATAGGCATGGCATCCTTCATGAAGTCTATTAGGAGTTTTAATGGTAAACGGAATATAAAAACATATGAGGTATGTTGCTTTATGAAATGAAAAATTTAAACCGATAACTGATAGCACATGAAAATTAAGTTTTTGAAATAACCATTGAAAGAAATCATGGACCCTGTAGAAACACTCTTGCAAGTGCTCCTCAATTATGCTATTATTAAAACCCTGGAAATAAAAGTAGTTTTTTTTTCTTTTTTTAGCTTCTGTTCTTAGCTTTTTCCTAAAGTCTGAGTCTAAAACTTCAGTTACGTTCATTCATTAGATTCGTCTTTCAGATTTCTTTAGTCTTTGTTTTATATAATGTTTGCATGCCTCTTAGTATGTTTAGTTACATTTATGAATATATTGAAATTATAGGAAAAAGCCTTTTTTTTTTCATTATTTCAAGCAATATGAGAAGTAATCTTTTAGAAACTTCAGAATGAAAGTGTGTGAACATGTGTTATGAAAATGATTTATTTATCAATTATGTATTAATTCAGTTCAAATTTGATGTTTTACTATCTGCTATTTTATTGTTTTTTCAGTGATTTCAAAATATTTATATCGATCAAATTTATTACTAGACTAATGGCTTCCCAAGATATGACTCTTTCATCTGGAGATGAAGAGACTTCTGATTTTTGCCATATTTGCAAGACAAAGTTTGTTCAACCGAGAATTTTATCATGTCTTCATGTTTTTTGTGAAGAATGTTTGAAGAAGTTGCCAGAAAATGGTATATTTCATAGCCACATCAAATGTCCAGACTGTGGGCAAGAAACTAAGGTAAAATATTTCCTACATTAATTTTAATGTATTCCATATTTATTGCAGGGTTGGCAAGTTTTTGCCATAGGTGGAAAAACCTGGTAAAAACCGTCCTGGCAAAAATAGGTTTTTGCCAAAGTGGTGGCAAAAATAAGCTATGTTTATTTAATTTTTTCCCAGAAGAAAAAAAAAGAAAACTAAACTATCTGATGAAAGAAACACAAACTTTATGCTTAGTTTAAAAATCAATATTCTAAATTTATTTTTGAACTCTTAAGGAAATTATGTATAATTATGTGTTTTGTGAAAGAATACTAACTTTTAAAACAAAATTATAAATGAAAAAAAATACTAATTTTATATAAATAAATAGAAAACTTAATTAATTATTCATGTTTATACAATAATTATCAATGATTATTTACAATAGAAATGTGCAGACTGTAAATGTGTAAAGCGTTTATGTTTATATGTGTAAGAAATTCAAATAAACATTTATATTCTAAATTCAAATTTTTAATATAAATTTATAATTAAAGCAGAACACTATAAAATGGCTACAGCCTATTTACTCAAAGTAAAGAATATAACTTTTTGTCCCTTTCTTGGAGTGAAGATGGAGAGAAAAAAAATTCTAGTTTCCTAACAAGGTGTAACAGAAATGTATTTGCAATATATAATTTTCAATTTAATTTACCGTATTTTCGGGAATATGCGCCGCATCATTGAAAAATCGGTAAAAATGAAATAGTCACGATAAAAAACGATCGGCAAAATTGGATTTAAAAGTAACAAGAATAGGGATAAAATCTTACAAGATATATGAATTAGCAATAAAACACAGGTTTGAAAAAAATACGTACTAAAGTATATAATAAATACTTTTAAAGAGTGAGCTATTAATATTGAACAGAAAATAGAGAAATATGGGTAAGTTAAATATATTTTGACTATAATAATTACGTTTTTATAATAAAGATATATTGTGATATGTACTCTTTATGAACTTTATACTGAGATTAAATGAATATAAATAAAGGTGAAATATGAATGAATGTTAATGAATCCATGTGTTTAAAAGTGTATTTGAAGCAATAAGACTAAAAAAACATGAAATGAAGGCTTGTTTTTCACAATATCCAGATTTTGCCCATGTTGAGGGGAAAAAAAAATCATTGTACCTGCCGCCCTTGCGTATGCGGCGCATCGCCGATATTTTAAACTTTTAAACACGTATGTGCCGCGGCACTTACTCCCGAAAATATGGTAATTACTTTTTTATTAGTAACAAACTACTTTCATTGGATAAATAATTATAAATTAGTACCAAATACTTAAATATCTACATAATTTTAGGACTCATTACATTAAACAAAAATAGTAAAGTTATATAAAACCTTTTGATAACTAAAAAAATATTAATGCCTGACAAAATATTTTATTTAAGAAAAAAAAAAAACTAGATATCCAATTTTTAATTTGGTTCTTAAATTCCTAAGTATTAGACCAGGGCATGAAATTTCAGTTGAAAAGGTACTCGCCAGACTAAAATGTTTGCTCGCCACTATTAGGTAACTTTCAATACAAAAAAGTCCTTCCTGCCTGTACCGGAAGGAAAAGGTAGCTTTCCTATATCTTCGTTTTAAAATTTTAGCTAATGTTAAACGAAAACAGAAAGTTAAAATACAAAGAAAACATTTACAAAAGATTCGTTAATACTGAATTTGAATAAGAAATTCGCCAAATTATTGAGCAATAGCCAAATTGGCTTCATTTATGAAGACTTATTTTGGTCGTCAAATTTGGTGAGAATTTGGCGCTAACGGATATGAATTTATAGTTTTATGCGTATGATTGTGAAAATTATTACAACAATGAAAATTTTTTTAATGTGCTGTCTTGTTTCAAAATGTCAGCCACCCTAGAATTTCAAACTGCTCTATCTCAGCCATTTTTTAAGATAGAAGTAAACCAAAAAATGCTCTGGAATCCTCGTATCAAGGCCTAACACTTAATTTAAAAATAAATTTGAATTTTTAACTTTTTTGTATATTTATTTTAGTTTTAAATTTTTAAGTGGCCGCTATCTTGAAACAAAATGGCGGACCAAGCTGCCCAATGAACTCGGTCGAGACATTGGTGAGCTTAATACACATAATTAGTTTCATCAAAATTGATTTATAAATACGAGCGTTATCGCATGACATAGGTCATATATATATATAAATCAACATTTGAACGGAGGGTGGTTTTGGGGTCTGGGGGTCATGATCGATGAAAATATATTGAAATTTTCCGGAACTGCTTTCCTCCGAACGGCTGCAATAGGTAGCTTTATTTTTTTGTATTGAAAGCTACCTAAAAGTATAAAGCTACCTATTGCAGCCATTCGGAGGAAAGCAGTTCCGGAAAATTTCGGTATATTTTCACCGATCATGACCCCCAGACCCCAAAACCACCCTCTGTTCAAATGTTGATATATATATATATCTGACCTATGTCATATGATAAGGCTCGTATTTATAAATAAATTTCGATTAAACTAATTGTGTGTATTAAGCTCACCCATGTCTCGACCGAGTTCGTTTGCCTGCTTGGTCCGCCATTTTGTTTCAAGATGGCGGCCATTTAAAAATTTAAAACTAAAATAAATATGCAAAAGAGTTAAAAATTCAAATTTATTTTTTGCTTAAGTGTTAGGCCTTGATACAAGGATTCCGGAGTATTTTTTGTTTTATCTCTATCTTAAAAAACGGCTGAGATACAGTAGTTTGAAATTCTAGGGTGGCAGACATTTTAAAACAAGATAGCACATTACAAAAGTTTTAGTGAACGCGACTTCTCGCAAATTATTATCTTTCATTGTTGTAATCATTTTCCCATCATATGCATAAAACTATATATTCATATCCATTAGCGCCAAATTCTTGCCAAACTTGGCGACATTTGGCGAAATATCACCAAATTTGGCGACCAAAATAAGTCTTCATAAATGAAGCCAACTTGGCTATAGCTCAATAATTTGGCAAATTTCTTATTCAAATTCAGTATTAACGAATCTTTTGTAAACAGTTTCTTTGCATTTTAGCTTGCTGTTTTCGAGTAACATTAGCTAAAATTTTAAAACTAAGATATAGGCCCAGTGGCAGAAAGTTCTGTAGCTGTCTGCGACAAGCTTTTAAAATTTCATAATCTGTCTGCAAATTTTGCGTGCAATTTTAATGAATGAATAATACATTAAACTAGGAATTTTTCATCATTTTATTTAAAATAGGGTAAGCTTGATGCATTCTCATTAATTTTGCTTATAACTTTTGATGTTACATATCGTTTCATCATCCCACTTCTTGTGGGATTTTTAAAATGGGAAGGATAAGCATTGGGGGGGGGAGAGAGAATATTCCTTCCCCTGATGCAGCTACAGAAATTCCTTGTGGAGAAAAATGTCGTAAAAGTCCTGCATCAGCTGCAGATCGGGTTAACACTGTTTTCAGTTCGAGCTGAGTTTAGATTCCTGCAGGTTGGATTGGTCCATTTTTTTAAAAGTTGGTTCTGTATATTCTTTCAGATTTAAAAATTTATGTATTAAACATAGATGTTTTCTGACTAGACCGCTAAGTGCAGAGCTGCAAGGTTTGGCAGGAAGAGTCTGAAGTGTTGTTTTGTCTGAAGTTACGCACCTCAAATAGTCAAATCCCACTTTTGGACTAGTTTTCGTAATTTTTTTATGTTTTTTTTTTCTTTTTGCAGTGAATTTTTACATTAGTAAAAGGAATCCAGAATTCCTCCATCGATTTTTGATTTTTTTATGCAATTTTTAGCATTTTTTCTTGTTCTGCGACGATCTTTAGACATTAGTAAAAGGAACTGGGTTTCAATATTTTAGCAGTCTTTTTGACGATACTCACAATTATTTTTTTCCAAAATAGCTTGATGAAAATACCTTTTTTTTTTTTACCGCGATCTTTTGACGAAATTCGCGTGTTTTTACCGCGATCTTTTGACGAAATTCACGTGTTTTTACTGCGATCCTTTGTCGAAATTCATGAGTTTTTACCGCGATCCTTTGCCGAAATTCGCGTGTTTTTTCGCTATCTTTTGACGAAATTCGCGTGTTTTTACCGCAATCTTTTGACGAAATTCGCGTGTTTTTATCGCGATCTTTTGACGAAATCCTGTGTTTTTACCGCGATCTTTCGACGAAATCCCGCGTTTTTACCGCGATTCTTTGCCGAAATTCACAAGTTGCAGACAGTTTTTTAAATTAATTTCATTAGTGCAGACAAAAATCGTCTGCAAGAGATTTTCTCTGTCTGTGACTACGTCGCCGTGTTGCGATTTTTCTGCCACTGGGGATATAGGAAAGCTACCTTTTCTTCCCGGTACAGGCCGGAAGGATTTTTTTACATTCATTCAGACAGTAATGTCGACCACCATACCTGCGCAGAAAATGAACTATTTATGACAAACTGAATTGAAATTGACCATTGTTAGAAGGAGCTGTCTGTTAAATCCAGAATATTTTACATACATGAAAAACAAACATGAACGGTTTTTAAAATGTTAAAAAATCGGGAGCAGCTGAGCTTAGGTGGCGAAACCTGACTCATTTTGCGCAGGAGTGAAGAGTGATCAGATTCAGCCTCGGAAGCGAAAAAAGCAACGAGCGGTGTGAAAGCGGGGGAAACGAATGCAGACGGGAGAAATTTGTTCCTCTGTATGTAAGAAATGGAAGTGGGTGACGCCGCATTTTTTTCTTATTTTGAAAGATAAATGCCGTCGCTTGATTTTAAAACACTTCCGCATGTCGCTAGATTGAGGTACGATATTCTGAGCTTATACAGTTTGATTTGAAGCCCAAGATTTCAAAAGATGAAACTTACTCGCCAACCTTAAATATTTACTCGCCAATGGTGAGCTGGCGAGCAGAAATTTCGTGCCCTGTATTAGACTGAATCCCACCTATTTTATAAACATTTAAAATATATAAAACTTATTATATTTATTAATTAGCAAAGTTAAAAATATAAAATGATATATGTTATTAAATCTAATTGTTTATAGCATTATGATCCTTATTAATTTATAGATCTTACTACACATTGAAGGCCAATAAGAAATTGCCATTTTTGCTGTTTTTTCTTTTCATTTTTGCCCTGGTTTTTTCCAGTTTTTGCCACTGTCTGGCAAAAATAGCAACCCTGATTTATTGAACTACTTTTCCTCATGGTTTTTTATATTCTAGGGGGCACATTTTTCAGGTGTTCATGGGAATCTCAAATCTGGCACCCGAGTGAACTTTCTCATTTTTATTTCTTGTCTTTCTTCATTCCTTTCTTGCCATATCTTTTTCCCCCTTGTGTTCCCAGTAGCAGAATTTTCTGTATCAATCTGCAGCACCATATTCACAAATCAAAATTTATCTGCGACTCCTAGCATTGAGGAATCAAACTTATGGTGGAAAATTATAGTCATTTTTAACTCATATAGAAAGCAAAATTTGCTTTTAATACTATCTGATGGATAATATGCAAATAAAAAAAAAAAAAGAAAAAAAAAAAAAGAAAAAAAAAATGCAGTTTAGTTAATGCAATACAAAAAGATTAATTAAAGTAAAGAAAGTAATAATAAACTCAGTTTAATCTTTTAAAATAATTTATTGAAAACATGGCAAGCAACCGTCTGAATCATTAATGATTCTGCTAACTACTTTTGATGTAACAGATTGCTTGAAAGCAACTTTTGTTGAGACATGCTTAAAATGTTGAAAATATGACATGCCATACTTTTCAACCAATGCAGTTTTCAAAAACTTGCGTATATTTTTAAATCCACTTTCAGGACCATTGAGCATTATAAATACACGCATGTCAGATGTACCAATATCTTCCAAAAAGCCATCATCACCTCTTGGTCTTTTTAGCATCACATTAGCAATTACAGAGCCCCAACTCTCACATATAGCCTCTGACACAGGGATGGAAATGGCAAACATAAAAAATTTTTAAATAAGTGGAAACTTATTTTTTAGTTGTAACATAGCTACTTTAAAAAGCTTTCGTATGTCACAAAGTAAGCCCTCGTCCCGGCTCTCAGCTATTTTATCTTCTATAAATGAACACAACCTTTTGTACTCAAAGAAAAGTGTGTCCTTGTCAACATTTGCAACGATGAAAGGAAAATCACTTATATAGTTTGAGAATGTCTCAGAGGTGAAGGTTGAGGATGAATGTGCCCCAGAAATATCTGATCGTGGAAATATCAAGTGGTCAAAACTAAAAAGACATTCAACTTTTTTTATAATTTCATCATTACATTGATTTTTTCCTTTTGTATAATAGGTAAATTTTTCCAAAATGCATGTGATAAATTTGATGAAATCTTTGAGATCATTTTTATAAGTTGCAGTCAGCTGATTTTCATTCTCTTCATGATATGTGGCTGAAACAGATGATCTTAATATTTTTGCACTTATTGGTTTGTCAGGAAGTGGGACACCTTGATATGTACAAAACTGGAACATTTCTAGAGCTGTTTTGGAATGTGCAAAAAAAGCATTTGGAATTTTTTCCAAAAAATTGCACAAATCATCAATTGTTGTGAGGTGGGACATTTCACTAACATAATTCAAAAATATTTCTAAATGAGAATGAAAATTGTTGAGGTTTCTCAAATAATCCCAGGGAAGGATTTCAGCTGACTGAACACATTTGGAAAATTTTGATATAATATTATATAAATCTGCTAACAAAAGTATATGAAATAAAGTTGTCTTAGTTAGCAGTTTGTCTCTTAAGGTAAATAAATCCATATCTTTTTCACAAGCAGATACAAAAAATTTATAATCGTGTATGAAGGTTGTGAAGACTTCCATAGAATATGAAGCAAACTTCATAGTTTTGAAAAGTTTTGGTCTGTATAAAAATTCCTGAAAATCTTGCGAAATATTTACAAGACTCTCGTACTTAAGGCCATAATTAAATTCTTTCATACATTCAAGTATGAGATTATATGCCTTGTTTAAAATGTTCGGCATCTCAGAATTTTTTTCCATTAATTCAATCCGATGCATTATGTCCCAAGATGCAAGGACATTTTTTTAATTTAATTCTGTTTTTATATGGTCAGCAACACCTAGTTTTATGTACTGTCCATCTACAGCTAAACCAGCTAAGTGTTCCCTCACATACTGAGCATCTAAACCAAATTTATCAAGGGTATTAAGAATGCTGGAAGACAGGCCTTTGCCAGAAAAATCATTCACAAAATTGTGTTCTAAATAAATAGAATGAAATAAATTTCTTGCATTGACGTCAAAAATCGGTATTCTCAAACCAACGATGTGTCTGCTACGATGATTGACTGTTATTTTGTCAGCAACAATTCCCACAGGAAGATCTGCACTTGTAATAAAGGTTGCTATTTCTTTCAGAAGCACAGAATGCACATGTGGTAAGTACAAGCGGGGGAATTCCTTCGAGTGATTTTTCGTTCCAATATCACAGCCACTGTTATGCATGATGCACACCAAATCTTCATATGATTCGTAAGATAAGTTTTTTTTATATATGAAATAAGCAGCATTCGCACAGTTGAGGGCATTTAATTTCCCTGCATTTTCCATTTCTTCAGATTCTTTTTTTTCACGGAAATAGGTTTGTGAATTGGTAATGTGTTTGTTTGATTGCATGTGTCTTTTGATGTCTGTCTTTAAATTTCTAAATGATCTTGGCATTATGTCATTTTCTGTGAAAGATTCACCATTTTTGAAATCATAAAGAAGGCTGCTTCCACAATATAAGCATTGAAGTCCATCATCTATTCTTACAAAACATCTTGCCCATTTCAGAAGCCTTTCAATGGATCGAGAATTAGTCAAGAGTTCTATCCTTTCTTCATCTGTCAAATCAACTGAAGTTTCTGTTTCTATAACAGCAGGATTTTTTGAAGTAGCAGCTTCTTTATGTTGTGCTTGTAGATCTAAATAAATGAATATTTAAATTAACTAGTTTGCTAATTTAGGTGAAATCAAAGCAGAGATGCATATTTCCGTAAAAAAAGTCATATTTCTCTTGGCAATCGATAAGAAAATTTTTAATCGGCACTTGGCGAGTGTTAACTAAGATGGCGATTGATGACCAATTTTTATCGCCACTTTTACGACTTTAATTGCCATGTGGCGACTTATTTTCACTTCTACTTGCAAAATTTTACGAAACTACATGAGGCTTGAATTACATTCAATACAAAACAATATTTTTATATATCAAAGATACAAAAACAATTTACATAGAAAAACATTTTTTTAATATCTTTTATAAAAACGTGGGGGTTATATTCATGAAATTTTTGTCCAGGATCAAAAAATTAAATTCGTACCATAAGCAAAATGCTTTTCCACGTATTTATTTATAACCGTATATATTCCGACAAATAACGCACATTTTTGTTAATAGAAAATTAATCAAAATTTACAGATACATGGTACACCAGTTACAAAAAATAAAACATTAAAAATTTAGGATGTATGAGCGTAAGAATTACTATCTTTGCATTATTGTACACGGCACACATCATTCGTTCTCACGTACATACAAATAACAATCTTAGTATTTTGAATGAGCCATGCGTGTGATGCGCATTATATGGCAGAATATACGGTATATATATCGTACCAGAAACAAACAATTATATACTGTAATAATATATTTATTTAAATAACACAATAAAAAAAAATAATAAACCACTTACTTGTGACAGTTTTTAAAATTTGTTCCAGAAGTTCCTTATTAATATCACCACAATTGCTCCCTAGTGTTTCATTCGTTTTTGCCTTTTTGGGGGGCTTTTCTATGGATTTAACTTCTTCCAATTCTCTCTTTGAGTTAACTTCTTGCGTTGGTTTATCATCAGGAAACCCTTGTCCAACAGAAACCTCCACTTGCTGCGTATCTGAATCAGAAGTTGCAGCTCTTTTAAACAAGTCCATAACATTTTTGTTTGCAAGTGATTTGAATTTCACTTTTAGACCTGGGTGACTACGCTGACAATGCGTTTTTAAATTTTTAAGCATTAGCGATTCGTCGCAATGCAAACACGACACTTTTTCGGTCTGCGAAGCCATTCCAAAGATTTCCGAGCACGTGCATACAAACAAAATAGCAAGAGAAATGAAGAAATAGAGTCAAAGAGCAATAATGCCACACACTTAGGAAGGAGTACTAAGTTATATGTACGTTCTTTTGTACTACGTCACGAAGATAGAAGAGGCCCACTGAAGGTTGAAAACCAATCACCTCTTCCAGAGGGAATGAAGGGCGTGTCAGTATCACCGCGATCTCGATGATTGACACTTTGGTTTCTTCAAGGAAAAGAATCTTTCGTTCATACAGTTTTGGGAGAAAATGGCGGTAATTTGTTGCAAGGAAAAATTTTAAAAAAAGAAAGAAAAATACAATAATTTGGAATCCAGTTTTTTTTTTTTTTTTTTTTTTTTTTTTTTTTTTTTTTTTTAGCGTCATGAACATTTAAAAAAAAAAAATCTTTTTTTTTTTTTTTAATGTTTAAAATGAATCTGCAAGTTTCAAAATGAATCTGCAGCGCTCGCTGCCGTGCTGCACGGTTTCTGCTACCGGGCTTGTGTTCTGTCACTTCTTTAGAGAAAGTGCATTTATTCTCCATTCAGATGCTACTGTGGTACATGTAAATACCATACATCAAACAATAGAAAAAAAATGACTAAGTAAAAAATGTATCCGTCAATCTCGGATTAAAAGCTGTCACTGATATAAAATGGAGTAAATGAGCCTTGAGTTGGACTAGTAACTATCTGCAGCAATGTCAAACTGAACTTATTTATTGAAAAACATTAACGAACTGGAAAGATTCAAAGCAAAAAGTGCTAGACTTGCAAAAGACATGGAATTAGATAATAATTTCATTTTATGCTTTCCTGAATTATTGGAACTCCATTAATAAGCCCCAATAATAAAATAGAAAACAAAAAATGTTAAAAGCTATATTGAAACCAGGTAAGGAAATGGACTTTGAAGTGAGTGATGCATGGTTTTGATGGTTTAAATGTTAAAGCCTAGCAATAGATAAAATTAATTGTGATAAAAATGATCTGGTGATAATAATGTGACTTTTATGTCTCCTGATCAGTTGAAATTTAAATTATCTGATATAGTCTCCAATAACTACCAAATTTACCATTCTGACAAAATTGCTGCTCTATTTTTGGTCACAAAGCTGGTAAGTACATAAAGTTATTTGGTTACAATCTTCCTTTCTTTTAAATGACTTTGTATAAATTGTTCCTTTTTGTTGGCTTCCAACATGCCTGATAAAGAGCTCACAGAAGATAAGTATAAAGAGCTCACAGAATATAAGTATAAAGAGCTCACAGAAACTGATATTGAGAGTTTAGATACTAAGAAATCTGCAGCTTTGTGATTAAATTCAAGGGTCTAGTGAATTTGTTCCATTTTAGTCCAACACAAGTGGTTATAAGGTTATTTATATTTTTCGGGAAAAAAAAGTTCTATTTTGATTCTGAAATATGTGTTGAACATTTATCAATAAATTAAAATTTTTTTGGACTAAAACTACATGTATTCTGAATGTCTTGCACATTAGAAGATGCTTATTCATCTTTCCGGCTCGGACAATTTTTTGCTTACCTAGAAAATATACACAATTATATTCTGTAAAATATTTTTTTTAAAAATGTGATAGCATTCTCCAATAAAAATATTCGGTACTACTCTATTATCCCATTGACCCCTTTTCATAACAAAAAACTATCGCCAAACTGTAATGCCAAATAAACGGGAGAACATTGGAATATCAAAATAAATAAAATATAAGAATTTAAGGACACAATTTTTATTTTAATTAATGAAATAACTAATAAATCAGTAAAACATAATGAAAAATACACGCAAATGTCGAATTAAAAACTACTTGATGACATAACAAACATGTATAATGCTTCTGACATCAAGTAAATGGGACTGCTTTTTTGGCATTTAATCTTACAGTTTGGTGATAGTTTTTTGTTATGAAAAGTGGTCGACGGGATAATAGAGTAGTACCAAATATTCTAAGTGGAAAAATATTGAAACAACATAAAAGCTTTAAAGTTATTTAATTAAAAATGGAAGGTAGAAAATTTGCTAAATCCTGTATATTATTTGAGATCTTTTAAAGATAATGATTTTCTTTTGGTTGAGAAAAAAAGTAACAGAACCTTTTAAATTTTGCTATTTTAAGTTTACCTTTGAAGTTTTGTGTTTGTGCAAAAATCACATAAAAACATTAAAATTTTCCAAGCTGATAAGTGAGACTTAGATAAATAGTTGCTAACTGTTTTAATATGTATTGCAACAGAAAATGTTTTTATTTATTTATTTTGAAGGTCTGTTTCTATTTCTAATTAATCTAAGAACAAAGGAAAACAGTTTTGGAAACATAAAAGTTTTCAATACAAGATTGTTTTGTAATAAAAATAGACAGTTGAAAATTAGTTTCTTGAATGTATGCAAACATTTTAATTGTATGACAAAAGATTTAATTCTATACAATAAAATTTTATCATGTTCCCAGTATGTAAAATAAAAAATGTAGACATAATGAAATTTGTACGAAGGCTTTAAAGATATTTGGTGTCTTCACAGTGATATTTTTAAAGTAATATAAACAATTCCCTGCATGAATAAAAATTAATATATAATACAAATTAAAACATGCAGTACATTTTTAATATATTCCCAGTTTATGAACTATAGAAAATATGGATATAATAAAGAAAATTGTGTGAAAAGAAATGTTGCTTTCATGAAAACCTTTTTAAATATAAATAATTTTTTATATGAATATTTAACAATTGAGGGGGTCGGGGCAAGAAAGTGCCAAGCCACATTTTTGGTGAAATAAATCTAACACTGTAATTTGTTGCTTAATATTCTAAATTATAATATCCTATACATATAATTCGTTTCTAATGTCACTAGGTGGCAGCATACGTACCAAGTTTCATTTTTGTCCCAGACGTGTATGCCCTCATTGAAGATAGCTAATTTACAACGAATGTAATAGCAATATCATTATTGTAAAATCCTGTTAATTCACCCTTCCCGATTAAGCGTCCTCCTCCTACTTTGTAAACAAATTGGAAAATTTAAAAAAATCCCGAGAAAGCACCCTGCCCTCTCCCCAAAAAAATTTCACCGCGCTCGTCAAGGTCAATACCAAAAATTTTATCTGGCGAATTTTTTTTTTCTTTTTCTGACGGATCTGAAAGGCGTGACGATTCTTTGATATATCGCAAACACGTACAAACACAAAAGTAACATACACAACTTCAACTGTTGCCAATCTGGAAAAGCAATATAACCAAACATTAGTTTTGCTGTAAATTTATCTCCATGGTGATATGAAGGTAATAAAATTATCGATAGTAAAAGTTTCTCATGAAATAAGTTAAAAAATGTGTATTTGATGTTGTGTGTGAAATGTTTTGATTAAAAACAATCAATTCATTTTATCAAAGAATTTATAGTCATATTTAACGTTATTATGAAAACCAATCACAAAACATTTATCCATTGATTGATCACTAGATGCCGTTAAAGTTGAATTTATAGCGTATTTTGTGCTTTTTTTTTTTCAAAATGTTTTTCTTTTCTCACTTTATTAAAATAAAGCATACTTTGCGACGATCAGCCATTAGCATCCCCCCACCACCACCCATAGGTATCATATACTACAATTTTAATACTGTGTAAGCGCTCCCTCTGATTATTTTATGATTTTCTGTTGCATTTGTGGGAGTGGATTAACGGGATTTTACGTTAAAGTTATATCATTATTGTTACTCAGAATATCTTAAATTCTACTAAGATACTGGCGAAAAAACTTTGTTATATGTCTTGATTTCAATATTTGATCACATTTTCAAATTGAAATATCTCAGAAGTTCACAAATGTGGCTTAACACTCTCTTGTCCTGACCCACCTCAACTGTAAAATGAAGAAAAACTGTAGAGTAGAAAATAAAGAATCAAAATGGTTCAAGCCGAATGTTAATCACTTGTATGCTCTCTTTTTCTCATAGCTTACTTCAAAGGGAGTTTCAGGATTACCTCTGGACTACATAGCATGTAATAGAATTGATCTAAAAGCTATGGAAGAAACCCAGATAGTTTGCACTAGTTGTAAAGCTAAAGAAACAGCTGTAGCTCGCTGTACTGAGTGTGCAACTTTTCTCTGTCCAAATTGTGTGACAGCTCACCAGTTCATGCGATGTTTTGAAAGCCATACAGTAAGTAAATTTTCTCCAAGTTAACTTGATGATGCTGTCGTTTTCATACAAAATAATGATGATAAGTGAAAAATATTTCGTAATTTTTTTAGGTGCTTTCGTTTGATGAGATGAAAGGAAATGGTGAAAGCTTTACAATCATTCATAAGCCTGTCACTTGTATGTCTCATCCTGATGAAGTCATGAAATATTATTGCCATACCTGCCATGTAAGTTTCATCCATTTGAGTGATTATTTTCTGAAATAACTCAAACATGCATTTATTTATTTATTTATTTATTTTATTTATAAGAATGTTGAAATTTTTTTTATTTGATTTTTCTATGCATTGAAATCAAATATTTAAAATGAAAATTGTGGTACATTGTCAGTATTTAAGGATTTAGAATTCTAAACATAAATACAGTACAGAACCTATTATCCAGAATTCTCGGGACCAACGGCTTTCCAAGTTTTGGAATTTTCTGGATTTCGAGTCCTCCCAAAGTTAACGATTGTTTGACAAAATTCGAGTTTTTTCTGAGGTTCTTTGGCAAAATTAGCATTTTTTTTTTTTTTTTTTTTTCGCGATCCTTTGATGAAATTTGCATTTTTTTTTGCAGTCCTTTGATAAAATTTGTGTTTTTTTTTTCTTCGATCCTTTGACAAATTTTCACTTTTTTCACGATCCCTTAACGAAATTAGAAATTTTTTCACAGTGCTTTGAAGAAATTTGTGTTTTTTTGAGATCCTTTGAAGAAATTCGTGTTTTTTCCGCGATTATTTGACGAAATTCGCGGTTTGTTTTTGCAATCCTTTAACTAAATTTGTGTTTTTTTGTGATCCTTTGATGAAAGTTTACATTTTTTGGAATCCTTGGAAGAAATTTGCGTTTTCTTCGTAAGCCTTTGATGAAAATCGCGTTTTTTCTGTGATTTGGTAATAAAATTAGCATTTTTTTTGCAATCCTGCGACGAAATTTGCATTTTTTTCGATCCTTTGACGGAATTCACATTGTTTCTGCAATCCTTTGAAGAAATTCTCTATTTTTTCTGCGAATGATAGACATCGATCGTTCAAAATTCGAGATATTTTTTATGTTCGAATTTTTTGACTGAAGACTAAAATTTTCGAAACCGAATGCCTTAAATTTTTAGGAAAATTCAGAACAGAATCACCCCTGATGAAATAAATATATAACTATTTTTTGTTTCTATCGAATCGTAATATAAATTAATTTTAAACTAAAATTTGAGAGAAAAATTATTTGTCTCTAATTTCGGGAAGAAAGGGGGGGGGGGGGAACCATGTTCACCCGCCACCGAAGTAACAATATTTTAGTGATTACACATTGAAACACAATAGACTGAAAAAAAATTAGGAATCAGTGAAATTTTTGAAAAATTTCAGAAATTATAAAATTTTAGTAAAATTTTATAAATTTAGAAAATTTTCGAAATTTTTTTTCTGGACTTCCAATCCTTCTGGATAATAGGGCATATACTGTATTTTTAGAAATTGTTGATTTTAAACCTTGATTTGAGATTATAATCAGAATTTTGCAATTTTGGAAATACATTAGTTTGCTTTCAGATAGATCATCTAGTTTTTGAACATGGAGATAAGGCTTCTCATCAGAGGGAATAGCATAGCTGCCAACTCTTTTGAATTTTTCAGAGTTATTCTGAATTTTAACTGTATTTTATGCTTTTCAGCCAAGAAGTTAAATTGTTGGTTTTTTATTTTCTTTCTTTTTAAAATAAAAGTATTCTGAAGTATTTGATGAAATAGTTGAAACAAATTTTTGTAATTGCATTTGTCATTTGCTATATTTAGGAATTTTTTTTAATGTTATTGTTTAGAATTGAATGCCAACTGTAAAGAAAAAAATTTATACCTTTTGTGTTATAGCAGCTCCTAGAATTATGATTAATCCAAGATTGCAGTTACGATTTTCGCCAAGATCATAGTAAATTTATGTATGCCTCATATATACACATATATATATTTCTAATGCTCATATATGTTATTATGCATATTATTTATGTCTAATATCCCATATTATATACATCTTATACACATCATATATTCTAATATAAGCAAATCTTGTGTGTGTGTGATTATATATTATAGGTGCAGATTCACGGTCGCCAGTCGCCGTGTGGCGACTGTATTTTTTTCTTTGGCCACTAACTTTCCATGTCTAAGTCGCCTAAGTCTAAATGTCTTACAGGGATGCCCCTTTTCCACCGACTGTCAGATTTCCGCCATTTTAAAAAAAAATTATGTTTTAAATCAATTCCCCACATTTTCTGCAATATTTACCGCTTTCTTATTTTCTCTGTTGTCCATATTTAAAAAACATGATTAAGCATGGATACCACATTTCTGCAAATCTACAAGTTTCCCATTTTCTTCTTTAAAAAAAATATCCCTGAATGTCAAAAATTGTTAAATTTATTTTATTAAAATCTAAAACTCAAAAGAAAATAAATCTCTATATTTTTTCATATATATTTTTTATTTTGATTTTTAATGACATACTTTTTGATGCAAATGTCCATGTTGAGCATTTATTTTCAGCTATGAAAAACACTTTGGGGGGGGGGGAGATTTATCTATAGAACAAAAAAAGTTAGAGAATCGTTTATTTGGGGCCTTACATTACAAATATTTATTTCTACAAACTGTATACAATTATATGGTTGAAAGATTCTATAAAATCCTGTTGCCCAATTTTAATAAAGAAAAAATAAATCATTTATTTATTTAAGTTTTGGGAAAATTTTAATTTAAAATATACTGTTTATTATTTTTAAGCTTTAATAGTAGACAATAAATACAGCCATATAAATGCTATTGTTTTTATGCGTTTGTTTCACAATGTGGCCACCGGATTTTTTGGGTTTAGAAGCCACTGGCTGCTTACAGATTTCAGGAATCTGCAGCTATATTATATATGCAAATTTTATCTTAAAAACGGCTCTAATGATTTTGACGAAATTTTATATCCTACTGTTTTGGGGCACCAGAAAACCATTGGGCTAAGACATATGTTCGAAAAAATTAGATTAGTGGGTCATTTTGGGTCACCATAGGTCAGGGTCAAGCTAATTGTATCTAAAAAACGGTTCAAACGATTTTGACTAAATTTTGTATCCTACCATTTTCAGGCACAAGAAGACTATTGGGCTGGGTCACATGTTCAAGAACTTTTGGTTAGTAGGCCATTTCTGGATAGACGCAAGTCAAGTTAATTTTATCTAAAGCGGCTTTAATGATTTTGATAAAATTTTGTATTCTATGAGTTTTGGCGTGAGAAAATCATTGGGCTAGGTCACAAGTCCCAGAAAATTCAATTAGGAGGCCATTTTGGTCATGGGTCATTATGGGTCAAGCTATTTTTATCCTAAAAACAGATCAGACGATTTGAACTAAATTTAGTATCCTACAGTTTTAGGGAACGAGAAGACTACTGGGCTAGGTCACATGTTCGAGAAATTTCGTTTACTGGGTCATTTTGGTCATGGGTCATTAATGGTCAAGCTATTTTTATCTTAAAAATGGCTCAGATGATTTGAGCTAAATTTAGTATCCTACAGTTTCAGGAACGAGAAGACTATTGGGCTAGGTCACATGTTCGAGAAAATTCAATTAGTGGGTTATTTTGGTCATGAGTCAAGCTATTTTTATCTTAAAAACAGCTCAAACGATTTGAACTAAATTTTGTATCTTACAGTTTTAGGGAACGAGAAGACTATTGGGCTAGGTCACATGTCCGAGAAATTTTGATTAAGTGGATAATTTTGGTCATGTGAACTCAATTGTATTACATATAATTGTTGAACATATTTGAACTCAAAGCTAATTTTGACTGAACATATCTCGGTCTTCCCTGCTCGTGTCCTATATATACATCATATATGCATCTTATATGACTGTAACTTGGCAATATGAGTCATGAAATGTTATATATGTCATAGGCTAATTGGGAAATCCGGCTCTTTGCAAAGAGCCGGTCTAATTAAGGAATCATCTCCCTTTTCCCAATCAGCCTGCTATTTTTCCAGCCTATTGCAAAGAGCCTAGACAGTGTTAGGCTAATTGGAATACGGTCATTTATTTCTCAATCAGCCTGATAATTTTTAGGCTTAATGCAAAGAACCTAGATAGCGTTAGGTTAATTGAAAAATGGCCATGCATAGTTAGAAATTGATCAGCTATTTGTCAATATATGGTGGTGTAACCAACTCGAACCTGAAAATTCCATTCGAGTCGACCCGAACCTGACAGAAAAATTCCACTGAACCGTAACCCAATCCTAAAAGGAGAAAATAAATTCCTTTGAGTTGCAACCTGACCCAAAACAAAACACTGAAGTTAACCAGAAACCCAAGCAGAACCCGACAATAAAATCCATCGAACCGTAACCCGATCCAAACCCAACAAAATAAATTCCTTCATGTCACAACCCGACCCGAACCTAAAAATTCGAAGTTAACCAGTAACCCAACCTGAACAAGATATAAAAATTCCATCGAACTGTAACCTGATCCGAACCTGACAAAATAAAATCCGTCGCAATGCAACCTGATCTGAAGATGAAATTTCAAGTTAATCCGAAGCCTCATCCAAACTTAAAAATATAAGTTAACCCGAACAATATAAAAAAAATCCAATAAACAGTAACCCGATCCAAATCCATCAAAATAAATTTCTTCATCTTGCAACCCAACCCAAACTGGAAAATTGAAGTTAACCTGATAGCCGACCCTAATCAGACATATAAAAATCCATCAATACGTAACCCGATCCGAATCCGACAAAATAATTTTCATCGTCACACAACCCGATATGAACCAGATAATCCTAGTTAATTGAAAACCCAACCTGAACCAGAAAAAAAAATTCCATCTAACCATAACCCGATCCGTACACAATAAAATAACATAGTTCGTCATGCATCCTGACACGAAACTGAAAATTGAAGTTAACTCGAAACCCGACCAGAACCTGATAATAAAATCCATCAAACCGTAACACAATCCGAACCCGACAAAATAAATTCTGTTGCAATGCAACCACATCCGAACCTGAAATTTCAAGTGAACCCGAGACCCCACCTGAACTTAAAAATTTAAGTCAACCCCAAACCTGACAGAAATTTCCCATCGCCCCATAACCCAATCCGAACCCAACAAAATAAATTTCTTCCTCGCAACCTGACCCAAACCTGGAAATTGAAGTTAACTCGAAAGCCGATCCGAACCAGACAAAAAAATGTCATCGATATGTAATCTGATCCAAACTCGACAAAATAATTTTTGTCATCACGCAACCTGATTCGAACGTGAAAATTGAAGTTAACCCGACACCCGACCCGAACCCAACAAAAAAATCCATTGAACCATAATCCGATCTGGATGCAACAAAATAAATTCCTTTGTGTTACAACCTGATCCAAACCAGAATATTCAAGTTAACCTGAAACCCAACCCGAACCAGACAAATAAATCCAATGAACTGTAGCCAAATCCAAACCTGACAAAATAAATTCTTTTGTCTCGCAACCCAACTTGAACCTGAAAATTGAAGTTAACCCGAAACCGATTTGAACCTAAAAAATTATGCTAACCCAAAACACAACCCAAATCTGAAAATTTAAGTTAGCCAGAAACCCGACCCAAACCTGACAAAATTAATCCATCGGACCATAACCGATCAGAACCTGACAAAATAAATTTCTTCTTCTCATAATCTGACCTGAACTTGAAAATTGAAGTTAACCCGAAAACTGACCTGAACCAGACAAATAAAAATCTACCGATACGTTACCTGATTCAAACTCGACAAAATAATTTTCATTGTCATGCAGACCATCATCTGAACCAGAAAATTGAAGTTATCCCAAAATCCAACCTAAACCTGAAAATTTAAATTAACATGAATCCTGATACAAACCTGAAAATTTAAGTTAATTTGAAACCTGAAGCAAACCTGACTTAAAATTACCATCGCCCTGAAACTGACCCGAACCAGACAAAAATATCCATTGAACAGTAACCCGATTCAAACACGACAAAATAAATATCTTCCTCGCAACCCGACAATATAAATTTCTCCCTCTCACAACCCGACCTGAACCTGAAAATCGAAGTTAATCCGAAAGCCGATCAGAACTAGACAAAAAAGTATATCAATACGTAACTGATCCGAACTCGACAAAATAATTTTTGTCACGTAACCCAATCTGAACCTGAAAATTGAAGTTAATCTTAAACCCAACCCGAACCCAACAAAAAAATCCATCGAACCATAACCTGATCCAGAATAAAATAAATTCCTTCATGTCACAACCCGATCCAAACCAGAAAATTCAATTTAACCTGAAAACCACCCGAACCAGACAAAAAAATCCAACAAACTGTAGCCCAATCTAAACCCGACAAAATAAACTCCTTCATCTGGCAACCTGACTTGAACCTGAAAATTGAAGTTAACCCAAAACCTGACCCGAACCTGACAAAATTAATCTATCAGACCGTAACCTGATCAGAACCTGACAAAATAAATTTCTTCCTCTCGCAATCCGATCCGAACCTGAAAATTGAAGTTAACCTGAAAACCGACCCGGACCAGACAAATAAAAATCTATGGATACGTTACCTAATCTGAACTCGGCAAAATAATTTTCTTCATCACACAGCCTGCTCCGAACCAGGAAATTGAAGTTGACCTGAAACCTGACCTGAACCCGACAGAAAAGTTCATTGAACAGTAACCCGATCCGAACATGACAAAATAAATTCCTTCGTGTCACAACCTGATCCGAACCAGAAGATTAAAGTTAATCTAAAACCCACCCAAACCAGAAAAAAAATCCAACAAACCATAGCCCAATCTGAACCCGAAAAAATAAATTCCTTCGTCTCGCAACCCGACTCAAATCTGAAAATTGAAGTTAACCCCAAACCCAACCGAACCTGAAAAATTATACTAACCTGAAACCCAACCCAAATCTGAAAATTTTAGTTTGCCAGAAACCCGACCGAAACCTTAAAATTGAAGATAACCTGAAGGCTGACCTGAACCAAACAAATTAAAATCCCTCTATACGTAATCCGATCTGAACCTGACTAAGTAATTGTTGGTTTTTAGGATTCGGGTTAAATTAAATTTTAAGGTTCAGGTCGGTTTTTGGGTTAACTTAAATTTTCAGGTTCATCTCGGGCTGTGAGATGAAGGAATTTATTTTTTCGGGTTTGGATTTGGGTTATGGTTTGATGGATTTTTTTGTCATGTTCGGGTCAAGTTTTGAGTTAACTTCAATTGTTAGTTCAGTCAGGTTGTTTGACGATGGAAATTATTTTGTCAGGTTCAGATCAGGTTAAGGATCAATAGATTTTTTCGTCTGGTTCTAGTTTCAGGCAAACTAAAATTTTCAGATTTGGGTTGGGTTTCAGGTGAGCATAATTTTTCAGGTTCGGTTGGGTTTAGGGTTAATTTCAATTTTCTGGTTCGACTCGGGTTGCAAGACGAAGGAATTTATTTTTTTGGGTTCAGATTGGGCTAAGGTTTCTTGGATATTTTTTCTGGTTCAGGTGGGTTTCAGGTTAACTTGAATTTTCTGGTTTGGATCAGGTTGTGACACGAAGGAATTTATTTTGTCAGGTTCGGATCGGTTACGGTTCAATGGATTTTTCTGTCAGGTTTCAGGATAACTTCAATTTTCTGGTTCGGATCGGATTCTATGACAACATAAATTATTTTATCGGGTTCAGATTGGATTACATATTGATGAATTTTTATTTGTTTGGTTCGGGTTGGCTTTTGGGTTAACTTCAATTTTCAGTTTCAGATCGGGTGTCGAGACAAAGGAATCTATTTTGTCTGGTTTGGATCAGGTATGGTACAATGGATTAATTTGTCAGGTTTGGGTCGCGTCTCAGCTAACTTAAATTTTCAGATTTGGGTTAGGTTTCGGGTTAGCATAAATTTTCAGATTCGGTTAGGTTTCGGGTTAACTTCAGTGTCCAGGTTCAAGTCGGGTTGTGAGACAAAGGAATTTATTTTGTTGGGTTCAGATTTGGCTACGGTTTGTTGGATTTTTTGTCGGGTTTCGGGTTAACTTGAATTTTCTGGTTTGGATCAGGTTGTGACACAAAGGAATTTATTTTGTCAGTTTCGGATCGGGTTACAGTTCGATGGATTTTTTTTTCGTCTTCGGATCAGATTTCAGGTTAACTTCAATGTTCTGGTTCGGATCGGGTTGTATGACGACAAAAATTATTTTATCAAGTTCCGATCAGGTTACGTATCGATGGATTTTTATTTGTCTGGTTTGAGTTGGCTTTTGGGTTAACTTCAATTCTTAGGTTCGTGTCGGGTTGCGAGATGAAGAAATTTTTTGTTGGGTTCAGATCGGGTTACTGTTCAATGGATTTTTTTGTCTGGTTCAGGTCGGTTTCGGGATGATGGTAATTTTTGTTGGGTTTGCATCGAGTTTTGAGTTAACTTGAATTTTCTGCTTTGGATTGGGTTTTGACTTGAAGGAACTTATTTTTTCAGGTTCAGATCCGGTTACTTATCAATTGATTTTTATTTGTCTTGTTCAGGTCGGCTTCCGAGTTAATTTCAATTTCCCGGTTTGGATCAGGTTGCGAGATGCAGAAATTTAATTTGTCAGGTTCAGATCAGGTTACTGTTCAATGGATTTTTTATCTGGTTCGAGTTGTGTTACAGTGCGAGGGTAATTTTCTGTCAGGTTTGTGTTGGGTTTTAGGTTAACTTAAATTTTCAGGTTCGGGTTGGGTATCGGGATAACTTGAAATTTCAGCTTCAGATTGGGTTGCGTTGCGACAGATTTTATTTTGTCAGGTTTGGATCAGGTTATGGTTCAATGGATTTTTTTTTCGGGTTTTCGTCGAATTTAGAATTAACTTAAATTTTCAGGTTCTGGTCAGGTTGCACGATGACAGAAATGATTGTGCCGTGTTCAGATTGGATTATGGTTCGTTGGAATTATTTTCCTCGTTCGAATCAGGTTTCGGGTTAACTTTGATTTTCAGGCTCGTGTCAGCTTGCGACATGAAGGAATTTATTTTGTCGGGTTCAGATCGGATTATGTTTCGATGGAATTTTTATGTCTGGTTTGGGTTGGGTTACTGGTTAACTTTGAATTTTTAGGTTCAGGTTGGGTTGCGACATGAAGGAATTTATTTTGTCGGGTTCTGCTCGGGTTTTTGGTTAACTTCAATTTTCTTTTTTGTGTCAAGTTGCGACGCAAAGGAATTTATTTTGTCCTTTTAGAATCGGGTTACAGTTCGATGGAATTTTTCTGTCGTGTTCGGGTCGACTTCAAATGGAATTTTCAGGCTCGAGTTGGTTACAACATCATATATTGATAAAGAGCTGGTCATTTTCTAAATAGGCAGGGCCATTTTTTAATGAACCTAATGCTATCTAGGCTGTTTGCAATAAGCCTAAAAATTATCAGGCTGATTGAGAAATAAATGACCATATTGCAATTAGCCTAATGCTGTCTAGGCTCTTTGCAATAGGCCTGAAAAATAGCAGGCTGATTGGGAAAAGGGAGATGATTCTCCAATTAGAGCGGCTCTTTGCAAACAGCCGGATTTTCCCAATTAGCCTTCGACATATACATCATATATTATTATAATGTTATATATGTTTCGTAATTTGGCGATAAATCTTATTCAGTTGGCAATTTATCCTTAGGTCTGCTATAACACGAAAGTACCAAAAATTTAAATATTTTGGAAATTATATGGTGTTGAAGTTAAGAATCTTCATGGGCATGCTTAATGTTATTGGAATTTCGGAAAAATTTTTGGAGATCTACACCGATATTTACTCCTAGAAAACAAAACCACCCCCAGTTCAAAACTTTTATCGATCTATCTATCTATCTATCTATATCACTTTTTTATGGATATGATAACTTCCATAATTCTACACAAATCTCTTCCAAACTGATACATAAAATCAAGGGGCATAAAATCTTGGTCCAGTACGTTAATGGACAAAATCGAACCAAGGGAGGGGGGGGGGGCTTTTGTGAAAAAATAAAAAATACCCATAACTTCTTAATTATACATATCGAATCCATCTAGAGTTTTTATTACTTCTAGGAAAAGGGCCAAAAATTTATGTATGACAGATTTTTGATTTCATTAAAAATGCCCCCAAGGGGAGGAAAAAAAATAGGGGTTTAAGAAGGGAAAAAATTCATAACTTTGCCCATTCACAAGATATCAAATCTGCTTAAATTTATTATAAATCTTCTTAATATTATCTACAACTTTTATATTGACAAGTATTTTATAGGATTAACTCTTACAGGGAAAACAAATTAAAATCAATAAAATCCCTGCTGACTCTGCCTACAGGTGCTGGTATATTTTGGTGGTCTTAACTGCCGCATCATGGCAAATAGGTCTTTCTTCTACAATTCCCAATAAACAGGCACCCCACGGTCTGCGTCTTTGAAATCTACCTGTGCCTATAGGCCGAGCCATCAGGGATTTTTTTTCATAGTAAAATAAAGAAAAAAATGTTGCTAAGCTTAGAATTGTTTAAATTTTAAAAATTAACTGATTTAACTGACATTTTATTAAATTTTGAGTTATAATGAAGAACAAAATTGTACTTTATCTATTAAAAGGAAATATATTTGCTTCTGTTGCTTCTTAGCTTCAGATTTTTCTTTAAAAAATCCCTTAAAAATAAAATTTCCATTATGTCTTTAACCATATTGAACCTCCATTGCCCACTAACATTTTATGTGCAGGTCCCATAAAAGGGTGACACTGACAACTGTTTTTTACCGGCAACATTGCAAATGCTCATGTTACCCATTGAGTTTTGACATTATTAGCCGGTACCTTCAATTTTTACATTCCTTCATTTTTGAGTTTTTTTTACCTTCATTTTTGAACTTTGACATTATTAGCTGGTAGCAAATTAGCCGGTACCTTCTCAGTACTGAAAGTACTTTTCATTAAAAAAATTTAATATTTATTATTTAAAAAAAAAATTGGAGATAAATTTTTATATTTTCTGTTTTTTGTGTATTTTAAAATCACAATGGGCTCATATGGAGTTATTAAAAAAAAAAAAAAAAAAAAAAAACCACCTACCTGTTGTTGATAATTTTGTGGTACTGATAGTATCTTTTATATGAAAAAATATCAAAATTTACTGTATATATAAAAAAAATCTGGAGATCTTTTTTATATTTTCTGTTTTTTTCTGCTATTTAAAATTTTTGTTCTCGGAGCCTGAATCAAAATATATATATATATATATATATATATATATATATATATATATATATATATTCATATGGATAGAAGGTACTTTTTCGTTTTAAAAAATATAAATTTACCATTTCAAAAAAAAAAAAAAAAATTTAGAGATCATCTCTCCATATTTTAATGGCAAGGGGGTAATGCAGGGTTTTTCAAATTCTTTTGGGTGCTTCTTCCAATTTTTTATTATTATTTTTTTTTTTTTTTAATGTGACAGATACAATTTAGTTTTAAGTAAATAATGGTATGCAGTTTTAATGGTAAATTGCTTTGTACCAGTTTTTTAATTTATTTATTTTAAATCTTTCATGGGCTGTTCAGCATTTTTTCAAAATTAATATTTGTAACACTAATTGACAGATTTAAATGCTTTTTACATGAAATTTTTTTTTTTAATGTATTCAAAATTTAATACTTGAGCTAATTGACTGATTTTTGATGCTATTTTTATAAAAAATTTTAATTTAAGGAGTGGAAAAGGATGAGATAGTTTACCTAACTCGCAATAGAGGACATTGTTTTTTCAGTTATTTATATTTTATACAGGAACTATTGTTCAAATTAAAGTGTAATATATCTGCATGTCAAAAATTAAATTGACAAACACTCAATCATGTACGCTAATGGTGCCCGGTGCATGTAAAATCTGTCGTGGGTCCTCCAAGTTCTCTGTGAATTACACCTCTGGGAGTGCCTAATCAGGTGAAGGTCTCGTCACCAGATCAATGTTCTAAATTACGAGACCAACTCGAGTAGCTATGGCATGACACATGGATGAGCGATGCAGCAAGGTCAGGTTTCGGGTTAACTTCAATGTCCAGGTTCAAGTCGGGTTGTGACACAAAGGAATTTATTTTGTTGGGTTCAGATTTGGCTACGGTTCGTTGGATTTTTTGTCAGGTTTCGGGTTAACTTGAATTTTCTGGTTTGGATCAGGTTGTGACACGAAGGAATTTATTTTGTCAGTTTCGGATCGGGTTACGGTTCGATGGATTTTTTTGTCGTCTTCGGATCAGATTTCAGGTTGACTTCAATTTTCTGGTTCGGATCGGGTTGCGTAACAACAAAAATTATTTTGTCAAGTTCAAATCAGGTTACGTATCGATGGATTTTTATTTGTCTGGTTTGAGTTGGCTTTTGGGTTAACTTCAATTCTTAGGTTCGTGTCGGGTTGCGAGATGAAGAAATTTTTTGTTGGGTTCAGATCGGGTTACTGTTCAATGGATTTTTTTGTCTGGTTCAGGTCGGTTTCGGGATGATGGTAATTTTTGTTGGGTTTGCATCGAGTTTTGAGTTAACTTGAATTTTCTGCTTTGGATTGGGTTTTGACTTGAAGGAACTTATTTTTTCAGGTTCAGATCCGGTTACTTATCAATTGATTTTTATTTGTCTTGTTCAGGTCGGCTTCCGAGTTAACTTCAATTTCCCGGTTTGGGTCAGGTTGCGAGATGTAGAAATTTAATTTGTCAGGTTCAGATCGGGTTACTGTTCAATGGATTTTTTATCTGGTTCGAGTTTGGTTACAGTGCGAGGGTAATTTTCTGTCAGGTTTGTGTTAGGTTTTGGGTTAACTTAAATTTTCAGGTTTGCGTCGGGTATCAGGATAACTTGAAATTTCAGCTTCAGATTGGGTTGCATTGCGACAGATTTTATTTTGTCATGTTTGGATCAGCTTATGGTTCAATGGATTTTTTTTTTTTCGGGTTTTCGTCGAATTTAGAATTAACTTAAATTTTCAGGTTCTGGTCAGGTTGCACAATGACAGAAATGATTGTGCCGTGTTCAGATTGGGTTATGGTTAGTTGGAATTATTTTCCTCATTCGGATCAGGTTTCAGGTTAACTTTGATTTTCAGGCTCGGGTCAGCTTGCGACACGAAGGAATTTATTTTGTCGGGTTCGGATCGGATTATGTTTTGATGGAATTTTTATGTCTTGTTTGGGTTGGGTTACTGGTTAACTTTGAATTTTTAGGTTCAGGTTGGGTTGCGACATGAAGGAATTTGTTTTGTCGGGTTCTGCCTGGGTTTTGGGTTAACTTCAATTTTCTTTTTTGGGTCGAGTTGCGACGCAAAGGAATTTATTTTGTCCTTTTAGAATCGGGTTACAGTTCAATGGAATTTTTCTGTCGTGTTCGGGTCGACTTCAAATGGAATTTTCAGGTTCGAGTTGGTTACAACATCATATATTGATAAAGAGCTGGTCATTTTCTAAATAGGCAGGGCCATTTTTTAATGAACCTAATGCTATCTAGGCTCTTTGCAATAAGCCTAAAAAATTATCAGGCTGATTGAGAAATAAATGACCATATTGCAATTAGCCTAACGCTGTCTAGGCTCTTTGCAATAGGCCTGAAAAATAGCAGGCTGATTGGGAAAAGGGAGATGATTCTCCAATTAGAGCAGCTCTTTGCAAACAGCCAGATTTTCCCAATTAGCCTTCGACATATACATCATATATTATTATAATGTCATATATGTTTCGTAATTTGGCGATAAATCTTATTCAGTTGGCAATTTATCCTTAGGTCTGCTATAACACGAAAGTACCAAAAATTTAAATATTTTGGAAATTATATGGTGTTGAAGTTAAGAATCTTCAAGGGCATGCTTAATGTTATTGGAATTTCCGAAAAATTTTTGGAGATCTACACCGATATTTACTCCTAGAACACAAAATCACCCCCAGTTCAAAACATTTATCTATCTATCTATCTATCTGTCAACTATATCACTTTTTTCTGGACATGATAACTTCCATAATTCTACACAAATATCTTCCAAACTGATACA
Organism: Maratus michaelseni; assembly: GCA_963931845.1. Lineage (NCBI taxonomy): Eukaryota > Metazoa > Arthropoda > Arachnida > Araneae > Salticidae > Maratus > Maratus michaelseni. Next base: position 292,018,689 of record OZ007597.1, read on the forward strand.
TAAAATCAAGGGGCATAAAATCTCGGTCAAGTACGTTAATGGGCAAAATCGAACCAAGGGAGGGGGGGGGGGCTTTTTGTGAAAACATAAAATACCCATAACTTCTTAATTATGATACATATCGAATCCGTTTAGAGTTTTTATTACTTCTAGGAAAAGGGCCAAAAATTTATGTATGACAGATTTTTGATTTCATTAAAAATGCCCCCAAGGGGAGGAAAAAAAATAGGGGTTTAAGAAGGGAAAAAATTCATAACTTTGCCCATTCACAAGATATCAAATCTGCTTAAATTTATTATAAATCATCTTAATATTATCTACAACTTTTATATTGACAAGTATTTTATAGGATTAACTCTTACAGGGAAAACAAATTAAAATCAATAAAATCCCTGCTGACTCTGCCTACAGGTGCTGGTATATTTTGGTGGTCTCAACTGCCGCATCATGGCAAATAGGTCTTTCTTCTACAATTCCCAATAAACAGGCACCCCATGGTCTGCGTCTTTGAAATCTACCTGTGCCTGTAGGCCGAGCCATCAGGGATTTTTTTTCATAGTAAAATAAAGAAAAAAATGTTGCTAAGCTTAGAATTGTTTAAATTTTAAAAATTAACTGATTTAACTGACATTTTATTAAATTTTGAGTTATAATGAAGAACAAAATTGTACTTTATCTATTAAAAGGAAATATATTTGCTTCCATTGCTTCTTAGCTTCAGATTTTTCTTTAAAAAATCCCTTAAAAATAAAATTTCCATTATGTCTTTAACCATATTGAACCTCCATTGCCCACTAACATTTTATGTGCAGGTCCCATAAAAGGGTGACACTGACAACTGTTTTTTACCGGCAACATTGCAAATGCTCATGTTACCCATTGAGTTTTGACATTATTAGCCGGTACCTTCAATTTTTACATTCCTTCATTTTTGAGTTTTTTTTACCTTCATTTTTGAGCTTTGACATTATTAGCTGGTAGCAAATTAGCCGGTACCTTCTCAGTACTGATAGTACTTTTCATTAAAAAAATTTAATATTTATTATTTTAAAAAAAAATTGGAGATAAATTTTTATATTTTCTGTTTTTTGTGTATTTTAAAATCACAATGGGCTCATATGGAGTTAAAAAAAAAAAAAAAAAAAAAAAAAACCACCTACCTGTTGTTGATAATTTTGTGGTACTGATAGTATCTTTTATTTGAAAAAATATCAATTTACTGTATATATAAAAAAAAATCTGGAGATCTTTTTTATATTTTCTGTTTTTTTTTTTTTTTTTTTTGCTATTTAAAATTTTTGTTCTCGGAGCCTGAATCAAAATACATATATATATATATATATATATATATTGATAGAAGGTACTTTTTCGTTTTAAAAAATATAAATTTACCATTTCAAAAAAAAAAAAAAAAATTTTAGAGATCATCTCTCCATATTTTAATGGCAAGGGGGTAAATGCAGGGTTTTTCAAATTCTTTTGGGTGCTTCTTCCAATTTTTTATTATTTATTTTATTTTTATTTTTTTAATGTGGCAGATACAATTTAGTTTTAAGTAAATAATGGTATGCAGTTTTAATGGTAAATTGCTTTGTAGCAGTTTTTTAATTTATTTATTTTAAATCTTTCATGGGCTGTTCAGCATTTTTTCAAAATTAATATTTGTAACACTAATTGACAGATTTAAATGCTTTTTACATGAAATGTTTTTTTTTTTAATGTATTCAAAATTTAATACTTGAGCTAATTGACTGATTTTTGATGCTATTTTTATCAAAATTTTTAATTTAAGGAGTGGAAAAGGATGAGATAGTTTACATAACTCGCAATAGAGGACGTTGTTTTTTCAGTTATTCACATTTTATACAGGAACTATTGGTCAAATTACAGTGTAATATATCTGCATGTCAAAAATTAAATTGACAATCACTCAATCATGTACGCTAATGGTGCCCGGTGCATGTAAAATCTGTCGTGGGTCCTCCAAGTTCCCTGTGAATTACACCTCTGGGAGTGCCTAATCAGGTGAAGGTCTCGTCACCAGATCAAGGTTCTAAATTACGAGACAAACTCGAGTAGCAATGGCATGACACATGGATGAGCGATGCAGCAAGGAATTAGTAAATATCCCAGCATCTCACATCCATGTGGCATAACTTCGCTACACTGCACAGTGCTGAACCGTCTCATCCAAAATCAATTAGCAACCGCCCAACTAATAAAAAGCAATTAAGCAACAAGATGCACTGAAGCCACGTTGGCCTATAGATTTATTAAACACATCTTCGCCAAGCGGAGAGCAGGCGAATCCTCGCCCTGTTGCCAGGTGTTAACGCGTTAAGCTGGACAAAAGCCTGGCAGGTAGGGCCTGGTCAGTGGTCTAAAAAAAATTGACAATCACTACAACAGGGGCCTTTTAGAGACCGAGGGTCCACAACCCATCTATGCTTCACAAAGGCAGTGGGGCCTCCTACCTAGGACAGATTCTAATTATTTGAAACTAACCTAATCTTTTAAAATGTTTAGTTTGGAAAGATTTTTGTTTAAAAATGTAATATGCAAATTTGAGGTTTATGTGCAAAAACTGACCGGAACGGGCATCATCTTCCTGGGTTATTATACCCTGCTGAAGGCAGTAGGGCCCCAACACAAGGTGCGTTTGGGAAGATTTTCATCTAAAAATAACTATTTGTTTGATTCAAGATTATTTTGGAAAACAGGCGAGCATATCAGGTGAAGCCTGCTAGTATATAATATAAAGAGATAAAGTTAGTTTAACAAATAATATGAAACTAGCTGTCCTACCTGGCGTTGCCGGGCACGTGATAATAATTTTTTTTAAAAATGTTTTTATTGTTTTATATCTTTAATGCGATTTTGTATGAAATTATATTTTTAAATGAAAAGTTCGTGAAAAATATTGATGTTTAGTGATAAAATCGCTCATTTTCTTGTTCTTATTGTCCGAACTCTTTGAAATCTTTATTGGTTATCAATAAAACAGTTTTACAGCCGTGTGAAAATTTTGTGAAAAAATATTGTTATCTAGTTGTAAAAGAAATGTTTTCTTCTCGTTTGTTTGTTTGTTTTTGTTTCAGCTCCTTTAACATAGCAATAAAAAAAGAGTTCTCATCGTCTGAACTCTGTGAAATTTCGAACGGTTATAAATATAACTGTATTCAAGCTCTCTTTAAAATATTATGAAAAAATATGCATATTTAGTAGTAAAAACATGAGTTCTTAAAAAAAAAAGAAAGCTTTCAACGCAATGGCTATATTATGCCATCCGTTTTCAATCAACCCTTTTCAATCTCCCTAGGCTAAACAGGTGAGGGCCAAACACGTTTCCCATTTCTGAGGGTAGAAGCCTTTTAAAAAAATGTTGAAGCATGCACAAAGAGACAATTTTCATGTGGGAAAAAGAGTGTGAATTTGACAGAATGCACTTTTCGCTTTAAATATATAGATTCTAGCTTATATTTATTTCTCTTTGTTAACTGTTTATGAGATTCAAATGATAATTTATTCTGTGACTTTTCTGAGAGTTGTATTGAAATTTTTGGTTTAAATTTTTATTGGCATTTTAGGTTCCAATCTGCAATGAATGCATGATTGTGGATCACAAACAGCCTGAACATTGTTATGAGAAAGCAGTGGATGCTGAACAGAAGGAACGCGATAATCTGAAGAAATTAATTGCAGAAAGTAAGAGTAAAGTGCAATTTTGTGAAGAAGCTACAACAATGTTGGATACTCATTTGTCAGAACTACAGATGCAGCATGACAATGCAAAGTCTCATATTCAAGTAAGATTTTTTTTTTCATCACTTTCAGAAAAAACTGTAAATTTATGAGCGTTTGCCCTTCAATTTTCATGGGCAACAGCCTTATTTTATGAAAAACGGTCTGATCCACTAAATAAGTGGCCTTATCCCTTAGATACTTAGAAAATTAAGGGCAATCCACATATTCTTACAGTTCTAGCCCATATGTTAGTAAAAATACAGTACGACGCCATACATTGTCCTCCGCTAGGGTGTAACCCTTCATTTTACTCGTGTTTTGAAATTTTTAACCTGCCAAAAAAGCGATTCTGTGATGATTATCTAACGTGCTACGGAACAGTAAGTAAAGTGTTATTGTGTTTTAAAGTGCATTATATCCTGTGCATTATAATGCTGCATTACTTTGCCCCGTAAAATTACAGGCTGCTCAAAATGATGGGCATGGATTTTTTTTCACGGGGTATGACTGGAATCTCTGCTACCGGCCACTGCCTGTAATTTTACAGCAATTTTTTTCTGTGTGATGTGGCATGGATAGTTGATGGGGAAAAATATATTCATATTTGCTAGTTTATGCACTTTAGGCATAAAATTCATTTTTTGATTATTTTTTGCACTTTAAATATAAGATACATTGCTGTCCAAAAATTAAGGGACAGACGTTTTTGCTTTTTACAGTTTGTCGAATATCTACTGAAATTCTTGACAAATTATCCTTGAAATTCAAGGATATAAAGCACATGTTTGACTTCAAGAACAGTAGCAATACTATACTGTATTAAAAAAATTAATATATTGAATATTTGGACATTTGTTTGAAATAATTTATAACTGCACATGCGCAAACTATACCAAATATACCAAAAAAAAAAAAAAAAATTTCATCATTTGGTAGTCAATTCTATAGAGTAATTCATATAAAAAGACAAGTCAAATATTGTGAAAACTCAGAAAGATACCAGCAATACAGTGAACTAATTGACAAATGGGGGGGAACCCCATATAATCAAATGAAATGAGATTTCTCCCTAGATTTGTCAATTAGTTCACTGTATTGCTGGTATCTTTCTGAGTTTTCACAATATTTGACTTGTCTTTATATGACTTGCTGTATGGAATTGACTACCAAATCATGAAAAAAATGTTTGGTATAGTTCACGTAAACTGTTATAAATTCTTTCATACAAATGCCCATATCTCATCAAATATTAAATTTTTTAATTGCAGTATATTGTTTTAACTGTTCCTGAAGTCAAACATGTGCTTTACATTCTTGAATTTCAAGATTAGTTTGTCAAGAATTTCAGAAGATATTCAATAAACCATGTAAAAAGCAAAAACGTCCAGTTATTGCCTCTTACTTTTTGGACAGCAGTGTAATTTTTTACACTTCTTTGCAAAGTTTTTCAGGTGCCATTTTTCTTATCTTAAATTATAAATTACTTTCTGTTTTTAATAACAATAAATGCTGAATGTAAGAAGGAGATTTAGTATTGCTAAGGAATGAATACAGGTTTTGTCATCAAAAAACATCTTAGAAAACATTAAAATTTGATTTGTTTGTGAAAGAAATTGTGTTTTGAATAAGTTTTTGATCAAACATTCTTTAAAAGCAAAATTTAAATAAATAAATAAATAAAGAATCTATTTCTATGTCATTAACCCCCTGACTGCCAGCAAAAGGGCAAATTTGTAATTTTTTGCTGTAGTTTTTTTTTTAAATGCTAGAAAAAGATGAATTTTTAAACTTGATATATAAAAATCTTAATTATGTATATGAGTATAATCCGTGAGAGTATTAATCATTACTCCATGTTTTAAAACGGCATTATATTTGTAAAATTATATTAATTTAAAGAATGTTGCTTAAAAAAATAGGTTACGTGGGTCATGTGGTCATATTAAAAAAACGAGCAAGGAAGACCGAGCCATGCTCGGTCAAAATTAGCTTTGAGTTCAAATATCACAAAATATCTTTCAATTTGCGCCAATGTATGTTTTGTCATTAGTAATCTTGAAAGTCAAATAATGTTGCCAATATTTCTTCAATTTTGGCGAAATGATAATAACTTTCCGGCTTCGTTTACTTCCAACTATTCAACAACTTAGTAACTGTTGCATTCTTCGTTTCCATTGAAACACATTATGCATAGTGATACCAAAATGATCCACTAATTGAATTTTCTCAAATATGTGATCTAACCTAATGGTCTTCCCGTAGTCCAAAACGGTAGGATAAAAAAAATTATTCAAAATCTTTAGATTCATTTTTTAGATAAAATTAGCTTGACCCACAGTGACACCAAAATGACCCATTAATCGATTCTTTTTTCTCAAAAATATGACTTAGCCCAATGACCTTCTAGTTTTCGAAAACCATAAGATACAGATTTACTTTTAGATACTGCTTTTAGAGAAGTCAAAACCATCTTAAGAATGTATCAGGGATATACATATCTGCTTGTTTGGTACACTTTTTTTTTCTTTTGGAAAGGGTGTCCTCACAAGGAAGTTCACGTTTAAGAAGGACATTTTCTTCATCAGGCTCTGGAAACATTTAAATTTGTTTTTATCATTTAAGTTACGTTTAAAATTTTACTGATTTATATATTGCTTTTTCATTTACAGGAAACATTCCAAAGTTACAAAGCTATCCTAGAAAAACAACAGGAACATTTATTAAAAGAATTGGATGCAATTCATTCGTCTCAAGAACTTCAAATAATGGATACTTTTCAGAATGTTGAGAAAACAATTGAAAAAATAGATGATGCTTGCAAGTTTGCAGAAAAATTACTGAGTTGTGGGAATACTCTTGAAGTTTTGAACTTGATTCATGTAAGTACGGTTGCATACAGCCTTTGTTAGTCCTCAAAAGTCTTTCCTTTTTACAAATCAATTTTTCAAATTTCAAAAGCCTTTATCTTTATGTAAAATCTATAAGAAATCAATTTTCTTTTTCATTTTCTCCATTATGAATCATTTCCCGTAATTACAACACATGTACACACACACGCAATCATGAAATGATTTCTTCTGAAATAGGCAGTAATATTATTTAAAAAAAAGTGCCCATTTAAACTGATGGCATTGAGCTCACAGGCTATTCACACTAATTGTATATTATACTCTTATTTCAAAGAATACTGCACCTCGAAAAATAAAGAAATCAACAAAAAACCTGCATACCAAATTTGAAGCAAATCAGATAATTCTGCATGAAATACCCATTTAGCTAAATTAAGAGGAGGTGTTAGCTTCCCCCCTTCCTTTCCTTCCTTTATACTTAACCAATGAACCTCCAAATCTAATCAGGTAAGCGCCTTATCAGAATAAACCTGTATACCAAATTTAAAGCAAATCTAATAATTCTGCAGGAAAAACCCGTTTAAAGGGCATTAGCCCCCTCTTCCACCCTTTATACTTAACCAATGAACTCTCAAAACTAATCGGGGAAGTACCTTATCAGAAGAACCTTTTTTCAAATTTGAGGCAAATTGGATATTTCTATCAAGAGTTATCGCATTACATACATACATACATACAGAACCTGCAGGCACATTAGCTCTTAGGCTTTGATAGCCTGTGAGCTAAAAAATCAGATGCAATTATTACAAGAACTATTTTATTTTTGGATCTACATATTTAGCCCCAAATGTTTAATCATGAATACTGAAATATGATTTAGATTTTTTTTTTCTCATAATTTTGGAAGTCATCTAATTATTTATTTAACCCTCTGACCGCCAAGCAAAAGGGCAAAATTGTAATTTTTTTTTTCTGTGTAATTGTTAAAAAATGCTAAAATAAGATTTTTCAAACTTCATATAGAAAACTTAATTACATGTATGAATATAATCCTTGAGAGTTTCAATTGTTACTCCATATTTTAAAACTGCATTATCTGTAGAATTACATTAATTTAAAATTACATTAATTTAAATAATGCTTCAATAGCAGTGAAACCTACAGCCAGACTTGTATAATATAGACTGTGCAGAAATTTTCTGCAAAATTTGGAACTTAGCAAAAAAAATTTTAGATTTTTTTATTATTATTATTATTACCAAAAATTAAAAATATTTCCTTTTTGCACAAATAATCCCTTTTTGTGCAAAAATATTTACTGTGTGTGCACAATTCAAAATTTAAAGATGCAAAACATTGTTGTGACATTACAGACGCTTGCGAAGAGGTCAAAATATTAAGGATTGGGTTGTTTCTAAATGCATTGACAAAATAATTGATAAGAATTCAGCTCTTCCTATCATGGATTTTTATTTTTATTATAATTTTTAACCAAAATAATTATTCTTTAATTAATATTAATTAATTTTAAATGGTAATTATTTTAAACTACTGTTTTTAATTTATATCATCAAAATAATATAACACGTAATTTCATTAAACATTAAATTAATTTGCAGAAAGTTTTTGACTCAATATTTATGTGCGCAGAAAGTTTTGGGTTTTATACAAGTCTGCCTACAGAATAGTGAACGCATATATCAGTTCACAGCTGTGTGAAGATTAAAGTAAAATTAGCTCAGCATTATAAGTATCACTTTCTCATTGCATACATGTCTTTTTTTCACCTGAACCTTTTTTCACCTTTTTTTTTTTTTTTTTTTAGTCTAAAATAATTAGTATGTTTATAAATTGGTATGGTATTTTTTAAACGAAGTATTTTATTCCACAATAATTCTTTTTTTTAAAATAATTTTAGGTTGTTGGAACACGATTACTATCCCTCATAAATAACACACCAAAACTAGATATCTCAGTAGGGATGACATTTGAAACTGATGAAAGTAAATTCGAATCTGCTATTAAAGATATATTTGGCCATGTTAAGAAAGTTGAGCCGCCTACTAAGAAGAAAGATTCTCCTATATCGCAGAAAGCATCACCAGTGCATTCCACTTCATCTTTCGATAGTGATGCTTTTAGTCTCTCTACTGGAGTTATTACTCCTGATAATCCTTTACCATCTTTAGATGTGGATTTGGCAAACAATATATATGCACAATTTAACCTGGCCCAGCTTGCAGGTATGGCTGAAAGAAGTATATCCCAAAGATCATCAAGCGCTACTCCGCCCCCTATTAGTCTGGCTGATCTTTTAAACCCCACTACTGAGCCTGATGTTGCTGTAACTCAGTTGAATGCAATTAGTAATTTAGCAGCACTTGCTAAAATGGGATCTATCTCTCTGAGTAATGGTAAGTGTTTTGTTTTCTTATTATCTACTGCAGTTTTTGCAGCAAAATGTTACAGGTATTGAAATTATAGATTAGTATTAAATTATAATCTCCTCCCAGGATAATCAAATTGAAACAGCATGAAATAGAATTATACTTTTGTGAAAGTTCAGTTAATATGCTGTATGGCAATCTTAATTGCATCTTATGAAATGTATTTTAATTAGTCTATATGTAGTACAAGTTAATACTAATTATGGTGTGCCTTAAGTTCATTAAAAGGGAACAAATGATGCTAAAAAAATTTCAGTTTGCAAGAATGGGATTAAAAGGAGATCGGATTTTTTTTTAAACAAAAAAAGTTGTTCAAAAAATTATCAATAGATGGTGCTGGCATACATAATATGAAGCAGATGTCAAGGAGGGCCATCCCTTTCAGGATGATCCTCCAAACAATCCATTTCTTCAAAGCATCTGACAAGCTTCACTATCCCAGCACATGAAACAGGTCCTTTTATCATCTTGAGTCCCTTTGCCATGCAGAATTTTCTCAATGCGCCGATTGCTAATTCTTCATTCTTGTAAAAGAGCTTAACCAACAATGCTTGATCTGGTTACAATAGCATACTGCTGGCATCGAATGAAGAATATGTGCATTGAGATGTTTTATTGACAGCCTGATTTGCACAAATCTGCTTTTCATATTATGCATGCGAGCACCATCTATTGGTAATTTTTAGAACCACTTTTTTTGTTATTAAAAAAACCCATCTCCCTCAAATCCTATTCTTGCAAAATGCAATTTTTTAACATCATTTGTTTTTTTAAAATGATTTTTAAAAGTTTTAATGAACTTATGGCGCACCTGGTATCTTCAAATGTAGTTCTGTTGATCTATATAATGCAAAACAAAATAATCTTAGTTACATTCTGTAAAATACAATTGATTTCATATGTAATCTATTACAGCAGACTCCCTTAAATCTGCATAGCTTAAAACCAGAGGTTGTGCAGATTTCTGGTTTACATTTTTAAACAATAATTTGAATTTAACAATTCACTTGAAATTATAATGAATGCTTACAATAGCGTCAAATAATAAAGTAAAATAATAAAAATTAAGAAAATTATTTTTGTTTTTTAAATATTAAAAGAAAAGGTCAAGTAAGTAAATAATAATGCATAACTAAATATGCCTAATGATGATAATGTTTTCTTGAATTATTCAGTGAAACTCTCATAAAATATACACTAATAATTGACATCAAAATTTTAAAATAACCAACTTTTATTTCATGTTTAGCCATACTTAATAACCAAAAAGCCTGATTAATACATAAGTGTGTTTGGTAAAAAGATCGTGATCGCTATGATTTCAGTGATTTCAGAAATAAATTAATGCTTTTTTTTGTATGAGAAAACATGAGTTCAATCATATTAACCAGAATTCTATATTAAAATGTGTACAGAATTATACAAAAAAATTGATATTTTTCACCTGAATCTTAACTGTAAGTTTCATTGTTTATATCTGAAACAATGTGCAGATTTTAGTAGTTTGTGTATTTTAGAGTTGCAGATTTGAGGGAGTCTACTGTATAAGGCTAATGTCACACGAATGATTATTTCAACGTTCATAGTTTCCATAAGGCTCCTACAATCCGTGTGGACTCATACCGCGATTTAATTGCCCTTAGAATAACGATTGCATGACCAGTCGTTCTGTTCTATGGGAAATTAAATGGTGGTGTGAGTCAACCCTGATTGTAATTTTCATTATGATCAATGGTAAAAAATTTATTTAGAAAAATCAGTTTCAAAAATGTATAAAAAAAATCTGAGGCTCTCAAAATCAAAAGCCCCTAGCACTGCTGGCCCATGCTTTAATGACACCTTGATCATAAGCTGAGAGTTCCTCTCTGTTTCAAAATTATTTACGGTAGACTGCCTCAAATCTGCCAACCTAAAATCCACAAATTCTTAAAATCTGCACATAATTGTAGATGTAAACTATGAAACTTACAGTTAAGATGTACAGGGAAAATTCAAGATTTTTTTAATTATTATAACATTCCATTCACATTTTAATATGTAATTCTTGTTAATATGACTGAACGCATGTTTTCTCATCAAGGAAATATAACTTTATCTGAAAAAATTCAAGACAGTGCTGATATCAGTGGTGATCATGATATTTTTACCAAATAATTTATGTATTAAACAACCTTTTTTTGGTTATTAAGTATGGCTAAGCATAAAATAAAACGTTTTTTATTTTATGATTTTTATGTAAATTATTAGTATAGGCAAGTTTCAGTGAATAATTAATATATATATATATATATATATATATATATATATATCATCATTTATTATGCCTATTTAATTATGCATTATTGTTTACTTGACCTATACCTTTAAAATTTTAATCATGTTTTAAATTTTCTTAATTTTTATTCCTTTTATTACTTTACTTAATTATTTTGATATTTTACTGTATTGTAAGCATTCATTATAATTTACAGTATGTTGTTACATATAAATTACTGCTTAAAAAATTTAAACAAAACAGTGACCAGAAATCTGCAAAATTCTAAAATCTGCACAAGCTCTGGTTTCAAGCTATGCAGATTTGAGGGAGTCTACTGTAATACTTTTAATGTTAGCAAATGTCATTATCCGCATAATCGCGCCCTAGCCAACCCCAGACGTAATTGTTTCGCGTTTCCATTCTGGATCGCCTCGAGATCCCTTATTTTCTATGCATTCAATTTTTAGATTCCACTTCGTATTTGTTGTTGTAATTTAAATGAAACCTAAATTTATTATAAAAATCAGCTTCATCCATCACCAAACAATAGGTGATGGTCACCTATCACCAAACAATAGAACTAAGATCACCAAACAATAGGTCCAGGGCTTGAAATTCAATTTTTCCAAGGAGGGGAGTCTCCCTACCAACAGTTTTAAATAGAGGGGAGTTGTAATGTTTGGGAGGAAGAAAAAAAAAATCTTTAAACCCCACTATTATTTTACGTGCTATTTAAAGAATTACATTAATGCAGACATGACAAAATACCATTGAAAAAATTAAGTCAACTGAGAATGATTATGTAAAATGTTTATTTTTATTATAAAAAAGGGAAGAAAGTTAAGTTTTATATATGCAGTGTATTTTTCAAGTTCCATTAAATGTGTTAGGGACCCTTAACAATTAGGTTGTTAAATAAATTTCTGAATTTAGATTTTATTTGATTGAGATTCACTGGTCGATTGCGAAAAGACGCAAAGTTCGTCGATCGATCGTGGAAAAAACGCAAAGTTCGTCGACCTGTCGCAGAAAAAATCCAAAGTTCGTCGATCAGTCACCAAAAAACGCAAAGTTCGTCGATCGGTCACCAAAAAACGCAAAGTTTGTCGATCGGTCACAGAAAAAAAGCAAATTTCACTGATCGATTGCGGAATAAATGCAAAGTTCGTCGATCTGTCCCCAAAAAATGCAATGTTCATCGATCTGTTGCAGAAAAAATGCAAAGTTCGTTGATCAGTCGTTTAAAAAACCCAAAGTTCGTCAACCAGTCGCTTAAAAAACGAAAAGTTTGTCGATCAGTCGCTTAAAAAACCTTAAGTTCGTCGATCAGTCATGAAAAAAAAAAAGCAACGTTTGTGAATCTGTGGTTGAAAAAACGCAAAGTTCGTGGATCTGTCGTGGAAAAAATGCAAAGTTTGTCGATCTGTCACAGAAAAAACCACAAAGTTCGTCGATCTGTTGCAGAAAAAAATGCAACATTCGTCGATCAGTTGCTTAAAAAATGCATCGTTCGTCGATCAGTCGCTTAAAAAATGCAACGTTCATCGATCGGTTGCGGGAAAAAAAATCACAAAATTTGTTGTTCGGTTGCAGGTAAATTAAATAATTCAAATTTCTCAGAAAATGCTGAAATTTTTTGGGCAGGAGGCTCCCGCTCACGATCTTTTTTGGGCGGGATTTCAAAATTTTCGGCGAGAATCCCGCAATCCTGTCCTGAAATTCAAGCCATGAGGCATGCCTGTTTGTGTTCCGGGGAATCCCCGGAATTCCGGGGATTTGACAAAAAGTGCCGCGGACAAAAAATTCCGGAGTTACAATGCAGCTGATCGGCATCATTTTTTTTTTTTTTTTTTTTTTTTTTTTTCACTTTTCTAAAATCTTTCATCCAGACGTTAATAGCTGAGAAGCGTGATTCGAAAACAACAAATCACAGCGAACAAGCGGATAAGCTACGTCAAAGTGACGAAAGGCATTTTCACCACTAATGAATTCTGATCGGTTACTCGGAAACCAAGTTTCCTAGCTGCTAAGGTCTAGTAGCTTTTGTTCCGAAAGATTGCGTCAAAATCTCTCCTTGTGTTCTCCCACTGAAAGGGTGGGACTATCGCTCTCCGCATGTCAGCCAATAGCAGGCAGGAGAGGGTATGATCTTCCAGAGCACAGATGTAGAAGAGAACGGAAACGCCGGTCCACAGTCCAGTTCGATTTCTTACGCTGTGCAGGGGAGAACCATTTGTTCAATGCGCTAGTTGTGAGAAATTCTTGACTTCTTGCGCATTACGTCACCTGGCAGACAGATTCTCTTGTTTACGTAGTAATGTGCCATTCTGCACGGAAACTTTCTTTCCGTGAAGGTCTTTAGTTATTCTGTTATTCTAACAGGCTTTAATGTAAAAATGCCTAGAAAATGATCCATATCAACGTGTTCCAATAACTAAGCGAAAACAGACAAGTCTGTATTTTATAATATAAATAAGAGAGATGTGTATTATTATCCAATCCAATCGAGGGGATTCTCATTTTAATCCTGATACTTCTAGAGTGTGCTCAGTTTTATGCTTACTATTATGTAAGAAACTGCTGAATTGCTGGGTTTTGTTCCTGATAGAAAAATGATAATTTAACCCTTTAAAAATATTCCTTTCCGAAACTAACTTTGGTGACTTTCAATTTTTATCCATACTTTAAAATTCTGCATTCCGGTTTGATATCAAAATACGAAAACAAAAAAAATCACACTCGCTACACTTACATTTAGTTTTAAAAGTATGTCTCCTGATCTGGTTAATGACGAAAACAAACCTTCCACATCTGGAAATCAAATGAAAAGAAAAATCAGTTCCATAAACTCTTCTTCTAAGAAACAACAAAAAAAAAAATCAGATTTTTTTTTTTACAAAAAAATAATTCCCCCCCATTTTTTTAACTTGTATATTTTTCATTGTATTAACTGTATATTAATGTTATATTTTTTAGGAGATCTTTCAATTGTTTTCTCTTGATATATTATCCATAAAGTAATTTATGTAATTTTTCATTTATTTCTATTAATATTTACTTTCAAGTTGTACTTTTTATAAATGAAATTTGGATTTAAAATCTAGGCTTCAAGAAATCTTCTAAGCTATTTTGTTTGGATTGTATGTTAATCCTGAAATAAAATAGTTAATTTTACTTTTTTTTTTTTTTAAATTGAAACCATAATTGAGATAAGAAAATTTAAAACATGTCAAAATTTTAATTTATTACTTTTGCTGCAATGGAAATTTTATGGAAGTGACCACTTTAATTTATTTTTAAGGCAACTGTAAAATATTTTCTTAAGATTATTCATAAAGTATAATTTAACATTTTTTTAAATTACCGATTACAAACTGTACACATTTCATTATTTACTTCTTGTGGCAAATTTTAATTAAATGCTGCATGTTTTGCATTTCATAAAAACACTATTGTGATAATTGTGCTTACATCCGACCAAAGTGATGACGGAATGATTGCATCAGATTTATGGAGCATTTTCTTTTTTGGTGGATAAGAATAAATGTGCAAGGGGGGATAAAGGTAATTAAAGTTTTTTGATGTTTTTATAGTTCATAACTATTATGGGGGGGGGGGGGGGTTTAGGAATCCACAAAAGAATAAAATATTTGCATGTTAAAGACAATTCTATGTAGCGACTCATTGGATACTTATGAAGTTAATTGATTATTATACGAGTTATATACTTTCGTAAGTTGCATCTTTTTTCCAAAATGGGGATTTATTTTTTCAGGGGATTTCATCAAGTGTTACAAACAGGCATGATGAAGTCACAGGTGATAAATCGCCAAATATTTCTGTAACTCGTGTAATTGTATGGGAGTTGAAAAACAATGGATTTAATTATGTGACTATAAAATGCTCGACAAAATAAGCCAAAGTGCTGTGAAATGGCAAAAGTCAATATTTTAAAGATGAATAATCGGGAAAATCCCTTGCTCGTTTAATGTATATGAATTTGGCGACAGTAATTTGGTCAACAGGATAACTAATAAGTACCAATTGTCTATATAGTGTTACGAATATTGTAAATAGTTAGTGTTTGTGCTTAAAAATAATGTAAATTGTTCAATTAAGCTCTATTCATAAGCTAATATTAATTTTTGTTGCATTGCAATATCTCAATTTGTTGATTTTTTGCAAGCAAGGAAACGCTATTGGATTTCAATGGGAGTCTGTCGAAATTTGGCAAAATACTGGAAATAGCACCAAGTTGGTGCCACTTTTGGCAGCTAATTTTGGCCACCAAATTTGGCTATATATCGCCAAGTTGGCACCAAACTTGGCGACAGATCCAGGTCTCTTCCCCTTGGTAACCCCCCCCCCCCTAATAGCACCCATCCTATCTAAATTCTCTACTTTCATGTTAATTCCCCGTAAGAAAAATCAGAAAGCTCTGACCAATCAGATACGTTTTGCGGTATCTATGCAGATTTTCATTGGTAGATTTCCAAACCATTACTTTATTTTATATAGAAGGATACATGCTTTCATTATTTTTATATGTTATTTAAAAACTAACTAGTTTGAAAATGTCACTGTTTATGAAAAAGTGCCTGTGAAAAAATTTTAATACATTATTTTTTCCCCTTTTCAGCTCAGGCTACAGGATTAAATAGACAACATGTTTCTGGTTTGAATATTCATCCAACCCCAATGCCAAATTCTCCTACTTCTAGCAGTCAAGTAATGCGAGTTATGAATTCTCCATCACCCATTGAAGGACTAGAAAGTATTTTGGGAAGTATCAATCTTGGTGGTCCTAATTCTAGAGTCGGAAGTCCTCTTAATGGTCCTATGTTGAATGGAGCACTAATGCTTGCTCATGGTGGGGCACAAAGTCCCCCAATACTGCCTCCATCTGGTAATTTTAGTATAATTTAGTACATAATCTAAATATAATTTGTTGTTTGTGTCCTTCATTAGTCAATATTCTGCTGCAATTTTTAAAACAGGTATGTTTTTTAATGTTTCAGTTGTGACAACACCATCATGGCCACCATGTGGTAATAGAGACATAGTCAGATTTACAGTTTAAAATACTGTTTATTTAAATCAAAATATGAAAGGACTGCAATGGAGCTTGTAAATTTAGCCTACACTACTCTGAACTGAAATCACTCTAATCCTTAAATCACCTCTCAAAAATATGAAAATGCAAAATTACTCAGTTTAAAACTAACTTACATATGGAAGGCTGGCTACTCAAACAATATCCGAAATGCCTTTTGATGTCGAACAATAATGTCGGTAAAATTAATTTATTTGCTCAGCCCTTCAATAAACTATGTAAATGTCACTAAATATTAGCAACCCCTGGTTGCTGCAAAACTTTATTGACTATGGAGAAAACTACTTTCTTACCAAAGATAGCAGATTCTGTTAGCTAACTCCAGACTCCAAATTGCTCAGGGCATGTAGCAAGCATCAAACCTTGAAAGACGAAAGCACTGATCTTGCTTTGCTCAATGAGACAGGACTCGATCTAAATTCTCAGATACCAAATTTCAATTCCACTTTTATACTCTGCAGATTAACCGGCATACCCTAATTAACATAAAACTATGGCAAAATATATGAACAGCAGATTCTGAGAGCCACAATTGCATAAGAAAATGGAAGGATAGAGGTCTCTTTTATGCACACAGGTTACTTTCAGACAAAATGTTCTCACTCAAAAACTAGACTCCCTTTATAAGCGAGTAGCTACTCCTCTATACAGTAACATTGTATTTAAAAAAATACTAGCAAAGCTTTACCAGTTTTGACAGTCTGTTTTTCCCAAGTAAACATGGCGTTGGGAGCTCCACTGCCTTCTGGAGCATACACTCATGCAGACTATTCATGCTCTGGTCTCAAATTAATTGAACCTTGAATTATAAGGATTTTTATTTTGACCCAAATTAAATTCTAATTTTGAGCAGTCATTTATGTTGTTATAGGAGACTATTTGTCTCTATTCTAACTTTAATTTTATTATGGCAGTAATGAAATTTACTAGAGAGTTCTTGTTATTTAAAAAAAAAGTCCATTGTGCTGCGGATTATGAAAAAGTACTAAAAGTGGCACAAAAAGTTTGGGAAGCATAAAAAAATTGCAGATAGTAAAATTTACTATATTGGGTTAACCCTCTGAGCGTCTGAGGGCTTTCCAGCATTTTCATAAAAATATTTGTAAAACTTAAAATGATTTAAATTTTCTTTCCCCATTTGTTCCTAACCCGTTTGTTGTATTTTTTTTTTCAACCATAACCATAGAATCAAATTCAGGAAAATATTTTCATTTGAAAAAAGGTCAAAATCAAGAATGTGCTTAAAAAATAAAATAAATAAATAAAATAAAAATAAAATAGGTGACCAGCATTGAAATCAGATGCCCAACTCGATGCATGACTCTACTTTGAAGCATTTTAATTAGTTACAGAATAACAACAATTTTATATTAAAATATTACTAAAGCATGTAAAAAATAAATTTTTTATCAAAATAATGCATAAAAATATGAAACTTTATTTTTATTTCATCCAACCATAAATACTAAATAATTTCAGGAAAACATTCTTAATTAAAAAAAAAAAAAAAATCCATGCAGATCACGGCCAAAAGATACACGAAAGAATGCAGGACTTTACTTTAAAATATTTTAATTAATTACAGAATAATAGAAATTAAAAAAAAAATATATAATAAAATATTACCTTAGTCAATGCAGGACTTGTGGTTTTAATTAATTACAGAATAATAGAAAATAAAACAAAAATATTAAAGTATTACCCACACATGTGAAAAATTAATTTTTCATCAAAAGATTGCATTAACATATAGACTGAAATCTGAAGAATTTAGATTTTAAGTATAAAACTTTACTTTTCCTTTAAACTATATAATTGCTTAATCAATTTCTGAAAAATATTCCATTTAGAAAAAAGACAATCAAAAATTTACTTACCAATCTTTACTTAAATCAGCTTTTTTTTAAATCATCTTTTTGTTAAATTGGAGAGAATGATTGGATAGCATCGCGACTTCCAGTGTTTGCTTAAATCACATACTGCTAAATCGATTTAACCATGGATTAGAAAAATCATTTTTCCGATGTTAGTTCTAAATTGGTATTTTGTTTTAAATCTATTTATAGTCAATAGATAAATAGGATTTCCAATGTAAGCTTTAAATCTATTTTTTTTTCTTTTGTCTTAAATCAATCTAGTTAAATCGGATTTTCTATGTTGGTTTTAAATTGATTTAGTTAAATCGACTTCCGAGGTTAACTTTAAAATCTATTTAGTTAAATCTGATTTCTGATGTTAGCTTTAAATAGATTCAAGGCAATAGATAAATGGGATTTTCAATGTTAGTTTTAAATTGATTTAAGGCCCAGGCCTATGGCCTTATATTAGTCTATATTTGTATAATCAGGAATCAATCCAGGAAAAATTTGGGGCCTATTTAGGGCTCCTTCACAACATTCCATTTAGTAAAACAGACCCCTTCGCAAAATGCCTCTTAATAAAACAGGTGTCCTTCACAAAATTCCTCTTGATAAAATAGGCCCTTCACAAAATTCCATTCCACAAAAACATACTCTCCATTAATTATTATTAGTTTGTTAGGTTTTAAAATGTGTCATTTGCAATAAAAAAAGTTTACCAGAAATGAAAACTTCAGCAGAAGGACTTAAAGAAGTTATTATTAAATGGTTTGAATTTGAGTAGCTGGATATCATCTTTCGTAACAAAATGTTATTTTTCACAAAAATATAATACCTTTCACAAAATAATGATAAATTTCACAAAAATAATTTTTACTTTTCACAAAATGGGTCCCAAGAAAGAAAAAAAATCTGCATCGACCCCTGATAATTCTTTTAGTTGTGTAACTTTTATTCTAATCATCAATTTTTTTATTTGCTTTAATTTTAAAAAATGCTTCATAATGTATAAAAATGTTAAAACAAAGTGACAAAAAAAAAAAATCAGTAATCAGTTAAAATGTGGCAATGATGCAAATGAGTTGAAAAGAAATTTTCAACACTAGATATTAGTTAACTTAAAAAAAATGCCAGGATTCAATATTTTAACTAAACATTTTGTGACTTTATATGTTTTTAAAATGCTTCTCTGAAGAGCCTACGCTAGTCACGCGAAGAAACGCTGAAGCTAATGTTAAGTCTATGGGAAGGTTCTTGCGCGATTTCTCGCTCGTATTTTAATACAGTCGAAGCACCTTATAACGAAATCGAAAGTGCTCCATAGATTTGCTCGTTATAAAGTGCTTTCGTTAAAACGTTATAACGAATTAGTTCGTTATATAGTAAGAAAACCAACTATCCTGATTAATGTGGTCTGAACTTAATCGGATTATGCATAAGTCCGGATATTGGAGACAATCATAAAAAAAAGTCTGTTTATTTCTTTAAGATCTCTTAAAATTGTTTTTGTTTAAAAAAAAAAAAAAAAAAAAAATCTAGATCTCATGTATTCATATTAAATTAATGCTTCACAGGAAAAATTACTTTTACTAGAAAGAGTGAAAAAAAGAAAAGAGTTGATTTAAAAAGAAATTTCAAGATAATTATATTTTTACGAATGTTATACGTACAATTCATATCATAAAATTTTTATTTTGTGATTATTGATCTGGATGACTGGATTTCAGATAATTAGAGTTTTGTTGTATCATTTTACCGGTATATGTATAGTATATATTACTATGCTACACATGAAAAAAAAAATAACTGGGCAAATTAAAAATATATATATTAGTGATTTAATTCTCTTAAAGGAAACTTTTACATGCCTATATTGGTTTGAAGAATGAAGCTAACAAGCTGTGCTTTCTTTTCTTTACAGCATTATCTAATAATGTAAGCTCTATTTTGTCAACATACATAATAATTTCATTGGCTAACAAGTTTTTATTACGCATGTAACACACAATTTTCTGTAAATACTCGAGTGCATCAGATGGTAAAAGTTTCTGGCAAATTTCTACAAATCCTTCTTGCTCACTGACACTGCCATCAAACAACTCATATTTAACTTTTTTTTTTTTTTTTTTTTTTTTGCGCTATTCTCTTTATTGAACATTATAAAGTATTGATCAAAGTTATAAAGTGATATGCTTTTTCATGCAAAATACTTCCACTAACGGGATTTTTTTGGATCTTGCATCTTTAAACCATGAAAATAATACTTCCTCCACATCTGCATATTTTGCTGTACGTAAACGTTTAAACGATAAGAAAACTGCATCATTTTCAAAAATTTTAAGAATTTTTTCTCGATCTTTCAGTATTGTGCTGAGAGTGCTAATACTAAATTTTTCGCTACATCACTTTTTTTTAACATAATTCTGGGAAGTATTTTGTAATTTCTACTTTCTCTTCTAAACTCAACCATTTTTTTTTTTTTTTGTCAGACACAGCCAGCGTACAGAGTTTTAAAAATTAACACACCATAAATTTACAGGCAAGGCAAATATCAATGAAATCAGTCATCGAATAAAAAAGAACATAATACAGTTCTGCTGAGCTGTCGTCTTTCTGTCTGTCTTAAAACACTACCCCTCCCCCAAATCTCTCCTGGAACTATTGAAAATATGTGATTGGCCGTAGAGAAAAAGATTGAAGGTTATGGCATGGGAGGAAAAAAACTAGTAATTAGAAAAAACAATATTTCCCGCGTTCAGTAAAAAAAAGTGAAAAATTCGCTATATCGTTTTTATTGCATGTTCAGACTCTAATTCTTTTCGTTATATCGTGCTTTTCGTTATAAATATTTCGTTATATCGTTTCGAATTCAGTATTCTTTAACATGCAGACCAACTAAATGGTAATGAACATTTCGTTATATCGTGCTTTTCGTTATATCGTAATTCGTTATAAAGTGCTTCAACTGTATTTTTAAATGGTTTTTTTACATAGGATAGCTGAGGTCAATCTCTAACATTGTTAGTTTTAACTTTTTTTATTTTGGTTGCAGTTTTATTATAAGTGGACATTTTCAATTTTGGAACCGATTTGAGCCAGTTCTGAAAGTGAAAGTATCCTTATATAAAAAAACTGGAACCAAAATCGAAAAAGTAAAAACTATCAACGGTAGAGATCGACCTCAGCTATCCTATGCAAAAAAAAAAATCATTTAAAAATATTAAAATGCGAGCGAGAAATCATGCAAGAACCTTCCCATAGACTTAACATTAGCTTGAGTGTTTTTTCTCATGACTGATCTGGACTCTTAAAATACAATTTAGATGTATTTCTGTTCTCATGGAAATTGTTAAAAAAAAAAAAAAAATATTGCTAATAGATTATATACTTTTAGCATTATCTCCTATGGCAAGTCAATCATATAACAGTGGAGCAAGAGGTTCATCTGTAAAGCTCAGCACGATGCAAATAAGGTATTATTAATTTGAAAATATTAATATTTTTAAAATATAGATAAAATGCTTAAGTGGTAAAAATAAACACAAAAGGCTTATAGAAACCTTTTAACGATCGACACATGTTTCAGCGCTCATACGGCTCCATTTTCAAGATATATAACAATAAACAAAAATATTCTCGCAATTTTTTTTAAAAATAAACTGGAAAACATAAATCACAAGATCATATGTGTAAAAAAGCAGGAGCTTTAAATACTCAACTGTAAATGTGAAAATTATTACTTTTTTAAAACTGAAAAGTACTTCGTGCCAAATTTATATGATCTTGTGATTTATGTTTTCAAGTTTATTTTCAAATATTTGCGAGAATATTTTTGTGTATCATTATGTATCTTGAAAATGGCACTGTATATGAGTGTTGAAACATATGTCGATCCTTAAAAGGTTTTTATAAGCCTTTTGTGTTTCTTTTTATCACTTTTATCTATATTTTAATTATAATTAGTGATCTTATTATATGATTATATTAAAATTTTTGTTTTTTCAAATGCAGAGTTCATTCTGAACATTATTATTTCATTTTACAAACGATCTGTCCGTATTTAGGTGCAAGTTTGGTCAGTTGGGGCCAGGAAAAAGTCAATTTAGTTCTCCTCATGGATTCTGTTTGGGACTTGAAGAGGAGATAATCGTAGCGGATACTAATAATCATCGTATTCAAGTTTTGGAAAAAACTGGAGATTTCAAGTATCAGTTTGGAGTTGCAGGGAAAGAAGAAGGACAACTGTGGTATCCTAGAAAGGTATTTTTTTTATGTGACATATTTGGCATAAAATACAGGGTATATCATAAATTTGTACGTACTTAACACTTTGAGGTCTACACCTGAGAGTCACACAGGTTGCCATTATTGGTGAGGCAAATTAAGAGCCTTACGCTAGTCATCTGAAGAAACACTCAAGCTAATGTTAAGTCTATGGGAAGATTCTTGACAGATTTCTTGCTCGCATTTTAATATTTATGATTTTTTTGGCATAGAATAGCTGAGGTCGATCTCTAACATTGTTAGTTTTTACTTTTTCAATTTTGGTTCCAGTTTTTTTATAAGCAGACATTTCCAATTTTGCAACCGGTTGGAACCGGTTCTGAAAGTGAAAGTAGCCTTATATAAAAGAAACTGGAACCAAAATCGAAAAAGTAAAAACTAACAACGTTAGAAATCGACCTTAGCTATCCTATGCCAAAAAAATCATTTAAAAATATTAAAATGTGAGTGAGAAATCTGTCAAGAACCTTCCCATAGACTTAACATTAGCTTGAGTGTTTCTTCCCATGACTAGTGTAGGCTCCTAAGCCCAAGAGTCTCTCGGGGTCAACTTTTAACTTTCTGCACTATAAAATTACGGACTATATTTGTTCACCGTCTTTTCAAATATTAATCCTTTTTTTTTTTTTTTTTTTTTTTTTTTTGTAACTAAACAGCACTAAACAGAAGTAAGTATTTTAATATATGAAAATATCTAGTATCAGAGTTGCAAATAAATACTAATAAATAGTAATTTGCCCAAAAGCAAATTTTATTAAATAATGTTTATATACAAATAAAACCCATTTTCAGATATTTGTACAACGTTTGGGTAAGTTTTTATTCAGCCTATGTGAAATTTTATATCAGAAAATGATGATTTCTTATGCAGAACTTTTTTTTTTAAATATAAAACATACTTTTTTTAATAATTTCTCATTAAATATTAATTTTTAGTACATTTAAATAGTTCCTTCATCATGAATAAGAAGAGTTTAAAGTTTATAATTAAAAAAAAATTATTAAAATACATTTCTTTCAAGTATTTTTTCTAATCCTGAAAAGTTCCAAATAACCTCAGTCCAGAAAGAGAAATGCGGTTGAAATAGCTCAGACCTGAAAGTGTTAACAAAATTATAATAAAAGAAGTAATGTTAGAAAAAAATTTTGGTTTGCGTGAATATAATCAGATGGACATTGGATTTTTTTTTCCATGTACAGTATGGGGCCTCAAATCCAGAATCCTGAAATCCGAAAAGATCCAAAATCCGGAACTTTTTCATACTGAAATTCTCTATTTTATTTCGCAATCATTTGACAAATTTTGCAATTAATTTCTACAATTGTTTGACAAATTTTGAGATTTTTTTTTACACGACCTCTTGAAATCCGTGTTTTTTTTCTTTTTCTTTTTTGTGACCCATTGATGAAATTTATGATTGTTTCCACGACCGATTAACAAAATTCACAATTTTTTCAGCAATTGTTTGATGTTCTCTATTTTATTTTTTAAAATAAACAATTCCCTGGAAATCGCTGATCGATTTTTAAAATAGCATGGAAGGTAAAAATCTGCCAAAAAGAGAAAAGTGGCATTGCTGCATGATATTGTTGTTGTTTTAAGACTCATTTTTTTAGTAAAGACCTAAAATCCAGAAAATTTCAAAATCCGGAAAGGCAGTGGTCCCGAGCATACCGGATTTGGGGTCCCATAGTGTATAAATAAAATTATAGGTATTAAAAATTTTAGCAATGCTCAAGTCAATATATAAATAACTATTATTGATATTTGAGCTGGTCAACCGTTATGAGTTTAAAACATGCAGCTCTTCCTATTTTATTTAATTGATATTTTGCATGCACTAAAGCTATTCAATATATTTATTTTTTAATTGCACTATAATGTTTCCATTTCACTTCACTTGCTTGGAAAATGGTGTTAAATTTGATTAAAAACTCTACAGGATATAAACAAAAACATTTAATTTTTTTATAGAAATGTTTATATCTGTCTACTATTCTTACAAAAAAGCATACAATTGCTGTACAGATTTTTACGTAGTCATTTGCTGCATTGACAGACCTTTTGAAGCATTTTATGTTGCAAATTGGTGATTATTATTTTTGAATTAAGTAATTTTTAACCCCCAGTTCCCCTCATCACTAAATCACGCCTGAAAAATGTTCTTTGCACCTCCACAGTTCAAGGAAGATTCGTTAAGGATTTCTACAGGGGGATTCAAAACTGGACAAACAAACTTCAAGGGGGGGGGGGGAGGGGTGAGTACACCTAGCAACTTAGAATCAGGGTTGTTGGGTAGCTGCCCAGGCTTGGTTTAAAAAAAAAAAACTGGGTTTTTTATAACCCTGCTTGGCAGGGTTAATTAATCATTATCTATATTTACAGTCAAATGACCGTACACATATGCTTTATGGTCATCTGAAAATAAACCCATAATAGGGTCAAATGACTGTATATGTATATTTTACGGTCATATACAATAAATTCATAATACGATTGTGTAACCATTTTCTAAAAATATGGTCAAATGAACGTACACATATTGCATGGTCATATGTCCAAAACATATGTAAACTCGTAATATGGTTACATGACCATATTAAAAAAATGTGGTCATATGCCAATAAACTCATAATACGGTTGTTAAGTAAACGTTATGTACTGATACGGTCAAATGACCATACTTATACATCTTACGGTGATATGACAATATATCTTTAATATGGTTAAGTAACCGTTGTCTTAAAATATGGTCAAATGGACGGGCAGTTTGCTGCCATTCAAATGACCGTTTTCTTATGATGAAATTTATAACAGTGTATCACATAGCAATGCAGGGCTGGAAATACAATCCTAACGAGATAGTGGGGGGGGGGGGGTAGGGACTGAATCAAATCATCAAGATAAAAAAAACACTTAAAGAGACTAAGTTTAAAATAAGTCATGACTTTCCTGATAATGAAGTTCCCGAAATTTTCTGCCTATGTGCCTGGTTCTTACCTTCTACAGTTTTGCATGTTTGAGGGGTCCAACTACAACTCTGGTGAAAAGCATCCTCATGCAGATAACCAATGCCCTCAAACGTGCAAAACTGTAGATGGTAAGAACCAGGCACATGGACAGAAAACTTCGGTGCAACAAATGTGGGGTTATTTCAAGTGTCCCTTCCCCTCCATACCAAAACACATTGGGTTTCACACTCCAGACTGAATCCGTACTCGTCTGTAAACAGCACTTGACTCCAATCTTGATGTTCAGAAGCCCACCTGCTTCGGGACGCATGGTGGCTTCAGATCAACAGAATGTGCATAGAGACCACCCTGATGAAAGCCTATTTTGGAGTGTTTGGCTGGACACCCTTCGTCCTGCTGCTAATAGCAACTGTCTTTGCAGCTGAGTAGCCTTGCTTTTTCTGTCTCGGCAAGCTATTAACATGATATATCAGTCATCAGGGTAACCAGGGCTTGACAAATGCGTTCGCCAAGTCGCCACTGGCTACCAAGTTTTTTGATCTTGCGACCAAGTTATTTAATCTTTCGAGATTATTTCTGTAAAAAAATTGACATAAGAAATGAGCACAAATGGCACTTTTTAACTCCCCCACCCCTACTTGTGCACGGTAAGCAGTGATCTTCCTCTTCTCTCGTACTTTTAATGGAATAATTAAATTTAGAAGGCATTTTCTAACTCATGCACAGAAAACACCATTCTTTTCAGTTATTGCCAACTAGTATATGTCACGTGATTATAATGTGGAGGGGAGAGAATATTTCAATAAAACAGTAAGAAATAGTGTCAATCTGCCTCTGTGATATCTAAAATTGGATACAATGCTAAAAATTGCTCCAGTTTTGTAAGTTAAGTTTTAAATCTGATTTTTGTGTTTTTATAAGTTGTCAACATAATATAAGTGATTATAAGTTTTACAAATTTCACTAGAAAATATAGTTTATATATTATATTATCTTTCTAAATTATGTACTATTTTAAACTATGTAACTAATAATGCTAAACTATGCATATTATTATTTTCCTCAATTAATTCATAAAAAACTCTTGTGTTTTATTTTAAATCAATGACAGGAAAGAGGATGGGGGGTAAATAATTTTTGCTGGCGACTATTATTTTTTTCCTTACTACCAGATTTTTTCAAATTTGTAAAGCCCTGCTTGTAACCCTGCGAAGATAATAAAAATCTTTAAAACATATATGCAAATAAAACTACAACTGTTACTTGCTCTAATTATCTTATGCTAAAATTAACATATAATATTTTTCTCTGAAAAAATTTGCCTAACATTGCAATAGTCACTGTAATTTTCGAGCTATTGATGTTGCATATCCTTTTCTTTTTAACAGTGCAACATGAAAAGTCAAATGTATGCACACTGACAATTTTATCGACAAGTTTTCTTTCTTTCTTTTTTTTTTTTTTTTGTAATATAAAAACTGCTATTTGTGGTATAAATTTTCAATTACTTATTTTTTTTTTTTTTTTTTTGCCATATTATTTACAACATATGTTTTTAAACTTTCTTACATAGCTGCTACTTGTTTAGGGGAGTTTGACTCTTAAACTACTTATATTTATACAAACAAATATATGTGTTACACTAGATTAATTTTGACACAATTATTCAAATTGGTAAAAAAAATCATATAAGTTGTAATTTTCCCAACTGGACAAAAAAGTCTGGGCCAGGATTCGAACCAGGAAATCTCTTCGCTGGAACTGCCAATGCTCTATCAACTAAGCAATCCCAGACAATTAGATCTGCCAGATTTGTCCGGGATTGCTCAGTTGGTAGAGCATTGGCAGCATCAGCCAAGAAATCCCTAGTTCGAATCCTGGCCCAGACTTTTTCGCCCAGTTGGGAAAATTACAACTTAAATGTATGTGTATTATTGCTTATTTATTTTATTAAATTTGAAACACTTTTGCATGTTTAATAATACTTATTTTTGTTGTAGGTTGCAGTTATTCGAAATTCGGGAAAATTTGTTGTTTGTGACAGAGGAAGTGAGCGATCAAGATTGCAAATATTTACAAAGACTGGACACTTTTTAAAGAAGATTGCTATACGATATATTGATATTGTTGCTGGACTAGCGATTACAAGTGAGGGTACAATTGTTGCTGTGGATAGTGTTGCACCAACAGTGTTCATTATATCTGAAGCTGGAGATCTTCTACGTTGGTTTGACTGTAGTGAATATATGAGAGAACCATCCGACATTGCAATTTCTCAAAAAGAATATTACATTTGTGACTTTAAAGGTCATTGTGTTATAGTATTTTCAGAAGAAGGGAAATTTATGAGAAAAATTGGGTGTGAAGATATCACAAATTTCCCCAATGGAATTGATATTAGTGATGCTGGGGATGTCTTAGTTGGTGATAGTCATGGAAACCGATTTCATATAGTTGTTTTTTCTCGGCAAGGTACTTTATTGTCAGAGTTTGAGTGCCCTTATGTTAAGGTCAGTCGGTGCTGTGGTCTTAAAGTAACATCTGAAGGTTATGTGGTCACACTAGCTAAAAATAATCATCATGTTTTAGTTTTAAATACATTGTATATTGTGTAAAAGGCCTCTTCCATTGACTACCTATAGCTCTTGCAGAAAGGTAGTTATATTTATATAAGAGCATTTAGACTCTATATTTATTTGAAAGGCCAGATCCTAGATATTAAATCATACAATTTTTAAGAGCCATATCTTGCAGTCAATTATGGCAATCAAATTAATATTTAGATTATAAGGTTGATATGTACTAGTTGATCTCATAAAAATGTGTAGAGTAGATTTTGTAGTTGATTATGTTTAGAGGTTACTCATAGCAGCTACATGTACTTAGTGGGCTGAGTTACCTTTTGTACCAGTCTACAGTCTTAGATAATGTATAAATATATATATATATATATACATCATGTAGTTCTTTATATATTTATACACAGTGTAGTGTTTTACAGTTTGTCATAACAGACTAAGTTGAGAGAATTATATTTACACATCTGTAAAGTAGGCTGTGATATATATACATATAAAACACCTAAAATTTAAAATTGCTCACAATATTTGTTTCATTCATATTTTCTTTTTAACATTTTTTCAGACTGTTATTTGAGTGGAAAGAAGTTATTTTGTAGGTTGACAATCTTGCTTTTCTTCTATGTTAATGTATCTACTTAGTGTTCATTAATATTTGTACTTAAATTTGATCTTGTCTTTAATTTTATGTGCATAGGTATTTTGCTGTTGTTTTTCTCATACTTGTTTTATCATTTTGTAGGTTAAAATATTGATCATCCAAATGATGAAAAAGAGTCCTTTTCATTAGTTATATTGATGCATCTCTTCATAAAATATTTTGTAACTTTGTATGACTATTGAATCAATACTAGTTATCTTTTATTAATTTTAAGATTATATTATATATTATACTATATATTATATATTTCTTTTTACAACTTTTTTATTGTATTATCTTCCTAGTCCTTTTTGGAATGTTTAATGCTGCAGCTGAAAGTTTTTCATTTTATTTTTATGTAGCTGACAGCATTGTACAAGTGCCAATTCTGTCTGCCCCGAATTTGCTGTAGTTTTTAAAAGTCTAACTCAAAACAGAGAAAGATGTCCATGATAATTTTGTTATGTGGCATGAAAAAAAGTTTCAAAACAAAGAAAGATGTCCATGATAATTTTGTCATGTGGTATGAAAAAAAAAGTTTCAAAACAGAGAAAGATGTCCAGGATAATTTTGTCATGTGGCATGAAAAAAAGTTTCAAAACAGAGAAAGATGTCCATGATAATTTTGTCATGTGGCATGAAAAAAAGTTTCAAAACAGAGAAAGATGTCCATGATAATTTTGTTATGTGGCATGGAAAAAAGCTTTTGTTTTGTTGATTGTAAAAGTGTAATTGATGCTTCAGTAGGCATTCCTTTGTTAAGAGGTTACACACTGAAAATATATTTAGAACAAGCCTCTGTGCATAATTTATCAGACATGCAGTGTGTTTGTTTACATTCTGTTAAGTTTAACTGGACTGTTCCAGTTTTTAAATTGTTTATATAATCATTTACATTATTATATAAACATTGTTTGTTTATTTTTGTGTTATTTTGAAAAAAAAAACATTTATATATACAATTGTATTAATATTTAAATTACTTTTTGCTTTATTTAATATTTTGATTTCAGGCGTGACCAGACTTTTGTCTTATCGAGTTTTAAAATTGTTTTATATCATGTTAATGTTTTCTCTTTTATTTAGTGTAAATAAAGAAAATGTCACACAATATATTATAATTGTAATGACTAAGTGTTCTGAAGCTTTGTTATATGAAAGGCTTAATATACATTTGGCATTGCAAAAGCATTTATTTGATTCCTTATATTTTCCCCATAAGACATTCCTCTATAATAAATAAGCTTTTAGCACTTGCTTGTCTAGTCAAATAAGCTAAAATACTGGATTGAACTTTGTAGTACATAGTTTAGGTTGCCATCTTATTCTATTTGCTAGTACAATTTTTTTATTGGTTTTATTAAAAGTTATTTGCTATGCAATTAGCATGTTAATTCTTAAACTATGTACTTGTATATGCACTCTAATTAGGAGCATTGAATCTGTTTAATTATATAAACTCATACTTTTTAAAAATTGAATGTTTTTCTTTTGACAAATGATTTACAGATAGGGGTTCTACATATATAATGTTATCAACCGTAATTTTGGACCCCTCCCCCCTTACGATATCATATATTATCATTCCTTGAAACAGCCCCCCCCCCCCCCTTGCCTTAATGATAACGTTATCAATGTCTAAAAAAAATTTTTATTTGTAGAATTTTTTTCCTTTTAATAATGGTTATAGATTTCTTATTCACATACTTGACTGATTCAAATGAAGAGAAACAGTCAATAAAATATCACTATTATACATAAAATAACTTTATATCAAATAACACCTAAAAGATATAGTTTCTATTTGAAAGTATTTCATAATAGCTTTTTGTTATATAATACATTCAACAGCAATATTGTCTTCTTGCAATGGCCTCTCATGGGGGCGGGGGGGGGGGGGGAGGAAAGCAAAACTTATCGACAAAACAAGTAGACAGCAATTTTTGTCTTTTCTTTATTAGTAAACACAAGTATCATTTCAATCAAATGCCCTTCGCACCTGGTTTTCCAACAGTGGATTATATGTGCATATGGCTGAACAATAGGAGTGCCAAACGTTGAGGTATTCCATATTTTGGAATGAAATGATTTCATAATCATTTATTGGATTTAATAACAACTTTGTTTTTTCATAAAAAAGGTCAACAGACTTAAAAAAGGGATAACAAACAATTTTGATGTAAAAGGAAAAGTTACAAAAAAAAAAAAAAAAAAAAAGATCAAAAGACAAATCCCCCTTCCCCCTAGAAGTTATAGTTACTATATACTTACTGATATCTTATGATAAGTGCCAGGCTCCCCCTCCTCCCTCCTAAAGTGATATTGTTATATATGCGCAGCCCTATAAATTAAACTGCATACATTTCATTTTTTGTATAGAGCTTCAGAAAATGGAGAGCTTTTCTATTTATTTTTATTTAAATGAATTAAAAATTTCTTTTTTTATATTTTAATTCAAAATATATATGATATACACTAGAATAGCAAGCTTAATTATTGATGAATATGTGGTTTGAAGAAACTAATAATTTGTCAATTTTGTAATTTATTTTCTAATTGTCATAAATTATTCTTACTTGATAAATTACTCATACCTGTTATGTAATCTGATGCATTGAAATCAATTCATTTTCCTATTGACAAATGAATTATGGATAAATTAAGATATGTGTATGTCATTTTTACTATAGAGCTGTTTTTTTAGTTAATTAATTTCAATACTCAAATATGATAATTTTATGAATACTATTGTAAAATGAAAAAACTTAAAATGAATCTTTTTTTTTTCTTCATATATATATATATATTTTAATGTGAGATATATCTTTGTAAATTTGTATGTTATATGAATTTGACTGGTATTTAGAATTGTGAGCTTAAATATAGATGATTATGCAAGTTAAAGAAACTTTAATAATCTGTTGAAATTTTCGAATTTTCTTTTATATGTAATTAATGAATTGTGATGTTTTATAAGTAACTCTGAGCATATTTATTTACAATATTGATAGACAGGTGGCCATAATTAAACTTCTCACTGCCGTTCACTGATATGTCTGTTCACTATGCTGTAGGTTTCAATGCAATAGAAGCATTGATTTAAATTAATATTATTTTACAAATATAATGCAGCTTTAAAACATCAAGTAATGATTAATACTTGCAAGGATTATACTCATATACATAATTAAGTTTTTTATATCAAGTTTAAAAATTGATCTTTCTTGGCATTTTTAAAAAATTAAAGAGAAAAACATTACAAATTTGCCTTTTTGTTCGGCAGTCAGGGGGTTAAAGTTACAGTATTCAGCATGCTTTGAAGCACAATGTAATTGCGTGAATGAAGCTAAATTTTGTAGTATGACTAAACAAGACCGGGGACAAAGAATTCCGTGGTAAAAAAAGTTCCAAAAGTCGCCACTAGGTGGAAATGTGGGGCTGGTAATAGAAAAGGGAGTTTAAAAAATGCATAATTAATACTGAACTAAAATTAACTTTAATTTAGCATATTTAACAATTAATATCAATCTCAATATGGCAATTTTTCTATTAAACTGCGCCACATGATGGCCATAACTAAAGTGACAGTACTCAGTGTACTCTGTAGTGCAATTTAATTGTGAGAATAGGGCTTAATTTTGTATTATGATTAAACAAGAGGAGAGATGAAGGATTCCATGAAAAAGATTAGTTCCAAAAGTCACCACTAGGTGGAAACATGGTGCTGTATAATACAAAAGTTTGCATATTGCGATTTATTTTAATCGTTAAATGTTCTAAATTAAAGTTAATTTTATTTTAGCATGGATTCTGCATTTTTTAAACTTTTCTTTTGCACAAAACAATATTTTCACCTTGTAGCGACTTTTGAAACTAATTTCTTTTTTCACGGAATCCTTCGTCCCCCATCTTGTTTAGTCATAATAGAAAATATGGCCCCATTCTTGCGATTAGATAATGCTACAGAGCACACTGAGTACTGTAACTCTAATTATGGCCACCGTGTGGTGCTGTGTAATAGAAAAGTTGCATATTGAGATTGATGTTAATCATTAAATGTGCTAAATTAAAGTTAATTTTATTTCAGCATTGATTCTTGCAATTTTTAAACTCTCTTTTCTATTGCACTGCACAACCTTTCCACCTAGTAGCAACTTTTGGAACTAATTTTTTTTTCACAGAATCCTTCATCGTCTACCTTGTTTAGTCATAATGCAAAATTTGGCTTCATTCTCGCAATAAGATAATGCTACAGAGCATGCCGAGTATTCTCACTTTAATTATGGTCACCATGTACTTTTTATGCAGAGCTTTAATCTTCGTTTGTTATTGCAAATAAATATAATTAAAGTATAAAATGACTTGCATTTATAACTCTGCATTTTTTATATTTTAATTGCAGTGAACAATTTTTTGTTGTGTCATATATTTTAAGTCAGTATTTACCATGTATACACATTATTTGCATTACTATAGTTATTAACGAAATATTTATTTTAATATACTTTATTCTCCCGTTGCATTTCATATTTGTTTTTATTTCTGAAATTATTAATTACCCAAGTCTCTCAAATCTATAAGAATATATTGGGTGAACACAATTCCTATAGACCAGCATATATGCTGTTTTCTATGGAAAGTTTTAATTTCTTGATCTATTGAAATATGGTTATACACATTACATACATTTTATTGCTTCTTGTTCCTACACAAAATATTAGCATCCTGAGTATGTTTATCTATATGAACCTAAATACTCAAAAGGGCGTCCTATTTTGTTAAAAAATGACTATGAGTATGAAACATGGAAAATAAAAAGAAGCACCAAGTACCTTGTTAAAAGTTGAAATCCTTTTCTTTCTAAAAGCCTATTTGTACTAAAATGCTTTAAAAAAAATCTTTAATTACTCTTGTTAAAGTTCAGAACTATATTATAGCCAGTTTACATTATATCATGAACCAATATATATATTTACACATACGTATAATTTCTATGCCTATTATATAGAATTTCTGAATCTAGAGTTGATTTTCATTAGTATACCTGATTACTAGTCTAGAGGCTTGGATATGTATAATCAGAACAGTATGTAGGCCACTATAATGGGCCTGTTTTACTTTTTTTTTTTACTCTGTGATGCTGCAGTTAGCTAGTGTAGGGTAGTGTTCCAAGATGTAATTCTGTATCAATAGTTGCTAGAAAGTATTTTAAAATATATATTAAATTAAAATGAAAATATTCGAGATCAGTTTTAGATCTCATTTTACAGATATTTACAACTTGCAACACTATCTTTTTTATTCTATTCTAGCTACTACAGCTACTACTTATTGTGTTTTTTTTTTTTTTTAAATCATTATGTACAAATTGAAGTTTCTTTTTTTTTTTTTTACATACCTTGCAATATTTATTTACCATGACAAATATATGCAAGTATTTAATGTTATATTACAAATGTTTACATGGATAGATTCCATTTATATGCTTTCTTTAGGGCAATATTTTAAATTTTTTGCTGAACTTGACTCGTGGTATTGGATGTGGTTGATTAATATTGTGTTCATTGCTACATAATTATCATGCACTGTCCATTTATTGTCAGAGTTTACACTTTTTGAAGCTTATGTAATCTTTGTCATTTTCCAAAGCACTAACGTATTTGGTGCTGTTTTACAACCATGTTGATGGAGCAACATTTGTTAATTGTCGCTTCGAATGAATATATATATATATTATCTTTATTGATTATAAGAAGTTACATTTTTGAAAATAATTTTGTACCACATAATCTATTATATACATTTGTACAAAATGATTGATCCCTAATCTTCTGAGTGTCCTAACAATTTGTTGTTGATCATGCTATTTGCTGTACTTCTGCATAATTATGTTTTTTATGCCCTTGTACTATTTTTTAATTGTAGTAACTGTGCATTTTGACACTCAGAAGTTTCAGGGATCTGGGATAAAGGTATATTGCTTTTACTTGTGTTATTTTTTGAAAAGTGTAATTGATGAAATTTGTAATAATGTTCCATGTTTATTCAAATAAAGGCTGTTGCATTCTACTGTTGCTTAGTCTGTGTTCATTCTGCAGTACTATAAAACTTATCATTTAATTTTTCTTTACAAATAAAAGCATTCAATTTGTAATGTTTACTAACAAGGAATACATTAGAGAAAACTATGGTAGCCGTTTGTTATATCATGTTTTTTGAGACCCATAAAAATTGCATAATATATCTAAATGTGTAATATAACTGAAGTTACTTAAAAAATTAAATGTCAATCTACAAATAAAAGCATTTAATTTGCAATGTTTACTAACAAGGAATACATTAGAGAAAACTATGATAGCCATTCGTTATGTCATGCTTGTTGAGAGACACAAAAAC
Source organism: Maratus michaelseni (assembly GCA_963931845.1). Taxonomy (NCBI): domain Eukaryota; kingdom Metazoa; phylum Arthropoda; class Arachnida; order Araneae; family Salticidae; genus Maratus; species Maratus michaelseni. Next base: position 292,053,830 of record OZ007597.1, read on the forward strand.
TGCATGATATATCTAAATGTGTAATATAACTGAAGTTACTTGAAAAATTTAGATGTTAATCTACAAGTAAAGGTTTTATAATTTGTTTTTAAAAAACTTATTATATAGTACCTTAAATCCATCTACATCTACATTAATATTTGTCTTTTCTGGTGAGTCTTAAAAATTATTTTATTTTCATATTTCTATTTAAGTTGCGTAATTGTTTATTTATCTAATTTCTATTTCAGTAGCATATTTATTTACTTGTTATTTGGACCTCATGTTGATTTTTGATTTTCTAGTTTCATTTGTATATGTTATTAGGGGCTTAATATTGTCAATTTTAGGCATAATGCTGACAATATTTGATGTAATAACATATACTTAGTATGAATATTATAAAGTCCTTCTGAAGATTCTATAAGATATTCATAGTTTTCAACTTTTGCTTTTTCATCCTTTTGGGTATACTTCCTTCAGTGATCATTCCACAGCTTTTTATAATGTATTTTTCTTCGTTCTTACATGTGTTTTCATATATATATGTATTACAATTTCCCAATAAATTAACAATGCAGAATTACATTTATTTATTGTTGCTCACATATACATTTATTTAAACAGGTCAGTTATTATGTAGCTTTTTATTATATTTATTTCTCAACTGGAGACATATAAAAATAATTATATATCTGAAAGAGAAATTTAATGAGGAGTTATTGTTTAGTGTTTGAATTTGTCTGTGTTCATTTGCATATTATGCATGCATGTGCATATCTAACATTATAGAACATTAGGCTGGAAGCCACTGCAGTTGTCTGACGATCTCAGAGCTTTGAACCCTACCCTTCCTGCTTTTCAAAGTCTTTAATTTAACAAATTTCACTTTTAAATTTGTCTGGTGACAGTTTTTTTTTCTTTTCTGGTCCAGTCAAGTATGTCAAAAGGGTATAGTACCTCGGATGGGCTCACAGAATCTCGGATGGGCTATGCTCTGCGAATTCTGCAGCAGTCTTCCAGCCTGCTGCTGAGAATTGTTGAACTAAGAATTAAACTAAGCCACTGTGGTCATCGGACAATCTCAGAGCCCAATCTCTACCCTTCCCACTTTTCGAAGTCTTTAATTTAAAAAAAATTCCTTTTAAATTTGTCCGGTGACATAGTTTTTTTTCTCAATCCCGTCAAGTGTGTCGGTAAGGGCATAAAGACTGCAGATAGGCTCACAGAACTTTCATGCTCGGCAAATTCTGTGGTGGTCTCTCAGCCGCCAACCCATGAGACGAACATTAAGCTAAGCCACTGCAGTTATCCAATGATTTCGGAGCTCTGAAATTTGTCTGGTAACATAGATTTTTTTCTTTTCTGTCCAGTCAAGTATGTCTATAAGGATATAGGAACTCAGATGGGATTGCGGAATGCTATGCTCTGCGAATTCTGCAACCGTTCTCCAGCCTGCCACTGAGACGAACATTAAACTTTGCCACTGCAGTCATCTGACGATCTCAGAGCCCCAAGCCCTACCCTTCCCACTTTTCGAAATCTTTAATTAAAAAAATTTTGATTTTAAATTTGTCCGGGAACATAGTTTTTTTTTCTCAATCCTGTCAAGTGTGTCAGTAAGGGCATAGGGACCTCAGACAGGCTCGCAGAACTTTCGCGCTCTGTGAATTCCGTGGCAGTTTCTCAGCCTGCTTACCCTCAAAACAAACATTAAGCTAAGCCACTGCAGTCATCTGATGATCTCGGAGCTCCTAGCCCTTCCCACTTTATAAAGTCTTTAATTTAACAAATTTTGCTCTTATACTAAGCTTATATATTTTGGCTGTGAAAGCAATCAATATATATATACTGCTTTTTTATGTACAGAATTGATGTTCAAAGGAATAATTATGAAACATTGAAGATAGAAAATTATAGTCATTAAAACAGCTGTGACTTAAAAAGAATATTTTTATTTGAATGAGGTTACCTTGGGCCCAATGAGCCCCTCCCTTTTCTACCACAGAATAAAATGTTGGCAGGTGTTAACATTGTTTGCCTTCTTTGATACCACTAATTCTCCACCCCTCCCCCATTTGGGATGTATAGGGACTAATTAAAGAAAAAATACTCTTATATTGTGTTGTAAATTATGAGTATGAAAACAATCCTTACTTATACTGCTTTATGTACAGAGTTGTTTTTTCACAGAACAATTATGAAACATTAAAGATTGAAAATCATAGTCTTTGAAAAAGCTGTTATGACTTAAAAAAAATATTTTCATTTGAATGGGGGGGGGGGGGAGGTATGGTCCCCATGAGCTCCCCACTTTCCTATCCCTGAGTAAAATGTTGTTAATTTTAAACAAAATATAGATAGGTGTTAATATTGTTTGCTTTCCTTTATACCACTATTGCATCCCCCTTTCCTTTGTGATGTAGAGAGACTAAAAAAAATACTCTTATACTAAGCTTATATCTTGGGTTTGAAAGTAATCAATATTTATATTGCTTCTTTATGTACAGTTTTTTTTTTTTAAATATTTATATTGCTTCTTTATGTACAGTTTTTTTTTAAAATATTTATATTGCTTCTTTATGTACAGTTTTTTTTTTAAATATTTATATTGCTTCTTTATGTACAGTTTTTTAATATTTATATTGCTTCTTTATGTACAACTGTTTTTTTTTTTTTTTAGAATAATTATGAAACATTGAAGACGGACAATTATAGCCTTTCAAGCAGTTGTGATTAAAAAAATATGTATATTTGAATGACTTAGGGTTTGGTATAACTCATATATAATGCAATTCAGATAGATGTTCAAATCCTACATTTTTAAGGTACATTTACATGTATGAGAAACTTAGGGTAACATTAAAGAAAATGACATTGATTATAACACTTTATAATAATGATAGTAATTGAAACTTAAAATACTTTTGAAATTTTCTTATTCAAAATATAACTCATATATAATGCAATTCAGATAGATGTTCAAATCCAAACAATTTTAAAATACATTTACATGTAGGAAAAAACTTAAGGTAACATTAAAAAAAAAATGACATTAATTATAACACTTTATAATAATGATAGTAACTGAAACTTAAAATACTTTTGAAATTTTCTTATTCAGTTTTTTTTTAAAAAATCACTATCCAGGTACTACAGCAATATCGGCCTATATCGGAAACAGCAATTTTGCAATATTAACCAATATCAGTAAACACCGGACTGGCCGATATTGCATGGCAAACTTTTTTCCAATATCAGAACCCTTAAACGCTCAATGGCTGGGTTCGCCCTCAGCTGAGTGGTCTTCCTCAGGTATTAAAAATATATTAAAATATCAGAACCCAATATTGGCCAATATCGGCAAGTGTCAAACTGCCTAACATCAGTGAATATTGGCCTGCCGATATTGGTCAAAACTGGATTCGGCATTATAAACCGGCAAAGCTTTTATTTTAATATTGGGAGATATTAATAACCTGTGTTGGCATACTATTGGTAATCGGTATCTCTTTATATTAGAGGAAAAAATGATCTGCCATTGTATATTGTTGAGTCCAGCTTTGAATTAGCTAAACTATGCATATATATGAATGCTTTTTAATTATTTAAAATTTTTGTTTGGTTGACATATTTTTTTTATATTTTAATGATATAGAAAATTATATCGTATCAAAAACGTCACCTGTAAAAAATGCAGCCAAGTCTTGTGACTCTTTTACCTTAAAAAGTTCTGAGATTATGTAAAGCCAAGTTTAGCTATCTTATCAACTCTGAAATTTTCATTCACAAATCACTCCTACTCTCTACATTTTAGTGAATTATTATTTTGTGACTTGGCAATTATGCAGCACAAAGAAGTTATTACACCTTACTAGAAATGGGATGGGATGAGATAATTTGATTAAGGCTAATTATATATGCATAGGGAAGTTATTACACCGTAATATGTTATGAGATGGGATGGTATTATTTGATTAAGACTAATTATATACATCACATTCTCATGCTACATAATTCCCAAGTCACAAAATAATAATTAACTAAAGATGTAGAGACTAGGAGTGATTTGTGAATGAACATTTCAGAGTTAATAAGATAGCTAAAATTGGCTGTACACGATCTCGAAACTTTTTACGGTAAAAGAGTCATGAGACTTGGCTGCATTTTTTTACAGGTGACGTTTTTTTATGAGATTTCACTTCTTTTTGTAAGTAATCCTCCTTTTCTTGATTTTGGAGATCATCCGCTGGATTTTGCTAAGCTCACACTCTGTCCCTATTATTTGCAGGTACCAAAAATTTGAAGCTTCTTTAGTTTTGTTTGCAAAGTCCTGCAGATAAAAAGAGGTTTCAGGTTCTTAGGTAAGCACTAAGTTGTGGGAAAGGTGGAGGGGGGGGGGAGTCAAAAGTACTTTCAATTGCTTCCAGGAAAGGTGAAAGGTGCTATCCATCTGAGATATTAGTCGTAGCCCTAGATACTTGATATTTAGCATAAAAGTACTGTTTAGGATAAAAAGAAAGACAAAATTAAAATTTCCAATAAATCAAACTATATTCGAATTTTTCGTTTTGTTTTTGTCGTTTTTTAATTTTCTTTATTTCCGGATTTTTAAATTTTTCTTTATTTTGTATCCTAATTCCTATCCTTATATTTGGATTTTTTTTTTTTTTTTTTTTTTTTTTGTCTTTTTTTTATTTCTGGATTTTTAAATTTTTCTTTATTTTGTATCTTAAACCCTATCTTTATATTTGGATTTTTCGATTTTATTTTATTTTTTTGTCGTTTTTTAATTATTTTTATTTTTAATTTTTTCTTTATTTTGTATCCTAAACCCTGCCTTTCTGCAAATGTCCAGCTTCTAGGCCAACAAAATCAAATTATTTTCAAACTTTTGGTTTTTTATAAATTTTTTGATTTTACTTCTAAGTTTCCTGATTGTCATGCTAGTATAGTAATTCTTTGATCCGTCTTCTTAAGATCATTTAGATTCAATTTAGAGATAAATCAAGAGAATCTTAGCATCACCATGATTTTATTTTATTTAGAAAGGACTATCAAGCCATAACCAGCCAGTAATGTTGGAAGGGGAGATGGAGTTGTGAAATTTTTTGTGGGACTAACATCATTTAACAATCCATATTTCATATGCAAATTAAATAGAGTATAACCTGTGAAATAAAACGAACCTGTCTATAAAGAAACCGCCCATAATGTAGCCAGCCTATAGCAGAACTTTATATTCTTGAAATTGGATTAAATGGATGTTTTCCGTAATGCCCAAGTAGTTAGCCAGAATATATCTGGCCCCAATCCCAATAGCAGAAACAGTCAAGTATGGCAACAGGTGCTGCAAATTATTGTAGACTTTGCATATTAATCTGACATCTTGAAAATAATTGAAAGGAATTGCTGGGTTTAACAGCAATTGATAAAATTTACTTTATCTTTAGATTTACTGTTTCTTTTTATATTTTCTTTGCAAATATAATTTTTTTATGGCTTTCTATTATAATGGGTTTCTTATGATAGTAAGTTTGGTCCACCATTATTGGTTCCCAGATTGATTTTGGTTAGCTGCAAATTGAAACAGAAAATTCTGCTACTAGGGGCCATATCATTCTGGATAATTGGTTCTATACTGTATATATATATATATATGTGTGTGTGTGTGTGTACAGTTTTTTTTAACCCTCAATTTTCTGGCAAAATTTAGTTGAAGCAATTTATGTTAACTTATGTAAGCAAAAATCCCTTTGGTGTTGTTTTTAAAACTTAACAAATTAAATTACTTCTATATTAAAGATTATATAAAAAAAAAACAATGGAAATTTGAAACTATTAAATTTTATTAAAGTTGTTTAATTAACTTTGTACAAAATTTACATTTCTTTCTTTATGACTGTCTTCATTCTGAACTTACTGATTCTACATTACTGGAAGATGAACACTCTGTTGGAATACCATGTTCTTCATTAAATATGTCAATTCAATACATATTCCAGAAAATATTAATGATTTTTTTTTTTTTTTGATTAGTTGAAATGGCAATTTAACATACAACACTAGTCGTACAAAGAAAACTGGTTCCGAAAATGAAAGTAACTTTATAAAAATCTGCAACTAAAATCGAAAAATAAAAACTAGTCCATTTAAAGATTACCTCAGCTATCCATTGTAAAAAAAAAAAAATAAAAAAATCATTTAAAATTATTGAAATGTAAGTGATAAACTTGTAAAGAATGCTCCCATAGAAGTTAGTGTGCAAATGTCTTCGTGTGACAAGTGCATGCTCTTTAAGAGCCTACATCAGTCATTAGAAAAAACGCTCAAGCCAATGTTAAGCCTATGGGAAGGTTCTTGCATGATATCTCGCTCACATTTTAATATATTTTAAATGATTTTTTTTGCATAGGATAGCTAAGGTCTATTTCTAACGTTGTTAGGTTTTACTTTTTCAATTTTGGTTAAAGTTTTTTTTATATAAGGGTACTTTCACTTTCAGAACAGATTCCAAAATTGAAAATGTCCACTTATAAAAAAACTGTAACCAAAATCAAAAAACTAACAACGTTAGAGATCGACCTCAGCTATCCTATGCAAAAAAAAATCATTTAAAAATATTAAAATGTGAGCGAGAAATCGCACAAGAACCTTCCCTTAGACTTAACACTAGCTTGAGCGTTTCTTCGTGTGACTAGTGTAGGCTCTTAAGCAAAGAAAACCGTTTTTAAAAATTCTGAGACTTAAAATTTTATTAATAAATTTTTATTTGTTTTTGTAATATTCATTTTTTTAATATAGAAAGATTTAAAAAATATTATATTTTTTATTTTTTAAGGAAAGATAGCTGCAAGAAAAAATTTATACTTTAACAGTGAAAGATAAAAAGTAGAAAATATTTTAAACTACATTTCAGTTTCAAAAAGATTTTCTACTTTTAACTTCATAAACGTTTGTTTTATATTTATTAAATGCATATTACAAATAATTTAGTCATACTCAACAGTAAATTTCTTATGATATAATTTAGAAAATGTCAATAAACCAAAAGTTACAAAAAGAAAAATTTAAACTCTAGTTTGAATATTGTTTAACTTAAGACAAATTCATTTTTTCTTTGAATTATTGCATTTTGCATAATATAGCACAAGCCTTGTAATTGACTACGTGAACACAAAAGAATCAAGTTATATGTGTTGTAATGAGTTCTGTTATTTGCATCTTCTAGATGAATTTCATTGAAGTTTTATTTACAATTACGTTGTCTTCTGTCTCCAAGACTACCAAATAAGATTTTAGAATGCTTTGGTGAATCTGATATATTCTCTAAAATGTATCTATTTAATAAATTGAAATTTTAAGAGATTACCTTGTATATATCACCATTATCATGTTTAAACACAATTCAAATTTTAGTTAGTAAATATCATCATTTTAAATTATGCATGATTAAATACAAATCTAAGTTTAGTTGAATTTTATAAACTGAATTTATCAATTGTTTCTCAAATCTTATTAGTCATGAACAGCATCGATTTTAAAGGTTTGTGAATTTATTTTATAAATAACATCCTATTTAAACATCATAATATAAAACACTAATTTTACATGTATTAATTCATAACTTAAATGTACATTTTTAGAAACTTAAATAAAACTCACTATTATCAACAAACAAAATTTACTCATGATAAAAAAAGAAAAAAAAATTCTTTGCAAGTCTTCTTGTACTACATATAGATGTATTAATTGATAACGTATATGTACATCCTTAAAAACAAACAAATTAAAAAAAAAACCCTCACTGTTTTCAAACAAATAAAATTTATTTATCAGAAAAAAAGAAAAATATTCTTTACAAGTCTTCTTGTCTCTTTCTTTTTCCTCTTATGTGGGATGCATCCCAATCTGTGGCTCCCACAAGCACTTTGCTAATCTAATACAAAAAAGCTAAAAACAAACGTTGAAACACACAAATTACAAAACTTTAAAACACATACGGCCGTTTCAAGGATACAAAGATCCCCTTCATCAGTGTAAAGTGGGAAAAAAACAAATTAAAACAAAAAATGTCAAAAGGGTTCAAATGAACCACGCTCGTCTATAGCCAAGATTACTGGCTGTAATCTGACCAAAATGGCAAAGCAAGTGTAACCAGAAGAGCAGAAGTGACACAACTGACAGGAAATCACCGAAAACAGGCATCACTGCGCAGGCTCTCTCCAAACGGGTGAAAGAAAAGGGGTGCTGGGCATGTCATTCACCAATGAATCTGTATATTTATAAATGTAGTGTGCCTTGTAAAAGTCAAAATCAAATATTGATTTGCAATTTTGAATAATTTTGGCTCCAGAAAAGTTAAATCTATGGTCAAAATTCCAACAATGCTTCGCTATTGTAGATTTATCAAGTTCCTGCTTTTTGAGATAACCTTCGTGTTCTTTTAATATTAAAAACGAATGATATATATACAACATAATAGGGGCGCAGATGTCCCCCGGCTCAGGGAGGCTGGATTAAAAAATGGGGTCCGCGTTTCAGGGTTAGCCCCACACCCGGATCGCATGACACACAACTTTAAACCCACCAACACGTCTCTACGGTCCATGACAAAACCAAAAAACGCTGACACGAGGTATGTGCAAAGGGAAGGTGTGGGATTCGAATCTCCATAAGGGCATGTCATTGAATTCAAAAGGCTACTGAGAGCCGAAGCCTGTAAAACCAGAACGATCTCCGTCCCACCCAGACCTATCAGTCTGTTTGAAAGAGCATAACAGGCCTAAAAGGGGAAAAGCTATCGAAATCGGCTGTCATGAGATATAAACTGACTAAAACACAAAAAGTTTTGGAAATTGGCATGTCCTTGATATGCTTGCAAATTCAATTCCCAATCTGTTGAAACGGACGTCCGGTCTCGCCCCTTTGTCTGCCTCCCCTGGACAAGGAGAGGAGGGGAGGGATGATCTATCTCCTTTCCCAATGTTTTTTAACATAAAAAATGCCTTTCTTATGAAATATTTCGTATTGAGTGGACAGACTTGATTATAGAGGTGTCCGTTCCTGGACATTGACCATTCTTTTGGCTCACATGGAAAAAGGTTCGCGACCCCCTTTCGAGATGTACAGCACGAATGTCTTCCAGTGGTCTCCCACGTGATCGACCCCTGCTCAAGAGGTTTCGAATGCAACCAGGAATAGGTGACATAGTAAGTTTGACTCTCTTGTGTTAACTTTCACGACCCTACCCGAAGGAACTCGGACTTCGGAAAGTAGTCTATTTTTGAAAAAGACGTTTTCCGGCCAAAAGGTTTTGGAAGCACCCTGTCTACAGATCGCCTCAGAAACCTTCACACGTTTCATTTTCCACTCTGGGCGGTGGTTAAAAACGAATGATATACGACATGATAGGGGCTGAGATGTCCCCCATCTGAGGGAGGCTCGATTAAAAAACGGGGTCTGCGTTTCAGAGCTTGCCCAACCCCCGAATCGCATGACGTGCAACTTTAAACCCATCAACACTTCTCTATGGTCCATGATGAAATAAAAAAACTGACACGAGGTAGGTGCAAAGGGAAGGTGTGGGCTGAAATCTCCATCAGGTCATGGCAGTAGCGTAGCTAAGGGGGGGCAAGGGGGGCGTCCGCCCTGGGCGCCGCTGTCAAGGGGCGCCAGATTGAGAAAAAAATTTAGCAGAAATTATCTCACATATTTCGACAATAAATGAAAATTGCTTTTATGTGTGTGCGTGTGAATATTTTCTTTAGTAAAATATTTTATTATGTACAAATAATGAAAGGAAAAGCTTCTGTGAATAAGGTTTCTAGGAATAGCTCAACAAACTTTGTACCTTACATGATTACGTACCTGAAAGGAGGCACAAAATGATTAAACGTTGGGGGCGCCCAATTGATAGACGCTTAACCGAAATTACCCCACATATTTCGACAATAAATATTTGTGTGTGTGAATGTTTTCTTTCGTAAAAATATTTTATTATAGACGTCCAAATAATGAAAGAAAAAGCTTTTGTGACTGTGAATGTTTCTAGGGATTTCTCAACTGAATTTGTACATGACTTCATTACGTACCTGAAAGGAAGCACAAAATGATTATATGTTGAGGGCCACGGAGAGTTTCTCTGAACTCGTGGTTGGGGGCGTCCAATTGAGAGGCGCTTTAAACAGAAATTATCTCACATAATTGACAATGTGTGTGAATGCTTTCAATAATTTCGGTGTAGGATGGGGGGGGGGGGGTTGCTCCTAGAAAAACGGGCAGACCATATACCAACTTTTGGAGGTTTACTATACTGGAAATCAAATTCCTCGCTCGCTCGTTGTATCCGGGATTTATTATAAGTATGATATGCTATTGCAGAGATCATCTGCATACATTTTATGACTAAGCCACAATATTATAATTTTCAGAGACACAGCGGAAGTTATGCCGCAACTTTTAAACAACAAGCCCATAAAGTTTGTAAATAGTTTTTAGATTGTTTTTCAAAACAGGATTAACCATCATGATTAAAAGAAAGCAAAATAGGCAGAAAATAACAAAATTTCATCTGAATGTAAAGAGTGTTCAAATTAATGTAAAGAGTTTACTGTATTTAAAATTTGCAAACAAGGTGCACCGTTGTAAATTTTTAAGAAGCAATTTTTATTGATATTAGTAAATTGTTTTATGAAAATTTTATGATGTGAAAGAAAGAAAAATCGCACTTCTTCAGATAAAACTAATTTTGTTTTAAAAGTATTTAATTAAAAAATTTGTAAAGAAAAATTTAAAACCACACCTTTCCTAAAATTTTTAACTTTACGCAGCATTTTTTTTCATACTTTCTTTACAAATCTGCTCTATAACTGTAAGAACCACATTTTCAAAAAGTTAATTAGTTAAAATGTCATGACAAATTTTAAAATACAATAAAAAAGGCTTTTTTATTTAACATTTTTGCTTTTAGAAAATAAACTATTTATATTGCTGAAAATCCTATTTTAAATTTTATGAAATGTACCTTATGTATTGTTCAAAAGATTAAAAAAAAAGGAAAGAAAGAACATAAAACAATGAGTCAATTGAAAAACATTTTCTATTTTTTTACGTAGGGCATATGGAACTCCTTGGAAATCAAAAAGAGTGTACGCACCTTGTAAATGAAACAAGGCCGCATATTTTTTTTCCTTAATCGGGTTTAATTCATAAATTTTAGCAAACGTGGTTTCTTGTAAATTGACTTTCATTGTTGTAATCATTTGTGTTGCAACTCTCATGCGCTTAAAACTACATAGTCATATATGCTAACGTAAAATTCTCGCCAAACTTGACGGTATTTGGCTAAAAATCTTGGCGATAAATGTAGGTCGCCATAACTGAAGTCAACTTGGCGACAGCTAAATAATTTTTTGTAATTCCCATGCAAATTCAGTATTGACAAAAGCTATGAATCTTCTATAATCGAGTTGCACGCATTTTAGTAATCGTGTGTTTGAGTAAAATTAGCCGAAATCTTAAAAACAAGGAAGAGGGAAGCTACATTTTCCTCGTGGTACAAGCCGGAAGTACATTAATTTTTATTTAGAGGAGGGGGGGGAGGGGCGCAGAATTTCTTCTTGCCCCGGGCGCCAAAAAACGTAGCTACGCCACTGGGTCATGGCATCGAACTCAAAAGGCTGCTGAAAGCCGAAGGCGGTAAAACCAGAACGATCTTTATCCCGCTGAGTCCTGTCAGTCTGTTTGAAAGAGCATAACAGGCCTAAAAGGGGAAAAACAGTCGAAATCGGCTGTCATGAAACACAAACTGACTAAAACACGAAAAGTTTTGGAAACAGCCATGTCCTTGATAAGCTAGCAAGTTCGAGTCCCAATGTGTTGAAACTTGTCCCCCCACCTCGTTATCCGACGTCCGGTCTCGCCCCCTTTGTCTTCTCCTGGTGTTCCCCTGGACATTGAGAGGAGGGGAGGGATGACCTATTGGGACTTAAAACGGCCTATAGAGGCGCTGATCGCAGCCGTCGGTACAGAAGAATTGTCCCTTTAACTAATGCTAAAGTACCATTGAAACCATTATTTATTGTAAACTCATTTGAAAGTGTTAGATATTCAAAATTGTATAATTTTTATATTGTCATATAAACACAGAACGCAAATATCACATGAAATCTGAAATTGTGCAAAAAAATAATCATTATGAACAAATTAAAAATGCATGTAACACAATGGTGTTGCAAGGCATTTTCCTGAAGCGAGAAGTTATCTCTTTTCGCCACCAGATGGCGTATTCGAGCGCTTGAATTCCCAATCCTCTTTTCCAATGTTTTTTAACATAAAAAACGGCTTTCTTATGAAATACTTCATATTAAGTGGAAAGACTTGACTTTAGAGGGATCCGTTCCTGGACACTGACCTTTCTTTTGGCTCACTTGGGAAAAGGTTCGCGACCCCCCTTGGAGATGTACAGCATGAATGTCTTTCATTGGTCTCCCACATGATCGACTCCTGCTCAAGAGGTTTCGAACGCAACCAGGAGTAGGTGACACAGAAAGTTTGACTCCCTTGTGTTACCTTTCACGACCCTACCTGAAGGATCTCAGACTTTGGAAAATGGTCTATTTTTGAAAAAGAAGTTTTCTGGCCACAACTATTTTCTATTATTCATGCTATATTTTGAGTTCAAAGTTCAAACACATCCTCATGTTAAAATTTCTGCAATGTATTAGCATTGCTACTGAATCTGAAGCAAACATTGCAGGAAGAAAACCCACTAAAGCAAAATCAGAAATATCGTAAAATTTGCATGATGTGCATGCATTATGAGCACAAAATAGTTAAAAATTTATATTTATATTAGTTTAGTGCTTTTTAAAGAAATACTTTCTTTAAAACTATTTCTATTTCTTATTTTAGTACTCCCCCCCCCCCCCCCCCCACCCCATTTCAAACTGAAGCAAACCTTGCAACCAGTAACTTATTACTACTTATGCTATGTTTACTTATTCTACTTTTTATATAGAAACTATGTAATGTAAATGTTAGATTTGAATTTAAAAGTAAAAAATGATAGCTTGAAATTTTTTTTTCACCCAAAATATTTAACCAAAATTGTGTTAATCTATTTTATCTTTTCTACTGTCTTCATTCGAAGTCTGAACTTACTGATTCTAGACTAATAAGTGATGAAGTCTATTGGAAAAATATGTTCTTAAAAAAAATCAATAATTTTGAAATATCTTAAGCAATAAAAACTAATAATGTATAAAACTAAAAATGTCTTCACAAAAAAAAAAAAAAAAAAAAAAAAAAAAAAAAAAAAAACCTTTAATCAAAATTAGAGAAGTACAAAGAAACTCAGACAGACAACCTCAGATAACTTGTGCAAAAAAATCTTTTCGAAATATTAAAATGCAAACGAAAAATTTTAAAACAAAACTCTCCTGGTTTAACATTAGCTTGTGGGCATCATTCCATTATTAAATAATGCAAAGTATAAAATTTAGGTGGGAATAAGACGCCTTTTTATGCTATAAATGTGGCATATTTATTTCATACAGAAATTATGTAGGATTTGAAAAGTTTAAATTTCTAAGTTATGCAGATTCATGATCACCATAAGTATTCATACTTACCATATATATATACAGGCATGAAAGTATTATTATTGCAATATAACATGCAGAAAAAAATTATCGATGAAAATTACAGAGTGTAATTGATTTAGGTAGATGTAAAATAAATATGCAATTAAAGTTAAAATACATTCAAATTAAAACCACTATTGTTTTTATTCACAACTATTTTCTATTATTCATGTTATATTTTGAGTTCAATGTTCAAACACATCCTGATGTTAAAATTTCTGCACTGTATTAGCATAGCTACTCAAACTGAAGCAAACATTGTAGGAAGAAAACACACTAAAGCAAAATCAGAGATAATATCGCAAAATTTGCATGATGTGCATGCATTATGAGCACAAAATAGTTAAAACATTATGTATATTAGTTTATTAGTTTGGTGTTTTTTAAAGAAATGCTTTTTTTTAAACTCTTTCTATATTTCAAAGTTGCACCCCTTTCCCCCAGGGGTGGGGCAATTTTGATATCCCTAAATAGATTTTTCAAAAATATTGAGCATGCATTTCTCCTTTTTTCAATCTGATGTATATTTATAAAGTTATTTGACCATTTCCAGACTTTTCGGACAATCTGTCTATATATATATTTATATATATGTTACATTATTAGATCTACTTTCACAATTTTCCCTGTTTTATTCTAAATTGTTCAATTTACTTAAATATAAAGCTTTTAGTTATTCTTAATTTTTATCATGATCTCCGATCATTTCTGGGTTTTTAGAATGTTCTTTGACAGCCATTTTCATTTTTTATGCCGAATTTCATTTCCCGCTCTAAAAACTTTTTACTATAAAATTCATCCACTGCCTCTTTGTCTGAACTCTTTACTAATTATCTTTCATTGGTCGTGACGTAGCATGATGCGTCTTCTTTAATTCCTCATTGGTTCAGTACGCGTTCTATGTCATAAATTGTGTTATTGCGCTAGGTAACAAAAAGCAGCTACTGTTCAACCACACTTCTAAGAACCCCAGTTGGCAGAGTGCCAAGCCGATTCCATTCACACTGTAGGGAGAATAGCCCCGGCAAAAGAAGCTGAAATCACCACTCTTTATCTTAGGCAGCGTACTTACGGCTTATGGACTTCCCCATTTTCGGCATGGACTAGCCATTTTCACCCATGTGCAGTTCGCTGCAGATTTCTATCAAGCGTGGTGCATCAGTACCTGCGATGTTCCCAGAGGAAATAAGTCGAATTTTCACTTGTCAGCAACTCCCTGGCTGCATCGTTTGACTAAAATTTAATATGTTCTACATACTTACCATCCATACCTTGATGACGTAGCGATGTACGGCTATTATTGTTAGGTGGAAACTGCCCAAGAGAAATACTTAAATAAAACATTGGATTTGAAAGACCTTGTTCGTTTTATTCATGGAGAAACGCCTCTGGTTAGTTCATTCTACTCCCTCTGCCGCCACGTCAAGACTGCAAAATTAGAATATTATGCATTTTATGACTACTTCTAACTAATTATATCATCAAATAACAACTACCGTTCGTATCTTCATTGTGTGACCATGTGTGCTCCTGCTGCTATTATCAGTTTTAATCCCACTACAACATATAACGTACGTAATAATCCTAATATATATATACTTGCATACATATATATATGTATTATACATGCACCACACAGATATATATACAGTAGAGTAGACTCCCTCACATCTGCCTCCCTAAAATCCACATCTGCACATTGTTTCAGATGTAAACAATGAAACTTAGACTTAAGATGTAGGTTAAAATATTCAATTTTTAAAAATTTTTCTACCATTCTGTACACATTTTAATATGGAATTCCGGTTAATATGATGGAAGTACTGTATATTTATTTCTGAAAAATTTCAAGATAGTGCTGATATCAGTGGCAATCACGGTCATTTTACCAAATACATTTATGTATTAATCAAGCACTTTTGGTTAAGTATGGCTAAACATGAAATAAAACTCTGTTATTTAGAGATTTTGATGTGAATTATTAGTGTACATCTTAAGGAGAGTTTAACTAAATAATTCAAGAAAAAATTATCTCATTATTATGCATATTTAGGATGCATTATTAATTATTTACCTTTTAATATTTTTTTTTTTTTTTAATTTTCTCAATTTTTCTTAATTTACATTTTTGTAAGCATTCATTGTAATTCAAGTGCATTATTAAATTCAAGTTATTGTTTAAACATGTAAACAAAACTGTGACCAGAAATCTGCAGCACCTCTGGTTTTAAGCTATGCAAATTTAAGGAAGTTTACTGTATATATATCACTGGCGCCTGGCTAACATAAAAGTACCTTATGCGTTACAGTAGACTGCTTCAAACCCACAAATGTCTAAAACCTGCATATCATTGCAAGTGTAAGGAGTGAAATTTACAGTTTAAATGTATGGAAAAAATTCAAGATTTAAATTTTTTTTATATTATTTCGTAAAGATTTTAATATGTAATTTTGGTTAATATGATTGAACTCATGCTTTTTCATGAAGGAATCATATATATTATTTCTCTTGTCAACATCCCTTTTTCTAAGAAAATAAGAAATGCAGAACGTCGAATGAGATAGCATATGAAAGGATTTTGAACAGGCTTCTGACATAGCACACTTAACATTTCGTTAAAATATGTTTTTGATTAAAATTTGCTGATAATTAAAAATTAAATCAGCATTGTTTTCATAAAAGAAATGAAAGGTTTTCCTCAAAATGTTGTTGCCAAAAAAATAAAATACCACATTATATGATTCTCAGCAACTATTATAAAAAACACCACACGGGTTTATTTTATATTTATGATTAAAAAGCGAAATTTAAATTGTAATATTTAGATATATATTTCTATGTCCCATGTTTTCCCGAAGCAGATGACGTCATCCTCTAATGCAATAAAATATGATTGTTAATTTTTTTTTTCTCGCGCGTGCCTTTAGCAATCTTGGATCAGTTTTTACTCTAACATTGATGGAATAAATTAGATGATATTCTGGCTTGACTAACAACTAAATGTTGTTTGCAGATATTTTTATCCTTGCTTTTTCTTTAGAAGTTTAAACCTGCACCTAATAAATATTACATAACATATTGATAAAAAATGGTACTTCTCTATTATCCCATCGACCACTTTTCATAACAAAAACTATCGCCAAATAAACGGGAGAACGTTGCCATTGGAATATCAAAATAAATAAAATATAAGAATTTAAGGACACAATTGTTATTTTAATTAATGAAATAACTGATAAATCAGTAAAACATAATGAAAAATACACGCAAATGTCGAATTAAAAACCACTTGATGACATAACCAACAAGTATAATGCTTCTAACATCAAGTAAATGGGACTGAATTTTTGGCGTTTAATCTTACAATTTGGCGATAGTATTTTGTTATGAAAAGTGGTCGACGAGATAATAGAGAAGTACATGAAAAATATAAAATTCAGTGCGAAATCCTCGGACGGGCCCTCTGGTCTAAATTAATTTCTGATAAAATTCAAGATAGTGCTAATATCAGGGGTGATGGAATCTTTTCACTAAATTTATTTTATGTATTAATTAAGCTTTTTTGGTTATTAAAATTGGCTAAACATGAAATAAAACCTTGTTTTTTTATGATTATGATGTAAATTATTAGTGTATCATTAAGAGGCGAGTTTCATTGAATAACTAGAGACAAATTTATCTTGTCATTATTATGCATATTTAGTCTAGACATTATTAATTATTTACTTGACCTTTACTTTTAATATTTTAATCATTTTTTAAATTTTCTTAACTTATACTCGATATTATTACTGCTTAAGAAATGTAAACAAAACAGAGACGGGAAATCCACCAAATTCTAAAAGCTGGACAACATGTAGATGCACTTAATTTACAAGAGAATCTTACTCTGTACAGGTTCTCTAGATTTTACTTGATTTTGGCTCCATCTATCTTAACTTTGAAGAAACAAAAAAATCAATATGATGTAAAATTAAAATAACTTCTGAAATTCTGTCACTTAAAATAAAACTGTATATTTTATTATTACTATAATATATTCAACAATGATAATATACAATGCTAAAAGTATTATGAAAACAATATAATTATACATAAAACAGAAAAATTACAATTAATTTAAAAACTGGAAAAAATAGATATATTATTGAATCAAAGATTATTACATTTTCATTACTTTAACAATACAAGGCTATTTTAACAAGGCTACTATTTTGAAAACCTAAATAAATAATACTCAGAAGAATCCCATTCGGAGTTAAATTGAAAACTTTTTTGAGAAAAGAGAAAAAATGGAATTGTATTTCGCAATGTTTTGGCGCCATCTATTGCGACTTAAGTTAAGATAAAGTTAAGAATTTTGTATTAATTCTGAATTTATACAACTTAATATTACAAGTATATTTATATATATATATATATATATATAAAGACTTTATATTAATTACATATATAACTCAGAAAGTTTATACAATTTTAAAATGAAAAAAAAAAAGTAATTAATCGTTTTATTTTACTTAAATATCTTCTAAAACGCAATCATGTATTTGTGGTGGCGATATCTATTTGCTTTAATTTTAAATAAAAACGAAAACAAAATATTAACATTCTGAAATGTCTAGATTACAGAAGTTTCCGGATTACAGATTAAAGATAGTGTTCTGTAATAAGAATATTTAATGACTTTTAAAATTTATTTCTGATAAATTAAAGGGATGCTTCATCGATACAGATTTTCCTAATCACAATGTTCCATATAGACATAAGGAAAAATTTAATTAGGTGATGATTCATGACCTAATATAATTAGTAAAATATGGTTTGCACCATCAGAAAGAAGATATCCAATGCCCACATTGTGAATATTTAATAAATGCCCCCTTAAATTTTAACTATTTAAATGAAACCCTTTAAACTTTGACATTTTTGCTTGTGCAAAATTATCAAAATTTATAATATTTTAAAAATAACTTCACATATAATCGTATATTTAATTTAATAATTGTGCAGTAAATTAAATAATTAATCGTTATATCTTACTTAACCATCTTCTAAAACACAATCATGTAATTGTGGTGGCGACATCTATTTGCTTTAATTGTAAATAAAAACAAAAAATTAACATTCTGAAATGTCTCATATTATAGAAGTTTCCGGATTATAGATGTCCGGATTATAGATATTTCGGATTAAATATAGTGTTCTGTAATAAGTATATTTAATGGCTTTTAAAATTTATTTCTGATATATTAAAGGGATGCTTCACCGATACAGATTGTCCTCTAGCCAATCACCATGTTCCATATAGACATAAGGAAAAATTTAATTAGGTGATGACTCATGACCTAATATAATTAGTAAAATATGTTTTGCACCATCAGAAAGAAGATATCCAATGCCCACATTGTGAAGATTTAATTAATATCACCTTAAAATTTAACTACTTAAATTAAACTTTTTAATCTTTGAAATGTTTACTTGTGCAAAATTATAAAAATTTATCATCTTTTAAAAACAACTTCAAATTTAAGCAGACAATTTTGAAAAATGTATTATGTCTTCATCAAATTCTTGCTTTCCGATAGTGCAAACTATGCTTTGACAATTAGTATTAGTTAGTATTAATTCCGAATTTATACAACTTAATATTACAAATATATTATATAAAAAAAACACCTTATATTAATTACATATATAACTCAGAAAGTTCATACAATTTTAAAATGGAAAAAAAAGGCAGTAAATTAAGTAACTAATCGTTTTATTTTACTTAACCATCTTCTTAAATGCAGTCATGTAATTGTGGTGGCGACATCTATTCACTTTAATTGGAAATAAAAACGACAAGAAAGAATAAAATTTCCGAAATGTCTATAATACAGACGTTTCCGGACTAGAGATGTCCGGATATAAGATAATGATCTGTAATATTTAATGACTTTTAAAATTTATTTCTGATAAATTAAAGGGATGCTTCACTGATACAAATTTTTCTCTAGCCAATCACTATGTTCCATGTTGACATATTTAAAAATTTAATTAGGTGATGACTTATTACCTAATATAATTAGTAAAATATGTTTTGCACCATCAGAAAGAAGATAGCCAATGGCCACATTGTGCTTATTTAATAAATGTCACCTAAAATTTTAACTATTTAAATAAAACCCTTTAAATTTTGAAATTTTTACTTGTTGAAAATTATCAAAATTTATCATATTTTAAAAACTAATTTAGAATTAAGCAGACAAATTTGAAAAATCCATTATGTCTTCATCAAATGCTTGCTTTCTTAGAGTGAAAACAATGTTTTGATTATTAGTATTAGTTAGTATTAATTCTGAATTTATACAACTTAATATTACAACTATATTCTAAAATAAAAAAAAAAGTCTTCAAATTAATTACATATATAACGCAGAAAGTTAATACAATTTAAAAAAACAAAAAAATATAAATAGTTAAATTAAGTATTTTATCGTTTTATCTTACTTAACCATCTTCTTACGCAATCATGTATTTGTGGTGGCGACATCTATTAGCTTTAATAAAAAATAAAAATGAAAAAAAAAGAATGTATCAAAATTAATTTTTTTTTTAAACGACTTTAAATTTAAGCAGAACAATTTTGAAAAATGTATTATGTCCTCATCAAATGCTTGCTTTCTGATAGTGAAAAGCATGTTTTGATAATTAGTATTAGTTAGTATTAATTTTAAATTTATACAATTTAATAGTACAATTATATTATATATAAAAAAAAAAAAAAACTTTAAATTAATTACATATATAACTCAGAAAGTTAATACAATTTAAAAAAAACAAAAAAATATATATAGTAAATTAAGTATTTAATCGTTTTATTTTACTTAACCATCTTCTTATGCAATCATGTATTTGTGGTGGCGACATCTATTTGCTTTAATAAAAAATAAAAATGAAAAAAAAAGAATGTATCAAAATTAATTTTTTTGTGAACGACTTTAAATTTAAGCAGACAATTTTGAAAAATGTATTATGTCCTCATCAAATGCTTGCTTTCTGATAGTGAAAACCATGTTTTGATAATTAGTATTAGTTAGTATTAATTTTAAATTTATACAACTTCATATTACAACTATATTATAAAAAAAAAAAAAAAAAAAAAAAAAAAAAACTTTAAATTAATTACATATATAACTCAGAAAGTTTATGCAATTAAAAAATATATATGCAGTAAATTAAGTAACTAAACGTTTTATTTTACTTAACCATCTTCTTAAATGCAATCATGTAATTGTGGTAGTGACATCTTTTCGCTTTAATTGGAAATAAAAACGAAAAGAAAGACTAAACATTCTGAAATATCTATAATACAGAAGTTTTCGGATTAAAGATGTCCGGTTTTAAGATATTTTTCTGTAATAAGTATATTTAATGACTTTTAAAATTTATTTCTGATAAATTAAAGGGATGCTTCACCGATACAGATTTTCCTCTAGCCAATCACGATGTTCCATATCGATATATGGAAAAATTTAATTAGGTGATGACTCATGACCTAACAGGGGTCGATCCAGGCAAAATTTGGGGCCTATTTAGGGCCCCTTCACAAAAATCCATTTAATAAAATGGGCCCCATTCACAAAAATCAATTTGATAAAATGGGCCCCATTCACAAAAATCAATTTGATAAAATGGGCTCCTTCACAAAATTCTTTTTACTAAAATAAGCCCTTTCACAAAATTCTATTCCATAAAAACTTACAATTTATTATTTTGTGATGTTTTAAAATGTGTAATTTGTAAACAAACAAGTTCACCAGAGAGGAAAACTTCAGCAAAAGGATTTAAAAAGAAGTTTTTGTTTATAAATGCTTGGTTCGAATTTGATTAACTGGATTTAAATTTTCGTTACAAAATGTTATTTTTCACAAAAATATAATTAATTTCACAAAAATAACCTTTATTTTTCACAAAATGGGCCCCGAGAAAAAAAACCTGCATCGACCCCTGCCTAATATAATTAGTAAAATATGTTTTGCACCATCAGAAAAAAGATATCCAATGCCCACATTGTGAAGATTTAATAAATATCACCTTAAATTTTAACTATTTAAATAAAACTCTTTAAAATATGACATTTTTACATCTGGAAAATTTTAAATTTTATCATCTTTTAAAAAAAACTTCCAATTTAAGCAGACAATTTTGAAAAATGTATTATGTCTTCATCAAATGCTTGCTTTTTGATAGTGAAAGAAATGTTTTGATTATTAGTATTAGTTAGTATTAATTCTGAATTTATACAATTTAATATTACAACTATATTCTAAAAAACAAAAAAAAAGACTTTATATTAATTAGATATATAAGTCAGAAAGTTCATACAATTTTAAAATGAAAAACAAAAAAAATGCAGTAAATTAAGCAATTAATCGTTTTATTTTACTTAAACATCTTCTAAAACGCAATCATGTATTTGTGGTGGCGATATCTATTTGCTTTAATTTTAAATAAAAACAAAATATTAACGTTCTGAAATGTCTAGATTACAGAAGTTTCCGGATTATAGATTAAAGATATTGTTCTGTAATAAGAATATTTAATGACTTTTAAAATTTATTTCTGATAAATTAAAGGGATGCTTCACCGATACAGATTGTCCTCTAGCCAATCACGATGTTCCATATAGACATAAGGAAAAATTTAATTAGGTGATGACTCATGACCTAATATAGTTAGTAAAATATGTTTTGCACCATCAGAAAGAAGATATCCAATGCCCACATTGTGAAGATTTAATAAATATCACCTTAAAATTTAACTACTTAAATAAAACTCTTTAAACTTTGGGTTGGGTTGGGTTGGGTTGATTGTTGACGGCCAATTATCTGCACTTGGGATATAGGCCCGGGGGGAGTGCCCTTCGTGGGGGTCTTTCTAAGGGAACCTAACCCGTATTTACGCATGGATAAATCCACGGCTCGAAGAAAACCACGAAAACTCCGAACGATTAGGCCGACGGGCGCGATTGGGATCGAACCCAGCACCTCCCGTCTACCAGCTTCGAGAGCACAACCTCTCAGCCACTGGTGGGGCCTCTTTAAACTTTGAAATGTTTACTTGTGCAAAATTATAAAAAATTATCATCTTTTAAAAACAACTTCAAATTTAAGCAGACAATTTTGAAAAATGTATTATGTCTTCATCAAATTCTTGCTTTCCGATAGTGCAAACTATGTTTTGACAATTAGTATTAGTTACTATTAATTCCGAATTTATACAATTTAATATTACAACTATATTCTAAAAAAAAAAAAAAAACTTTATATTAATTAGATATATAATTCAGAAAGTTCATACAATTTTAAAATGAAAAAAAAAATGCAGTAAATTAAGCAATTAATCGTTTTATTTTACTTAACCACCTTCTAAAACGCAATCATGTATTTGTGGTAGCGACATCTATTTTCCTTAATTGTAAATAAAAACGAAAAGAAAGAATAAACATTCTGAAATGTCTATATTACAGAAGTTTCCGGATTATAGATTAAAGATATTGTTCTGTAATAAGTATATTTATTGACTTTAAAAATTTATTTCTGATAAATTAAAGGGATGCTTCACCGATACAGATTTTCCTCTAGCCAATAACGTTGTTCCATATCGAGATATGGAGAAATTTAATTAGGTGATGACTCTTTACCTAATATAATTAGTAAAATATGCTTTGCACCATCAGAAAGAAGATATCCAATGGCCACATTGTGACTATTTAATAAATGTCACCTTAAATTTCAACTATTTAAATAAAACCCTTTAAACTTTGAAATTTGTTCGTGTGGAAAATTATCAAAATTTATCATCTTTTAAAAACGACTTCAAATTTAAGCAAACACTTTTGAAAAATGTATTATGTCTTCATGAAATGCTTGCTTTCCGATAGTGAAAACTATGTTTTGATAATTAGTATTAGTTAGTATTAATTGCGAATTTATACAACTTAATATTACAACAATATTATTTTTAAAAAATCATATATTATTTACATATATAACTCAGAAAGTTCATACAATTTTAAAATGGAAAAAAAATGCAGTAAATTAAGTGATTAATTATTTTATTTTACTTAACCATCTTCTTAAACACAATCATGTATTTGTAGTGGCGACATCTATTCTCTTTAATTGTAAATAAAACCGAAAACAAAGAATATATCTAAATTTATAATTTTTTAAAACGACTTTAAATTTAAGCAGACAATTTTGAAAAATGCATTATGTCTTCATCAAATGCTGGCTTTCTGATAGTGAGAACCATGTTTTGATAATTAGTATTAGTTAGTATTAATTCTGAATTTATACAACTTAATATTACAAATATATTATATAAAAAAAAAAGACTTTATATTAATTACATATATAACTCAGAAAGTTTATACAATTTTAAAATGAAAAAAATAAAAAAAGAATGCAGTAAATGAAGTAATTAACCGTTTTATTTTACTTAACCATCTTCTTAAACGCGATCATGTATTTGTGGTGGCGACATCTATTTTCTTTAATTGTAAATAGAAACGAAAAGAAAGAATAAACATTCTGAAATGTCTATATTACAGAAGTTTCCGGATTATAGATTAAAGATATTGTTCTGTAATAAGTATATTTAATGACTTTCAAAATTTATTTCTGATAAATTAAAGGGATGCTTCACCGATACAGATTTTTCTCTAGCCCAGCGCTTCCCAACCTTTTTTCTTTCACGTACCCGTTGTTTGGGATTTTTATTTTGGAGAACCCCCTTTACTCATAAACACTCCCATTCTTCTCGCCTCACCCATATAACACAAACATGCTTGCATTTTTAATTAGTAATATTCTTAGCATAGCTAAATAATAAATCGACACAAATTACATTAACATGTCTAACCTTTTATTTTTGTCTTTCAATTCAAAGTTCAAATAACTTTTTATAATGTAAGGTGAATATCAAAAGGAATCAATATAGCATTAAATGTATTTTTAATTTACTTACGATCCAAGTTTATATCAATTTTGCATCACGATATACAAGTAGTCAAACATGGCTTTTAATACTCTCAACGGGATCCTTGAGCTTGTTTCATAACGGAGACAGATATAATCTCAAAACAGGAGCAGCGTAAAGCTTGTTATGATATTTGCTCTTAATATATGCATAAGACGAAAATACTCTTTCGGCAAGCCCTTTTTTGGGTATTATTACGTATTTTATAGCTTAGTCACTGAGATTTTGGTGCTCTTCTTTTACTACTATCCAAAATCCAGTGCTATTTCTTTTTTAAATATCAGATTGTAAAGAAAAATCAGTTGAAAGTTCAATCAATTTTTCTTATTCAGAAACTGATAGTTTTTTGGCTTCTTGAAAGAACACATTGTTAAATGGGTTTGAAATTCAAATATTCTCATTACTCCGCTTCAGAAAACATTTTAAGTCCTTTTAAGTAATTAAACTAGATTCTACTTCTTATAACCTTAGTTCGTTTTCAGATAAGAAAGTGTAAATGTCTCAAAAACTTATGGTTGGTGTTTTTTGATACAAAATTCCCAACAACCGAATTCCTTAATCCCAGATTCGATTTTGCCATACACCGTACAAATGATTGCAGAACAGTTCTATAATTCTAAATTGAGCATCTGGAGCCATTCTTTTATTAACAAATTTTCATTTCCGCCATTACCGTTATTATTTTCACGTACCCCCAGGGGTACGCGTACCCCAGGTTAGGAACCGCTGCTCCAGCCAATAACGATGTTCCATATCGACATATGGGGGAATTTAATTAGGTGATGACTAATTACCTAATATAATTAGTAAAATATGGTTTGCAGCATCAGAAAGAAGATATCCAATGCACACATTGTGAATATTTAATAAATGTCACCTTAAATTTTAACTATCTAAATAAAACCCTTTAAACTGTGAAATTTGTTCTTGTGGAAAATTATCAAAATTTATCATCTTTTAAAAACGACTTTAAATTTAAGCAGACAATTTTGAAAAATGTATTATGTCTTCATGAAATGCTTGCTTTCCGATAGTGAAAACTATGTTTTGATAATTAGTATTAGTTAGTATTGATTTCCGAATTTATACAATTTCATATTACAACTATATTATAAAAAAAAAGACCTTATATTGATAACATATATAACTCAGAAATTTCATACAATTTTAAAATGGAAAAAAAATGCAGTAAATTAAGTAACTAATCGTTTTATTTTACTTAACCATCTTCTTAAATGCAATCATGTAATTGTGGTGGCGACATCTATTCGCTTTAGTTCGAAATAAAAACCAAACGAACGAATAAATATTCTGAATTGTCTATAATACAGAAGTTTCCGGAGTAGAGATGTCCGGATATAAGATGTTGTTCTGTAATAAGTATATTTAATGAGTTTTAAAATTTATTTCTGATAAATTAAAGGTATGCTTCACCGATACAGATTTCCCTCTAGCCAATCACTATGTTCCATATCGACATATGGAAAAATTTAATTAGGTGATGACTCTTTACCTAATATAATTAGTAAAATATGTTTTGCACCATCAGAAAGAAGATATCCAATGCCCACATTATGCTTATTTAATAATTGTCACCTTAAATTTTAACTATTTAAATAAAACCCTATAAACTTTGACATTTTTACCTGTGGAAAATTATCAAAATTTATCATCTTTTAAAATTTACTTTAGATTCAAGCAAGCAATTTTGAAAAATGCATTACGTCCTCATAAAATGCTTGCTTTCTGATAGTGAAAACCATATTTTGATAATTATATCAGGTAATGAATAATTGCCTAATTAATTTTTCCAATTGCTTAACATGGGATTTCTAGTTAAGAGAGAAATGGTGAAGAGTTCCCTTAAGGAAACTCCTTTGATTTGGAAACTATATCAAAACATATATATTTTGTTATAGACATAAGAGGAGGAAAATATCTAAAACTGAGATGTATAATGAAATAATTAAATCATTTAAGTAAATATCGGAAATAAATTGCCGTTACCTTATATAGTAAAAAATGTAAATTATATTTAAAACAGAAAATTATTAAAATTAATTTAAAAATTGGAAAATGAGATATAGTATTATTGAATCGGATATTATTACATTTTCATTACTTTAACAATAGTAGACTATTTTAAGAAGGCTACTATTTTGAAAAACTAAATTAATAATACTCATAAGAATCCGATTCTGAGATAAATTGAAAACTTTTGAGAAAAAAGAAAAAATTAAATTGGATTTCGGATTGTTTTAGCGTATCTGTTGTGAATTAAGATAATGTTAATAATTTAGTACTAATTTTGTATTTATACAACTTAATATTACAATTATAATTTTAAAAAACTCTATTTTAATTTGATTTATAACTCAGAAAATTCATACAATTGTAAAATGGAAAAAAAAATGTAGTAAATCTCCTCTTTAATAAAAAGCTATGCGTTGCTGACGACTGGGATTTTCACTAATCGGTGCCACAGTTTATTCTCGGAAAATGAAACATTTGAAGTTACAGAAAAAATTAATTGCTCGAAAAGTATTTGTCAGAAAATTGTTAGACAAACTGCGTTAGAAAGGTAAAAAATTGTATTTTTCTTGATATAAATTTATAATTCACTGATTATGCCATTTTCAAATATGGAATTTAAAAAATTACCAAATTTCACAATGGAGTACCATAGCGAAAACTTCACGCGTAAAAAAATAATGATAACAGCAATTTGTCAGCACGAGTCACAAATTATAGTAGCCTTATAAATCTGTTAAAATATAAATGGGAATTATGATGTCACGGGTGCATGATTTTTATTTAATTCTCGACAATACTAGATGCGCCATTTCTTTTCAGTTGTGAATAATATAGGTTAATTCACGTTATTAAAAAATGTAGCCATAAAACATATAAATCAATGGAAAACGGTAAGTAATAAATTGTAAACGTAATAGTAAACCGTATTAAAAAAACATTACTTTGTGAAATAAGTATCCGTTTTTAAGTTAGTTTAGGATATTCCAGGTAAAGGTACAGATTACTTTAAAGTACAAGGTTAAATTCACCGATATATTTCGTTTGATTTAAGGTTCTTTTGGAGAAACCGACCAGCGCAGCGGGCGTAGTCTGCTAGTTAATTAATAAATAGTATTATTTTTCTTAACCATTTTGTAAAACGCATTTGTGGTGGCGACATCTATTCGCTTTAATTGAAAATAAAAACGAAAAGAAAGAATAAACATTCTGAAATGTCTATATTGCAGAAGTTTCCGGATTATAGATTAAAGATATTGTTCTGTAATAAGTATATTTAATGACTTTTAAAATTTATTTCTGATAAATTAAAATGATGCTTCTTCGACACAGATGCAGTAAATTAAGTAGTTAATTGTTTTATTCTATTTAACCATCTTCTAAAACGCAATCATGTATTTATGGTGGCGACATCTATTTGCTTTAATTGAAAATAAAAACGAAAAGAAAGAATAAACATTCTGAAATGTCTGTATTACAGAAGTTTCTCTATTGAAGATGTTATTCTGTAGTAAGTATATTTAATGACTTTTAAAATTTATTTCTGATAAATTAAGGGGAGGCTTCCCCGATACAGATTTAACTCTAGCCATTCTAGATTTTCCTCTTTAAAATGATTTCTTTTTGTTATTTTAAAGAATGCAGGGATCAGAGTGAACAATTCATAATATATAGGACAGTTTTCGCGAAAAATATAGGACATTTAGAAAATAGCGTTATGGGAAATATTTAGCAATAAAAATATTATTTAACACATAATCAAATTAATGATACTAAATCAAGATATCTATATATATAAAAGAAAGTCCTGACTGGGGAGATTATCAACTCAACGCACAGCCAAATGACTGAACCTAGAAACATGAAAATTGGAAGGAAAATACTTCTTAGGAAGTACAAAAATGCTAAGAAAGAATTTTCCAAAACTAGATCCTTAAGCGGGGTAAAATAAAAAAAAATCCTTAAAAATTGGATATTATAGCTACGTGTCAAATAACATATTTTAATGTATTTTTGTATGCTGAATTGAACGGTACCAAGTACATTCTTTTAAGTCCAATGGTTCGTGAGATATTGCATATTTTTTTTAATTTGGCGATGTTTTTGGCGCCAAAACCTCAAAATTTTAACATAACAAATGATAATTTCTAAAATGCATGCGTAATTATTGAAATACGGCAGGAACAATCATCATAAACGCTAGCAAGTGACGATTAATAATGCCAAATATATGAGAAAGTAGAGAAATATAGGGCAGTTACAGAAATATGGGACAATATAGGATATTTTTGAAGGTTATTTTATAAATATAGGAAATATAGGACAACTCTGACCCCCTGGAAATGGAAGATTAAACAAAAGAAAGGGACGATGTCAACTTTTCCCGCTTTGACCTCTGAACTGTAGACATCCTGAGAAAGTCAGAAAACATCAAGGATTCCGAAAAACCACAAAAGAGAACCCGCGGGTAAGTTTACGCACCGTTTGAGCCTTAAAGACATCCATCTTTATTCACTTATGCTGATTTATCGCGTAAGAGGTGATTTCATTTGATAAATCAATTTCGACGCGTTCTATTCTGGCTAGGTTAATCGTTTGGTTAATGGTGACTTTTTTTTTAATCGTTTTTCACAAAAGTAAAATTTAAATTTATCGTGCAAAAAGAAATCTGTGAAACGAAGCCAAATTTAAGGCCGCATTCATTACGAAACCAAAAATAATATTTCGAAGCCAGCTACTTTGATTTAATACCAAATGAGCGAAATTTGGCTCCAAAGAAGACGTGAAAAATAGCTGTGCAAATTCCGAATCCACTTTATGTAAAAGAAAACAAGATTTGCTATTGCTATATTGAGGTAAAAAGATTTGGGCTTTCGGTTTTTTGCTGCGTCACTCGAGATACTTCCGTCTCTCATGATAGAAATCAGATTGTTTTTACGAATGCCTAAAAGTCACCGGCAACCTTGGAAATTTGGGAATAAATGTGCAAACTCGCATTCAAGATCAGGAAAAAGAACAAAAAAAATCCAATAAAAATATATAAAATCAAAAGCTCAGGTGTATTGGTACCTGTCATTTTTTATTCAGAACAAAGTTTATTTCTACATATTATAGATTTCCCTGGACATCGCCAACATGACATCGCCACATGATTACCCAAAAGGCACATCACGTGCTTCCCCTCTAAAATTTAAGAGTTAAAATTTAAGACTAAAATTTAAGCAAAACGAATGTAAAATGGGGCCTCTAATTTCCATTTTTAGTTTTTTACATTGAATTTTGAACTTTTGTGGAGGAAAAGTTGCCTAATGCAACAGAACATCCCACTACTTCAGAATATTTATCTAAAAGGAAAATCTGAATGTGATCAACAGGTTGTTAACCAACCATAGCATCCTGATGTTCATATTAGAAATCACCCTGGTAACTGAACTTACAAAAACTATAAATATTACAAATATACCCTCTTTGAATTAAACACAGGGAACATTAAAAAGGGCTGTTTAATGAAGTCAGGGGTCGATCCAGGAAAAATTTGGGGCCTATTTAGGGCTCCTTCACAAAAATCTATTTAATAAAATGGATCCCTTCACAAAAATCAATTTGATAAAAACTTACTATTTATTATTTATTTATTATTTTGTGATGTTTTAAAATGTATAATTTGTAAACAAACATTGTTTGTTAAGTTCACCAGAGAGGAAAATTTCAGCAAAAGGATTTTAAAAAGTTTTTGTTATGCTTAGTTCGAATTTGATTAACTGAATTTTAACTTTCGCTAAAAAATGTTATTTTTCACAAAAATATAATAAATTTCACAAAAATAACCTTTACTTTTCACAAAATGGGCCCCAAGAAAACAAACCTGCATCGCCCCCTGGAAGTATATGAATTAGGTTGAATCACTCTCGTGAATAACACTTGTCAGGTTATATAATTGATGAGTTCCCATGTATGAAGAATTTAGAAAACTTTTACCAAATAAAAGGAGCCTCCTAAAATAATATTGTGCTTGCCCCAGTTGCATTGGTAAATCGGGGCTCTGATCGCCAACAGATATGCAAACACTTAATTTTATTAATATAGATTTTATAATTTACAAATTGGGAAATTAGATGAAAAAATTAATGATTAAATTTATAATTTACCTTCTAAACAGAAATTCTCCATTTATGTCAAAACTACACTTCATAATTTTATCGAGCATTTTCCAGATATCATAATGAGCATTTTAAAATATACATCAGAAACCCATTCCACTGTGTGAAGAAATTCCTGCCCATGATTAAACGTAAAATAATAGTTAAGAAAACAAAAAAACAAATCACACCAGTTTATCTTTATAGAACAATTTTAATCGTATTGAAAGTGAATTTTCTATTTCATACTTACTTGGCGCAGGAGATGCCTTGATCAACAAGGGGGCTCTCTCGGTTGGAGGCTGTCCATTGCACTGCGGACTGCTGACGACTGCCACTTCCGCAAAATGCGGTTGGTTGGGGCGCACAATTTTTGGTAGTCGGGACTGCGTTCGCGCTGCTCCCGGTAAACATAAAGTTAGATCACTGTCAGTCTTGCGAACTTGGGTCGTTTTACCCTTTGATTTTTAGTGGCAAATGATATTCCATTATAAAAAGCCTGATTGTTTTTTTTCTGCCCCTCGCGCATGAACACACGTTCGCTAACGTTAATCCTATGAGACATTATTTTTCTAATTTCTCGTTTGTAATTCTATATTTTTTAACGATTTTTTTGTTTCACAAGTGAAAGTATCGTAAAGAAAATCGAAAATAAAGATTGGTAATTTTGTTTGATATTTTTAACAAACATTTTGTCTGAATACAACTGAAACAAGTTACTTTGAGATTAAAATAAAAATAAATGATTGCTTCATTAACTAAAATCACACTGATGAAAGTACACAGAAGTAAGTTCTCAGCTATCCAATGCAAAGAAAAAATCGTTTAAAAATAATGAATTCCAAACGAGGTATTAGAAAAATAATGTCCCATAGGATTAACATTAGCGAGTGTGTGTTTTCGAGCAAACTGCGAGGAATAGGAAATTACTTAATGCTACATATGAAAATATGCCGCATACCAATGGTAGCGTTCCCTATATTATATCATTAATATAAGTGTCGTTACTGATTTTGGGGGAGGTTTCATCTGAATGTAGAGGGTAAATCTTTAGTTGAGGTTGCAACACGCAGTAATCCTTAGAGGTCTGTACGGTCCATTTATTTATTTATTTATTATTATTATTATTATTATTATTTTGCAATTCATGATCCGTGCCGAGGCCGACTCAACTTCTAAAAGAAGATCCGACATTTTTAACCAACATTTTGTATGAATACAACTGAAAGAAGTTAATTTGTGATTAAAATTAAAATAAATGATTGCTTAATTAACTGAAATCACACTGATGAAAGCACACGATGCTGCAATGTAGAAAGAAAAAGAGAGTAAAGAAAAAATTACGGATTCGTTATTCTATCTTAATATTTATTATTTCAGACTGTTTAGAAATATGACCTGAACAAAATTTGCAAAAAACAGTTACATATCCAAGCCATAGAGATTTTAATTTTATTTTTAAAAAGATTTTTGAAACAGTTTTTAGCAATTTGCCAAAAGATCAACCCACGGTGAAGTTACCTTGAAAATAAGCACTTCCCATTTTCTACTTATAATTTCCTCCACGGAAAGTCATTTTTATCTGTCATGGCAATTAAAATTCGGTACCGGTCTCGACTGAAAAAAAAGTAAATATAAAAACATCGCTCTGTCAGTGTGTGATATGTGTAAATAAAATTCATTTTATTAGCACATTTTATTCCCACATGTTTTATAAATTTTATTTTTAAAAAGATTTTTGAAACAGTTTTTAGCAATTCGCCAAAAGATCAACCCACGGTGAAGTTATCTTGAAAACAAGCACCTCCCACTTTCGACTTAAAATTTCGGACACGGAAAGTCATTTTTATTTTTCACAGCAATTAAAATTCGGTACCGGTCTCGACTTAAAAATTTTTTTAATTAAAACAGCGCTCTGTCATGTACTAAAGTGGTTGGAGGCAAACATCTATCAACTTGTTTCAAACAAGCAGGAAGTAAGATCTGTTTTTGTTTTGTTCATTATTCTGTTATTGTATAATAATTAAACTGACTTTAATAATTTTATTACAATAATAATAATAAAAAACTTTTATTTATTAATTATTGTTATAATGAAATAATCATTTACGATTTTCTTAAATAAATAAACATTTATAATTTTGATAAATTAAATAGTTTCATTTCATATTAATAAAATAGAAGCTTTCATTTCATTATTGTACAAATGTATTTATGTTGTTAAAATATTCATATTAGTGTATTCTTAAGCCAAATTTTATCAACATATCAGTTATTACAAATTACTAATTAGGGACTTGGGGAAATAGAGAGAATGGTTTTGGGGGGAAAAATGAAAATTTTCATACATATTTGCTGGAAACCTATTCATTATTTCATGCACACAATTTTTTTTTTCAATATTTATACAATTTTTTAATATAAAGAAGCAATTTATCTATACTTATATACAAACAGAAGTAATTTTTATATAAAAAACAACGACAATAATAATATATAACTAAAATGTTTATATATATTATATATAAATAGAGATACTATAAACAAGCATAAAAGTTCCCCAGATTTCTTTTCTCAGCTGTTTATATCGGTTGGCAACAAATCTTACTTTCTGAAGCCCAAATTGAGCTAAGTTTTAAATAAAAACGTCACGGCAGACAGTATATATATATATATATATATATATATATATATATATATAGACAGCTTTTCTATTGCGTTACACGATATATCCTGTAACGTAATAGAAAAGTATCCTGTTTATTTACCAATAGAAAAACATACATAGATTTGTTATTAATATTATTATTATTGTTATTTTTAAAACACAAAAGAGAAGTGGAAGAATAATTTATATCCTTTAATTATATATTTTGATTTTTGAAAAACTGCAATCATTCAAAATTGTTATTCTCAAATTGATGTGAATATTTGTAAACCAATTTTAAAAGGATCGCAGGGTGTTTCGTTTACTACATAAAAAGTCATGCGGCTGTTAATATGCTTTCTATTGTTTGTATTTTCCTAGATTAGGATTAATTGAAAACTTAGAAATGTTCCTTTTTATCGAAGGAAGAGAAATGTTTAAAATAATTTTCTTATGTTTTAACAGAGGAAATAATCAGAATTCTGGATGGTAAAAAAAAATTTGTACTAAATATTAACAGTTAAAATCGATCTTTATATTTAAAAAAAAAAAAAAAAAAAAGAAAATGAGAGTTAGGTTTTTTTTTTTTACTTTTTTTTCAAAATTATTTTTTAAGTTTCTTTTTAAAATAGTTATTTAAAAAAAATAGGGTATTTTCACATTTAATTATTGTATTTTAATGTAAAAGATAAGTGAAGTCCTACATTAAAAACATAGCTAACGAATGTTTCTGATTGCTCCTTGAACATGTGATTATTACTATTTCTATTTTTTGAGAAATATTCCATATCCTAATTTGTCTTTTTTACTTTATAGGAAGATTTAACAACTCTCAAAATAATTAATGCGCGACAATTTTACGTTTCAGTTTTGCTTAAACAAAATATTCTACTCCCACCAATATTAGCTATAAGAAAAATTTAGATATATATTTTCTCTGCGAATCCTACTCATACTTACCTGGCACCGGGGTATGCCATGATCATGGAGGTGGCTCCCCCGAGCAGAGATCTCTCATTGCACACCGAGGGGTTGACGTTCGCCACATCCGCAAATTGCGGTTGCTTGGGGTGCATAATTTTTGGTAGTTGGGACTGCGTTCGCGCCGTCCCTAAAAGAACAAGTAATATAAAAACTTTTTTTAATGTGAATTCCTACTTAGGTCAAATAGAAATTTTTTTTCCAGCTATCTACACGCTTCGCCACTGACGGTATTTATTCCTAAATTTATATCCTGCTAAATATCTTACATAAGAGAATTTTTTGAAATGTATTAAAAATTAAATAAAAAATAAATAGCTAAAATACCAAAAACTAATAGCTCGAAAAGTATTTCTCACAAAATTGTTAGACAAACTGCGTTAGAAAGGTAAAAAAATTGTATTTTTCTTGATATAAATTTAAAATCTAATGATTATGCCGTTTTTCAAATATTGAATTAAAAAAATTACCAAACTTCACAATAAAGTGCCATAGCGATGTTACAGTTAGCGATAATACAGTTTTTTCAAATATTAATTAATTAATTAAATTTTATTATTTAATTTTAATTTTATACTTCATTTCTGTTCAAAAGTATAGACTCACTCCACATTTATAGTCTCCTTCACCCGCGAGCCGCCTGATCTTCGTCCGGCCCCATTATCTTTTTACGTGTGAAGGTGAGACTATAAATATGGAGTGAGTCTATACTTTTGAACAGAAATGAAATGTAAAATTAAAATTAATTAATTTAATTTAATGAATGAATTAATATTTGAAAAAACTGTATTAACACCAATTGTCATCCAGTACAAGTTTAAAAAAATGTATTTGAACTTGAATGGATGAACAGAAAATATTTTATGAACGATTGAAAATTCCAACAAGATATATATAGAGAGAGTGTGAGCCAATAGTAGGAATTTAAAAAGAAAGGTTGAAACCGAGAACTTACTACAGGCAATTTTATCTTTTTAAAGACTTTTACAATGCGTGAATGTTTATTTTATCCCCTTTCTTTCTCTCTCTCTCTTTTTTTCCCCCCTTTTGAGAAAGAAAAGCAGAAAATAATTCTTAAACTTTTTCATATCTTTGTTGCGAGCAAAATGAAGTCAAAAACATTTTTGAATTTTTTCTTTATAGTCCAGTCATTTGGTAGAAAATAAAGGAAAGTTTTTATATTTGGTTCCTTCATATTTCTTGGGCCGCTGAACACGAATCTGGGGTTTTCCAACAAAATTTATTCCGAGAAATAATTTTTTTTTTTTTTTTTTTTTTTTTTTTTTTTTTGACATTATATGAATTAAAGAGAATAAAATTTTCTACATCTTATGTAGTGAAAGTTTTTTCTCTGATCAATGGTTTAGAAGTGAGAGTGCCTCAAAAATGGTTGCTAAAAAAACGGTAATTACGGCACTGTACGTCGATGTAAAATGGAAAATAACCAATTTACGCAAACGTTAACCATTAATGATACTAACGATTATAGGATTGACTGTATTTTATGCATTTGAGGTAGAGAAAAAGTGCGGATTCGGCGCCAGAGGCAGGTGGGAGCAGTAAAGCAGCTCCACTTCTTGGATGAGTGGAGGGTGATCTTCCTCCGGAGAGCTCGTACTCGAAGAGGAGGTAAAATTGGGAGGGGTAAAAAGACAAAAAACTGTAAAAAACAGGAATTACGGCCCTGTACGTCGATGTAACATGAAAATGATCTATTTTAAGCACCTGTTCGATTTTCTCCTGATAAGGCGTCAGCCTCTATTATAGGAGCTCTAGCTTTAGTCTCTAGTCAATACTAGGGCCACTATATATACTTTAGAGGCTCTAGTCAATACTAGAACTCCTATAACCCACTAGACTCTGGCGGGAGTCCTAACTACCGTGCAGGCTACTCTCGTCACCAGCGTTTGTTGGCTGTTTCAATATTTTCCCAGTTTGCTTTGCGCTAATCAGCTGTTTGTACGATAGTTAAAAACAAAAGTGTCAGTTGTTTATTTCGTTGAAATTTATGTCAACTCTTAGCTAGTTAATATAATTATGATAACTGAAGTGTTATGTATCTTTCAGTTATCTTAATTATGTCTGCTAGCTGAATTACACTTAATGTAATGTTCCTGCTTTGGTTTTCATAAAAAGTTCTTCCGTCTATTTTGAATAGTAAGTGCAGAAATTTTTTGAGATTTATATTAGATCTATTCTTCATATTAACTTGTTATTCTCGAAGAATGTATTGTTTGCTAAATTTTAAACTGGATTTATTTAATATTTTTTCTGACTAAATTTATTAACAAATAGATATAATTAAAGTAAATCCATTAAAAATTGGTGTATGTTTTTTTTTTCTATTTTTTTATACTTTAAACCCCTTCAAGAGTGGTGGTTAATTTTTGGACCATTTAATTTAAATGCCATATTGGCACCAGAATTTTAGAATAAATTTTTTCCTTTTGTTAAGTACATGAAGCAAGGCTTTTTCAGATAAATTTGTTTGTAAATTCTGGTGTCATTCAATCATTTCAGCATTTTACCAATAGAAGTACTTTGCTCCTGAAACGGTTAATGCGTATATGTATTTCGAATAGTAATTAAGTAGTTATGAAGCTTTACAATATACTAATTTGATGAAAAGCTGTACTTGATTCCTCATTTATTATTAAGAGTTTTACACATTGGAATGATTTATAGTTTTGTTTTGCAACATTGCTCAAACATAATGTCTTTGCTGATATGATTTTTAGATATGTTCTTGTTTTCATTTATTCAACATAAATTGAAAGGAGACACAATTTCCAGTTGAATGGCCATTTACATTTATTATTATTTTTTTCTGGGACAATTGGGTGATTAAAATGTATGAGGTGTTCTTGTTTTTTTCGATCGACAGTACATATGAATATGGTATAAATATGACTTACATACTATATTATGAGTGTTTGTTCATATATGGATGACGCAATGCTAAAACTAGCTTTCTCATCAGGGGACACATGGATTTTGCCCCCATCCTCCCTGCATCGCAAAATAAATTTACAAAGAGAACTTTACAAAGTTTCTAATAGCCAACTTATTTTTAAATTAAAAATATGTAATCATAAAATATGTAACAATGAACTAAGTAATCAGCTTTGTCAAATATTTATTCAATAAAACCAGTGAAACTGAAATCAAAAGGAAAAGGAAAAAATTCAGATTTATATAGATATCTGTGTTAGCATGTATAATTGTTGATATACTTTTTGTTGGGACCAGGGCTTGACAAATGCGGTCATCACTGGCGACCGAATTATTTAATCTGGCTGAGTTTTTTCCTTGGTACCTAAAACGCCAGTCCCCTTAAAAAGTTTTGAGCCCCCCCCCCCCCCCCCCCCCCCCCTCCACTCCCCATGGGAAAGATTCCAAGGTCATCAAATGAAATTCTGTTAAAAATCGAACTTAGTTTTGCACAAAACTAAATTGTAGTACCGTAATTTTGTGCGTATACGCCGCATCTCAGACAATTCGATTTCCTACCACAATTTATTTTAAATAAAATGTGACTTACTTCTGCTTAGCACTTATTTGACTTCTTATTTTCAATAAAATTTCCAGTTTGAAAAAGACTTAACTAAGGTGCGGCACATACGCACAAAATTACGGTATTTGTATAAAAACTGCAAATAAGTGTTTTAAATTAATTTAAATAACTGTTTTAAAAACAATTTTAAAATGCAAATACATTCTTGATTTTGTAAATGTTTTATATTATTTATAAAGAAATTAAAGGTTGCGACCCTTTATGAAACAAGTGAACTGTAAGTTATTTATTGTTGACATCATCACTTGTTATTTCACCAGTATAATTGTACATTAGTTATACACTGGAAATTTTTATTCTATAGCCTTTTCTTTTCTTAGTATAAAATTAAATTATTATAAACAGTTTAATAAGAAATATAGTATCTACAATATGAATATGTACTATTTTATCTTTCTATATACAATGACCTCTCACTTATAGGCGATGTCAGTAATTACTTTTTCATATCACTATTTTAAAACTGTAAAATTTGACTTATAAATTCTTTGATTAAATAAGGAGAAAATTATTTAAAAAAGAAACTGGTGCTGAAAAATAATTACCGTCTATCGCGTATAAGTGAGAGGTCACTGTATTTCTTTGATCACATATATCTGTGTGTGTTTGTTTCTGCATGCATGTGTCAGAGAGAAAAAAATGAGCCCCCCCCCCCCCCATTATTCACTGCTAGCTACAGCCCTACGTCAGATACACTTTATCAGATAT
Source organism: Maratus michaelseni (assembly GCA_963931845.1). Classification (NCBI taxonomy): domain Eukaryota; kingdom Metazoa; phylum Arthropoda; class Arachnida; order Araneae; family Salticidae; genus Maratus; species Maratus michaelseni. The sequence goes on from OZ007597.1 coordinate 292,092,564, forward strand.
AACTTTATATTCAAAGTTACAGAAACGTTTTCTTATCTTTTGTTTATATTAAAGCACATTACATGTACAATACCAAAGATTGCATACTTTTTATAGTTCAACCTATTAAAAAAGAACACAGAATCTCTTAATGTAGTTTTATTAATGCAGAAATTATATTTTCAAAGACTATTTCTGTAAAATTGTAGTTTTATTAATGCAGAAATTATATTTTCAAAGACTATTTCTGTAAAATTTTAAAACACATATACTATAATACATAAAATGTTCAGTATATAAAATATCAAATCATTAATGGATGATCATTTTTAATTTTAAAGCTATTCATATGCTTATGAACATATAGAAGATTTGCAATTACTGTTTTTTTTCCTAATAAAAACATTGCAATAGATATTGTCAGCTAAAAAGTCCTTAGAGAGCATTATACAATACAGGAAACTTTGATTTTTCACAGAAACATCTATTTATTTCTACACATAGTTCTTGATTTAATGCAGCAGTTTATAAAAATTGTAGATAACTGAAATTCTGAAACTTTCAAACTTATCTTTGAATTGCTAAGCTAAAATATTTTGTTTATTGAACTTTGGGTTGTTTTATTTCTGAGCTGCTGGATGATATATAAAAAATAATTCTTGGACAAATGGATCTAATAATTTCCAATATAATGTAACAGACACATTAAATATGTACAAGAAATGATTATCCTTAATGGCACATAGAGCATATTTTCTCCATTAGCATGTAGGTTACTTTTCTAAAATTGAAAAGCTTTCACAGAAGGAACAGATTTTTAACAATGTTTAATGGTTTAAAATTGATATGAAATAAATTGCATATCAGCAATATTATTGCAAGAACCTGTGCAAGGAAGTACAGATGATTATAAAAGAAAAATAGGAAATTATATTGTAACTAATTACATTTTCTCAAACATTAGTTGACATTTTCTTTCTTGTAATATAATAGCATTTGTAGCATTTACTACAAGTAAATAAGTCTTCAAAAATTTTAACACCATTCTCTGTTATATAAGTATAATTTGTAACCATATACTAGTTATTTTGAAACCTAACTATTTTTCAGCAAAAAGTTATTAAAACTGAAACATTGGATCTCCAGATTATTAGTTTTTATTTATAAATGCATCATTAAAAATGCATTTTATAAGCAAAGAATTCTGGGGAAAAAATCAGTTTGTACAGTCTACCTTTATTTTTTGTATTTTATTTATCAGATGCCAGTTTCTGGGCACATTTAACTTCTAAATGTTTATAATGTTGTCATATCAAATTCATAAATCATTTTATTTGTGTTTACTGGATTTGCCATAAGTGAATAAACTAATTCATTCCCTGAATTATGGGTTTAATATTTAACAATATGAATAATATTCAAAAACTTCTATTTTAGCATTCTAGGATATATACATACAAATGCAAATTAGCATTTTCCAAAATTAATAACACTGATTTGCCATTATTATGTAATATAAAAATGAAAAAAAGTCATTTTCTTAATCAAGTAGTTTTTTTTTTCCTGTTACTCTACTCAATTTCTTTTTTTTTTTTTTTTTTCGATAAGTATAAATGATTTCTTGTCATCTGATAACTGTTACTTATGCAGCATAAATTGTAATGGTTTAAATTGCAGAAATATTTTCCATAACAAGGTAATATTATTTTCAAACAGTTGATCTTTTTAAGGTACATAGAAATACTTTCATTTTATTAATGAACACTTACATCATACAATTGCAATTGTAGGGTACTGAGACAAAAATGATTAAAGAATGTTACTTACAATTTTTCTTTGTAAGAGGAAAATATAAAGCAAACGAATTATTTTCTTATGACAAAAATATGACTGCAGCATTTTCTTTATGTCACAGTACTGAATTTTGTATTTGGTTTTTGAAGTTGCTGTAACAATTTCACTGAAAAAGCAGTATGAAATGGTAGAAAGGTGCAACCTTTTCCTATAGACACATATATTTTCACCAGACAGCTTGTTCTGAAAACTTTTTTTTTTTTCTATCAAATCTATTTTAGAATCTGTTTACGCTTCTATCATTGCACCATGCACTTTCTGATTGTTTCTAATAGTATAAAAAGAATATTGAATACAAATTTTGACTGTTGTATATATAGTATTGCACTTTTGAATAATAAATAATTTTCAGAAGAAAGTTTTATAAACTGTTTTTGCTGAATGAATTAAAAACAAATGAATCACTAGGAATATATAATAAAATGGCTATGCATAATACAAAATAAATTCTTATATCTGACAAAAGCAATCACAACACTACTTAAATTAATGGAAACCTTGTTTTAAGGTTTCCTTACTGACATTACATATTTATGTGGATATTGCATAGATTCTAGGAAATGCTGCGTATGACTATGCATATTTAATTTATAAAAGGATGTATGAAATCTGTTGCAATATCATAGTTCATAAAATGATGGATTCTGGATAACTTGTGTATGTTGTAACTCAAATAAAAGAAAAGAATTTGTTATATATTTAAAAGCTGTAGCATTACATGATTTCGTTTTCTTTTTTCAAAATATAAAATTATTTTACACTCAGTTTCACATATTGAATGTTGCTTGATATTATCTTTTCTTAAGCAATACATTTAAACAACATTAATTCAGAATAAATAAATATTTATTGTAATTTTCAAATCAAAGCTCTTCATTAATGAAACATGAAGGTTGATTTTACTAACTTTCATAATTATTTATAAATCCTATAAGATATTTATAAATCCTCTTCATAGAATTTATCGCATATCTCATGTTTGTAATTGGTTAAAATCATGAACATTTTAATGCTTAAATAACAAATGAATGATTGAAAACTAACTATTAATCTTTTATTTTTACCTGCTTTTAATGGATTTTCATAAACTTTTGTTTATTTAGGATGACCCATTTTGTCAAAATTTATAAATAAATAGCCATTTGATAAGTTTTAATATTTTTCTCTTGCATAGGATGTGCAAATTTTATGACATTCATTTCTTGACATAAAAATTTATGTATTTCATCAAAATTAAATACAGTATAGAAGAACCATTTATACAGAATGGTTGAGATGTATTCTGGGTAATTAGTTTTTCTGGATAATTGGTTGAGCATTATAGCAACATCCATTTGATCAGATTTGTAGGATATATATGTGGCTGTGATGGGTTTTTTTTTCTCCTAATTAATTATTAGATTACTCAGATTATGAATCAAATTAAATCAAGATCAAAGATTAATGAAAGTTTGAAAGGAGGCAATTTATGAGAATCTTTTGTAAACAACAATTCTAAATAAAAATCAAAACACATATCTAAACAAATATGCTTCTATTTCAAATCCTAGGTGTTGGCATCAAGTTATTCCATGCATCTTGTAATGAATCAAGCAATGGCAATATCATTCTGGATAACAGGTTTCTGAATAAAGATTCCACATTGTACTATGTCATATTAAGCCATATAGTAGGCCTCCCTACTTGTTTGAATTTATAGCATGTCAAACATTTATTATATCTGTATGACAATAATAAAAAGGCCTTGATAAGAGATTCCTCTTAACTTGTCCACAAAAAAAAGTATAAATAAATGCATTTGACTTGTGAATTATTTATGTTGAAAAAGTTATCTATTTTTACATATTTGTTACATATTTTAAAAATGCTATTTATTAAGGTTCAAATTGGCTATAAGAAGGGACAAAATTGTTGAAATTAAAAAAATATGTACATCGAAATGATTTAGCATTTAATTTTTGTTATTGGTGAATTTATGTTTTATTGATTTACTAATTTTAAAGCTGTGTTGGCTAGGTTTTTAGATTTAAGTGCTTTTTTGATTTGGGAAAGTTTTTTATTTACTTTTTTTGTTGTGAAGAATCTTTGTGGAATTATTTTTTTATTGGCTGATGATTTTCTTTTTGCTATTAGTTTCCGCTTGTACTTGTTACGTATGGCATTTAATTTGGCTCTGAATGTGATGTTATTTTCTTCGAGTAGTTTAATTTCTTCTGGAGTAGATAAGCTTGACATCATTTCATTTTTTTCTTTAATGAGTTTTTCTTTTTTATCCAGAAAAGATGAGCTGGGATGTTTTTGAAATATATCTTCTATTAGAATGTGCTTCTCGCTGTCTCTTGTATCTTCTGAATTTGTTTTTACTGAATCATCACTGGATGTTTTGTTATTGTTGCTATTGAATATATACCTGCATAATAAATGGATATGTTTGCACATGTTTGTTCTTATGTCTGCATCTAAACAAGTACACCTGTATTGATGCAGGCAAGATTTGCATTCATTACATTTTAATCGGCATGAACATGAATCCAGCACTTTACTAATTTTATACATTTTAGTTGATGATGTTGATTTAATGATCCAGCCATCTTGTTCTGGGGTAATGTTTCCTGTCGATAATGTTTTGCTTATATCATGTCTATTTCTTAAAGTTTTTAACTTTGCCGTTAATTTGCCTTTGTGTAAGGAAATGAGCCTATCATGTTTTTTGTGTTGTATGAATTTCATTAAAGCATCAATGGCTTTGTCTAGACGTTTATTATTTTTTCCAGTTAAGTAATAATATTTTAAAGTTTTGTGAAATCTTTCTACATGCATATTTGTGTTAATTCCTGCATTTAATCTATAGCAGTATGCCCAGTATTGTGCACAATCAGCATAAAACTTCATGAAATACTCTCCAAATTCATTAAGATCACTATCATTTGTGAAATCATGTATGAGTGTTTCAAAACTAGTATTAAATTTGTTTACATCTGTTTCTTGTAGCAAATTCCTCAAAGATGCATACAATTCTTGTTGTTTTTCCTTTTTTACTTTGCTTTGTATATTTTTTTTCCATGCTCTTATAATGTGCCATGTGCAATATAATCTATATTCAGGTTCATTATTAACTGCAGCCCATGCATCAAAATATATGTTTGTTATATCTGACATAAATACTCTTGTAGTGATTTTACCCATCCTTTCTTTTATTTCAGAATAGAAAATTTTTAAAATGTCTCCATCTTCTCGATTGCAAATTAGAAAGGCACAAGGAAATCCTTCGTTTAAATCATCTACTGTCAACAATGTGACTAGGTAAAAATCATAAGCATTGGTGCCATGTGTACCATCAATGCAAATATGTTGAGGGCCAAACTTTTTAAGCATTTCGGCTTGAACATTATCCATAATGATTAAAATGAAATCATTTTGTTTTAGATTTGGATATTTTTCCAGTGTTGATCCTTGGGATTTGTACAACAAAACACAATTGTTTTCCTGTGCTCTCATTTCATCAACCCAAATTTCTACACTTGTGGCGTCATTGGGATGTCTAATGCCATCAGATTCAAGATGATAGCTCGTTTGTATGTTACGAAGATCTTGTGCTGTAGTGAGTAATTGTTTAAAAACAACACAAAATGTCACAAAAACATATATGCATCATTTATTAAAAACTTTTACTTTAGGTGTTTTAAAAATATACAAAACTGCATTTCACATTAAAAACCTAGCGCTTTCGAGCCGTCCTGGCTCATCATCAGGGTTAAAACATCACCACGCAGATACACACAAAAAAAAAACACACAACTAGTCTGAAACACTGTAAAAACATCAATGTCTGCTGAAGACAAGGTCAAACCATTATAAACAGGGTGGGAAGCATAGGGAGGGATGTGCCAATCTTATTCATTCTTGAACTATCTGTAAAAGCTTATACCATACTTTAGGGATATTGTACGAAACTGAATCATTGCATGTTTCATTTTTCCTGGTTAAAATTTCTATTGATTCACTTATTATTGCTTCATAAAAAGAGGATGTGGGTTTAATAATTTTAGCGTTATCAAAATCTATTATAATCGACTGCTGTTGTTTTAATCTGGAAAGGGCGGTTTTACTTCTATTATACTTGACATCTGCAATATGTTCTTTTAACCGAATTTTAAATTTCCTTAAAGTCATACCAATGTAGTCTTTAACTTTATAAGATTTTATCCTATTTTCAACTATTTCCATAATAACTGGGATTCTATAAATTCCTGCTAAATCTTCAATCGGTATGGGATCAATCTTCTTATGTAGTAGCGCATTCAATTTAACTGGAGGGGATGCTACCAAATTTATTTCATATTTCTTTAAATTATATTTTAATTTTTCAAAAAGTTTCGGAATATATTGGAACTTGTAAAATTTAGTTGGTTTTTCTGTTAATTCTTTTTGTTTTTTACCCTGATATTGATATTGACAAATTAACTTATTAATTAACCTCTCTGAAAAACCATTTTCATTTGCTATAATTTTAACTCTGTCAAGCTCCTCATTGATATAACTATCAGTACACACTGAAAATGCTCTATGGATGTAAAACCTATATGCAGCCAGTTTATAACTTAAAGGTGATGAAGCATCTCTGGAAATAGTATTATTTGACCTCATATTTTTCCTATAAACTGTCCGATCTATTGTTAAATTACTGTTTTTTATCAGCTCTACATCAAGAAAAGGTAAACGATTCTGTTTTTCTAACTCCAGGGTAAATTGTATTTTTGTATCAATTTTATTAAGTTTAACCACAAAGTCCTTCAATAAATCTATACCATGCTCCCATATAATAAAAATATCATCTGCATATCTACACCAATATGCAGGTCTTTCACTAAAATCATTCATAACCATATTTTCAATGGGTCTTAATTTAATCTCCGCACATAAACCTGAAATGGGGGAGCCCATTGGAGCACCATCCTTTTGCTTATAATAAATATTATCAAACTGAAAAACGTTATTGTTTTTAATTAGATTAAACCCGGAAATAAGTGTATTTTTTGTGCTCACGCTAAAAGAATCATTACCATTAATAGCTTTTTCCACGAACAAACCTACATCATTCATATCCACAGATGGATATAACGATACTACATCCAAACTCGCAAAAATGCTGTTCTCAGTAATCTGAAAAAGTTTTACTTGCTTAATAAACTCCATTGTCGATGAAATGACGAACTCTGACTGAGGGAGGATAGTTTTTAATAAGACAACATATGCCTTTTCTAGATAATATGTAGGTCCTATACATTTAGTTACAATTGGCCGAAGAGGGTTTCCTTCTTTATGATCCTTTAAGCGTCCTATAATCCTTGGGGTAACTGCTGTTTTATTAATCCTAATCATGTGTACCATTTCATTTGGCCAACTTCCATTATTTACAATCTCTTGTGTTTTCCTTGCGATCAAATCAACTGGGTCCTTATTCAGAACACTTACATTTAAATCACTTATACAAATCCTCATTTTCTGTATGTAATCTTCTCTATTCATTATAGCTAATTTATTTGACTTATCTGTCTGCAATATAATTATATCATTATTTTCAAGTAATTTAAAACGCATGAAATTGGTTAAAGACAGGAATGAAGTTATTAAAAAACTTCGTGAAAATAATGATATAATTATATTGCAGACAGATAAGTCAAATAAATTAGCTATAATGAATAGAGAAGATTACATACAGAAAATGAGGATTTGTATAAGTGATTTAAATGTAAGTGTTCTGAATAAGGACCCAGTTGATTTGATCGCAAGGAAAACACAAGAGATTGTAAATAATGGAAGTTGGCCAAATGAAATGGTACACATGATTAGGATTAATAAAACAGCAGTTACCCCAAGGATTATAGGACGCTTAAAGGATCATAAAGAAGGAAACCCTCTTCGGCCAATTGTAACTAAATGTATAGGACCTACATATTATCTAGAAAAGGCATATGTTGTCTTATTAAAAACTATCCTCCCTCAGTCAGAGTTCGTCATTTCATCGACAATGGAGTTTATTAAGCAAGTAAAACTTTTTCAGATTACTGAGAACAGCATTTTTGCGAGTTTGGATGTAGTATCGTTATATCCATCTGTGGATATGAATGATGTAGGTTTGTTCGTGGAAAAAGCTATTAATGGTAATGATTCTTTTAGCGTGAGCACAAAAAATACACTTATTTCCGGGTTTAATCTAATTAAAAACAATAACGTTTTTCAGTTTGATAATATTTATTATAAGCAAAAGGATGGTGCTCCAATGGGCTCCCCCATTTCAGGTTTATGTGCGGAGATTAAATTAAGACCCATTGAAAATATGGTTATGAATGATTTTAGTGAAAGACCTGCATATTGGTGTAGATATGCAGATGATATTTTTATTATATGGGAGCATGGTATAGATTTATTGAAGGACTTTGTGGTTAAACTTAATAAAATTGATACAAAAATACAATTTACCCTGGAGTTAGAAAAACAGAATCGTTTACCTTTTCTTGATGTAGAGCTGATAAAAAACAGTAATTTAACAATAGATCGGACAGTTTATAGGAAAAATATGAGGTCAAATAATACTATTTCCAGAGATGCTTCATCACCTTTAAGTTATGAACTGGCTGCATATAGGTTTTACATCCATAGAGCATTTTCAGTGTGTACTGATAGTTATATCAATGAGGAGCTTGACAGAGTTAAAATTATAGCAAATGAAAATGGTTTTTCAGAGAGGTTAATTAATAAGTTAATTTGTCAATATCAATATCAGGGTAAAAAACAAAAAGAATTAACAGAAAAACCAACTAAATTTTACAAGTTCCAATATATTCCGAAACTTTTTGAAAAATTAAAATATAATTTAAAGAAATATGAAATAAATTTGGTAGCATCCCCTCCAGTTAAATTGAATGCGCTACTACATAAGAAGATTGATCCCATACCGATTGAAGATTTAGCAGGAATTTATAGAATCCCAGTTATTATGGAAATAGTTGAAAATAGGATAAAATCTTATAAAGTTAAAGACTACATTGGTATGACTTTAAGGAAATTTAAAATTCGGTTAAAAGAACATATTGCAGATGTCAAGTATAATAGAAGTAAAACCGCCCTTTCCAGATTAAAACAACAGCAGTCGATTATAATAGATTTTGATAACGCTAAAATTATTAAACCCACATCCTCTTTTTATGAAGCAATAATAAGTGAATCAATAGAAATTTTAACCAGGAAAAATGAAACATGCAATGATTCAGTTTCGTACAATATCCCTAAAGTATGGTATAAGCTTTTACAGATAGTTCAAGAATGAATAAGATTGGCACATCCCTCCCTATGCTTCCCACCCTGTTTATAATGGTTTGACCTTGTCTTCAGCAGACATTGATGTTTTTACAGTGTTTCAGACTAGTTGTGTGTTTTTTTTGTGTGTATCTGCGTGGTGATGTTTTAACCCTGATGATGAGCCAGGACGGCTCGAAAAGCGCTAGGTTTTTAATGTGAAATGCAGTTTTGTATATTTTTAAAACACCTAAAGTAAAAGTTTTTAATAAATGATGCATATATGTTTTTGTGACATTTTGTGTTGTTTTTAAACAATTATTTATAGACAGAGGTGAATTTGATTCAATTGAGTGTTGTGTTTTTCATGACTCAAGTTTATTTTGCTGTAGTGAGTGTCAATCGACTTGGACCGGCATCACCTGGAGAATTGTGTACATCACTTAAAATAGTTTTGAAAGGTATTTTCATGGCTATTTTTGTTGCTATTATTTCCTTATCAGCTGTAGGAATTGGTAAATATTCTATATCATGGTTGTGTCCAACATGTGTTTTTGAAAATTGAACCTCGCATTTACCATTCTCAAATATTTTCACAAAATTTTTGATGGACAGTGGGCATTAATCTTGTTTGATCCTTGATATTTTATTCTTCGTTTACCTTTGCTCTGTGAATTAAAAAATCCAGATCTATTACACAGAAATGTGTATTTAGAAATTGTTCCTGATTTTTTCACTGCTGTCTTTCTAATATATTTTGATGCTGAGTCTTTTTCCATTTTCCCCTTCCATTCTTCAAACAAAGTAAATGTGTCAAAATTTAATGTTTCAGTGTCTATATTTATGCCATGACATTTTTCCAGATGATCAAACATTTGGGATTTTGTTAATTCACGATTGCAAACTGGGCATACATGAAAGGTTTTTTTTGTAACAGTGTCAGTATTACTATTAGTATGAATCATTTTTATATGATGTTTCAATGTAAAGTTGTGATTAAAGGTGAATTTGTATGTTTTTTGATCATTCAGTGTAGGTGCAATATCTGATAGTACTTGATCAGGATGAGGACTTTTAATGTGCCTCCTTAGTGATGGATTGCTAGCATAAGACTTGCTGCAAATTTTGCAGCTAAATTTTTTTTCTTTACCCTCCATAATAATGAAGGTTAGTTCTTAAAAGAACTTTTTTGGCAGAGTGATTTTATACATGTGTGTTAAAGAAAAGAAATATAAAAATGACAGATGCTTAAAGTTTAAAAAAAAAGGTGAAAAGAATAAAATAATAAATTATTAAATTGGTTTCAAAATTTTTAAAAAACAATAACGGTAAAAATAAATATAAAAATGTCAGACGTTCAAAATAAAAAAAAAGTGAAAAGAATAAAATAATAAATTATTAAATTGGTTTAAAATTAAAAAAAAAACAATAACAATAACGGTAAAAAAAAAGACAAATTACAGAAAAAAATGCTACTAATAAAACGGAAATTAATTACAATAAAAGACAGATTACAGAAAAAAATGCTACTATACGATAATTAATTACAATAAAAATAGGCCGTAAGAAAGTAAACAGAACAGATCAGCGTCTGCATTTCGCGCGCGTGACGTTCGTGTTGCGTCATTCGTCACGTGGTTTTGTTTTCTTACGCGAAGCTGCTAAAACGCTGGTGACGAGAGTAGCCTGCACGGTAATTAGGACTCCCTCCAAAGTCTAGTCCTATAACCCAGGCAGAATCATACCGCCATTTAATGCCCCAACGGGAGCCTCAGTCTAAGACTCCTATTATAGGAGCTCTACCTCATCAGTCAATACACGCTGTGACGTAGAATTTGACGTCACAAACTGATGGGAATGTCGAATCGCGGATTCTGTCAAAAGAGATACCAAAGGACGTTCTTTTTTGTCTTTTCTTTCGTGAATAACATAAACGACTTGTATTAGCAGTATTCAAATTTATTTGTCATTATGGAACAGATCCCAAATGAAGTGCTTCAGCACTTTTGCTTTTTAAATGCTTTTTTTTTAAATGCTTTCTGCATTTATTGATGAATTCAAGTCTGTAACGAACACAGGATGGATTTATGTAGATTTATGAAAGAATCCAACAAAGTAAGCTTTATTATTATTACTGTATAAAGTTTAACATATCTAATACAATTTTGAAGAATAAAAAGTTGCTGGCATTTGTGAATTTAAAATTATCTTGTGGCTATGAATAAGCTTAATTATTTTATTTAAGCTTAATTATTAATTTAAGTATTAATATTTTCAAGTGTTGGCGTCTTTTTTTTTATTCACTACATGAATATCTCAGTGGTTGTAAACTTATCCAGTTCATCTCATACTGCATTTGCTGCAACTTTTTTCTGTTTCAATATTTTCTTGTGTATAGTTATATTTATAATCAGGGGTTGGGGATCTTCTGCTTTTCTGCAGATTTATAATACCCCCCCCCTCCCCCCTACACAAATTTTTGTGCTCTTATTTGTTGCTGAATAAATAATCAATCATCAAATGCTCTCTTCCCTGTGTGTGTTAGCCCACAATAAAAAAACAATGAAATCCATAGATTAATTTTTTTTTTGTTCAATCTGCTTCTAGTCTGTACCCCCACCCCCCAAAGATGAAAGTTTATAAAGTTATAATCATTATATTTATAATAATTACAGTTAAATAATTATTTAAGTTATTATTATTATTGTTATTACAAAATTGTTAAATATATTAGTTAATAATTGATTATAATCATCATAATTAATATTGTTTAATAATTATTAGGGATGCACCAAATAGTGATTTTGGTTGAATATTCGCTATAAAGGTAAGCCTAACTGTTAGGCTGAATACCGAATATTCAAGTTTTTCAGAAAAATAACCTTTTTTTTTTCACAAAATGAGAACTTAGGGGGAGGGGGTTGCATCAAAACCTGTAAATTTGTTGCCTGACAGAGATTTTTGCTTTCTCTCTGTTGTTCCTCTCAGCACACAAAATTTAAAATCTTTGAAACTTTTTTTTTTTTTCTAGGAAATTAAGGACTTTTAAAAATATTTTATCAAATATTAGGTCATTCCAAAAATAAAGCACCCTTTTGGGGTCCGACACTTTGTAAGGTTATATTTCCCACAATTTTGTTCCAAAATTAAATTCAAATACTTGAAAAGATATTTCAGAAATATTTTTCTTTAATGCAATTCTGAAATTTTAGATAAATTGCATTTATTACTTTTTAAATAGCTTTACTTAAAATTGTATCCTATAAAAAGCCTTGTCCCAAGAGCAATTTTTTATTTTCAAACCATCATTTTTTCACCATATATATTTTAAAAGCTATGTCTGATTATATTATTTAAGTCTCTGTAGTCTGATTATTATATCTACATACTTTAAATATATATTTTTAGATATGTTTTCATTTTATAAGGAAAATTCTTGTGTCCCCTAATATTTGTCCCCTGTGTTACTTCTACTTTGTTCTTAATATTATAACAAGAATTTGTAACCTAAATGTTGTTAACAACAGTCAGTTATGCTCTTTTAGAGCTATCATTTATCTTAAGTAGTCATTATTTCATATGTTAAATTTTGAAAAATATTATCTGAGCTAAAGTGATTTTTGAAGGTAGGTGTGTTTTTTATGTGTCCCCTGTGTTACCATTAATTTACATTAATAATATATATATATATATTAATTAATTTCGGTTTAAATTGTACATCTCAGTTAAAAGAAAACATTCATATGACTTTGGCATTGTTTCTATAAAAATATAATTATAAAGATAATATTTTATTTCATTTTGTCCTCCGTGTTACTAGTCCCCTGTGTTGTTACCATGATGTTGGTAACGCAAGAGACAATGAGGTAACACAGGGGCTTAATTTATTTTTTTAGGCAATTGTGTGGCTAAAACTTACATATAAAATTTTGTATGTTATTTTAACTCAAAAAATATGCAGATTGTATTATTATTAAGTTAGTTTTTTCTAAGAAAGTAGAAAATATTGCCATGGTTCTTTTACTGCAAACTACCAATTTTATGTTGTAGCTCCTCTCAGTTCACATTCGAAAATATGAGAAATAAATTTCTAATTAATATATAGCACATTTCTATGATTTTTGCATTCTTAGTGCTGAACATGTGTGCACTTTGTTACTTTGGTGTCCCCTGTGTTACCGTATGTCCCCTGTGTTACTGACATTTTTTGTGTCTTAACAAAAAGAAAAAACTTTCTTAAGATTCAGAGGGTTAAATATGCAATGACTAATATGTATAAATAAGGTTGACTGAGATTTTATTATATTGCTATACTTTTTACCTAATTATGTAAAGTTTTATATTGTGAGAATACTAAAAAGGTAACACAGGGGACATAATATGTCCATTTTGTGAGAAAAATATATACATAAACAAAAAATTATGTGGCAGTGAGAAAGAACATTCATATCAAAATGTTAAAATTGTAAAAATACTTTTTTACTTTCATAAGACAAAATGGGGAGATTATTTAAAATATGGTAACACAGGAGACACTTTTCATTCAATGTGTCTACGTTTCTAAGTGTAGTAAATAATATTTTTTTAAAAGTGTGCTGCTGATATTCAATTTCTATTTTTGAAGGTGTATACAATCCTCTCAAAGATTTTTTTACTTCATTTTTTGTGAAAAAAAATTTAAAAATTTTTTTTTCAAAAGGGACATTTATTTTTAGAATGACCCAAAAATGTGAACCAGTTTATGAATTTATTTTTTAATCGGTTAATATTCAACATTTAATGAAACCTGTTTTTAACTGTTGATGAAAACTAATTATTAATAATATGTTATGTGTTTGATTCTAATAAAAATACCTGCAACAGCAGCTATAAACATTTTCTTTTTAGTACAGTAGAGTCTCAGAAGTTCGAGGTTCCGCTTAATTTGAGGCATCAAAAATAAAAATTTAAATTTCTATGTATTTTTTTCCTCGCCCGAAATGATGCCAGTTCTTTTCATTTCTGCCTGGAAGGAATGTTGTTGCTGTTTTCAGTCACCCACCATCTTTTCTTTCTTTTGTTCAGGCAGATGGCTAGGAGTTGGTTTGAAAGGGGTTTCTAAACTAGTTCTACAAGATTCTTCTTTTTCCAAGTACCCTCAGGCGCTAGGGGGTGTACTCTGTGACTAGTTTCATTGTACGTTGCTCTGTTGTTTCACATTCCTAAATTGACTATTGTAGAAATGATAGAAGATGAGGAGGAATGTAATGATACAGAAGAAAACGACGATATTCTTTATCATCCTAGTTGAGTCAAATTATAATTGGTAAAATTTTTCTACTTTTTCAAAAAATCCGAGTTTTTAGTAATCTGAGGTGGTGTCAGCCCCAATTACCTCGGATTTTCGAGACTCTACTGTAATATGAACTTTTTCTATTAGTTATATTTTTATTTTAGATTTTTTTTATCAGAAAGTAATGATCTGCCATCATTCATCACAAAACAAAACATCTGATACAAGCATAAGAAATAAAGGTTGTAAAGCAAAGCTGGATGTAAAGATTAAAAGTGTTATCGAAAGTGCTAAAAAGAAAGATAGATTTTTAATGGAAGACCCACCTCTAGCTTGTGTCATAAAACTAAGTCTTTCTCATACCCATGACACTGACACAGCAGAAAGTGCAAACTTCTTACGAGTTGATGAAGAGGTAAATTTTTTGTTTTAATTTATGTATATAAGTATATATTTTAAGTTAAAAATATATCATAATTGCAGTTATCTATGCTTTTTTTATATGTTGATAGTTAATTTTACATTTTAATAGTTTTTTTTTTTAAATTTATTTATTACTGCACGTTGCGATTAACTTTTAACTAAATGATGTTGGAATAATATAGTATAGAATTTTAATAGGAATTTTAGATTAAACAATTCATGCATTTAGAAAATGTGTTAAAATTCTTATAAAATGACATAGATAAAATTATGTTATTGCTTTATGTAGTTGAATATTAGTAATTTTACAAATTCTTTCCAAGAGTTTAGGGAAAGGTAGGTAGGTTGCAACAGAACAGAATTTTTTTTCAGTTATATTTTAAACCATAAATCTTAATTTCATGAATTCAGATCTGATTATATTATATAAATTTTTTTAACAGAAGTTGGAAAGGAATATGGTATTTTTTATATGAAGTAAAACCCATTTCTATTTGTTATTTCTTATTTCACACGTTTGCTCATTTAAAATTTTTTTTTTATTAGGTTGAAAATAGATTCTTCCAATATTTTGCTCTTGATATGAGACCTTCAGAAGCTGAACATTACCATCGGCAACTGATTCCTCAGGAAGATTCTGTTGGGAATGCAGCTTTCATCCTTGCTAGTGCATCTAGAACACCTACTCAGAGGCAAATTATATGATTTATATGACTGTTGGCGAAAAGAAAATTTAGGAAGCCATAACTCACTTTCTAAAATTACAGAGAAAATTCCACTGTATGAAGAGAAAGGTATGCACTTTTTAATACAGTAATATTTTAAATTGAAGAGTGTAGATGAACTAAATGACACTACATCAGTGTTGTAGTTGAGTGGGAATGCCGTTCTCAGAAATATTTGATTTGTTACTGTAAAAAAAAATATCGCGTACGAGCACAAGCCTTTTTTTTTCAGACTGTGAAAACTAGACCCATTTCAATGTCTGAATGCGAAAGAGCATTCAGCTTCTATGAATGACATCATGAACCGATGCGAAAAATTCACTCCTTATTGAAAGAGCCAGTTTACTTATACATTCATAAGCCGCGTAGGACCTCTTTTAAAAGATTTTGTCCTGAACCATATGTGAAATCTTGGTTGCAATCAGGAAGAAGATTAGCAGACGAGACAGCTTGTCGTAAATCAGAGAGCACAGAAATCACCTCTTATTATCGTTCTTTATGAAAACTTCTAGGATATATGTGCCAGTAAGTTATATATGGATTTATTTTTGTTATTTCAATTAAATTTTGATTCATAATGGAAAATGTTACTATGAGATTGATTAAATATTGCTTTTAGAAGAATGCTATGCCAATACAATACTATAAAAACTAGAATGTAATAATTATAACTGTTAATTAAAAAAAGTCAGCTTTTGGCTAAATGTTTTAAATTGGCTTTTGGTTTAGCAAAAATCCGGTAGTGTCAGCATGTACGAAAAGGTGAAAAGTATGAAAAGGTGAGTTCCCACAAATATTTTTTTCCAACTATAGCACTGCACTATATAACTGTAGAACACTAAATTCCAATTATACATATTGACTTTTAATTAAAATAAACACTTGTAATATATATTCCATAAATTATTTAAACTATTACTTGCAAGGGTGCTATTTTAAGACTTACAGGAGTGAGAATCTTCCGCAATTTCACTGGATTTCTATTTTTAAAAAGAAAAAAAATTACCCCCTTTGCCTGCTCAACACATAAAATTTAAACAAAATTGCTGCTCTGTTTCTAATAACAATAAATAAATAATAATTTGGATTCTGCTTATTGTCCTAAAGAAAAAAAAAAAATTCCACCAGGAGGTTGCTTGACCCTGCTTGCCCTTTGGTTTAAAAAACACCATCCTTCATACCCTTACTACATTTATTTTAAACAAATTTCTTGCATAGTAAAAACTGACTTATTGTTGTTTTGAAAAGAGTGTCTTGATTTTTTAAATATTAAAAGTGGCTTTTTCCCACCAGAAACAATCTACTATTATTTTTTATTTAATTTTTGCGTTTGGGGAAACTGCTGGGTCATTACATTTTCTTTTGTTTTGAAAAGTAAAAAATCTTTAGTCAAGCCTTCTCAATTAAATAATAACCACAATATTGATACCCTAAAATATTTTTCACTCCTAAGTTAAATTTCCATCAGTGACTGTAAACAGTACTTACACAGTGTTTTTAATGTTGGCACCCCCTAGCAATGAGAACCTCGTTAAATAATTTAGAAAAAAAATTTCATTTGAAGAAAAAAATTGCGAAACTCTTCAGTTGGTCTCAGGAAAAAACCCTGCGATTCTGCCATCAGTCACGGAAGAATATTGCAAAATTTGTCTATAGGTGAAAGGAAAATATTGCAAAATGTGTCAGTCAGTCGAGAGAAAAATATCTTGAAATATTTGCACTCAGACGCACAGAAAAAAATAGTGAATTTTGTCAATCTATCATAGGTAAATAATAAAATTCATTAATCGGTCGTGGAAAATATCTCCAAATTTGTCAATTGCTTGTATGGAAAAAAATCATGAAATTTGTCCACAATCGCATTAAAAAACCCCTGCAAATTTCACCTGTAAGGAGCAGGAAAAAATGCACTTATTGGTCGCAAAGAGTACCGCAAATTTTGCCAATCAGTAGCAGGAAAATATCACGAATTTTGTTAATCAATTGCAGGCAAACAATCTTAAAATTCACTAGTCAGGGAGGAAAAAATTGTGAAACTCTTCAGTCTGTCATGGGAAAAATATCACAAAATTCATAAATATGTCATGGGAAAAAAAGCGATAATCTCGCCAATAGATTACTGGGAAATATCGAGAAATTCATCAGTTGGTAGTGGGAAAAAAATACAGAAATTTGTATAGGTATCTGTCGAGAAAGAACCTTCACTTCTCTTAGAACGCCACAAAAATTATGTATTGCATATTGAAATCTGAAGTAGCAGAGAGAGAGAGAAAAAAAAAATGGCAAATGTCACAAAAATAAATTTTTTGAGATAGTGAATACTAAATTATTGTTTAACAAATTATATTGTGTTAAAGGAAGAAATACTAGAAAAAAAGTGGGGGGTGGGGAAGGCAGTTAGTGGGTGGCAGTGCATGAAAAAAATTCAATGCAAAAATGTATCTCAAAGATATATTTGTTTTTGAAATAGTAAATTGAATATTTTTTAAACAAATTTACCTCAATTTTTTTTGTATAATATCATTCAATTTTCCGTAATCCGGTAATCTTTTAAAACAGAGCAAATTAGCATGTTTAGAGCTTATGGGATTGGAAAACGTAGCTCGTAAGGGCAGAACCCCTTAGTTATATTAAAAGAGATGAATTATTCCTGTACGAGACAAATAAAAAATAATAACAACAATTACAGTTGAAAGTTCATTTATTTCTGCAGCATTTACATTGTGATTTATTATTATTTTTTTGCTGTTTACTCAGTATTTTATTTTATCTGAGAATTTTCCTGCTAGTTAATATGATCCAAGGAATTTCCTAATTAAAAAAATTAGGTTTAAAAAGCAATATTATTTTTAAAAAACATTTTACTTTATTTCGCAGGTAATGAAACATGATAATTGTACTTCTTACGTATAATTATTTCTTTAACAAAACTTCTTAAATGTTTTTTCTGAAAAATAAAATAAAAATCATGATTTTAATCTTAATTATATTATCATCTGCTGATAATAACAAACATTAACCCTTGAGCAGTCTTGCATCTAATAATTACATCAGAGGTTGTATTGGATCTGTCGGATTCAACTCACGTTAAACATTTTAAACTCAAATTATTTTTCATTAAGTTGTATTAGAATGATAATAAATAAAAATGCAACTTATTTGGATGCAAAATATGTTTTATTATATAATTTTTAAAATGAACAAAGTTTTCAAATCCTAACAAAATAGTCATGTGGTGTCCATCGGACACAAAAGCTATATTTAAACAGCAATCAAAATAAAATTAAAAAAAGCCCTTTCATAAAAAGACCTTTTTTTGTTCAGCTGATGTTTCTAACAGTGACAGAAGACAGTACTTTCTTTTTACTCATCTTTTGCCCTTTTTAGGTAATTTGCCGTCCTAGGTGACAAATAAAAAATGCTGCCCCATTCCTTTTGTTTATTATAATTGCTGTTTTGCATCCATATTTGGCCTTAGAGGGGCCAAGGTTGAGTGACTTCCCAAGACACTTAAAAACGAATGGGTCTAAAATATGCAAAATAAAATACTTAATAAATACGTAATCTTTTTGTTAGAATATACCATTTGTAGTGGTTGAGAAAAAAAATCTTGCCTAGGATGCCATTGCTAGTAAACATGCCCCTACCTGTGTCCTCCCAAATTATTTTTTCTCATCTTTTAGTCATTTCTAGGCATTTTGTCACCTTATTGTAACAATTTGTAATGCTACAACTACAGTAAAATCCGTGAAAGTGAAATCTGCCTATAATGGAATACTGTCTTAAATGAAAAAATTACATGATCCCAACAGAAATAATACCAATAATTATACCTGCTAAGCCTGTAATGATATTGCTGTAACAGTTATTATTAACAGTCAATAAAGCCTGTATTAAGCACAATTTTATTCAGTTCCTTTAGGTTTTAATGAATAAATATTTGACAAAGCTGGTTCTGTAGTTCATTATTATGTATTTTATAATTATACATAGTTTTAATATAAAAATAAGTCAGCTATTAGTAACTGAGTAAAATTCTTTATGTAAGTTTTCTTTGCAGAGGAAGAGAGTGGTAAAATGGCACCAAAATCAATGTTTGCCTATAGAGAAATTAAGTTAGTTTTCGCCCTGCCCTCGTCCTTTGATGTCCAATATACAAATTTTGAAACTCTTATTTTTTTTTTACCACATTTGATGCTACAGCTCAAAATTGTGACTGGTGCTCATCTAAGAGAAAAGTATTTCATCTTCTAATTGTCCCACCAGTGGCTGAGAGATTCTGCTCTCAAAGCTGGTAGACAGGAGGTGCTGGGTTCAAACCCCTGTCGCGCTCGTTGACCAAACCGTTTGGAGTTTTCTGTGGTTTTCTTCGAACCTTGCCGTAAATACGGGTTAGGATCCCTTAGAAAGACCCCCATGGAGGACACTCCCCCTAGGGCCTATATCCCAAGTGTTCATAATCAGCCGTCATAAATCAACCAACCAACCAACCATCTTCTAATTTTTTTAATGGTTTTTAAGTTTTATAAACTAGTGGGAAAAATGTTATATTGTGTTATTTAAATTAAAATTTAGATTTAACATGACTGGAGTGTTAAATAAAATATTTATTTTTAGGTGTCACCATAAAAGTTAGAGAGGAATGACCTTGGGCTGTTCTTGTTGTAACACTGGTTATGAAAATAATCCAAAATTTAGATTCTGCTCAGGAAGTCAGCTTTGTTGACTCAACCTCAAGCATCAAGAATAATCAGTCAATAGTGACTGTTATGTTGACTCTTTCAAAAATTGGAGCATTTCCTGTTGCAGCACTCATCCACGAAAGCCAAACAGCAAGTGGTTATGTGTGTGCTATGCAACTTTTGAAAGAAAATTTTGCAAAATGTTTTGGTGGAAAAGAAATAATTATTTCTTTCACATTCTTAAATTTAAACTAACATGACTGATTATGATTATTATTGTCCTATGACAACACACACATACATTATACATATTTTTACTTCTTTTAGTTTCCTCAAGTCTTTCTCACCGACGATTCAGCTGCAGAAAAACCTGTTTTAAAAATGTTGTAGCCTTCTGCACAGCAACTTTTTTATGTCATTTCCATGTCGCACAGCTCGAATGGAGATGGCTTCATGGCCAAAAAAATATGCAGTTGGATGAAAAGAAAAGATTGATGAAGCTTTTTCAATCTGTAAGTTAAAATTTGTCATTAGAAAGCTTCTGATTTGTTATCATGGGTAGATATCACATTAATGTGTATAAAAAAATATATACACAGGGTGTCTGAAAAGTATGGAAATGGTCGAATAACTAGAGAAATATACATCGATTGAAAAACTGAAAATATGTGTTCAATGTTTGGAAAATCTATTTAGGGATATCAAATTGCCCTACAACTCAGCCCCCCGGGGGTGGGAAGGGAAAAGGGGGAAACTTTGAAATCTTAAATAATACCTTTTTTATTGCAAATTTGGATTTACAAGAAAAAATACATAGGTTTTATATTTAGCATTTTCTTCAGAAAATCATAGATGGCGCTGTAATCAAGTAAAATGCAGTGAGAATAATTTCCACTGAAAGGTCTGGAAATGGTCAAATAACTCGAAAAATACACTTTACATTAAAAAATGGAAATATGCATGTTAAATTTTTTTTAAAGACTATTTAGGGATATTAAAGTTGCCCCCCCCCCCCAACTCTGGCACCTTAGTGGAAAATGGAAACAACTTTGAAATCTTAAATGATAACCCATCTGTTTTATTACAGATTCGGATTCTATGGGGAAAAATACATAAGTTTTGTATTTAATATTTTCTTTGGAAATTCATAGATGGCACTGTAATCAAGTAAAATGCAGCGAGAATCGTCTCCATTAGTCTGGAAATGGTCAAATAACTTAAGAAATATATATCAGATTGCAAGGGTCGATCTAGGCAAAATTTGGGGTCTATTTAGGGCCCCTTCATAAAAATCAATTTAATAAAACAGGCCCCTTCACAAAAATCAATTTGATAAAATGGCACCCTTCACAAAAATCAATTTAATAAAATGGGGCCCATCACAAAAATAAATTTAATAAAATAGACTCCTTCACAAAAATCTATTCCATAAAAACTTACTATTTATTAATTATTTATTATTTTGTGATGTTTTAAAATGTGTAATTTGTAAACAAACAAGTTCACTAGAGAGGAAAACTTCAGCAAAGGGATTTTAAAAAGTTTTTGTTAATAAATGCTTGGTTCGAATTTGAGTAACTGGATTTCAACTTTTGTTACAAAATGTTATTTTTCACAAAAATATAACAAATTTCACATAAGAACCTTTACTTTTCACAAACTCCAAAAAAAAAAAAAAAAAAAAAACCCTGCATCGACCCCTGGATTGAAAAATGGAAAAATACATATTCAGTATTTTAGAAAAATGTTAACTTTGATATCCCTAAATAGATTTTTCTAAAATATTAAACATGTATTTTTCCAATTTTCAATCAGATGTATATTTATTGAGTTATTCGAACATTTCCAGGCTTTTCACTGGAAACAATTCTCACTGCATTTTACTCAATTACAGCACCATCTAAGATTTTCTGAAACAAAAGTTATGTATTTTTTCCCATACAATCCAAATCTGCAATAAAAAGGAAATGTTATTATTTAAGATTTCAAAGTTGCCCTCCTTTCCCCCTGGGGGCAGAGTTGGGGAGGGACAACTTTGATATAGATTTTTCAAAAATACTGAACATGCATTTTTCAATTCAATGTATATTTCTCAAGTTATTCTACCATTTGCAGACTTCTCAATGGAAACGATTATCACTGCATTTTATTCGATTACAGTGCCATCTAGGATTTTCTGAAGAAAATGTTAAAAGCAAAAGCTACTTATTTTTTCCTGTAGAATCTGAATCTGCAATAAAGGGGGGTTATTTAAGATTTCAAAGTTACCCCCTTTTCCCCTAAGGGGGCAGAGTTGGGGGGAGAACTTTGATATCCCTAAATAGATTTTTCAAAAATATTGAACACATTTTTTTTTTTTCAGTCCGATGTATATTTTTCGAGTTATTTGACCATTTCCATACTTTTCAAACATCCTGTATATATATATATATATATATATATATATATATATATAAACAATAAGCTGCTTTGTGGCTTTTCATTTAAAATGTACTGCTGTCTCCATTAGAAATAACTTTATAATATATTTAATATTGTATATACAGTAAAACCTGCAATGCAACCAGTCTGTAATGGAATCGTACGCTAAATGTAAAAAATTTCATAGTCTGAGCAAACTGAATATCATACACTTGTACCTAGAAACCCGTTAAATGCAAAAATTTTGTTGTCGCTAATGATCAGTCTTAAGTATGTAAATTAGATTGTTAAACACATGACATCCATCGAATGTTCATATTCTAATATGATATAGGTCAACGAAATATAGAGATAAAGATTAAACTGTCCTGATTTTGTAGACTCTGTTGATGTGATTATGATCTATTAGATTTCTTTCTTAACTTTATTGTTATTATTGTTAAAAACTGTAGAAAGTTCTGATTATAAGAATGTGGATGTAGACATGTGAATTGCAGAGTAGTTAGCATTAATGACAATGGCAGGATCTGAAAATAATGGTTATGTTTACATTAGATGTATGTTGTTCATAGTTTATTCAGATTTTCTTTATGATTAAAATGCATAAGCCAAACCATGAGAGTACATACTCTGATTTCTTTCACGTATGTATTTGATATTATTCTATTTCAATGCATTTGTAATACTTGCAATTTTTTATTTTATCTTAAAACTACCAAAACTTTAGGTGTAATTAATTTTGAATTAAATCATCAAATATTCTATATTACTATCATATAATTGACTGACAATAGCATCTTTACATGACCATACATAGTTACTCATTCGTTTTAAATATTAATTGTGTTAATTTTTTGTGATTCAATCTTAATTTTGCATATAAAATATTACAAAGATTGTGGATTGTATTTAGCTTCTTAATACTAAATATTAAACCACCAAACCAAAATATTTTCTTTCTCATCATTTTTTTACTGAACATCCATACTTATCCTAAACTCATAAAGAATTTTTAACCCATTTGCAAGGAGTGTGCATAGGGTGTCACATAGGGTATGCCAGGTCTTTATTATTGAGTAGTATCCCTGTTTTTGAATAGCAATCTCCACTATAAATAAGGCAAAGATTAGTATTCAAAAATAAATAAGTTGCATGTAGAATGTTTGTCCCACAGGGGTAAATACTTTTGCAACAATACCTAAAATTATGTTGAGATACTAAATGCTTATTTCCTATTTTACAGGTTATGTATACTAATTCTGAAGAATCTTTAATTGCTGCTTGTAGAAAGTTTCAATCTGAATCATCGGCATACCCAAATTTTGTTGACAGATTCAACAGATTTTTCAAAAGGAGAAAAGTATGGACATTGTTTGATCGCCGGATATGAATATTAAGGAACAACAACACAAATAATTTCTCTGAAGCGACGATGCATGTTCTGAAAGATGTAGTGTTGCAGAGAGCGAAAGCTTATAACATTACTGCACTAACAGAATACTGCATTTCGACTTGGAAAGAAATTTTAACTACAAAGTTGCTAGACTTTGCGTATGGGCGTAGAAAACCTGCCCGAAACATGTTTTCTGCCTTGATGAAAGCAATGATCAAATTTTCCAAAGAAGACATTCAAAATATTGGCCTTCATCTATGTTCAGTACCAAGTGCTACTGTAGATAATTTAAAATATACAATTGACATGAGTGTAGGAACTTATTCTTGTATTGTTGGGGCATTTTGCAAGCACCAATGCTTTGGTTTGGAGCATTTTCCCACGATCATGCCAAATGCGCCAGTGCTCACAACTGCAGAAAAGCATATGCGAACACAAGTAGCACTTGGTAACAAAAGTCCTCCAGTACGTTATTTTAAGTTGTTTGCAAAACAAATGATCCAACTGAAATTATAGAAGAGAATGTAAATTGCAGCATTATAGCTGAGGCTAGCAGCAGTCAGGCAGACTCCTCTAACAACAATGCTTTTCCTGACTATGCCTCAGCAGAAGAAATTGAGAAGTTAAAAACAACTTTAGCGAAATTAATTACATCAAAAATATCCAAAATGTTAGTTTCTAAACTAACTCTGTCATTGGAAATTCAATATCTAACAAACAAGAAAAACAGACTTTACAAATGTTTTCATATGTAATGACTGCAAAAAATTAAAAAAATCAAGGTACAACCAACGACAGTAAACAGGCGGCGATTCGGCATGTCAAGATGTTGATCCCTCTTACCTGCAGGTCGTCCAAGTCGACGTGCAAAGAGGGAAAGGAATCTTTCAAAAAACATATCTCAGAATTTGCCAAATGCAAAATTGCATGGAGCAGGACACTAAGAATTATTTTTCCTTTTCTGTATATACAGTAGACTCTCTCAAATCCATGTATCATGTTGATGTAAAAAGTGAAACTTGCAGTTAAATTGAAAGAACAAAATTCAAAATTGCACTGAAATCGGTGGCGTTCATGATGTTTTTTTACTGAATTTTTCTTAATCAGTTTCTTTTAGCTATTGCAGCTGGTTAATTATTAAATAAAATTCAATTACTTATGATCTTGATGCAAATTAACATATCTAAAGCAAAACTTTACCATATTGTATCCTGCACAATATTCACAAATGTAAACTATAACCAAATTGTTTATTCATTCATTTCCTCACTTTTCAATATTTACTTTTATTTTTTCCTTATTACTTTATGAGAAGTTTTATGATTGATTTTGTTTACAAATTATATGGTTAATCATCACAAAAAAACTCAAAATACTAATTCAATAAATAAAAATGTTTTTAAAATGTGTCCCGGACATCGTTAAAAGCAAATAGATGATTTGCTAATATTTGTTTGCATTGATATCATAATATTTTTAATCTATCTCAGTTTGTTTTAAAAATACGGCAAGAAAAAAATCAATTGCTTCAAAAGTAATATGAATGTTTCAAATAATCTTAAAAATCTAAATTAGATTTAAAAAAATTCTGTTGTTAATCATGGTGGAAAATCTTTCCTTTATGCACACTTATTCATGTATCTATTACATTAAAATCTAAATGATTTGCATTTTTTAACTACTTCTCTGAAAATAATGGAACACAGCTCAATAAAATTAACGCGGGTTATCCACATGAATCTGAGGATGTCACATAAGGTTTCAGAATTTTAAAATTAGATTTGTTTTCGAGATATTAATTTTTTTGTAATTTTAATGACATTTATGTAATGGTGGCAACTAAATTACTCAATTTTTTGTGGATAAAAGTGAGAGAGAAAGGAAAAGATAGAGATTTGTTTTTCTTATTTGACATCATTTTCTGAATAAAATTGAAATGTGGAATTAAATTTTATTTGAATAGATGGTAAAAAAAAAAAAAAAAATATTAAATTACATTTTTCAATAGAATTTTGAGAAATAAAAACTTATTTTCACATATTCTAGCTCCAGGAATAAGGTTTTTTTTTTAATAAAGCCAAAAAGTTTCTGTCAATTAGGGCATTAACATAAAAAATCATTCCATCATAGCTTTTTTCTGTTTTAGATTCAACCAAGGAACTTAAACAAAAACAAATTTGAGTTTCTTGCATTTAAGTAGAAAATTATTTCCCCCAATTTACAAGAAGTTAATTTAAAGAAGGAACACAGTTTTTCAAGTTATTAGTTCTTATATTACAGATGGCGATTAAAACATTTCATAAAGGCCACTTAAAGCGAATTAGTTTAGTGAGAAAAATACATTTTTATTAGCATTTATTCTATTTCATAAACTTGAAATAATTTTGAATAAGTTCATCCACATGATGTCAGTTTTGTTTACGTTATTTTGAATAAAAGATATTAAAAAAAAAAAAAATTATAATTTAACAAACTACAATAACCATTGGAAAAATGTTACAAAAGCTTAAAAAAAAAAAAAAAAAAAAAAAAAAAAAAACATACTTTCCTGTTATAGCAGCCCCTACAATTATGATTATGCCAAGGTTGCAGTTATGATTTCGCCAAGATCATCACAAAGCTTATATATGCATCTTACATACACATATATATATCCCAAACACTCCTATATGTGCCATATACATCATTATACACATATTATTTATGTCTTATATGTCATATATACATCATATACACATGTCATATGTATGCATCATTTATGACTATAACTTGGCCACATACATCAAATTTTATTTATATATATCATATATTATTATAATGTCATACATGCTTTATAATTAGGTGATAAATCTTGGTTGCTTGTCAATTCGTCCTTGGGGGCCGCTATAACACGAAAGTACCAAATTTACAATGTATTAATGAAAACAGAAACAAAAATATTTTATCGAGTCCTTCCTACAATAACTTTAACTCTTGTGTGAATTCTCTCTTTAACTGTAACGTTTTTTGCTTTATAAGACTATTTCTCATCCGACGACCATTTTTTAATTCGACTTTTTTTCATATCTGAAAATTTGCATCTATATCCTTTTTGTAACTTTAACATTTTTGTAACGATTTTATGCATTTCTATTGCCTATTCAAAGAAAATTCTTCTAAAGTTACAGAATCTCGTTAAAAAATTCTTCTAAAGTTACAGAATTTCATTAAAAAGGCTTAAAAAAAATAAAGTGATGACGTCAAGAGGTCCATTCTCGACCAAACACATCAACTATCTTCCCAATGGTTAATAATAAGGATTATTATATTTTTATTGATGTCATTTTGTCATTAAAACAGATAAGAATAAATACTTTTTATTTGAATAGATGGTCAGAAAAATATCTTGATTCAATTACATTTTTCAACACAAGTTGGAGAAATGAAATAAAAACTTATTTTGACAGAAATAGATTTATCTTAAAAAGGAAAAAAAAAAGCCTTTGACAAATTGACATAAAGAAATTATTCCATTGTAGCTTTCTTGAATTTTATATTCAATCAAAAAGGTAAAACAATATTAATCTCATTGTATTTAATATATAAGAATTATTGTGCATCACATGACTTACCGTAGCCTCATTGAAAAGTTTACATACGATGCACAAATGGAAAAAAAAATGTTAAAAGTCCTGATAGCTGACCTAAAACAGCAACAAATAACTGTTCGTGACGACACCTTGCACATCTCTATTTACAAAACATTAATTTAAAGAGAAACCACAGATGATTTTCAAATATTTCTTTAATATGGCGATTAAAACGTTTCATAAGGACGTTAAAAGTGAAATGTTTAATGATAAAAATTACATTTTTGTAAGCATTGTATTTTAATTTATAAATATTAAATGCTTTTGAATAAATTCGTCAAAATAATGTATTTTTTGTATAAGTTTGCACAAATGACATAAATTTTTAGGGTTCTGTACTTTATAGGGCAGTTGCAATTGACGTCATGTTGGAGGTCACAGACTACAAATAGGCAGTTCTGATAGGTGGAAGTACCCTGACCTCTAGGTGAAGTACAATAGTTGATCAGCTGATTGCAATGTCTCTGTAAGATTACTCCTGTGTCTGTCAGAGCCCTTTTTCTTGTAAACTATGGGACATGGAAAGTTCAAACTTGGGAAAGTTATAAAGCCTTTTTACCCACTCATTTTCAGATTATTAGCCATTCACAAATATGTTTAGGAAAAATTTAGGGGGCTAATTAAGTTACTTGAACAAAAAGTTGTCTTTTTGTATTTTGTGTGGGGTATCGTGTGAAAGATCTCGTAATACCGAACTCGAAAACATATTTGTTTTAATTTTAGGTATTATATTTTCAGAGATATTGTTGAAAATGCACTGCAAAAATATGTCTCCCCCTCCCTTTATTTCTGAATCTACTGAAACTAAAATTATGAGAAAATTACAGGTAGTAGGAATTTTTTTTTAAGCCTTGCAGTAAAACTACAGTGATTTTCCTAGGTAACATAGTTTTTGAGAAAAACGCATTTTCCGTTACACACAAACTTTAATTTTCAGGCGATCCACGGGGAAGTTGACTGGTGTTCGAGATATCTATCTTCGCAGAATCATCCAAAAATATTTGATAACGATTTTTGAAAAAAAAATATCCGTAATTAGCCGTGATATTAATTAAGTTACTTGAAAAAAAAATATTATTTTTATATATTGTGTAGGGTATTGGTTGAAAGATCTCGTAACATCGAATTCAAAAATATATTTGTTTTAATTTTAGGTATTATATTTTCAGAGATATCGTCGAAAGTATACTGGGAAAATATGCCCCTCCCCCCTCCTATTTCCAAATCTATTGAAACTAAAATTATGAAAAAATTAGGGGTAGTAGTAGTTTATTAATTAATAAATTTAATGAACTCAACCCTTTAAGAACGAGTTATACTCAGACTTGACTGATTTATATTCCACTAGCTCTGAAAATAGAAGTAAAATCTTCAAGGAATGAAATGCTTTTGATAAACAAAGTTATTGAAAATGTACATTTTTACTGGGAAAGCTTTTTACTTAATTTTCTATGAAAAGAAAATATATTGCTCAATTACACTAGGGGCTGTCCATAAATGATGTCACACTTTTTTTCAATATTTTTTACCCCCCGCCCCCTTTCTCACAAAGTGTCACACTTCACCCTACACCTCCCCTTGTCACATGTCATGCTATATTACATAAATGTATATTTGCAGTTCAGAAACAAAGCATTACATTACAGATCGTATTTTAAATTTTATTTTTAAACTTTAACTATGTGTTTTAATGACATTTTTGAGCATAACAATAAAAATGATTCGTGTACTTATTTTGTATGAAATAAGATTAAGGTTTACAACAAAAAACATAATTAATATACAATAAATAATACAATTAGTAATAAAATATTAATATATATTTTTTTAAAAGAAAGGAATATAAGTGAAAACAAATTTACATAAAAGTAGCTTTAGCCCTGATTAAAAAACACCTTCAAATTCTGGTAATTTCAAAATAACTTCAAAATTTAATCTGCTGATTTTAAATGATTTTATTTTAACCATAATGTGTGATGTCACACTTCTTCTTACCCCCTCCCACTCCCTTGTCACAATTTCATGAACCCCCTCCCCCCATCCAAGTGTGACATCATTTGTGGACGGCCCTCTAGTCCACATCAAAATCCTTCCTGCAAAAGTAATGATTGATCCTTATAGATTTCATCTCACAAAATCAAAATATGGCAATGAAATTAGTTTATTGCTTTCAAATTTTTTGGTAGGGTGACTTGTTTTTTTAAAATTAAGGTAATTTATGTCTTACTAAAACAGAAGTAAAAATTGCATGAACATATATATAATGGCATTTCTTTTTAAAAAAAAGAAAACATGCTTTCTTAATTTTTTTTGTCTTACAGCATTTTATAGAAAATAGTAGGCTTTGCCAATGGAAGAAGATTAATGGATTTAAATGGGCATTTCTTGGCCAATCTGGCATCATGAATGGCAACTTATTTTTGTCACCAAATTTGGCAATAGTTTGCTACATTGGCCAAAATTTAGCACTATTGTGGTAACCCTGTTATTAGTACTTTTCAACAAATATTCATTGTATTCATATGTATGCATCAATCATCAATACATACTGCATATATATTCCATATAAATGCTGATGTCATAGTGATGCGTGCAACAATGTGATTAAAATGGATGAATATTGCAACAATGGAGCTTTTTTTTAGGGTTTCTTTCATCTCACGAAACCCTATTCATCTCACTTCTCTGTCTGTCCGTCACAGAGTCCATTCTCAGAAACTGTATAACTTACAGACTTGAAATTTTGTCTACTTACAGCTGAATACCTACTATCATGCTGAAAATCATAAAATTTTGAAAAAATCATATTATTTTAATATAGAGCGATAAAAAATCCACAGTAAAATTCTTTCTAGAATAATTAATTTTCTATTGAAAGATTTGCACGTGGAAAATGAAATAAAAGTTTCACTAATTGAAAAAAAGATTAATATGACGTCATATTGGTGACAAAACAAAAATTTTCAAACATTTCTCAATAATACAAGGAGTATGAGTATGTGTAAGTACAGAATGCCGATTAATATGACATCATTAGATAATTAAAAAGAAAATTAATCTGACGTCATATTGGAAGTTTAACAGACTTTTTAAAATGTTTCAGAATAATTCAGAGTATCAATATGAGTAATAGAGAAAGCGAGTAGATATGACGTCAGCAAGTGATTATAACGTTATATGAGTTTGAGTAACGTATTGAATCATGATAAAAACCCGATTATGAAAAAATTGGCATATTTTAACATTTTGAAGGTTTCTATACAACATATTTAATTTTGAAATTGATTTTTTTTAAATATGACATTTAGTTTACATGACAGATATTATTATGACAGAGTATAATAGCGGGTTTTGTCCGCTATTGGGACAGTTCAGATATTCGAAAAAATGAGAAAAATAGATCAATAAATTTTTACTTTATAAAAACCATGACTTTTTTTTTTTGGAAAATGAAATTTTTTTTAGGTTTATTAAAAAAGGATGAAGTGTTTTGAAAGGAATATTAAACAAAACCCTTTGTGCGATCTTCGATCACACTTACCCACTTGTTTTTCAATTAATATTAAACAATCACAACGTATTTCTATGGGGAAAATACAAGTTTTGGTCTGACGTTGAACCCCCCTTAGGAATCAAGTTTTAAAAAGTCAATGTGCAATTCATGTATTCAGGAATACATATATATTCCAAATTTCAAATATCTATGTCAACAGGAAGTGGGTGAAAAATGAGTGACAAGATTTGACTGCAATATACATACATAACTGTAAGCTAAAAGAAAGCATGTAAAAAATATGGATATGTTAATATGTAAATAACCTATAAGTTAATGTATATAAACATTAGCAAAGATACAGTGATGAAAGGAATTAAAGTATGTTAGTGGATATCGCTGGGCATGAAAGAAGGGGAGACACCAAAAGAACAATGCAGGAGACAAACATCCATTAAAATATATTTTATTGGTTTGTTATCTAAGATAGTGAAAATATCTCTCACATTTTAATTTTTATCTAGTATTCTTAATTAATATAGCAATCCTTCATTATTTTTAGGTGCGTTCGTAATTATATAAATACGTAGCAGCTTTAGTCATCATCTGGTCTGTCCGTCTGTCCACATATATACAAAAACCATCCAACTGAATGGTTTGAAATTTTACATAATTGTTGCAGAATTTTGTCAAGTAATTTCAAATTTTATGAAAATTGAATCAAAGCTTACAAAAATATTAATAAAAGTTTTTTTCATTCTCTAAAATCCTATCATACGTAATCAATTCAATGATATCCCATGATAGATAATGATTCTAGGTTGCCAGGGTGATTACGTTGCATTTAAGATGGAGTCCTATTATTTCCATATTACTGAATTTAAAAACCGAATTTGTATACCAAAATTGTTTAATTATAACAATCCTATAATCTACCGACAGTTTTTTAGATGGATGTTTCGGGAGAAATAGATATTAAATGGAAAAAGTCTAAATATGGATTTCAAGTTCTGAAATTTTCAAAGCTAGGCTTAAGTTTCCCATTGGAATTTTCAGTCAATGTCAATAAATGATAAAATGTTGCCAACTTAAAATGTGCTTATTTTATTACAGAAATGAAACCTATCATAATAACAGACAATATAATTTATTTCACTGAAGTAACAACGATGGCTTTTTTTACATTGTCTTGTATTGGATATTGCATGTAGTGTAATTTTAATGCAACAGAATTTTAATGAATTGTTTGTAAAAGTGAATTGAAACGTAATTTTGTGAAATAAAATTAATATCTATAATATAAAAATCTGCAAATAAAATAAATTTTGTATTCATGCATTTTTTCATAAGAGTGTAACGGCTACAGTAGAGCGCCGCTAATCCGCGAACCTGTAATTCGCAAAGGCTTCTAATCCGCAATCAATTTATGAATGTAAACAAAGAAATTTAATTCTTGAAAAATGTTTCAATGGTGACAAAATTTTGAAATATTTTTTTCACCAATTTTAACATTTTTCTTATCTTTATGTATAGTATTATATATCATATAACATTCTTCTTTATAGTTTAAAATGAAAGCACATTTAATTAGTATATTATTTTATATATTCATTTCTTCATACAATACTTGTAAAATACAATTTGAGCTTTTGTGATTTTTTTTTTAAATGATAAAAAATCCTTACTTAGACACTATATTTTATAATTTATTTATTTTTTCATTAAATCGTAATTATAAAATTGAAAAACACATAAAAAAATACATATATATTGCTTTTGAACTCTTACTTAAAGATAAAATTCAACACTATAAACCAAATGTCTTAAAACAGACAATAATTGATGCCATATTTAAGAAATTAAAAATTTTTTTTTTTTTTACATAGTTATTACTTTATCTATATATTAAAATGTGTAATTTATTAATTTTTTAGTATTAGCAATCTAAATTTGTCCAAAATAGGAATTTAAAAAAATGTAAACAAAGATTAAATAGACATGGCCCATAATCCGCAAAAAGCCTCCAATCCGCATAACACTTGGAACCAAGCTTTGCAGATTAGTGGCTTTCTACTGTATTATATCAAAGTCTGAATACTTATAAAACTAGTTATAGCATGAACGCACCTCATTTGTCTTGTTTGATGTACAATGGACCTTATGCACACGACCTGAGGTCGAGGCTAAAATTCATCTGCTGGTGGTATTTACTGTTGAACTATCGCACAGCAGTCTATGGAGTGTGAGTTATTAATGCTTGTTTGTTAAAAATACCGCAAAAAAATTCTTTGTTGTAGCTGTATATATTTAACATATTGTAATATGAATTCAACATGTTGTTCTGTATGCGAGATAACTCTCTAAATTTGCAAAATTTTGGTTAAAATTTATGCACTTAACCTGGGTTGAAGCTAAAGTCGTCTGCTAGTGGTATTTGCACCTGTGCTCACTGGCATTTCTGTCGGTACAGTGGCGAAAATAACAAATCGACATATATTACCAGCTCTGGCGTCTGACGTCACATGTATAAGGTCCATTTCCAACTTGTTTATTATTAGAAAACTGTTTTTCAGGAAAATAGTACATGTGGGAACAATTTAGATGACATATTTAGAGTTAGGAATGTCAGATTTATATAGTTCATATATTTGTTTTATAAGGAGGCAAAAATTAATTTTTTTTTGTTGATCAGTGTTATTTTCCACATGCAGAAGACTACCTTAAAAGTTTATGCATATACAAACAAAAAAAAACATTCTTTACTTCTGTTAACCCCTTTGCAATGAACGTGGTATGCACAACTTAAATTTTTTTTTTTAGCACCCATATTTCTACACCGAAATCTTTTTTAAAATTTAAATCACAGAAATTTTTAGAATTAAATAAAGCAAAAATTTCAATTCAATTACAGTAGACTCCCTCAAATCTGCCACCCTATAATCCTCAAATACCTAAAATCCGCACATTGTTTCCAATGTAGACAATGAAACTTACAGTTAAGATGTAGATGTAAAATTCAAGTTTTTTTTAAAACATTTTATATCATTCTGTGCAAATTTTAATATGTAATTCTGGTTAATGCTCATGAAGGAAGTATAAATTTATTTTTGAAAAAAAAAGATAATGCTGATATCAGTGGTGATTACGATATTTTTACCAAATAATTTATGTATGAATCAAGCTTTTTTTGGTTATTAAGTATGGCTAAACATGAAATAAAACTTTGCTATGTTAAGATTTTGATGTGAATTATTAGTGTACATTTATAAGGCGAGTTTCACTGAATTATTCAAGAAAAAGTTATCTCATCATCATTATGCATATTTAGTTATGCAATATATTAATTATTTACTGGACCTTTACTTTTAATATTTTAAATGTTTTTAAATTTTCTTAATTTTTATTATTTTGCTTCATTATTCAATTTTATTTTAAGCATTCATTATAATTTCGAGTGCATTATTAAATTCAAATTATCGTTTAAAACTGTAAACAAAACAGTGACCAGAAATCCACAAAATTCTAAAATCTGCACAAAATCTGGTTGTAAGCTATGAAGATTTAAGGGAATCTACTGTATTATGGTTGGGAAAATTAAGTCGTAGTACACATCACAATGGAGTTAAAGATTCGAATTGCAGAATGGAGATCGTTAAAATTTCAGATTTGTTTTGCCAGCCTGCATTATTTGTAGGGAGTAGGACAAAGGTGAACTGTGGTTTCAACACTTCATATACAAGCTTGGATTTATGCTGATTGTTCTGGTTGGGATGTAGATTAAGTTAGACACATCAGCTTGGCAGAGATTGCTGATATGGCTTTAGACTTAAAATTACAGTTTTGAATAAAATATGAATGTGTGTGGGATGTTGTAAAATCTGGTGAAAATTTTTTTTATAGGTACCTTGATAAATATTGTTTTCTATCCATCATCCTCTATATGTGGCATAATGACAAATATGGTTTCTTAAAAGGAAGAATACCAGTGCTCAAAATGCACAAGTACACAATACACCCAGTCATTTTCAAACAAGATAGCAGATTAAAACAAATCTGGGATTAAATTATGAGTTTTAATGAAGGGAATTTCTCATAAATTATTACAAATATGGTCTCTTAAAAGGAAGAATACCAGTGCTCAAAATGCACAAGTACACAATACACCCAGTCTTGCTTTTTGTAGCACTCTGTGCTTTGCTCTTCGTCGTACTGAAGAAGAATCTCACTTGTGGATTTGAAACAGCTCTTTTCTGCTTTTTGTGTATTATTTGTGCATTTTGAATGTTGGTATTCTTCCTTCTAATATTCTTGCACAAAGTTTTTATTTGCTATTTTTAAATATGACTTATATTTTAGAAACTTTTGGATTTTTTTTCATCTCTTGAGATCAGATGAAAATATTTTAAATATTTTCTGTCGGAGAAAAGGGTTGTAATAACTGCTCATATCAATTACAACTTTTTAGTCCACTTTACTGAGTCCAGGTAAAATCTTGAGAGCTTAAACTTGTCATTTTACCACTCTCCCTGATACATTCTATAGCTAATTTTCTCTCAAGACACTTATTTGCTACGGTCTATTTTTAAAATATCCTATTTTTAAATTTTTTTAGTAAAGGGGAAAAAGAATGACAATTTTTTTTTATGGAATAAGATTAAGTTAAATTCAGAAAATAAGCAACAAATCAACACTTTTTACTTTCTGAAACATTTAAAAATTTATTTGTATTTTTAAATGCAAAACAATTGGGGATATTCTTATTCAAGTTCGCAAAAAATGAATATTTATCTATCTAATACAGCATCCTTTAAAACAGTGGTATTCACTATGTAGTCCTGCAAGTTAGGCACACAATTAAAAATATACATGAATATATACATTTTGTAAAATGTTTTAGGTAGCTTCCAATACGAAAAGTAAAAAGCTACCTATAGGGCAGTTGCAATCAGCTGATCAACCATTGTATTCACTTGGAGGTAAGTGTAATTCCACCAATCAGAACTGCCTATTTGTACTGTTTACCTCCAAGGTGACATCATTTACAACTGCCCTATTGCAGCCGTTTGGAGGAAAGCTATTCCGGAAAATTTTGGTATAATTTCACCGATCATATAACCCCTCAGATCCCAACCCCCCCCCTCCATTCAAATGTTGATTTATATAGATATATATGTCATATGATAGCACTTGTATTTCTGAACCGATTTCGATGAAACTAAGCATGTATATTAAGCTCACCAATATCTAGATCAATTTCGTTGGCCAGCTTGGTCTGCCATCGTGTTTCAAAATGGTGGCCACTAAAAGATTTAAAATTAAATAAGATACACAAAACAATTCAAAATTCAAATTTCTTTTTTGCGTAAGTATTAGGCCTTGATGCAAGGATTCCGGAGCATTTTTTTTTTTGCCTCTATCTTAAGAAATGGCTGCGATATTGCAGTTTAAAATTTTAAGGTGGCTGACATTTTCAAACAAGATAGCAGATTAAAACAAATCTGGGATTAAATTATGAGTTTTAATGAAGGGAATTTCTCATAAATTATTATCTTTCATTGTTGATATAATTTTCTTAATCATACGCATAAAGCTATATTCATATCTGTTAGCATGAAATTCTCACCAAACTTGGCGACCAAAAATAAGTCTCCATAAATGAAGCCAACTTGGCTGTAGTTTACTAATTTGGCAAATTTCTTATTCAAATTCAGTATTAATTTTTTTTAATTTAGATTCTTTTCATTTTAGCTTGCTGCTTTCGAGTAACATTAGCTAAAATTACAAAACAAAATTATAGGAAAGCTACCCTTTTCTCCTGGTACAGGCCAGAAAGACTTTTTTTTAAAGATCTCGCAATTGTTTTTAAAATTTAATATAATAAAAATAAATATTTAGGTCAGTACTGGAATAGAATATTGCATGTCTGGTCTATACCATTTCATCTTGCATTCAGGAACCTCCACTATTAGCTAATGAACCTTATCCACAATGCAGTTAATATTAAATTGCTAAGATGGGTT
Organism: Maratus michaelseni; assembly: GCA_963931845.1. NCBI lineage: Eukaryota > Metazoa > Arthropoda > Arachnida > Araneae > Salticidae > Maratus > Maratus michaelseni. The sequence continues at coordinate 292,129,754 of OZ007597.1, forward strand.
GAAATTAATAATTATGTAATAACAATTAGTATATAACAGTGCATCATTATAATATCCCTTTGAGTATTAGGCGGTACACTATATTTCCAATGATGATTGGTCACTTGCGATTTTAGACGTTTTGTTAAATATCTGGAAAGATACATGAGGAATTATCCTGAAACTTCCGGAGTGTAAACAACATGATTGACGTCATATATTTCTGCGAAGATTTTTTCCCGAAACCCCATAAGGGGCCATCAACAAATTGAAGAAAAACAAATATATTTTGGATAACCCTGTAAAAACTAATATTGCAAAAGCATTCAAACTGTAGATTATGATTAAGTGGCTTATTGTAATAATTTGGGTTCATTTTTACAAAGATAGCATGTATACTCGAACAGACATTCAGGTTTTTATAAAAACAGTCCCAAATTTTACCAAATTTTTTGCTTATAATTTGCAAAGTTTTAAATATAAAAATAAGTTTTTTTCAGAAAATATGACAAACAAAATTATACACAATACCCTGCAATCAGAATTAAAAAATAATAAAAATTGTATGAAAAATTGGCAGGTTTACTAAATATTCTTTCACTGCGCATGCATGAATTCAATCAAAATATACTGTGCCTAATATATTAAATAATATAATACTCTTATATTATTATATTATGTGTATAGAACAACTTTTATGAAAGTCTCAAAAACATAGCTTGAAAATTCTGATAGTAATCGTCGATAGAATAAGTTCAAATTTCGCTTTTCCCAAAAAGAAGCAAAAAGATGAGGGGTTGTATCCAAATATACTAGCTTATGAAATTTGACATAATAAGAAAGAAGTGTCTCTCATTCTATATTTGATACAACCCCTCATCTGTTTGCTTCCTTTTGGGAACAGCGAATTTCGAGCTTATTCTATCGACGATTACTATCAGAATTTTCAAGCTATGAGAGCTATGCTATTTTTGAGACTTTCATAAAAGTTGGTCTATATATTTAGCTAATATATTATGCACAGTATATTTTGATTGAATTCGCGCATGCACAGTGAAACAATATTTAGTGAACCTGCCCATTTTCCATACAATTTTTATTATTTTTTAATTCTGATTGCAGGGTGTTGTGTACAATTTTGTTTGTCATATTTTATGAAAATAACTTGTTTTTATATTAAAACTCTGTAAATTATAAGCAAAAACTTGATAAAATTTGGGACTGTTTTTATAAAAACCTGAATTTCTCTTAGAGTATACATACTATCTTCATAAAAATGAGCCCAAATTATTACAATAATCCGCTTAATCATAATCTACAGTTTGAATGCTTTTGCAATATTAGTTTTTACAGGGTTATCCAAAATGTATTCGTTTTTCTTCAATTTGTTGAAGGCCCCATGGGATTTCGGGAAAAAATCTTCACGAAAATACATGACATCTATCATGTTGTTTACACTCTTGAAGTTTCAAGATAATTCCTCATGTATCTTTCCAGATATTTAACAAAACGTCTAAAATCGCAAGTGACCGGTCATCATTGGAAATATAGTGTATTTCAATACCTTACATATTTTTCTTATCTTATGCAACAGTAAAAATCAGTATAAATTTCAAACTTTTATTTACACCATCCTTTTAATTCATTAAATGCATGATAGAAAAAGATAGGCAAACAACAGGATGGCACTTGAGCTAACTTCTGCACCAGAATTTGCACTGCAACTTTAGAATATGCTGGATCTAAGTTTGTTTCAAATTGATTTATAAGCCTCAAAAATCAAATAAAGGTAATCATTAGTAAGAGTAAGCTAATAATTGAATATATATCACATTTGTTTACAAAGACAAAAACCTAATTAAATTTTTTCATACCTAAAATTATGATGCATGCACAAATGGAAAAGGTTTTGCCATAAAAAAATTATATTGACTTTGCACTGAAGATCTTTTGTTATAGAGATATGAACGCTAAAATAAACATAGACTACAAGTTTAATAAAACGATAAATATAAATGTGAAAAATTAAATAAAAGAGGGGTTCATTTAAAGTACAGTTTAAATTTAACATGTTTCTGATATATTATTTATATAAATAAATTCTGTTATGCTTGATACATTTAGAAACTTTTACAATTTCTAATTTGCATCTACTGACCAAAACAAATGGATGTTTTGCATAAGATTGAGCCACATCTTGTCTAACATAAACATTCTGCAATGATAGACAGGATTTGATGAGGGTAACAACACCCACACAAGTCACATCACAACATATAAGGCACACTGTTTTCAGGTGAGGATTCTTCAAATTTAACATGTTTCTGATCATACGTTATTTATATAAATAATTTCTGTTATGGTTGATACATTTAGTAACTTTTACAATTTCTAATTTGCATCTATTGACCAAAACAAATGGATGTTTTGCATAAGATTTAGCCACATCTTGTCTAACATAAACATTCTGCAATGATAGACATGACTTGATGAGGGTAACAACACCCTCACAAGTCACATCACAACCTCTAAGGCACACTGTCTCCAGGTGAGGAAACACTGAATTAGGAAAATTTAAATCGTCATCTCTTAAATTTATGCGACAAAGGTATAATTCTTTCAATTTAAATCCATGATTCTGCATTGCATGAAATGTTCCAGAACCAATGCTTGTGTCTCCCAGATGCAATATATGTAACTGATTAAAAATAGAAGCATTTTCTTCGAACCAGGAATCACTTATATCTGTCTCAGTTAAACGCAACTCTTTCAAATATGTCATTCTTGTAAATGGCGGCTTATTGAAATGTGCAAGGTAAGAACCAGACAGATCCAAAACTTCAATTTTAGAAGCACCACCAATATTTTCTGTTACAGATTGAGGAAATCTGGAATGATGAAATATCAATTTGTTTACATTCCGTAAAAATTGAGTACATAAATCTATAACCGAGGGAAGAGTTTCTGATACTTTAGCCTTATTCAAAATTAACACTTTGAGATGAGGACATCTTTTTTTGAGTCTCAGAGAAAGTTCTTTGAAATGCAGCCACCCAGACCACCAATAACAAGATTCAAAATCCAATCGGATGCAAGTGACACAAGGTGGTAGAGTATTGATAAAATATTTGGTTACATCATTTGGAAAATCTTTATTGTTAAACATCACATTCACATTTTTCCACATAATTGGGCTCTTTGCCAATATATTCCATTTTCTGCACACACTGTAATAAGAAAAGAAAATGTAAACATGAGAATGTCTATGGGGCTGTCCATAAATAATGTCACACTTTTTTTCAATATTTTTGACCCCCTCCCCCCCTTTGTCACACTTCACCCTACCCCTCTCCCCCTCTTGTCACATGTCACACTATATTACATAAACATATATACTTGCAGTTCAGAAACAAAGCACTATGTTATAGATCATATTTCAAATTTTATTTTTAAACTTTAACTATGTGTTTTAACAACATTGGTGAGCATAACAATAAAAATGATTTGTGCACTTATTTTGTATGAAATAAGATTAAGGTTTACAACAAAAAATATAATTAATATACAAATAAAATAATGAATGTAATAGTAATAAAATATTAATATGAAGGAGCAATTTATTTTTTTTTAAAAAGAAAGGAATATAAGTAAAAACAAATCTCATGAAAGTTGTTTTAGCCCCAATTAAAAAATACCCTCAAATTCTGGTAATTGCAAAATAATTTCAAAATTTAATCTGCTGATTTTAAATGATTTTATTTAAATCAAAATGTGTGATGTCATACTTCTTCTTACCCCTTCCCACCCCCTTGTCACAAACTGTCACAATTTCATGAACCCCCTCTCCCTCTCCAAGCATGACATCATTTATGGACGGCCCCTATTTGAATGAATACAGTAGAAGATCTTTATAACGCAATTTTATTTAATGCAATTCTCTATTATAATGCCCAACTTCTCAGATGTAAACAATGGATTTTGCAGTAAAGAAGAACTTGCATTCCACATTGAAAAAAAAATTATTACTCTCTAGGGGACTAGGATACATTAGTTCAACTTTATCTCCTTAATTTGAAATTTTTTAATAAAAAAGTTTTTGAAAATGAGTAATAGAATGAATGATTTGGTCCAAGTATATTTGGAACATGTTTATAAAATAAAGGGTCCATAAGGTTTTTGGCCTATGAAATAAGACTAAAATTCGGTTTTGTTATACTGACTTAATTATTTCACTTTTTAATATTAGAAGGTTTATCCTGTAAGATTTCAACAATAGTTTTTGCATTTGTTCAGTTTTATATAACTTACATAAGCTCAAAGTTCGTATTATTTGTAGTTTTTGATGAAAAATACGCAATTTCTCCTAATTTTACCTCAATTTTTAATATATTTTTCAATATTTTACCATGAGCGCAGCTTTGCAACACTTTTATTTTTACATATATTGTACATTTTTTTGTATTCTATAAAATATGTAAAGAAGAAAGCGTTAAACGATTGCACTCATATAAATAATTGAGGTAAAATTAGGAGAAATTGCATATTTTTCATCAAAAACTACGAATAATACCAACTTTGAGCTTGTGTAAGTCATATAAATCTGAACAAAATGTAAAAAATATTGTTGAAATTGTACAGGATAAACCTTCTAATATTAAAAAGTGAAATAATTAAGTCAGTATAACAAAATCGAGTTTTAGTCTATTTCATGGACCAAAAACATGGCTTATGGACCCTGATCCTTTAACAATGTGTGAAATGATCTATATTATGCAAAAATTTATAATCTGCACAACTTCTGGTCCCATGGAATGCAATATAAAGATACTCTGCTGTATTTTAATATGTTCCAGACATATTTGGCCATGTGTACAAGGTAAGTTTAATAATGTGTGAAATGTTATCTATATAACGAAAAATCTTATAAAATGCACAACCTTGTAATTTTAGGTTTGTGTTATAAAGATCATCTACTGTGTTGGATACTGTAAGATCACACTATCTGGAAAATCTTAAAACATTTATAATTCATATATTTATTAAGTTATCTTCAAACGAATATAAACAAGAGGTAATATTGCTCATAATTTTCCAAACTTGTGTATAGAGTGATTCAATAGAACAATAGAAAAATTGATTAAGGCAGGGAATTTACGTGTAAGAAACATTTATTTATGGAATAGTTCTCGTTCTCTCCTTAAAAATATGAATCTATCACAATTAAAAATTCTGATCAATTGTTACATACAAGAAATTTTTAAATACTCCCTTGTCAAGAATTGATGAAATTTTTCATTTTTTCCCCAATAAATGTCATATATTTTACTGCAGTTGAATGCTAACTCATGACAACATTTTAATGATTGATATGGCTTAAAAATTTACTGAAAACTAATCTTTTTCATTTTTTGATAAATGCATTATTTTCTAAGGTAAATAAAAAATACTTGATTTTTGGGAACTTCAAGATAAGATAATGAGTAAATGGTATGCATTTGTATCAGAAATATTTGTTGTTGTTGAGTGGGAAAAACATAAGAATTATAACTCTTCAAGAAATGATCTTCGGACACAGCTGGGTAAAATATTTTTAAATTTCCTTTAAAAAATGCTTTATTGAAATGCAGTAAATTTGATGCTAAGTATAATTATATAACAATCAGAAGATCTAAATTACTATATTTTCTTAATGTTTGCCTCTAATATTATTGTGCAACCCAAATCATTTTTTAAACATCAAAAACATCTGTTGATGCATAGAATTTTCAGGTATTCATATTCTACTATACAAATAAATTATAAGTGTTTTTACTTTCCAATCTTAAATCTTAATCAGGGCTAAATTTACGACAACCTTCTTGTGATTCTTGTCTCCCTAAACTAAATTATAGAATTCATTTTGACAAAATTTTGCAAAAGATTCTTTACTTTTAGAAGAAAAGGAAAAACACTGTTTCATTGCTTAACCCTTAAATGCCGTGTGTTGCTTTTCGGCCACATACCCAATTTTGTCCTCCAAAATACTATTAGAATAATATTATTGCTCTAACACCTAATGTTGCCTTTAAAATACATACTGACAATATTATTAAATCAATTTTCAACATGTAGATGACAGCACTACAGCTGTTAAGAATAAATAAAGAATTATTTTTTCAATTGTTCCTACATGTGCATTTTGTTTTATTTGGAAACTTGCGAAATACTTTATTTTGTTCTGCAGTGATCATGTAAAAATTATCACACGGAAAAGTAAGGTATGTAGTCCATATTTATTATTTTGTTTGGCTATTTAACTGTAAAATATTTGTTGAAAGTAGATTTTTGAGTGTGTTGCTTATTGTCAACAATAGGCATTAAGCTAAGCCTAGAGAACAATGATCAGTTTTAGTTTTAGTTTCACATTCTTCTATATTCAATAGAAGTAGTTTATTTTTGTAGTAGTATATAAATGTAGTTTATTATTTTTAACCCTTTCGGGTCCGATTTTTTTTTAAATTCTTGGAAAATTTACTTTTACGTTAGTAATTTAAAAAAGTAGCTGTTTAAATATCAAATGTTAACGTTTTCAGAAATTTAAAGAACATGTTATTTATAGAAATTCAACAAAAATAATTATTTTGTGTACTATTCGTTTGACAACAGACTAAGGTAAAAAATTTTAAGACGTTTGGGAAATGTAGTATTACAAGAGTATTAAATATGCATAACATTTTTCTGATATTTTTTTTTTTTTTTTTTTACTACTTATTTGTTCCGAAATGTAGCACTAATTTTAAATTTAAACAGTGAAAAATATGCTTAAAAAGATCAGTTTGAAAAAATCTGAAAATTTATTCATTTCAATAACAACCGAAAACATCTACATCGAGACGATTCGAATCATGATAGATTACACAAACTTCGACCTATCATTGATATTTTATACAACAATTTTGCTTCTATACCTTTAGAGGAAAATCTCTCAATTAATGAGCAAATGTGTTCTACTAAGGTTCGACATTACATGAAGCAGTATATGCCGAATAAATGGGGTTTTAAACTTTTTGTACTTGCGGATATTTCTGGGTATGCTTGTAATTTTGAAGTCAGGCCAAGAAAATATGCTAACGAGACCAATTACCAAACCCGTTTTGGATCCTTCAAGCAATGTCATTCGACTGTCGAGAAGAATACCAAGATCAGTAAATCATAACTTGTATTTTGACAACTATTTACGGCATTGCCACTGATGGTACATTTTGCAAACACTGTTATCCATACATTGGGTACAGTCAGAAGAAATATAATTCCTGGATGCAAATTACCGATGAAAATTAACTTAAAAGTTCGAGATAGGGGTTCTTCATCTGAATATACTACAACTGTAGATGGCATCGACATTTCATCACTAGTCTGGAAAGACAATAAATGCGTCACGATGTTATCTACTTTTGCTGGAACAAATCCTGTAAAAATGTCAATTTTTTGACAGGATTCAAAAGAAGATCATTGAAATAGATTGCCCATACGTAATTCAGGAATACAATTGACATATGGGAGGAGTTGACCTTTGGGATAGTTTAATTGCCCACTACAAAATTAATATTCGTAGTCGAAAATTGTATCTACGAATCTTTTACCATTTGCTTGACTTGACTGTAGTAAACGCATGGCTTCTCTACAAAATAGTTTTGAATGCTAATGATCAACAATCAGAGATATTTCCTCAAGCAAAGTTCAGAGAAGAACTTGCAAGATCATTATGCATGGTGGGAAGCAAATACAACCCTAAGCGTGGAAGGCCTTCATCGATGATTGAAAAAGAAATTCAGGCAAAAAAGAATAGAAGTCCATCACAGTATGTACCACATAAAGATGTTCAACTGGACCAAATAGGACATATACGTCTATTCGCAGACAAAAAGATGAGGTGTAAATTCCCAAATTGCAAAGGATATACTTTCACAAAATGTGGTGTGGAACTGTGTTTTAATAGAAATAATAATTGTTTCAAAAATTTCCATACAATTCATTAACCATTTAATTTGTACTTGTATTGTCAAGTATCATAAATTAAACAATTTATTTTGTATTCCACGTTGAGTTTTATAATCTTTTGCAATAAAATTTTGTATTTGTAATAATAATTAATTATTTTTAAAAATACTTTGTGAAAATTCCTTATCATAGTTCTTAAAATTCATGTGTTTTTATTATTATAGAATTTGATCAAGGGAAATTATTTTTTCAATTAAAACCTAGTGTTGCCGATAAGCAACAAACCGTTTTTTAGCCGTAAACCATACTTAAAACAAAATATGATTTTTTAAAGTATTTTTCACGTAATTTACTTAAGAAAATAAAGCTGAAACATTTTTTAAAAATGATTTTTAAAAAATCAGGCATTTAAGGATTAATACTTGTGTAAGAATATGTGAAAATTAGTAGTACATTTAAAAATGATTCTGTAAAAATTACGTAAAATATACAGAATTCAAATCATATAGGTTTACAGGGTTTATACAAGGATTTTCGCATAGCTGAACGTAATCTTATATAAATATATACCGAATGAACCAAAAGTTCGTTAAAACTTTAAAAATTCATAAAAAAGGAAGAAATTATGATAAAGAAGTGCGATTTGCAAGAAAGAGCTCACAAAGTAGTCGTTTTTTTTTAGCAGCAAAAAAATTTTTAGTTAAAAATGTCACTGATAGAGGGCGCTGATGACACGAAACACAATGAACAGGACAACAGTACACTCCATCCATTTATTCTTGCAATAACAATTGTTCAACATGACCTCCAGATCACATTCTTCGTCTTCAGTCTTCACCAACAACACTTGATCAAGTAATGATAACATTCTGAAAGCGAATGAGAAATTCTTATGTATCCCGGTCTTTTATTGTAGGATTAATTTGCATAATTCTACTGAATCTCTCACATGTTAGCACCATCTACAGGTGACTTTTTTAACTAAAAATCTTTTTTGCTGCTAAAAAAAAATCAGATTACCTTGTGACCCCTTTCTTGCAAATCGCACTTCTTTATCATAATTTCTTCCCTTTGTATGAATTTTTAAAGTTTTAATGAACTTTTGGTTCACTCGGTATATAAATACACTTCATAATTAATTGGCATGATCTATTTTCAAATTTAAATTACAATACTTTTTGACACAATCATTTTCATTCCAAAATGTATCCAAGCTTCAAATATTCTTACATAGATACCAAAGAATTAAGTAGATATTTATTTTTATGAAAAAATAAAACATTTTTGAGAATATATTGTTGAAAATTATGTTTTAAATCAGTTTTCAGGCCATGAAAAGTATGAAAATTCTTGATCATTAGCTAGCCAAATTCATACTTTTTAAAGGTAAATAAAAACTATTTCATTAATATCTGGAGTGGTATTACATGAAAAAAAAAATCATACATGTAGGAATAACAATGATTTTGCAGATGTAACATAAATATACAGTATTTATTTCATATTTTGCAGAATTTCTTTTACTATTTGTCTGAAAGCCAAAAATAGAGGATACCAAATATAACACATGGGCTGATAAGTTCCCGGTCTGATAAAGAAAACACAACTTTTTAACAAAACTTTATAACTTTGTGACTTTATAACTTTAATAAATAACATAACTTTAATAATAAATAATAATGATTTAATAATAATAATTTAATAATAAATAAATAATAATAATTTTATAATAAATAACAATTTTATAATGAAAAAGTTCCAAACAGTGCTCAGAATCATCGACTCGTTGTTGTTTTTGGTCAAGAGTCAACACGCGTGGCAGCCACTTTGACAACAGCTTTTTTTATAGACAAATGTTCATTCAAAATAAAACCTACATGTTCATTGGATATCTTCAGAGTCTGAGCTATCTCCAGCAACTTCACTTTACGGTTCCCCAAAACGATTTTGTGGACTTTTTTATGTTTCCGGAGTAACCACCTCTTTTGCATGGTGCATCACTGGTGTCTGTACGACAACGTTTAAATTAAGCAAATCAGTCAATAATGGTTGATTTGCCTGGTGTAGTGTGCGGATAACACTTATCAAGCCAAGCTTTTGTTTGAAGTCTTTTTTCCCATCAAATAACAATTCTTTAAATTCTTGTTTATCCATTTTTTTGTTGATCAACAAAGTCGTTCAACTAAAACCACTCTAACGTTTTATCCACACGGCGAATCGTCATGACATTTTTTCTGCTACCTTTTAAAGGTTAGTATTTATTAAAAAAAGCATCGGTTCGGCGATTGCAGCGCCATCTGTGTGCCAGGCCGGGAACTTATCAGCCGATGTGTTACGTGGATTATTTGTAAAAAGTATCTATTGTTATTAAATATCTTTGAAAAAAACTTAGAGTAATTAAAAGAAAGTCTCTCTTTAAGATAGTTATAGAATTAAAAAAACAAATTATTATTATAAATATAAATTACAGTTGCAGCAGTTATTTAAATGACATTTTTAAATAAGGTGAACACAGTCCATTTTTAGTTTTCAGAATATTCTAGAATAATAATAATGAAAACTAAGTTATCAAGAGAGAATCAGTAGAATTTAAAACCTCTTGCTATACTTTTCCACAATGCAGACTGCTCCACATTTAAAATCTGTATTAAAACCTTTTTTCAGACTTATATTTTCACAGCTTGAACAATATGATCAAACGTAACTTAGATTGATTAATTTTCTACAAGAATAAAAGAAGATTTGGTACCAAATTAATTTTCTATACAAGAAATATAAACTAACACAGGATCCAATCTATGAATTAACTTTACATACCATGCAATTTGTAACAGTTGGTTATGGGTTAAATAGCCAAAAATTTTCAAAATAATTTCATTAGGGAAAGAATTAATATCCAAACCATCATCATTTGTTTCCTGAACCTATAAGGGAAAGCAAAAAAATCATGAGCAAAGCATAGATACATAATTGGGTACTTTCATGTTACAGGTGCCTTGATGAGATAGAGAAAATGACCTTGACTAGAGAAAAGGATTTTTCATGCATATTTTCTGGTAACCTATTCAATGTTTCATACACACAAGAAATTTTTAAAATATTTATACAATTTATCTATACAAATAAAATAAAGTTTCACTCTGTGTGTGTATCTGTCTGTTGGCGATGGCTAGGAAAATCTAGCCCACCTGCAAGTCTGTAAATTTAGGTGTGGATAGTCCAAGGTCTGGCCATGTACACCTGAGCCTCAGAATTTTAATATTTTAATAATTAGCCTAGATATTAATTAGATTCTCATTAACCATCGCTTCTAAAATGTCATCTTTTAAATCAAAATGGCGAAAGAAACGAACTGGCGCATTGGATTTGGAAGCAGAAATGAACGAATTCGAAATTATTTTACTAATTAGCGTATTTTAAGAAAACTAATTGAGATATCAATTTGAAAATTTCTGAGCATATGTAAAAAATATTCTGTATCTGACTATGTGATTTTTGAAAAATTCGGTTGGTAATTTTTTTAAATTTATGCAAAACTCTGCTGGCGCCAGTGAAAACGATCTGACAAAAAAAATCAGACAGGGATCTGCTTTCATTAAAAACTGAACTACAAAGAGATCTGTTTCTCGGACCGATCCCTCCATTTAGTTTGCGAAAATGTAAGGAAATAATTGCCAATTTTTACTAATGAACAAAAATTTAGGTAACTAATTAAGATATAGATTCGAAATTGAGGTCAGGAAGGGGTGTCATCTGCCGGCTATTTTAGCGTAGCGTCTTCATTATGTTCTAATTATCAGAAAAATGTAATTCTTTTTTTAATGATCACGTTAATGTAGGTGATGGTGGTTCTCTTGAACAAATCATTCATTATATTTGCGGGTATGGGGAGGGAGGGGGTTAACGCCTTTCTCTGAGATTCTAATTATCTCAGGCCCGGGCAATACCGAGCGGGTTAGCTAGTTTAATATACAGAAGCCATTTGTTTGTTATTTTATACAAACAGAAAATAAATATATCAATATAATCAAAAGCAATTCTTTTAATACATACATAAACAAGCATAATAGTTTAACAGTTTTATTTTCACTGCTGTTTATACAATTCAGCAACAAATCTCACTTCGTTTAGTCCAAATTGTGACAAGTTTTGAAAAAAGTACTAAGATCCCTGCAATAGGAATAGGAAGTAGCCATAATTGCATTTTCCATTACTACATAATATACAAAACATAGTTATATATATCTGTATTTTTCGTAAATACAAGATTTTATCAGAGATAAAAGTGCTACTGCAATGAACTTTTAAAAAGATTGAAATTAGAAAAACATCATCAAATGAAAGTATCATTTAAAAATTAAAAAAATATATGAAGAAAGATCTATGAAAAATGTATGAAGTCTGCAAGGAAACTGCCTTTGACCTATAACACAGCCATATTTTTTCTTTCTGATATATTTTTTAAATCAACTGTAAAACATATATAGCCCTAAAGAATAAATCATCAGCTTCTGATTCTGAAACAAACAGTTGAAAAATGAAACCTGACTGAGATTGACATTTACTTTCATTATGATAATTCTATTTTTTCTTACAGGCTATATCCATATTAAAATGAACATACATTTAAAAAAAATTTAATAGTAATATCCAAACTGAGATATAAAAAAAATTCTCCACCTTTCAATTAGCTTAAATACAAATTTTCCTGAAGTTCCTATAATTAGTTTCCAAGTTAATAACTATTTTATAATATGTATTACATACATAAAGTAGACTCCCTCAAATCCGCAACCCAAAAATCTGTAAATACCTAAATTCAGCACATTGCTTCAGATGTAAACAGTGAAACTTACAGTTAAGATATAGGTGGAAAATTCAAGATTTGTTTTATATCATTCCATATACATTTGAATATATAATTCTGGTTAATATCATTGAACTCATCCTTTTTCAAGAAGAAATTATAAATTTATTTAAAAAAATATTCAAATTATAACTGATATCTTTGGCTATCATAATCTTTTTATCAAATACACTTATGTATTAATCGAGCTTTTTTGGTTATTAAATCAGCATGAAACATGAAATATTTTTAGGTTTTGATGTAAATTATTAGTGCACATTTATGAGGCAAATTTCATTGAATAATACAAGAAAAATATATCTCATCGTTATTATGCATTTAGTCATGAATTATTTATTTATTTTACCTTTACATTTAATGTGTTTAATAATTTTTTTAAGTTTATTAATTTTTATTATTTTACTTTATTATTTTAATATTTTAGTTTATTGTATACATTGATCATAATTTTGAGTGCAATATTACATTCAAAGTACTGTTTCAAAAATGTTAACAAAACAGTGACCAGAAATCTGCAAAATTCTAAAATCTGCGCAACCTCTGGACCCAAGCTGTGTGGTTTTGCTGTATTTTAAGGAGACTCGGTACCCAAAGCAAAAAAAAAATAATATTATCAACTTAAATTTTTTTTTTTTATACATATTATGTAAACGTAAAATAGAAACAATTTAATAAAAAAAACAAAAAAAATTCGACAAAATTGAAAAAAAAAATTCAATTTTAAGCACTTATTTCAAAACGCTACTAGTATTTTATTTTTTTAAATTTTCAGTTAATTTTTGAGTCATCATCGATATTTTGAATAGATATAAGGATCAGATTTTTTAAAATATCAATAGTTTCAGAGAAAAAAATCTTTAACTACTGTATATACTCGTGTATAAATCGAATAATTTTAGCCAAAATTTGGGAGTTGAAAATTGGAGGTTGACTTATATACGAGTTATTAAACAAAGAAAAAAAGAATATTTCATACTTCAGAAGAAGTGTGATATAGCAGAGTGAAATACCAGAATCACTGGGTCTAAGTTGGAGAGAGAAATAAAAGCTGACAATGGTCATTTCCCAAAAACAGCTCAACAATGATGTCCCTGTAATTGTTCTGTACTCATTCTCTCTTGGGATAGAATTCCCTTCAATACAGGGGCATTCCTTTCAACATTTTAATCCCCATTTTAAAAAGAGTTCAACTTAAGAATGCTTCCACATTTTTCTCCTAAAAGTCCTACAATACAAAGAAGTATACTATATTTTAGCAGTCTAAGAAGTTATTTACCCTTGCAAATAAGGTTTGAATAGATTTTTCAAAGATTTTTCTTCTTTTTAAGTATTATTAAATTGATGTGAATAGGTTTCAAAACAGTTTAAGCTTTTTCAGTTATACGTAATTATACAGTTTTTAAACATTGAATTAAAAGAAAAAGTCTGATTAAAAACGTAAGAAAAAAGTTTACTAATTCAATGAAAATTTATGAATTTTTTTTTCCTTGATTACAAATCATTTTTCAACATACAACCAGAAATATGGTTCGACTTATACACGAAAATTCAATGTTTTTCAAAATTTTGCATACGAATTGGGGGGTTTGACTTATACACGAGTATATACAGTATATACAATAGGGTGGATCGAAATTTTTTTTTCACAATTTCAAAACCTACCTATTGGGAAAAGATGTTCTATTGTATGGAGATTAAGAGAAAAATAATTAAAAAAATTAATTTCAAAATTTAATACTGCCGCAATGGGGTTAAAATTTCCAAAAAAAATGAAAAGAAGGCATAATTTTGGTTAGATGATTTTTGAATAAAAATAATTGTTTTAATATTAATCAAAACCTACTTATGCGGAAAAGATGTTCTATTGTATGGAGATTAAGAGAAAAATAATTAAGAAAATTAATTTCAAAATTTAATACTGCCGCAAGGTGTTTGAAATTTATGTATTTGAGTCTTTTTACGGTAAAAAGTCAAAGTGATTTTTATTAAATGAAATATACATTTTAGTAATTTTAAATATTAATTGCAATAAGAGGACACTTACTTGGTTACAAGAAAAAACGTCAGCTTCTTATTTAACAGCTTCTTTATTATTAAATGAAGAAAAACCTATAAAATCGTCGAAATTACAGTGGGCGATAATCACGTTTGGTGTTGAAAATTCGCATGAAAATTCGGTTTCGTGATTCGATGCGATTTCTTATAAAACCGTCTCTTCTATATGATCAACAAACAGAAAGAACACAGAAGCAACACAGAAGATGATTCCGTGACTGTTTTGACTATCCGTTCTGTAGCTTAAGTGTGGCACGGAAACCCCTGATAGTGGATATTATTGCCGCCGGAATAATTGCTGGATTTACTATTGCTTCTGAAATTATGTCGAGCTAAATCGTCACTAAATCGTTCAGTTAGTGGAGGTTCTGTCACATTTTCCCATTTAATCAAATAAATATAATCCGTCGCACAAAGTTCAAAAGCTGGTAAATTGAAGATACGGATATTATTCGTTGAAATGTTTGGGATTGCAGTAGACCGTTTGACTCCACTCGCTTTTAGAATTCTTCGAAGGGCCAATTGCCTTATGTGAGTTCCGTCGTCAGGTAACATCGATATCAGGATATTTTCAGAATGGCAAAAAAACCATTTCTCCTAATAACAAGGTTCTATTCCACTAGTGAAGCTTCTGGGCCCAGTCGTGGTTCCATCTACGTACGTGAAGAGATGACGTAGTGGAAGCTCATTGGCATAAAACTGGCACACAAACCATTGTAGTGGACGCTTCAGAATCAGCTCTAAATTTCGAATAACACCTTCTTTAACACCTGTGTTAATAGATGTTCCGTCGCAACTGATCGCAACCAACTTTGTTACATCTATATTTTTGTCAACGCATAACAAAAAAATTACGTCTTTTCCAATGTTTTGCACTCTCCCAGAACTTACAGATACGTGTCCGATGTACTCGGAACCAGGTTCTTTTACCAAGCTTACGTGTTCTTCTATTATGACTTTTCTTCTGTTATATCCTAGTGTAGGTCTTTACGTCCATCGAAGTATAAACCAAATTGATCATGGTCAGAATCTTTCACAACTGACTGAGACGGTAGAGTGGTTCTTGCTTTTGTTCTCTCACGTCGAATTTTATTTCTGTCAGCGTTCGATACATCGCTTTGTGAGATAATGCCTACATCTTGAAGCGCAGCTGACACGATGGCAGCGCCTGCACGGTTGGAAATGCCAAAACGGTCCAATGACTTTGCTACGGCATGTAATTTCGTCACTACAGATGTGACAGTGACACCATCAGCGTATTGGGCGCCGCTTTCAATGAAGAAAAGTCAGTATGCTCGCACATACGCCGCTTCAATTTACACCCGTTATTCATATTCATATTCAAATATATTGAATTGGAAGAAACATCAAGCAGTGTTTTGTTTTCCTCCACGTATCTCCCTTGCTTTGATTTTCGTTTCTCGGCCTTAGTTATTTGTAAAGTGACTTTCCGATCCAGTGACCCGATTACCAATTGTCTTACAGTTCACATGTCTAATAGAAATTATCTCTCGTTCATTAGTACTTTCCGTTCTTTCTTACAGAAGCAACATTCAAATGATTTACAAGTACACGCCAATATATCAAAAACAGCATTTGCGTTTTTCCGGAAAACGTCAATCTGCTTGCGATAGCTTTCAATCCCTTTTCTGACTTTGTAAGATTTAAGAAGACCGCGATATTTGTCGTGGTATAATCGAACATTTCTCAAAATGCTATAGTGGTCAATTATTGGGATTGAAGCTCGTTTCCAGGTCTCTCTCTTCTAACTTATTAGCAACTTCTTCCCATGAGGAGGAAAGTGTAGATGTAGACAATCTTTCCTTGTATTTCGGTATTCTTTTGAATGCCAGCATACGCACCTTATTACGTTACTGTAGGCAGGAAGCATATTCGTTGGCATATCACAACCAGACCAATATAAAGGGCAAATCATGTCTTTTCTTAACATCGCCATGGTGCAAAAATAATCAAAGTATACTACGCAACACAATACACTTACAAAGAAAACTTACGCAATGAAATCGAAATTTATTTCACTTTGCGAGAACAGCACCCGATTCCGTAAGCCGCTAGCTTTGAACTGAATGAGCGAGCGGTGGGAACACTTTTATCCAGTATTATTCAGAGTAAGGCTCCTTTAACTATTATAGGAGCCCTAATTCAAAGCCACGTGGGCGTACCATATGACGTAGGGAATATTGCCTGACGTAACGCTTCCAACTTATGGAGGGGTGGAAGGATTAAGCGGGAGAATGAAAAAGCTTGAATTGCCTTTTTTTCGAAAATCCAACCCCCTTGCGGCAGTATTAAATTTTGAAATTATTATTTTTTATTAATTCTCTATTAATATCCATACAATATAATATCTTTTCCGCATAGGTATGTTTTGATTAAAATTAAAACAATTATTTTGAATCAAAAATCATCTAACCAAAATTAGGTCTTTTTCCAATTTTTTTTCGAAAATTCAAACTCTTTGCGGCAGTAATAAATTTTTAAATAAATTTTTTTAATTATTTTTCTCTTAATCTCCATACAAAAGAACATCTTTTCCGCATAGGTAGGTTTTGATTAATAATATTTATTTTTTCACCATATAACATCGATCCACATTAATATATAAGTGGAAAAAAAAGCAGAAAAAATGACTAGTTTTTGCACAGAAGATTTTTTTAAAAAAAGTTATGAAAATATTAAAAATTGGATTCTTAAATCTCTTACATATAGTATGACGTTCAACTAGAAACAAATTCAAACAATTTCATTTGTATCTAGAAAAGTCGTAGCATTTTGAAAATCTGAAAAACACAAATTGGGATAAATGGGTTTAAAGATCTCATTTGCAAAGAGGTTGTCATGGTATTTCAAGGGGCAAAATGACAACAGATGTTTGTTAAATCAGCCATAACTGTTGCTCTATAGCTAGTATCAGACTGAAATTTTGTCAGGATGTAGTCAGTAGTATGTCGTATGTAACAAGATACAAATTTGAACATCAAAATTTTTACAAACTTTCGATATTCGTAGGGTGCTGAGTCCCCTTAAAGGTTTTTTTCCCAAATTAAAAGCATGAACTTTAAATATCCATAATAGTAAAATTTTCAAAACAATATTAAAATGCTTTAACTGAAAGTTGAATATAAAAATTTTATGCATATGGGAGAAAAGTATGATGTTTAACTAAAAAAAAATTCAAGCACTTTTATTCATATCTGGAAAAACCTTAGCATTTTGAAAACAAGAAAAATCTGAGAAACATGAACTGAGATAAATGGGTTTAAAGACTTCAAAGAGGTGGTTGTGGTATTTCAAGGGACAAAATGGCAACAGATGTTTGTTAAATCTGCCATAACTGTTGCTCTATAGGGTATCAACCTGAAATCTTGTCAGGATGTAGGCAGAAGTATGTGGTATGTAACAAGATACAAATCTGAGCATCAAAATTTTTACAAACTTTCGATATTCGTAGGGCGCTTAGTACCCTTAAAGGTTTTTTTTCCCAAATTAAAAGCATGAACTTTAAATATCCATAATAGTAAAATTTTCAAAACAATATTAAAATGTTTTAACTGAATATTGAATATAAAAATTTTATGCATATGGGAGAAAAGTATGATGTTTAACTAAAAAAAAATTCAAGCACTTTTATTCATATCTGGAAAAACCTTAGCATTTTGAAAACAAGAAAAATCTGAAAAACATGAACTGAAATAAAAGGGTTTAAAGACTTCATTTGCAAAGAGATTGTCGTGATATTACAAGGGTCAAAATGACGACAGATGTTTGTTAAATCAGCCATAACTGTTTTATATAGGGAGTATCAACCTGAAATCTTGTCAGGATGTAGTCAGAAGTATGTGGTATCTAACAAGTGTTATTGCGTTTCAAACTATACACATACACACTGCTGGCTCTTAACTAAAACACAAATACAATGGACTGTATAAATGTGTTTTATCCACAAGCAACAAAATGTGAGCCATCACACGGCTTATTCCACAACATTCTTTTTCACATTCTAAAAACAAGAAGAAAAAAAGGACACTGAGTGTTGCCAAACGCGGAAAGTAAGTAAAAGAAACTTACATAAATTCGGAGCACATGAAATCAAGGAACATGCAGCTTTAGCTAGCTGCAGACAATAATTACACAAACATTCTGGCCCCTGTTGAAATCCCCTGGGATTTCAACAAGTTGTTAGTTGCATACAATTTCTCACTATAATGAAAAACAATTAATAACACAAACAAATTAATGCAAAAAAAAAAAAAGAAAAATATTAAACAGTTTTCAGTTCGCAGTTTTTAGTTTCTATAAGAAGAAGACACAGTTTCACTACTGGACGACAAAAATTTGCAAATTTCTTCATTCTGCTTGCACTGCAAAAGATATTTGTTGATTTATTTTTCTGTGCCTTTGAAGTTGGTTCCACAGTCACTAAAAATCTCAAAAGCTTTCCCTCTTTTTGCAATTAATCGTTTTAATGCACTTAAGAATACCTTTGTTAAAAGATCTTCGACGACTTCAAAATGGACTGCTTTGATGACGAAGCAGACAAATACACACATATATGATTTAAATGATTTTACTCCGCGTCCTGCACGATATTTAATCATGAATGGTCCTGAAAAATCTGTTCCAACTCGATGAAATGGTCGTGATTGTGTTACTCTGGATGCTGGAAGATCAGCCATTATTTGTTTTGCAGTTTGAGCTTTATATCTGCAACACGTAACACAAGCTCTTACCATTTTCCGAATAACAGACATAGCAGTAATGATCCAAAATTGCTGTCTAATTAAAGAAAGAAGAAGTTCTTGACCTGCATGTAAGTATTTTTCATGATATTGTTTAAGTATGATCTTAGTCACATGGTGCTTTGATGGTAATAAGATCGAGTGCTTTTCATTCTCCGACAGCTGTGCGTTTTTCAATCTTCCTCCTACTCTTAATATTTTGTTATCATCTAAAATTGAACACAAGCACACGAGACTGCTATTTGCAGGTAGCTCTTTTCCAGCTTCTAAATACTGAATTTCCTTACTGAAGTTCACTTGTTGAACTATCCGAATAATGCAACGTGTTGCGGCTTGAATTTCACTGCTTGATAAAAAGGATGTATTTCTTTCTACACGTGTTACCTTTGAATTGGAGATGAATCTCAATATCCAAGCAAATATGCGTTGCAACTTGGAAAACGAAGATATTTTTGATATAAGATCAAGCTCTTTTACAGTTTTAGAAGCTACAAATGATAAGGTTTTACGTGCTTCTGGTAATTCTTCTTCATTTATGGGAATAGGTTCATGCACTGGAACCTCACTACTTCTTAACCATAGTGGACGTTCCACCACAAGTCATGGGACAGTAGTTCTGCAGGAAGTAACCCACGTGATGCATAATCAGCAGGATTTTCTTTTCCGTCCACATAGTTCCAATTCTCAGCTGGTAAAATGGATTGGATTTCAAATACTCTGTTGGCTACAAAGATTTGCCATCTTTTAGGATTTGATCTTAAAAATGACAATAGAATTTGTGAATCACTCCATGCGTGCACAGAATCAGGTTTTATATGTAATGCAGCTCTGACTGCCTGTATTAAGTGTGCCAGTAATACTGCAGAACATAATTCCAATCTTGGAATCGTGACAGGTTTTAGTGGTGCTACGCGAGTTTTAGCTGTTAAAAGTTTCACATCAATGTTAGAGTTATCACAAGTTTTAACGTAAATAACTGCTGAATAACCCTTTTCTGACGCATCAGAAAATCCGTGAAGTTCACATCGAGAATAATTGGGCAAGATTACTTTTCTAGGTATATATATGGAATTTAAGAGTTTGATTTCTTGGCACAAGATTTTCCACTTTTGGTCAATATTTGCTGGTACTGGGTCATCCCAAGATAATTGTAATTTCCACAGTTCTTGAAGGATCATTTTAGTTAGAATCACAAAAGGTGCAATCCACCCCAATGGGTCGTACAGCGTCGATACAAATGACAGAATAATTCTTTTAGTAGGGACACCTTGATAATTTATATCACTGAAATTACATTTGAACATATCATTATCAGGATGCCATTCCACTCCTAGAACTTTTGTGGCCTTATTGCTCACTACACTATGTATATTATCGTTAATTGTGTTTGCTAACCCAGCATTTTTCAATAGTGATGGTTCATTTGTGGACCATTTATGTAGCCCAAACCCACCTTTTTTTAGCAATTTTTGCAAATCACATATCAATTCAGTACCTTCCTGACTATTCTCAACACCAGTTAAAACATCGTCGACATAAAAATCTCTTAAAACTATAGACTTTGCTTTTGGGAAATTAAGACCCTCATCAATTGCTAACTGACTCAAAGCTTTAGTTGCAAGATATGGAGCAGCAGCAGTTCCATACGTGACAGTATTTAAGCAAAAGACTTGTATTTGTTTATCTGGACTATCTCTCCATAATATTCTCTGAAAATCCCTATCTTTGTCATGAATTTTTACCTGCCTATACATCATTCTTATATCAGCTGTTATGGCAATATTATGAAATCTAAACCATAATAAAATGCAAATTAAATCATCTTGTATTTTGGGACCTACCATTAGAGTGTCGTTTAAAGAAACGCCTGTTGTTGTTTTAGCACTCGTATCAAAAACTACTCTTAATTTGGTAGTTAAACTAGAATTGTTTAAGACGAAGTGGTGTGGGATGTAATAGTGTTTAGGTTCTAATTCACGATCTGTATTCGAAACAAAGTCCATGTGGCCCAGAGATAAATATTCTTTCATAAATTGAACATATTGGTTGTAAATTTCTGGCATGGATATTAGTCTTTTCTCAAGATAAAGAAATCTTCTGTGCGCCATTTGGCATGAATCACCTAAAATATCTCGATCCTGTTTGAATGGTAATGTGACTGAATAGCGGCCTGATTTTTCTCTAAAATGAGAACTCTCAAAATGTTTTTCTTCAACTGTTAAAGGTTGCACATTTGGAATTTTTTCTAATTCCCAGAATGAATTTACTAACTCATCAGTTTTTGTACTTAAATGATTTACATGTACTGGATCAGTTGCCAGCGTTTCAAAATTTGTAGTACCCGAAATTATCCACCCAAGTCTCGAATTTAAGGCAAATGGAAGGTTAGGTTCACGTTTGACAATTTCCCCAGTCATTAAATGCATAAATACATTTACACCAAATAAAATGTCAATTTTTTGTGACTTGTAAAACAATGGATCAGCTAACATTAAATCACTGAAATTATCGCAAATGACTGAAGGTAAAGACACATAGGGAATATTATCTGTCACTTTATCCATTACGAATGCTGATGTTGATACTCTAAGATCACTTTTGAAGTGAGAAGTGCATAATAAATCGACTTCCCCATTACTCACAGTATTAAATGTTCCCAAACATGACACAGAAATAGAACTATCTTTTACCTTTAATCCTAATTTGCTTACACATTCTCTAGAAATGAATGACTTCTGAGAGCCTGTATCACATAAACATCTGCATTTTACAAACTTTTCTTTACAATTTTGAACTTTTATTAATGCAGTACACAACAAAATATGACTCTTTTGATTACTCTTTGCGTTTGATTCATAATGAGAGGTACAGACTGTAGACAAAACATTATCACTCGCGGACTCAACTTTTTTAGGGATAAATTCTTGTGCGTGTGGGGACATACTATTCATTTGAGTCTTATTCCTTGAATTGTTTACCATGTGCAAAATAATATGATGTTTCTTAAAGCAATGATGGCACGTATTTAGACTTTTACATTTATTGAGAAAATGCATATTAGATAGGCAATTGAAGCAATAATGATTATGTTTTACGAAATCTACTCGTTGTTGAACAGGCAAATTAAGAAATTTCGAGCATTTAGCTAAACTATGTTGTTCTTTACAGTAACCACAACTCAAAATAGCTACAAAAGCATTACTCTTATTTGGAAATACAGATTTAGGTACCTTATTTACCACTAATTTGCTATTTTGAAGAGTTCTTGCATAATTCTTAAAAAATTCAATTAAATTCTTAAGTTTCGGAATTTCATTGCTTTTAAGCTGACGTTCCCACCACAATTTTGTAGAAGGATCCAATTTTTGCAAAATTAAATAAGTCATTAATGTATCGCCAAATTTGTCAATGGTTTGGTTCAATACTTCTAACGAGCAAATAACTTCATTAATGTTATCAACTAGATTTAAAATAGCAACAGCTGATTATGTTTGAATTGCTGGTAAACTTAGAAATCGTTTAATATATGCAAAAATTTGTTCTCTCTTATTTGAATATCTTTTGTCTAGTAGATTCCATGCAATTTCAAAATTAGAATCCGAAATTTGAATAGACTGAATAATGCGATACGCTTCACCTTTCAATGAAGCCTTCAAATACTGCAATTTTTGAGCATTAGATATAGTCGTATTACTGTTTACGCATGCATTGAAAAGATCTTTAAAAGCTATCCATTCAGTGATATTGCCTCCAAAAGTAGGTAATGATAACCTAGGTAATTTAATATTCTCAAACATGTTTTCGGAAATTACACTATCAGAATTATTTTCACTCTTATTTAACTTCGCATTTTCGATTTTCAATACTTTTTCACCTTTAAATTTCCACAAATCAATTTTATCTGAAATTTCCTGTGCGGTATCTATCTCACTCTCTAATTGTTTAGATTCTGTAATTAAACTTTCAATTTCCCTATCAAGTTTTTTTTAGTTCCGTTTCTTTCTGTTTTAACAGTTCAATATTTTCTTCTAATTCTGTTAAATTAATCTCACCATCTGCGATTATACTTTCGATTTTCTTAATAAAATTCGTTACACTTCTCCGTAGAGCAGTTCTTTTTGTTTTAAAAGTTGTTAGTTCCCTCATTTTTACTTAAATCAAACCCAAAACTAGTTCTAAAATATGTTAATACAAAATTCAGTTTAAATCTAAACTATTATTTTCATCACAATTCTACAGTTTTAAATAGGAAATTATTTTTGTACACGAAATATAATGTTCAAAGTTAACTTACCTCACAAACTGAGGTAATTTTTTACCACAAAACGACATCACGGTAATTCAGAAAAATGTTCGATTCTACACTTTTTTTTTCCTTCACTAGCGCTCCGGCTAGACTTGTACCAAGAATGTTCTTGCGTTTTAAACTATACACATACACACTGCTGGTTCTTAACTAAAACACAAATGCAATGGACTGTATAAATGCGTTTTATTTACAAGCAACAAAATGCGAGCCATCACACGGCTTATTCCACAACATTCTTTTTCACATTCTAAAAATAACAAGAAAAAAAGGACACTGAGTGTTGCCAAACGTGGAAAGTAAGAAAAAGAAACTTAAAATTCGGAGCACATGAAATCAAGGAACATGCAGCTTTAGCTAGCTGCAGAAGATAATTACACAAACAACAAGATACAAATCTGAGCATAAAAATTTTTACAAACTTTCGATATTCGTAGTGTGCTGAGTCCCCTTAAAGGTTTTTTTCTCTATTTAAAAGCATGAACTTTAAATATCCATAATAGTAAAATTTTCAAAACAATATTAAAATGTTTTAACAGAAAGTTGAATATAAAAATTTTATGCATATGGGAGAAAAGTATGATGTTTAACTAAAAAAAATTCAAGCACTTTTATACATATCTGGAAAAACCTTAGCATTTTGAAAACAAGAAAAATCTGAAAAACACAAATTGGGATAAATGGGCTTAAAGACTTCATTTGCAAAGAGGTTGTCGTGGTATTTCAAGGGACAAAATAACAACAGATGTTTGTTAAATCAGCCCTAACTGTTGTTCTATAGGAAGTATCAGCCTGAAATTTTGTCAAGATGTAGTCAGAAGTATGTGGTATGTAACAAGATAAAAATCTGAACATCAAAATTTTTACAAACTTTCGATATTCGTAGGGTGCCGAGTCCCCTTAAAGTTTCTTTTTTTCTAAATTGAAAGCATGTACTTAATATCCATAATAGTAAAATTTTCAAAATAATATGAAAATGTTTTAACTGAAAGTTGAATGCCATTTTTATGCATACGAAAAAAAAAAAAGTTATTGCTATGTTTTAAAATGAATTATACTTAAATCAAATGCGGTAACCTTATTCTCCAACAACATCGCCTAAGCACATATTTTGATTTTTTACACTGTTCTAATTAACTTGGTTCATGTATGTAAAGATGGAATTTTGTAATCAAATTTTAACCACCTTCATGATAGGCTAGAATTACACAAATTATGTACACAGGTGTGTTTCAGATGACAATATTTTCATTTTTTTAGAACTTAATTATAAATTATTTTTAAAGCACTTTTATATTAACAGGAAAATGCCACATATTCTTTATGGTTACAACTTTATACAAGTTACAACAACAATAGAAATAATTATGTACCAAACCTTGCTCACTAAAATATGCCAACTAACTGTGAAACTGCAAAGTGAAATATTTTAAACACTAAAATGTAGAAAAAAAAGAATATAATGATTTTAAAAATTATACACTTCTATCAATTAATAGTTTAATGTTAATAAATTATGATTGTATGTTAAAATAAAAAAGAAAACCGCCCAGTTAAACTGAGGGCATTGAGCTCACAGGATATTCACACTAATTGTATGTAACACTCTTATTTCAAAGAATAATGCCCATCGAAAAATAAAGAAGTAGACAATATATTAAGGGGAATCATCCACCCCCCCCCCCTTATAATTAACCAATGAACACCCAAAACTAATCACGGAAGCGTCTTATTACAATGAACTTATATACAAAATTTGAAACAAATCGGATAATTCTGCATGAAAAACCCATTTATCTTAATTAAGGAAGGATTAGATTCCCGTTACCCCCTGTATACTTAACCAATGAACTTCCAAAACTAATCAGGTAAGCGCCTTACCACAATGAACCTATTTACAAAATTTGAAGAAAATCAGATAATTCTGCGTGAAAAATCCATTTATCTAAATGAAGGGGGAGGATTAGCCCCCCATTACCCCCTTTATACTTAACCAATGAACGCCCAAAACTCATCAGGAAAGCTCCTTACCAAAATGAACCTATATACAAAATTTGAAGAAAATCGGATAAGTCTGCAAGGAAAACCCATTTATGTAAATTAGGGGGGGGGGGGGATTAGCTCCCTTTTTCCCCTTTATACTTAACCAATGAACCCCCAAAAATAATCAGAGAAGTGCCTTATCACAATGAGCCTATATACAAAATTTGAAGAAAAACTGATAATTCTGCATGAAAAACCCATTTATCCAAATTAAGGGGGAGTTAGCCCCCCTTTCCCCCCTTTATACTTAACCAATGAACTCCCAAAACTAATCAGGAAAGCGCCTTTTTAGAATGAGCCTATAAACAAAATTGGAAGCAAAACGGATATTTCTATCACGAGTTATCGCGTTACTTACATACATATGTACATACATACCTTAAAATCCTGTTAATCCGCCCCCCTAAACGCGACGGAAAATCGTAAAATAACCAGGGGGGCGCTTGCACAGTATTAGAATTGTAGTATATGATATTTATGGGTGGTAGTGGTGGGGGGATGCTACTGGCCGATCGTTGCAAAGTATGCATTATATAAAGTGACAAAAGAAAAACATTTTGAAAAAAAAATGATATACAAAATAGAAAAACAGTATAACTTTACTATTAATGGCGATTTCAGATTATAAAAAATTCTGTATTTCAGAAGCTTTGAAACTGGAATGCATTTAGATTAATAATAACACTAATATCTGTCATTAATATGGTAACAGAAAAATAAAACGAACTTAATAATTTAAAATAATTAAAAAACACCGATAAATTGCAGTTGAAAATGTCCTGAAAAACTTTCTGGGACTAATAACATTTTATGTGGTGACGCCACTTGTTGTAAATTAGGGAGATTAAATAACCGTTGTTTTTTTTTTTTAATCAGGATTTCTTATCTATAAATGCTAAATAAATAATACAAATCACAAAATTTAAGAACATACAGTTAAGCAATTGGTAGTGTTGTCAGATTTTTAAAACGAAAAACATTGCTACCACAAAGATAGCACAAAATATGCTACAAATTCGACTGTGGCGCCA
This sequence comes from Maratus michaelseni, assembly GCA_963931845.1. Classification (NCBI taxonomy): domain Eukaryota; kingdom Metazoa; phylum Arthropoda; class Arachnida; order Araneae; family Salticidae; genus Maratus; species Maratus michaelseni. The sequence goes on from OZ007597.1 coordinate 292,156,775, forward strand.
TCTACTGAACAATTAATTGATACATTTTTCTGATTGGTTTTCGTATCAATGTTAAATATGACTATATATTCTGTGATAAAATAAATATATTCTTTTGTAACCAAAATATTTCACACACAGTATCAAATACACATTTTTAACTTATTTCATGAGAAACTTTCACTATTGATATTTTTATTACCTTCATATCGCCATGGAGATATATTTACAGTAAAACTAATGTTTGGTTATATTGTTTTTTCAGATTGACAATAGTTAAAGTTGTGTATGTTACTTTTGTGTTTGTACACATTTACGATTTATCAAAGTATCGTCATGCCTTTCTGATCCATCAAAAAAAAAAAAAAGAAAAAAAACACTTGTGAGATAAAATTTTTGGCGTTGATCTTGATGTGTTTGGTGAAATTTCTTTTGTGGGGAGGGCGCTTTCTCGGGATTTTTTAAATTTTCCAATTTGTTTACAAAGTGGGAGGGGGGCGCTTAATCGGGAAGGGCGAATTAACGGGATTTTATGGTACATACAGAATGGGCGGCACATTAGCTCTCAGGCTTTGACAGCCTGTGAGCTAAAAAGAATTTAGAAATCCTAAACAGATATTTTAAATAATGCTATTTTTCTTTCTTGTTACCATGTCTTAAAAAAGAAGCAGTTAAAAATTATAAAATTATTTTTATAAATTCACTAATTTGTGCTCTCTACAAAGAGTAAATCAAAGTAGTGAATTTTCAATAATCAGGATGCATGGCAAATTGATGCATGGCAAATTAGTGCATTGTAAGGGACATTTTTTTGGAACAACATGAATTGCAGTCATAAAATTAGGCATTCTTTTAAAAATAATATTTTTTTATCTTTATACTTATATTAACTGAAAATCTACAATTTTTTTTATGCATGTATGAACCATTCATAAATGAAATGCAATAAACTTTAAAATTGCTTATAATTCATATATTTCAAATACTTTTTACAAATTTTATATCAAAATTATGAGAATAAGAAAAGTACAATATCAGTTATTTGTGTTTTTAAATAGTGCATTTGTAAAAAAAATATTAGTATAAGACTATAATTTTAGGAAATAAAAATAAAAATACATAAAATTAATTTAATAATACCAAAAAAACTTTGATTTCTTTTAAAAGCAAAAAAGATAATTTCAAAACTTTTCATCTAAGTGAGTTGAAATTTGGTATTTGGACATTCAATTAAGATAAAATAAAATATTTTGTCAAAATTGGAGGCTGGAATAGAAAATTTTAAAAGTTAGTTTCTATTTTAATATGTAAACAATCTATAAAGCTTAATTCAGGATAACCCTTCAATAGTAGATGTTAATGCCAATTGGTTAATACCAATGTAATTTTTATATGGTGTCTTGTGGCAGAAGTAGGGCACTGTGTTATTTTTTTCCCCCCCATAAGACAACATTTTACGACCAAATACAGTAGACATCCTCAAATCCACATAGCTTCAAATCAGAGGTTGTGCAGATTTTAGAATTTTGTGGATTTCTGGTCACTGTTTTGTTTACATTTATTAAACAGTATTTTGAATTTAATAATGCACTGTAAATTATAATGAATGCTTACAATAAAGTAAAATATTAAAATAATTAAGTAAAATAGTGAAAGTAATAAAAATTAAAACATGATTGAAATTTTAAAGGTCGAATAAACAATAATGCATAACTAAATAAACATAATAATGATAATTTTTTCTTTTTAATTATTCAATGAAACTTGCCTCATAAAGTTACACTAATAATTTACATAAAAATCATAAAATAAAAAAGTTTTATTTCATGCTTAGAAGTAGGACACTGTGTTTTAATTTTTTTCCCCATAAGAATTTACAATCAAATACAGTAGACTCTCTCAAATCCACAAAGCTTAAAACCAGAGGTTGTGCAGATTTCACAAATTTGCAGATTTCTGGTCACTGTTTTGTTTACATTTTTAAATAGTAATTTGAATTTAATAATGCACTTGAAATTATAATAAATGCTTACAATAAAGTAAAATAATAAAAATTAAAAAAAATAATTTTTTTAAAAATATTAAAGTAAAGGTCAAGTAAATAATTAATAATGCATAACTCAATATGCATAATAATGAGATAATTATTTTCTTGAATTATTCAGTGAAACTCTCCTTATAAATATATGCTAATAATTCACATCAAAATCTTAAAATAACAAAGTTTTATTTCAAATTTAGCTATACTTAACATATAACCGAAAAGCTTGATTAATACATAAATGTATTTGGTAAAAAGAGAGTGACCTCCATTGACACAAGGGCTATCTTGAAAATTTTCAGAAATAAATTTATGCTTCCCTCATGAGAAAACATGAGTTCAATTATACATTATTCCATATTAAAATGTATACAGAATGATATAAAAAAAAAAACTGGAATTTTTCACCTACATCTTAACTGTAAGTTTCATTGTTAACATCTGAAACAATGTGTGGATTTTAGGAAATTGCAGATTTTAGAGTTGTGGATTTGTGGGAGTCTGCTGTATTATATTTTATCTGTGTCACTAATTTTAATTTGAAAAATTAGGTTGTCACTTCAGTAATAGTTATAATAGGAAACAAAAATTGTAATTTTATAAATGCACTTTTTCCGCATTTTATTTTCCAATGAAAAACCATTATCTAATGAAGATTTATACCCATTTTGCAGGTCGTAATGGTGATGTATATATAGATCACTCATAGACTTCAGAAGAATATTACCTATTGTGAATAAGAAATAATTTGAATAGCATATGATAAGTACAGATTTAAATGCTTAAGGGATAAAAGTGGAACCCAAAAAGGACTTATGAAAATCTTTTAATATATACATATGTTCAATATTAATATACAGAGTATCAGAAAAGTTTGGAAATGGTTGAATAACTCGAGAAATATACATTGGATTGGAAAACGGAAAAATGCATGCTCAATATTTTTGAAAAATCTATTTATGGATATCAAAGTTGCCCCCTTGAGGGAAAAGGGGGGAAAAGTTGAAATCTTAAATGGTCACCCCCTTTTTTATTGCAGATTCAGATTTTATTGGAAAAAATATGTAACTTTTGTATTGAATATTTTCTTCTGAAAATTGTAGATGGAGCCGTAATTGAGAAAAAATGCAGTGATAATAGTTTCATTTAAAAAGTCTGGAAACGGTCAAATAGCTCAAGAAATATACATCATATTGAAAAATGAGACATACGTGTCCAATATTTCAGAAAAATAGCAACTTTTATACCCCTAAGTAGATTTTTCTAAAATAAGGAACACGTATTTTTCTGTTTTTCAATCCGATATATATTTCTCGAGTTGTTCGACTGTTTCCAGACTTTTCAAAATAAACGATTCACACTTCATTTTACTCGATTACAGCACATCTACGATTTTCAGAAGAAAATGTTAAATACAAAAGTTACATATTTTTTCCTGTAGAATCTAAATCTACAATAAAAAAAGCGGGCTACCATTTAAGAGTTCAAAGTAACCCTCCTTTCCTCCCAAGGGGCAGAGTTAGGGGAGACAACTTTGATATCCCTAAATAGATTGTTTTAAAATATTGAACATGCATTTTCTCTTTTTCAATCTCATGTATATTTCTCAAGTTATTTGACCATTACCAGACTTTTCGGACACCCTGTATATACGTTTAATATACATATGTTATTGCTATGCATATAGCTTTCCATTGATTCATGGATTGGTCACTGTATGTGTAAGAACATATGCAATGCATCAGCCTCTTTTGAATTACCTAAAATCTGGCATAAGGTCTTGTTTTATTTAAAAAAAGCAATAATAAAATATTAATTTTCACGTCTACAGTTGACTATTTTTAAACACCTGCTTTTATTACACATATGATGTTGTGACTTATACTTTTCAAGATTGCTTTCAAAGATTTTTGAGAGAATAGTTTGTTTATCCTGTAGACCTTGATAATGGCATCATTTATGCATTCAAAAGATGTTGATCATTATATTAAAAGGTTTTTATAATCCCTTTTTGTGATCTACTTTTATCACTTACTAAGCATTTAAATCTGTATTTTAATAATAATTAGTGATTTTTATTGTATGATTATGTATATGATAAGCATTAAAGGACATTTCACTCAAGCAATGAAATCAGGTAATTGTGCAATTAAAACAAATTTAAGGGAATAATAAAACAGCAACTTATATCATACCAGAGAATTCATGCTGATAGAAAAACTGTTGTATCAGAAGTAACTATAATTTTAGGAAATGCTAAAATAGCAGCAAGAATAAGTGTAAAGATACCTAAACAGAAAATAAACATAAAAGGAATAAATATTCAAGAAAGAATAAAAAAGTCACAACAAATACTAAATATGTATGGAAACAGTAATGGCAATTGCATTTTAATCTTTGCATTACCTTACAAGATATATTGTATTTACTGGCCCATTTTTAGCGCATTTTTTGGTGCAAAAAAATAAGCAAGTTTTTTTTATGGTGCTTATTCTTATAAAAAGAAAAGTTAGGATAAAAAGGTAAATGATCAATAAGATGCATAATTATTATTGTATGAATAAATATTTAAGATTAAACAAATGTAAAACATTATCAACAATTCTTCGATAGTTTTTAAACCAATAATAATTATTTTTTTCTTTTTTAGAAGTATTCTTCAATAAAACATGAAAAATGAAAAAACTCTTTAAATTAGCAAACATATACAGAAGGTAATGTTAAAGCTTCAATAGAAACATTGTGTTACTAAATCTTTTTAGCACCTCTTAATGTGATCTCCCTGTATTTCTCGGATTCGAAACCAAAAAAATGTGCATGCACTTTTAACTGCTTCAATTAGAGCATATTTTCTATTGGAGCAACTATTGAATAAGTATTTTCATTAATTCTCAGTGATCTTCCAGCTGCCCTATACTTTTTTTTCAGTTCAAAATCTACCATGAACATACCACCTACAGTGAAATAGTTATTTTTTTTAAACTTCACAAATGCAAACAAATCAGCACTAATTTATCACTTATTTGATGATATTGCAAAATCAGTTACAACTCAACACACAAACAGTCATGATGTAGTTGAAGAGAAAAATAAAGAATTTGTGACTTAGAATCAAATGAAAATATTGAATAGTGAAAAGACACATGTGGTTACAATAAAATTACACCTAATTTATTAATTAAAATTATATGATATTTTTTCAAGTGAAATTATGCAAATCATCCATTTTTATTAACATTTTCTTGCAAAATTAGAGAATGAGTGAAATATGCAAGTAATAAGACATTAGATAAATTCTAAGTCTCAAGCAGAGACCATCAAATATGATTTAATTCTTTTTTAATTAAAATAAGTAAAGTTTTTTAGGTACTTTTCGGTTAGCCGGGCGCCAGTGAAATGTATGTATCTATATATACATATATATGTATACATACACACATATATGTATGTGTATATATATGTATATATATATACATGCATATATAAATGTGTGTATGTATATATATATGTATATATATGTATACATAGATATATAAATTTCACTGGCGCCCGGCTAACCGAAAAGTACCGTTTTTTAAGCTGAAGTAATTCATTGAAACTAGAAAATCTGAATAATAAATACGTAAAACTATAAATTGAAAATTTGATATGTTCTTTCAAAAAATGCAAGAAAAATCTCAAAAAATTTGGAAAAGGATTTGAATAACATGTTTTGTATGGAAATCTTATGAAAGATGCCATAATCATTAAAAGCATAAAACATTATTTTTATTAAGACAGTGTTATATAAGATAAGAATAAAATCATCATAGTACAATAAGCAACATGTTATTCAAATGCAAGCCTCATATACATGAATTACTAATTATTATAACTTCTTAAATTCAAATATTCTAATCTTTTTTTATTGGCATGTTACTCAATTTCAATTAGTCTTTTACTGAAATTATGTCAGTTTAAGCTTCTCTACATTTAAAGATATTTCAACTTCATTTAAGGTTGTTGTACTATGATGATTTTATTCTTATCTTAGATAACACTGTCTTAATAAAAATAATGTTTTATGCTTTTAATGATTATGGCATCTTTCATAAGATTTCCATACAAAAGTATTTAAAATTCACTTCATCACATACAAAAGTATCAATTTCAATAATATGAAATATTTTTAAATTAAAATATTCCATTTATATCCAATTACATAAAGCAAGACTCATCTAATATTATATTCAACAATTTTAAAAATAATTAAAATAAAACAGTATAACCAAGGCTGTAGTCAGGCATGTGCAATATGTGCCATAGCACATGGGTGTTACAATATGGGGGGTGGCATAATGTTGAACATGGAAATTTTTTTGGAGTTCTTTTTATTTATTTATTATTATTATTATTTTTTTTTTTTTTTGAGCACGGCAAAATATTGCTAGCTTGTTGTCCCCAAAAATTGTTTCCGCTCTCAAAGCTGTGTTGCCCCCAAAATTGTGCATCACTTAATCTGAATTTCATCACTTGATCTGAAACATTGACAATTTAAACCTAAGAATCTGCACACTTCAATTACAAAGTGCTATTCTAAGGTAGTTACTATGTATTTACAAATCTCTTTTTTCGGATTCTGGTCAGGGCTTAATTTGCATCGGAGCCCACAGGAGCTCAGCTCCGGTAATTCTCTGTTTTTAGTAAATATTTAAATACTAGCCAAAATTCACAGGAGCTCATAAACACTGCGTGCAATAACGCTTCCTAAATTACCCTTTCTTTTCCCTCCCATCTTTTCTATCTAAACACTTATAAATGACGCAATGTGTCGCTCACGTAAGAGATGAGAGATGAAACGGGCTCAATTTTTATATATCTTTGGGTTTGGGCAGGCTCGAGCTCAATTGGTCTTAAATTCAAAATTTTATCATTTCCATTTCAAATAATTTTAATGCTATTTTGATCAGAAGAAAGAGTAAACAGAAATAATCTTTTTCTATTCTGCATAGCTGCGAACTATTCATTTTTTGTGTTAACACTATTTCCAAATCATAATCCTGAGATTATTTAATCGCAGAATTCTGCGATTCATTAACATTAAGATTAGGCAAAGGTTTCTATTTGGAAGTAGTAATAACTAAAAAGTGGAATAGTTGATAGCTAAGTATGCACAGTAAGATGTATTTAAAATTTTTATTTTGCTAAATGAAAACAATGCTTTAAATTTTTAAAATAATGTATGAAATATAGATATGCAGATTGGAGTGACGGCGGATTGTGATTAGAGGAATACCCTACGGGTGTTAGTACTGCAGAATATTAGGGTTCTGGTACTTTTTTTTCTAAGAAATTAAAGCCTGATTTAGGTAAAATAGCTTGCTTGCTCAGTAATGATGGGTAGTTAATATTTACTAAATGTTTACCTACTTGTCAATGTCTACAAAACAAATACAAAAGCCCTAACACAATATTTTGATTATTAAACATAAAAAAAAATTGCCACGTTCGCTGTTCACTTTAAGTGCGTACAAAGAGGAAGGGATCAAATCAAGTCAGAATATATATTTGGGGTTCATCGATTACGTTTCGTTCTTACCATCGATTATGCTTACTTTTAAATATCGTTTTGGCGCCATCTAACGGTATTTAATTAAAAGAACCTTCTCTTGAAATTGTATTATTTTAGGAGAAATTCTTAAAAAGAGCCATATAACTTTAAAATTTTAATTCAATGTAAATGAAATGAAACTTATTATTATTTTTCATAAATTTTTAATTTAGTGTGATCAATTTTTAAAAACTTAGCTTATATTCACATAAAAGTAAATGGTTAAATGAACTATTTTATTTCGATTATTTTAAACCACAACATTTCTTTCCCCATCCATAATACTGCTATCTGTTATATTCAAACTGTTTCTAAACAAACCTAGGCAAAAATTGCGTCTATAGTCTATTATTTTTCATCATATATTTGATATGTAATTTTATACTATTATCATCGAAATATCGATACTAATATACCTCTAATATTTGCTATGCACGAAATATGCATCACATGCAATTAGAAAACACATTACAAAAATGTATTATGATGATAGGAAAGATTAAGCCTCCGTGTATGATAAATGAAAGCATCGCATCACGGACGAAAATACACTTATCTTCATGTCATACATACATGGTATACTATCAATCGAAAACGATACATGAATCGAAAGTTTTCTGGCGTCTGTATGTTCTTATTGATTTTCTAGTGCATAGTATTGGGTGTGGTAAGTTGGGTTTTATATATTTTTTCAACCTAAATGTTCAATCAATTTGTTTCATTCGTAGTGAATTTTTATTATTTATCACTCATTAGTATAGAGGAGATGTTATTTCGCTTGAATCTGAAAAAAAGGATTAGTTCTAAGTTATAGTAGTGTAAGTCTCATTTTCTTAAGTGCTTAACATTACACAGCCTAAGGTGCTCAAGAAAAGAAAAAATGTATTTTTAGTAGTATACTTAAAAAGCTATAATATGAAATTGGGAATACTAAGTAATATGACAACAAGTAACAATTTATCAATAAAATTAGCTCATTTATGAGAATTACCAGTGGCAGTATGGATGTGTCCATGATCTGTGTACAATAAAGTGAAAATTTGCTTGCGAAAAATCTTGCCACATTTTGGACATGAATATTCATTTCTGGTAAATAAGCTGTGTCTCATATTTATGGCAACCATAGCTGCACTTCCAGCTCAGGTGTAGAGGAGAAGAGAATCTTTTTTCACGATTGATGTCATGATATAATGGACTTGCACAGTTTCCGCTGTTTAACATTTGCACACTTAAATATGTTTGATTCTGCAATGTTTGAATATTGTAATGGTACTTTTTCGCTTGTAAAAGTGCTCTTATCTTTCACACATTACTGTGACTAACCATTGCAGTGTTGAATTCAGACATTTTTCTCTGGGAGAGATTTATCTTGCTATGGAGAAGGGGGGGGGGGGGGGAGGGGATTGTCCTTTTTGACCATTAAAAACCCAAAATCTCAAATCTTCTGGGAAGGACAGTTCAGTCCTCCGGGGAGATGTTCTCCCCTTGCCATGTCTTGAGTTCAACATTGAACCATTGAAACGAAGTGAGCTAATCTGTTTTAGGTATGATTACTTTATTGATTTTTGACAATTTTGATGTGGATCAATTTACACATTTAATGGAGATTATATGAGATATAGATCTGAAAGATAGGCATATTGTTTCAGGAGAGGTGATTAAAAGGAACTCTAGGAACCAATTTTGGATTGATTTTTTTCTTTTATCATTCGTTTTTTTTTAATCTACATGCATGATTTTTTCAATCTTCTTATGTAATTTTTTTTTTCCGCACCATATATATAGAGATTTTTAAATTTGTTTCATATACACATACATATACATACATGTGTGTATATATGTATGTATATCATTTCACTGGCGCCCGGCTAACCAAAAAGTACCTTTGTTTCTTTTGATTTAAAATTATATCCTTTTTTTTAAAAAAAAAAAAAAAACTTGGTATTCATACTATATTCAAAGTATTTCTCTGCACAATATAAGAAGTACCTATTATTTTTATATAAATTTTTGTCCACTGAATTTTATGGTGTGATTTTCTATATTTTTGTGCTAAAATAATTAGGAAAAAAAATAAGGAATTGATAAAAATAAAATTAATAATTAACTGAAATTTGTCTGGGTATGGAACCCTCACCAACAAATTTTGAAAAACAAAATTTTACCTTTTTTTTTTTTTTTTTCTTCTTTTAATTTACTATATTTTCTGTTCATTTTCAAATGTTTTTCTATGTTAATGTGCTTAAAAATGTGTTTTAAAATTTTATATTTTTTAATACAGCAGACTCACTCAAATCTGCAATTTCCTAAAACCTGCACATCATTGCTGATGTAAACAATGAAATTTGCAATTAGGATGTAGAGAGAAAATTCAAGATTTTTTTAATTATTATATATCATTAGTTATATCATTCCATGCACATTTTAATATGATATTCTAGTTAACATGGCTGAACACATGTTTTCTCATAAAGGAAGTACAGTAGAAGATCTTTATAACACAAACCTAAAAACACGAGGTTGTGCGTTATATAGAATTTTGCATTATATAGATCACATTTCACACATCATTAAATTTAGCTTGTAAAACAGGGCCAAATATGCATGAAACATACCAAAATACATTCGAGTATCTTCATATTGCATTCTTTATTACCAGAAGTTGTGCAGTTTACAATTTTTTGCATAATATAGATTACACACATTGTTAAATTTACTTTATAAACATTGTCCAAACATACCTGCATCAAATCATACCAATTTTTTCAGTAATTAGCTCCAGATTAAGGAGATAAAGTTGAACTAATGTATCAAATTTAGTCCTCTAGAGAAAAGCAACTTTTTATAAAGTGGGAATTCAGGTGTTTCTTAACTTAAAATTAATTGTTTACATCTGAGAAGTTGTGCGCTATATGGAGAATTGCGTTATATAGAATTGCATTATAAAGATCTTCTACTGTATAACATTTTTCTGAAAAAATTCATGACAGTGTTAAACTCAGTGGTGATCGTGATCTTTTTACCAAATACATTTGTGTATTAATCAAGCATTTTTTAATAATAAGTTCAGCTAAACATGAAATAAAACTTTTTTATTTTAAAATTTTTATGTAAATTATTAGTGTACCTTTATGAGGCTAGCTTCATTGAATAATTAAGGATATATAGATATATCATCATTATTATGTGCATTTAGTTATGAATTATTGTTTACTTGAACTTTACCTTTAAAATTTTAATCATGTTTTAAAATTTTCTTATTTTTTCTTATTTTACTTAATTATTTTAATGTTTTACTTTATTGTAAGTATTCATTATAATTTCAAGTGCATTATTACATTTAAATAACTGTTTAAAAAATGTAAACAAAACAGTGACCAGAAATTCACAAAATTCTAAAATCTGCACAACCTCTGGTTTAAGCTATGTGGATTTGAGGGATTCTACTGTATTACTTTGTGTTTATTTACTATTTTTTTTTTTTTTTTTTTTGTACTTCTCTATTATCCCATTGACCACTTTTCATAACAAAACACTATCACCAAACTGTAAGATTAAACACCAAAAATGCAGTCCCATTGACTTGATGTCAAAAGCATTATACGCGTTTATTATGTCAAGTGATTTTTAATTCGACTTTTGTGCGTATTTTTCATTATGTTTTGCTGATTTATTATTTTTTTCATCAATTAAAATAACAATTGTGTCCTTAAATTCTTATATTTTATTTATTTATTTTGATATTCCACTGGCAATGATCTCCCGTTTATTTGGTGTTAGAGTTTGGTTTTTTTGTTATGAAAAGTGGTCGATGGAATAATAGAGAAGTACCTTTTTTTATAATAATGTGCTTAAAAATGCCAGTTTTGAAATTGATCACAATTCTGAATTGACAAGGGAATTATTTTTTTCAATATTGCGATCACCTTCTAAATTGTAAAACATTAAACTATCTCTCAAATGAAAACATTAACTTGGAAAGTATAATCTGTAAGACAGTTAAATATTATTTTTAATTAAAAAGGAAAATTCTCATTCAAACTTTAATCAATAATATGAATAGTAAAAGTAGAAAGTTTGATAGATTAATATAACTCAGTATCATTTGAAAAATTCATTTATTTTTACTTTTTTATGTGGAATTTTTCTGTTTTTTTTTACGTTAATTTTATAGAACATTTTATAAGAAAAGTTACATATTATTTATGTTAATCCAATTCTGGACATAGAGAAAAATCAGGAGTAAAATAATTGTTATAGCTGCAGCAGGATCACGAAAAATAACATTCTAGGGTCCTCAGTAGACCCCCTTTGATATATTATGGGTGAAAAAAGATAATCTGATTGTAATCACCAGAAATATTTTAAAATTATAAAATAGAATTCTTTGAAAAAATGAAATATATCTTTAAAAAAAAAATGCAGCTGGAATTATTTACTCTTTTTGTCTGCCTTTGCCTTATAGATTCTTAGACATCGTTTTTAATATAAATGCGAATAAATAAATCAGTATTAAGAAGAGACTGCTTGGCAGCAGTTATATACTAATTCAAATGAAATAGAGTAAAACTTCGTATTATCAGACATCTCAGAAACATAAAATTTGTCTGCTATTCAGAGGTGTTTGTTATTCATATGTAAAAACATACATATATATAGGTATCAATGAAAATTGTTCGCATAATACAGGTCTCTGTTATAGGGGTTTTACTGTACTGTGTAGATGAAAATTGCGTTATTTAAAAAAAAAATGTAGTGCTAGCATATGAAAATTGTATGGGTTTTTTTCCCCCTTCTCTTTAAATTTCAAAATTAGTCACAATTTAAAATAGAAAATGCAACTGAAATGATTGTTTTATCAATTTAATCATATATTTAAAAAAAATAGTGTTAAATTAAAAAAGGAAAATATCTGTAAAATCTCTGAAACTGAAAGACTAAATTTTTAATTGTAAAAATTATTTATTCATTTATTTTGGAAATCTGAATGGATAGTCAAGCAGGCAACTAATATTCTATTTTCAAAACTTAATAAAATAAAATGGAACCACCAAGAAAACAAGCCTTTTACATTAAAAAAAATTGCAAAGATTGAAGCATCTGTCTGAACATTTTGGGAGAACATTCATTAAAAAAATATATAAATATACATATGAAAATTAACATGAAACCACCAAGGAAACAAGCCTTTTACATTAAAACAAAATTGCAAAGATTGAAGCATCTGTCTGAATGTTTTGGGAAAACATTAATTAAAAAAATATATAGTCAAATTGCAATTAGTGCAGAGGCACTTCCAGCCCTCAGATGTCTGGAGGACATGTTGCTTTTTCAGATTTTTTGTGTATTTCCATTTGAAAAAAAATGCTGTTTTGCAGAAATATTATTTGTTCTGTATGTGTGAGTGGGGAAGGTAGTGGTTTCTATGACTTACCCTTGAAGCAGTGTATATACATTTTCAAATTTTATAAGTTTCTTTCTTTTAAGTTTTCTTTTTAAATGGTGACTAAAGGGTAAAACACACACACTGGGAAAATTTCATTAGTGGCCAGTTGTAGCAGTTTTATAAGTGGCCACTTTTTTATTTAAAAGTTCTGAACAGTAAACTTTTGTTAAAATTTCAATTGGTATTAATCTAAAATTAAAAGCCCAAATAAATATGTTAATATAAACATATTTCAACCAGCAAAAGTAGAATCCTTGATGAAATGTTAACAAATTTTTCTCTTTCCTTGTAGAAAAGTGGCCATAAGGTGGCCGCTGACAGACAAATTTTTAATAGCCACTTTTTGTTTATTTAATGGCCTGGTAGCTAGTGCTAATTTTTATCCCTTTACCTCCAAAAGTTAAAAAAATCTGCAATTTGTGAATGCCTGTTGTCCACATTTTATCTATAAATATAAACATATAACTTTTAATTCTTGAAACTTTTCATTATGATAAGCAATTTATGATTTTCTCAAATTCAGGTCTTTCATACATATTAATCACATACATATTAACAAATGACTTTTTAAATTATTTGTCCTTCAAAATTATAGCATTAAAATCTGTTAATTATATCAATTTTCAGATTTTTTTTTTTTTTCCAGTAGCATAATGTAATTATAGTTCAGCACAACTCTTCTATAAACTGCTTTGGCAACTATTTGTTTGGCTTTGAAGACTTTGGATTGTCTTACATTTCTGGCAAACTGGCACAGATTTCTTGGTACCTTTTACTTTGCTGACAAACATAGTGTATGTATGTCTTCTTCTTATTATTATTTTATGCTTTTTTTAATTTTTGTTTGACATGAGAGCAGTATTTAATACTTTTAAAAATTATATATATTTTTAAGTTTTCAGAAAGTGTAAAAACTAGACTGGACAAAATTCAAAATTTCGCCATACAGATCCAAAGGCATGTTCTACTATTTCAGATATTGAAGTGTGCATTATATATTTGGAGAAATTACAATTTGGATTGTAAAAGCGTGCATTTATTTGTCCATATTTTTAATTTTCTTTTGCTATTTTGCATAAATTATATTACTTCTCCAATATTTGTGTCTTTGATATTATTTTTTCATGTTTTTCAATATACAGCCATGGAAAAAATTATAAGGACACGTTGAAAAACGAGTAATATGTGTTAAAGTAATCCTCAATTGAAAACAAAATCAAACATAATTTATTACTCATAATTAGGAAACATTAGGAACCTATTAATACGAAATTTAATTACAATAAAGTTTATAAATCACATATTAATAGAAATATATGACGTGAAACATGGAAAAAATTATAAGGACATAATGAAATATGTCTGGACAGAAATTAACCCTTAACCGGAAACGTGAAAATTCAGAACACAAACAGAAACGTGCCGTCTGTGAGACTGCTAAATTTTAAAAATTGCTATAAAAATTTAAAAAGAAAACAACTCTTAATAATTTACCAAATAGTGAACTTAAACGTTTATTCTTTAATAGTAATGCAATAACAGAAACAAATTTTTAATATAACAGCATAAAAATAAGTTTTGAATGTCGGAGACAGGAAATATTTCAAAATTACACACTATTATTCAAATATTTACATTTTCGACAAAATAATGAAATAAATGCAAATATTTTTATATATATTAGTAGAATATGAATTTAAAAAATATATTATACAGTAAAATTAACAAAACATTTAATAGTAAATATTGCAGCATGTTCTGAATATCCACGTTTTTTATGCAATCCTTGCATTTAGGTTTGGAGCATTGCATGCATACAGGCTTCCGGCACTGTACACACAGATATTTTGTCATTCTATGGTTGGTTCTATGACACAAAAACATGCTTTGCGTTTGAAAAGTATTAAGTCATCATCTACCTGGGGCACATTTTCAACAGGTTTTTGCAGAATGCGAGCTATTATAAAGCGCAATTCCCGGGGTAGCTGGGGATTTTCTAGTCGTCTCTCCATATTACTCTCTTTCATATTACTGGCCAGAGTATCATATTTCATTCGCATTTGAATTATTTTATGGTTTGTCCATTTCACTATATGTAGTAACATATCATTTGTACATAACAACTGCCAGACAGAGAATAGATCTGCCTTTTATCTGAAATCACTAGCTTTCCCTCTTAAAACTGGCACTTTTATAATATTGTGTTTTCTTGTTCTTGACGAGGAGCGAACTTCTGAAACAGACCATCGGTACCGATTTTTTTATGTATCTATTTCGTATCTGCGTTTGCTACTTTTTCATAATTTCTTATATCTTCATTTTCGCTTTCATTAGAATTTTCTGACGATGTTGAATCCCTTTCGTGTTCAGAATTTATATATTCATCATCTGAAATACTTTCCACATCGCTTATGTCACTTCGTACTTCATCAAACCATCGCAAAATAGTCTCTTCAAAGTCTTTATCATCATAGAGTACCCGCATTGACGGCCCCGCCATCTTGATATCAGAAAGAAAAAAAAATACATAAACGGAAACATGCCGTCTGACAGACTGCGTCGTAAAGAAAATATTTTTTCTTTCAACAACTAAAAAAGTGCAGGTGTTGCAAATGGGTGGGGGTGGAGAGGACCAATAGTGTAAGGATTAGATGGCGTGATACGGTTGAGGACACGTTCATTTTTGCTTAAAGGGTAGATATGTAGACACAACCGTCTCACAGACGGTACGTTTCCGGTTAAGGGTTAATATTCTACAAAATCATCTTTTTTTCAATGACCCTTATTAATTGTTTAGTTATTGACTCAGAAAGTCCAGTTAAAGTTTGTTTAGAAATGTTTCTCCACACTAATTCCACAGATGATATCAAATTGTCTGTTTTTGCATATTGTGTGCCATGCTTATATACTTCTCTAGCTAAAATGCCCCACAGATTCTTTGTGGGGAAAATCAGGGCTTCTTAGCAGCCAATCTAAAAGTTAGACAGAATTGGTCTCGAACCATGATTACATGTCAACTTGTATTGTCTTGTTGAAACAAATAATCACCACCTGTGATAAGGGGTTCTTCAGGGAATAATTTTTCAGCTAGCATATCCACTTATGATTCTGAATTCATGTGTCCTTGAATGGACACGATTGGTGTTCCATTGGCTGCAAAACCTGCCCACACCATCACAGAACCTACTTCGAATTGGCGTTTGGAAAAAAAGGTTTATCTTTCCACAAGTCATACCAAGAATGGCAAAAATCATCTGGTCTGTCCAAATTAGATATTTTTTTGTCCAAAAATACCACATCTTTCCAGTGAGACCCAAAAGAAACATGTTTCTTTGCAAATTCCAATCTAATCTTCTTATGTAATTTTGTAAGTGGTGGACGTGACCGTAGTTTACCATATATAACATTGGGATTCTTTTCCAGAACATTACGCACTGTTCGGCTAGTGCATGGTAGACTCCATTTCTGTTTTAATTTGAGTAAAACTCTGTTTTTTTAAGCAAGCTCGACGTGCAATTTAATGTTTCTGGTGCATAGTCAGAGAAACAGGCCTAACTGAATGTTTCTTCTTGCCATAATCTTTTGGATTCTTCAAGAAATTATAAATTACTGTTTTAGATCCGTTTATATTCCTTGCAATTTCACGTCCACTCATTCCACATTTTGTGTAAGCAATGATTTTTCCCTTTTCAAATTCAGATAGTTGTGTGTTCTTTGGTATGATAAAGAACAAGAGAAACTGAACAATCTTATTGCACAACAGTTTTAGGCTACTTTAATCAATTCTATGGTATTACCAAATATACAAAATTTTGTTTACGATTTCAAAAGAAATGCGTGTTCTTATAATTTTTTACAAGTTGCAAGCTATTAAAACCTTTTTAAATTCATGCCTTTTAATGATTTTTCAAAATTTCAACTCAGAGTTTGTTTGGAAAAGTTCCATTTAAAGCATTTTTATCATACAAATATTTGCATAATTTTCTAGCCAAGTGGCTCCTACATTTGGCGACTTTTCGCTAGTCCTTATCATTTTTTCCATGACTGTAATAAACAGATATTTCTCATGAAAGTTAAGTTCGGTTATAAATTATTGTAGTTACAGTATTATTTATTAAAAAAGTAACTCTCTAAAAGAAGAGATGCTGGCAAACAGAGCCACAGCAACATTATGAGCAAGTAAGGGAATGCTTGAGATAAAACAATTAAGTGAGGAGATGCTGTCTCCCCGTGTCTATATTATTTGGTCAATCTAATTCATGATGTAGAGGGGTGTGGGAGGATATATGGCTTAATCTTGCACATCTTCAAAGATGTATTTTTTGTGCAAATAATGCAGAGCTTTTTCAAGGTTTTCATGGTTTAGTGTTAGCCATGATAGATACTCCCCTTGTATCCTTATTTGTTTCTGGTATGTATCAGCTGTGTGAGATAGTATTACCAATAAATAGGAAAATCCCTTCAAAGTTAAATAAAAAAAATCTAAATTGCGTTTTGGAAAACTCTCTGAGTTATTGTCAGTTCTTCCTGTAGTTTCATGCCAAATTTTGCTGCGGCGAGATTTCCCTTTACAGTCTGAAGCTGTGCATGTACAGTAGACTTCCTCAAATCTGCAATCTAAAAATCCACAAACGTCGAAAATCTGCACATTGCTTCAGATGTAAACAGTGAAACTCAAAGTTAAGATGTAGGAGGAAATTTTAAGATTTTTAAAATTTTTATATCATTCCATACTCATTTTAATATTAATATCATTGAACGCGTGCATTCTCATAAAGGAAGTATAAATTTATTTCTGAAAAAATTCAAAATAGCACTGATATCGTAGTGATTGTGATATTTTTATCAAATACCGGGTGATTATAATTAAAGTTACGATTTCAAAAATCGATAATTTTAAAACTACTGGTCAGAATGACTGGATATTTTAGCAGAACAATTGTGAAACAATGGAATTTTATTTGGCGAAGGAAAAAAATAATTCTAAAATGTGCCGATAGATGGCGCTGTCAGGGTAATGTCAGGGGAAAGACCAAAAATTTATTCTTTAAACACAGGAATGTCGTTAACCAAAAGAAAAAAAAACAGAGTTCAGGGATTTACTAAAAATGTATTAGCAAAAAGACAAGAATACGTGTTTACAGCGACAAAAAAAAAAAAAAAAAAAAAAAAAAAAAAATGCTTTAATGGAACAGACACTTTACTGATGATTAAAGTATAAGTTGTTCGATATGCTCTCCGCCTTGTTCCGCTACTAATTAGAAGCGTAAAACGGCATGCTCCAAAACAGATCGGAGGGTATCTGTACTGATGCAATGGGTGTGGTGTGTAGTTCTTTCCTTCAAGTCGGCTAGATTCTCAATTTGCCTGCTGTAAACAACATTCTTCAGGTATCCATATTTGCCACGTATTAGTAATTTGCATATATCTAGACAATCTGACCCTGACAGCGCCATCTATCGGCATATTTTGGAACTATTTTTTTCCTTCGCCAAACAAAATTCCATTGCCTCACGATTGTTTTGTTAAAATATCAAATCATTCTAACCAATAGTTTTAAAATTATCGATTTTTGAAATTGTAACTTTAATTATAATCACCTGGTATATTTATGTACATGTACAGTAGAACTTCCCTTTAACGAAGTCCCTATTTAACGAAGTTTTCTATTTAACGAAGTTTTCTATTTAACGAAATTTTCCGCAGAACTTTGACTTTGAACACCATTAGCATGTAAATTAATCTCCATATTACGAAAAATATATTCTATATAACGAAGTTTATTCCACTTTTGTACCTGTAATCAAACTAAGAGGTTGCTGTTGTGATGGATATGCGAATTTATTTCAGCGGATTGTACGAAAATGAATGTTTAAATAATTTCCATTCTGCTTGGTGCTAAATAAAACAATTTTTTTTCACATTAAGAAAACACTTGTTATGATTACTCTCTCAAACCGAGACTCCAGCGCTAACAATTAGGGAAGTCAAAATCCCCTTTTTTACATTCAATGATATAGAAGATGCAGTGACGTAATGGCGTCAGATGCATTGAAGCAAAAAATATCAATTAGAGTCAGATAGTTACCATTCTGAACTTCCATTGCTCATAGACAATTTCTTTGTGCATGCTTCAAAATGCAAATCGAACATCAAAGTTATTTTTGTTCCTGCTAATACAACTTCAAAACTTCAGCCATTAGTCTAAGCAATAATAAAAAATCTTGAAGTACATTGTCGAAAAAGTCCGAAAAAAGAGAATATAGTGAAAACATTAGTTTGAGAACCTGTGTATCAGAACTGATGAAAGGTTGAGCCAAAGCTTGGGAATGTGACGTGATGTCATCGACCGTACACAACTGTTTTGTAAAAAATGGTTTCATAATTGAAACTGAATCAAATGCTTCTGAATCCAATATCTGTTTGTCATATCTGAAGGAAAAATTTCATGAATTTAAGTTGATTTCTATTTAACGAATTTTCTTCATAACGAAGTTTTTAAGTGAAACGATGAGACTTCGTTAAATGGAAGTTTTACTGTATTTATCAAGTTTTTTTGGTTATTAAGTCTGGCTAAACATAAAATAAAATTTCTTTATTTTACAGTTTTTATGTAAATTAAGATTGTACCTTTATATTATGAGAGTGTCATTGAATAATTTAAAAAAATGTAGGTCATCATTATTATGTATATTTAGTGATGTATTATTATTTATTTATTTGACCGTAACTTTTAATATTTTAATTATATTTTTAATTTAATTTAATTTTAATATTGTCCTTAATTATTTCAGTATTTTAACATTGATTATAACTTTCAGTGCATTATTGCATTCACATTGCTGTTTAAAAAATGTAAAGAAAACCGTGACCATAAGTATGCAAAATTCTAAAATCCCCACAACTTCTGGTCCCAAGTTGTGCTGGTTGGAGAAAGTCTTCTGTACAAACCAATTTAATTCTTTTATTAATAGATAATAAAGAGAATCATTTGGTTAAGAAGTTTAAGAATTATGGAGGTTTAAAGTTTGGAAATTCTAATGTCGAATTCATAAGTGATTGTTGCAAAACAAATTTCAAGGCAGTTGGTATTTTATGCATAACTCAAACACTACTTGGCAGAAAGCTCTGCATTTTTTATGCCCATATTTGAAGTTTTAGAATCAATTTTCTGTTAAAAAATTTATAGGTTACAATTCATATTTTTTTTTTCAAAAATTAACTTCAATATATATATATATAATTTGGAAATAAAATTTGTTTAACAGAAATTAATTTCTAAAAACTTTAAATACGCAAATACAAAATTAGAGCTCATTCCACAAGTATTCTTTGACTTATTCTTAAAAAAATAACTCTATTGCAATCTGTTTTTGAATGATAAAGAGTGAATATAACATTAGGAATTCCAAACTTTAAACTTTCATAATTGATAAATTGATTGACTGAATCACTTTCTGTTTTGTATTCTAAGGTAAAATTTATTTCTCAAGACAGACAGATATTCCGATTGAGTGAAAAAAACTTGTTGATCTATATATTAAAATGTATTTATAAGCCTTTCTCTGTCCTGTTTTTCAGTTTAAGCAAATACATCTTTACATTTAATGATTTTCATGTATAATGTATATCGTATACAGCAATACCTCAATTTTTGTTGACTTCGGTTATCGTTGGTTTTGGTTTTCGTCTATTTTCTCCTCGAAATTTTTTTTTTCAGTTTTCGTCAGTTGTCTCGGATTTCATTTGTATCCTGTGTATTTTTGTGCTTTTTTGTATTAATTGCGAGTGCTCCATCATGGAACTAAAGAATGTTTCTTGTAAGCAACTTATTTAATAATAATGACTTGCCCCATTTTAGGTAAATCTTATATAGGCGGCAGAAACAGACCACTTTGGACAGCTTCTTTGAGCGACATTGGTCCTCTGACTCTGAAGCTAGTCCTACTGCCAATAGACCAAAAAGGGAAGTGACCCCAGATACAGTGCATTGATATCATATGCTAAGAACACTATATTAGTTTCTTATTGTTTTTAGTATTAAACGTTATACTTATTCTCTATAAAATGTGTTTTGGATATGTATTTTGGAGTATTTAGGATAAATTAATTGGATTTACATAGATTCATATAATTGACTCAGTTTTTGTCATTTTCAGGTTTTGCCGATTGTTTTCAGACAGATTATCGACAAAAACTGAGGTATCACTGTATAAATCGTCAGATATGCTGTCAAAATTAATCACCCAAATTAAGAATTTGGTACAATTTCAGTATGAAGCCTTTGTTTAAAACATAAATTGGATAAAGACATAATATCCAGCCAAATATTTTTTTTGTTTTTCCTTGAAACATTTTTTCATTGAAATATGTGGGCTATTATCTTTCTTTTCTTATTTTTGCATGACTATATTTCATATTATGTACACCATCGCAGTTAAGCACCAGTGAATGTAACATTGTGCTTATTTACTATTGATAAATGTACTCATACTGTTTGGCAACTGATTTATTGAGTCAATGGTAGATGAAAAAGTAAAAAAAGTACTGGAAATTTTCACGTTTGTTATAATTTCAATATAGAGATCCCTATCTAAGCATATTTTATATATTATATTAATATTATAAGAAAGCACAATACTCATCAAATGGCCATTCTGTTTCTCTTTGTAATAGTTTGTCCATTAAAATATGTGTTTTTTGTTATTCTTATTACACTGACTGTACAAACAGTTAAATGTATTTTTTTATTTAAATTTTTCTAAAAACTTAAACTAATTTTTAGATAAAGTAAATTAATAATTACAATTAACAAGACTCATTAAAAAACTTTTTTTTTAAATTTCAGATATAACAGGAAAAGGAAGATTCATTCATCTTTGAAGGTTACAAAATATTTTATTAGGAACAAGATACAGAAATATTTTATACATGCCAGTAAAAAAGTGAATGTACCTGTGAAAATTAACTTTGAAGTAAATTATTTTATCCAAGTTGAATTTCTCTGACTTATTTTCACACCAAAACTGGTGGAAATTTTGTTTCTGTTAAGTGTGTTCTAAGATTTTCTCAAACTGTAAATGCAACACTAAAAAACTAATACTTTATCCTGTCACAAATAAAAAAACTATTAGGAAACATTTATATTTCTGTAGCATGTCTGAAAAAAGTTCGAAAGCAGAGTGCCCTACAAAAGAACGTCTCTCTACTGACAGTGAAGACAAGAGTGATGGTGGGGGCTCTTTAAAATATGTTCAACATGATGATCAACCAATTCATACAACTGAAAAGACATTCATTTGTGAAACATGCTCCAAAGTGTTTTCTAAGAGTCTTCAACTGAAGAATCATCTTAGAATTCATACAGCAGAAAAATCATTTGTTTGTGAAATGTGTTTTAAAGGCTTTTCTCGAAAAGGACATCTAAAACGACATCTTAGTATCCATACAGGAGAAACGCCATTCATTTGTGAAGTGTGTTTCAAAGAATTTTCTCATAAAGCAAATCTAAATGTACATCTCCGTACACATACCGGAGACAAGCCATTTATTTGTGAAGTGTGTAATAAAGGATTTTCTCATAAATCAAATCTAAATGTACATCTCCGTATACATACAGGTGAAAAACCATTCTTTTGTGGAGTATGCTTGAAAGGATTTTCTGATAATAGTGTATTAAGGAGACATTTTAAAACTCATGAATGAAAAAATAAATTTATTTGTAAATTAAGTTTAAATTTACATACACATACACATGAAAACATTCCTTTGTGAAGTATGCTTGAAGGGATTTTATGATAATAGTGACATGGAATAGGGGACATTAATAGGGACATGTGATAATAGTCAACTATGGAGACATTCCAAAACAAAGCAAAAGTAATTTATTTCTCAGTAAGTTACTTTAAGAACACCATTCTACTATCATATAGAGAGAAATACAACTTTTTGTTTGTGAAGCAAATTATAAATTGCTTGTTAATCTTAGATGTCTTTTTTTTTCCAGTCTATTTCTCAGTTTAGTCAGAACAAATCCGAAAGTAAAAAATAGTCTTTCAACTAACAACTGTAAAAAATACTTGTAATGTTAGAAACTAATTTGACAAATAAAACTGTGTCTGACAATAATAAAGAAAAACGTTTTCTCCAAAGAGCAATATACAATGTCTTTTGAAGGCTTTTTTTTTTCAGATGTATGTTAAGGAGACCAAATTGTTTGAAATGATGAAACATTGCATTGTTTGTTATTAATTTTATAATATTTGAATCTTCAAGAATGTCATACAGTTTGTCTGATAGACAAAGCTCTAAAATTACAGTCGTATGACTGGTAAAAGCTGAGTCACGGACCAGGGATACCAGTGTGGATTTCGTGTTTTTTCTCCAGTTTTCAAAAAATCTGCCTCAATTTTTAAAATCCAAATACGTAAAATACTTAATGTGCATACATTTTTTTTTCTAATGTTGTCTTTTGTTAAAAAAAAATATTTATATTTATCTTTTCAAAAAAATTCTTTTATGAATGCCGATTGCGTGTTTTTTTGTTTTTGGTGCAGATTGAAAAATCTCCATCCACTTTTTGAATTGAAAAATAAGAAAATGAAACATAACACCTTATTCCTGGTACTTTTTCAATAATAACGATCTCTTTATTAAAAAAAAAATAATATTTACTATGTAAAAAAAATTTATAAGTCATTTTGCAAATTTGCCAGACTCTTTTTTTTTTGTTGTTGTTGTTGTCAGTACTGTCCCAAACATCAATTGTGTTGCACCAGAAAACGCATCTTCTAACTTTATGATATTTGCGTTTTAAATCAGGGAGTGGGTGGCATTTAAAATTATTTAAGACTTATTTTTTCACGAACTTTTAGGCAGAATGTAAAGTTTATTATAGCTAAATGTCAGAATTAGTACCTTAGTTTGTTTAGTTTGATTTTCAATTACAATATAAAATCGTAAACATTTGAGGATGTACACTGCCAAAGACAGTGGCTATCCCAATTCTAGGTGCGTTCACACAGATATCCATCTAAAAACAAATTCGAGGGTGTGCGCTGCCGAATGCAGTGGAATCTCCAATATTACATTCGTTTGGAATGAATTTTGTTAAAAAATATATAATCTGAGCAGATCAGGGCTTCACGTGTACGCTGCCAAACGCAGTGGGAACCCTAAATCTAGGTTTCTTTGGAAATTTTTTATTTAAAAATATAAAATCATACAAATTTGTATGCTGACAATGTGAGTAGGGTCCCTACATTAGGTTCGTTTGGAAAGATTTTCATTTAAAAATATAAATCATTCAACACTGATTTTAGATATATTTAAGGTTATCATGCGGCCGGGCGGGCCAGGTAGTTAAAAAATGTATACTTTCCTTTGTTCAATTTATTTCATAGTTATAGTTTTTCTATAAATGAACCATTATAATTTTTCTAAGAAAAGTTATTTTTTTATAACAATAACTATAGAAAATAATGATATTATTATTTAACTAGTATATAACACCTGTCAAAAATGACGGAATGTTGATCTGCGTTTCATTTTCATAAGACTTCATACAAACAAACAGCATGAAGATTTTGTTACTGAAAGGTTTGTATTGTAGAAAAGTACATTTTAAGAATGGCAAATGATTTCTACAAATACAAATGATGAGGATTTTTTTTTAACTCAATATTTAATTTCTGAAATGGTTCAACAATTGGACTAAACATTCAAAAATAGTTAAAAAATAATCCATGTGCGAAAGTTTTTGAAAAAAACATATTAATGAGTTTCTAAAGAGCTTGACTCACAGCTCATTGTTTGGTTACATAAGAAAAATTAAATGCAAATTCTGTAATGGTTTAACGATTGTACAAAACATTAAAATTTTGTTCATTTTAAATTTTCTTAGTTAATAGTATAATAGAGTTTAATTTTAAAATTTCTTGAAGAACAAAGTTTTCCAGTCATGAAGAAACAAATACATAGCAAAAAACATAAAAAGAGACAGAAAAGTGCATTTTTTTGGATATTAGCTTCTTAATTCACAGTAGGAAAATATCCCATTTAAAATGACAGAAAAAACGAAGTTTTCCAGTAATGAAGAAATAGTTAAAATAAATACAATGACGAAAGTAGATAATATAACTTTAACTTTTAAAAGTATTCATCAAATTAAAACCTGATTTTGTGTTATTTAAAATATATGCCTGAAAAAACCAAAATAAATTTTGATCATTAAAAATCATCTTATATTATTTCTTAAGTATATTGAAATTATTAAATGCATTAGTAAGACTGAAAAATATCTTTTCAGATTCTCTTTTTAAATTACATTTTTTTTCTTTTTTTCACTACAAAGTTAGGTTTAAACGTTACTATGTTAAAAATCAAAATTTGATCTGCATTGATATAATTAACATATGTGATATGCGGTACTATGTATTCCTTATATTTTAACTGTGTTTCATAAGAAATATTAATTTTACAATGCAAGCAAAATTTCAGAATTTAATTGGATATAAGCTAGGCGATTAAAATTTGATTTAACCAAGTTAGATTTTTAAGAAAGATATGATATTAAGCTGAAGCTTTTAAAAGTTGATCTTGAAATAAATCAATACAACCTGAATTTTTCTTAGTTTAAAAATATGCTTATATGCATTTTATATTATTTTACAACTTTATTATTATATTATAAAATATTTTTTCCAACAGAAAAATCTTTGTTTATATTAATTGTCCATAGATGGTGCTAAAATAGGCTTATATACATTTTACATTATTTTACAACTTTATTAATATTTTATATAAAATATATTTTTCAACAAAAACTTCCTTCGTTTATATTTATTGCCAATAGATGGCACCAGAATGTAAAATACTGATGGATCATCGCAAAGCCTCTCTATGAAAGCTATCTATCATCGCTATTTCTGAAAAAAGTGCTTACAGAAAAAAATGCTTACAGAAATAAATTAAAGAAATCCTTTGAATTATTTAAAGAATTTAATATGCTTTTACAAATATTTTAAGAGCATAATCAGATATTTTAATGAAGCGTTCAAAGAGTCATTCATTTTTTTCTAGATATGGGATTTGTGTTTCTGAATGGCAACAGTATTCGTTTGTTTACATCAGGTAATCGGATGTTTAATCTGTTATTTTTTATTTAAAACTTAAAACATTATAACTGGATATGATATACATGTTTTATATGAAAATATGCTGAACAGACATTATTTCAAGTAGAAGAAATTATCATTTAGTGGTCATGTGTTAGCATATGTTTTTTAGTAAGCCTAACATGGCGTTTAACTACGGTCAACTTGCAGACCAGAGTGGTGCAGCCCGGATTGGTTACAGACACTTTCTTGCCTTCAGATTTTATTATAAGTCGATAGATTGTGCAAATTTTGTTCAAAATAAATTTTGTAGGCCATTATTGTAAATAAAAAATCGACACTTGTCTTGTAACTATTGCTGCATCTGCAAACCACAGTTTTCAGATTCCCAATTTTATGTAAGGTGTAAAAGTTGATCCCTGACTTTTCTTTGCAACTTGGTGGTTTAAAAAGTCGACTTACGCATAGGAAAGTGTGGTATGTGTTTTTATATTGATAACAAAAGATACAGTCCAAATAAGGCTCTGAGCAGTTTTTTTAATAGAAATAAACTTAAACAGAATAAAAGGAACAATTCCTTTCTATTCATCCTTATATGATGAAAAGAAAACTTTTTTAAATCTTGTTATTTATACAGTTTTCAAGAATAGTAACTTAAAAAATTTCAATTATTTTTATTTTATTATCTTAAACATTTTTTATAAAAAATTTAACGACTTCAAATGGATACTTTTATAATTTAAACTTACTGTAGGACAACACAGTGTTTTATTATATTATAGAGTGGAAGAATAAAATACTTTATTTGGTAACATCATGGCTATTTCAGAATTGATACATATCTTATGGAACAAAAAAAGTCAAGTATGTATTTCTTTCTCACTGCATAAGACTCTTTACAAACCTGAAAAGAGACAAGATTTTTTTTCTGAAATAGTGATTTTTAAATTTACATAGTTTTTTCAAACAAGGTCTTTTTACATTATCGGATGTTTTGCTTATATATTTCAAGTGTAATTTAAATATAATGGATTAAAAAGGAAAATACAGTCAGCTCTCTATACGAAATCTGCAGTGTTTTAAACTGAAGGTTTTTCAGGTTATTGAAATTTTGTGGATTACACATCATCCATCTCAAGCAACACAGACATTTGGCATTTGAAGGAGATTGCTTTGAGACCTATAAGCTACAAGGCTGTTGTCTCGAATGATCCATATATTTTATTCACAGAAAAAGATACAGAACTTTGATAAAATTATATAACTCTTCTTGGGGATGGGATAGACACAGGGAAGTTGGCAGCACTGAAGATACACACACAATGACATCCATGCCTCACCTAGGATTTGAACACTGGGCCCTCACCATGGCTGATGCCTCCGCTACCAACCACGCTGCCAGGCGGTGTAACACAGACTGTTGGCTTTGATTTTTTTTGTTGTTATTTATTTGGAAGGGTGTTACTGTTGGGGAAAGTAAGAAAAACAACAGTGGGCCAATATTCAATATGGGCATATTTTATTAAGTGATAATTCTACTTGTAGCTATGGAAATATTTCATCCGAATTTGAAGATTTTTATTTGCACTTTAGATGATGGAAACTTTTATTGGCAGTACTCAAGTTTGGATGAAATATTTACTGATTACGAAGTGAGTGATGTACTGTGTAATAGACCAAAATGCAACTTCCCAGTTTGATTTCAGAGCAACGTTGGTCGAGTAGATTGTAACCCATAGTAGAACATGATATGCCTCTAACGATTTGCTGCATAATTTAAAAAAATTAGGTTATGATCTTCCAATTGATTTGTGTTATTTTGCAAAAATACCCATGTGCTGTACTGACAAAACAATTAAATAATGGGACACTAATTTTATTTGCTTTTAAAATTGGACAGTAATCTTGTTTGATTTCTTCAGGCTTCTGAATGACAGATTTAATTCAGGTGTAATCAAAAGTAATTATCCTATTATCAATTTTTGCAATGATGATAATTTCCTACCTGTACCATTATTTATAAATGATCTATCTATATCTAGTAATATACAGCTTTGACCTACGCTTAGGAGATGACTTGTCACTTAACAAGCAGCAGTTTGTAATTTCATTTTGCAAGGGTAAATATGAATCACAGGGAAATGAATATCTCTCGACACTTGACAATGCAATTGGAAACCTTAAAAAAAATTGATTAAGTGATTATAGGTAATAGAAAATACAAATATATTTGGTTCCTTTGGCACCAGGACATAATTCCTAATATAAAAAATGTATAAGAGAAGGGCAACGAGATAATGGAAGAATTTTTTTCTATTAATTAAATGCTTCTAAACGAAGTGCTGTTGATTTTCAAACATATACTGATGACTATCAAGTGGTCATATTGCTTCTAATTCTCTTGAATTAGGATTGATTTTTCAAATAACTTTTGGCTACATGCATTTGCCAATACTAGGTGTCATATGTAAATAGTTCAATTTATGGATATCAGGACCCAAAACTCATAAATCTGTCGAATTCAGTAACTGATATAAAAGCATGCATCATATCAGAATTTATATGTAAACATAGGATAATCTGCAATTTAATACATTTGAAGGCTATAGAATTTAGATTATACATAAATGCTTCTATGTTGAACCTTTAGGCAAAACAAATTTAGAAGCACTTTCTCTTGTTATTTTGTGCTTTATGTATTTTTTCAAGAGAATATATTTGTGTGCCAGAATATAACTATTGTGCTAAGAAAAAAAATATTTTGTTAGTCTTATGTCACAGTTTTACTCTAGTAAAGCGCTGATGTAGAATGTTTATTCTTTAATACATGTGTCTGATGATGTTCTTAATTTTGGCACTGTTCATAATTTCAGTTCATTTCCATGTGAGTCTTTTTTACAAACTATTAAATTTACTTTACTGAAGATCTGTCTTGCAAAATTTATAATACATAATTGTATTTTTATTTACATTCTTATACTGCATATTTAGCCTTTAACTAAGTTATATTTCATTTTTTCGTGTGTACATTTAAATGTTTCATAGCTTAAGGGTGTTCTCAAAAGAATGTTTCTTCAGAAAACTTTCTGGCATATATTTATGGACTCACTTTTTTAAACATAAAAGCATGATACTTGCAGATATGACTGTTGAAGTGATTGGGAATTGAATGCTTTATAACTTTTCGTTAAATGGATTTACATCTTGAGTTATGTATGATTGTTGTCTCATAATAACCTTTATTAGACTGACACATTTAGAAATTTTGTTTGTGACAATATTTTCTGAAAAATCTGCTGCCTTTATCAAAAATTGTAAAAATCTATTTGATTTCATAGTTTCTCAATAAGAGCATCTGTCAATTTCGTGTATTTACAAACAATGACTAGCCTGTTTGGATTTGAAAACAGTCTCAAGAATATAATTTATATCCTAAATAAAAAGACACAGAAAGTTTATTTAGAATTTCAAAAAAAGTGCGATATATGCTTATCAATTGTATGGAATGAGTTATTTCGATCTCCTGCTGTTAAGATTGAATTTGCTTTTTCAATAGAAAATATAAAGCAGTGTTCCCCAAATGCTGGACTGCTTTAAAATCTCAAAAGAGTGATATTGGGGTTCTAAAAAATTGTAGTAACAGACTAAAAATCGAGTTCGAGTTCACAATTAAACTATCAATTTTTCTATCAAACCTGAAGAAGATTCATTACAAGAAACAACATTACACTTCATAATAACTAGTATGTATTTTTTTTTTTTTTTTTAATTTTAGAAGAGTTAAAATTTTTATTAAAATACTTGAATATTGTATTTGGCATTTTAAATATATTTTCATTTATTTTGAAGATGATGTATATAAAAATGAAAGGAGAGAGGGGGGAAGGGGTGGGGGAGGCAAATTTTAGTGGATCACAAGGGAGAAGTATAGCTGTGAATTTTTATTTAATCTCATTTTTATGTGAAGTTACAGGTCGGTTTTCAATTTTTTTTACTTGTGCAGCCCTCTATTAAGAATGAAAGTATATAGCGGAGACTCCTCAGGTCTGTATCCAATGACTTACAACTTTATGATATTTATGTTTCTGATGAGAAAAAAGAGGAAAGAGGTATACAGTTAAGAAATTTTACAATGTGTTCATGCAATAAAATTATAATTTAAATATTAAAATTTAATGTACTACGGAACCATTTATCTGGAAACCAGTTATCCAGAATGATATTTCTAATTGACTGATTTCAGAATCTCTATAAAAAAGCAGAATACAATGCCAGTTTGTCATTACAGCCTGCATGTCATAATATGATGCCAACATCAAATATTTGAAATGTTAGGTATTGGACATTTTGATTTTTATACAGAAGAAATAGGGGAATTTTTGTTTGAGATGTATTTCAATGAATTGTCTTCTTTCAAATTCTGAATAAAGAGATTGGATTCTTAATCTGAGTAATTACCTTGAAATCAGAAACAACGTCACAGCCACATAAACTGTGCAAATTTGATCGAATGTATGTTGCAATCATGCACGATCAGTTATCCAGAATACATCTGACCTCCAACACACATTTTGTATACATGGTTCTTATACTGTATAACGTTCAATTTATTCCAAACTATTACTGACATACATTCCCAAAACTTTACCATATACAAAAGTTATTAAAAAGTTCGATCAATCAAACCATTTGTGTTTAAAAAAAAAAAGAGTTCTTACATTATTAAACAGCAAACAATAAGGTATAAAAATTTCATTCAGAATAAATTTTCCAGTTTGTTTTAATTCTGCTTTTTACTTCCTAACTTTCCTGGAATGGTCATGAAATGCAAGTTGGAAATCACTAATTCAAGTTTGACTTTTGATGCTATGATTTTATTACAAATACTACACTGCAAAGTTGCTTATGCAATTAAAAGGTAGCTATTTTCAGCCCAAGGAGACTTTGCTCCTTTTCAATTAAAAATTGAGGAATTATTTTCAAACAAAGTAATTGAATGCTGTCTCCAAAATGATACTCCCTCTGCAGCCAGTCATATTACACTCTTACCTACAAAATGTATTAAAACATCTCTTTGTTATATGATTTTTTTCCCTAATGTCTTCCAGAAAATTGAAAAAGCCTTAATGGACTTAATAAATGTCCGATTATGAAAAATGTAACGTTAATTTTCTTAAAATGAATATATAGGGTGAGTTCAAATGATGGACCCAATTAAAAAAAAATCATATTTTCGAAACTACTGCACATATTACAATAAGTGATACATGAAGTTATAGAAAATATATCAAGTTTTTTTCAGTTACAAATGTTGGATGTGTGACCCTCTTGTTACACGGCATACGTCCAATCTGTAATCCAGTTCATTCCAAACATTTTGTAGCATCACTCTGTCAATGGTTTTGAAAGCTGTGCAAATGTGTTCTTTAAGTTCTGGCAGTGTTTTCGGCATTGGTGGTACATAAACAATGTCTTTGACGTAATCCACAAAAAGAAATCACATGGTGTTAGGTGTGAGGATCTTGGTGGCCATGTGAATAATGGTAAATCATCGTTAACCGGCGATCAATGAATGTGCTGTCATCTGTTGATCAATGGTGGAAAAACTTTGTATATTTCTCTTTAAATTCATGTATCACTTATTGTAATACTTGCAATAGTTTCAAAAATATGATTTTTTTAAAATCAGGTCCATCGTTTGTACTCACCCTGTAGTATAAATTAATATTTTGAAGACTAATATAAAACTTATTTTTTTACACCAGTATTAATGATATAAAAGTGTGCTACTGTATTTATTATACATATGTAATCATTCCTAAACACTAGGTTAGTGCTACAGGAAAGTAAAAGGTAACTACTTTCAGTGCAAGGAGATAAGACCTTAAGTTTCCATAAAAGAAATTTTTCATGCCGAGGCTGCTTTTTTAAAAAGTTAATTCCTTATTCTTTACGTATTTCTATTTACTATCCTGTAGAGTTTTTTTACATACAGTTGCTTTTTTGATGAATTTTGCATGCAAAATTGTAAAGAAAAGTGAATTAAAGGGAATTTTTAGAGACCACATTAAAATGTAAATTTAGAAACAAAGTGTATTAAATAATTAGCATGGTGTACTTGGTACAGAAAGTGCAATCATCAATTTCTTCCTCTTCATCAAGTATAATAAGAATAATTTGAAAATATTTAATTGCACATTTACTGTATATTTCAGTGTAAAATTTGTACCTAAAATTTGAGGCATCTTTTTTAAATTCTCAAGCATATTTGCCGTATAACTTCTCCTTTGTAAAGAAACCTTCATCAGATACATACACAGATATCTTTCTGATGACAATACAACATTTTCATATTTTTTAAGCTTAATTATAATTTAATACATTAACTTTAAGGATATTTTTCATTAGACTGCTACAAGTGATCCATCATCCAATATTCTCTATAACTCATTCAATTGTATATGAGTTTAGAGGGTACTTCACTCAGGCGAAAACACCCGCTCGCTAATGTTAATCTTATGGAGAAAATAATTTATGATATCTCGTTCGCATTTCAATATTTTTAAATGACTTTTTTTTGCATTGGCTAGCTGAGGTCAATTTTTATGCACGCTTCTTTGTACTTTATCTATTTTTGTTGCAGTTTTTTTTTATTGATGATACCTTTACGTTCGAAACCGGTTACGAAAGTGAAAGTATCTTAATAAAAAAAAACTTGTAATCAAAATCGAAAATGTACAAAGGAGCGTGCATAGAGATTGTCCTCAGCTATCAAAAAAAAAATATATATATAAATGCAAACGAGATATTGTAAATTATGTCCTCCATAGGATTAACGAGTATAGTATTGTATATAGTATATTAACGAGTATCCATTGCGAGAGGGTGTTTTCGCCTGAGTGAAGTAGCTTCTTAAGACAACAATGTACTTAATGATACACCCATTCACCACTTAGCAAAATAGGCCAAATGTATATGAAATTGCAACAAGAAAACCTTTTAAAGAGTAAAAAATATAAAATAAATTATAAATAAAAAATAAAAAGCATAGTATTTAAAAAAAAAAGCTTTTATAAATTAAAAGCTTTCTATTCATTAATTTACAATTATACATTGAGGAATCAATTTAGAAATCCTAAAAATATAGTTTAGTTAATGTATCAATTTTTCTTTCCTATTGCCCTATCTTAAAAAATGAGTAAAAATTATATATATTTTTAGAAATTCACTTGCTTACGCTTTCTATCAGGCGTAAAATTTTTTTTTTTTTTTTTCAAAGCAATAGCACTTAGACAAACATCTATACACTATTATATGCCACCAAAACAATTGAAGAATAAACGGAACAACAAATGAAACAAGGGTGACATATAGAGACTTTAGAGAAAACAAAAAGACAACTGTAAACAGGGAATACAATCAATTAGGCTGATGCTCTGAGGTCCTCATTAGTTCCCTGGCCTCCCAATATCTGCCAGATATACTGTTACTTGATAGTGCGGGGCACAGTGGTAAATGCTGTGCATTCAAGATTACATCCTCTCCACAAATCAGGCGTAAAATAAAGCATTGCATAACCGAGTTTGGTGATCACGGCAAATGAATGGATTGTAACGGAACTTTTTTGGGAAAAACATGAATTGCAGTCATGAAATGACACATGATTTTGAAGGTTTCTTTTAAACTAGTGGTTTTTTTTTTTACTATTTTTATTTTTATACTTATTAATCTTTTATTATGAGTATAATAATAATGATATGGAAATAGTTTATTGCATATTTATCGTATATTCCAGCTTATAACGCACACCTAAAATTACAAACTTCATTGTTCAATTTTCAGATAAGTCCGCTGTATAACTTTTTCTTAGCAAAAAAAAAAAAAAAAAAAGAAAAAAGAAAACCTTTACTTTACGTGTAATCTGATAACCAAAATTACTTTTTTATAAAGAAAAGTATCTTCATTAAATGGAAACCTTAGCACTTATGATGTTCTTTATTTTTTCTTGTTTTTTAATATTTCATTATTACAACCAGCATATAACATGAACATGTAATTTTTCATCAATTTTTATTTTCATTGAAAGTGCATATCAAGCACCTGAATTTACTGTATGTGTATACGAAAATAAAATGCATTTCAGACTTTATGCAAAAGAACCAAATATTGCATACGTCAAACGTTTTTCAGTAGTTACAAATATAACACATCAATCGGTTCTTGTGCCATTGATAACAAGTTAACTTGATGAGGAATATTAAGTTAACACACTCAAACTCCAACTATCTTTATTCAGTTTTGGAAGCAATCCGGATAAGCCGGAATCGGGATAATTAGAGTAATCATCAAAATATTTTATACTGTGAAAAACAAAAATCTCAAAAGTAACTTTCGTTTGATAAAAATTAAGCGTAATGCATGTCACTTTTGCTACAAACTATATATAAAAAAGTATAGTACTTATACACTTTGTTGGTGTTAGTTGAACATCCAACAAATTGAATGAAAGATAAGTTCGAATGAATGGCACAATGAGGGGCTTTTGTATTGTAACATGTTTTTCTCGGAGAGGGAATCAAGATATTTATCGATTGTGACATTATAGTACTTTGTTATTGTGCATAAGCATCAAGTTGTGTGATTTTAGACTCTGATTATTTTCAAAATCATCCTAGATGTTTATATATATTGTAAGTAATTGAATGAGATGCGATGCTTAAACACCGGTACTTGAAATACAACACTAAAATATAGCTGTGGTGATTAATTTATTCCATGCTGTGCTAGATGAAGAAAATAATTTTTTAAAGTTAAATATTCAGATTGAAAATGAGTGTTTTTTTTTTTAATTATCCAAAAGTCACATTATAATAGACACTATAAACATTTCTTAGCCTGTAAACAGGAACAGACTTTCATAAATCATGATACAGAATTTAATGCAACTCTCAAAGCAATGATTTTGCTAAATGAGATGGTAACAAGAAGTCATACATATAAAAATCATGACACATACTTTTCTCAAAAACGGAAAGTATTACCTTGTCAGCATGGCTGCTGAGCATGTAATTAATCATTTCATTCAATAAAATGTGTGATAATCATTTGTTTCAAATGGTGATGAAAAACTGCATGCAATGCTCAGTGACTTTATAGACATTTTTACATTTACCTTAATAAAATTAACGATAGAGGATTACACTTAAGATATTATATAGTGCTACATAAAAATTGTGGTTAGGACTGTTGATCAGTCAGGTAAAGTTCTATTTTGTTATATCCCGGGAAAGAGATGTTTTCTCCCAGAAACTTTCGGAAATGTGAAGAAAACATTCGGTAAATTACCATAAATAAGGAGTTGCTTCTTGTAGAATAATTGATTGAATGGAAAGAAAATTTAACTGTCAAAATGGAAAAATCTGTTTCATAACAGGATTATCTACTTTCAAAATGAATCAAAATAAAATTGTATGTCAATTGCTTAGTAAAAACAAGAAACACAAGTTTCTGCTACATTTATAAAAAGTTTTAAAAATGTCAGATAGCATTATTAAAATTCAAGTTAATTAAGCAGAAATGTTTTTTTATAAATCAATCTCCGAGTATTTTACGCAAATAAAATATTTAAATGTTTAATAAAATTTGAAAATGACAATAAAACGCATCACTATTAGGCAATTTTATAAAAAAAAAAAACAATTTTAAAAACTATTATTTCAGAACACACAAAAAGACGTTCCTTACAAAATTCAGAGCCTTCGACCCCATACAATTAACACCGAAAAAGAAAGACGGAAATCTGTCTGATCTTTAGCTTTAACTTATTTATAAATGACTTTTTATTTTCTCAAACTTGCTGGTAAAACAGTTGAAAATGTTGCAAAATAAACTAGAAAATACTAAAAAAAAATACGCTAAACATTTTTTTTTTGTAATTATTTGATAAAATGTAAACATCCTAAATATCGGGATATGTATGATATTTACAATAGTATAACATGCATAAATATATGTTTTGTATGGATTTATATAAAACGAGCTTTAAATTGTATATTGCATACTACAATTAATATTTTAATGTACTACTAAAAATATATACTGTAAATTCCTGATTGTACGACCCCCTCCCGCACGAACTTTTTTAACACAAAAAGTTTATTTTAAAAATGCAATTTTTCATCTATTGAATTTTTGGCAGATTTTGCACTCATGTTTTTATGTAATATCAGTGAAAGCCACCCCCCGCATAAAATGTCTGTTTCCGTACTCTCCTCCCTCTCTTGCAGCACAAAACGTTTTAAATACTGAAAATCTTGAATTTTTCTGACCTATTTTTGTTGCTTGCGCTAGTAACAATAAGTATAAAATCAATCATCTAAACTACACGTTCCCTCTCAGCATACAAAATTTGAAATCTTTAAAATTATTTATAAAAATGGTACTACTCTATTATCCCGTCGACCACTTTTCATAACAAAAAACTATCGCCAAACTGTAAGATTAAACGCCAAAAATGCAGTCCCATTTACTTGATGTCAGAAGCATTATACGTGTTTGTTATGTTATCAAGTGGTTTTAATTCGACATTAGCGTGCATTTTTCATTATGTTTTACAGATTTATTAGTTATTTCATTAATTAAAATAACTATTGTGTCCTTAAATTCTTATATTTTATTTACTTATTTATTTTGATATTCCAATGCCAACGTTCTCTCGTTTATTTAGCGTTACAGTTTAGCGATAGTTTTTTGTTATGAAAAGTGGTCAACAGGATAATAGAGTAGTACCATAAAAATAATATATGCCTGTTTGTTTCTCTCTAGTAACAGTAAATAAATAATCAGCCATTTACATTATCCCTGTACTCTCAAAATGTCTGCTTCCCCTTTGCTCTCCAGCAAAAATAATTAAATCTTTAAAACTTTTTAAAAAGAAATATATGCTATATTTGTTGCTCTCTAATAACAATTAATAAATATAATCAGCCATTTAAATTATCCCTTTACTCTTAAAATGTCTGCTCCCATCCTTTGTGCACCCCCAATAAAAAAAAAATTGTCTATTTTAAAATAATATTCTGTGCTATTTGTCTCTCTCTAGTAACGTGTAAATAATCAATCATTTAAATTACGAAATTACGGTGTGGGGGGAGGTGATCTTCATGAGGTGAGAGAAGCAGAGATTTTGGGATGCAGGGATAATTTAGGTGATGGATTATTTATTTATTGTTACTATAGAGTATCAAATAGGTAAGAAACGAAATTTAAAATTAGAGTTACTAAGGTTAAAACTATGCATTTTTGTACCACAGGGGGCAAAAGGGGAAGCAATAATTTCAGGGGAGGGCTAGATGACAGATTATTTATTGTTACTATAAAATTTCAAATAAAGAAGAAAATTTGGATCTTTTTTTTTTTTTTTTTGAGATGTAAATTTTGTTTTGGGGGAGGATAATTTAGATGATTATTATTATTATTTTTTTTTTGTGGAAATCTGCCAAAATACGAAAGTTTCTCATCCCTGTATTTATCTTTTTCACTTCTAAATTAATGATAAAAATGGGTTTTAAAAAAGAATCTCGATTACAAACCCCTCTCCCAAATTTAACAGTTTTTGTTTTTGAAAAAAAAGAGGGAGGCTTACAATCGGATTTTATGGTATTTATTTATTTACAGAGACCAATGATGTTATTATTAGTAATAATAAACTAAAAATAATCGTATTTGACACTTAAAATAATTTATTTCATAATCATCTTGAAAAGGATTTTACATAAATGGAACTGCTCCCTAAATGGCTAACAAAAACATGTATCCCAATACCTTGCGTCCTATGTTTGGAACGTTGCAAAAAAATAGGCTAGAACACATAATTTGATAATTTTAAATACATACATATTTTGAAGAGGTCTACAAGCTAAGATTATAAGTTATTTATTTGGATCTTTGATAGAAAAAAATAAACTTACTTTTTACATTTTGCCATCTTCAACAATGCAAAATCTCTGAACATCAAAAAACATCTTCTGCTGTCATCTCTCGGTAACAAGGAAAGATATTTATATATAATCATTTCACCCAGTTTTCATGTTACCGGAGGGGGGGGGGGGGTTATACAATTTTTTTTTAATTTCGAAGCGTCCTAAATATGGGACACTAGGCATAAATAGGTTAAGACAAAACTTTCAGTCAACTTCCACTAAAAGGGGGGCTTGTTTTTTTTTTAAAAAAAAAAGCTTGGTGCAATTTTAGCCTCAGAAAGTGAGATTTATTGTGAAATGATATAAACAGCTACGAAACAGAACTAATTAACTTTTATTCTTGTTTATATATGTATTGATATATATATATATATAAATTATTGTTTTTTATATACAATTTACTTCTGTTTGCATATGAAAACAGATAAATGGCTTTATTATATTAAATAAATTGCATTAAATATTGTAAAAAAAAAAAAAATGCTTGTGTATCTGAAAGTGAATAGACTCTCAGAAAATATGTTGCCAAATTTCTTTCTCTCGCAAACGCCATTTTTTTTATCTCACCAACTCCGTTATACTGGAAAAGTACCAAACTTTGATATTGTGGGAGACATGAAAAACCAATAAAGCTAAAAAGGCTGCAGTTTTCCTGAATTACGGAAGATCAGAACTTTAATCGATCTACTCAGTGATTGAATTTTTGGGCACAAATCGGGACACTGTGTTCTGCTGACGTCTCACCCCAATAGAAGAGTTAAATCATATTTATGATTGATATTTCAAGATTAACAGGTAGTTAAATAGAAAAATACAAAATTTTAAACATTTATATTAATTTAATACTATTTAAAGAGAAAGTCATTTTACATAGTTAGGGAGAAACTTTTAAAAGATGAAATAAAAATTTGGAGTTTTAGGCAACACAAAGTTGCTACCCAAACAAGAGAATGAAATATCCTGAATATTCCAGGTGTATTTGAAGAAAATTCCATTCAAATTATATACTATGCATTATGTGTACTGAGGACAAAAAAAAAAAAAAAACTGTATTTCTTGCAAATATTTCAGTTTTTGTAATTACATTGATTAAAAGCTTCACTTTTAAACTCCCTCGAAAAACGTCCTCTCAGGAATATACCAGGATAACTTATGACAATTGAAAATTTTCAAATGAAGTTTCCTTTAAACTGTAAAAAAAATCTTCCATAAAATTTGTCAATTCATGACCAAATTAAGAGAGGAATGAACAAGGTCAGATGTCAACAAGGTCAATGATGTCAACCGACTGAACAAGATGGAGAATATACAAAATACTTGATTAAAACTTAATCGAGTCTTTAAAAGATATGATTCTTAGAAGAGTTGAAAACATTCCCGTTATGATACCATTATACTAAAGCCACCACTATTTGTACTGAACCACCATTCTCTTCAGCATCTTTTTTCCAAAATCACTAGAACCTAGATAAACATTGCGATCAGTTACATACATAAGAAAAAGCAAAAAAACTAGAGAATATCAAGGGTGACTGTTAATTATATCAAAATATTCGATACATTTGAGGTTAGAAAAGGGATGAAGGGTGTATTGGTGTCAATCTAATATTGCATTTTGTTTTGCAACATGGTAATATGAACGGAATTTTTATTAATTGTTACAACAAAGTAACAAATAGAATAAAATGTTTTAAACTCTATGTTCAAGGCAGGGTGGGAAGAAAACAGATATTTTGATTGAGAAAATTAATTCGGTATATTTATTACCCCAAAATAAGAAAAACTAGAAAAAGTTTAATAAAATAAGGTTTAAAGATTTCAAAATAGAAATTTTAGGGGGGAGGGGGAGATTTAGATGATTTATTTTTACTCAAAAAACTCGCCCTCCCCCCCCCCCCAAAAAAAAAGATCATATTAAATATTTTAAATTTTAAATATTTTAAATTTGATGTGTTCAGGTCACAAGGAGGATAAGCTTTTGAAGGGTCATATGATTGATTAGTTATTTATTGAGGCTGAAAGGTAACAAGCAGTGCAGTTTTTTTTTTTAAATAAGAGGTCTATAGATTTCAAAATTTGTGTGCTAAGAGAGGACGTAGAAATAAAAAAAAGGATGGAAAATTAATGACTTATTTATTTATTGTTAATACAAAGTAACAAATAGATAAGAGACATTACAAAAAAGTAGGTTTAAAGAAAAACCGTTTTAAACTTTGTAAACTAGAAGGGTAAAAGAGAGCAGTTGAAACTTTGCAGGATAAGATGGAGGGAATCTAAATATATTTTTACAATGAAAATCTGCTTAAATGTGGCATATTTTCATCAACAGCAGATGCGAAGATCACTTACATGTCGATCAACAAAAAATATTATTGAATTCCATGGCTTGTCTAGGTCTCCAAGTAGTATAGCATTCTTTGTGATTCTGGAACCTTTTAATAAATTAAATTATGATTTTGAAAATTCATAACAAAACTTCTCTTAAATTATATAAAATTTTACAGTTAAAAATCATAATTGCAGTAATTTAAACGATTAATATTAGATTTTAACATGCAAGCAGAATAAAACAATTACTGCTATTGAAAAATTATAGTAGTAGGATGTAGTGTT
The DNA here is from genome assembly GCA_963931845.1 of Maratus michaelseni. NCBI lineage: Eukaryota > Metazoa > Arthropoda > Arachnida > Araneae > Salticidae > Maratus > Maratus michaelseni. The sequence goes on from OZ007597.1 coordinate 292,197,540, forward strand.
TAGGTTTCTGATTTCTACCTCTTATTCCAAATTACTTTTTTGATCTTGGCTAATTTTTTTCTAACAAGATAAAGTAAAGTATCTATAACTCACTCTAAACTGTGTTACTGTGAATTGAAATGTTAAATGAATTTTAAAACAAGTTTTTAATGATACTTAAGCGTACCTTCGAGATGCAATCTTTGAATTAATTATGTAGTGTCAAAAATAATTTGAAGATAAAAGAATTACAAGAAAACTGATTACAAATATGTATTTATTTCACAGTCAGAAAATGTAAACAAATTTGTTTTAATTCCAACAACAACATAAATGTCACACCTAAAATGTAAATGAAAAGAAAAGTAAGTGAAGACAAAATCAATAATAAATGTAGTTAAGCTATTATTTTAAAAACATATGATTGAATACTTTTACGCAAACTACATGACAATTCATATTAAAAGGAAATTTATAATGTTTAAACTTGTAGATTACATAGCAAAGCTCAGATTTATGCATTTTATTAATTAATCTTCAATAATCTTATGTATTTATGCAATTATTACAGAGGTATGAAAAACTGAAACAGTGAAACTGAAAAAGAAAAAATATATATGTGTTGCCTTCTTAAATAACAGACTTTTTGCTTTCCTGAAAATATCTGTTTAAAAAATAAAATTAATTAATGAAAAAAAAATTTCAAATGATAAATATTACACTGTGCAGAATTAAAATATACTTCAATTCTAAATATAAATCTTTCTAAAAATATTTTAGCTACAGATCTACAATACTGAGATAAAATGCAATCATTGCCTGAAAATTATCTTTTAATACATCAACTATTTTTCATGAAATATTATGAAACCAGAATTTTATACTATCAAAGAAAACAGTTTTATTTTAAATGAATGAAGCAATAACCAAAATGAAAGTCACACTCAAGTTAAGTAATTGGAGAAATATTAATTTATAGTGAAAATACAGAAAAAATGCTGTATTGCAAAACCACGTTTGATTGAATTAGAAATAACGGAAATTAGCAATTATTTCTTTCATTGAATTTAAAGATGCATTGAAATACAATGTCATCAGGATGTCTTTTAAAATAACCTAAGTGCAGTCGGCAATAAAAAAATACAATATTCTTGCCTTTCAATTGATTCTCAGATTTGATGATGGTTCTAAAATTTAAATTATAACTGTTTATATGATTTTCCAACTAGGTTTGTATGTATTTTTTAAAACTTTTTATAATTTTGCAAATATAGCAGTTTTGATGCACATCATTCCATCTTGGATTTTGAAGCACTATTATTTATTCATTGTTACTAGAAAATAACAAATAAAGCAGGAAATAAAAAAATATATGGAATTAAAAAAATCTTTATTATTTCGTGCTAAACAGAAAAGTCATACAAATTAAAGAAGCAGATATCTCATTGAAAGGAGACTTGAATGAAACTTTTAAAAAATGAAGTATTCTGAAATGCAGATATTTATTTCGGATTTATTCTACCATAACACAGAATGTGAAATTCTGACATAAACCAAGATGTCAAAATCCTACAAATTAAAGGAAGTTATTGTTCTAAAATAAGCTTTAGAGGGAATGATTCTCACAATTAGTCTAACTTTCAATGGCTGTAAGCAAGTAAAAAGAGAGCTATAGAAATAAATTATGCAGAGAGTTTTAACTTAGAAGGCATACTTATATGAACAGCATTTTATGATTAGTCACTGGGGGCCACCGTAATACTATAATTATTAGTTAATAGATATCATGGACCATCATGGAAATGCATAATATAAAATATGAAAATAAAACATGTGTAGACTATTTATAAAATACATTGCAATTCGAATAAAATCGTGGCTTGATGACGTCATAAACTTTAAATACGCTATTACTGAATTGCGTACAAGAAACATCCTTATAACACCATAATTGATAATCATATTAACTAACGGTTTCCTGCGTCGGATTAAGCGTCTCATTTCCAAATAAAATATATCTTTGAATTGAAATTTGAATAAAATACAGGGTACTGAAAAATCAAAGAATGTGGAAAATAGGATTCCAAATATCTCGGCAACTCATTATTCGATCAACTTCATTCTTTATGCAACATTTATGTTTTTTATTGTATTTCACATTCACTCCTTAAAATAAACAATTTCGAAAATTTTTATATACCTTTTATCAGAACGAATATTTCGAGAGTCCGAAAAAAATAATTCCGGATCATCGAGGTTACTGAAATTCAATAAGCTTCTTCCCATTATTACAAACTAAGTACATACCCAATTTCAAGTCTCTATCTCAATTGTTTCGGGAGATAGAGCATTTACAGACACACACACAGACAGACAGATGGCAAATTGTTTTGTTAAAAATATGTTTTTCAGAATCTCCAGTGTCTGAAACGTGTAAATCCGTCAAAAAAAATTTCGATTTCCAAAATGATTACAAGACTTACCCTATACTACGTATGATGGGTAAGTAATAAGGAATGCTTTGTTAGTCTGACCGACACCGGAGCTAGAGTGAAGATTCTGTGACAGCATTGATGACTGGGATAGTAAAATATTTGTTATTCAATTTATCCTAAATGTGACTAGTAAACAAAGTTTACCCATTCTAAATAAAAGATGAGGCAATTCCTGAACACTTAAGGGATTTTTTTCCCCAATCCATATCTTCTTGAAGCAATACAAGAAACTTGTGGAATAGAATGTATGAATAGAAGTATAATTCCACAATTGTTTCATAAGATACGGAATAAGATACTCAAGGTTAGAAAGGAAATGTCCATTGTGTCCAAAGTTATGAATTAATTAAAATTTCATATTCCAAAGTATTCTTCCTGAATTTTTAAATAAACATAAACAGATTTATGCAATCAATAAATAAATTTTAGAAATATTTTGCCAATTAAAGTTAATAAAATAAACCAGTATTTATAAGAATTTTGTGGAATGTTTACAACTTCACTGAAATGTTTTTATATAATATTGTTTGAAGTATTTTATACAAATAGAATATGTACATATATAATGTCCTTACAACAGAATTATTCCAGAACTGATACTTTCTACTCCAAAACTTTAAGAAAGCTGAACAGATGCAAATGAAAGAGGAATCATGCATTTAAAAACATTTTTGTTTAGTACAACCAGTAATGCTTTTATAACAAGATAAAGTAAAGTATATATAACATATTCAAACTGTGTTACTGCTAACTGATATGTTAAAAGGATTTTTAAACAAGTTTGTATTAGTACTTTAGTGTACCTTCAGAACATAACAGGTTAAAGCATGCTGAACTGTAACATGTAGAAAATTTTTGAGGTTGGTGCATATATGGGATGGGTCACATGCATACACTCTTTATGCACATGTTTATACTTAATACAACATAATTTCTTCACAGGTCTTTTTCAGCTTAAGGACCAGTACATCTATACTTTAGTCTCCCTCAGTACCGAACACAAGTTTTAGATCTAAGATGCTTAATCTGTTCTTCAACATTAAATAAATATTTACAATATACATAATACATTTTATCAAAAATATACAGTATGTTAACCTTCCCATACCAAGGGGAAAAAATGAAGAACATTTAACAATTTACATGTTTAATAAACAAAAAATTTGGCTTTTCTTAATTAAAAAAAATAATAGCATACATGCTTTATTTATCCTCAATCCATACATCCTGTATAAATATTTACACTTTTAAATGAATAAAATAATAAATAATTATAATCTAAAAGAAATTCCTTCATTACAAACTTCGCAAATGAAAAACGTTTAATATGACTTTACAAATTAAATTCAAATTTGACTTACAAAAATTTTCACTTCAGACACAATAAAGGAAAAAGGCCATGATATGCAAGTAGGGGGTATGAAAGGAAAAGGGCATCTTTGCATGTAAATATGATAGATAAAATGAAATGTCTGGAAAATTTTTTAAAGAATTCTTACACTTGACTGGGTACAATGAAGATTATTTAATTCAGACTTCATAGAAAATCCTTTGTTGTATACTTCACAAGAGAAAAGTTTCAATTAGTATGAACTTTCATGTGGCGTTTTAGATTTGATTTTTGAGAAAATTCTCTATTACACGTATCACAAGAAAAAGGTTTCTTATTACTATGGATACGCCTGTGGATATACAAATGGCATTTTTTAGAAAATCCTTTGTCACACACATCACAAGAGAAAGGTTTCTTTTTAGTGTGAACACAATGATCATTTAAATGAGACTTTTGAGGAAATTCACTGTTACAGACCTTACAAGAGAAAGGTTTCTGATTAGCATGAATTTTCAGGTGTTTATTTACATCAGATATTCGATTAAAACCCTTGTTACACACTTCACAAGAGAAAGCTTTCTCATTACTATGAATTAGCAGGTGTTCATTCAAATGAAATTTTCGAGAAAACTCTCTGTTACACACCTCACAGAAGAAAGGTTTCACTTTACTATGAACTGGCAGGTGAGCATTTAATTGAGATTTTTCACGAAAGCCTTTGTGACAGACCTCACAAGAGAAAGGTTTCACATTAGTATGAATTCGCATATGTTTATTTACATCATATTTTCGAGAAAATTCTTTGTTACACACCGCACAGGAGAAAGGTTTCTCTCCAGTGTGACTACGATGATGATCATTTAAATAAGATTTTCGTGAAAATTCTCTGTTACAGACCACACAAGAGTAAGGTTTCTCTTTAGTATGAACTAACATATGGCTCATTAAAGTTCCTTTTTGAGTAAATACTTTGTTACACAACTCACAAGAGAAAGGTTTCTCTTTAGTGTGAACACGAAGATGAACAATTAAATTAGATTTTACAGAAAACCTTTTGTTACATACGTCACAAATGAAAGATTTCACTTTAGTATAACCACGAAGATATGGATTTAAATGAGATTTATCAAAATATCCTTTGTTGCACAGTTCACAATTGAATGGCTTTTTATTACTACGAACATAATGATGATTACCTAAATTAGACATCACAGAAAATCTTCTGTTACACACCTCACTAATGAAAGACTTACCTGTGCGTAAATACAAGTATGGCTATATAAAATAGATTTGTCAAAGTATAATGCAGATGTCAAAAGTGAAATATTTTTCCTTGCTAACAGTATGATGGTACATTTTAAAATTAGTTTTCTGAGCAAATGTTACACCAAAATATTTACTAATGGAGTTATTAAAACAAAATTCAAATTTAAATCAGATTTGTGAAAAAATCTTATGAAATGAAAAGTATGCGAGATAAAGAAAATTTTCTATATATAAATGCAGAAATGAAGAGTAATGGGTTAGGTACATTTTCTAAAAGTTATACTTAAAACATTTATATCAATATGCACATTTTTCCCAACACAAATGTAGCCAATTTTAATAAATTGAGCTCAGTTTGCAAGCAGAATTGTCTCTATTTAAGAGTATTGACAATGATCTATTTTTTAAAAACTTTCTTATATTCTTCATTGATGCATTAAAAAGTGATTTTTTATGAATGAGGAACAATGCTTGAAATATTATATTATAGAAGAAATTTGAAGTTTTGTAGTAAATTAATTTCTAACACTTAATAGCCTTATAAAAATTGTTGCCTTGTAATGATAATCTGATTGAATCTGCCAGATAAAAATAAACTAAGCTACTGCCTACTGGTTCAGAAATTTTAGAAAATTCTCATTGTGCCAGTTCTTTTATGCCAGAATATATGGAGTACGAAAAAGATACTAAAGTCTTTAGGAAGAGTTTATTTCTATAATTGTTTTCACAGTATAATCAGCTTAGACTTCAAAAACACTGCACCTACAATATAAATAAAAAAATGCAGGGAATTAAAAATAATCATTAAATAAATATTTAATACATTTTATTTTTATTGCTATAAATGAATCTACATGTTTTATATGAAAATAATACTATGGAACTGTAGAAAAAGAACAACAACAAACTACATTCAAATTTTTATTATACAAGTATTAATAAATAAATCTACTTATTGGATTTTGCAATTATAAATTATTCTATCAAGGTGATTTATCATTGAAATTATCATGTGATATTAATCTTATCTAGGACTGCAATGTAATTTTAATTAACAGACATTTGAGATATAAAAAATTTGAAATGTTTTTTAAAGTACAATTTCAGATTTTGGAAATGTTTTTTAAAGTTTTCATCACAGTTAAACAGAACGTTACATTAAGGTATATTGAAATACAAATTAGAAACTTTCATTATTCTGAATAAAGTTATGTTGGTTCAGATTTAGTGTTTTATACAATGTTTATCAGTAGCATAACTATACATCCACACAGTAACATAGTTTGTTGTATCAATCTGCTGCACCAACAATTATCTGCAAACTCAGTGACATTCCATCAAATCATTCCATCCAAATAAGACTAACACATGCTTTCTACTGACTAAGCTTCTCACCTTCTAACCTACATAAACAGAGTGAAGTGAACCAGGTAATCAAAAAACCTTTTGAGGCTGTAAAATGACAGAAGGTTTAGTTTTAAGTTATACATATTAATCATGAAAGATAGGCTATAAAGCCAGCAAAAATATTAGAATATATTTTATTTTTATGTAAAACATAGCACATAAGTGCAATATATATTGAAGTATGAATAATTACATCTTTTATAAGTATTTTCAGAGTAATCACTCCAACCTATGATCCCATTATTCTTCACTTCTCTAACCCAGTTGACCCCACAATACTGATAACAAAAGGAATAGAAAGGTAAGAATACATTTTTAATATTTTATTTTACCCATTAAAATAAACAATTTTTCTGAAAGATATTATAATTTTTGGTGCTTTGTGGTGAGTCGTCTTCTTGTGCTTGTACAAGAATAAATTCTAATTAAAAAACACAGATAGGTGTTTTGAAGAATATATGAGTATCTACATATTTAAGAGTTGTATGTACAGATTTACATTTATAAAAATATTTGATATAATTGTAGTTTATCATTGAAGCTTTAAAGAAAGTGTGTACTCTCCTTAGAAGTAATTTTACAAGAATATGTTTTAAATAAATGTAATTGAAAGCTCCCAAGCATGATATTGATGAAATAGAAATACTAATGGCACAGTTTGAAGTAAAAAAGGTAAAATTAAAATTGACAGAAAAGGTTATCCATGATATACATCTAGCTGTAGAGAAATGCTCTCACAAACTGATTATGAATCTTTCAACTCAAGTTAAGAAACCCTATGAGGGTGTCAATGTTAAAATTATAATATTTTTTTTAAAGAAACATGCAGAAAGAGATATACTCATCCTACAGACAAAAAAATCTATATATTTAAAACAGTAAGCATTTTCTTTTGACAGTCCATTAGAATAAACTTCCTCATCAAATTACATCATTCTTTTTTAAAATGAAAGATATTTGGTCACATATTGCACATTTGTTTGTTCAAAAATGTAATTAATTAGTCACAATTTTAAATTAAACTTTTACTTCTGCGTATGACGTCATAAAGTTGGCAATCGGATAACTTTCACTGTTGCGGGGATAAAAGAGAAATAATAAATATTAAAAACACATGGCTTTTAGGCCAAATTTTTAAATTTGCAAGTTAAATTTCAGTAAAAATATTTATCTGTGTGCACTTTATTTTTATAAGTGAATAAAAATTCATATTTATTGTGATGTTATGGGAATATTGTCCATTGGGTTTATTTTATCATTATGCATTATAACTTTGTTGATACCATTTTTTCATTACAATTACATACAAAATATACTTTTATTTGAAAAATGAAATTGTTGAACCAACAGAGTGGAAAGATATAGTGAAAATCGAAAACCCATATGATAGGAACAAATGGTATAAAGCAACTAATGAAGAAATTAATTCATTAAGAAAAAACAAAACATGGGAACTAATTGATCCACCACCTGGAATAAAAGTAATTGGGAATAAATGGGTATTCACCAAAAAATATAATAAAAATAATGAAATAGATAAATATAAGGCACGTCTTGTAGCCAAAGGTTTTTCTCAAAAATACGGAACCGATTATTTTGAAACCTTCGCTCCAGTAGTAACGTATACTACAATAAGAGCTTTTCTAGCATGTGCAGCATATAAAAATCTTAATGTAAATCATATAGACATCAAAACTGCATTCCTCCACGGAAATTTAGAAGAGGAAGTTTATATGACACAACCAGAAGGGCATGTAATACCGGGAGAGGAAAATAAAATTTGCAAACTAAAAAAATCAATTTACGGATTGAAGCAATCCGCACGAGCATGGAACATTAAATTAGAAGAAAGTTTAACTAAACTTGGTTTTGTGCAAAGCACCTCCGATCCATGCCTCTTCACACGAAAATTAAAGAATAATACAACATATATCATTATATATGTTGATGATTTGTTAATTTCAGGGGAAACTAAAGAAATAAATGAAATAATAGAACAATTAAAAAGGGAATATGAAGTCAAAAATTTAGGACTTTTAAATTATTATCTGGGGATAAACATAAAACGAAGTAAAGAAGGAAATTTCGCACTTGATCAAAGAAACAAAATAAAAGAACTGATCGAAAAATTCGATTTAAAGGAAGTGAAACCCTGTGATACTCCGATGGAACCCGGGTACTTAAACATAATTGATGAGGAAAATTTACTTACTAATAACAGTAAATATAGGCAAGCTATTGGTACATTGTTATATATAGCTACAATAACCAGACCAGACATAGCCGCCGCTGTAAACATTTTGAGTCGTAGAAATGAAAAACCCAGAGAAAAGGATTGGAACGCAGTAAAGCGGGTTATTAGATATTTAAAAACAACACAAGAACTAAAACTAATTATTAGTAAAGAAAACAAGCCAATACTAACAACATATGCTGACTCCAATTGGGCAGGGGATAAAAATGACCGTAAATCAACAACGGGAAATTTATGTAAATTTCTTGGTCAACTAAGAAACAAAATTCAGTTGCCTTATCATCCGCTGAGGCTGAATACATCTCAGCAGCAACTTCAGCACAAGAGACAGTTTGGATAATCAATCTTCTAAAGGACCTTGATCTACAACAAAATTTGCCCATAACTTTATTCGAAGATAATCAAGCTTGTATAAACATGGTTAAAAATTATAAACATCATTCGAAAACTAAACATATCGATATAAAATACAACAGTATAAAAGATCTTAAGGAAAAGGGGATAATTGAACTACAATATTGCCCAACGAAAACTATGACAGTTGACATTCTAACGAAACCCCTTCCCAAGCCTGACTTTACAAAACACAGAACAGGTTTAAATCTCAAGAAAATTTATACTTCAGAAATCAAGCAGGGGTGTTAGGAAAGTGATTTCTGATATAAACATTTCATCTATTATCGTGAGCCTGACTATTCATCCATCCGATTTCAAGCTGGTGAAACGAAACACGTGTGCTGACAAAGTATTTTTCTGTTTTCTGTGAGATTCTCATTAAAGAACTTACACGTGTAACTTCAAGAGTTCAAGGCTATATGACGTAGACTTGACTGTGTTTTCTCTCATCCAAGAACTAATACTTCAGTCTCTGAGTAACTTTTTTAAAATGCAGACCTGCTGAACACTTCTCTTAAAATATATGTTTTAACTTTTTTTATAATGTGATGTAAATTTAATAATGTAAATTAACCTTTTTTTTTCTTTTAATAGTAATTAAATATTTAAATTAGAAAATATATCCTGAAGAAATATTTATTCAGACAAGATATCATGTTTTTTATTCTCATCATTGATATGAAAAAGTGATTAAATAGTGCCATTGGATTTATTCTCAAGTTGGATAATACTTACCACACCTTCGCGGAATCAACAGGTAGGATAAATCTTATCTACCTTTCTTTTACTGTCATGAAGTATTTTAAGTGAATTTTAAGAATAAAATAGAAGAAGCATTCATTTGCCTTAGTTCTCAAAATTTATCAGAATATGAGACTGAGGATTGAACAAGGCAAAACCGCTCTCTAATAAGAAAGAGAAATAAAATCAATAACTATATTTTAAATAATAAGCTATTGTTGTTTAAGGATTAATAAAAACAAGTTTAAATCAAGGTATTAATAAAATTAATAAAAATACAACATAAGGGCTTCAAATACGAAAGAAATATGTAACATTGATAAACTGAACTCCAACATTTATGCGGTTTGGAAGTTTAAATTAGAAATGTTATTAATGAGAGAGGATTTAATCAACCAGATAACTGATGATCCGCCAAACCACTTAACAAGCGATTGAACGAAAAAAGACAATAAAGCCAGGGCTATTATAAATTTGAGCTTAGAAGACTCCCAACTGATTTATATAAAAAACGAAACATCAGCTAAAGCTACATGGTTAGCATTAAAAACAATACATGAGCGCGCGAATTTATCTAGTAAATTATATTTACTGAGAAAATTGTATAGTATAAAACTAGCTGAAAATGGTACTATGAATAACCATATAGTTAAAATATTAGAAACCGCTGATAAGTTAAAGTCTATAGGAGAAGAGATTAAGAACTCTCATCTATCTGCACTTTTGTTGTGCTCCCTTCCACCTAGCTATGATACTCTGATCACGGCATTAGAGGCCCGATCAGAGATCGAATTAAACTCTGAATTTATAAAAGGAAAACTTACAGATGAATTTCAAAGGAGACAAGAAAGCTCCAATTATCGCATGAAAATGTACACAAAACCTTTAATAAACAAAAACAAAACACTAGGGCATATCCAAAAAGAGAACAAAACCTCTTTTGCACAAATTGCAAAAGAAAAAACCATGTGCGACAAAATTGTTGGTTTCTTAAGAATAAAAATTCTAAGAACCAAACAAATGAAAAATACAGACAAAATTCGTCTTTATGCTTTGAAGCAAGTAATTTTACTCCGGAAACAAAAGCAGAAACAAACACACAAATTCAAGAGAGTAAAAGCGAAGAAAATCAAAACACTTTAGAAAATACAGTGTCTCAAAAGCAATTATCATTAATCGCACATAATGAATCTAAATCTACTTGGATTGTCAATTCTGGAAGCAGTTCACATATTTGTAATGACATAAATGTATTTGTTGACATTGACAATAACAACAAAAATACTGTCACAATAGCAAACGGAACAACACTAGAATCGCACGGGACAGGTACAATAAAATTACGGACACAATCAAATAACATAACTTTAAAAGACGTTTTATATGTCCCTGATATTCAATCAAATTTAATGTTGGTTATGAAAGCCACAAAGTATGGTTATGAATTCATGTTTGAAAATAACACCTGTAACTTATCCTATAATGGAAAAACTCTCTTAGAAGGAAAAAAGAGAGAAAATTTATATGAAATTGACGTATACAAACCAAAGAAAAAAATCTATGTCAATTTTGCTGAACAATGCAAGAATAAAAACTGCATTGAGCTTTGGCATAAGAGATTAGGTCATAGAAATGTTAATTCAATTAAACAACTGGTATCGAACAATTTAGCAACAGGTTTAGAAATTCAAAATTGCAAACATGACATAATTTGTGAGAGTTGCATCAAGAGTAAACTCACAAATGCACCGTATCCAAAACAGAGTGAGAACAGAGCTAAGAAGGTGATCGATCTGGTGCATACGGATGTATGTGGTCCGATGCAAACAGAAAGTATAGAAGGGAAGAAATATTTTCTCACATTCACAGATGATTATAGTAGGTTTACTATGGTATTTCTTTTATTGAAAAAAAGTGAGGTAGTTACCAAAGTAAAAGAATATGTAGCCATAACGAAAAATAAATTTGGTCGCACAGTTAAAGAAATCCGATCAGACAATGGGGGTGAATACACTAGCGAAGAATTAGAAAAATTCTTAAAATATGAAGGTATTCATCACCAGTTCACTATTCCGCATTGTGCACCTCAGAACGGTGTTTCGGAAAGAAAGAACAGGACTTTAGTCGAAATGACAAGATGCCTATTATCGGAAGCCCAGCTTCCAAATAAATTTTGGGCCGAAGCTTTAAATACAGCTGTGTATCTTATAAATAGACTTCCAACGAAGCCACACAATTCAACTCCATACCAGCTATGGACAAACAAAAAACCGGATTTATCAAACATAAAAGTATTTGGCTGCAAAGCTTCTGCTTATCTTGATAAATCCCAAAGAGGAAAACTTGATGATAAAGCAATAAAGGGTGCATTTATCGGTTATGATAATAGATCAAAAGGATATAGGATCTATATTGGTAATAATAAAGTAATAAGGGCAATAACTGTGAAATTTATAGAAAACTCTAATTCAAATGAAAATGAAAAAAAATCAAACATTGATATGAGAGAAGAATTAGAAGTTCAGAAATAACCTGAAAAAGCAGGGGGAGATTCCTCAAAATTCTTTATAGACATGCAGGAAGATAAACAAACAGACAATGAGGAAAATTTAAACGAAAACGAACCTAGAAGATCTCAAAGATCAAACAGGGGAGTTCCGTCCGATAGATTAGCTTATATTACTAAACAAAATGAAATTGTTGAACCAACAGAGTGGAAAGATATAGCGAAAATCGAAAACCCATATGATAGGAACAAATGGTATGAAGCAACTAATGAAGAAATTAATTCATTAAGAAAAAACAAAACATGGGAACTAATTGATCCATCACCTGGAATAAAAGTAATTGGGAATAAATGGGTATTCACCAAAAAATATAATGAAAATAATGAAATAGATAAATATAAGGCACGTCTTGTAGCCAAAGGTTTTCTCAAAAATACGGAACCGATTATTTTGAAACCTTCGCTCCAGTAGTAACGTATACTACAATAAGAGCTTTTCTAGCATGTGCAGCGTATAAAAATCTTGATGTAAATCATATAGACATCAAAACTGCATTCCTCCACGGAAATTTAGAAGAGGAAGTTTATATGACACAACCAGAAGGGCATGTAATACCGGGAGAGGAAAATAAAATTTGCAAACTAAAAAAATCAATTTACGGATTGAAGCAATCCGCACGAGCATGGAACATTAAATTAGAAGAAAGTTTAACTAAACTTGGTTTTGTGCAAAGCACCTCCGATCCATGTCTCTTCACACGAAAATTAAAGAATAATACAACATATATCATTATATATGTTGATGATTTGTTAATTTCAGGGGAAACTAAAGAAATAAATGAAATAATAGAACAATTAAAAAGGGAATATGAAGTCAAAAATTTAGGACTTGTAAATTATTATCTGGGGATAAACATAAAACGAAGTAAAGAAGGAAATTTCGCACTTGATCAAAGAAACAAAATAAAAGAACTGATCGAAAAATTCGATTTAAAGGAAGTGAAACCCTGTGATACTCCGATGGAACCCGGGTACTTAAACATAATTGATGAGGAAAATTTACTTACTAATAACAGTAAATATAGGCAAGCTATTGGTACATTGTTATATATAGCTACAATAACCAGACCAGACATAGCCACCGCTGTGAACATTTTGAGTCGTAGAAATGAAAAACCCAGAGAAAAGGATTGGAACGCAGTAAAGCGGGTTATTAGATATTTAAAAACAACACAAGAACTAAAACTAATTATTAGTAAAGAAAACAAGCCAATACTAACAACATATGCTGACTCCAATTGGGCAGGGGATAAAAATGACCGTAAATCAACAACGGGAAATTTATGTAAATTTCCTGGTCAACTAAGAAACAAAATTCAGTTGCCTTATCATCCGCTGAGGCTGAATACATCTCAGCAGCAACTTCAGCACAAGAGACAGTTTGGATAATCAATCTTCTAAAGGACCTTGATCTACAACAAAATTTGCCCATAACTTTATTCGAAGATAATCAAGCTTGTATAAACATGGTTAAAAATTATAAACATCATTCGAAAACTAAACATATCGATATAAAATACAACAGTATAAAAGATCTTAAGGAAAAGGGGATAATTGAACTACAATATTGCCCAACCAAAACTATGACAGTTGACATTCTAACGAAACCCCTTCCCAAGCCTGACTTTACAAAACACAGAACAGGTTTAAATCTCAAGAAAATTTATACTTCAGAAATCAAGCAGGGGTGTTAGGAAAGTGATTTCTGATATAAACATTTCATCTATTATCGTGAGCCTGACTATTCATCCATCCGATTTCAAGCTGGTGAAACGAAACACGTGTGCTGACAAAGTATTTTTCTGTTTTCTGTGAGATTCTCATTAAAGAACTTACACGTGTAACTTCAAGAGTTCAAGGCTATATGACGTAGACTTGACTGTGTTTTCTCTCATCCAAGAACTAATACTTCAGTCTCTGAGTAACTTTTTTAAAATGCAGACCTGCTGAACACTTCTCTTAAAATATATGTTTTAACTTTTTTTATAATGTGATGTAAATTTAATAATGTAAATTAACCTTTTTTTTTCTTTTAATAGTAATTAAATATTTAAATTAGAAAATATATCCTGAAGAAATATTTATTCAGACAAGATATCATGTTTTTTATTCTCATCATTGATATGAAAAAGTGATTAAATAGTGCCATTGGATTTATTCTCAAGTTGGATAATACTTACCACACCTTCGCGGAATCAACAGGTAGGATAAATCTTATCTACCTTTCTTTTACTGTCATGAAGTATTTTAAGTGAATTTTAAGAATAAAATAGAAGAATCATTTATTTGCCTTAGTTCTCAAAATTTATCAAATATAGGTTAGAAGATTTCATTTTCTAATAGAAAAATTCACAAAAGCAAAGGATTTCAGGAAAATTAAAATTATTAAAAATAGTGTTATGGCAGAAAAAAAAAACTTGAAATAATGATTGTATTTTTTGTTAGAAGAAACAATGTACAGCTAAAATTTTATAAGAATTATTTTGGTAGGTTTTTTTATAAGTTCATTTAACAGGTCCTTATTAGCGGCAAAGTCCTATTTCTTTCACTGTGAATTTCTCTGTCAATGTCAAAAAATGGTAATTACTTTTGGATGCCAACCAAAACACAGTAGCAAGTTTTAGAAATGTATAATGGTTGTGACAACAAATGGTGCTATCGCTTTCACTTTCATCACACTTACATCACTTCTAAATATCTTACAATTTTAATTCTTTCATCATCAATTAGAAAATTGTTAGCTTTCGAATGAAATTTATTTGAAAACTGCCGATTAATTTAATGACTTTTTAAATAATTTTCAAGCATGAAATAATTTTTAAATTTATCTGAACAATGACCATCAGTTTGCTTCAATAACGTAAAATAGCCCCTGGGAAAGTTTTCACAACTGAAAATAGATTTCCCTAACCATCATAAAAAAGTGAACAAAAACAATAATAAGAAAAACCTGATAAATCATACGATCAGATTTTCCATAAGATCGAGCATTTTTGCACTAAATTAAAATCTGTAAAAAAAAAAAAACCTGTTTTTAGTTTATGTGGAACATAAAATTGATATGTTGAATTGGTTGATGTATATGTTGCATCAGAATATGCTAGGAATTGTATTTTATTATTTTTTTAAACATCCATTGGGTATTTAACTGTATAAGAGGGAAACGATCCTGACTGTGATGTAAAAGGGATAATCATCCTGTTTATGTAAAGGTAGCGAAGAAACCATACAAATAAATTACACTTGAAATCATTAAAAATCTCCCTCATCTGCAAATTGATTTATTATTGTTAAAAAAATTCTCCATCTGTACATAAAAATTGACAGTGGCGTAATAACTTTGTACAAATAGGGGGAGCCGGGGCATATTGCAAGCTACTGGGGGGATCATTTCATTCATAATTTCATTCATTTCGGAGGATTCCTTCATAGTGTTGCACTTTTCACAAACAGGAGTATAAAATAGAAGCATATCAAAAGATCACCAACTCTTTAATCCAGTTAAAATATTTTTTATTAGATATATTTGATACATAGAAACTCCAAACGATCCCGAATACAATATTCAAATTTAAGGCTTCTCCCACTCTCATTTATCAAAAGTTAAAGTTCTTTCTGTTGTTTTGCTAACAAATTCTTTACAAATCTTTTCTAAACCAATTTTAAAGGCCTCCTCTTTATAAATATGCAGTAGCATCAAGTGGTTGAGTCTCTGTTGACCCATTGTTGTTCAGAGGTGTGTTTGAAGCCGGTGAAGAGCGCTGAAAGATCTCTCAGCTGTCGCTACTGATGTCAGAATCGCCAAAATAAATTCTGCCAAAAGGTTAAACTTCATAAAATAATTTCTTCACTAATTCCTCCGATGACATAATTTTAATGACGATCGGCAACACATTTTTGTCAATTCCGTCCAGGATTAGTGTTGGTAGAAGCGTCAACTTAGCAGAAAAATTTGCCAAGTCAAAATTATCAGCATGTATTCCAAGCTTTTGTTTCAGATTTTCTGAAGTGGTTGAAGCTATGTCCGTGAATATGGATTCGATCTTTATGAAAGAGTCAAAAGTTTTTTGATCCAATCGTTTTTTTAATTCATTGGTAATAAGCTCCAGTGCTTCTCTAAAATTTACTCGCAATTTTTTTTTCTTGTACAAGTTATGGCTAGAGCGAAGGGATGGCTTGTCTGCTCATATCTTAGTGGAACTATCTTTTGTCTGGAGACGCTCGTCATTTTCATTTCCAAATTTAATGTGAACGCTTTTCTCTCCCATTTCTTTTAGAGAATTTTGAAATGGCTATCCTCTCTCATATGTTGTATGGTTTCTTCTAACGTTGAAACGGCGTTCTTGATGCTTGTGGCAGAAAATACAGTTGTTTGCAGAACTTTCGCCCAGATTTTGCAAGGACCAAAAATTTCCATGTTCATGCCAACAAATGTCTTGAATTTTATCAAGCTTCTTATGAAACCTTTAACTACAGCCTTTTTCTCATGACGTAGTGCTGTTGGATCTTTCAATAATGCATCAAGAGTCTCTAAAACTCTTGGATTATTTTTCCCGAATCTCGATATTGCAGCAAATCGAACTGCCCATCTGATCGGGCAGAGAGGAAGCAACTGCTTTGGTTTTAAGTTTATGTTGCTTTCTTCTTCATTGTTAGCTGGACAAAGAACGATGTTCTTGTAGACATTTCTCCGTTTGGACGATTCTCTAATGAGATTCGATATCATCTTAATCAAACAATCTATTAGAATGTGCCACCTCTTGCACTACAAGATCCAAGGAATGATTTGCACAATGTACAAAAAAAAAAAGACTTCTGTTGCAACTCTACATAAGAATTACAGTATTTCTATATAAGAAGTTGTTTAAAAATGAAATGTATCTTTTGAAACAATTTTTAAATATGATGCATTTTTTTTCACTAACGCTTTCACTAAGGCCGGCCCTGGGTGGTCTGGTAATTTATAATGAGCAGAGTTTCAGAAATTCTAGATGAATATTTTGCTTACCTTAATCTTCTTAATTACAGTAATATCTGGAACATTAACATCACTTTCCATATTATCCATATTCAAACGTCAAAATGACTCATGCTTACTGCCTTCTAAGATCACACGGCCATGATGCGCAAACTGCATGCAAAACAAATTAAGATTAAGAACTGATCTCTGGAATGTTGCCACTTGCCAAAATATAAGATCACAACACCGCCCTAATAAACGCCAAGGGACACTAAAGTGAGCTCGAGGCGGGGAGGGAGGGAAACACCCTTATCGGTGCAGGTAATTTGTAGTAAACCTATAAAAACCCCTTTTTCTGGGAATCGCGTGGGTTGTAAACAATGAGAAAAGGGGTGAAGGCACAGACAAATATGCTCACCACCCACTCTCTCTCTTCTCTTTGTTGTTTACTGTGTGAATTTCCTAGAAAAAGTAAACTGTATTTTTTAATTCAACAATGTATCGTAAACAGATGTGGTGATGGTGAGAGGATTTCTCCCGGGGGAGCTGAGCCCGTCTGAAATATTCCAGGGGGAGCCACAGCTCCCCCAGCTCCTACGCCTTTGAAAATTGATTAGCTTAAAACAATGGATGCATTTTAGAAGATATGGATTTGGAGCGAACAATGATTAAAGAGGACATTTTTAAACTTTTTATTGAAACATTTAAAAACTTTTTTTTAACATCGAATTTTGACAGTGCCTTTAGGCAGATGCAATGCACATGCACACATGAGCTCATTCAGTTGCATTATCATAGAGGGGGATAGATGTGTGCTTTATTTACTATGTTCTTTTATTTACTGAATATGAGATGGACATAAGAATATATTTTTTATGATACTTCAAAAGTCCATGAAATTTTTCTTTCTTGCCATGCGGAATATGGTGGTAATGTCGAACTGATTTGCATTACACAACTGTTTACGGATTGTTTGTTTGGAGTTTGCAATGTAAATAGTACTGTATTTCACTGGGGAAATTTCTTTTAAAAATAAAATATTTGAAAGTCTGTTTCATACGTACCCCTTCTTAAATAATAAAGAAGCTTATTTTACTGATAATTTTATAGTAATTTTTTTTTTGTGTCAAGTTTTGATGTGTTCCATCTAGTTGATTTAAAATATTGTAGCAGTCTCCATTACAGAAAGGAGGCCATTCACAGACTTTAAACAGCACACATGTTGGTCATTTAATTTTCGAACACTCACTTACCTTGCTTTACTCGAACAAGTATAAATATAACTGAGCTTCTAGTGTTATAATAATAAATCTTTTGAGAAACTTTAAGAAACATAAGAAACATGAGAAAATTTTTAAAATGTAAAAATAACTAAACTCTTAGCATTATAATAATTATTTTATCAAATATTTTTCGGCAAACAAATATTGCAATTATATATTTAAAATTTGAAAAGTGAGAATAATTAAAAAGTTTTAAAAATGTAAAAAAAGGTCAGAAAAATATATAAAAATAAATGAACTCATAGCATTAAAATAATAATTATTTTATCAAACAATTTCCAGCAGACAAGTATTTTAATTATATATTTAAAATTTTAAAAGTGAGAATATTTAGAAAATATGAGAAAATTTTAAAAATATAAGAAAAATGTAAAAAAAGTCAGAAAAATATAAACCTATAGCAAAAAATATATAAAAATAACCGAACTCATAGCATTAAAATAATAATTATTTTATCAAAGAATTTCCAGCAGACAAATATTTTAATTATGTACTTAAAATTTTAAAAGTGAGGATATTTAGGAACTATGAGAAATTTTTAGAAGTATGAGAAAAATGCAAAAAATATCCTGATAAAAAAATGATAATGTCTTCCTTTTTCCAAAACACCCTCAACTTCAGAGGGTCATCAACTTTCTAATGCCTTTTACACCTCCCTCAAGAAGCAAATCGTCTAGACGAGAAAACATAAATACTGTGTAACATAAACAATAGTGGTGTTTTTCATTCATCACAGGAAGTCAGTGTTTCAGATGTTCTAAATCCTTTTTAATCCTTAAATTAATTAAACAAAACATGATTTGTAGAACAAATTAAAAATATATATATTTCTCATATTGTTTAGGCCGAGAAGGGGCAGATATTACAAAGTTTCATTCAGTTGGTTTTACATTTGATGTTAAATTTTTAGTAATACATAAATATGAACATTAAAAAAAAATCAATCAATATGATATTTAAATCACTCATAAAACTTAGATCCCGTTCAAATAAAAATGAAATAAATCTTTGACTTTATTAAAGGCTTGTATTTGGCATGTACATTGTCATTTTGAATATACTCATCATAAATATATTCTGTAATACAAATGTTTGCAGCTTCTGAAGTTTAAAAATGAAAAAAAAGGGCCAAAAATTTATTTCCTTTTTATTCGAACGGGATTCGAACTAAAAATTATATACAAAAAATAAAAAACTCAAATTTACTTTTTGCTTATGTGTTAGGTCTTGATACAAGGATTACGGAAATTTTTTTGTTTTGTCTCTATCTTAAAAAATGGCTGAGATATAACAGTTTGAAATTCTAGAGTGGCTGACATTTTGAAACAAGACAGGATTACGAAATACAAAAGCTCAGGGATTAATTTTTGAGTTTAGTGAACATGATTTCTCGCAAATTTTTATCTTTCATTATTGTAATCATTTTCCCAATCACACACATAAAAGTATATATTTGTATCCATTAGCATTAAAATTTCACCAAGCTTGGTGAAACTTGGTAAAATATTGCCAAATTTGCCGACTAAAAATAAGACTCCATTAATGAAGCAACTTGGCAGAATAGCTGACTAATTTAGCAAATTTCTTATTCCAATTCAATATTAACTGATCTTCTGTAATTAGTTCTTTGCATTTTAGCTTGCTGTTTCAAGTAACATTAGCTAAAATTGTAAAACGAAGATATAGAAAAGCTACCTTTTCTTTCCGATACAGGCCGGAAGGGCTTTTCTAATTTGGGGTATGGTTCCATATTGGTAAATATAACAAAATCAATTTTAAAGTTTTAGTTATGCAATTTCCTTTCAGGATTGCCAAACTTCAATCTTCTTGTAGGCCTCTAATTCTTTTACAGATCTCAAGATTAGCTGTTCAACTTCTTCATAGACTTTAGGCTTCGACCGAAGAACTTCCTTATACAGGTAAAGGATTAATTGCAAGAAAGTTCTATGTACCCTGATTGGTTGAATTTTGTCTTCGAGAACGTTCTAGGGACTCTGATTAACTGAATCATATATCTCAACTCCTATTAGAATTTCTAGAAAATTCCTTGAGATTATGAATGCCAATTTTTTTTGCAGAATGTCGCCAAAAATTTGGCAAAAAAATGCCAACTTTTTATAAAGAATGCATTGATACCTTTGTGAAAAATTGAAAAAAAAAAACATTTCTGCTGCATCTGTCATCTATTGAAACCTATTTAATTGCATGTATATTAACATCACATGTTGCATTAAACAATTTCAGTTTTTGCTTTTCACTTATTTTAATCATATTAAAATTTGCAATGTCCTAAATTTAAGAACATTTCATTTGAATATTATTTAGCATAACATTCTCAGTTATACACTAGGAAATTAAATAGTTAAAATGTTATTAATAAATAATGCATAAAATAGGAAGAGTAAGGAATATACCATTTTTAATGAAAACCACTGAGCAAGCAATGGTATAAGCAAAAATAGATCTCGAACACTGGTTCCTTTTCCTAAAATAGTTTTATTTTGTATTAATATAAAACTATAATATTTAAAGGATTCTGTGTGAGAAAATAGATATAAAACATTGATTCATTGCTTTCTACACCTGTTTGTAGTTAAATTACTGCTACCATACCATTTATCTTTTGATATTAACAATTTTTCTATTCCCACACATTTGAAGGTAATTGTCGCATTATATTACCAATATCAATATTAATTCATTGATATATTGCGATATTAAAGTTATGATATTGTCCAGTCCTAATTTTGACACCTTTAAAAGGAAAAAATATCAAAATTTTCTTATTTTAAAACATTCATGAAAATGCATTTGCAGTCTACAAACTTATGAATATCCAGACAAATAATAATGTACAAAATCTCAGTATGTTAAATGATCCTGCAATAAAAGGGAAATACAAACTACCAAAGATAGAACTTAACAAATACACTAGTATGCAAAACTTAAGCAACAAACACAAAATGCTAATTTCTGAACACGTGAGTAGTCAAAAGGAAATTCTATAAACAGCAAGTATAGAAAATAGGTACTACCCTAAATAAATGAAGAAATAGAGCCAATTTTTTTAAAAATTGTTTTATAGATTTTAAATATTGTATGTGTGTGGGGGGGGGCATTTTTGCAGTAGAGAGAAAACTTAAATGAGAAATTATCTATTTATTTTTACTAGAGAGCAACAAATAGGACAAAAGATTTCTTCAAATAAGAGTTTCACGACTTTGTATGCTGAGGGGGGGGAGGGAGAAACATAAATTTTGGATAGAGGGGGAGACTGTAGTTTAGAGGACTGATTTTCTACTTATTGTTATACAGTACAAAGTCTCAAATCCGGACATCTGAAATTCGGAATTCTCCAAAATCTGGACATTTTGAAAACTAGCATTTTTTTTTTTATATTTATTTATATATGCCTTGGACTGGATCGTTTTTCCCGCTTCTGTTATATTTGTCTCCATATATTTTCCAATTTGATATCTTTACGCTTTTATTCGATCATTCCTGACTCAATGCCCTCCCCTCCCCACCAATCTCTGAAAATTGCATCAATTTATTCAATAAATTGAAGCCGTGATATAGATGTCTGATAATCTTTATTGGCGACTTGCCAATATTCCATAGGAAGCGCCGCATTCGGAGTTGTATTTAGCTGCAAGAAAACAGAAAAAAGTAATTAAAAGAAAAGAATGAAAAAAAACGTTTTTCCTTACCATAAAAAATAAAAAAATATCTCTGTGGTTATTTGACGAGTTATGTTCAAATTTACAGCAAGTTGCAATAATAGCAAATTAGGCTGTTTTACCAATTTTTATCAAAATATGATAAATTATTCAAAAATCAGATCACCACACAAAAAAGGCCACTAGA
Organism: Maratus michaelseni; assembly: GCA_963931845.1. NCBI lineage: Eukaryota > Metazoa > Arthropoda > Arachnida > Araneae > Salticidae > Maratus > Maratus michaelseni. The sequence goes on from OZ007597.1 coordinate 292,220,087, forward strand.
GTAACAGAAAAGAAAAAGAAAGGATAGAATTATCTGGCAGTTTGTTTTGTTTATTTTAGTCTGTAAATTCGGAAGTCGAAAGTTATCAGAATGAGATCATCAGCTTTCAGTAGATACTATGTTTCGTTAGGCAGAAAGAAACCATGCACAGATATTTTTTAATGGGCTAGGCTTGTTAAGCGGATTAGGAATGATGACATGTGAGTCATACAGAGCAACAAAGCTTCTGTTTTCTTCTATTTTTGCACAAAAAAAGAAAGGAAAAATATTTTTAAAGGGAAAAAAATAGACGACATAAAGAAGATAACAATGAAAAGGGGCAGGACATATTTTTCACGTCTAAAAACAGCAGGGCGCATCGACACTTAAAACAAAAAGGGCAGGGTGCAGCACCCTTTGAAAAACATCAAATGGGAACAATAGGGAGCATAAAAACAAAGAATAACCTTGGCTCAATTATTGACACCATAAAAAATTTCTTCATCAAGGTGTGGGTGAAAATACATTCCAAAGATATTTAGTAGGGAGGGTTACAAACCGATTTTTTTTTTTTTTTGAAAAAAGAAAATTGGGAGGGGGTGGATTTTCAGTGTCGTATATTTTTTCAAGGCTTTTCTCAAATCCACACTACTTTCTGACAGATTCCTGAACTAACTTTTATCTTAAATGCACGAAATCAGCACAAATGTTCCCTTGAGTAACGTGTTTCATTAGGTATTAAAGGCAAATGGGCTTCCAGAAAATACTGTTAAAGTTGGCATTCTGAGCAAGTTTTCAGTATGTGACAGCCCTGGAAAGTTAGTCATGAAACAAGAATGATTTATTATAACTCAAGATGTAATGCATTTGGAAAGTGCATATTTTCTTATTTCAAAGAAAAAAAATGATGAGAGTGTTGTGCACTCAGACAATGGCATTGTTTTGTTGGAGGTTAGCACGACACTGTGCCGCTGTACTTTATGTTTCTCGAATAATCTCTATTTTGTAGATTAAAAATTACTTTATAAGAGCCAATTTTCTTTACTAGGTTCTTGATTGAGTTACCCGCATTCAACCTAGAATAGGTATTGAGTTCCCAGGTCGAATAGAAAGATTGTGCTCCTTCTCTAAAAATGCCGACCGGACCCCAATCTGTGATAAAAAGATGATGTCATAAAAGGTTTAGAACAACGGAACTTCGTCACAGGACAGGCGTTGATGTCTGTTTATAGAATAAGGGAAAAAGTTATTGCTGAAAAATCGAAATTGCATTGTAAATACTGTACAAAAAAATTAACTTTTGTTAGTAAAATATGTTGAAATTGTGATTAAAAGGGTTTTTTTTAAACCTTTTAAAAAAAATATTATTTTATTGGAATATCGTATTAGTGTGTATCTTTATACAGCATTGCAAATGCCTTCCTGATGTAAATAAATCGGTGTGTGTGTGGGGGGGGGGGGGGTTGATTATTTTTTACTAACTGCAAATGATTTACAATTGATAAAGCAGCATAAAATAACGGACATATTCAATTACCTAGCAGAAAAATTACGTTTTGTAAGTAAAATTTCCTGAAATTGTGACAATTTAAAAAAATATATTCTTCTATTGAAATATTTGCTTTATTATTACCTTATTTCAGTAAAATAAATGGAGGTGGGGTGTAGATTATTATTATTTTTTTACCTTTTTAAAAAATATATTCTTTTTTAAAAATATTTAATTTGCTTCAGTATAATCTTTTTTCAGTATTGAAATGCGTTCCTCATAAATAATTAACGGGGAAGGGGGGGGGGGAGGACAAACTGCAAATGATCCAAAATTCAGAAAAATCCGGAATCGCTGAAGTCCGGAGGATTCCGGATTTTGGACTTTGTACTGTATTACTAACGAGCACTAAGAAGTTCAGAAGAATTTAAGATTCTCAAGATTTTGAACTTTTTGTATTGGGGAGGGCAAATGAGGGAAGCAGACATTTCATGTGGGTGGGGGATTTCATGAACAATTGTATAAAAACAAAAGTGGAAATCTGCCAAAAATTTCAAAAGACTGAAAATTCTCTTCCTTAGATTTTTAAAATTAATTAATTTGTGTGCAAAAAAAATTGTTTGTAGGGGGGAGGGGCTTATATTTGGGAATGGAAAAGAAAATCAAAATATCCTAAAAGGGGGAGAGGGGCTGCTTACTTTCGGGATTTTACAGTAATATATTATAAATTTTATTGTTTAAGCTTACTAAGTTGACACATTGGTGAACAAATTTATGTTTCTGAATTTCTTGTTTTTTTTATTTCAATGGCAACATTCTTCCATTTGTTTATTTGGCTTACAGATTGGCAATAGTTTTTTGTTATGAAAAGTGGTTGACAGGATCATAGAGAAGTACCCAAGTTATTAAACATTTTAATCACAAAAACAGCAAAACATCAATATCTGTTTAATTCTTTTTCGATTTTAAATGTGTATATATAATCAAAAGATATTTTCTGTTAGAAAAAAAAAAAGTTAGTATTTGGCCTAAAATTTGCCCAAATATTCAGGATTCAGCCAAATTATTATTTATCACATTCCTACTTTTAACCCTTTGGGGGGCAAAGTACTTTTACTGCTAAAATGTTGAAATAAATGATTGCCACCAGGATTTACAAAGAAATTTATTTGAAAATAAGTAAAATCTTTTCGTCACATACATTAGAAATTCAAAATTCTGGTGTCAATGTGGCAGTTGGGAATTAAAATTAAGTGGATATATTATTTCCCACTGCTCTTCAGGGGGTTAATGTACTCAATATATATATATTTCTTATTTACATATTCCTTATGTATTAATACATAAATATACATAATTATTTATAATAATATACAGAATAATTATTTCTTATTACATATTTCATATTACATTTTTCGGTACTTCTCTATTATCCCGTCGACCACTTTTCATAACAAAAAACTATCGCCAAACTGTAATGATTTCTTGGGATGAATTAATCGTGTAAAGCAGGGGACAACTGCATGTCTAAATCAAAAATTTTTTGATCATATGTAAATGCTTTAATACAAAGATGATGTAGATTCTGGAATAATTGGATCTAATGTCTAGTAATTGTGGCAATATATTACTGATTTTCTGTTGCTTTAAAGTTTTCTTTTTACTAACAGCTTTAGAGAAATGTTTGAAAGGAAAATTATATGTTCATGTATGGTTTTACAGAAGAAAATATTGTGAAAGAAATAAAAACAGAAAAATGAATTTTTAATGCCAGAAAATGGTGAAAATTGAAAAAATTAAAGTGCCATAATTCATTAAGAGCCTATGCTAGTCACGCGAAGAAACGCTCAAGCTAATGTTAAGTCTGTGGGAAGGTTCTTGTGCAATTTCTCGCTCGTATTTTAATATTTTTAAATGTTTTTTTAGCATAGGATAGCTGAGATCGATCTCTAACGTTGTTAGTTTTTAATTTTTTGATTTTGGTTGCAGTTATTTTAAAAGCAGACATTTTAAATTTTGGAACCAGTTCTGAAAGTGAAAGTACCCTTATATAAAAAAACTGGAACCAAAATCGAAAAAGTAAAAACTAACAACTTTAGAGATCGACCTCAGCTATCCTATGCACAAAAAATCATTTAAAAATATTAAAATGCGAGCGAGAAATTGCACAAAAACCTTCCCATAGACTTAACATTAGCTTGCGTGTTTTTTCACATGACTGATGTAAGCTCTTAAGGCTTGATCGCACACAAACGGATTTTTAACTCTTTTACTTATTTAGAGCTTAGAGAAAGTTTTTAAAATAAAACTCACAGAACACATGCCCCATATAAAAAGAAAAATTTTGTAACTTTATAAAAAATAATTTTTTGGCATAAATTGCTCTTCATGCAATGAAGAATTACATTTGAAACATTTTTGTAATTAGAACTATACCTAAACTATAGATAAAATGCTTAAGTGATACAAATAGAAACAACAAATAGCTTATGAAAACCTTTTAATGATCAACATATGTTTCAACGCTCATACTCATTCTGCTCATACTGCATTATTCTCAAGATATATAAACAAAAATATTCTTGCAAATTTCTGAAAATAAACTTGAAAATTAGAATCACGAGATCATATATGTAAAAAGAGACAGATGCTTGAAGTAGCCAACTGTAAACGTAAATATTAATATTTCGTTACTGCTTTTTTAAAACTGAAAAGTACCTCGTGCCAAATTTCAGATAATTCAAATGAGGCAGATTCATTGCAAATGTTTACGTTACACATGTAGATTTCTATTGATTCATGGATAATAGATAGGCAATAAAGTCTTGATGGATAAATTATTTTACTAATTTTAAAATCAATTTTGAATGTCGCGGTCCAATGTGCTCTTTTAAAAAAGCAATAATGAAATATTAATTTTCACGTTTACAATTGGCTACTTCAAGCACCTGCCTTTTTTTACATATATGATCTTGTGATTCATGTTTTCAAGTTTATTTTCTGAAATTTGCGAGAATATTTTTGTTTATTGTTATATATCTTGAAAATGGTGCCGTGTGAGCATTGAAACGTATGGTGATCATTAAAAGGTTTTTATAAGCTATTTCTTGTTTCTATTTGTAGCACTTAAGCATTTTATCTATATTTTAATTATAATCAGTGATCTTATTCTGTGATTATAGAACTATATCTCTAAAACAAACAAATTCAGAAACAACTATTGGTCAATGATTAGTCTGTCTCAAAAGTTTAAGCACTATGCAGATCTGGTTTAAAATAATTGAAGAAGAAAATATTTTATGCTAATTTACAATAAATACTCGACATTTAATCAAAATAAAATAATATAAGCCATTTTGGGTGGTTAAAATAAAAAATATATTTATTTTTATTTAATTTTTCTTTTTTTTGAAGTTGTCTCAAAAGTTTAAGCACTTTATGCAAATTTTTTAGAAACACGGGATTGGCTGTGTGTAATGATCTTGTATGACATCATATTGCACTTTTATAAAAGTATAAAAGGTGGAGAAATTATTTCCTCTTGTTTTAAAAATGTCGAAGGGTAAAGAATTCACAAAATGCGAGATTTTGAAAGTTTTTAAATTGAAATCACAAAATAAAACTTTTTCTGAAATTGCAAAAGTTTTAAATCAATCAAAGTGAGGTATATATCAAGTACTCTCTAGAAATGATAATTTTAATCGAAAAGCAAGATCTGGATGACCACGTATGATGACTGTTCAGACTGATCGGAGAATGCGGAGATTGGTATGTAGACAAAATATGTCCATACGGCAAATTAAAAATAATCTCAGTGTACAGGTGTCCAAAGACACTGTACATAGACGTATTAAAGAGTGTGATTACTAAAGAAAAGGGTCGCAAACCGTCTCTCAACTTACATCACAAACAGGCAAGAATGAACTGGGCTAAAAAACACATGTCCTACCGGGACAAATGGCTTACTGTTTTATTCAGTGATGAGAAAAAGTGGAACTTAGATGGCCCTGATGGTTGGAACGCGTATTGGCATGATTTACAAAAGGAACCAAGGGCATTTTTCAGGAGGCAGCAAGGCGGTAAATCTGTTATGGTTTGGGGGACATTTGGATTCAATGGCCAGATCTCTCTGACTTTTCTAAAAGGAAGACAAGATTCTAAAAAGTATCAAGAGACGCTAAACCAACATTTGCTTCCATTCAGTGACATTTTGGGGGGTCCTGAATGGACTTTTCAACAAGACAATGCCTCAATCCACGTATCACAATTTACAAAACTTTGGCTTTCTCAGAAAAATGTTAAAGTTCTTGACTGGCCAGCTTTAAGTCCAGACTTAAACCTGATTGAAAATGTCTGGGGTAAAGGTGAAAATAAGGAATTTCGCTTAGTAGCCACTGGCCGGTAGGTTGATATTTTTTAGTAGCCAGTTACTGGCTAGTGAGAATAATTTTTTTAGTAGCCAGTAAGTACATTTATGTCAGCGAATATATATATATATATTTTAAATATGACTTTTCAGTAAACAAGTAATTTATGTACTAAATAAAAATATTTTAATTTATATTGTTTTGAATAAACTTGAGATACTAATTTCCAATCTATTTTAAATTTTAAAATTAGTTAACAGCAAAGTTATACACAACATAAGCTTATGCAGCTAACTACATGTAAAAAAAGCTTAGGTACTTGTGTAGCTAACTACTTAAGGACCTTTAAAAAATATATATATATATATTTGTTTAGAATTAAGGTCTGACAATAATAAAATAGGTATGTTTATGCACTAAATAATAACCCACAACATGATATGCATTACGCATGCATAACCTGTGGCCAGCAGGTCAAAATCTCCAGCAATTTAGGAATTGTGTGCATTTCGCCAATTAGTTTCAGAAAAAATTGCAAATTTTGTCGATCGCATGTGTAAATATCATGAATTTTGTTGATCATGCTCATAAAAATCATGAATTCCGTCGATCGTGTGCATAAAAATCATGAATTCCGTCGATCGTGTGCATAAAAATTATGAATTTCGTCGATCAGGTGCATAAAAATCATGAATATCTTCAATAAGGCATGTAAAAAAATCATGATTTTCGTCATTTGGGAACATAAAAATTATGAATTTCGTCGATCAAACGCGTAAAAATCATGAATTTCGTTGATTGGATGCGTAAAAATCATGAATATCGTCGATCGGGTGCGGAAAAATCATGAATTTTTTGATTGGGTGAATAAAAATCATGATTTTTTTCGATCGGGTGAATAAAAATCATGATTTCTGTCGAGTGTTCACGTAAAAATCACGAATTTTGCGATCGGGCGCGTAAAAATCCCAAATTTTTTTTATGATGTGCAAGAAAATCATGAATTCCGTTGATGATGCACGAGAAAATCATGAATTTTTCAAACGGGCAAATAAAAATCATGAATTTTGTCATTCAGGAGTGTAAAAATTATGAATTTTGTCGATTGAACTCGCAAAAACCACGAATTTCGTCGATCGGGCGCGTAAAAATCATGAATGTCGTTGATCGGGCATGGGAAAATCATGAATTTCTTCGAACGGGTGCATAAAAATCATGAATTTTGTTGAGTAGGTTCGTAAAAATCATGAATTTTGTTGAGCAGGTTCGTAAAAATCAAGAATTTTGTTGAGCAGGTTCGTAAAAATCATGAATATCATCGATTGGGTGCGGAACAGTCATGAATTTCGTCGATCGTGAGCAAAAAATAATGAATTTTGTCGATTGGGAGCATAAAAATCATGAATTTTGTCGATTGAGAGCATAAAAATCATGAATTTTGTCAATCGGCAGTGTAAAACTCATGAATATCGTCGAACGGGTGCGCCAAAATCATGAATTTCATTGAAAGAACGCAAAAAATCGTGAATTGTAGGAGGAAAAATAATCGGAAAATCCTGCATTTGGCCGGTTCTTTCTATATTTTTAATCGCCAGTTTTTTAAGTTTAATCAATGAGTGGCGACTGGCGAGTGCTTATTTTCACCTTTAGTCTGGGGCCCCAAAGCAGAATACTTTGCAATGTTCTGCAACGAACTTCAATTGATAAAAAATGTTCTGCGGGAATAAAAAATAAAGATACAGGGATATTTTCTTATATATGAAGAAGTGCAATTGCATCTTTTATAGAAATGTAAAAGCTATTTTGTAAAATGCTGACATACACACACGAAAGAAACTAATGGCGAATTTTGCGATTTTACCTGATCGAATAATGAATTTCGTCGTTTCTTCCGACAATCGATTGACGATTTTTGCAATGTAGCAGATTTTTCCGTATGTCAACTTGCGAATTTCGTGTTTTTTTCTTGGACTCAATTGTTGAATTTCGTAATATTTTTTTTCCTGCGACTGATTGAAGAATTTTGAGATACTTTCAACAATTCACTGAGAAATTTTGGGTTTTTTAACTTCAACAGATAGGCGAATTTTGCAATATTTTTCTTGGACCGATTGGCGAAATTCATAGTTTTTTTCATGCAACTGATGCACGAATTTCGTGATTTTTACCGACGACTGATTGGCAATTATTCCAACTTTTTCTTGCGAGAGATTGGAAAAAGTCGTGGAAATTTTTTCCACGACTGATTGAAAAATTTTGTGATTTTCCTGATGATTTTAGAGTTTTTTTTACATGCGACTGATAGCGAATTTCATTAAATTTTCTTTTTATTGATTGGCAATTTTTTACTGTTTTTCTTGCGAGTGATTAGATCGATGAATTTCCAATTTTTTCCATTTTTTTAATATTGTTGAATGTTTGTAGACAAATTGTAAATTTCGACAAACAGTCGCGAAAAACAAAAATCGCAAATTTTGCAGTGTTTTTTACCTGCAACCGATTGGCGAAAACCGTGGATGTTTTTCCATGACTGTTCATCAAATTTTGCATGTTTTTGCACAATAGGCTGAAGAATTTCATGATTTGTTCTCCATGATCGACTATCGTACTGCGCAAGATTTTTTCAGGACCCATTGATCAATTCTGCAATCTTTTCAAATGAACGATTAAAGAATTTTGATATTTTTTCCGCGGCCATTGAGTGACGAATTTCACGATTTTCCTTCGATTGAATGGATATTTTTCTTGGATAATTTGAAATGGATAATTTGAAATGTTCTGCAGGGAAGGCCATTGTTCTGCGACGTACGTCGCACTTTTAAGCATATTCTGCTTTGGGGGTCTGGGGTATTTTAACCCACCAGGTTTATGGCAATGGAAAGCAGTATGACTCTATTGAAAGACTCCAAGAGGCTATTCAGAAAGCATTGTACTCTTTGCCAGCAGAAACCCTACAAAAACTTATAATTTTGATGGACGCACGTTTATTTGAACTAATCCGAAATCACCAAAAAATAATTTGTAAGTAAAAGTTCTGTAAAAATTATAAATCTGGTTGTTTTTGACATTGTGCAAAAACTTTTGAGAGAGTTTTTTTTTTAAATTTTTTTATTATATTTTTTACAATTATGTAATTTATTTTTTTCTGCTTTTGATATCATTTATTTAAATAATGTTACGAAATCTGCAAATAAAAATTTTTTATTCATTCTAACTTTTTATAATTCTTTGAAAATCGACATTTTATGCTTGTGCTTAAACTTTAGAAACAGACCTTAAGAAGGGACACTCTGTATATAATTATTAACACCTTGCTTTTCTTAAATAAGAAAACAGAAAAAAAATGTAAATAAAAATCTACCTGCTCTATTTTGTGAACTGTCTTTCAGTCATTAGAAAATCCCATGAAGAACCTTTATCAGTTGTCTGGACTTTTATGCATATACAGGTACATATTAATTGATGTAGCCAACTGCAGTGTGACTCTTGAGTTCTGTCACTAAAAGGAAAATACGATGTCACTAATTTTAGGAAAAAATTATGAAATATTTGTTTATATTTTTGCAAAGCCAAATATACTTATTTTTTAAAAATGGACGGAAAAAAAAAAAAAAGGATACTGAAACCAAACTAGAAGATAAGTTGATCCAGTATTTTCAGACACGGCATTAAAAAAAAAAAAATAAGAGGCTGACATCTATTGACTGAGGCAATAATATCAAACCCTCAGCAGGGGTCAATCCAGCAAAATTTTGGAGTCTATTTAGGGCCCCTTCACAAAAATCAATTTGATAAAATGGTCCCTTCACAAAATTCATTATGATAAAATGGGCCCCTCCACAAAATTCTATTCCATTAAAACTTACTATTTATTATTTGTTTATTATTTTGTGATGTTTAAAAATGTGTAATTTGTAGACAAACAAGTTCACCAGAGAGGAAAACTTCACCAAAGGGATTTAAAAAAGATTTTGTTTATAAATGCTTAGTTTGAATTTGATTAACTAGAGTTTAACTTTCATTACAAAATGTTATTTTTCCCAAAAATATAATAATTTTGTCAAAAATAACCTTTACTTTTCACAAAATGGGCCCCAAGAAAAATAAAACCTGCATCAACCCCTGCTGAGGAAAGATAGGAAAAGTTGGTTTAAATATTTTCAGGAAGTGTAGGTACTTATTTTTGAATATCACTATTTCTGAATTATAATCTTTGCCTCATACAGATGCATATTGTTCTGTTTTTAGCTTGTTCTTTACCATATTACTATGATGAGCAGCAAACCAATCTCACAACAGACCAGACACTCATATGTTTTGTTCAAAATTGCACACAGCTTTATGTTCCAGAGCACACTCTTTAGCATCAAAATTGTTCATACAATTTTTTTTTTTCTGTGGGCATGAATAATATTACAGTATTAGAATTCAATACTTTTTGAAGAGAGCTTTACATAAAAATTATAACAGAAGACAAAGATTATTTTCAGCAAAAGTGAAACCTGAAGTATTTAGATTATGTATTACCTGCATTATTTTAACATATTGTAGGTAATAATTTAACAATAGTACTTTAAAACATTTTAAATTACATTTTGATTGGTTGTTTAGGAAAATATGTATTTCAAACTCTGAATTTTTTTTAAGTATTGTGCATTAGTCGACCCTCAAACTTTTTACATTATATATATATATATATAATGCATATATACTGGGCGAACCAAAAGTTCATTAAAACTTTAAAAATTCATAAAAAAGAAAAAAAATTATGATAAAGAAGTGCGGTTTACTAGAAGAAGCTCACAAAGTAGTCAGATTTTTTTTTAGAAGCAAAAATTTTTTTAGTTAAAAATGTCACGGGTAGAGGGTGCTGATGACCCGAAACACAATGAACAGGACAACAGTATGCTCCATCCATTTATTCTTGCAATAACAATTGTTCAACATGACCTTCAGAACATTGTACGACACAACTAAGGCGACTCACAACACCCATTACAGCTGAATGTAACATGTCGGAATGAATTGCAGAAACTCTCCATTCAAATAGAACAACTTCACCAATAATGCTCGATCGGGTAAGGATAACATTCTGAAAGCGAATGAGAAATCCTTGTGTATTCCGTTTTTTTATTGTAGGATTAATTTGCATACTTCTTCTGAATCTCTCGCATGTTAGCGCCATCTACAGGTGACTTTGTTATCTAAAAATTTGTTTGCTGCTAAAAAAAAAAACGACTACCTTGTGAGCTCTATCTTGCAAACCGCATTTCTTTATCATAATTTCTCCCCTTTTTATGAATTTTTAAAGTTTTAACGAACTTTTGGTTCACCCGGCATATACATTATGCATATATATATATATACACACACACATATATATATATATATACACATACATAGGTATACATATGTATATATGTATAAACCTCATGGCAAAACATCTTTTGCTTATCTTATATAATCATTTCAATAAATAAAAATAAATACATGGAGTAAATAAAATGCATATCTCTTGTCCAAGAGTTCATATGCAAATAAAATAATTTATGGTACAGCTGTTACAGACACACCGATGTATCTTTTTGGCACCAAAATGGTGATTTTATGTCTGGGCAATGCAGCGATTTTGCTTTGTATGAGAACCCCGTAGACCAGATTCCCTGTGTTTTATAATAAATTAATCATTGTGTGCGTTTATAATAAAAATTGTGCATGTTTTATAATAAAATAAAACTAACATGCTGTTTTAGCAAGCTAGGTTTAAAAAGTATACTCAAAAACGATGTTTTCTCGCCAAAATGGCGCAAAATAAAAATCGTGCCAACCCCAGTGCGTCTGCGACAGCTGTTCCTGATTTGTTTATTGCCATCCTATTTCACTTTAAAAAATTAAGTATATCTTCTGCAAAACCAAAAGAAAATTCGAATATTTGTTAGATGTAACATGTAAGAAAGACGAAATTAAATTAATAAATTTTACACATCAAACTCTAAAAAAATTCTCTGAAAGTCTGTATTTTGTTAATTTTGTCGGAAATACAGGTGCCTGATTTCAGCGCCTGTTTACCGAATAGGCCCGGGAAGCCCATACTTACCCAAAGTAATACAAAAGAGGGCCCCAAATTTACTTTCAAAATAAATTTTTAGAAAAAAAAATTTCAATCAGGGTTAAAAATATATTTTTTTTCGTACAAAACTTTTAATCTAAATTATGAATTCTGAAGCTCCTTCTAAGGTATTGTTTACTCAAAATTTTGATGCTAAAATTTTAAATTGTTGCAACATACAGAAAATGGATTTAGTAAATAACAAAGCAATTGGTAGAGTAATAGGACCCCCCCCCCCCCCTGAGTAACGTCGGGCTTCCCCTACTTCTAAGTCTTAAGCGGCCCTGCCTGATTTACGGCATGGCATTCGGGGCACGGACCCAAGGCCTCCAATGCTACTGAAGATCGTCCAATTATTGGCCAAAACAGTTTTAACTGTAAAAAAAAACAAAATTTAAATGGAAAAATCTGTTTATCAAAGATTGTCTATGATTTATCAAAGTAACTTCATTTTTTCCTGATTGTCTTTTAACAATTTACGTGCAAGAATACTCAGAACTTTTTTTTTGGGATCGCCATATTGTTTAATTTTTATTTATTTTACCTGTAAGGCACTCAGGGTTAACATAGAAAAAACCCTGCTAGTTACTTGTTCTGCTAGTTACTTGTATAAATTTAGTTTTTATTTCAGTCAAAGCTTGTATTTGAAAGAAAAAGTTATTTGATTAATAGGATATGCTAATATTTTAAATAATTGTAGCTTGGTACTGTGGTAAATTTATTATTAGTTGTTGCATACTTTATTATTTCAGATGTACGGACTTGCATAGAGAAAGGTAATCAGCACCACACAGTTTATTATAAAATTCAATTAAAAATTCATAATTATCAAATGATTATTTAAAAATAAATTAACGATTATGAAATTTAATTTGTTTTAATTGATATTTTAAAGAAATTATTAAAGTCAATAGTGGTTATCTTAATAAGTACTGCTTTCGATATATAGTTTTTTAAATTCAAGGCCTCTGTAAGCATCCGGGCAAGGGGACCCCATACGCATCTGTGCCCAGAGCCCCCAAATTTGTAAATCGGTCCCTGGCGATATGAATCTAGAAATATACTGATTTGAATTACTAAATTCCTATATATTAATAGTCTAATATGCAACCAATGTCATTTTTCTAATTGAGCCAAAATAACTCCCCTTCAGACAAATAATGATTAATAAATATTCAAAATCTCATCTATTCGTCTTTATGTCAAACAAATACCAAAAAACTAATGTAATATTTTGATAGATGAACAGAAAACATAACTTACCACACCCTATTTCTTTACACATCGCAAAATGGCGAAATAAAACCAGAAAATACTTCGATTAAATTCTATGTTCGATTGTTTATTTTTCATGCTGCGATCGTTGTCCGAACAGAGTTTTAACAACAGATTTTTTTAACTGCATTTTGTGTGCATAGAGACACCTCAAATAGAGGTAACTAATTGTTGAGCAGTTATAATTGTATAGTATTCCTTCTGTAGGGGCTATGAACTCTATGCACTCAAAATCATCATAGATATTTCTATGTTTGTGTATTGATGTGCCTGATCCACTTTCTCAAAAAAGGTAGGCAGGGGAACAAGAAAAAAAAAGGCATGTAGTAAATCGTATGAAAACGGAAGCTGCTGATAGCACAAATTTTTCTAAATGTAAAAACTACATGGTCCCTTACAGAGTAAATACCATCCATAAAAAGATTATCATACATTTTAAGACAGAAACTGCCTGAAACGGAATTTTTCACACCCGTTATTTGAGATTCCATATTAGCAGGTTTACTAAGCAAAACGACCAGAATAAACCTATATAAAAAATCTTTGAAAGATTAATTTCGTACTGAGCAGTTATAATTGTATAGTATTTCTTCTGTAGGGGCTATGAAATTTTTACGTTTAAGATGGGTTTCCGTTATAAACAGGTTCCATTTTCACAGGTTTTACCAAGCAAATTACGGTACAACATGTAAAAATAAAATAGGTAGTGACTGGGAAAATGTTCCATCTTAGCAGATAGATATTTACTCTATTCCTTTCAACAGAAGGAAAATTTTTCAACATGACAAAAATATTACATTATAGAGAGTTTCTGTTTTCATACATTTTACTGCATTGAATTTCACTCAGTGCAGGCTAACGAATAGCATGATATTAAAAGAAATTTAAAAGATTTTGTTCATAATGAAAAATCAGGACTTTTGTTGTTGTTCGACAAGTCTCGGAACCTATGAAAATTGGGATGCTTGCAAACACTAGCCAGATACTTAGTAGCCCCAGGGTGTTTTAGCATAAATAAATGATCATTTTACAGGATAATTATGGAAATATTAAGGGAGCAAGAAATAAAATAATACATACTATATCCATTAATTAAAGCTAAAAGAAGCAGCAACAAAATCTTTTTTAACACTTTCCAACATAGTTGTAAAGCGTTTATGAATTTGCTTTACCTGTCCATTCTCTAACTTGCATAAACTTACTCGGATTGACATGCAATTGATGTATGTTATTGAGGTTTACTATGTCTTGCTCAGTATTGAAAATGAAGTGTGTAGCATTTATAGTTGATTTACAGGGATACTCAAAAGAATTCCATTGCATTATGGTCTTTGGGGAAAATCATTTATTGTGCACTTTACCAATGTTACACTATTTGTAGCATATTGAAATTTATATATATCTTATTTATTTATATATTTTTTCTGAGGTGCACAATAATAAGCTTACTATAGAATATGGTGTACATAGCATTCATCATTCATTTAGAGGGACACACAGGGGCACACAATTTCAGGGAGCCCCAAAATGCATTTTGTCCACTGTCTGGAGACACAAATTAATGCAGATTTCCATTGAAAAAATGAGTTTTTCCCAGTCATGTAAACTAAACTCTCAGTGATCTTCACTAACGACAATGAAATGTAATGTAAACTTCGAAATTGTGAGAAAAACGGATAGTACGTCAAACATGTTTCATTCAATCCTTTAGGGTTACAGTTTTACTTTCTCTAAATAGTGCACAAAATTTTACCATCCCAAACATTTTAATTCATTTTTACAATTGTCTATACTATATTCTTTTTTTCATAAAACTATGGTTTAAATTATAAACTGCACATACAAAAGTTTGTTATGTTTAAAATTAAATTTTCTTGAGAAAGGGTTTCCCCCAACTTGTTCTTTGTGTCCCAGATCCCACATAGAGTTGATTAAGCTGTGGGGACATACAAAAAAATCAGTTACAGTACTGTCTATCAATAATAATTGAATTATAATACAGTAAAACCTCGTTAACATGAACACTCTTAACGCAAATTACTTTTAGCACAAACTGTTTCCGATTGCCCTGTCCAGTTGTATGTAATGTATTTAAGTTCGGTAACATGAACAAAAAAAGCTTCCCCTTGAGTGTTCGTGTTAACGAGGCTCGACTGTATCTGGAAATGTGTTTTCAATTGTGGTACGTGTTTTTAAATTTAACTCATTTTTTGCATATTACTGGGTCTATATCAATTCTATAAATCACATACAGGGTTGCACAAAAGATCCATATAGTACATTTCGATTTTTTGGTGAAATTTGCTGTAGCAAAATTTTCAACTGTGTGTTTCCTAACTGAACTAAATTTTAGAATACTATGTAGTATATATACAAACCTATAGATCCTATACAAGTCTAGACCAGGCCTGTACAAAGGGGGTAGAGCCAGTACAAATTACCAGAGCCCACCTTCGTTCCTGGTTTTTATATAAAATACCAGCAAAAGTAGGCTTGTACTTTTTTACATAAAAATTTTAAATTAAAATAACTAACAAATAATAAAATTCAAAAGTCTGAATTTGCTAGAACATCTTTATGAGCCTGCTAGGAGGCCCGTATTCCTGTGTATGTGTCAAATATTTGACAGGTTACGAAACGTTTACGTACGACTGTAATTTTAATAATTTTCCTATCAGACCAATAAAAATAATAACAATTAAATATTTTCGTCATTTTAAACTGTTCTAGTCACTTTAACTGCTTAAATTATTATTTTTTTCAGGTACTTAGAGATATAATCTTCTATTAAAATAACCTGTTATTGAAAAAATAAATGTCTCGTATCTTTTCAATAATAAAATATAAATATTCTTAAAAGTCGGACATTTTAAAAACTTGAAACAAACATAATTTTATGAATATTAGTGGACAGATCAAGATTTTATGTTGTTTCATATGCATTATGCATACATTTATTATAAAGAGGTTGAAATTTCACGAAAATCTGGTTAACTCTTTCATGAAATTGTATGCACAATCTGCAAAATAACTTTTAAATAGAGTGACTTTAAAAAGAAATATTCCTTATGCCGTATACAATAATAGCTAAAGTTTGTTTTAGCAATTTTCATTCTTACACAAAGTTCTGAATGTAGTTTTGATTAAAATATTTCTAATTAAATAGCTGTTTTACATGAGTAAATAAAACAGTACTCTATTTTTGTCCATAGGTACACGACTCGTTAAATAGGCATTAAATCTTAATCTAACCTGACCTTTTATAAAAAATATTATTATAAAAAGTTGTTTTGAATAGTTTTTGTCATTTTAGATATTTGTTCATAACATTTAAATAATTTAATGGGTAACACCACTTTGATGCCCTTAAATTTAAGTCTATTTCGGGAATATATTTTTTAAAGACATGTGAAGTATTTATTAAAATCCATTTACAATGATTTATTGCATTATATATATTAAAGTAGAAAATTGCATTTTTTTCTTTCATATACAGTTAAGGATCTATAATGCGCAATTTCCAAAAACATTGCATACCAAATGTAAACAGTTAAACAAATTTACAGATTCTTGATCCAAAAATGTTTTTAAAAAAATAATAAATGTAGAAAAAGTTTGTAATAAAATATTATTATTATTATTATTTTAATCTACCACATATAGTTTTTTTTATATACTAGTAAAAACTAAACTGCATTACAGAACACACTTAGGCTAATTGGACATTTAGGGACTAGCTTTGAGTAGATCATATTTGAACTTTTTCGAGCAAGAATTTTATTTCTCAACAAGAGTTAATGACTGTTCATAGAAAGCAAGATAAACCTTTTAAAGAAAATTTAAAGTTTTAAAACAGACAACACTTGGCTCTATTTTTGAAAAATACAAAACTTTATAAATATTATTTAATATTCCAAGATGCTATTTTTCATATTTCATCATAGCTCACTGAATATTTCCTTTTTTTTTATTATTCCATTTTTAATTGTTTCATTTTTTATTCTAATTATTAGATTTCATATTTATCTTTTTATATTATACTGAATGTGGAATTAAGATGTTGTCCAGAAATAAGAAAATGACGCATAATCTATAAGACTCTGTAATCTGCAATATTCTATAATCTGCACAACCTTTGGTCCCAACTTGTGTGGATTAAAGAACTTTACCTGTATTAAAAAATGGTGGCTTGACTGATGATGGGTGGGAACACTTTGAAAAAAGAAGAGGACGTGGTGGACACATGATAAATCATCGTAGACTTGAACTGGAACAATAAAAAAAGTTTTTTAGACCAACAGCAAGTGAAATACATAGCCCTTTTAATATATGCATGTTTAATAAAATGGCATTAATTCAAAGTCAAATGTAAAATTTCAACCAAAATTTTCGTTACATGAAGTTACTCAGAAAAACAAGTTATCACTATTAAATACAGTAGAAGATCTTTATAACGCAAACCTAAAAACACGAGGTTGTGCGTTATATAGATCACATTTCACACATCATTATATTTAGCTTATAAAACATGGCCAAATATATGTGAAACATACCAAAATACATTAGAGCATCTTTATATTACATTCTTTATTAGCAGGAGTTGTGCAGATTATAATTTTCTGCATAATATAGATCATTCCACACATTCTTAAATTTTACTTTACAAACATTGTTTAAACATACCTGTATCAAATCATAACAATTTTTTCAGTAATTAGCTCTGAATTAACTAGATAGAGTTGAACTAATGTATCAAATTTAGTCTTCTAAAAAATAACAACTATTTATAATGTGGGAATTCAGGTTTTTCTTAACTGAAAATTTATTGTTTACATCTGAAAAGTTGTGCGTTATATGGAGAATTGCTTTATATAGAATTGCGTTATAACGATCTTCTACTGTATATCGTATAATATATAGTATTATAGCTATAATGTATAATATCTATAATGTATGATATATAATAATATATAATATCTATTAATATATCAAAACATCCAACTTATTTCACTAGAAAAATATGTGACAGTTAATTTTCAAAAAGTTAAAGTTTATTGATTGAAAACTGGTGAAGCCAGAGTGTCCACTGATTTTGAAAATTGCTGTTTTGAATAAATGTTTAAAGTTTTTGTTACTGTTTACTCACTCCAATGCACTCTACTTTTATAACTCCATAATTATTATTTCACTTATAAAGATTTCTATCTAATAAAATATGATTTCCATGTTTGTATACTTTAAGTAACAGAAAAGTTTTTTTGAGATTTTGGATTGGTCAAACTGTGGCCTGTGTTACTCCTTAATTTGTTTTATTACTTCAATTTAAACTTAATTTTAGTTGGTTTCTTTATCATGTACAAACCTAGATATATTTTTCTTTTTATTCGTTTCCATTGAAACTATTTACATGAAAGTTTACAGGGTACGTGCCTCCAGTTTTACCACATTTTTTGTATGGAATTTTTCTCCTTATTTAATAGCAAAAACATATTACAAATTATGCAATTACAGTAGAAGATCTTTATAAGGCAATTCTATATAACGCAATTCTCCATATAACGCACAACTTCTCAGATGTAAACAATGAATTTTTAGTTAAGAAACACCTGAATTCCCACATTATAAATAGTTGTTATTCTGTAGAGGACTGTTTGATACATTAGTTTAACTTTATCTCCTTAGATCAGAGCTAATTACTGAAAAAATTGCTATGATTTGATACAGGAATGTTTGTACATTGTTTATAAAGTAAATTTAACAATGTGTGGAATGATCTATATTATGCAAAAAATTATAATCTGCACAACTCCTGGTCATAAAGAATGCAATATAAAGATACTCTAATGTATTTTGGTATGTTTCACACATATTTGGCCATGTTTTACAAGCTAAATTTAATGATGTGTGAAATGTGATCTATACAACGCAAAATTCTATATAATGCACAACCTCGTGTTTTTAGGTTTGCGTTATAAAGATCTTCTACTGTAAATGCTGAAAGATTTTAAATCTAAAATATATATATATATATACATATATATTAGGCAAAGATTTCTTATTTAATTTAGAGGTGCAATACTCCTTGGAAATTATAAGGAGTGGATCCAACTATACTTTGCCCAGCTTTTACAGAAAACGTTTCTCATATTTGTCTATATGTCTCTTATTACTAATTTCTCTAACTTTTGAAAATTGGTTAGACCTATGCAAAATATTAGTGTATTTTGAATGATTTATATCCAAAATGTCTATTGCAACAAAAATAGTTTTGCTATTGTTATTAAAATATATATATATATTACATGACTGTGTCTATTTTCCCCTTCTAACTTCTGAACATAATAATAAATAAATAAATAAATAAAACAGATGGCAGATAGCCTTGTATAAAATTTCTCTTGCTATATTTTTAGCCTTAGAGTAGCATTATAAAAACTTACTTGGAAGTCAAAATTATAACTGGGATGTGCTTAAATACATTTTTAGATATTAAATTTTACTGACTGAGAATCGATAATGAATATATTATTTTTTATATTGGTACTTCATGGTACCATTTTTTTATATCGCTTAAGTAACCTACGATTAATATTAACAGTTTAAAAGTAAAAGATACCTTTAACGCACAGGTACCATTTGGAGGAGGGGGGTGGAGATGAGCAGTTGTCCCATCAAGGAATTTGATATTTTGGAAGTGTATCAGTTGTCACAGATCAAATTTTTTTTAAAAATCTGAAATTGCACAAAAGCTAAAATTATTTGTCATATTTGATTACAATAGAGCCATTAGTATTACATAATCACTTTAAGCACTGAAATGAATAAATACCAATAATGTTTGCTAAGGCTTGCTATTGGAACTTTCTTACAGTGAAGCACTTTTATAAATAATGAGTACTTTGGTTAATTTTATAAACAAATGTGAGAATGAAGCTGTATCAGTTGCTTCCCAATTGTGTGCAACAAATAAAAAAAAGAATTGCCCCTGCCCCCTCTCAAAAAAGTTTTGAAATGGATGCGCGAATGGGAATTAGGTGGAAAGGTGGGCGAAGTTAACATGTTAAGGTTAAGTTAATTATATTTTCACTATTTTAAACTTCTATTTAAAATCTTTAGATGGAAAAAGTGTTATAAATGCATCATAAACTGTACTGCAAAAGAAAAATAATAAAGTTGTAAGCAAATACCATATAGATTTTCCAAAAAAGTGCTATTCAGAAAATTTATTTTCAAATACAATAAAGCCTGTTTATAGTGGAATCCTACTATAAACAAAAACAAAAATGGTTCTGTAAAAAAAAAAAAAAAAAATACCATGCAATTTTCCCTTTTAAAATGAAATTAACCTGCTTAAAACGGATTTTTTAAACTAGTTTTTTTGAGTTTCTGTCTAAGCAGGTGTTATTGTATCACACTTATGGTGGGGGGGGGACCGCATTGAAATTATTACTGGGGCCCGCGGTCTCTTTGTACGGCCCTGGGCTACACAAAATAATTCAGATATTTTTTTCTGACTATTGACGGTAATTACTGTCATTGGGTTTTCAAACATTTTATGTATTTTCCAAATTGTTTACTTAGCCATCATCTTTCATCACATTATACTGTGAAGTTTTTTTACAGTACTCTGAATGTGTTGGAAAGTGTTTAATAATCTATGTTTGACGCATGATTTTTCTTTCTTTCTTTTTTATTTAAAATTATTTTGACCTTAACTGAATTTTTTACTTATCCATTTGTAGCATCCATAACATGACCAGATAAACCCCCAAAATACTTTAGTTCCTACACGTTGAACTGTTAAAAAATGAATAAAACTAAGATTCTTCAAAAAGAATTATAGGAAGAAATAAATTTCCACTTCACTATTGAGAAATTATTGAAAACTGTCACTTTCTAAAAATAAAAAAAAATACATTTGGAAGTAAAGTACAAATTCTAAATAAAAATATAAATTTAAACTGAATCTTTCTCTTTATTATTTTTAACACTTTCCAACCTAGTTGAAAAGTGTTTATGACTTCGGTTAGTCTGCCGTCTGTCCATGCTTTAATTCCTGTAAATATGCTCGGATTTTTATATTAGCACTGCAATTTTTATATGTTATTTTCGTTTTCTATAGCATGTTCCCTATTTCAACTGAAGGACTTATAGTTTTTTTACAGGGACATTCAAAAGAATTCCGTTACATTACAGTGTATGGGGGAAAATCATTTGCAGTTTATTTTAATGATGTTACGCAATTTCAAACACATTGTAATTGATATATATCACTAAGGTGCATTACAAGAAGCTTAATATGGAATAGGGTGTGCATAGCACTTATAGTTACTTTACAGGGACAGTCAAAAGAAATCCATTACATTATGTCTATGGAGAAAAATCGTTTGCAGTTTAATTTAATATTATTTCACTACTTTAAATGCATTGAAATTTATATATATCACTAAGGTGCATTACAAGAGGCTTACTACAGAATATTGTGTGTATAGCAGTCATCGTTCATTGGCAGGGACACACAAAAGAATTCTCTACTGTCTGTTAACAATAATTCCTGGAAGTGCGTTTTAAGTTGCTGAATGCGATTTTGAATTTAACTCACTTTTTGTCTATTACTTGGTAATTCTGTAGATCATATACAGGGCAGCACAAAAGTTCGCGAACACATTTCCGTTTATTGACAGAAACTCCATAAGGAGAATTTTAAACTGTGCTAAGCGTTTCCTTACTAAACTAAAATTTAGCATCTTATGTAGTATATATACAAATCTATAGATCATATACAGGGTTGAATAAAAGTATTCAGATATTTTTCCGAGTATTGTATATGTTGGAAATTCCTGAAATTACATTTTTAAATATGTCATGCATTTTCCAAATTGTTTGCTTAGATGTTATCTTTCAGCTTATTAAACGGTAATGATTTGTAAAATTATTTTGGAAGCGTTGGAAAGTGTTACATAATCTATGCTTGACGCATGATTTTTTGTTCTTGTTTAGAAATTGTTAATGGAAATTCCAACTTATCATCAGTACCAAAACCAGAGGGCAGCATGCAGGGCATACGGCCCAGGCACAATAGTAGAAGGTTTCGTCAAAAGAAGACTTGATTCATTATTCTTTAAAAAAAAAGAAAAAACATGTAATGAAATTTCTGCCAAAAATGTCATGCAACTGGAACAATCGAATAAAGAATGTATTTGTTAATTTGTACTATTTGTGTGTGTTTTGCCCTGGTGCAGTGAAGAAGGGTGGGGATTTCAGGGTCAAAACCTCTCCCAGAGTACTTAAAAAACTGATAAGATGTGTATAAAACGAAGTAAAAAAAAAAAATCATAACTTTCAACTGTTTCAAGGCTCTGTAATATAAGTCTCTATTTCAACAAAAAATAACGAAAGGAAAAGTTAGGAACAATGGTAGAAAAGTAGAACATATGTTAATGCTTATGCTCCATTTCACAATTTTATTTTCTTTGAAGATTACAAAAGATGCTCTTTTATGAAACCTTTAAACGCATAAATTCTAAATTTAGTATGGTTGTTTCTGCATTTTATTGGGTCGGATTTTATGTGTTACATATTGTGCCCAAGGCTGTGACCAGAAAAATATTTCAGAGGAAGATTTATATGTTCAAAATTTTATTATTATTATCTATACATTTAAAATAAAAAGTGCATTCTGTCAAATTTCCACACGAATATCATCTCTTTAAGCATGAGTCACAATTTTTTTTGAAGGCTTCTCCCCTCAGAAATGGGAAACCTGATTGATTAGCCTGTTTAGCCTAGGGAGATTGGAAAAGATTGATTGAAAACAGATGGAGGTGTACCATTGCATTGAAAGCATAGAAACTTCTAATATATTTTTGCTCTGAAGCTCTGAGATCTAAAGCTTTTTTAAAGAACCCATGTTTTCACTACTAAATATGATATTTTTTTGCAAAATGTTAAAGAGATCTTGGATATAGTTATATTTATAACCAATTGAAATGTCAGATAGTTCGGAAGATAAGAACTACTTTTTTATTGCTATGTTAAAAAGAGCTGACGAGAAAACAAACAAACAAAAAAGTGAGTAGAAAACTGGACCTATGGGAACAGTAGACCACCCCTGATATTTTATTTATTTAATTTTTTTCGGTACTTACGTATTATCCGTACCAGTTTTCAGCCAACTGCGCCAGGCATGGAGCCAATATTACTAATTATAGTAACCCTTATATTTTTTTTCTTGCTACATGGTACATGCCTGGGAATAATCTATAATATTATTTTTTTTTATTTACTATGCTATTTACCATTTATTAATTTTACTAGAATAATGTTATTTACTATTTTTAACAATGTTATAAATTTAATAAACATATATTACATTTTATATTTTATATTAATTACCATTTTTAACAATGTTATTTGCTATTGTTAAATTACTGCGTTTGAAAACATGATTGGCATTGATAAACAAGATTGGTACTTGGCAACCATTTTTGACGATCAATCTCCTGGCACGGATAATACATAAGTACCTTTTTTTCTAAGCTTTTCTTCTATCCTAATAAACAACAGCACTGCACTGATTATTTATAGCCTTCAGAAAATATGTTGAGCTCAGACTGAACTATTTTATCCTGATTGGTTGTTTTGAGCTTCTAAAAGTAAAATTTTTCATCATCATATTTTTATTTTTTTAGTAATTAAAGGTTGTAGATAAATATAAAACAGCTTTTTTGCAAAGCTAAGATACTTGTTTTTATTTTACTTTAAAGTTAATATGTTTAAAAAGAAAGCTATAAACAATATTAATATGATTATTTATTGAACTTCAACATGGGGTATATACATATTGTACATATTTTTTTCTATTGTATTTTAAGATAACCTGTGTTTTATTGTTAATTCATATAAAGATTTTATCGCTATTCTTGTTACTTTTAATCCAATTTTGCCGATCGTATCGTGACTATTTCAATTTTACCGATTTTTCAATGATGCAGCGCTTCTAATGAGTGTGGCGCTTACGTGTATATTTGTTTTTTTTTACGGATTTTTCAATGATGCGGCGCTTACGATGGGTGCGGCGCATATTCCCGAAATTACGGTAATATCTAATAGCGGTCCACTGTGCCCCACTTCTGGGGCACACTGGCCCACTTTACAGGTGCATATAATTTTTTTTTTTTTAAATGTATTGAAAACTATGTTCTGAGAAAATTATGATGAATGTATAAAGGTTTAAGGAATATTCAAAAATATTTTCATGCAGATCGGTTTGTCCATTAAAGAGAAAAAAATTTTTAACTGAAAAAGTGGTCGACTGTGTACCAGTCTCCCCTATATTTTCATAAAATTTTTACATAGGCTGTAAAACCGTTTTATTTATCACCAATAAAAATTTCAAAGAGTTCGGACAAAAAGAACTTTTTATTTTAAAACTATAAAACGACCCTACATGAAAAAAAAAAAAAAAAAAAGAAAATGAGTGCTTTTATCACTTAGTATCAATATTTTTCCGCGAATTTTTCATTTTAGAGTATAATTCCATACACAATTTTAAAGAGAGTTTGGATACAGTTATATCTATAACCGATTGAAATATCAGAGAGTTCTGAAGATGAGAACTATTTTTTTATTGCTGTGTTAAAGGAGCCCATGTGAAAACAAACAAAGAAGCAAGAAGAAAACATTCTATTTACAACTGGATAGCAATATTTTTTTAAATCATTTTTACACGGGCTATAAAACCGTTTTATTTATCACCAATAAAGATTTTAAAGAGTTCGGACAAAAAGAACTTTTTATTTTAAAACTGAAATGACCCTACATGAAAAAAAAGCAAGAAAATGAGTGCTTTTGTCACTAAATATCAATATTTTTTGCATGCATTTTTTATCTTAAAATATAATTTCATACAAAATCGGGTTAAAGATACAAAATAATAAAAACATGATTTTTAAAAAAAATTATTATCACGGGTTTGGGTAACGCCGGGTAGGGGTCAGCTAGTTGTATTTTATATTTGTTTTGTAATATTTTAATAAAGGTAAAATTATTTAAAAGTTATCTTTTGTGAATTCGAGTAACCAATACTTATCACAAAAGAAAATTTAATATTTGAGTCTTCTTCATTGCAAAGAAGTTTATAATTTTATTTGTGATGATGGTGATTCTACTTTGCCAATGTATCAACAATAGTGTTAACCAAATTAAAGATTTCTGAAACTTTTTACATATATTTTAAAATGTCTTTTGTCAGAAATGTATTTCCATGAAAATGATTATGTTTGCCAATTTGTGGATATTTGGAATTAGACCCTCATTTTATTCTTCAAGCGTTTCAGTTAAACAAGTTGGAGAATCTATTTGAATATTCCACCAATTTGTTTGATAGCATGGAAATCCCGCTTTACACAGCTCCATTTCAAAAAGAAATGTACGAATTTTAAAACTTTCTATTGTTTATTACCTATTTTCTATTTTTTAAAAATTGCATTCATCTTTTCAACATGCTGATGTAATCAAAGAAAAAAGAGATCGTAGCTCATACATTTTTTATTTAAAATTTTTAATTGTAGTTTTTTTTTTTAATTGTGACTTTCTTGATTGATAATTAGTGGCTTATCACTTCCAGTATTGAAGTCAGACACTTTTCTCCGGGAGGGATTTCTGTGGCTCCGAGGGGGGGGGGGGCGTTGTAGGGTTCTGGGTGGGAAATTGCACATTTTAACCATTAAAGGCATAAAGTCTCAAATCTTCTGGGGGGAACATTTCAATGCTCTGGGGGGGAGGGTCCCCCCTGGGCCACCCCCTGAATTCAACACTGATCACCTCATTGGCTATGTCCTTGATTGTGTCACACAATGAAATTGTTCATTTTATGACTAACAATGGTTTAAAAAGATGAGGATCTTGGCTGTGCCACTCTGCTTTGAAAAGGGGCCATTCTTCCATCAGGTGACTCTCTAGGGAAGTCTAAACAATACTTGATTAACACATTCCTGCAAGATATTTTCAAAGTCACACACTCTCCTAATTAAATTCGAATTGTATCAGTATTTCGTTCGTTATCTATTAAAGTGCTATTATTAATTGGTTATAATTTGCTTCCCTGACAATAACAATTATTTATGATGAAAAGGCCTCTTAGGTTCATTAAATATGTTATATGTTAATTATGTATTTTAATTACTTGTTAAAATATGGTAAATGGTGATAAAAATTTGTTTTAGCATCGTACTTATTTTATTAAGATAGTGCAAAAACTTGGTTTAATAAACGTATTTTTATAAATATATATATTTTTTAAATGTTTTTCTGCCACCTTGAAAAATTTAGTCAGATGCTAAAACTGCCTTTTGGCGCTATTTTAGATTTTTTGACAACTATGCCAAATGGCACAAGATGACACACATGATAACAAGTTTCACATGTTTTTTTCTTTTGTGTGTTGTAAATGAACTATACAGCTACATAATTAATTAATAGATATGAATTCATTCAAGATACTGGCAGATCAACTTACTGCCCTAATTATGTTTGAATTAGTTTAGTTTTTCAGACGTAATTGTTGGAATAAGGTTTGCATTGCAAAATGACTGAAATAGGTCGATTTCTAAGGAAATAAGCCTAAAAATCTTATGATTTATATACTTTCTAGCAATTATTTCATATTTAAAATAAAAAATAAAAGCAAAGGTCAAAAATTTCTGTTTCTAATTTTTTTTTCTAAAGATGTGTGGTCCTAAATCCATGTTTGCCATGGAAGAAAAAATTGTCATTTCAGCCCTGCTTGTCATTATCATTACAGAACAATAAATTAAAAAAAAAAATGAATTTTTTTTTTTTTTGTGGGAGTACAGGTATTCCATTTCTGGGATGTGGTTAAAATTTACACTTTGCGTGTATACTTTGAGTTTGTTTGCATTCCCAACCATAATTTTTATTTTACAACAAAAATAGCAGTAAAATTTGAAATATTAAAAATAAATAAATAAATAAATGTTTTACATTTAAAGGGCTTTTTTCTGAAAATTTCCTAAAAAGAAGCTTTAAGAAACTATTTTTTGGAGGTCATCCAATCTTTTAAGAATTGCAGTTTGAGTAACTGATGTTAAATCTATTGTCCATGTTTTATTTATTTCCTTTTTTGTCCTCTCATCTATTGTTCTCATGAAGCATTTTTTGTAAGATGTAACGTGGTTAAAATTTACACTTTGCGTGCATATTTTGAGTTTGTTTGTATTCCCAACCATAATTTTTATTTTACAACAAAAATAGCAAGAAATTTGAAATATTAAAAATAAATAAATAAATTATATAGTTTAAATAAATGTTTTACATTTAAAGGGCTTTTTTCTGAAAATATCCTAAAAAGAAGCTTTAAGAAACTTTTTTTTGGAGAAGTCATCTAATCTTTTAACAATTGCAGTTTGAGTAACTGATGTTAAATCTATTGTCCCTGTTTTATTTGTTTCCTTTTTTGTTCTCTCATCTTTTTTTCTCATGAAGCCTTTTTTGTAAGATGTAACGTGAATTAGGAATTGTTTACTACTGCTTTAAATATTTTATGGAATAAATTATTAGTATTTTGAAAGCTTAAGAGGTTAAGTGACTTCTTTCTGTGTGCATTAAGTTATTAATTGGCGTCTGCACTATCCTTAGAAAGCTGAGGTGTTAAAATAACATCTTTTTAAACGCTTTAACTAAATACTATCGAATAATGATCTTCAAACTAATGAATTATCTGTAAATTTCTCAGGGAGGCTTTTCTCCTCTGACCAGATTCGTTATTTTCAAAATATACGCCAAATTCAATTATACGTTAGTTTAACATTTTCAATGTGAAGGAATCGTGTTTCTTTAACCCCTTAACAGGTTCTTAATTTTTTTTTTGATACAATAAACTAAAAATATGAACAAAAAACCACTTTTCTCAAACTAAATAATTGCCTTGTATAATCGAAAATTTTCTAAAAATAAATCGAATTTTGCGTTTAAAAATTAGTGGTGGCCAAATGATTTGGATAACAGAACAAGCAAACTCTTTTTGCACGTATGGTGTACAGGCAAACCACTTAAGGTGTTAATGCTGAATCAATACTAGAATTTTTAATTTTTTTTTAGGATAATTAAATTTAATTTTACAACTTTTTTTCGCCAAAGTTATAAAAATAAAATTTTGGTACGAATCTTTTTTAAAAATAAGTGGTATAAAAAATATCCTTTAAGTGTTTTAGTCGTAAAATAACCAGAAGATATATGCTATAAACTGAGATTTTATGCTACAGAATATACGCTATAGCTTTATGTAAGAAACAAAAGGTATATGAAGTTGAGGGTGGCTGGTTCATGACGTTTTGGCTTCTTAAAAAAAAAAAAAAAAATCAAACGATATAAGGCATATACCGTCGTATATCTTCCATTACATCCATGATACCATCAGCCTTTTTTCAAGGTGTTTTTGACATTTATCATTACTTAATTATAAAAATTTACATTATTAAATTTCTATTAGGTTGATAGATGGCAGCATGAGTTATCATCAATCGAACGAACGCGGATGTTTAATCGAAAACTTTTGTGATGTGTGTGATTCACAGAGAAAGGTGTCGATCATTCACTTCGCCATTGTCTTTTGAGTTGTTTTGGGTGTGGTAAGTTGTTTTATAGTTGTCATTTTAGACCTAAATATCACGTTAGTGTTTTTCTATTTGCTTGATACGTATACAGTTTTAATTATTCATTTTGTATTCTTATATAGAAGACTATAAAAATAACATAACTTGGCTGATGATTAGCACAAATTTAGAGGTTTTTTTTCGTTAATTAAGGTCACAGTCACTTCTAGCAACTAGTAGAAGTTATTTTTTAATTAAACAGTGCTTTTCCTGTACCATCTGTGCCTCTTAGTAACATTACTACTCCACAACATCATTAAATCTTTCAAGGTCATGTGCTAAGTTTCGGGAGAGGATTATATTTTGCCTAAAGTGGAAAAAACGGTTGATTTTTTTACTTTCATTAATGTTAAAACATCAAGCAGCTAACATTTCAGGCTGATATATTCCTACATTTAAATTCCTAATATTTCAAATTAAAATAACACAATAAAAGAAACGATTTTTAGAAACCCAATCTCTTGCTTAATGTGTGAAATCTGTTTGAAACATTCCTATTTCTAATAAATGTTGTAAAGTTTACCAAGTCTTTCTTTTATCTGGAAATAGGATGAGTGTGACAATAACTGGGCCACCCTTTTTTCTGTTTATTATTTCTTTGCTAATTATCTGATATTTACTTTACATATTTCTCTAAATAAGTAAAGATTAAAAATTGTATTGAAGTAATTTGTAATGTAAAATTCAAAATAAATCTTTTGTCCCATATAACTCCATTCATAAGGTTGAATGGGATACTAAAGTTAATGAATGTGGCATAAAATGCAATTCAAGTAAAATAGTAATGTTAATCACTTCTACTTGTGTGATGAATTAATATAATTTGGACAAAATCCTAGAACAAGCGAGACAACTGATTTGGCACTTTTTTTTATGCGCGCCAACTGATAAATCCACAACCTCCAAATTCTACCCAATCAGAACGCATATTTTCAGCAGCCAAGGAGATACTTGCTTCTTATGACAAGCTTTTTCACAAAGTAAACATCGATTTTATTTCGTTTTACGACTATTTACAAGCTTTTTCACAAAGTAAACATCGATTTTATTTCGTTTTACGACTATTTACAAGCTTTTAGCAAGTTTTTCTTAACGATATTTCGATTTAAAAAAACTTTTAACAATATTTCTTCCGGATATTTCAATTTTTACAAACATTTAGCAATTTTTTCCTTCGGATTTTTCTATTTTCAGCTATTTTTTCCTGCTTGCTTAAACTTTGTAAATTGTCACTAAACTGAATAAAATCAATGTTTACTTTGAGAAAGAAATTCTCATAGGAACTGTGTAAATAGTGAGTTCTCTGCCACAGATCACACAGGTTATGATTGGGGAGAATCTCGAGATTTCTGATTGTTCAAATACATGAAATTCCTTCAAGCAGTAGTTAGTAACATACAGTATAGGATCTCTTATCCGGAATGCTTGGGATCTAGGGTGTTCTGGATAATGGGTTTATGCGTAATTCAGAACACTTTATTATAAGAAATGTACAAAATGACTAATTTCACATCTAGTGATAAACATGAATAACATATGTAAATACATACTTACAATTTGATTAATTTAATAACTTATTTACATAGAATAAAAAACATTCTGAATATAGTTCCAATTATAAAAATATTTCATTAACAATTATGAATTACTTTTGAAACTTCTGAGCAGAATCCTTTAATTAGGATTTTTGGAATATTTCTATTAAAGTTGGTTACTTATAGCATGTCTCTTGCACTAATTGTTCTTGTATCTTGTACATTGACATGATTTGCTGTTCATGGAAGTAGTTTCACTGCTGCATTCCACAAATCAGTTGTTCAATGAAAAATATCAGTTGTTCATCTGTTTTTAATGCTTTTTATTGTAATAATTTTTGCACCATAATTTTTTATATTTATTTATTGAAGTTGTATATAAATGAATATAAGCAGTACCATTATATTTATATTATTTCTTTGTGTTGACTATAGAGCAAAAAGGATGCTCAGCGGGGAATTCTTAAAAAAGAGCACTCTT
The DNA here is from genome assembly GCA_963931845.1 of Maratus michaelseni. Taxonomy (NCBI): domain Eukaryota; kingdom Metazoa; phylum Arthropoda; class Arachnida; order Araneae; family Salticidae; genus Maratus; species Maratus michaelseni. The sequence continues at coordinate 292,250,996 of OZ007597.1, forward strand.
GCACTGTATACACATATTTTGAGCTCAATTGTTTAAAGTACTTTTTTATCAATAGAATTTCATGACCAATCAATGAATTTCCCAATTTTTCTTGCGACCAATTAATGAATGTTAATTGCAATATCTGATAATTCCCTAGTGATTTACAGACAAATTTCGAGATATTTTTCCCGTGACCGATCAAAGAATTTCGCGATAACTTTCCAGGACCAACAGAAGAATTTCACATTTTTTCCAACAATTAAATGACGAATTGGAGATTTTTTTTCCTGCAATCGATTCAGGAATGTAGTAATATTTTGCTACTATCGATTGGCAAAGTTTGTGGTTTTTCTTGCAATCTATTGGCGAAAATCTGGATTTTTTTCTGCAACAGATTGACGATTTTCGCGATATTTTCTTTCTATCGATAGACGAATTTCAAATTTTTCCTTGCGAATGACTGCCGAATTTCAAATTTTTTCCACAACCGATTAACTGCCCATTAACTTCTTGTGAACAATTGGTGAATTTTCGGTATTTCCCTCACAATTTACAGGCAAAACTTCTGGGATTTTTTCATGCGATCGATGAACGAATTTTGTGATTTTTTCCACGACTGCCTGAAGAATTTTGTGATTTTTTTTTATATTTTTGAATTGAAATAAATTAAACCTTGGTTATCGTTTTTCATTCTGGTTTTCGAAGCATTCCGGATACGGGGATGCCGGATAACAAATCCCACACTGTGCAAATATGTACCCTTTGCATATATTAACCAAAAAAAAATACCCCTGGATGCATGAAACTCATTTTGCAGCAATCTCTAGAATGCATTAAATTAATTTAAGCAGCGGTTAGTAACTTATATACAGGGTGTCCAAAAAGTCTGAAATGGTCGAATAACTCGAGAAATATACATTGGATGGAAAAACAGCAAAATGCATGTTCTGTATTGTTGAAAAATCTATTTTGGGATATCAAAGTTGCTCCCCAACTCTGCCCCCTGGGGGGAAAGGGGGAAACTTTGAAATCTTAAATAATAACCCCACTTTTTTATTGTAGAATCGGATTCTACGGGAAAAAATACGTAACTTTTGTATTGAACATTTTTTTTTTGGAAAATCGTAGGTGGGGCTGTGTTCGAGTTCAATGCAGTGAGAATTGTTTACGGAAAACTGCTATTTCAATAGTTTTGAAAAAATCTATTTAGGGATATCAAAGTTGCCCTCCCAACTCTGTCCCCCTGGAGGAAAAGGTTGACCAACTTTGAAATCTCAAATGATAACCCCCATTTCTTTATTGCAGATTCAGATTATACCAGAAAAAGTACGTAACTTTTGTATTTAACATTTTCTTTGAAACATCGTAGATGGCGCTGTTATCGAGTAAAATGCAGTTAGAATCGTTACCATTACAATGTCCGTAAATGCTCTAATAACTTGAAAAGTATACATCGGATTGAAAAACTGAAAAATACGTGTTTAATATTTTTTTAAAACGACAATTTCCATTAGTGTATGATATTTTTCTGTTTTACAATTCGATGTATATTTCTTGTGTATTCAACAATTTACAGACTTTTCAATGGAAATGATTCTCACTGCATTTTATTCAATTACAGCACCATCTACGATGTTTCAAAGAAAATGTTAAATACAAAAGTTATGTTTTTTTCCGGTAGAATCCTAATCTGCAATAAAAAAGGGATGTTATCATTTTAGATTTCAATGTTACTCCCCTTTTCCCCAAGGGAGGCAGAGTTGAGGGGGATACTTTGATATCCTTAAATAGATTTTTCAAAAGTATTGATCATGTAGTTTTCCGTTTTCCAATCCAATGTATATTTCTCGTGTTATTCAACTGTTTCCAGACTTTTTGGACACCCTGTATATGTAGGTTTCGTGTACATTAACCGAAAAAAAATCCCCTGGATACATGAAACTCACTGTGCAGCAATCTGTAGAAAGCATGAAATTCATTCAACCAGTGGTTAGTAACTTATATACAGGGTGTCCGAAAAATCTGAAATGGTCGAATAAATCAAGAAATATAAATTACATTGAAAAGCGGCAAAATGCATTTTCGATGTTTTTGAAAAATCTATTTTGAGATAGCAAAGTTGGCCCCTGGGGGGAAAGCGGGCAGCTTTGAAATATTAAATAATAACCCCCCTTTTTTATTGCAGAATCGGATTCTATGGAAAAAAAAACGTAACATTTGTATTGAACATTTTTTTCGAAAATCGTACAGGGCGCCATTATCGAGTACAATGCAGTGAGAATCGTTTCCATTAAAAAATGTCTGGAAAAGGTTGAATAACTCTAGAAATATACATCGGATTGAAAAACAGAAAACTGCATTTTCAATAGTTTTGAAAAAAATCTATTTAGGGGTATCAAATTCGCCCTCCCAACTCTGTCCCCTAGGGGAAAAGGTTGGCCGACTTTGAAATCTTAAATGATAACCCCTCTTTTTTATTGCAGATTCAGATTATACGAGAAAAAGTACATAACTTTTGTATTTAACATTTTCTTTGAAACATCATAGATGGCGCTGTGATCGAGTAAAATGCAGTGAGAATCATTACCATTGCAATGTCTGCAAATGCTGTAATAACTCGAGAAGTATACATTGGATTGAAACACGTAAAAATACGTGTTTAATGTCTTTAAAAAATGACAATTTTCATTGGTGTATAGTATTTTTCTGTTTTACAATTTCTTGTATATTTCTCTAGTTATTTAACCATTTCCAGACTTTTCAATGAAAATGATTCTCACTGCATTTTACTCGATTACAGCGCCATCTACGATGTTTCGAAGAAAATGTTAAATACAAAAGTTACGTATTTTTTTTCGTAGAATCCTAATCTGCAATAAAAAAGGGAGGTTATTATTTAAGATTTCAATGTTACCCCCCTTTCTCCCAGGGAGGCAGAGTTGAGGGGGCAACTTTGATATCCCTAATTAGATTTTTCAAAAGTATTTATCAACTAGTTTTGTGTTTTCCAATCTGATGTATATTTCTAGAGTTATTCGACGATTTCCAGACTTTTCGATGAAAATGATTCTCACTGCATTGTACTCGATTACAGCACCATCTACGATTTTCTGATGAAAATGTTCAGTATAAAAGTTATGTATTTTTTCCTGTAGAATCCGACTGTGTAATAAAAAAAGGAGGGTTATTATTTAAGATTTCAAATTTGTCCACCTTTACCCCCTGGAGGGCATAGTTGGGGGTGGGGAAACTTTGATATCCCGAAATAGATTTTTCAAAAATATTGAACATGCATTTTGCTGTTTTTCAATTTGATATATAGTTCTCGAGTTATTCGACCGTTTTTAGACTTTTTGAACACTGTGTATATGTACGTTTTGTGTACATTAATCAAAAAAAAAAACCCTGGATGCATGAAACTCTCTGTGCAGCAATCTGTAGAATGCATGAAATCCATTCAAGCTGCGGTTAGTAACTTATATATATAGGTATGCTTTGCGTACATTAACCGAAAAAACCCCCTCTAGATGCATGAAATTTGCTGTGCAGCAATCTCTAGAATGTATGAAATTCATTCTAGCAGTAGTCAGTAATTTAAATATGTCTGCACAAAAATCGGTTTACAGCAATCTAAAATGCATAAAATACATCTTATCAAAAAAAATCAACAAAAATTGATTTACCTTTATTTCTCATCTTTCTTTTTTTTAAAAATATTTCACAGGATTTATCCTTTGATGACATACGACAAAACATCCAACCACTAAACTTCACAAAACACATTCCACAAACGTAATTCAACAAATCTGACTATATGACACACAATAAACCAACCAATCCAATCTAATCCCATCAAAAACCAACTCAATTTCCAGAACCACAACCCGACTGCATCCGAAGCAAGATTGCATGCAGTCTGACCATGCCAGAACAAAGCACAGTAGGCATGGATGAAACGTAAGAAACAAACTGGTAGCAAGAAAAACTCATTTATCATTCACCAAATTCGACGTCTTCAAGTGTCTCATGCATTCTAGGATTTAACCTATAATTTGTGTTAAATAATTGGTAGATTGCTAGAATTAATCACCATGTGTTACATAATTGAGTAAAATGTTCCAAGGAACATTTTACTCAATTATGTAACACATATTTAATTTGTTACTGTTTGTATTTATGGAAATTTTCTCCTGAAGATGGTTATGAAGAATAACCGACACGTCGAGAATTGTTTATATATGTAGTTTTTAAAATAACTCATATTAAATTAAACGAAATATACGTTGAAAGCAAGTGTTTGATGTTAATATTTATGTGTGTAATATAATGTCCTTATTAATTATATTTCCATATTTGAAAAAGGGGAAAAGTCCCATATCCTGTGTCGGTAGATTTGGCAAGTTTTTCTTTGGCGATAAATGTTTCAATGTGGTTGTTGCAAACTCCAGCCTTTGGGGATGCTTTTCTTAAACAATATTTTTCTGTAGATGTAATATTATGTAAATATATTGTTTGTGCATTTTTTATAGATATTTTTCTATTTTGTATACATTTTAAAAAATTGTAATGACATTTATGAGCAAGATTTTTATAATTTTATTTGTGCCTTCAGAAATATTAACAAACAAAAAAGATTTATTTAAAGCATATATTTTTTTGCAGTTTTATATGGACCACTTCTCCATTTTATGATTTTAAGTGTTATTTATATGAGATATATCTTTTCTGAGATTTGCACAAATTATTTTTGGTAAGATTTTTCTTTGTTTATTAATTGGTTACAATTTAGTTACAATCTCAAAATTTAGTTTAAAATAGCACCGATAGATGGCGCTGAGAGTGTTAAGAATCCTTCTAAAGAGAGTTCAGAAGCATAGAAAGATTAGCCGTCAAAGATTTCGCCATTGAAATCTGACCGCTATTAGCGTATAGTGAAAATAATTCGCATCGGACACGTTGCCTGTCTATAGAAAATATGCAAGATTAATTGCATACGATGGAAAAAGCTCGTGCATTGTTTTCCCATCTGGGCCTTTTGCGACTTGGTATCGCATTTTAAAACTCCTCCTTGTGGCAGTAGGACTCTGATTTAATCGGTGGTACTCCAACACAATAAACACACATTCCACCACGGTATACATCACTTTCGGAATTATTTTCATTATACGCTAATAGCGGTCAGATTTCAATGGCGAAATCTTTGACAGCTAATCTTTCTATGCTTTTGAACTCTCTTTAGAAGGATTCTTAACGCTCTCAGCGCCATCTATCGGTGCTATTTTAAACTAAATTTTTAGATTTATGCATAAGATTCTTACGATTTTTTAAATAAACATACCACTGGTTTCATGTTTCTATCTATCACTGTTTCCGGGTTATTGATTTTTAAAATTAGGGGTCCTTTATGAAACAACCTGTATATAGATATAGATATATTATTATTACTTTTTATATGGCAGAGGATTTATACAACCATCTTGAACAAAATGTTCATGCTGTTACATATGAGATATTGGGTACAGGGAGACTGTTTCCAGACTTTTCAATGGAAAGGAATCTCACTGCATTTTACTCAATTGCAGCACCATCTACAATTTTTCAAAGAAAATGTTATACATAAAAGTTACATATTTTTTCCTTTAGAATAAAAAAGGGAGGTTATCATTTACAATTTCAAATTTGCTCCCCTTTCCTCCCAGGGGGTAGAGTTGGAGGGCAACTTTGATATCCCTAAATTGATTTTTCAAAAGTATTGAACATTCATTTTTCCAATTTTGAAGCTGGTGTATATTTCCCGAGTTATTCGACTATTTCCAGACTTTTCAATGGACATGATTCTCACTGCATTTTACTCGATTACAGCGCCATCTACGGATTTCTGAAAAAAATGTTCAGTACAAAAGTTACATATATTTTCCTGTAGAATCTGAATTTACAATAAAAAAGGAGGGTTTTCATTTAACATTTCAAAGTTTCCCTCCTTTGATCCCCAGAGTTCAGAGTTAGGGGCAACTTTGATAGATTTAAAATAAGAATAGATTTTTCAAAAATATTGAGCATGCATTTTTCTGTTTTCAATACCATGTATATTTCTTATTTGGCCATTTCCAGACACCCTGTATGTATTTTTTTAATTAGCTCCCTGAAAAAATTAATGTATTTAACACTCCCATCGAGGCCTGACTGTTGCCAAGGGAAATGCCACATGCTTTTTAGAGGAGTACCAAAGTCTATAAAACAAAAGTACTTAACTCTTCTTTGCATGAGTTTTTCTTTTACAATTGTGTTTTTTTATACATATATTAAATATTAGACACCAGAAATTTTAAGATAGATTTTTAACTTTGTTCAGCAACATAGTTCATGGAAAATTTACTGGATTAATATTTCATAAATATAGTGGTGGCGAAGAAGTTGATTTATTTATTAAAAGTTAAATGAGCAGTGATGGAAATTTACATCACTATGCAGTTAAGGGTTAAGGCATTTTCACGTATTATTTTATCAAATAAATAAAAATTGAGGTTGCTGAAATGTCGTCAGCAGGCCCAAATGAAACTTTGCCCCTTGATCCCAAGTGAGGTTAGTCGACCCCTGCCTTTCAAGCTATCTCTCCAGAACCACCCTTGAAAATTAGTAGAATAAATGTCCAGACAATTATTGGCTGTTATTTATGCAAAGGGCATCAACACAAAGTGATAGTAATATTTGTTTATTTAGACTTTATTGTTAGTGTGCAACTGCTTTTTATGATTTAAAATATTAATTTCTTTATGTAATTTTTCCATAAATATTGCGTAAGATATTAAATGTTTACTTATTTTGTAAATTTCTTCTTTCATAATTGATTTATTGTATGATGAATCCAAAATAACTAGGTCTCCCTATTTTCTACAGAAAGAACAGTGCTTGTGAAAATGTTCTTAACATTCTTTCTTTTTTCTTCCTCCTGGTAATTTTTCATTAATTGTGATTTACTTTTTCAGTTATCTAAGCCATCTAAGCTTGAAAGGATTGTTCAGAAAATGACTTGTCTTCCTTAATCATGTAATGTAATTTTTTTGCTAGTATGATTTTTGAAAAAGGTGTATTTTTTCCTCTAGAGTATTATGAAACCGTCATATCATGAGTCACCACTGTTATTCTGGAGTTACTGAGCTTCCATTATTTCATCATGGGCAATAAAGTTTCCTGTTGCACTTTCCGTAGTCCAGTCAGTGAGCGTAAATCGGAAGATAATTATTTTGAAACTTATGGGAATTCATATCAAGATGAGAGTCTGTCAAATCTGCAACACATCAGTGAGCGTGAGCCTGAAGGTATTGTTATAGTTTTTACATTTCAGGTAGTTAGTTCTGTTACTTCTTAACACTTTCCAACATAGATGAAAAGTGTTTATGACTTTAGTTTGTGTGGCCGTACTCTTACTCTCCTATATATACTCGGATTGCCATGTATTTCATATGTTATTCAAGTTTACTATGGCGTGTTCACTATATAAAATGGAGTGTGTAGCATTTATACAGTTCATTTACAGAGATATTCAAAGGAATCCTGTTACATTTAGAAAAATCGTTTGTGGTGTATTTTACCAAAACACATAGAGCGAAATGAAAGCAACTTTGTGAACTATGCAAAACGATTTCTCATAGTTCACAAAATTGCTTACATTATAATTCAGAGTATGCATAGAAACCAACTGAAGTAACACCCAAGAAATAATGGATTTTTCCACCTCATGACAAAGCTAGAGTTCAGATGCATAAGATGGCAGTCAGTAAGAATTTTTGCTAAATGATGATGGTGGCGCCGGTCGAAAGTACTAGGACAGTTTTTAAACATCTTTTAACATCTATTTGTGCCTTAAATTGTCTTGTCAACTTTTAAGTAAACAGTTTGATCTGTCTGGTCTCATATTGGAATATTGTGATGTATTTTAAGTTACAAAATAGGGAAAAAGTAGTTTGCAGTGCATTTTAATGATGTTACGCTATTTCAAACATAATGAAATTGATATGCATTTCTGAGTTACACTGAAGCATTTTTTCTGTAGAATATGTAGTGCAATGCATCTCACATTCCCTTACAGGTACACAGAAAAGAATTTCGTTACTTAATGGTCTGCAGGAAAAAATTATTTGCAGCGTATTCTAATGGTGTGACACTATTTCAAACTTAATTTATATGCATTATTGAGGTGCACTTGAAGAGAATGATGTGCTAGTCATTGTTCATTTACAGAGATGCACAAAATATTTTGGTTATGTTACTGTCTAAAAGCAATATTTGTTGTGATATGTGTTTTTAAGTATAATTAAATTTTTGCATACTACATGATATGTATTAATTCTACAGATCATATATCGGATTACACAAAATAATTTATACGTGTGAATTGCTTAAAAGTGTTTTTTAGTTTAATTATGCATTTTCCAGCTAAACTATATTTAGTATACTAAGAGATGTTTGTAGAATATAATTAAATTTATATATAGGGCTATGCAAAGAGCTGAACATTGCTATTTATGGATGGTATTTTCTTAAGATGCATTTTTTCCCTGAATTTTATTTTAGTTTATGAGGCATGTATAAAATTCTGTAGATAATATATAAGATTGTACAGAGAGCTTGAGTGCATTTCCATCTTTTGGTAGAAATTGCTAAAGGTGGAATTTTAACTGTGTCTTGCATTTTTCAAGTGAACTAAATTTTATCTTGCTATGTAGTGTATATACAGATCTAAAGATGATGTACAGGGATGCACAAACAAATTAAAGTACCTTTCTGTCTATGGACTGTAATTGCTGAAATATGGTTATTAGATATATTATGGTTTACTAAGTTGTTGTACTTAGAAATCTTCTTTTACCTTTATAAGCAGTAAAGCTCCAAAGCAGTATTCTGGAAGTGTTGGATGTTTTGTAATCTATGCTTGGAGTTTTCTTTGCTTTTAATTTTATTTGGACTAATTTTAAGTCTGTTGCAGGTGGCTATAAATTCTGTATATCATATGCAGAGTTGTCCAAAAGAAGTTGCGTGCATTACCAGATACGACAACAATTGCAGAAAATGGATTTTTACTGCATTATGTGTTTTTAAGTTGTTTATTTAACTACTTCATTTCATTCTATTAAAATATGAAATTTCATAACACTATTCTGATAGTGTTGGAAAGTGTTTCATAATCTGCTTGATACATGATTTTTTTTCTTGTTTTAAAATTATATTTTATGTAAGACAAATTGTTATCAGCAAAGATGCTATAGTTTTAAAATTTAATTCAGTGTCATGGTTTATTTTAATGTTTTCTTATAATTTTTTTTATTTATCATAAATACTGGCATTTTCTCCTGTTAGTTTTAACCCCTTCGTGACGAGCGTCCTTTACAGAATTTTTAATCTTTTAGCACCGGTTTTTCAATACAGAAGTTTTCGCCTATTTGAATCACTGAAATGCTAACATTAAATAAGGCAAAGCTTACAATAAAAAATAACTGGTGGGAATAATCAAGGATTCTGAGCATCTTATGCGTCATGCATACGTGACGCTCGTCCCCAAGGGGTTAATGTTTCAGATTGAATTGATATTGCTCAAAAAGCAGGTAGATATTTTATATGGATTTCTGGTATATATGCTTGATAATTTTTGTGGTTTTAAATATTTACTAATTTAAAAATTATTATTTCTCATTCCAACTTTCTACCACACAGATTTTGATGCCGATCCTTCAACACATCCTACTGCTGGTCCATTATTTATGCAAAGATCAAAAAGAGATATGAGATGTAAGTAGTTATGATGACTTAGAAATCCAGTATAATTCTTTCTTTTTAAATTTATGTGTGACATTTTTTATTTCTTTATGTTTTTAGTGTATACTCTATTGTTTGCTATAATATCAATTCATCTTCTAATTTTAATGCTGTTTTTCTCAAATATTTTTCATGAAACACCATTGAATTATCTGATAAAAAAAATTTCACTGTCTATTTTTCATTGGTTGAAATACTTTAAGAAAATGACACATTAAAAAAATGAAATCCTGATTAATTGCTGCTTCATTCTGATATAATACAGAATGGCTTTTCTAATAGTTAAAAAACCAGTATACAATTGAACACTCGTCTATTTATTTACTTTGGAGCAGAAATAAATCATCATAATCTATTTTCCAGTTCCTTTGTTACTCTCAAGTGATGTATGAGAGCATATTTAAATAATTTGCAATGTAATAATACTAAATTAGTGAAAATTCTAGTGAAAATTTGATTCAGTTTTCAAACAGTGAGAGTGTCATTGCCAAATCAACCAAATGAAAGAATGTAGCAAAAAACAGCTGAATTTGTCTTTTCATTTATATTTTTTTAATGCAAAACACCATGTACATCAGGTACAGTGATTTCAGCATTAGCGCACTGTAAACTGAAATGTCTGAATCAAGCGGTGAAAAAAAAACTTTTAAAGTGTCTTATTTTTTAAGACACTTAATAGTGTCTGAATTTCAAACATTTGAAACGGCTCAATCACAGCCATTTTTGTGCTCTGATTTGTTGGCAATAGACAGTAATTTCTGACCACATTTTATTTAAGCATTAAATGCAGCCATGTTTGACCACATTGAGTCCTCAATAAATAGGAAAAAAATACCATAAAGCAGGGCTGTGGATTGTTCCAGAAGTAGAAGCTGATTTAAGCATGGGTAAACTGGGTCATGCATGGCATGGCCCTGCTCCCCTTCCTGATTTTAGGCTGACTCTAATTTGGTATGCAATTTTCGTAAAGCTGATATTTAATCTCTTTCCACACTGTATTGATCATATTCAATATTTCAAACTTTTAAAGGGTAAGATATATTTATTTAATACAGTAAAACCTCTGAATAGCAAACACTCCAGGACCACAGAATTTGTCCACTATTAGGAGGTGTCTGCTTTTCACAAGTAAAAGTATACAAATAATATATGTGTTATGGATTGAAAAAGGTGCTTGCTAAATAGAAATGTTCGATATTTGGGCCAGTCTGTTATTGCAGATTTACAGTAAATCTCCATAACAGACGTTACTAAATAGCAGACACTCTTATTCAGCTGAAACTCACCCGTTTAAATCCACAACACATACATATTTGTATATTTTTATCCCAAAAAGTGAACACCCCCGAATAGCAGACAAGTCTGCAGTCCCGACTGCCCATTATTGAGAGGTTTTACTGTATTTGGATATAGTTTTTTAGAAATCTTATCTTACTCTAAAAGTTCAAACTATTGTATATAATCAGTACGATGTAAAAAAACAGCTTTATGAAAATTGCATATATATTGGGGGGGGGGGGGGGGCACCAAAAATCAGGGGAATCCCCCTTGAACAGTTTGTCCATGCTTTAATCCGGTCTTGATTCTAGAAGCAACCCAAACTTGCTTTATGATTTGCTAAATAGAGGTATATAGAAAACAAATTCTGAAGTTCTGATGTATCTGCTATTAAGAGGTGTATATATTTGTGTTTATGTGCATTCTAAAGAATAGAATGTGTTTAATATTTTTTGACCGCACAGGGATTGTACTCCAAATGAATTGTAGTCCCAGAGGTTGACATTCCTCTCCATATATATATATATATATATATATATATATATATATATATATATATATATATATATATATATATATATATATATATATATATATACTGACAAAAAATTAAACACATTTAATGTTGTAAAATACAGAGAGTGTTTACACATACTGGTAATGATTTTTACAACAAAAATAAAATACATAAATTAAAACAGTTATTTTTTTAGTATGTTCTGTTTGGTAGCCCTTGTTGTGGACTATCATACTACAGCAGTATTTCCAAGATAGTAGGACTTTTTTGTAAAACTGGAGGTGGAATTTTGTTTCATTCCTTTACCACACATTTCCAGATTCCACTCAACGTCGATGGTCAGCATTTCGCAAGAGCTTGTTTCAACAGTCCAAAGGCACAATAATCCATTAGTGAAACATCTGAGGACTTGGTTGAAGTATGATTAAATGATATAACACTAGATTCCAGTTTCTCCTGTACTTTTGGATATATGGCTGCTCACTTTATCCTGGTAGAACTGAACACGTTTAATGTCTGTAGGATAAGGTTTTGGAATTTCTTCTTTAAAAATAGGAATTAGAACATTGTTTAGATAATAAGTAGAGTTAATTTTGAAATTTTTGTCAATTTTTCTGATCTTTAATTTTTTGTTGTAAGAGTTTCCAGCAATCACCATAAATGCTTTAGAGAAACTTTCTTTGCCATGTTTGAACCAAAATTGTAAGTCTTGTTGGCCTCTTTTCTGGTAATAAATCTGTTTGTGTATTATTACAGTCATTTAGATAAATCCACGTTTCATCAATTGTGACAATTTTTTCCACTTATCACCTGCTAAATGATTTCTAATCACAGAATATAATTCTCTTTGGAAAGAGAACATAGATAACCTACAAGCTATTCGCTTCTTTCGTGTGCCATTTCAGTAGCAGATGATATCTTTTTATAGCAGCCAATATTTCAGTTATCACGTTATTACATGTTGCCAGACTGTTTTCCTTGTTTCTCGTTTCTTAATTTAACATAAAAATTGTTCCCAATATGTTTAAACATCCTCTGTATATATGATCATATAAATATATGTTTGGATAAATATGGGCCCATTTCCAAATCGTGAAAGTGTCAGTCATTAAAATAGAAACCTAAAATAATTTTCACACAAAAATCTAATCTAAAAATAGTTAATTCAAAATTCAAGCTGAAATAGAAAAAAAGGAAAAAACTTTTACCTTTCAACCTTTGGGGCCCACAGCATAGTTTACCTCACTATTTAATTCTTAAAACAAAAATAAGTAGAAATCCCACTCATAGTCACCAACTCAATAAATGCAAGTAGATAGTAAAGTATGTAAGAAATATTCCACTACCAAACAATACTCTTGATATTTAGAAGATCTAATAACTAGTAGTTCTAAGCAAGCATGAACAGATTTTTTTTTCTTTAACGGATCAGCGCTGGCTTCTACCAATAAGTGTCTTTGGAAACAGAGGTACTTTTCTGTTAGCCAGGCATAAGTACTAAAACACCAAATATTGTTTCGATTGCCATCAGCCATATTGCACTATGTAATCTAAAAGATAAACCTTTTATACGCAGTTCATTTATAATACATAATGTTTTAATAAGAACATACGTGTTTTAATAAGAAATAATATCGTAAACTAAAACCAATTATTTCAATATTGAAACATTGTTTATAATCTATATGTATATATATAAAAATAGACATGTGTGTTCCTATATTTCACTTTGCAGCCTCAACTACCCAGTGCAGACAACTGGTGTTTGTGTGTGGTAGTAGCCTCGAGTCTCCCTGCTCATGGCACTATATGGTGGTTGCATGTTGGTAGCTAAGGCAGGCCGCAAGACAGAGCGACATGTAGCGCAAGACACGAGACAAATTCTGATATTCAGACCGGTTTTTCTTTGTTAAAAGGATGAAAATGTCTCATGACTTACGCTACATGTCGCTCTGTCTCGTCAGTGTGCAGCCTGCCTAAGGGGAAGATAAAGTGTTTGAAAGTGGTCTACGTAGGCCATATTCATATTTTGACCAAAGTGTTCTAAAAAATTTTTGGAATCTTCTTTAACGGGAATTGGTTCATTCAACTTCACATGAACTAATTAAGATATAGATAACTGTTTAAGATGATTTTGCATCCCCTAACAGTGGAAATGGAAACTAAATGACATTGCAGAGCGTGCATAGCATGCCTGCTATACAATACCATAGCCAGCAGGGACGAGTGCTGGGGTTTCATTCAGAAAGAGGTTTGTTTAGAACAGAATGCACACTGAAAATGACTATTTTTATAGAAACTGCAAAAGAAAGTTACTGATTTCTGAGCTACACCAGATGGATCAACTAGTTTATACACATAACTGCTACTGACAAGAAAAAGAATTGTTATTTGCAAGATTTACATCTGGCTAACAAAAAAGTACTGAAACACTTGAGCATTATTGAATATGTTGCTAAACATTACAACTGGAATTTGCTACTGTCATGCGTAATTTGTTAGCAGAACATAACATTTTGCACAAAAGAAGCATGTACATACAATCACATTCATTTGTAGAATGATATTTTATTTTTCCTGAAATAATATTAAAAGCAATGTCAGTACTCTCTACTATTGTTGTTTTGTATTGCACAACTCGCTATGTTACAATTTTCAAAAAGCAGCATGTTACTTTGCACACTATGAAAAAAAAACTAACTCTGTGTCTATTGTAATATTTCCATTGAAAAAATGTTATTTTGACAGAATTTTCCATAAATTTCTTGAACAGCTGCATGTTTTTCTGTGCATCTTCTCTTTTTAGCATGTTTCCAAAGAAATTACTTGTGAAATTGTGTAATATTCTTTAACAATAACATGGTGTATGTATGGCTGCCAACTTGTATGCTTTTTTGAAGTAAAAAAACCTATTTAAACCAGAATTTTTACTTAAATTAAAACACTGTACTAATTTTATGAAATAATTATTTTGGTTCCAAACATTGGCATAGAAGTTGTCAGCTATGTACATAAAATAGATAGTTATTTCATTGTCAGTCAGGCCCTGATCATGACTAATTGGGGCCCTGAGCAAAGATAAATTAGGGAGGGGGGACATTCTAATCATTCTAACATTATTCAAATAGAACTGATGGTCAGTCATATGTGTAATGCATAAACAATATTTTTGCACCTTGGATTTTAAATAGAAAAAAATTCTTAGCTCTGTGAATTCTAAATTAAGTACCTTAATTAATAAAAATACTCTTTTTTTCTTAGTACAAAACAAAACTCTTTTACATAACTTTAGCAATTTATTATATTACTTTAAGATAAATTTAATAACTTATACTTATGGAAGAGTTGGAATTTGAAAAAAAATTAAATATTTTATAATTTAATATATGGATTTGGGGGGGGACCTTGAGATCCGGTTCCTGGGCAAAGTCCCAATTTGCCCATGTGCTAATAAGAGCCTGTTGTCAGTGTAAGTTAAACAATAGTAGTTATGTATACATTATTAATTTTCACCTTCAATATTTCTCATTTTAATGATTTCATTCTGAATTCTAGAATTGAATGCAGTTTAACTGATACATATATGAATAAAAAAAGTTTAATTATCTCTGATATTTATCTCTGTATAGAGAACCAAATTCTATTTATCTCAATCCGTCTTCATAATTAGAAAATGTTTTTATAGTTCCAAATTAAAAATGATTGACGTTGGTTATCAACTAAAATGTGTAAAATTCATCCTATTAATTTTTTTCCATTTTATTATAGTGCATTCATCCGATAGTTAGTTTAATAAAAGTAAAAATGCCTGAAAAGATTTGACTCTGAACCCATTGCCATTCATAATGGCCTGCTTTTCACTCTCACAAGCCCTGATTGAACTCATCAATTAAATTTGAAATAACTTATCAGAACTTTCAGACTTTGCTATTGAAATATGAAAATGTCATCCAAGAAGCTTTTGGTTTATATTGGCCTATGTGATGGTAGAGATGGTAGTATGTGATTAGCACATAGAAGTAAATGAAGAGCTTCTTCATAAAAATAATATAAAATCCAAAAATGTTACAAAATGTTAACTGGATATTTATGTTTGAATAAGATTTCTTGATGAATTAGATCTGCATAGAAGAGCTGAGTAATTACAACAAATGAGGGAAAGCATTTTGACCCTCTTAAACTAATTAAAAGGCTTCCATATATCAATGAAAAATAAAACTTATTCATTTTTCATTGATAACTCATTGATTTCATTGATTTAACTTAAAAGTTAAAATTTCAGTGCAAATTCACCTTGTTTAATAACTAAAATTCATAAAGATACAACTAAATGTAAATATATTGCTTGAAGGTGCGTAAAAACATACATAAAACATTTTAAAGCACATTAAAGTCCTTTTTAAATATTCAAAACTTTTGAAATTTTTGAATTTTTAAAAGGATTTTAATGTGCTTTTAAATGTTTTATGTATGTTTTTATGCACCTTCAAGCAATATATTTACATTCAGTTGTATCTTTATGAATTTTAGTAAAACTTATTCATGCTTTTGTACATTGTTTTGAGAAATTAATTAAAAAAAGTGGGTCAATAATGAAACACCTTGGTATTTTCACTCAATTTTTTTAAATTAATCCAAATGTTCTAGTTCTATGCAGATCTAACTCATCCAGAAATCTTTTTCAAACACTTGTAAAAATCTACTATGTAACAATATCCACTTAACATTATAGGCAAGCAAATTTATTTGATTGTCTGCTTGTTTTTCTCAACATGTTTTGTAAAAAAAAAATTTTTTTTCATTTTAGATTTTTGTGAAAGACGCAGAAGACATTGTGATGTAAGTTCTGTCTTTTTTCCCTCTCTGATTGAATATATGTTTTTTAAAGTTGTTTTTAATATTTACTAAGATTAAAACTTTAAAAGAAAACAATGTTGAAAAGTTGTACCTTAACGTGAACTAATATGGTTTAGAAAAGGGTTAAATTGTTCATGCTATCAATAGTCAGTAAATTGATACGAAGCTTTAAAAAAAACGCTATTTTAATTAAGGCAAGCAATAAAATTAGCTCTTTTGCAAAATAATATTAAAATGTGTATTTTCTTTTTAAATCCTCTTCTTGGTTTGTCAATTCTTTTTCTATTAGTTCCAAAGGATCCTGTGTATTTTCTGATTTCACTCCAAAATGTTTGATTGTTTTAAATGCATTAAAATGCTAACAAAACTCTCCTTACTCTTTTTTATCCTGTTTGTGATTTTTGTTAAATTTTACTGAGTACTATTTTATTTATGATTATCTGATCATAAATAGTGACATAGCCATTGAATATACCTAATTCTAGAAGAATTGGTTTCATTTCTTTGATCATTCAAGCCCATTTTTATCAAAACAGTAGGGAATGGTGGATAAAATTTCTTCACAACCAACATTTTAAATTCCAGCCCTTCCATTTAACTTATTATTTAGTTAAATCATTTTTTAATTATCTCTTTTGTGTAATTTTGTTGCAGTTCTGTTATTTTTCCATTATTTTTAAATAATACAATTATTTTCACTTTCTCTCATGTTTGTACTATTTATATAGAATTGCTTTCTCTGTTCTCTTCATATCACTTACTGCAGCAGCAATGTTTCTCTTTGCTTGATAAAGTAAAAAAAAAATCTTCGTAAATGTATAACTTTTTTTTCTTTTAAAGTAAGATAACTTTGATGATATTCTTTATTCATGTATGGATATTTCTCAAACAGACAGACCTCTTTTATACGAAGGAAAATCATTAAGTAAGTCACAAAAGATAATTAAATAATAACTTGCACTGATATTCACTTCAAAACTATTTTTATTTCTCAACATATTCTCCACCAATATTTATGCACTTATATCACCGTTTTATCAGTGCCCCAACACCAGCTGCATAACATTATTTGGGTTGCTGTCTCAGAAGAATCTTGCAACTTCTTCAACATCCACCATACAGCTTCGACTTAGTCCCAAGCAATTTTCGTCTGTTTAGTCCACTAAAAAACCATCTTGGAAGCAAGATGATGTTCACAGGTGATGAAAAGTTTCAACTTGAAGTCCTAATGTGGCTGAGACAGCAACCCAAAGAATGTTATGCAGCTGGTGTTGGGGCACTGATAAAACGGTGATAGAAGTGCATAAATATTGATGGAGAATATGTTGAGAAATAAAAATAGTTTTGAAGTGAATATCATTGTAAGTTATTATTTAATTATCTTTTGGAACTTACTTAATAACTTTCCCTCGTATAATAACTTGATTAAAAGCAGAAGTTTTTAATTTTTGATTGTGTTAACTGATGTCCTTTTTAAAAATGTGAAACATCAAATGATTTTATTTAATCATTTAAAGGATTCCCAATTTCTGTATTTTAAATTTAATTCCAGTTTGTTTGTTTATTATTATTATTATTATTAATTATTACACTGCACTCTCTAGAAATGGATTACCAGTAAAATGTAAAAGGTTATTTTTATTCTTAATTTGGTTTTATCTAATAAAAATAATATTTT
Organism: Maratus michaelseni; assembly: GCA_963931845.1. NCBI lineage: Eukaryota > Metazoa > Arthropoda > Arachnida > Araneae > Salticidae > Maratus > Maratus michaelseni. The sequence continues at coordinate 292,269,121 of OZ007597.1, forward strand.
TTTATGTTAATACAATTGAATGTTTTCTTTCAGTTATTAGAGTCAAGACCACTGAATAAATCAAGTTCATGTTCTACAATCTATCTAGATGATAGTAGTATTAGTCAGCCAAATTTGAAAAATGCTATTAAATGTGTTACACTTGCCATATATTATCACATTCGGAATCGAACTTCTAATCGGACTATGGATATTTTTGATGAAAAACTGCACCCATTATCTGTAAGTTCACTTTTCTGTATAACTTTCCTAATATTTAAATAGAACTGTTAAAATGTTCAAACTATTGCAAGTAGATGTAACAGGTTTAAATTAGCAATGCACCCAAAGCCAATAGCATTCATACCCGAGCACCCATAGCATCCAAATTAGCAAAAAGGTCTAGTAAATTCCCTTTAACTTCTCATAAGGCCTCTATAGGAATCAGTGGCGCACTCAAAGGGGGGCCGAAGGGGCCCTGGCCCCCTCCAAAGGAAAAGGGAGAAAAACCTATAAAAATACCTAAAATATTTACGGGACCAAAGTTCTTTTTTTTGTGTGTGTGTGTAAAAAGTTTCCATAAAAAGCCCCTAAAATACACGGGTCTCCCGTGTTAGCATTCAGTTAAAAAAAAAGATTTTTAAGAGGTTCCCCCCCCCCCTTTCATTAATGCATGCTGCTTTAGAAAACTTTTATTTTATCGCCAGAATGAAAACAGAAATTCGCCAAAAAAGCGACACTTTTTCCAGTGCCTTATTTATGACAGGGCATTCGGGGAACGGGCACAGGGCCCTCGATTTTTAGGGGGCCCAAATGCTACTGAAGATTTTTCAATTATTTGCCAAAATCAGATGAAGTTTTAACTATTAAAAAACAAAATTAATATAGAAAACTCTATTTTATTTTTTTTATTAAAAAACGTTATTATATTTTTAACATTATCACTTTTTAAGGATTACATCACTCACGTTCAATAATCCTCCTGCTCATGTTAATTCTATGAGAGAATTTTTTTAAATAAATCTTTTGCATTTCAATATCTTTTTACTTTTTTTTTTCCATTGGATAGTTGAGGTTGATCTCTACAAAAGCCGTTTTTTTAATTTTTCGATTTTGTTTACAGGTTTTTTATTCAAATACTTTCACTTTCGAAACAGATTTCAAAAGATCGAAAAATCGTCAACGAGATACTAAAGATTATGAAGATGTTATAAAAACTTTTACTGCTAAAAGACTGAGAAGAAAATTTATAAAAACATCATTAAATATCCCAAAATTTTTAAAGTCAGTAGTGGCTATCTTAATAAGTAGTTTCAATAATATTTTCTTTTATTCAAGGCCACCGTAAGCATAGGTGCCCAGGGCCCAAAAATTTGTAAATCGGTCCCTGACTTTGAAAGCTGAAACATGTTTGTTTCAATTTTTACTCGATTGAACAATGGAGTCCGGCGTCTAAATTCGAAACGATTCAGTTGTAATATAGTTTCAGTTTGGGTCATTATAATACGAAATCCTCACTTGGTTCGGTTGCATCCTTACCAATTATTTTTCATTTTACTTGAACTTAGAATACTACACAGAGCTATACACGAGTATACAAAAGTTCTCTTGTAAGTTATATTTCATATTGTTAAAATTTCAAACTTGTTTTAATATCTTGAATGAACGATTATAATCATGTGTTGAAACAAGCATTTGTTTGTAGAATATGTAAGTAATTAAGATATACAGGGTGTTTTTTTTTAAAACTGACGCTGTTCAAAGCCGCCGGTAGCTCGTTCTAATAACTGGATTGGCACAAAATTTTATAAATGGAGTAAGAAAACCACGGGAAAAAAGATTCCAACAAAAACAAAAAATTAGTTCCAATCATCGCCGATAGGGGGAAATTTGGTGCTGTACATTGAAAGAAAACATCAGAAACAGACAAAATTAATAATTTGGATAAAATGCCATGCTTTATTCATCCTATACACTTTCCCGACGAGGAATTCGACCACATTCAATGTGACCACCGTTCTCTTGCACCACACCTTGCATTCTTTGTACAACATTTTCAGCGTAACATGTCACATGGAATAGCCCTTACTGCATGTATTATGTTGTCTTTTAAGATACTCAGATTTGTTACTCCCCCAAGATAGACTTTCAATTTCAAATAACCCCAGAGCCAAAAATCGCATGAAGTTAAATCCGGAGACCGGGGCGGCCAGACATATTGAAAACAACGACTGATAACTCTTTGGTCAGTGAAGTGATGGCGCAACAGCTGCTGTACTTTTACACCAATATGTGGTGGTGCACCATCCTGCATAAAAATGATCTAATCCAGACATTGTCTCTATTGAAGTTGTGGAATGACAAAACTAGTCAGTATATTATGATATTTTTCTGCGTTAACGGTACACGTCACTGGTCCTGTCGCAGTTATGTTCTCAAAAAAAAAGAATGGTCCAAGGATGAATTCAGCTGTAAAGCCACATCAAACAGTGAGCTTTGATGAATGTAATGGAGTTTCTAGAACTGTATGAGGTTGCTCAGTGGCCCAAATTCTACAGTTATGAGTATTAACAGACCCATTCAGATGAAAATGGGCCTCATCTCCCCATAAAATTATCCACGGGAAAGCATCATCGACTTCCATTCTTGCAAGAAATGTCAGTCGTTTATCGTAATCATTGGGTTGAAGTTGTTGCAAGCAGCTAATCTTGTATGGATAGTAGTGGAGAATTCGCCGCAAGACTTTCCATACAGTCAAAACATTTAAATCCAGTTCTCGCGCAACACCCCGTGCGCTGCTACTACAAACAGCAGAGGTACTCTGTGACCTATCGTTGATCGCAGTTGCAACATCCATTATCACTTTTCTGACACCGGTTTACGTCCTCTGCCTGGCCGAACTGCTAGCGAGCCTGTTTCTTCGAATTTCAGAATTATCGCGTTCAATGCATTAACGGATAAAGGTCCTTTCGGCAGTTTATGGCGTGTTCTAAATAAACGAAGAGTGGCTGGTGCATTGCACTGGTTACAGTAATAGAACTTCACAAGTAATGCGCGCTGCGGTAACGTGAGATTCATTTTCAACCTGAGCTGAAATTGTTTCTCGGAGTTTTTCGCATGCATTTATAGCTTAAACTATTGGCGCTACTGTCACTTGCGTAAGCAAAAATTTGCATTTTCATTTATTGCCCGTATTTTATGCTAATTCTCAGTTGCATAAATTACCACAGCGCCACATTTCCCCCTATAGGCGGTGATTGGAACTAATTTTTTTTTTGTTGGAATCTTTTTTCCCATGGTTTTCTTAGTCCATTTATAAAATTTTGTGTCACTCCAGTTACTAGAATGAGCTACCGGCGGCTCTGAATAGCGTCAGTTTAAAAAAAAATCCCTGTACATTGAAACATCATTATGGCGAACCCGCTTAAGGCTGTTCTCAAATCCAAAAGGGCTACTTTCAGACACATTTTTTAAATTCATTTTTGTTCGGAAACGAATGAAATTGCCAGACATTTGTCCGTAAAGGCAGAAGATCTTTCAGAAAATAATGTCGAAGTTGGCGGAAGCAGTAGGGGCATCTGCCCTTTCCAAGACTAGAGGCAATGCCTTTACAAGAATTAACTATGATGTCCTAAAATAGATTAAATTCTTTATTAATTTATTAATACCCATAACATTCTGACTGACGAGTTAAATTTAAATGAATCAGTCCAAAAATTTGCATCCACTAATTCATCTCGTTAAGAATATTTTGGATATTTTCCCTGACAGTTAAATAGGAAATTCTATAAATGTTTGTTTAGGAGCTCTTTAAATATTTAACTTCTACACTTTCAAAAATTAGCAGTTTTTAAAATTATTAAATTTTAAGTATAATAATTTTTTTTCGTTAAAAATAAATAATTAATTATTAAATACTGAATTAATTACGGTAATTTGATGATTAATTAGTATCTCCTTGTAATGTCCTACTGCAATCACAACTAGAGAAATTTTGCACCCACTAATTTTATTTTGTTTCGCCGCCAATGCTCGGCCCCCTCCATGATAAAATCCTGGGTGCGCCACTGATAGGAATCATAAGAGCCTAACTTAAGTCAAAAAACTTCTTCTGACTCACTTTTACTTTCACTGATATCTCTTAAGCATTCAGATTTCATAGTAGGTTTCAATTTTGCTAACTAGATGTTTTCAATATCAGGAAATGATCAACTTAAAAATATTTTTGCTTTCTACAGAGAATAAGGATAAGCTAATAAATCTCTAACTCATCCTAATTTGCATTACTGCCAATCAATATGTTGAGTGAATTTTACGATACTTTAAATTACAGTCAGCAGGGATGCTACATCGCCTGAAAAAGTCAAGAAATTTCAACATTTTATCCAAAATCTGGAAAAAGTCAATTAATTTAATAAAATTTGACAGTAATTGCAAAATAAGTGTGAAATTTGTCCTATGACAGATGAGAAAAATCTTCCATGTTTTCGCAAAGTCCAGTTTTTGATTTTGTTAAAAATTTTATCTGAATCATCCTGCTCCTGAAATTTATGCTTCCTGTTCGTGCCACCCTCACAAACAGTTAAAAAAATTAAAACACATTAAGGTACTTTTTTGAAATTTTCTATCCTTTTTGTTATTTCAATAAACAATTAATATTTCTTATAGATCATTTGAAATCTCCTCAACACCCCCCCCCTCCCCTTTTGATATGTCTGCTTCCTCCCTTGCTCCCCTTTGCCTAAAGTTGGACTTAAGTGATTTTGTGACAGTTGCTGAAGTGAACTATGGTTCTGTGTTTTTTTTATAAACAAGTGGGAAATAACTTTATTTGAATGTTTGAAACTATCATAGATTAATGAGGAAAACAATTCCTACTATAATCCTAAGAATTTGTTTTTTTGGGTGGAGGCAGTAGTGGAATTTTCAATCCCTATTATCCATAGTTGGAAAATGTTATTTTCAAATAATGCAATACTTAGTTCACCCTCAGCATGCCCAACACATTATGGCACCTCAGCGGTTCCCAACCTTTTTTCTCTCATGTACCCCTTGCTTAGGTTTTTCATTTATGTGTACCCCTTTGAACATAAACTGGTTCCAAATAATTTTTATATCATTAGTAATGTTCTTATGCTAGTTACCAACGTTAGATACATTTCACTTCAGAATTCCAATTTTCAACCCCTTATCCCTTTTAAACCACAACATAAAGTCACTCAAAACGTGAAATATTATCTGAAGATTTCAAATTAAGCACTCAGGGGCAGTAGGGATGAATCTACGTCTATTAATACACGTTAATGTGTTTATGCTAATGATGACTGGTCGAACACTAAAATAATGACCTGCTTTTAAATGGGTTTTAGTTAAATGAAATTGATGAAACCAGAGGGCATGATACGATTCGTGTTTTTTCTAAATATCTCTAAAATTACTAGAAAGAAAAGGACAATACAAGAAAAGAAGGATACATACGAAACCGTAAGCTGTTAATAAGAATGAGCGGAGATAATGGCAACAAATGATTAATCAGTTACTGCGTTTAGATATTTTCCTTCATTTTATGCGAATTTATTTTACTTTTACACAAGTCTTTCTTTGTAAAGAAAAGTTTACAGTTTTGGGCTTTTGTTATCATTTTAAGTTTTCTTTTTAGTGTTATCCACCATTACCAATGTAATTTTCATGTAACCCCAAATATTGCACCAATTACCCCCAGAGGTACATATACCCCAGGTTGGGAACCGCTGTGACTAGATTGTAAAATCCACCTGGGAATTTCATTCTGCTATATGAATAATAATAACCATAATGGGTTAAAAAACTGTTTATTTTTTAACCCATTTTAATGCACAGAATTAATGGAGGATCCTACTGGATCCCTTTGACCATTTGCAAACAGCATGTTTCTAATAAAAGGTTTCTTTTCTGAATATTTATCAAATTTACTGAATTTCTATCGGCAGCATTCTGAATGAGGCTTTGATTTGTGGTAATTTAAAGTAATGCATATTTTACAGAATTCTATAAGAAGGCAGGATGGCAAATGGCTTCAATTAACTTATAATTTTTCAATGGAGAGGTAACAAATGTAAAATATTTACTATGAAATGATATTATGTTATAGGCAATGCAACCTTAATAAATGAGATATGCTCATGAAAATCATCCAGTCATTATAGTTCAGTCAAATCTGATACAGTGATAATCAGGCAAACTTTTTGGTAGATTTATTATTTTTTAAACTCTAGAGAAAAATTTCTTTTAGAATTGTCTAAATGGGGCACTTTAAATTAGAATCCTACAAATTACTCATGTCTTCTTGTAAGAAAGAAGAAAATTAGGCTTATAAATTTCCAAATAGAGTTTGTAAATGTATGCCTCATGCTCCACATTTTAAAGTGTATTATTTAAATATAGATATATTTTTTATTACAATAAAATCTAATTTGCATTCTTAAAAGTGTTATAAATTTTTACTTATATATATATGTGCTTCTTAAAGAGTCAAATGTTTTCTCATTTTAGAAAGATATAATATTAGATGATTGTGGTCAAAAAGATCCAGATCATCGTAGTATCTACAGATTTGTCAGGACATTGTTTAATGCTGCTCAACTTACAGCTGAATGTGCCATAATTACTCTAGTAAGCACTTTCATTATTTTCTTTTACACTTCCTTGATTGTTAAGAATATACTAAATTGTCTTTGCTTAAACTTGACTAAAAATAATGTCCCAACAAGTGTCTGGAAAATGTTTTTCTTTTTTCAAAAGTTCATCCTATTTCTTCAGTGTTACCACATAGAGACACTCTGGATTTGTATTGTTTTTAAAATTAAAACAAAGGTTTTTCTGATACAAAAATATTTTTTTTTGTATTCATGTTTTTTAACACTTTCCAACATAGTTGAAAATTGTTGATGAATTTGGTTTGACTCGTCAAGCTCTAATTCATGTAAATATAGACATGGAATGTCATGGAATTAATATACAAGGTTTTCCAAATTTGACCGACAGATTAAGAGGGGTGATAGAAGGCCTCAAGAGGATAAAACTTACTGTAGAACATGGGGTCGCAAACCATATTCAGTGGGAAAAAATTGCAAAAATATTATCAAAGTTGTGACGTCGAATGGAACCAAAAGGGCCAATAATAAATAGAAAAAACATTTATTTGACATAAAGCAGGATTACAATGCATGCATTAGAGTTCAATGTCAGACAAGAGATGATGAGACATTTTTATAGAAATATGTTTTAATATGTCTGGCAATCCTTTGTCTGTCGGTGTCGATCAAAAGCTTCCTTAAAAAATTAACAAAAACGAATGAACTGGTCTTTAGTATTCTTCCTAATCTTTATATTTGTGGATGATGGATGACCTTTACATTTATGGTTTAAACTTGTTGATAAAATAAATTTTTAATTAATTGCTTCCCATATCTTCTTTCAGTTTGTTGTTGTTTTACTTATTTTCACATTTTATGTAAAAAGAAAAAAATAAAATTTCTATTTTACTTACTTTTTTTCCTATTTTCCATGATCCCTGGGTTTTTCAGCTCAATAGTTGGCGGAATTAATCTGTATCCATGAGTAGCACAGTACCCCAATGTTGTGATCTCGAGCTCACTTTTATCAGCTCCTTCTATGTGAAGATGTCAATCGGATTCACATCATTAGTTACATTGCATACAGGACGGAAACTAAAATCTAAATATACACTGATATAATGTTTGAAAAGATGAAGATAGTGTTGTGGAACAAGTGTCTACATATATTAAAACAACTATATGCATCCTCATATTAAAGGGACTACAACACCCCTAGTTGCAATATTTGGAAGTTATTGACCTTATCTTGAAAAAACGAGCAACAGTTATAAATAACCTGTGTTATTTTGCTTGCAAGCCCAGAAAAGAGTTATCCTGAGCAGTTAGCATCCTCTCTTATTGGTAATTGCAATGCCATTCCTTCATTTTGCTATCTGCTCCACATTTAGAGTGTGTTATCTCTCAACACGTGGCATCATTCAAATGTTGTTTTATTTTAATATGGCTATTTCATTTGAAAATATGTAATTCCTGAAAATATATCAAAGAGAATAATAGTAACAACTTTCATAGCTAGAAATATGCTGAAAAACACTTTAAGTCTCTGGCATGCAGTTGTACATTCTTGATATAAATATACAGAAAAAAGTCCTTACAACAGAGTCAAATTAACTTTATGCAAGCATGAAATTCTCCTGTGGATCCATGATTTTCAACTGATTTTAAAATTTAAAAAGTTTAAAATTAGGTTTAAATTTAAAAAAATAAAGGCGTTTACAGGTCACAAAAAAATATTTGATTTTTGTCAATAGATCATGAATGTGTCAAATGTCACACCAAGGTATCTCCAACCCAAACATGAATGTCAGAATTTATGTTAATCTTATTTTATTAAAAACTGAAACTTTCAAAAAATATAACTGTACAATATTTTTTGGATTTTTAGCTTTATTTGTAATTTTTGTCATGGTATAAGAATAGTTTCAATCATCACTGAACTCAAAGAGTTTTATCTTAATAAATAAAAATTACTGTGTTAAAGCATGTAAATGGTAACTGCATTAAAGCTATATCATGTTTATTTGTTATATAGTTTAAATTTTCATGTGATGTGCATAACAGCATTAAAAGTGTAGAGAATAATGATTCTGGGAAGTGTAAAAGTGTGAATATCTGTTGAAGTCTTGACTTCCCATTTTTATAATGTAATGCCAAGAACTTGTAAATTTTAGATTTTGAGGGAATTGTGCTGTTTAAGTATTTTCTATTAAATGCATCTAATTATGATTCTTTTGAATTGAATCCAGGTGTATTTAGAGAGGCTTTTAACCTATGCAGAAATTGATATACTCCCTTGCACATGGAAGCGCATTGTCCTTGGAGCAATATTACTGTCTTCTAAAGTATGGGATGATCAAGCAGTCTGGAATGTCGATTACTGCCAAACATTAAAAGAGATTTCAGTTGAAGATATGTGAGTTATGCTTATTTTAACTGCATAAATTTCGTATATATATATATATATATATATATATATATATTATTCCTCATTATATATATAATTACATTATTATATTATATTCTTCATTATTATAATTATTCCTATGTAATATGTATAATAATATGTATAATATGTGTGTGTGGATATATATATATATATTGAAAATTTAAAAAATGTGATTTCTTATAAAAGCAAAATTTTTTTACAAAATTTTGATACAAATATTGATTAAAATTAATATTGCTAGGTTTTGTTCCTAAACAAAGAACTAAAAAAACATTAAAATTATTACTATTATTATTATTATTGTTATTATTATTTGCAAATGCCATTCTACATTTGAGTGAAAGGAATTTCAGAAAAATACCATACTAGTTGTTACTATTGAAAACTGTTCTGAAAATCAAGCATGTTTGCTTTTAATAATAATTGTTCCTAAATTGTCAACACATTGAATTTGAAATTATATTCGCACTTCCATCTGGAGTATTCACTTGATTAGTAGTGAGAAAACTTTGAATTAAGTCTCTTCATGCATTAATTGCATAAATTTCCTATATATAATATTTATACGTATAATATATCTATTCGAATATATAATCCTTATTATGTATGTAATTATATTATATATTACAGTATATTATATGTAATATAATTATGTACTATGTGTTATATGTAATATAACAAATAATATAACAATATATATATATAATATATATATATATATATATACAGGGTGATTATAAAAAAACTATCCCGATATATGAGCCCCTAACTATCATACCGTTCACAGAAACTGAATGAAACTTTGGTTTAAAGTATTTTGAGGTATGCGCTCAAGAATCATATGAAAGACAACAGTGAAATTTTAACAGTTACAGTTACAGTGACAAAATTTCGAAAATTTCAAATGGCAACACCTACTTTTTTTATTGGAATGTGATCTTCATAGTGAAAAACCATAAAAAGCGTTGGAATGGTACCTGTAGCACGAAAATCGCCGGCGCTAGACAGACTAAGAAGAAAAGGGAAAACAACCAATAAAGGACAGAGAAGCAACAGAAAACAAAACATTTTATTGTGTTTCATACATTTTCCATTTTACGCACGACGACACTTTACATGTGGCAGATGGTGCATAGCACTGAACAATAAAATATTTTACTTTCTGTTGCTTCTCTGTCCTTTATTGGTTGTTTTCACTTTTCTTCTTAGTCTGTCTGGCGGCGGCGATTTTCGTGCTACAGATACCGTTCCAACGCTTTTTAGGGTTTTTCACTATGAAGATCACATTCCAATAAAAAAAGCAGGTGTTGCCATTTGAAATTTTCGAAAATTTTGTCACTGTAAACGTAACTGTTAGAATTTAACTTGTTTTTCACGTGATTCTTGAGCGCATACCTCAAAATACTTTAGGCCAGAATTTCATTCAGTTTCTGTGAACGGTATGACAGTTATGGGCTCATATATCGGGATAGTTTTTTTATAATCACCCTGTATATAAATAATATAACAAATTAAAATTGCAACACCAGGAAGAAATGCATATAACAGAATGATATTTATTGGAGAAATACATTATAGTGGGAAGGACAAGTGATTACATTTTCAGAAAATTTGGAGGTATAGATCCTAAGAAAACACTACCCAGTGTAGCCATCCCTGGCCACAATAACAGCATTTATCTGCCTAGGCACAGAGTCGAACAGAGATTAGATGTCATGTATGGGTACAGCAGTCCATACACCTTCAACACTATGCCACAGTTCATCAACCGTAGTGACTGGCAAATGGTGGCATGCCAGGTGCTCCGTAGCCATTGACAAGACATTTTCAATTAGTGAGAATTCAAGAGAACGTGCAGGTTAGGACAACAGTCGAACATGTTCTGTATAAGGAAGGTCAGGATAGTACGGCCAACATGCAGTTGTGCATTGTCCTGCTAAAACGTAGAGTTGCGGAGGCATCAAAGATAGGGCAGATCCATGGACCGTAACACATCAGAAATGAAATGGCTACTGTTAAAATTGCCGACAATGTGAAGGAGAGGTTACCGAGATGTGTACCCAATGGTACCTCATACCGTCACTCCAGGTGATGTGCCAGTATGACAATATCGAATGCTTGCAGGCAATGTGCGTTTTCCACGATGCCGCCAAACACAGATGTGGGCATCATGATGCTGTATATGATGCAGGAATGGCGTCTGACATCGTCTTTTCTGATGAATCCAGTCTCTGTACACAGCATCATGAAGGTCGCATCCGTGTTTGGTGGCAACCTTGAGAATGCACATTCCAGCTTGCATTTGACATCATCATACAGGCCCATAACCTGCAGTGGTGGTGTGGGGTTCCATTGAATACACATCTCGATAACACACATGGCCAGCTTGCATTCAACATCGTCATACTGGCACATCACCTGGAGTGACGGTATGAGGTGCCATTGGATACACGTCTCAGTAACCTCTTGTTCCCATTGCCAGCAATATGAACAGCAGCCGTTACATTTCTGAGATGTTACTGCCCATGGTTCTGTCCTATCTTCAAGGCCTCTGGAACTCTATGTTTCAGCAGTACAATGCATGACTGCATGTTGCTTGTACTATCTTGACCTTTGATACAAAACATGTTCAACTGTTGCCCTGGCTGGCACGTTCTCTTGATTTCTCACCAATTAAAAATTGTCCTGTCAATAGCTTCTGAGCAACTGGCTCACCACCACTCACACACCACTACGGTTGATGAACTGTGGCATAGTATTGAAACTGCAAAGACTGCTGTACCCCGTACATGACATCCAATCTCTGTTCGACTCCATGGCTAGGCAGATAAATGCTGTTATTGAGGCCAGTCGTGGCTGCTCTGGGTAGTGATTTCTCAAGATCTATACCTCCAAATTTTCTGAAAATGTAATCACTTGTCTTTCCCATTATAATGTTTTTGTCCATTGTTTTGTCCATAAATATCACTGTTATTTGAATTCCTTCCTGATGTTGCAATTTTAATGGCCAGCAGTATATATATATATATATATATATATATATATATATATATATTACATAAATTTTCATCCACTAAAAAATGCAAAATAAGCATCATCCAAACTCCTTTTATCTAATGTCATATGTCAGTATTTTTTCAAACCGTCCTTGTAAGCAATGAGCTCTTGCTTAAAAAGTTTGTGTGTTACAAATCATTTCATTACTTAAAAATTTTGTTTGTGAAAAATGCTTCTGGTTCATGAATAAGTTCCATTCCTCATTAACTCATTTCCTGCTGATGGTTCCGTATTTTTCTTTCCAAAAGTTTTCAGTTATAATTAATTTTTTTTTTACCAGTTTTATTTTTTTTTATTTAAGAAAAATTGTGAAATTATAGTCTTTGTCTCTGCTAAGTATTTTGAAACAGTTCCTAAATAATTAAAATTTTAATTTTTATTAATCTTAGAAAGACTTGCTTTTATTTTTCTGTTTTGTCTAACTTTTTTGGTAATTTCTGCTGATGGCATATTTTTGCATCATTTTATAACAAGTCTTAAACCAATAAAGCTAATTTGTTTTTCTTTTCAGTTTTGACAATATTCAATAATAATCAAATGTCATTTTCAAATATGTATGTATAGACTTCTGTTTAAGTGCAAACAATCCAAAACTTTTTAGTTTTAAAAAGGGAAATTTGTTATTATTAACTTTTCTGTTTCTAATATATACATTTTAGAAATGGACTGAGATCTTTTATTGCTAAGTATATGATAAAAATGTCCTAATTGCACCCATTTGTCTTTGATTGCATGCTATTTGAACAAATATTTCCATGGCATCAGTAAATGTTTTGTGAAGAATGCTAAAATGATTGTTGTAACTTTTGAAATATCATTTCTTTCCTTTTAGGAATGAACTTGAGAGAAAGTTTTTAGAAATGTTACAATTCAATACTAATGTTCCTGCAAGTGTCTATGCAAAGTATTATTTTGATTTAAGAAGTTTGGCTCACCAGAATGATTTAACATTTCCTACAGAACCTCTTAGTAAAGAACGAGCTCAGAAACTTGAGGTAACTTCCATATATACATTTAATTTCTTTTCATAATTATATATTAATCACAGGATACAGATATGAATAGGTTATCATACAGTTTTCAATAGAGGTTTAATAATAAATCTATAATCTGCACAACGTGGGAGCATTTACATAACTTACTTGGGACAATTTGTTTCGCAAATTTTAGGTTACCTTTTCAAAAACAAAATAGAAATAAATTGACAAAAGGAAATGAAACCTATAAAATAAAATAATAAGTAGGAAAAGCTTTGCTTACTGATAATTCAACTTAAAAAGCATATTTAAAAGCTGTTTCATTAATTATATTTGTAGTTTTAATTTTACATATAAAATTAACTATTTTGTTGTGTAAATAAAAAAAAAATTAAACCGTTTCAAGAGAGTATGGCACTATTTCAGAAAGTCTTGTGCCAAGTGTTTTCGTGTCACAGTCATTTTCCTATATTGCGTGTCCTAATTATTACTATCAATATAAAATTACTTTCCATAATTTCAAAGCAATGTTTTTATCACCTGTCTGTGTATAATTAATAAATAAATTAATATCTACTTTATTATTACTACAGGTAAAGTTCTTTAATCCGCCCAAGTTGGGACCAAAGGTTGTGCAGATTATAGAATATTGTAGATTATGGAGTATTATGGATTATGCTTATTTCTGGACACCATTTTAATTCCACATTCAGTATAATGTAGTATTCAGTATATTGTAAAAAAAGATAAATATGAAATCTAATAATTAGAATAAAAAATGAAACAATTAAAAATGGAAAATAATAAAAAGGGAAATATTGAGTGAGCTATGATGAAATATGAAAAATAGCTTCTTGGAATATTGAATAATATTTATAAAGCTTTTTGTTTTTCAAAAATAGAGCCAAGTGTTGTATGTTTTAAAACTTTAAATTTTCTTTAAAAAGTTTAACTTGCATTCTATGAACAGTCATTAACTCTTGTTGAGAAATAAAACTCTTGCTCTAATAAGTTCAAATATTATCTACCAATAGCTAGTCCCTAAATGTCTAGTTAGTCTAGGTCTGTTCTGTAATGCAGTTTAGTTTTTACTGGTATATAAAAATAGTATATGTGGTAGATAAAAAAAATAATGTTTTATTATGAATTTTTTCTACATTTATTATAAAAAATAAAAAACATTTTTGGATCAAGAATCTGTAAATTTGTTTAACTGTTTACATTTGATAAGCAATGCAGATTATGGAAAATTACAGATTATGGGTGTGTGGATTATAGATCCTTGACTGTATTTATTTTTATCATTATTGTTTTAATTGAACGAGTTATGATATGGGTCATTCCATGTAATATCAACTGATAGACCATGCTGTGTCATTTTTTATGAAACAGTGTAGGTAATATCTACAAATTTTGAAAACATCAAACCTACATTTTGTATTACTTAAAAAAATGCACCTGAGATAAAACCTTCTTTTTACACTGTGGACAAACAAAAGACATCATTTTTGACATTTTTTTCAAAAGGCTGTAGATTTTTTATAAGAGTTAGAAGAATAACACAATACAAGCCTCATTTGAAAGGCTATATAATGCTTTTTTAATTGCATAGAATAAATTACATTTATGTTAAGTCTAAAATTACATTTTTGGAACTCCAGTGTCCATTCATGAACTGCCTTTTTTTTGCCATTTTAAATATTAAACAAAACTATGAAGGACTTACATTAACAAGCCATTTTTTTCCAAATAGTTCTTAAAATTAAAAAAAAAATTTGGTTTTTAATATTTGTGTCAATTTTCTTTTCCTTTACTTCACAAATGTTCACTATAGTAGCCCAACTTTTAATGTAAATATTGAGAACAACTTTCATTGAAATCCATCGAGTTTTTCTAAGGAGAATTAATTTCAAAGCATTTTGTATGTGATGTATATAATGCATTGCTAGATGGACAAATAAATTCTTCAAAAGTACTTAATAATTTCCAACAAGTTTCCTTTTATTGTAGGATACTGATTTTGAGTGTCATTAGATATTAAATTTAACATATGTGCTGAGCAGCTGTATGTTATAACATTTAAATGCTCATTTGTGCTTGCTGTGCTACATTTTGGTGATATTTGTCACATTATCTGAGACAGTTGATTAAATGGAGCACTGTAACTCCAATTCATAGTTTTTTATACAAGCAATAACCATTTTTTCCAAATTTTCAGATGGGCTTTTCTACTAGTATCGATTGTATCAATTAAGTATACATATCACTGGCCTTGTTATGTACGAGGGAAAGTCATTAAATAAGTCACAAAAGATAATTAAATAATAACTTACAATGATATTCACTTCAAAACTATTTTTATTTCTCAGCATATTTTCCACCAATATTTATGCACTAGTATACATATCACTGGCCTTGTTATGTACAAGGGAAAGTGTCGCATATGTTGATAAGATAACTATTACAAGAAGTCACAATATTACATCCTGTAAACTTTGTTCAATGAAAAGATAGATAATACTTTGGTAGTTACAACTTTTATGCAGAATAACTCAAGATGAAAAAAAGATATTGTACTGTAAATACTTCCGAATAGATAGGAACTTTGTCTCAAAATTGTAGAATAAAAAGCACAAATGACATTGAAAAATTCCAGCATACAGCTCTTTCAATGTTTTATTTTGATGTACCAGGTGATTATAATTAAAGTTACGATTTCAAAAATTGATAATTTTAAAACTACTTGTCAGAATAACTTTATATTTTAACAGAACAATTGTGAGGCAATGGAATTTTGTTTGGCGATGAAACAAAACTAGTTCCAAAATGTGCCAATAGATGGTGCTGTTTGGGTTCACATTGTCTGGAGGTATGCAAATTACTAATACGTGACATGCACACTGCAGACATAGCTACCATAAAAATGCAGAGCACCAGCTCTTTGCCTGAATCCTTCATCATGACTCTAACTATGATGGAGATCGCACTCTGCTTTTGAAGCTTTTTTTATAAGAACGATGACTGTGAACTTACAGCTATTAGGAAGTTTCGGACATTAAAACCCATAAAAAGGGGTCCAATAACCACAAATGGTCAGCAAAAAATGATTGCTAAATTTGAAGACACTGGTTCATTTGACTTTAAACAGGGTAGAGGAAGAAAACCAGTTTCGGCTGCGGCAGTGGAAGATGTGGCTACGTCATTACAAGAACAGACTAACAGTGATGTTGGAATCAGCACTGCATGGGGAATTGGCCGAATGCTGGATATGCCGAACAGCATGGTGCATAAAGTCTTATGGAACATCTTGTGCTGTTATCCATACAAGATAACTCATGTGCAGGTGTTGCTACCTGCTGACCTGGAAGCATGTCAATCATTTGCACTACAATTTCTTGCCTGGATGGAAGTAGACAATGGATGGCCATGGAACATTCTGTGGTCTGACGAAGCCCACTTTCATTTGTAAGATTCTGTAAATATGCAAAATTGCAGGATATGGGGGACCGAGAATCTGGCCCAGCGACAGCCATTACCTCTTCAGTCTGAAAAGGTCACTGTGTGGTGCGGAATAATGGCAGCATTTATCGTCGGTCCGTTTTTCTTCGAGGAGATCACACTTGCAGGTCCCATTACCTGCACCGTTACTGACAAGCGGTATGAAGCACTTTTGTGTAACCATGTCCTTCCGGCACTTCAGCAACGTCAATGTGTGGATCACACAACATTCATGCAAGATGGCACTCCTCCGCACATTGCTACTCCTGTGAAGCAGCTACTGAGTGCTAATTTCAGAGATGATAGGATCATAAGCTGCCTTTTTCCAACAATGGAGCCACCACATTCCCCTGACTTAAATCCATGTGATTTCTGGCTTTAGGGGTATCTGAAGAATGTTGTTTACAGCGGGCAGATTCAGAATCTAGCCAACTTGAAGGCAAGCATCACACACCACACCCATTGCAACAGTACCGATACCCTCCAATCTGTTGTGAAGCATGTCATTTTGCACTTCCAATTAGTAGCGGAACAAGGCGGAGGGCATATCGAACAACTTATGCCTTAATCATCAGTAAGGTGTTTGTTCCATGAAGCTCTTTTTTATTTATATTTTTTGTCATTATTACTGTTGTTGCTGTAAATACGTATTCTTGTCTTTTCGCTAATAATTTTTTAGTAAATCCCTGAACTCTATTTTTTCCTTTTGGCTAACAACATTCCTGTATTTAACGAATACATTTTTGGTTTTTCCCTTACATCACCATCTATCGGCACATTTTGGAACTAATTTTTTCCTTCGCCAAACAAAATTCCATTGTCTCACGATTCTTCTGCAAAAATATCAAGTCATTCTGACCAGTAGTTTTAAAATTATCGATTTTTGAAATCGTAACTTTAATTATAATCACCCGGTATTTTACATTTAATATCACTTTATCCTAAAAATCTAAATCCCAGGACTTATGATGTGTCATTGAAAATTAAATGACACAGATTTTGCTGACATCCCTCCTATCAGTAATGGATTTGTATCATGTAACAACATGGTTAAAAATATTTTCCCCGAGTAATCATCTTGGATATTTTTATTCCACAGGAAGTCTTTTTCTACATCTACATAGCTGAAATAACAGCTAGCTGTAAGCATTTGGGCAAATCTAGTATTGTTAGAATGAATTCAATATAGCAGACACAAATGACTGAGATTGACATGGCAACTCAAGATGGTTATCATTTCTTCAATTTAACATTCAGTCAGTTCAGAGGAAGGTTCCTAGTGTTGAAAGCTCAAATTGTGATGCAATTAAGGTGGTTCTCAAATGACCTGCTGAACAACCTGAAACTTACAACTCCAGGCACTTAAGGCATAAAATTGGCAGGTCTGACTATTGAAATGATTTGCAATCAAAATGAGTTTTCCATTTTTTGATAAATATATTGGATATGAGACAACACTTTTTCGCACTTCTTGGGCTGGCAATCTCGGGAATTCGGTTCAAAACGCCGACTTTGACAGTCTTTTCTAAAAGATCTTCTGCCTGTACCAACAAAAATGGAAAATGTCTTTCGAGTGCATAGTTCCTGAATATGCATTTAAGAACAAATATGAATTAAAATATCTGTCATAAAGTAGCCAATTTGGATTTGAGAACAGCCTTAAGTGATAACTATTCTATAAATTTCAAAAATGAAAAGATTGACCAGTTTTAAACTATTAAATTTCTATCTAACTTTTAATAGATTTTTAATCTATTTTATCTAGTTTGATTATGGTCTGTTTGTCTGTCCATGCTCAATTTTTATAAAGTAAAAAACCTCACAAAATTTGTAAATGTTTTTTTGATAAAATATTTTCACTTTAGAAAAAAAATCCTATGATGGACTTTTCCTAAGGCAACATAAAAATAATTGAAACCTATTATCTCTATTCAATGAATAATACATATGAAAAGTAGGGAGGGGTTATTGTATGAAATTGTAAGTATATGGATGTGTGTATGTACATACAGTATGCTGACTAAAGTCCCTTGCCACCCTCTTAACTTCGGAATGGCTGCTGCTATATTCATAAAAGTAGTGTCTAGGTATGGTAAAGTAGCTATGCGCTACTAAATGAAACCGCCTACGGCGCCACCTTTTGGAATATTGCGGAGTTGGCATTCCTATCTCGAAAACGGAAAGAGATAGAGAAAAAAAGTGATTTACAAAGTTGTAGAAAATCATTGATTTAGTATGAAAAGACACCTTGTGGACATTAATGTGAAGAATAGAACGGTTAAAACACACATTTGTCTTTTCGTGATTTCCTACACTGTGACATAACAAAACGATCTTAGAAAGAAAAAATCAACTCTTTATAATAATATACCTTTATTTTAAATGTTCAAACTTCTCACCGTCAGCTGCAATGCATATTTGGATGCTTGTTTGAATTTCACGTTGCACACGTTAGAGCATAGATGGTGACACGTTGGCACAAGCGTCCGTAATAGCGTCGTTTAATGTCCTGCAATGTTTGTGGAGGGGTCGCACACACCTGCTGTTTCATAACTGGTTGTTTTTTTCTTTCTAAGATAGTTTTGTCACATCACAGCAGGGTTGGAAAAAAACCGTTTTTTTAGAAAAAAACCAGGCTTTTTTGGTTTAAACTAGGTTTTTTTTAAATTATTGTATAAATAACATTTTTAAGAAAAAGAGTATAGATTTTAGTAAGTCATGATTTTTTATAATTAATAGTTAATAAACGCTAAACATTCAGATTAGTACTTAATTTTTTTAAATAATTAATTAATAAATACAAAAATTTATAATTAAATTACCTCATAAGTATAGATTTCTGTAGGGAAAGTTTTATTGTTTGAAAAACTTAGCTATTATTTTATTACTATACTTATAGATACCGTATTTTTGGGAGTAAGCGCCGCAGCGCATACATGTTTGAAAGTTCAAAATATCGGCGATGCGGTGCATACGCAAGGGCGGCAGTTACAATGATTTTTTTTCCTCAACATAGCAAAATCTGGATATTGTGAAAAACAAGCCTTCATTTCAGGTTTTTTTTAGTCTTACTGCCTCAAATACACTTGTAAACACATGGATTCATTAACATTCATTCATATTTCACCTTTATTTACATTCATTTAATCTCAGTATAAAGTTCATAAATAGTACATAGTATCACAATATATCTTTATTATAAAAACGTAATTACTATAGTCAAAATATATTTAACTTACCCATATTTCTTTATTTTCTGTTCACTATTAATTGCTCACCCTTTAAAAGTATTTATTGTATACTTTACAATAGTTGATAAATTATATTTATTTCATAAGCACACCGCATATGGCAATATTCGATTAAAATGATAATCGATTGGCGTAGTATGCATATTGGCGTAGTACGTATTTTTTTTCCTATTGTATTTTGAGATAACCTGTGTTTCAATATTAATAGCTCACTCTTTAAAAGTATTTATTGTATACTTTACAATAGTTGATAAATTATATTTATTTCATAAGCACACTGCTTACGGCGATATTCGATTAAAACGATAATCGAATAATCGATTGGCGTAGTATGCATATTGGGCCCCTTCTTTTTCGTTTGGGCTTTTCCCTTTTTTTCGCGTTTCCAGAGCTATGGGTACTGGACATTGGCTATGACATGAATTGCTATATTCCACAGGGATACTACCAAGGTGTGGAAGGATATCTTCCTGGAACTCTTATCTACATTTCATCCAAGTCCAAGTCAATACTGACTTGGACTGACTTTTCGTAGTACGTATTTTTTCCCTATTGTATTTTAAGATAACCTGTGTTTTATTGTTAATTCATATATCTTGTAAGATTTTATCGCTATTCTTGTTACTTTTAATCCAATTTTGCCGATCGTTTTTTATCGTGACTATTTCATTTTTACCGATTTTTCAATGATGCGGCGCTTCTAATGGGTGCGGTGCTTACGTGTATATTTGTTTTTTTTTACCGATTTTTCAATGATGTGGCGCTTACGATGGGTGCGGCGCATATTCCCGAAAATACGGTATATAAACTTTTAGAAAATAATTAAAGAAATTATTATGTGTATTGATATAAAACATAATGAGGGCAAAGAAAAAAAACATATTTTACTAAACCAACAAAAAATTAGCTAAAATAGAAAGCATTTTCATAAGCATAATTTGTGTTCATAACCAAAAAATTATTTACAATATCAATAATATCAACATCAACAAATGATAACAAGTCTCTTAATATATATATATTTACTTTCAAATCAAAAAATCATTTTTGTCTAGTTAAAAGAAAAATATATATTTATTGACTTAACTGATTTTTCTGTGAGTGTAACACTTACAGAAATTGAGACATAGACTTAAAAAAATCATTTATAATTTTAAAAATACGAACTTTATATTTATTGGTTAAACATACTTAGGAAAACAATTTCTTTATAAAAGCAACTCCATGCATTTAATTTTAATTAAAAGCTTTAAATAAAAAGACAAGTTTTGAAGCTTTTTTCAATCCTAACTTATTTCGTATTTTTGATTGAACTAATCCAAATGTTGAAAATATTCTTTCAACACTTGCTGAGGATGCTTTTGCTGTTATAAGTTGTTCAATTTCAGTAAAGACTTTGCTGTTAAATTTATTTACTTGAATTTGCTGACTCTTCCACCATTCATATGGGGCAACTTCTCTTACTATATTCTGTGCAAAAAAATTTTCTCCAAAAGCTGAAGATTTGGCTTTAAATTTTACACTCAGTGCAAGCATAGAGTTAGATGGATATTTTTTGCAAAATTTAATGCATCTTTTTTTTCTTGCTCAGATAGTTCACTTGTACCGTGGATCAAGCATATATGCCAAAAAGTGTGTGGGTGTTAAGAGACATTTTATACCTGGATTCAAAAAGCTGCGAGACTTGTTTATTTACCTTTTTCTCTTTTAATATTTTTTGAAGATCTTTCCAAATATAAACTGCATCAGCAATGGAACAATTATTACTTTGGATATTATCCAATGCAGTTACAATAGGCTTTAACAGTTCAAACATATCTTCAACATTTCTTTTTAGATTTAGATTAGACATGAGTTTTTGAATGTTTTTATCAATAACATTCTTATTTTCTTCACAAATTTTAAGTAAAGTGGGCCAAATTTTTAAGGTAAATGTCTAAAGCATCTGAAAAAGAATTCCATCTCAGTATTAGAAGGAAGAACTAATTTGACAGCATTTGCATACAGAACAAAGAGTAACCAATGGAAAAAATGATTATGTCATCATTGATTCTTTGATGCATGATGCAATCTTTAGTTAATCTTAACTAATCAAGCAATCTAAATAGTAAAAGGTCATTTTTAGCTGAAATCCGTCATTTTGGCTGTTTTAAAAAATAAAAGCTTACAAAAAAGAAGAAAGAAAATTAACTTTTTTTTTCTCCCCAGCTAATTTTAGAAAAATTATTTTGTCATGTAGATTACAGCTTATAAGAAAAGTTAGATTTAGGGGTGGGGGATTTTCAGAAAATCATACAAGCCATGGATTTTTGCAAGCATGGATAGATGCAACAATCACATTGTTCAGACAGCATTAATGACTAAATTATTTTTTTACAAAAATGCACCTTCATATTAATATTTCTGTAAAATTGTTACATACAATTCAAAAATATATGCAAGTGCAGAACAGAACTTAGTACCATGTTTACATTCCAGCAAACTGAGAAAAATGTGAAATATGGCCAATGATTTGAAAATTAGGAATGTTTATGGCAAATTTTTATACAATGCAATTTTTTAATACACTGTTTGAAAACTTACTCGCCCAATTAGATAATTTACAAGCCACTGGCAGGTAATGCCATATAGTTCCCAATCCCTAGTTGGATTGATTAAAGATATTTGTCGCTTTACAAATTTCATCATTTTTTTAAAGATTTGCTTTGCTTGTAGCTTGTGCATAACTTGGATTTTGCATTTTTCAATAATGTGTAAAATAAATGAAAACATTAGGGAAAATAAAAAAAAACCAGGTTGAAAAAAAACAACCATGGTTTAAACCAAACAACCCTGCATCACAGTGTAGTAAATCACAATAAAACAAATGCGTGTTTTAATCATTCTATTCTTCGCAAGGTGTATTTTCGTACTAAATCGATGATATTCTACAACTTTATAAATAACTTTTTTTCTCTATCTCTTTCTGTTTTCGAGATAGGAATGCTAACTCCGCAGAATTCCATCAGGTAGTGCTGTAGGTGGTTTCATTGTGTAGCGCATGGCTACTTTACTATATACCTAGACACCACTTTTATGAATATAGCAGCAGCCGTTCCGAAGTTAAGAGAGTGGCAAGGGACTTTAGTGGGCATACTGTATATATTATGCATAAATTTGCAGGTACATTACTTTTAATATTTGCTTTTAAAAAGTTTTTATTCAGTTGTTTTAGTTTTATATATTCAGAGGATTCTGTCCATTGTCCATTTAAGTTAAATTCATAAATACAGAAATAATGCTAATAAATAGATATGCATAATTGTTGTCTAAAATTAATTTGTTTCTTTTTTCTCTCTAGGCTATGTCTTTAGCAGTAAGTGGAACATTAATAGATTTACACCGAAATGGAATGAGAAAATGGTCCAGTGTAGACAATATTACTTCTTTGCATAAAAGTGCAGCTATCCTTTCTTGACATCTGTTTATATATTTGAACTATCTCTTAGCTCAGGTGCTTGCCAAGCTAATTTTGGAAAAGATATCTGACTGTGATCATAAACTTACTTCCATAGCATTAGAAGAACTGTCAATTTGTCTTCTGTGCTGTGGAATTGATCCTATACCCTCCATAATAAAAAATCTATCCCAAGTATATTATGCACATATATGTGGTGGTATGTATGTATGTATGTATGCACATTAATCCATAGTTAAGGAAATAATACTGTAGAGCATTATTTAAGTCGAAATGCCTCTTTTTTTATTATTGAAATAAATAATTGCTTGTATGGAATATATATATAATGTGTTATTTTTAAATGTATGGTTTTTTCTTTTAACTGATGAAGTTGGGTATTGCCATTGTTTTAATAATATCTGAAAATATAACAATAAAAATAAATACTGATAAGTATTATTGATTAATCAATTTCTCATTTATTTCATATAAAACTATGTTTCAAATCTCTTTAAATTTTGGTGAAATGGTTTATTGGCATCTTTTAATCAAATGCAACAGCAATTTACTGTTTGTGATTTTCAGTTAAAGCAAATATTATTGATGTAATTAGTATAAAATCTGTTAATATACATGAGGAAAGATTACTAGTTTAATTTGAATAAATTTTGAGTATATATCTTCTAGATTTTTTAAAGATGTCTTCCATAACCATAGCGTATAATCTCTAGTGTATATCCTTTGCATATAGCATATATCCCGTTTTAGTTACAACTACATCACTACTATATACTGAAATGGATTGGTAGTCAAAATGATAAACTTTAGTCAAATGATGATAAAAGTTAATAAATAATCATCCACTTTATCTCTTTGTATTCCTACACACAGTACATACATACATGTGTACAAAACTTACTAGTGTCTGTCTTGTAATATGATTTACTAGCTCTTTTGTAAGTAACTAATTTTGTGTGATACTGGTTTTGTATGATTTACTGAATATGTTTGTAAATATTTCTTTTTATTTTGCACAAAATAAATTTGAAGATACAATAGTCAGTGCTGGACTGGAGTCTGTTTAATCTATACAAAATTCTAAGTTGTTAAATCTTGCTTCTCTTTGTATAATTAAAACTCTTATTATTTATAACAGGACAAATTTTGTCCTTTTATGAAAATGTATAAAACAACAGTGAAGGTCTTAAAAACCTTTTATGCACATCTCTATGATTTTATAAATATGTATTAATAATTATGTGTCTGGTGCCACAAATAAAAAGTCACCAGGCCACATGCAGCAGGTTGTGTATGGCTGGCATAGACTGTTTGCAAAGAACCAACTTTCTCAATTAGCATAGGATTTGAACATGTAAATTTTATTCATAAAAGTACCATCATAAATAACTTTTATTATGAAAAGATATCAACATAATGTTATATATTTAATTTAATTTTGTTTTGCTTACTTTAATTATATATAATTTACCATTTTTAATGATGGAATGTACTTAATAAAGATACATTAAATTACTCTTTTGAACACAATTGGTGACTTCCACTCTCTTTCTGTGATGTATCTTTGTGCAACGGATAATACTTAAATGAAATTTGCAGATCTTGTTACACATTTGGTATTTTTAATTTTTCTTATTTATAAATTTATTTCTTCTTATATATATATATGAGAGGTGTCTCAGGGAAGGTACTGACACATCCTGTATAAAAAAGCTTTTTCAAACAAAACTCCTCAAAACAACAAATTATGATTAGGGGTTGTCCATAAATGATGTCACTTATTTTTTCAATATTTTTTACCCCCTTAGTCACAGAGTGTCACACTTCACCATACCCCCCCCCCCGTCATGCTATATTAACTAGACATATACTTGCAGTTCAGAAACAAAGCACTATGTTATAGATCATATTTCAAATTTTATTTTTATTCTTTAACTATAAGTTTTAATGACATTTGTGAGCATAACAATGAAAATGATTTGTGTACTTATTTTGTATGAAATAAGATTAATGTTTGCAATAAAAAACGTAATTTATATACAATAAAGTAATACAATTAGTCATAAAATATTAATATAAGATAATAACAAAGAATATAAGTGAAAACAAATCACATGAAAGTTTTTTAGCCCCAATTAAAAAATACCCTCAGATTCTAGTAATCTCAAAATAACTTCAAAATTTAATCTGCTGATTTTAAATGATTTTATTTTAACCAAAATGTGTAATGTCACACTTCTTCTTACCCCCTCCCACCCCCTTGTCACAAACTGTCACAATTTCATGAACCACCATCCTCTAAGCGTGACATCATTTGTGGATGGATCCTTATTTCAAACTTATTGAAAATCAACTTTCTTGAGTATGGTATTAGAGATAGTAATATTTGGAAACATTTGTAAGCAGTTTTTATTAATCACCTTTCTTAAAGTATATCAGTTTTTCGGACGCTATTGATTCTCAAGTAAGTATTTAAATGTTCAACAGACAAACATGCTAAATTATGTCTGTCAACATTATTACAAAAAAAATTACTTTGATACTTCAAATTTAAATTATTTATATGTTGTTGAACGAAACATAAATTTTGCCCTAAAAATGTTATAAATACAAAATTAGAATAGATAGTATCTTGTAACAAAAAAATTAAGTTTCAGATGACAGAATAAGTAAAAGTGGGCAAAAACTTGCTTTGGATCAGCTCTCTCGTGACTTTTCTATAAAAATAAATTTCTATGAAAATAAATATATGCAAAATATATTTACAGAAAACATGGATTTTTTTAAAAGATTTTATATGAAAATATCGTACATTGTAAGAAAAAAATGTTTCTTGATCTATCAAGGATTTAAAAAATATATAATAGACTCTATTCCAATTAATCAACAATTCTGAAAGTCATCCTTTATTTTCAGAAACTTCATAAATTAATAATTTCCAAGATTTAAAGAAGTATTTTGGAAACAAAAGTTTCTTTTACTACCTGTTGTAATTTTTGGAATGCATAAATTCTGTTATGTATCTGAAAAAGTTTACTTAAGAATTAATAGCATTCAAAGAACCTATATTCTGGGTTGAGAAAACTGATTAATACACTGTAGAAACTACTTGAAAACATTTCTAAAAAAATACATGTAGTAAAAAAAACCTTTTTTACAGAAATACTTCATTAAATCTCAGAAATCTATTGGTTTCTGAAGTTTCTAAAGACAAAGAGGCACTTTTTGAAATGTGGCTAACTCGTAAGATGTTATATGATATTTTGCTAAACCTTCTTGCAATGTAAAAACACTTTTTTTTACAGTAAAACTACAGCTAAATCTTTTAGTAAATTATTATAATGAATGTTTCTTAAACACAAGACTTTTTTTAATGCAAAATGAACATTTATGTTAGAATGTTCAAAAAATATTTTGAATCTAACTTCGCAAATGAGTCTTTTTAAATACAACTCAATTTCAGAAAATACATTAAAACAGGTTGCATCTCAAAACAATTTTATTAGTATGAAGTTGTATTTTCATACCTTACCTGTGACACAATTTTTTACAATAACACTCCCAAAATAAAAAGTATTTTCTCTTTATCAGTATGAAATCTAATATTTAGACACACATTTAGAGAAAATCCTGCATTTCTTAACTAAATGATTTTTCTTATGCATGAGTTTTAAGATGTCGCTTTAGATTACCACTATTACAAAATCCTTTAGAGCATACATCACAGACAAAGGGTTTTTCATCTGTATGAGTGTGGAGATGTATGGTTAGGCTCCCTTTGTGAGCAAATGTTTTTGAACATACTTCACATTTAAAAGGCTTTTCTCCAGTATGAGTATGCATATGTCTCTGTAGATCACTCTTTATGAGAAATCCTTTTGAACATAATTTACAGATAAATGGCCTTTCTCCTGTGTGGGTGCGAATATGTTGATTTAGGCTTGAACTTTGAGAAAATCCTTTAGAACATACTCCACAAACGAATGGTTTTTCTCCTGTATGTGTGCGACGATGTCCAGTTAGACTTGCCTTATGAGCAAATGTTTTAGAGCATACTTCACAAAAAAATGGTTTTTCTCCTGTATGAATGCTAAGGTGCTGTTTTAGTGCACCCCTTTTAGCAAACCCTTTAGAGCATACATCACAAATGAATGGCTTTTTTTCTGTATGAGTGCTATGGTGCTGTTTTAGTGCACACCTTTTAGCAAACCCTTTAGAGCATACATCACAAATGAATGGCTTTTCTTCTATAGGAAGATGATTTGGTTGTTTATCACATGGAGAATAATTTAAAAAGCAATTATCACTAATAAAAGGCTCTTCTTCACTACGGGTTGAAAGATCTTTTGATGGATATCCTTGAGCAACATTCTTTTCAGACATGCTTCAAAATAATAAAAATTTTAAAATAAATATTTAAGAATTGTATGAGGTTGAAATTCTGTTTTTTAGTTTCTGTTGCTGATTTTGGTTTCTATGTTGAGAGAATCTTAGAACATGCTTTGAAAGGAAAAAAGTTTGTGTCAGCGTGAAAATAAGTCAAATTTATTTTTACAAAAACTATTTATTATAAAAACTATTATATGGGCTTGTGTGTAATGAAGTACTTGTATACATTGTTTTTAAGAAAATCTTTAACATTCATCAATCATAAATATGTCAGTCCTCTTTTGCCTGAAAAAAAAAATATTAATCAGACTAGAAAATTGTAATTATTAATTTACATTAATTTTATTTATTACTTTCAAAACAGGCTTTAGATACCAGAGAAAAACAAATACATCTACTTATTTGTAAAATATAATAATAGTTTAATGTATAGCATATCTACATATTTCTGTTGAATTTCAGAAATCATTTTTTCATATTTTAATTGAATACTCATTGCTGGAACAGAAATTTTACAAATTTCATGCATCACAGTTGTTTATGATCTTTGATAGAACGAGGGATTATAGAGAGAAACTATTGTCAAATCTTCATTTGAACTAATACAGAAATTGAGCTGATATCACAACTAGGAAGTACAATAAAAAAATTAGGTACTTCTCTATTATCCCGTCAACCACTTTTCATAATGAAAAACTATCTCCAAACTGTAATGCCAAATAAACGGGAGAATGTTGCCATTGGAATATCAAAATAAATAAAATATATGAATTTAAGGACACAATTATTATTTTAATTAATGAAATAACTAATAAATCAGTAAAACATAATGGAAAATACATGCAAATGTCGAATTAAAAACCACTTGAGGACATAACAAATATGTATAATGCTTTTGACATCAAGTCAATGGGACTGCATTTTTGGCATTTAATCTTACAGTTTGGTGATAGTTTTTTGTTATGAAACGTGGTCGACGGGATAATAGAGAAGTACCAAAAATTATTTTAATGATCTTAATTTTTATCATACAGTTCAAAGTCTGAAACTCAGAATATTATTACAGCCAACTCTCTTTAATCTGCATTGCATATTTGGATGTAAGCATTGAAATTTATAGTTATGAAAAAAGTTAGTAGCAGTATAACTTTTTCTTTTCTTTGTTTACAAAAACATTTTTCATCTTTTGGTTGCATTAATTTGATCTGATTTTGTGTTTCATAATTGCCTTTTTCTGAATCACAAGTTAAACAGCAATTAAAACAGTCTTTCATTTCTGAACAGGAAATTACAGTTTTGAATAACTTGCAAAATAAAATTTTCAAGAATAAGGCTAGAATATGGAAACAAACATTAACTGGTTTGCTTTTGAAAAAGGGGGCTAACAATCAGGATTTTATGATATTTTAAAATCTATCTGTCTGCTTTTATTTCACAACTCCTTCTCCTAGAATGTGAAATGCAGTATGATGGAATTCACACTGGCATAAACCGGTACTCTATTACCCGGTTCAGACTCTATTTTTTATTACAACCCATTCATATTTCACATTTCTGCATGGATTTGAGGATGTCATACAAGTTTTCAAAATATTAAAATTTGACTTAATATCCACAATATTAAGTTTTTTGCAACTTTTAATGAAGTTTTTCAATAGATAGCAACTACATAACTCCACTTTTATGAAAAAAAGTTTAAATAATTGGATATCGTCTGCTGTAAAAAATGTTGAACAATTTTCTATACTTTTGTTTTGTTTAAATAAATTGATTTAATAATTTTTAGTTTACATTCTCTTCTCAAAAATTTAGAAAGAATATTCACATGGCTTATTTCCACATTTACTAAAGTTATTATACAAAAACTGGGATTTTATTATTATTGATACGTATGAAACAATATTATTCACATTTGTTTAAAATAGAAATGACTGGGGGTGTGATAGAAAATGGAGTTTTGAGCACGGAGTCTGTACAGGGCATATGTTAAGATCAAAAGTTTTTGTCGGAACGTTAGCAACCCAAACTATAGGAATTAGCAAAACATGCCTGGGCAAATTTCCATAGATGACATACATTAGTAAACTCACATTAGCTTGGAAATAATGGCAAGCTGTTCAAATTTTTATACAGAATATTCTCGAACAATGGAATTTTACCACGCATTTTGTCATTTTCTTAAAGCAGTCTTCTACTACAAGTGCATCAAAATCCATAAATTGTGTGTGTAAATTTTATAATTTCAGTTCATTTAGATTGTAAACATGATTTCTTGCTTGTGATAAGAAATTTTATAAAAATAATATCATAAATCTTTTCTAACTGTAGAATTAAATTAATTTTTTTTTTCTCCTTAAAAATTGCAAGATCTCAGACAATGCTAATCTCACACATCAGGTTGCTACACCAGCTAGTTTGATATTTTAAAAATAAATCTGATTTTGGTGATTTTATTTCAAAACCATACTTCTGTAGATTGTTGAATATTAATTTGAATAGAATCTCAAAATGGCCTTTGAAGTTTTAATGCAAAAATTTTCAAATGGCTTGGACCTGATACGCATTTTACAAATGAACTCATTTTCAAGGTATTTTTACTGTACAATACACTTAAAAAGTATTAACCCTGTGTATTATCTGCACTGGTGCTTTATTTTAGAAGGGATTATTGAATTTTCAGTTTGTAGCTTGATAAAATAAATCTGCAGTAGTTGGAGTGTTTTCTATTCTACTAGTCGATCCCGCGCAGAGCATCTGCGCAGGACTCTAGTGTCTACTCTTTTAAATATAAGCATATTAGAATACAAATTTCAGCATTATATGTATAAATACTACGTATAAAAACTTCTTCACTTAGGACTGGGTACTTTGAAATTAAAAAATATATACAAATCATAAGATACGGATGCCATTTAGAAATATGAAAACAGAGGTACTTTTTCAGCATCATGCATATAAAAACCTTTGTATGCACACAATAGTTACTGGATACTCTTTAAAATTAAAAAAGTGTATACATATTATATTGAAAGTATCTGCACCATTCACATTTATCAAAATATTTTTATGTTTTTTTTCAGCATCGAAAACTTCTTTATGCACACAATTGTAAATTTCAAAGCTCACATATACTACAGTAACTGAATCAAAAGATCTAACTTTTGAAAGACCAACATACAACTGACCATTAGCTAAAAACTGGATTTGACAAATCTAAGCAATTTCTTTCAAAAGTTTGACCCTGGGATTTAATTATAATAATTGAAAAAGCTAATTGGATACTAAATTGTATACGCTTAAATGTAAAAGGCATATTATTCTCTGAGGGAATAAGTGGTATTCAAGAGGTAAGAAAAGTTTCATTAATATTGAAATCAATTTATTTTGCTTCAATATCATTATTCTGTAAGTTACTAACTATAAGTCTTGCACAGACGTTTAGAAGGTACTAAATTTCTTGATAACATTATGATGGCCCCTGGCATTCATTTCAGTTTATGAGGTGGTATTCCAATTGGTGTTAAACTGTTTAAAAATTTTCCAGTATATGCAAGTTGATCTTGTGGATCATAATTTATGATCATGTCAATGCTTTCACAAACCCTTTCCGTTCTAGCATACATTGTAAAACACAATTTTTAATTTCAAGTGACAAATTGTTTGTCGCTGTTAGTATGGCTCTTCCTTTAAGCTTTTGAGGTGTCACTGTCCTAAAACCGATGTCACTGAAAAGTTGATGCACTGGATCATGTCTATCTGGATAGCAAATTGGGGGCAACTTAATAGTTTCCCCACCCTCTTTGACATTCGCCAAACTGTAACAGCCACCTTGCTCTCTCTCTGTTTTAAGGGTACATATATTTTCTGTAAGTTTCAAAATTTAAAATTCAGAACGAAGTCTATGCATCTTTATGCAACGCTAAACTGTTAGCGATCTTGAATCTCTAAAACTGAGAGGTAGGACATGACGGAAATCTCCACTATAAGATAATTTTATTCATTTATTATTATCGATTCTATATTATAAATCACAAATATGTGCATCAGTAACATTGACGTCATAAAGATGCAGACAACAATGAGGTTAAATTGTATAAGGTAAACAATGGAGCTAATTTTTAAATTGATAACAAAATGGCGCGTTTTTTGGTTTGACTTCGCACTTTATTTTCTTTCCTTTTTAGAAAGTAGCTAGTTTTTTGCAAAAAATAAGAAAAAATACAGCCCCATTTTTACAAAAATAGCATTTTCGATGCAGAAAAATTTTCTACATAATGTGTGATGAGTTTTAAATCGATACCTCAAATACTTTTCTTAATATTTGCAAATTAGTGAAAATAAAACACTTGTTGCCACCGGCAAAAAAGAAATAATCGCGATTTCTGTGCCACGTACGATAGCGTAATGTATATATAGATTTTTTTAGATTCTCTCACATATATCTCTCTCTATATAAAAAAACCTAACGATTTGGAAATGGACCAATGAAAATCTGCGTAGATATTCCGGGTTATTCTCATCACATTTTTGAGAAGCGATTACTTTTTTTCTAGCCATCTTACAGATTCGAAAATCATACCACCAGACGTGAAATATAACAAGCTTTCAGAAATTCAAAAAATTATCACGGTCGGACAACAAAAGCTCAAAAAATCCTTAAAAATAGAGTAAAAAATCTTTTGTCGAAAAAGTTACTTTTTTATATTGTTGCCAATATCTAAATCATCACAAAGAATTGTGTTTTATCTCAAATAAAAAATGTATTTGCGCGAGACTGTTAAAAACAATGATGAAAGTTTAAAATAATAATTAAATGATCACGTGTTGAAAGCAGAACGGGGGTTGGTGAGCGTAGCGAGCTGGGGGCAAAGCCCCCTAGTGTGATTTAAACTAGTCGTTGGGGGCCACCGTAATACTTACCCATCATGGATATGCATAATGTAAAATATTAAAATAAAAATGTGTGAACTACTTATAAAATGCATTGCAATTCAAATAAAATCGTGACTTGATGATGTCATAAACTTTAAAGGCTGAATTTTGAAACTTTAATGAAACTTTACTGAATTGCTTGAAAGAGGTTTTTCCTTATAACTCCAAAAATAATAATCCTATTAACTAGCGGTTTATTGCATCTAATTAAGCGTCAAATTTCCAATTAAAATATATCTTTGAAGAGAAATTTGGATAAAATACAGGGTCATGAAAAATCGTAGAGTGTGGAAATAGGATTACAAATATCTCGGCAACTAATTATCCGATCGACTATATGCTTTATGCAAAATTTATGTTTTTTAATTGTCTTTTATATTCATTTCTTAAAATAAACAATTTCGAAAATTTTTATATACCTTTTATCAGAACGAATATTTCGAGAGTCCGAAAAAAATAGTTCCGGTTAATCGAGGTTATTGAAATGAAATAGGCTTCTTCCCATTATTACATACTAAGTACATACCAAATTGCAGGTCTCTATCTCAATTTTATCGGGAGATAGAGCGTTTACAGACACACAGACGGACGGCAAAAAAATTTTTCTAAAAATATGTTTTTCAGAATCTCCAGTGTCTGAAACGTGTAAATCCGTCAAATTTTTTTTTTTCAATTTTCAAAACGATTACAAGACTTACCCTACACTACATATGATGTGTAAGAGAAAAGTATTAATAATATAAATTCTTAGTGTAAACATCTAATTCGTATTTTTCTTTCCTGAAAAATAAAAATAATAAATATTTTCTTAAAAAGAAAAAAAAATATGGTTCCAATGAAAATAAAATAATGTGTACCTACTGAGATGAAAATCTGTCTGAAAATGAGAACATTCAAGATTCTCTCTTAGCACATTTTACTGTATTGATGATGAGTTCATAGGAAGTTTCCTGTTTCCAACTGTTTCGAGAAGCCATTACCGGAAGAAAATAAAATATTCATGCATAATTTTAGAGAGGAAATTGTTGCAAATATATATACTATTTGACATTTTTTTACATTATTTTGTATATTTGTTGAGGGGAAAGTGATTTAAAATGATAATTGACTAATTTTATCATAAGAAATCTAAGTCTCGAAGAAAAGGTGAGATGAATAGTGATTTGGCCATACTAACCAATATCTAAGTATTCAATCAAGTTTTAGATCGAATGTCGAATAGTCAGTAGTAAAAATTACTATAATTTAATAAAGTAAATTTTCATCTACTATATAATATATAAAATGCAAATGAGATTTTTGTTCTGGCTGCTTATAACTTGAGCACTAGAAAATGGATTTTGATGAGACTCACACTGTTAGATAATTTTTCCTGGAAGGGCTTAGTTTATTGCATACGTTGTTTAGTTATTCTACGTTGTTTAGTTGTAGAATTATGTGGGAAAGTTTCATAACATGATGAACTAGATTATAAAAGACTAGTATTTTTAAAAAGTGCTACATGTCAGATCTTGATGAGACTTGCATTGTTATTTAGATAATTTTTAAGGGATTGTTTAGTATATGGCATACTGTTCTTTATCAAATCGTACTATTAATGATCATCTAAAAGAGTTGGTCCTTACCAGCCCAAATTTTGTCTGACACATTAGAAAATGTAATAGTGCAATGACATTCGTATCGTTTGCAGCATTGTGAAAGGACATTCCAGGTGCATTAAATTACAAGGTCAAATTCACTAATATATTTCATTTGATACAAGGTTCAATTGGAAAAACAAATGAACGTAGTAGGAAAAGCCTGTAAATTGTAAATAAAACACTTTAAAATTTTTGAATTAAAGTAAAAACTTACTTGTTTGTTTTTGTATGTTTTAAATATTTTTTGTATGTTTTAAGTTTCATGAATTTTCAACAATATTTTAGACACCTTGATCATAATAAGACAAGATAATTTTTACAAATTGAAAAAATTACAATTAGTAGTTGAATTTAACAAAGAAACTTGGAGAACATCCCTACAAAAGATGAATTAAATATAGAAATTTATAAAATGTGTGGGTGTTATTTATAACTTTGCTTGTATTTCTAGTTCTAAAAGTTATTTAAAAGTTAAATCAGCAAAATAGTACATTCCACAAAAGATTAAACAATTTTTATAAGATACAGTATGACAGTATTTTTTAAGTTGATAATATTAAAAGTGAATAAAGATAAGAAATAAAATATGAAGGTAGGTTACAAAATATTAGATTTTATGTTGTAATTTAAATTGAATTGTGATTTAAGCATGAAATGTGGTAGGGATTAATGAATAAAAAATGTCTGAATTCAACACTGCTTGAATTCCTCACTCTGACCGTTGTCCAAATTGTAGGCTAGATCTGAATTTTGCTTGTTGGACTTTTTTCATAAAACATATTTTAATAAATGTAAATTTTGCTTAAAGGTAAAATAAGAAAATATATTATCGTTGATGAATTTGTATGCTTACCTTTATCACATTTAAAAAAAAATCAGTATTATAAAAGTCTTCAAAAACTCTGAAGCACAACTATAAATTTCAGTCATTAAACTGGTATTGAAATGATGAATCCAGAAGGACAAGAATCGCTGGCATGAACATCATCCAACAGACCTACACATACAAATAAACTTAACTTAAATGTAAATATAAACCGCAGTGCCAAGGATTTCCCTTATGGGGTTAACTGAAACGTACAAACATAGTTATCATAAAGTTAATTCACAAATATTCAAAATTTAAGCACCTTTCCTAATTCTGCACATGACAAATCCATCCACAATTATTTTAACACAATTTCACCATCATTCTTCTTCTGGAACGTGTCAAGGATAGTGACTACAAATCACCCTTTCTCCAATAAGTGCATGTACTGCAAGATAAACACTTCCTGACAAAAGTGCTGAAATGAGTCTGTATGAAATTAATGTGTGCTAAATAATGAAGAGTTATCGCATTGAGAACCTGTGAATTAACTTCACGATAACTATTGAAAGCATTACATTACATGTATATAAAATTTTATCTTATTTTGATAATTTATAAATTATAATGAATAGAAATTGTTCAAATCTCTTTTAAACATGCTGTATAGAGAAACTTGTGTCACCTCCATCTATTTTTTACTAGAAAGAAAATAGTTAAATTGACAAAAAACATTATGATTTATGCTTGGAAATAATACTTTTATTTTAATTTCTTCATTTTACAGAAACTCTTCCTACTTCTATGTATTCAAACTCCTAGAGATAACTTAATTTAGAAAAGCATGTTTAAAAACTGCTTTTTGCTGTTTATAATTAATTTGCTGTGCTTAATTAATTTCAAAATTGTGTTTTTAATTATGTATTTAATATTTTGTCATTGAAATATACAGGGTGGTCACGAATATCTAATGTCAAAATTCCCTGATATTTCCAGGCCATCATCAAAATAATGAAATTTTCACAGATAAATTATTTTGAAACACTATTCTGACACATACTTAATAATATATTTAGTAAAAGTGGATATTAAAAAACAAAAAAAATCAGCTACAAAATATTTAAACAGATATCATGTAAATAATAAATAATTTAATTTTACTGGGACACATTTAGTACTTGCCTTTTATTTCATGAAAATAAATTGCACTTATAGAATAACAGAGTTGTCACAAATACAGTAGCCTCCCTCTTAACCGGCCTCCTCTTAACCGGCCTCCTCTTAACCGGCCAACCTTTTTTTTCCAAATCTGGGAAAATTCAGAGCGAAAGGAAAATTTTGGTAGCATAGGAAACTGGAATGACAGGATTATCTCATTCAACGACAGAATGTAACTGGCACTGTTTCTAAATTTCTCATAAATGCTAAAATTCCTCATACGGAAGAGGTAAAAGCATTAGAGTTGGCACTACGCTATGTTGAGCAGCAGCCAACAGCTTCCTCGGTTGAACTTTAGATGGAGATATTATGCTGCAAAATGCCGGGCATCTTGCCTTCAACAGAAGATCACTGATTTCTTTATGGTTGATTAACTCAAATTTACATAATGTAGAATAATTTCAACTTCTTATAAAGATATGTGACACGATTTTCAACAATATAATTTGTATTGAATATTTTTCAATATTTGTTATTAATGATAGTTCTTCTTTCAATTCAGTTACCGTAATTTCGGGTATATGCGCCGCACCCATTGTAAGCGCCGCATCATTGAAAAATCAGTAAAAAAAAACAAATATACACGTAAGCGCCGCACCCATTAGAAGCGCCGCATCATTGAAAAATCAGTAAAAATTAAAAATAGTCACGATAAAAAACGTTCGGCAAAATTGGATTAAAAGTAACAAGAATAGTGATAAAATCTTACAAGATATATGAATTAACAATAAAACACAGGTTATCTTAAAATACAATAGGAAAAAAAAAACGTACTATGCCAATATGCATACTACGCCAATCGATTATTGTTTTAATCGAATATCGCCGTATGCGGTGTGCTTATGAAATAAATATAATTTATCAACTATTGTAAAGTATACAATAAATACTCTTAAAGAGTGAGCTATTAATATTAAAACACAGGTTATCTTAAAATACAATAGGAAAAAAAATACGTACTACGCCAATCGATTATTCGATTATCGTTTAAATCGAATATCGCCGTATGCGGTGTGCTTATGAAACAAATATAATTTATCAATTATTGTAAAGTATACAATAAATACTTTTAAAGATTGAGCTATTAATAGTAAACAGAAAATAGAGAAATATGGGCAAGTTAAATATATTTTGACTATAGTAATTACGTTTTTATAATAAAGATATATTGTGATACTATGTACTGTTTATGAACTTTATACTGAGATTAAATGAATGTAAATAAAGGTGAAATATGAATGAATGTTAATGAATCCATGTGTTTAAAAGTGTATTTGAGGCAGTAAGACTAAAAAAAACCTGAAATGAAGGCTTGTTTTTCACAATATCTAGATTTTGCTATGTTGAGGGAAAAAAAATCATCGTACCCGCCGCCCTGGCATATGCGCCGCATCGCTGATATTTTGAACTTTCAAACACGTATGCGCCGCGGTGCTTACTCCCAAAATTACGGTAATTACAACTTGCATTCATTAAAAAATATATATAGACAGTATACACTTTTTAAAACTACACAAATTAAAAACTAAATAATCCTACACATTTAATTAAATAAATATGCAGCTACTTATTTAATGTTTTTTTTACTTCTCTGGTTTAACCGGTTTTTCTCTTAACCTGCTAACCCTCTGTCCCATTTAGGCCGGTTAAGCGGGAGGCTACTGTACTCTATATCAAAATTCCCTAATATTTTCAGGTTAATGCTAAAATTTACTTGAT
Source organism: Maratus michaelseni (assembly GCA_963931845.1). Classification (NCBI taxonomy): domain Eukaryota; kingdom Metazoa; phylum Arthropoda; class Arachnida; order Araneae; family Salticidae; genus Maratus; species Maratus michaelseni. Next base: position 292,307,109 of record OZ007597.1, read on the forward strand.
AATGAATATCTTGTTTTCAATACCGCACTCTCGCATATACAATCATAATTTAAATATGACTAAATTAAAAAAATGTCTTCACAAGATACACGTAAATAACAAATAATTTAATTTTACTGGGAAATTATAATTATGATTTGTTTTAACCAATAGAAACATATTAGTATTGTGCACATTTAGTAATTGTTTTTTATTTAATGAAAATAAATTGCACTTAAAGAATAACAGAGTTGTCACAAATACTCTACAGGGTTTGAAATTCAAATTTTCTAGGAGGGGAGTCTCCCTCCCAACATTTATAAATGGAGGGGAGTTGAACTGTTTGGAAGGGAGAAAAATCGCGAAATTTGTCGATCAGTTGGGGGGGGGGGGGGGGAATTGCAAAATTCGTTAGTCTGTCACTGAAAAAAATCACAAAATTTGTCAATTGGTCGCGGGAAGAAAGTCATGAACATTTTTGGCCGGCTGTGGGGAAAAAAAATCACAAAAAGTTTCAGTCGAATGCAGGGAAAAAAAAGCGTGAATCTTGTCACTCTCGCAAGAACAAACCATGCAATCAGTCACGTGAAATATCGCAAAACTTGTCAATTAGATGAGGGAAAATATCTCGAAATTTGTGACCCGGTCGTGAAGAAAAATCTCAAAAATTTCTATTCAGACACAGAGAAAAATATGAATTTTGTCAACCTATCGGTCAGAAGAAACCGTGAAATTCACCAATCAATTGCGGCAAAAAATCATGAATTTCTTCAATCCATCTCGGGAAAAAATCATAAATTTTGTCTGTTGGTTACCAGAAAATATCACAAAATTTTCAATCTGTCAGTTGTTCAGTCACTTAACGGGGGGAAAAAATATGAAAATTTGCAATTTGCAATATTGGAAAATTTGTCAATCATGTCACAAAAAGAAAGCATGCAAATCACCAATCGATCGCAGAAAATATCGCAAAATTTGTCAATTGCGCATGAGAAAATATTGCAAAAGTCGTCGATAGGTCGCGGAAAAAAATTGTGAATTTCGTCTATCTGTGGTGGGAAAATCCATGCAAAATTTGGTGATTGGCATGAAAAAAGATTCATCAGTTGGTTGCGGGACTTGATCGTCACTTCAAAAAAAAATTTCTTCGGAAAATGTTGAATTTCAGGATGTGATGGCGGGATTCATGTCCAAAATTTTGAAATCTCACCCAAAAGAATGTCGAGGGCGGGAGCCATCCTGAAATTCATGCCCTGCTCTACATCAAAATTCCCTAATATTTTTAGGTCAGTGCTAAAATTTACTTGATAATGAATATCTTGTTTTCAATACCTTTCACATATCAATCAATTCAATACTCTCACATATACAATCATAATTTAAATACGACTACATTAAAAAAATGTCTTCACAAGATACACAATATCATATAAGAGCAAAGTACAAATGATTTTATTTTTGAAGCTGTATAGTTAAAATTACATTCTTTTAAAGCAACAGCTGACAGAAGATAATATGTTTATTTTACTTTTTACTTAAATCTGTAAAAAGACAAGAAAGAAAGAAGTTATGTTGACCAATTTCAAAAAAGAAAATACTGTGGTCAACTCGAGAGAATATTCTAATGTTAAAGAGAAATCTGCAATTTTTCTAATATTAGAATAAAGATGAGCAAACAGACCATGATAGAATTGAAATATACTAGAAAATTATGTACAAAAACCTGCATGTTACAAATAAATAAGAAAATTGCTTATCTCTGTTGAAAAAAATCCTTCTGTCAATCTAGTATTAAAATGCATCAAAATGAAATAATCTAACTTTGATAACAAAACCATCAAATTATTATTTAATTACAAACATTATTATGAGTATATTTAACATTATCCAGCAGGGCTTAAATATGAGGGCGGAAATGCGGGATTTGCACCAAAAATTTTGGAATCCCGCCCAAAAAAATATCGTGGGTGGGAGCCTCTCGCCCAAAAAATTTCACCATTTTCTGGGAAAATTTGCGTTATTTAATTTACCTGCAACTGAACGATAAATTTCGTGACTTTTTCCCCGCAACCTATCGACGAACTTTGTGTTTTTTCCGCGACTGATCGACGAACTTCGTGTTTTTTAAGCGATTGATCGACGAACTTCGCGTTTTTTTCCGCGACTGATCAACGAACTTTGCATTTTTTTGCGACTGATCGACGAACTTTGCGTTTCTTTTGCAACTGATCGACGAACTTTGCATTTTTTCTGCAAGCGATCGACGAACTTTGCATTTTTTCCACAATTGATCGACGAAATTCGCGTAATTTCTAATTTTTTAAACGGATTGACGAAGTTTGTGATTTTTTTTCCTGCGTTCGACTGATGAATTTCACGATTTTTCCCCGTGACTGACTGATGAATTTCACAATATTTTCCCAGGACTCATTGACGAATTTCGCGATATTTTCTGGAAAGCAATCGATGAATTTCACGATATTTTCTAGTGAGCAATCGCCGAACTTCGCATTTTTTTTCTTTGACCGACTGACGAACTTCACAAATTTTTCTGTAACCGATTGGCGAATTATTCAGTTTCTTCTGACGACAGATTGATGAAATTCACTATTTTTTTCCTCGCACTTCATGGAAAAATTTCATGATTTTTACTGCAACTGACTGACAAATTTCGCATTTTCTTGTGACCGATTGACAAACTTCGCCGTTTTTCCCGCGACTGATCCACATATTTAGTGATTTTTTTTCTATGAATATAGACATAGATAAGGACTTATAATAAAATAGCCTTACGAAAAAGAAAATCGTTTGTCGAAAAATGTTTCAAATACAATGTCTGTGTTGGAGAGTTGTATTAGTTCGCCTACTTTTTCAAATTGTCTGCTTGACAGCCATCGCCTGGTAAGTATAATACATTTATTCTATGGTATGTTGCCTGTAGATGGCGTCACCTTAGCACAGTTATACACTGACTGCCATGTAGTTCCAAAGTTGAAAATCGATATTAACACTGTTTCGTTAGACTCTTTTCTAATCCTTGTGCAGGAGTAAAAGTGTACCTTGTGAAAGAGGCTTCAGCAGCACCATAATTCAAATAAAATCTAAATTCAGAAATTCATTTAACTACCTAATTGTTAAGGGCCCTAATATTTGGTGAAAGTTGAAAAATACACTACATATATAAAATTTAACTTTCTTGCCTTTTTTTAAAATAAAAATAAACATTTTACATAATCATTCTGAGTTGACTTAATTTTTTCAATGGTATTTTGTCATATCTGCATTAATGTAATTCTTTAAATAGCACATAAATTAATAGTGGTTTTTAAAGATTTTTTTTTCTCCCTTTCTGAACATTACAACTCCCCTCCTTTTAAAAATGTTGGGAGGGAGACTCTCCTCTCCTTGGAAAAATTGAATTTCAAGCCCTGTCCAGCATCCTGCCATGCTATTTTTTAAATAAAAAGCCATTAGGAAGTGGCCAAATAAGAATTTGCTAAGTAAGTATATCAAAATAAATAAGTAACTGCACAGTATCATTTAAGAAATTATATCTTTTACTGTTTTTCCTTTTATTAAATTAAGTCATGTAATACAATTGTATAAGACCTATAACTAATAAATTAATTTACACTTTTAATAGATATTACGTTCAATCACGAGACTTAAAAAAAGAAAAGGAAAACTTTAAAATATCATATAATTATTAGCTATTGTATTTTGTATAGTACATTGTTGATGTCTAATTGAAAAAATTACTACATGATATAAAATAGCATTATCAAGAAATTTTTTTGATAAATAGCAATACCTCCTCAGCAGTCACAAGCAAAACTTTTTAAAAGGTAAGAAAAATTTTTAAAATCTTCTGCATTTAAACATTTTTTAAACACAAAATATGGTAAATATATAAATGAAAAAAAATATATATCTCAGTTTCGAAGAGGATACAAAAAGATAAATTTATACTTTATTGACATATTCAAACTTTACACATTGGACATATCCAGATAATGCAAATAAATCTATTTTAATGAAAAAAACTTTAATATGGTGAATATAATATTTATTATTAGTAATACACTTTATTTACTATACTGTAATAATTTTAAAATGTGAAAATTTCTTTAAAATGAAGCAAAAATTTTAATTAAATAAATATAGGTTAGTAACATTTTGGGAAGGGGTACCATAAACCCAAACTCTAATTATAGCTTAGAAAAATTCTACATTTTCTGGAGGGAAGGAGGGGGATTTTGATTTACCAGGGCATCTTGTTAATCAACACTAAAACCAACCAGATGCTACATTCAAGATGAAAAGACATGTTACATGAATTGACAACCTACCATCAGTGAAAAGGGCTGGAATTCAACAAGTTATTGAAAAAGCTCAAAACATTTTTGGATGAGTCATATTTTCATATGATTCTGAAAAAAATTTCAGTTTACCATGAGTAGTAGATATTGGAAATCAAAGCTATTTTTTTTTCTTTGATTTTCTGAAAATCTCCCTAATAATTCCAGTTTGACAAAATTCTCTGACATTTCCACATTTTCGAGGTTTTTCGGGTCTCTGATTTCACTACAGATTACAGAGAATGGTAAACAATGGAAATAATTTTTTTCTCCATCTTCATTGATTTTCTCGGATAATTCCAAATGAACAATTTTTCGTGATATTTCTATACATATATAGTTTTTTCTGTATTTTGATCATCCTAAATATAATTAATATTTTAGGGTAAACACAGTTTACATTATAAATGGCACGGGCAGATTTCAGAGCATTTATTGCATAAGTATTACAAAGAACATTTATTTTGCTATAGTTGACACTAGTAATAGTAATGAAATTTAGAAAGTATTTTTTTTTAAGTTTTCAATCTGACTGATACATATAGTAGAAAGCTGCATGGGCCTGGACTGGAGCCCAAACATAAATGCATCCTGACCCACACTTAGTTTTTTCCAGGTTAAGCTGGTGTCCATTTGGGGCACAATCTAATTATTCCCTTCAAGCCTGTGTTAAACTGTCATTTTATTTATTTATTTTTGTAAAAATAATAATGAGGGTTTATATTTGTTTAACAAAATCTTTAGAAATTTAAATTAGCTAAATAATTTTTTTTTCATTGTAGAGCTTTAAAATTATGATTTGATTTAACCATATTTGTCATTTATTTACTTATAAATGTTCACTTCTTAGATGTTATTGTCTATGAAAATTTTTTGAATGAGTCCTTATGTACACAATTATCTAACAAGGGAATCACTTTTGGTGCAGCTTGTACCTAGCATCGGCATCTGGTGCATTTTGTAGCCTATACATAAAAGTTAGAGAGCTGATAAAATTTATCTGTTAAAATCGTATTTTATATATTTTTTTTATACTTTAAATTTTTCATTATTGGATTTTTACAGGGTTCGTACAGATTTCAGAAAAAGAAATCCAAGGAGTCTAGAAGAATTCTATGAATTTTAAAGGATTTATTATTATTTTTTTTTAAGTACACTGTCCTCTTATGTAACATGCACAATTTTTAATGAGAAAAAAGATTAACAGAAAAGTATTCCAAAATATTTTGTATACAACTAGAATTTAATGTCAGTGCTACAATTGCACAGTATTCACAATGTATTGCTTACTGGTTTAGTACATTTAAATACACACTTTCCAGTCCTTTGTTTTATGCAATAGCCAAAATGGTCATATACATAGAGGCCAGTCAAATCCCAAATACTTACCATGCATCACATGAACTTAAAATTTTAAAGTAAATTTTGGAGGGGAAAAACACATGGAACATATGAAAAAAAGGTAACTTTTTTTTCCTCTTTTGAATGGAAAGAAAATAACTTGTAATCACACTAATCAGTTGAATTTTACTTTTGTACACAGAAAGATTTTTTATTTTACTTCCTTTAAAAGTGAATTGCTTACATGACATATCTAAGATAGATATGTAGTTCATCAGTGTATGTGGTACATCTCTATTTTCTAATTTTGTTTACTTCAATTAAGTGCATGAAGTCACTTGATTTTGCTTCTCGAAATTCTAAGGAGTTTATAAGGAGTATTTTGTATGTCTAAGGAGTTCACAGCACTGCTTGGAAACTTTTACATTTATAAGGAGTTTCTAAGTATTCTAAGGAGTCTGTATGAAACCTGTTTTTAACACTTTCATCCTAGTTGAAAAGTGTTTATGACTTCGGTTTGTCTGGCCGTCTGTCCATGCTCTAACTCTCGTAAATATGCTCGGATTGCTCTGTAATTTTTATATATTGTCGTTATTTTTAGCATGTTCCATATTTCAACTGAAGTGTGTAGCACTTATAGTTTTTTACAGGGACACTCAAAAGAGTTCTGTTACATTAGGGTCTATGGGAAAAATCATTTGCGATTTATTTTAATGATGTTACACAAGTTCAAACACATTGTAATGGATATATATCACTAAGGTGCATTACAAGAAGCTTAATATGGAATAGGGTGTGCATAGCACTTATAGTTACTTTACAGAGACAGTCAAAAGAATTTTGTTACATTACGTCTAAGGAGAAAACTTGTTTGTAGTTTAATTAAATAATGTTTCACTATTTTAAACACATTGAAATTTATATATATCACTAAGGTGCATTACAAGAGGCTTACTACAGAATATTGTGGTTATATCAGTCATTGTTTTTTATACAGGGACACACAAAAGAATTCTCTAATGTGTGTTAACAATAATTCCTGGAAGTGCATTTTAAGTTGCTGAACGTGATTTTAAATTTAACTCACTTTTTGTCTATTACTTGGTGTGTATAAATTTTGTAGATCCTATACAGGGGAGCACAAAAGTTCGCGAACACATTTCTGTTTATTGACAGAAACTGCAGAAGGAGAATTTTAAACTGTGCTATGTGTTTTTTCGAACTAAACTAAAATTTAGCATCCTATGTAGTATATATACAAATCTATAGATCCTAAACAGGACTGAATAAAAGTATTTGGATATTTTTCTGAATATTGTATATGTTAGAAATTCATGAAATTACGTTTTTAAATATGTTATGCATTTTCAAAATTGTTTACTTTGATGTTATCTTTCAGCTTATTAAACGGTAATGATTTGTAAAATTATTTTGGAAGCGTTGGAAAGTGTTACATAATCTATGCATGATCTTTCGTTGTTGTTAATAGTTAATTTCATGCCAAAATTGAGTTATGATGTCAAATATTGGAAGCGCTACATATTGAAACCATAACTCATCAAACACAGAAGACTATGACATTTCAACCAGGACTGCAGCAAAAAATTCTACGGTAGCAATAAAGCCAATTTCACACCACCAAAAATGCAAATATAATGTTGTAAGTTTTCAAAATGAAATTCATAGAGGTTCTTGAAGGAATTTTACATTTTTCCATATTTTATACTTATTATTGACTAATTTGTATTGTTAACTGTTTTTTTTTTTTTTTTTTAACTTCTATGTTAACAGTCTGATAAGTGGTCTCAAAAATTGCATTTTTAGAAAGCAGCAAATTTATGCTGCTGTAAAATAAAAAAAATATGATTTTAACAGAAATTTTTTATTGATTCTCAAACTGCATAATATAGGACTCAAGTCTCAATGCCAAGTGTGAGCTGCACCAAAAATGGTTGGTTCCCTAGTAACTGATTATTTCTATAATTATTACTATTCCATATTCCATGAACTGTCGACATCATAATCAGACAATAAAATATATGCAGAAGATAGTGTGTTTTTTGAGGAATTCTAATTGTAGGAGAATGTTGATTCAGAAATATTAGAGTGGCTTGTAGAAATTGAGTAGGTCATTCTGGATAGTTTTTTTAGATTTAATAAAATATGCTGGACCCACATCCCACATTGAACTTTTATGCCAGCCTAGCCTAAAAAAATTTTATGTTCAGGTCTGGGCTGAATTTTTAGATTTTAAAATGGGTTTGACCAAACTTCTAGCTTCCACATAGTTTTTGTATGACCATCCGAAGCCTGAAAATTTTAGCTCATGCAGACCTCTAATGTACAGACAGACAGAAAATCCTAAATGTTTTTCATCTGTAATGAAACATTTTTAAAGCTCGCAAGCACATAATCTTTTTCATTTAAGTGTGTTTTTTTTGAAGAATTTCAGTTGCAGGAAAATGTTGATTCAGAAATATAGTACAGGATCGCAAATCCGAACTGGCTGGTGCTGCTTGTTGGATAATGTTGCTTCAAAAATATCACCAAGTTTTCTAGAAATTTAATCAGGCCAGGACGGGCTTGAGATTTATACTGGAAAGGACTTGGGCCGAACTTTTTGCTTTTATACCGAGCTGGGACAGACTAACAAAATTTTTAAACAGGACAAGTCAAAATTTTAACATTTTTACCGAGCCAGACCAAAAGTTTTCTTCTACGAATCGGGTCGGGCTTGGAAATTTTGGTGTGTACAGACATGTAGCATGAAAAGAAAGAAACTAACCTTGGAGCACTTATCGATGCCATAAAAATTTTGTTAAAGGATGGGTAAAAACATATTCCAACTATACATTTTTTGTATGGGAGAAATTTAAAAAATAAAATAAAATTTGTTAAAAATTGGGGGCAGGGGGATTTTTGGTATTTTACGGTAATTTAGATTAAAAATATTACAAAAAATTATTCAGAAGTGTGTACCGTAATTTAGGGAAGAAACGCCGCACCCTTGAAAATTGGCATCATTTTGTAAGAAATCGGCGTAATCGCCGCACCCATCGTAAACGCCGCAGTAAAAAAAAATATTTTGCCCTATTAACGCGGCAATAGGTACACAAAAATAACATGAATATGGCTAAATTAACGGAATTATTAAAATAACTAATTATCTAAAAATGTGTAGAATTAAAATATTTACAAAGTGGAATCGATTATCCGAAACTCCAAAATCCGTAAAAAACCGAAATTCGAACTTTTTTCTTGAAGCATTTTTTGAAAAAACTGTTTTGATCTGTTTTATTTCTTTATTTTAAATCTTAATATATATACAATAAAAGCTCAACTAACCGGCATGTTTCGGAATCGCCGATTTTCGGATACTTGAAAAGTCCGGATAGTTGAGCACTACAAAATCTGTCATCAAAAAAAGGGGGGGAGGTGCATCGATGTAAGTGAAAAAGGAAATGATTTTTTGGCCTATTTTCTTGTCATCGGGAAATCGATCAAATAATTCTTTTATTATTATTAAATTTGCATTTGACAAAGTTAATTTTGACGATTTAAAAATAAAGATAAACAATATTTTGTGTTAGGATATTATTTCAAATTTATTTATTAATCTTTTATAACGTTACTTTATTTATAATTAGACATTTCAAAGATTTTAATTTAGGACAAAGATGATTAACAGATGCTTCTCTTACTTCCTGTGCTAAAAAAGTAAACATCAACATAGGAAATAACAAAATTTACTCCGGCAAGAAGGTGAAACAAGTCACCATAATAATGAGTCCTTTCTGCATGGCTAAAAGCGTTATCAGATGCAAGCTGTAACGTCCGATTTCGCCTCCTCTCTGATCGCGATAAAAACAAATTAGTTGTCAGCACTTTTTTTTTTTTTTTTTTGAGTGGCTGGGCTCAGGCAGTGGCTTTTTTTGAGGGGGGTCTATTTTTCTGAAAACGTATTGTATTTAAATAGAAATTTGGTAAGCGGCCTAATTTATTATTATTTGAATTTGCTGAAAATTTTGATACAATTGGATGATTAGAAACAGAGATATCATTTTTTTTTAATAATAAATAAGGAAAAGAAAAGGGTATCATTTCATTACTTCTGTTTGCTGTTTATTCTGCTGAAAAATATTTTCTCGGCAGACGGCTGGAAAGAAAATGTTTGAAGTGATAAAAATACAACAATAAAACAAAAATGAAAGAGAAACTAACTTACCCTGCAGTATCTTTTTTTTCCCCAGTTAAGTGTATATATTTTAAACATATTCAGTTAACGGGGATTGTTGTAACAGATACTTCAAAATGCATTTAAAAAATAAACTTCTAAAATAATTATTGAATAAATAATCAAAACGATTTTAGAAAAATCTTCACTATGGGTTCGTCATTAGAACGGGAATTGCAAAATTGCACATTAATGGGGAATTGTTATAACAGAGGATTCGAAATGTGTTTAAAAAATAAACTTCCAAAACTATTATTGAATAAATAATCAAAAAGATTTTTTTAAAAATCTTCACTATAAGTTCGCCGTAAGAACGGGAATTTCATTAACAGAAGATCGTTATAACAAAAGTTGAAAGAAGCAATGACAGCAACATAGTCTTTCTTTCCAATGAATATAATGTAATGTTTTAATGAGTAATATAAAAAAATAAATAAAAGAGTTAAATTTCCATTGCTAACGTCAGAAAACAGCTTTCTTATTCTATGTTTGTAGAGTGCAGAGCAATTAAAAGGAATTTCCATTGTGGCTCCCTGTCCCTCCTTAATCCATTCACCATATTTTCCCCCAAAAGGGGACTCGTGTATTGTATTCCTTGGGTACCATCGGAACTTTCACTTACCATCGGCAACATCACTTCACGATCGAGGCGAAAATTATTCAAAGAAAAAAAAAAGAATGAGTGAAAAAAAATCCTAAACACTGAATATTTTACACAAAATTTTCACAAACGCCGCACCGGTATAAACGCCGCATTTCGCAAATTTTAAACTTTTAAACTCGTAAACGCCGCGGCGTTTCTTCCCTAAATTACGGTAGTTTTGTTTAACTCATCTGGAAACTGTGATACGAGCGCACGAAGTGCCATCTATAGGCAATTTTAGAAATTATTTTTTTTCTGGTTCTATCGTGGTTCGGATTTTGGGTCTTCTGGATTTGAGGTCCTGTTCTGTATTAGAGTGGCTTGTAGAAATTGAGTAGGGCCATTCTGGATAGTTTTTTAAAGATTTAATAACACACTGGATTCAGGTTGAACTATTATGCCAGCTCAGGCTAATAAATTTTTATGTACAGCCCTGGGCTGATTTTCGAGATTTTAAAATATGCAAGACCAAACTTCTAGCTTTCATACAGTGCCAGGCTAATAAAGTTTTTGTCGAACCATTCCAAGCCTGCAAATTTCAGCCCATGCAGACCTCTAATGTACAGACAGACAGAAAATCATAAATGTTTTTCACCTGCAATGAAACGCTTTTAAAAGCTTGCAAGCACATAATCTTTTTCATTTAAATGGCATAATCAGGATAACACAAAATTCTGTGTATAAATTGCCTTACAAAAACAAACCCTCACTTACCAATAAACAAATTTGCACAAAGTTTTATTTAAAAATCTTTTGTATATTTAATGTTTTTGAAAAGCAAATTTGTTCTCTAAAACATCTATATATGTAAAAATTGCTGCAATATTTTCTTTGTGCTAGGAATAATAGTTCAAATTTGAGAAACAATTTGCATGATTGCTGATAGATAGTGCCTTCTGTCTTATTTTAATATTTCCTTTAGTTTAATTGAATTGATTAGTGAAGAAAATCAGCAATTAATATTCTATGGTGATGATTTTGGAGGATTTTCTTAGTTTTTCAGTTATATGGATTACAAATATTATTTAACTGCATTTGTATTTGTAAAAATTAGCAGCTTAGAATTTAGATTTTATGGAACTCAACTGAACTGATTGGTGCAATTAATGATTTAATATTTAACCATAACAAGTATGAAGTAAGTTTTTAATCAATTTATTCACCTTTCATTTATTAAATTAATAATAAAACAGCTCTCCTTATCTTAATTTTTCTCCTTATTTAATAGCAAAAACATATTACAAATTATGCAATTACAGTAGAAGATCTTTATAAGGCAATTCTATATAACGCAATTCTCCATATAACGCACAACTTCTCAGATGTAAACAATGAATTTTTAGTTAAGAAACACCTGAATTCCCACATTATAAATACAGTTGTTATTCTCTAGAGGACTAAATTTGATACATTAGTTCAACTTTATCTCCTTAATTCAGAGCTTATTACTGAAAAAAATTGCTATGAATTGATACAGGTATGTTTGGACAATGTTTATAAAGTAAATTTAACAATGTGTGGAATGAACAATATTATGCAAAAAATTATAATCTGCACAACTCCTGGTAATAAAGAATGCAATATAAAGATACTCTAATGTATTTTGGTATGTTTCACACATATTTGGCCATGTTTTACAAGCTAAATTTAATGATGTGTGAAATGTGATCTATATAACGCAAAATTCTATATACTGCACAACCTCGTGTTTTTAGGTTTGCGTTATAAAGATCTTCTACTGTATTAGAAAGCACCGAGAAGTGTATTTTTATATCAAGGAATAGTGGGGGTGGGGGGGGGGCTGCTTTAAAAATATAAATAAAATTGTAAACATACCATTTGATGAATGATGATATAGAATACCAGATTTAAATAATCGAACCAGAACAAATTTTAAAATCCAAATTGAATGAAATTTAAATAAACCTGCAAGTATAAAGAGGGCAAAAAAGGCATACATAGATTTATAGACAGAAATATTAAACATAATGCTGCAATAAAATCAAAAACTTTTAAATAGCAAATAAATGAATAAAATAACATTGAGTTCATTTCATTCTGTACACAATTAGCGAGGAATCACATAAAACATCCCAGAATGACTCTTCACATACTCTTTTATATTAAAACGTTCCATTTTAAAAAATACTTTGCTGGGAATGTTGGATGTGTTTAAAAATTATTTCCCAAGAAGCCCACTCCACCTGATAGCTCAAGAAAAAAGTTATCTGGTAATCAAGTCATATTTATCATGCCTATTAAAAAATAACAGTTATTCCAATCGAGCTGGATAACTGCAGAAACAACTTTCACGCAAGACAATGAAACGAATTTTGAATATGATTAAGTGTGCATTCTGTAATGTAGAAACATAAAAATTAAGTAGCTTTCTACAGTTTTGAAAAAAAAAAAAAAAAGTATTTGAATTTTTATCAGATGCAAGAATGATTAAAATTATCTTTACACATTACAGGAATGTAAGAAAAAAATAATCGTTAATTTTAATTTGTTAATTTAATCTGAAACATTGGTGATTTCGAGGAATCAATCTACACTTGAAGTAAGTCTAGACTAACATATATTACAATGTAATAGACCAACAATCTTTTCAGATACGTATGAAATAATATATCTTCGCGATAATAATTAACAAGTTGTCAAAATCTTTCACATTCGCCAACAAACATAATAAATATAAAACGTAGTACAATATTTTAATTCTAGATTGCTACTGCTAAACATAAAATGTAACATACCACACCCAAAATTATGCTCCAGAAAATGGCGGCTGGACGCTAAAGACTTCAACTATTTCAACTCAAATCGTATAATAGATGGCAGCATGAGTAGCAGAATTTCTTCATCGATTTTATTAATCGAAATTAAAGCTGATTACATTTTTCTTTTCATCATCATCGTTCACAAATTCTGGCGTCTCTTTTAGCCTAATATGATTAGTTTTTCATTTTTCTATCTAAACCGGACATATTTGCTTTCACATGAAGTTATTAGTACTTTCAGTATAAAGGTATTGTATATAAATATTTCTCTATCTAATTTATTCTAATGATATCACTTGAAATATCGAGATAGATAGCCCCTTTAGTGTATTTAGGCCTAACTATTAAAAATTGGGTTCATAGTTAAATAAATAATATCTCTTTTAAATTATGCAGATTTTAAATAATAATAGCAGTGGCAAATCTTGTTACCTGTTGCGTGAACAGCCGAAAACAATGTTTTAACACCGTTTCACGAGTCGAAAATACAGATTGTATTCAAAATATGATGGGGATACGCTGACGGGCATCTACCCGATGATCTGCACTTTGAAGGGGGGTGGGCTTTGAGACCTATAGCTACTAGGCTGTCGTCTCGAATGATCCATATACATTTTTTTTTTATTATTCACAGAAACACAGACATGACTTCAACAATTACATAAATCTTGACGAGACAGTACAAGGAAATTTACAACACCAAGAGTTACATCCGGGAGCTCCACAAAGTGTGTGCAATGGAGCTGGCGGGAGTCGAACACCGCTGGCCTTGCTTCCTACGCTATGAAGCGATTAGCGGAGTGGTGCCTTAACCACTCTGCCACGGAGGCCCCCTAGACGATGATATTACAGCTGTCGTGAAACAATAAACACATCCACTTTCTAACTAAGAACATTTAATTCACGATCACGAAAAACATCACGCAACAATATGGAATACACAAACGATAATACTGAAAAAGTTTTAGTTCTTGTTTGTGAAAGACTTCATCAATTCAATTCAGTGCCTATTACTGACGCAACATTACCAAAAGTCAGGCATGCCCTTTCCCACAGCTTTTCTCTATAGTTTTCATCACATAGTCAGGGTCCTTATTTAATTGTAAAAACTTATTAGAAAAAATTCTAGAAATTACTGTTAGGAAAGAGCATGCCCAGTTTCAATAGGAGATTCGCCCTTTGATAATACAGTGGAACTCCAGTTATACGGTTTGCCCGGGACCAGACAACAAAACGTATAACTCAATTAATGGTCTACCAGAATCTTTTTTTAAATATATCACGAAAATTTAATTTCGTTGAGACATTTATTAACTTTTATATCGAAAACGGAAGTTTTGTAAGTATTACTGCACCATGACGTATATTCTCAGAAATGGAAAGAGTAAAACAAAAAAGGTATATAAGAAAAGTACACATGAGGTTATTTTATCATAAAACCTTTATTAAATATACATTTTTTACACACATAGCATACTTAATAAAAATTATTGGAATCGCTTTGGCATGTTAATCATTTATCAAAAGTCATTTTAGTAGTTTACTGAATCTTATTGAAATACGTAATCATTAATCTTCGATTTTTTTTTTTTTTTCAGCAGAGTAACACCTCCTTTCCCCCCTCTCCTATGCTCTGTTTCTCACGTGGCTATAGTTTGGTTCCCAGAAACCCTAGAGTGGGTGAAAAGGATGAAAGACAAGGCAAAAAAATGGAAAAGGCTGAAAAAAATATCTTCTGCAATACGTATAAGTGAGATGAAATTTCGCACAGGGACTCAAAAACATAACGTATAACTGAGGGAAATGTATAACTCAAAAACGTATAACTCGGCTAATTTTTAATGACAAATGGCCGGGACTGCTAAGTAGAAACGTATAACTGAGGGAAACGTACAACTCCGGTAACGTATAACTGGAGAGTTCCACATTTGTTTGTTCCGTACCAAATGATACAAAACCTATTGTATCAGCTTAGAACTTCCTGTTGATTGAGAAAAGGTGCCGGCCATACATAGCGTCCTTTTGCGGGGGAGGGGAGGCGATATGTTGTTATATATAATGGCAATAGTATAGTATTGTAAAACCTTTGAAAATAAAACCTGTATGTAACGGAAAAATTTCATGGTTCCAAAGGAAGAAACACCGGTACTTGCATATTACCCATGCCAGGAGATTGATCCCCAAAAATGGTTGCCAAGTACCAATCTTGTTTATCGTTGCCAATCATGTTTTCAAACACAGTAATTTAACATTATCAAATAACATTGTTAAAAATGGTAATTAATATAAAATAAATAAAATGTAATACATTTTTATTAAATTTATAACATTGTTAAAAATAGTAAATAACATTATTTTAGTAAAATTAATAAATGGTAAATAACATAGTAAATAAGAAAGAATAATAAATAACATAAGAAATGGTAAATAATATAGCATAATCTAGAAAGTTAATTTTGTTAATCTTACTACATATAGAAATGATCCCTACTAAAAAAAGTAGATTATTCCCAGGCATGTGCCATGTAGCACGAAAAAAAATATATAAGGGTTACTATAATTAGTAATATTGGCTCCATGCCTGGCGCAGTTGGCTTAAAACTGGCACGGATAATATGTAAGTACCGAAACACCATATGCCAGCAAAATAAAAACCTGTCTAAAACAGAATTATAGTCTGATCCCTAGCGATTCCGTTTTTACAGGATTTACTGTATGTAAAAGAATACAGTGATTTAATGTTTACAATTATTTATTAGTTATAATTCCTGTTGGTTAATTCATTACAGTAAAACCTCTAAAAACAGAACCTGCCTATATCAGAATTCTATCTTAAAGGAAAAAACTTTATAGTCTCGGTGGAAGGAATACCAAAATACAAAACTATCTTCTAAAATGGAAACCTGTATAAAATAATTTTTTCCAGCTCATAGCAGAATCATTTTCAGGAGTTTTTACTATAATTTGTAGTTTATTATTAACTAGCTCATCCACCCGATGTTGCCCAAGCCCGTGATAATAAATTAAACAAACCTCAAGTTTGTATGATTTTATATATTCCACTGATTTTATATTAACCCGATTTCGGTGTTTAAGGAAATTTTTAATAGTTTATAAAGTAGCTGGAAGATGTTAGAGCTATGTTTAAGAGAATTAGAAAATCGTATCATTTTTAAAGAAGCTGCGCCAAGGGACCCAAGAAGGATATTAATATTCAAAATTGGTGGTAG
Source organism: Maratus michaelseni (assembly GCA_963931845.1). Lineage (NCBI taxonomy): Eukaryota > Metazoa > Arthropoda > Arachnida > Araneae > Salticidae > Maratus > Maratus michaelseni. Next base: position 292,323,674 of record OZ007597.1, read on the forward strand.
CTGAGGTCTAAGAAATAATTTTGCTGTTCATGTAGTAGCTGGAGGACCTAAGAAGTTGTTAAAAAAAAAAGCTGGTGAATCGGACGATTTTTAAGAGAACTACAGTAGCGGTCCCAGAAGGGTTCAAAATTGGTGGTAGCTGAGGTCTGAGAAATTTTTTGTCGTTCATGTAGTAGCTGGAGGACCTAAAAAGTTGTTTAAAAAAAACTGGTGAATTGGACTATTTTTAAGGGAGCTACAGTAGGGGACCCAAAAAAAGGACAACTGATAGGTTTGAGCAAGGCCCTAAAGTTGAAAAAATCTTAAGAAGTCCTAGTACTTAGTGCTTTAGATTTCGAATTAGTCGAAATTAAGCAATAGGATAGGAATTAATCATTAGAATAATATTTTAAACAAAGACATAAAATGATCTCTAGGGCCCCAATAAAAATATGAGGGTGGTGACCCTGGGAGAGGATTCCAAGACTCAAATTTAAAGTTATGCATTGGAAGGGTGACACAATTAGAGGGGTGAAAAATGCATGGCGCACAAAAAGTTCAAGGTGTCCCACACAGGGCCCCAGGATCTTAACTGGAATATAGAAATAGAAGAATAGCTAAATGGAGAGAAGGCCCGAAAAATGAAAAAGATCAGATTAAAAGGGATGCAACTTATTGACAATTAGGGAACGAAAACTTCAATGGGCTCTGTACCAGGCCCCAGAAGTCAGGATCTTAACTAAAACCTGGAAGGGGGGGGGAAGCTAAATGAAGAAAGGGTCCCCAAAACAAAGCGGATCGGATAAAATAGGGCCAGTTATTAACAATTTATGACATAAAAACTTAAATGTCCCCTAACTGGGCCCTAGGAAGCCAGAGTCTTAACTGGAATGTAGAAATGGAGAGAAAACTAAATGGAAAAAGGGCCCAAACAAGTGAAGAAGATCAGATTAAAAAGGGGCAAGTTATTAACAATTTTGAGAACAAAGACTTCAAGGGGCCCCTGGAGGCCAGGATCTTAACAGGATTGTACACTGCTTGACAATTGCTAAGATACAACTCGTTTTTTCAACATACCATTCCCAACAGCCAGTCAACCATAGTAAAATTAATTGTAGATGGTGTACTAAGGCAGGACCTGTTATCTGGCTGAAAGGTAATGCATGAGAGCTCTTTATTCATTAAAAAATTTATGCAGTTAGGTGTTTGCAAAAAATAGAGCCTTAGGTTGTTGAACTTAACTAGAACTGATTTCTAATTTCGGTGAAATACCTTGTGGTACAGCCATAATTAAGTGCAAAATGTCTGCAAGGTATCATTTGAGTGCTTACAATCGTGGACAAGCTGTTCGATGGCTCAAAGCATGTCAAAGAGTCACTACTGTGGCCACAGCAATGGGAGCTTTAAAAAGTTTCATATTTCGATAAAAAAGGCCGTTGAAAGTGGAAATGCTATGTGAAAGCATGCCGGTGGTCGTAGAAAGAACACACCTCAAGAAAATCGATATGTATCCCTAGTGGCAAAAAGAAACAGAAATTTCACTCCTAGTCAGATAGCTGTAAATCTTTCAACTGCTACTGATACACATATATCTGTCAGAACCATTTTTCGGCGATTAAATCAGGCTGGTTTGTATGCACGGAAGCCTGTTCAATGCATCCCACTTAAACCACACCATCGTTGAAAAATTGTGCTGGTGTAAGGAGCATATATTGGTTGGAGTAAGTAACAGTGGTCCAGAGTGATGTTCTCTGACAAATCCCGCTTCACTGTGACCAGTGATTCTGGCCATCAGTAGTGTGGAGAGAGATAGGAGCATGTCACGCACCACAGAATGTTCATGAACGTAATTGATATGGCCAAAGCGGGATGATGTGGACAGGCATTATTCACAATGGCAAAACACCGCTTCGCATCTTTGAGCAAGGTACCATAACATCACAACGGTATTGCAGAGAGATTATTCTGAATCATGTCTGTCTTTTTAGGCGTGTGGTAGGTCCAGACTTTCTGTTTATGGACGACAGTGCGCGTCCACAGAGGACCGCGGAAGTATTGGACACACTAGAAAGTAAAAATATTGAACGTATGGAATGGCCTGCTTACTCTCCAGACTTAAATCCTATAGAGTATGCCTGGGATGCTCTTGGCAGACATGTTTCTCAAAGAAGTCACAATCCCCGAACAGGTGTAAGAGCTGAAAAATGCCTTGAGAGAGGAGTGAGAGAATATTCCCAAGGACTCTTCAAAGCATGAATAACAGATGCAAAATGTGCACTAGTGTCCGAGGAGGCCATATTCCTTACTGAGAGACTGATATCTCTCATCCTTCCACCAGAAAAGACCTTTTTTTTTGCGACTCTGAAATGTTTCAAAGGAGACATTTCTTTATTATCCCGCTTTCCCATGTGGAGTGATCTGTACCATTTTGCATGATAAATATAACACTCCACCTCTATTACATATGTTCTTAGTTTCATTTTTTCAATCATTGCCTGTGATTATTTATTTCAAAGAATGTCTCTGTTCCTTTGCAATTGTCAAGCAGTGTAGAAATAACTTGAATGTAGAAAAGGTCCCAAAACAAAGAGAAGGAAAAAAAAGGGGCAAGTTATTATCTATTTAGAACACAAAAGCTTAAAGGAGTGCCTGGGTCTTAAGTGGACTGTAGAAATGGAGGAATAACTACATGGAGAAAAGGCTTCCAAAATAAAGACAATCAGATTAAAAGGGGGCAAGTTATTAACAATTTAGTTCACAAAAGCTTCAAGAGGTCCCGTATCGGGCCCCAGGGTCTTAACTGGGATGTAGAAATGGGGGAAAAGCTAAATGGAAAAAGGACCCCCCAAAACAAAGAAGATGAGATAAAAATGGGTCCAGTTATTAATAATTTAGGGCAAAAAACTTAAAAGGGCCCGGGTCTTAAAAAATAAAAAATCAGAACCTGCCTTGGACTATCCGTACCAAATTTTCAGACTTCCATGTTCAGTAGATTTTGCTAGCCATTAAACACACACAGAGACAAACAACTTTCTTTTATTAGTATAGTAAATTGTTTAATTAATAGAAAACTATTACTACTATGTGTAGTTTTAATGATTTACAAATAGCAATACAGCAAATCAGAGAAAACAAAATCACTGGAAACCGAAAAAAAAACTGATTTTGACAGGTTTTCGTCTTAGAAGGTTATTCCTTCCATCGGGACCGTGAAATAGTTCCGTTTAAGAGAGGATTCCATAAAAGACTGGTTCAAATTTTATATGTCGGAAGTAATATTAAACAATTAAAGGTATTAAGATGGAAACCTAGTTAAAACGAACTTTTCTTTAGTCTCCAGCTATTCCGTCTTAGCGAGTTTTCTTGTCTTTTATTACCATTCGATAATGCTGCTAACTTTCGTAGAGGTAATAGTTTTTTACAAACATTTCAAAGCAAGCATTTAGATAACCTGAATTTTCAAAACATTTTCAGTAATATTTATAGAGTAATTTATGAAGGGAAACCTGTCTCTAACAAAATCCTGTTCACAATCTTGGCAAAAGGAATTGCTTATAATTTTTCCTGCTAAGATAGAAACCTGTTAAAAACGGAATTTTTTTCAGTGCCTAGCGACCCTGTTTTCACATGTTTTGCTGTATCATAATTATTTTATTACCATTAGAATTTTTTTTTATGAAATAATTTTAGTTCTTCAAAAGTAGAAAATGTATGCTGAAGCTAATTACATTTCTCGAAATAAAATAAAATCTGTGAAAACATAAATTGTGTATAATGGAATCTTGCCTTAACCAGAAATATTGCATGGTTCCGGCAAAAGGAATAGAATGTAACTTTACCTGGTAAGACAAAAAACTGTTTACAATGGAAATTTTTTCCCTAGTGATTCCGTCTTAGCAAGTTTTACTGTAGTTACATTGGTGCATGCAAAGAGAGTATTTAAGACTTAAAATATCAATTAAAAACGGATAAGTACAAAAATTGTAGTGTTATGATGTGTAAAAACAATGAAAAATAACTAAAACAAAAATGCGAAAATATCTAAAAAATTCAAGGCTTACGTTTTCAGTGCAAAATAGGAGATACTCAAATAATAAAAGATATTGCAAATATAAAAGATATGCAAAATATAAAAGATACTCAGAAACAGGATCAGCACCTTGCTTTGCTGCTGTGATTTTTCATAAAGAAAAAGAGCTCTTGTATAAAGCTGTGAAACAAGCTTCATACTCATCATCTATATACTAGCTGCAATGCTGCAAGCTTAATCTAAGTGACTGTGTGTTTGTCTTTACATTGGTTATTACACATGACAGTAAAACCTATGAAAACGTAATTGTTAGGGATCGAAAAAAACCCTCTATTTTAGCAGGTATACTTGTTTTGTTCCAATCGTCAGGATCATGAAACATTTCTGTTTAAGGCAGAATTCTGTTACAGACTGGTTACGTTTTCATGGGTTTTACAGTATTTGGATTTTGTCTCAGAAAGAAAACATGTCCCGAACAAAAGCTTAGCTGGAAGAGAGCAAGTGTAAGATTAAGCACATTGTATTAAGAAAAGAAAATATCAATACAAAATTTCTTTTAACTAAATTGGTTTCTTGCGTGTAACCCATTTTGTACTCCTCTGTATGTTCCCAGAGATGATTTTTCTAAAGAAGGAAAAAGGGTTTAATTCACTGGGGCGGATGCAGTTGTTTAGGAGGGATATTGTTGATTGATGGATCTTTCAGCAATCTATCAGGCTCTCAAAATACTGCAGTAGGATACTGACAATTAGAAAAAAGAATGATATATTTTGACTCTTTCGTGTTATCTTTTCTTAAACATTTCGCAAAAGACTTCCATGAAAAAAAGAAAAAATTGTATTTGTTTATCATTATAACAATGATATATTATAAAAACATGTAAGTAAAATCATTTTTTTTTGTTGGAGGGGGATCGCCCCATCTCACCCCCCCCCCCCCCCACCCACGGTCGATCCGCGCCTGGGTGTCAATGCTTTCATAAGAGGTGTCATGTATAGAAATAAAAGTAGTTAAAATTCCTTTTTAACTTTCTAAATAACAAGTTTTATTTGTTACACTATTCAATTCCAAAACAAAATAGTGTTATATATATAAAATACTAAAAAATTGCATGTAATTAAACATAATTATTTGGATAGAGATATCATTTGTGAGGGATGGGACATGTCTCATTCCTCCCTTATAGCAGCATTTTAAAAAACTAGTTTTTACAACAAGCATGTGGCTTTTAGGCTTAACTTAACTGTTCATTCATAAAATATATACTATTATTAAATTTGCAAAACATTAAAATAAATTCAGATAGCAAAAAAGAATGAGATTGAAAATTTACGTTAAAAATGTGAGTAGTTAGTTACTTTTGATATTGCAAAATAGCCTTTTTAATTCACAAACTCATAGATGCTTGCAAGTATAATGCAATGCTTACTTCATCTGGTGGAAGAGTCATAAATCAAAAATAAAACTTATTTCAAGCATTACTGTAGAAGTCCCATCGCTCCTTAATCTCCCCTATGCATATATTAAAAAGGGTGTCAAATAAGGAAAAAACAACTGCAAGGGGGCGTGCAGTGAAGTACAATAACTGCAATATTTAATAAAAGTCATTTATGCCCCTCTTCTCATTGCCACAAATATAACAAATAAACAGTTAAAGAAAACTTTGATGTAAATTAGAGATGAAAACCAAGTTAAATCTCATTGTAATAGGGCTATAAAACCTGGGATAAGAATGCGCCTATATTAACATGACCATTAAAAAAATAATTAAAATTTTCTGATAATTAGAACATATATAAGGACACTATGCCAGATGGCTCCGTTTCCCATCCTCAAATCTAAATCTGTATCTTAATTAGTTATCTTAATTTTTGTTCATTAGTAAACATTGTCAATTATGTCCTTTCATTTTCACAAAGTAAATGGAAAAATAGGCTGGAAAACAGATCTCTTTGTAGTTCAGTTTTTAATTAAAGCGATCCCTGTCTGGCACTTTCTGGGATTTTATTGACTGGCGTCATCAGATTTTTGCAAAAAATTAAGAAAATTTTCCAGCCACTTTTTACAAGCATATTTTTGGATGCAGAAAATTTGTCCACGTATGATGTGAGGTTTTTAAATTGATATCTTAATTCGTTTTCATAACCCCATTGCGACGAGCATCCGTTACAGAATTTTTTATCTTTTACCACGTTTTTCAAAACAGAAATTTTCACGTAATTAAATCGCAGAAATGCTATCATTAAATAAGGAAAAGCTTACAATAAAAAGTAACTGGTGGGAATAATCAAGAATTCTGAGCATCTTATGCATCACATATACGTGTTGCTCGTCCCCAAAGGGTTAATATCCGCTAATTAGTGAAACTTCTCAAATTTGTTCATTTCCACTTGCAAATCGAGAACAGTTTCTCTTTTCTTTATCCATTTTGATAAATAATATCGCATTTTTGATGCAGTTTTTAATGGATTTGTAATTACGATCTAGGCTAATTTTCAAAATATTAAAATTTTGAGTCTCAGGTACATCAAGGCAGACCTTGGATTACTTTCACCTAAATTTTCAGACTTCTAGGTGCACTAGATTTTCCTAGCCATCACACACACACACACTGCGCAAAACTTTCTTTTATTAGTATAGATATAAAACTTTCACTTATTTCATATAAAATACATGCTTTTACCCATTTCATTTAAAATATAAAATAATAATAAATAAAGAATACCATAGACTAAGACTTTTTTTGTCAACATCAAAAGATTGCTTCTAATTTAAACACATGAAAAATAAACCAGCCATTGACAAAAAAATATAAAAAAATGTGCTATTGGTGAGATTTGCACTTGCATATTTATATATGTATAAAAATTTCTTAAAATGGAATACATTTAATAAAAACACAAGGCTAAAACTTATTAACTTTCCATAACAGCTTTGTAGAAATATTTTCATATAAAATAATTAAATTCAATTATAGCAATAGAAATAAAATGTACTAAATATATATTATGTATTTGTTGATTACTTTTAATTTAATGCATATGTTTTTTTTATTTATATCGCAGGTGTAGGTGATTGTAAAGTGTATTCTGAATATACTGTGAAAACTGGAATTAAAACAAATTATACCTTAAAGATAAAGTTGCATATTTCCACTCCACGTATCTTGCCTTAAAAAAACTGATTCAATGAAGATTTTTTTAAATTTCTGAACTAGTGTGCAAACCCCGATTTTTGTTTACATTTACCTGCAAATTGCTAGATTGAATTAGATTATGATTAGTCGACAACAATTTTTATATGTCTATCAAATGTTTAACATTAATTTACTATTAACAACACTTCATATTTTTGATACAATGTAGCATTTTATGCATTTTTCTCATTTGTGAACGATCACTTTTTAATGTATCAATGAAGAATTTAGAGAATTTTGTAAAAATATAATTTTGTTCCAACTTTGTTTTACATTGCTAGTACTCTCTATAGAACTTTTGCTTGCAAAAGGTGCTTTATTGATTAAAAGTGGATACATTTGTGTCTGAAAAAAATAATTTAAGTACAAATAGATAAAGATTAAATTTTGAAAAATCTACTTAATCCATTGCTGTGTACTTCTAGATTTGTTTATAGAAAATATTCCATATCTCACATTAACAGATTATTCTTATTTCATAGTAAAAAGCAGAAGAATAATATACAAGCTAAGTATAGAAGCATGTATAGGACTTTACCATGCACCCATATTACTGGATATGAACTGATGCATAGTGCTATCACAATTATAGCATCAAAAATTAATAATAGTTGTTGGAAAATGAAGTATTGCACTTGCAAAGCAAATAGTTACAAATCGATTTTGTATGTGTTATGTAAAAAAAAAAAGATTTTTTCACAAATCTAATTCAACTTTGTTTTTGTTTTAAGACTTCCTTATTAATTTTTCCTTTTAAAACATTTGCCCGAAAATATAATTTAAAAATGTACTAATAGTAAGTAAAAATGTTTCATTTGTGAGATCGGCAATAGAAAACTTTGATAAATATAATTTAAATTTTTTTTTCATATTTGCACACAGAATAAGCCTATCACCTGAGGTGTGTGACAAAAGATTTTCTGAAATGTCTAATTTAGATGGGCATCATTATGTTCATACTAAAGAGAATCCATTCACTTGTGAGCTGTGCATTAAAGTATTTTCTGATAAGTCTCACTTAAATGAACATTGTTGTGTTCTTACTAAAGCGAAAGCTTTCTCCTGTGAGGTATGTAACAGACATTTTTCTTACAAATCTAATTTAATTACCCACCTGCGAATTCATACTAAAGGGAAACCTTTTTATTGTGAAGTGTGTAACAAAGGTTTTTCTCTCAAAAGTAATTTAATTGCTCACTTGTCTGTTCATACTAAAGAAAAAACCTTTCTCTTGTGAACTATTAACAAAGGTTTTTCTGACAAATCTTCTTTGAATAGCCACCTGCGAAAACATACTAAAGTAAAAACCTTTCTCTTGTGAAATGTGTAACAAAAAGTTTTCTCAAAAATCTTATCTGAATTACCACTTAAGAATTCATACTAAAGAAAAACTTTTCTTTTGTGAGGTGTGTAATAAAGAGTTTTCTGTAAAATCTGATTTAAGTGTCCACCTGCGAATTCATACAAAAGGGAAACCCTTCTCGTGTGAGGTATGTAACAAGAGGTTTTCTCAAAATTCGTCTTTGATTCGCCATCTGCGAATTCATACAAAAGAAAACCTTTCTCTTGTGACGTGTATACCAAACGGTTTTCTCAGAAATCTCATTTAAATAGACACATGCGAATTCATACCAAAGAAAAACCTTTCTCTTGTGAGGTTTGTAACAAAAGATTTTCTGAGAAATGTAATTTAAATTCCCACCTGCGAATTCATACTAACAATAAACCTTTCTCTTGTGAGGTGTGTAACAAAACATTTTCTGAGAAATCTAATTTAAATGTCCACCTGCGAATTCATGCTAAAAAGAAATCCTTGTCTTGTGAAATGTAATTGAGGGTTTTCTGTCAAATCTAATTTAAATGTTTAACTGTGAATGCTAAAGATAACCTATCTCTTATGAAGTATGTGTAACAAATGTTTTTTTAAAAAAATTATTTAAATATCCATATGCATGTACATACTAAAGCGAAATATTTCTATTTTTTGGGAACTGTGCAACCAAGTGTTTTCTGTAAATCTTTTAAATTACTATATTTGTATGCATACTCTCTTTCACTTGTGTGTACACAAAAATATTGTCTATGAAGGATATTAAAACAAAATCATTCCATCCAATTGAAGATGCAAGAGTTCTTTAAAAATTTTCAGACATTTCATTTTATTCATTATGTTTATATCCAAAGAAAGCCTTTTTTCTTTATTGTGTTTTCAGTGAAGATTTTTATAAGTAAAATTTGAACGTAAACATGTATAGTGTAATTAAAAAATATATTTGTAAAATATGTAATAAAAGATTTTCTTTAAGAATATAATTGGGTATTTTCTTATTTATTTAAAATTAAATATCTATTAATGATGTAGGGCTTGGTGACTAATAACACATTATGCTGTTATTTACTTTACATTAAGCAAAGTCAAATCTTTCATGAAATATTAAAGTATGTAAATTATTAAATTTGCTTATTATTTTATATGGGCAGGTCAGTATATTATATATATATATATTATTAAAAAGTTTTATGCATATAGTATGTATTTTTTTAATTTATAAATACAGATTAACCATTTAAGCAGCTTGCTAATACTACAATAACTGTTCAATTTCCCTCCTGCTACCGAGAATATTTTCAGTCAAAATTCACCTTCAGTTGAACAGTAAAAATGTTTGTTTTCCTACATGGCAAATGCTTTCATTATCATTGGAATCATATTCAGTTGTCAACTGCTTTTGTCTAATTTATGTGCAGAGAAAATCCTGACTTGATTTGGGAGACACGTGGCCCCCAAGGTCTGTAGTTCTTAGTTATTTTTTAGTAAGCATTGCAAAACATGAAGAACTTAACGTTGTTGAGATCTTTGAAAGTACTTCTAAATTTGATGAAGATTGGGTTGATCATATAATAACCTGGTTTTATTCTGCTTCGTTTTCCATCTTTTTTGGTAAGCATTTGATAATAAATTTTAAATGTTTAAAATATTTTTTTTAATGTAAAAAAAGGCATTAAAAAAGTAGTAGACTCTTTGCTAAGACCAAGTATAAGTTCTGTATACTGCAAGATTTGTCATTCCATAAAACATGACAAATACATCCTTCTCTACTCCATATACCAGGTAGCACAAAGATATTGACCAATGTCCTACCAAATATTGGCCTATATTTCGAAAGTCACTGAATGTTGTTTAGGAAATTTACAACATCTACCGATATTTAGTGATAAAACTTACTTTTTTTAAAATAAAGTATTTAAAAGGGTTATTTGCATTACTTATAACATTATAGTTCAGAAATAGTATTAAAAAAATTAAAATATGTTAGCCATTTTTAAGAAACTTAATTTTAATGCCTAATTTTTAATATCTGATTTACATTAGCCATTGTCCCATCTCTCCCATTTCATCTCCATTCCCTACGCATGTAATACATTATGTCACATATAGTGTTTTGATAGAAAAAAATGCAAAAGCTTCGATATGGGAGGAAAAGGAAAGGGTAAGTTAGGCTTCGGTTTTTCTGAAGCACTTGCTCTGTGTAGTGCACCGGACTGACAAATATTTAAATATTTACTAAAAGCAGAGAAGGACCGGAGCCAGGCTCTGGTGGGCTAAGGCGCAATTTAAGCCCTGTCTACACTATATGTTATATAAAAACGGCACTAAATTAGATAATATGTATATTTTGAATAGTTTATTGTTTTACCTTTAAAAACATATTTCTGGGATTAAAGCTGTCCAGTCCAGTGTGACATCTGCAGAATATTCATAAAAATATCGCTCTCTCAGTCAATAAGTAAGTCTTTAAATATCTTTAAAAACAATTCACTGTGTATCTATTTATCGACTAAGTATTATTAACATTCAATAACAGGATTTCTGTTATGTAGCACAACCTTTGCTTTTGGGGAAAATCACTTTCACTTTTCAATTTGCTATTTTTCCAAGCTTTTTCACACAATTTTCTTTCCAACTATGTTGAAAAGTGTTTATGAATATGGTCTGTTTGGTTGCCTGTCTGTCGTCCGTGCTCTAACTTAAGTAAATATATTTGGATTGCCATGTGATTTCTATAAGTTATTGAGGTTTATTGTGGCATGTTCAGTATTTAAAATGAAGTGTGTAGCATTTACAGTTCGTTTACATAGACACTCAAAAAATTTCATTACATTATATTCTATGGACAAAAATTGTTTGCATTGTATTTTGCTCTAATTCATGTAAATATATTTGGATTGTCATGTGATTGCTATAAGTTATTGAGGTTTATTGTTCGGTATTTAAAATGAAGTGTGTAGCATTTATAGCTTGTTTACATACACTCAAAAAATTTCATGACATTATATTATATGGACAAAAGTTGTTTGCAATGCATGTTAATGATATTACACTATTTCAAACATACCGAAATTAATATGCATCAATGAGATGCAGAACTAGATACTTATTGTAGAATATGGTGTGCTCATCATTCATTTAAAGAAACATACAAAAGAATTCTAAGAGTGACAATTGTTAGAAATGCATTTTCCGTTTTGGTATGACTTTTTAAATTTAATTATTTTTTGCTTATTACTTGGTTTGTTCAAATCCTATAGATCGTATACAGGGCTGCACAAAAAAAGATTTAATACATTTCTAATTATTGATGGAAATAACTGAAAGGGAATTTTAAACTGTGTTAGGCATTTCCTAACTGAACAAAATTTTAGCATTGCAATATATCTTAGATCGTATACAGGGCTGCATAAAAAAAAGTATTTGATACATTTCTATTTATTGATGAAAAATGCTGAAAGGGAATTTTCAACTGTGTTATGCATTTCCTAACTGAACTAAATTTTAGCATTGCAATATATCTGCTAAAAATACTTAAATCAGGTGGATTCAAACAGAGAAAAACAGACACAAAGTTACATCTTGACAGCATGTTTATTTTTAACTGAACAACTGTGGTTTTTGTTGCTAGATCCATGTAAATAAATTATATAAAAATGGAATTGAGATAGAAAATGTACATAAAACATGAAGTCAAGTAAACTTGGAGGTGATAATACATTCCAATACCCTCCTTTACAAGTTAAGACATACAACTGGCTTTACACTATGCTTAGGGTGCTCATGTTAGGTAGATTTCGTAAGAAATACTACCTATTACATTCTCCCCTAAGTTGGAATTTTTGAAAAAATTTTTGCAGATCTATGCCGATTATGACTCTTAGAACCCAAAACCACCCCCAGTTAAAAACTTTATCTATCAATGTCACTTTTTTATGGACACGATAACTGCAATAATTCTGCACAAATCTCTTCCAAACTGATACATAAAATCAAGGGGCATAAAATCTCGCTCAAGTTCGTTAATGGGCAAAATCGAATCAAGGGAGGGGAAATGGGGGGCTTTTTGTGAAAACAGAAAAACCCCATAATTTCTTAATTATGATACGTATCGAATCCGTTTGTTTAAAGTTATTATTACTTCTAGAAAAAGGGCCGAAAATTTATGTATGACAGATTTTTGATATCGCCAAAAATGGCCCCAAATAGGGGGGAAAAGAGGGGGTTTTGGAAGAAAAAAATCATAACTTCGTCAATTCACAAGATATTAGATCTGCTTAAATTTATTATAAATCATTTAATATTATCTAAAACTTTTATATTGACAAATTTTTTATAGGACCAACCCTTATAGCAAAAAATAAATAAAAACAAAAAAATCCCTGCCGGCTCCGCCTGCAAACAAGTTAGGTTTCGAAGTGGGCGGTTCCAACTACCGCATCACTGCAAAAAGGTCATTTCTTCTGCAATTCCCAACAAACAGGCGCCCTACGGCCTGCATCTTCGAAAACTACCTGTGCCTGTAGGCCGAGCCGTCAGGAATTTTTATATAATTAAACCATTTTCCTAAAATTGGATCTCTCTTAGTTTCAGACCTAACTTTAAATAAATCAATCTGACATGATTTTCTATGAAATGATCATAATTATATTCCTCTGTTTCAACTAACTTGTTAGCAAATACCAGATATCTAGATAAAGCGTCAGCCTGTGTGTTTAATTTACCTTTTATATGTTGAAATTTATAGTTAAAACCAGATAAAAACAATGACCATCGTTGGAGACGCCCTTCTACCATAGGTGGTAAAGTGTGATTTTCTCCAAATAAAGCTAATAATGGTTTATGATCACTCACTAATTCAAATTTAGTTCCTATCAAATACTGAAACCGTGAAGGAAAGAAACAAGAAACCTTGTCTTGATACATCGCTTCTTACTGCAAAGAATTCCAAACAGCTGCTGAACTATGCATAGGGAGCTATGGATTCAGAGTCCTACAGTTCTGACTCAAATGATGATAATATTGTTTTTGATGTATTGGAACCTACATGATTTTAACTATGTTTCTTTTGGTAATCTATTTGTTTAAGTTAAATATATTTTTGCTAGAAACTATGGACATTTTACCAACTTGGTTTAAAAATTGTATGTATTTTAATTGTGAAAACTTGTGTTTATTTCTTCTAGACATTGTGTTATATTTTCATTGATTGATTTTAATTATACATTTATCATCACATCACTCTTTTCATCTAACTGTGTTATTTTTATTCATCTTGTTTTTATGACAAAGTTTTAAATCAATTTTAAATTTTAATTTGGCGTTCTTATTCAAATCTTCTTTTTTTGCCGCAGCATGTCCCTAAAGGGACTTTGTGCCATAAAACTCCATTCAACCAACCAACCTATCAAATACTGATACTGTTTTTGGCAAACCCAAATGCATGGTTAAACTTTCTTATGTATCATTGAATAATTTTTCTCTGCTGGACTAAAAACTCTAGATGTAAAACAAATTGGTCTTTCAGAATTATCTTCTAACACTTTTGATAACACTGCCTCTAATGATAGTTTTAAAGTTTTACAGCTATCCAAGTGAATCAGAACTCTGTATGATATTTATTCTTTTTTAACATATCAAAGGCTTGTTGACATTTGATAGACCATTTAAAATCAACATCCTTTTGCAAGAAATCATACAACAGTTTCATTTTTTGGTGATAAATCTGGAATAAATTTTGAATAATAGTTAACCATCGCAGAAATTATTCAAACATCATTAGCCTTATGTGATATCATGAAACTTTAAAATTGCTTTAACTTTTATGTTATCTTTTTGCAATTCATTTTTACTAACAGTACACTGCTGTCCAAAAATAAAAGGGCAGTGACTGGATGCTTTCGCTTTTTACACGGTTTGTCAAATATCTACTGAAATGCATGACAAATTGTTCTTGAAATTCAAGGATGTAAAGCACATGTTTGACTTCAGGAACAGTAAAAACAGTATACTACAATTAAAAAATTAATATATTGAATATTTCATGAGATATGGGCATTTGTATGAAATAATTTATAACTGTGCATGCACAAACTATGTTACTTTATGTTACTTAGTATATTCATGGAAGAATTTAAAACTTATATTACTTTGGTGTTCAGAAATACAGCTATACATTTCTACTTGCATTTAGCACTCTGCTTAAATTATCCAGCCCTGTTAGCATTACTTGAGTCGAACAGAATTGTTTTTTGATATAGGAAACAATGATACACAACTTATTTTTGACTGCAAGTTGAAATTGTGCTGTCTAAAGTTTTTTTTTTTTTTTAATCATCGAAAGTTACTTTCAGTGGCATAACAGGATTGTACACATTTTTTTAATATCCTGTACACTACTTCTTGACTGTCATCAGTAGAAATAACATTTTGCACTCATCTTCCACTCCGTTAGACAAAAAATATTGTTCTAAATGTCCTATAAATATGTTCCAGTCATCATTTAAATTAAATTGACTGATATTTGCCACAAATAATGTATTTACCACAGTCACGTTCGTTGGATCCATTCTTGATATGCTGCACAGCAAAACAAAAATATCACAAGTTGCAGATCTGAAATAATATTATCAATCAGACGTTTTTCTGAAAAATAATGCTGCTTAATTAAAAAGTTTGCCCCGTCAAAAAATTTGGAATATATCTGCTAAAAATATTTAAATAAATCAGATGGATTTAAAAAGAGAAAAACAAACACAATGTTACATCATGACAGCATGTTTATTTCTAACTGAACAAAGAAGAATTCAGTTGCCAGAATCATGTAAGTAAATTACAGAAACAAAGAGTTGAGATAAAACATGAAGTTAGGTATACGTGGAGGTGATATAATACATTTACAAGCATACTAAATAGTACATATAGAAATCTATAGATCATATACAGGACTGCACATAAGAATTTGAAAACTTTATAGATTATAGAAGGTAAATGCTGAAATTGGGTTTTCATGTGTTATGCATTGTTTAGCTCACAGGATATCAAAGCCTGAGAGCTAATGTGCCTAGAGGTTCTGTATGTACATAACATGTACATGATAACTCTTGACAGAAATATCTGATTTGCTTCAAATTTCGTATATAGGTTCATTCTGATAAAGTGCTTCCCTGATTAGTTTTGGGAGTTTATTGGTTAAGTATAAAGGGAGGAAAGGGGGATAATCCTCTCTTAATTTATATAAATCTGTTTTTCATGCACAATTATCCAATTTACTTCAAATTTTGTATATAGGTTCATTCTGATAAGGCACTTCCCTGGTTAGGTATGGGGGTTCATTGGTTAAGTATAAAGTGGGGAACGGGGTACTAATCCCTATAATTCAGATAAATGGGTTTTTCATGCAAAATTATCTAATTTGCATCAAATTTGGTATATAGGTTTATTGTGATAAGGTGCTTCCCTGATTAGTTTTGGGGGTTCATTGGTTAAGTATAAAGGAGGGAATAGTGGGCTAATCCACTTCCTTAATTTAGCTAAATAGGTATTTCATGCAGAATTATCCAGTTTGCTTCAAATTTGGTATACAGGTTTATTGTCGATTCATTTATTTTTTGAGGGGCATTATTCTTTGAAATGGGAGTATAATATACAATTAGTGTGAATAGCCTATGAGCTCATTTCCATCCGTTTAAATGGCCCCTTTTCTTTTTATTTAAATGTTTACTTTGGTATTGTTTACTTTTACCTTATTAAATGGCAAGATTTTGTTACTGTTTTCTGAAGGGTTTGAAAAGTGTTTCATAATCAATGCTTCATGCAATATTTTTATTTCCTGTTCAGAAACATATATGTTATCAAATTTTAAGAGTTTATACCTTGATAGACGAGGGCAAATGATTTATGCGTCAAAAAACACGTTTCATAATGCTGTTTCGATTGCTGCTTATTTAGATTTTTTATTTTCATTAATACACTAATGACGTGGTTTCCTGGTTAGGGGTAAATTTAATGTTTTCTCAATAGTGTTATAAACAGCTTTCTAATTAATTGATTAGCGCTAGATTTGGTTTTAACAAAAATATTATTCTGTGTTAAATAACATATTGAAATTTTTCTGTCATAATTTATTTTATTTTATTTTAAACTAGCAAAACCTGCGGCTTTGCTCGCGTAATTGTTGAAATATGCCATTTGGTTTTTGTGTGCCTATTTTAATTAGAAAAAAATGTATTGCTACAGAAAGTCAAAAATTACTGAATAATCCTCATTTGGAGTAATCTCTATTCTTATACTGCATTAGGTGAAGATGAAACATAAATGAATGAGAAGAGCTAACATTAATTCCAAATAAATGGTAATTTAGAATGTATTTTGAAGGTTTTCCGTTCATTTCATTTTTCATTTGAAATTTAGTAATTTTTAGAAACCGCTCTTAGCAAGAATTTGTAGCTTAAATGTAGTCGCCATGCCAAATTCTAAGCTTATTCAAGCTTCTATAACAATTATATCATAGAAATCGCAATTTTAGAACGTATTTTGTTCCTGTACGCTTTTAAAAATATAAATGTTTTAAAACTGTTCTGTGGATGAATTTATGTCTCTGAAGTAAGAACCAAGTAAAATTTCAAGTTTCTATCCCTAACATTTTCAGATAGAAGGTTTTAGAATGCTTCCTGTTCATTCCACCCTTTAAATTTCTAATTTTTTAGAAATCGTTTTTAGAACTTTTTATTCACTTTCATCTTAAAAATAACCACAATGCTAAATTTCAAGATTCTAGCTCAGCAGTATCACAAAAATATTACTTTTTGAACATTTTTTGTCTCTGCACACTTTTAAATTTCGAATTTTTAGAAAAGTGTTCCCAGCCAGAACTTACATCTCTGAAGTAACAGCCATGCCAAATTTCTAGACTTAACAGTTCCAAATAAATGGCAATTTAGAATGTTTTTAGAACATTTTTCGCTCATTTCACCCTTTTAAATTTCGAATTAAAAAAAAAAAAAAGTTCTTAGTGAGCATTTACATCAAAAATGTAATACCATGCCATATACCAGGCTTCTAAACCATAGACAATGGTATGACATAAACAGCATATTTGACCTTTTTATACTCCTTCACCCTTTTGAATTTCGAATTTTTTGGAAACTGTTCTAAGTGAACAATTGCTTCTTAAAAGTAGCAGCCATGTCAAACTTCCAGTATCCTCCTTAACAATTTCATAGAAAGAAATCATAATTGTAAATGTTTTTCGAACACTTTCCGCTCAGTTTACATTTTAAAATTTCGAATTTTTTTAGAAACCATTCTTAGAATGCATTTTGATCTTAAATGCAAAAGACCTACTAAATTTCAAGTTTCTAGTCCTTTCAAGTATCACAAAAATCGCAATTTAGAATGTTTTTTTACTTCTAAACCCTTTTAAATTTCGATTAAACAGAAAAAAAAAAGAAACAGTGTTGTAGTCTGTGCATTTGTGTCTTAAAAATAGCAGTCATGTCAGATTTCAAGTTTCTATCTTTAACAATTTCATAGAAATCATAATTTAGAACTTTTTACCATGTAGCACAAAGATATTGGCCAATATCAAAATGTGATATCGGCCAATATCAAAAATTAATATTGGTAAACGTTAAATAACCCCCCCCCCCCCCAAAAAAAAAAAAAAAAAAAAAAAAATGAATATTAGTTTTTGACACCTGTGAATGTTTGCCATTATTTTCCAACATCTCTGAATATTATTTTTTTACATTAAGTGATATATTTTTCTGTCACTGCTGAATATCATCATTTGATATTGTGCGATATATTTTTCTAACATTCCTGAATAACATTTTTGGATATTAATTCATTATATTATTATACATTATAGAATAATAATATCTTTAGATATCGAACAATCTTTTTTTCGCACCCCAGATGTGGTGGACAGAAATCCCTCATTGTAAAACGAGAAATCTCTGCACAATGGAAGTCTACTCTCATAATTTAACAAGAGAAAGTAAAACTGTGGTACCGTATTTTTCGGCCTATAAACCACGCTACAAAAAATTTTAATAAAATGCTACTTTCTTGATCTCGGAATATATTAGAGTTGCCAAAGAGTCGCTGATTCGACTCCGAAGCTTGACTCCTTCTAAGTAAGTCGAAATCAAAGTCACCACTGCTAGAAAAAGCTACCTCGACTCTAAATGAAGAATCCAGTTCAACACAGTATTTGACTTTGAGAGTCGGGAGTCGAGAGTTTAACACAGAGTTGGATTTCGACTCTTTGATATTTCGACTCCTCGACTGTGTATCGAGGTTGATATTAGGAGTTTGTATTAGATTGGTTGATGTTAGGGAGGATGTTTGTATAAAATAGAAGGGGCGGGGCGAAGTGTTTGTAAATGATTATTTGAATTTGCAGTATGCTGAACAAGCTCTTCTTATGTGTGGATTTTTCTAAAAAAGAGGAAGTAAGATTAAATAGTGGAATGTTTTCAAGTTCTTTTGTATCATGTAATTAACAACAACAACAACAAATAAAGGGAAAAAATAAAAATAAAAGGAAAAAATAAAAAAAAGGAAAGAACAGATATTAAGTTGTAAATTAGTAACAGGCTATTATAATTATGTTCTGTTACTGAATTTATTTTATAATCGATGTGTTTAAAAAAATGCATATCCTTTATTTGATTTGCATATATATACCGGGTGTCCCACAAATGACTGATGGATTTTAAAAATTAATAACTTGCAAACGGTGACAGATATTTAAAAAATTCTTGCAGTAGGGTTATGTATGATGTCAGGAGTTTTTATACTGTGATTCTTGATTTTAGTTCAAGTTTCAAACAATAGATGGCGCTGACAGCGTTTGGCGATCACCCGAAGCCGAAACTGACGTCACTCAGCATTGATCGAGGCTAACGAAACAGACAGGCTACCGCGGTGCATTCCACTTATCTTTTTTTACAGACCGCTAGAGTGACGTGATGCTCTTTTCGTACACCTGCATTGGTGGATTCGAGCAACACGTGACTCCCGCGGTCTGTAAAAAAAGATACGCGTAAAGCACCGCGGTAGCCTTTCTTTTTCGTTAGCCTCGGCATTGATGCACGGCAAGGAGATTAAGGCTATGGAGTGGGTCTCATTCGCCAGTACAATCTGGCTCTTAGGTCCCGATTCTGAACTCATTCTATATGATTTCAATGGAATGCGTTGTTTCCATGGAAACAACAAATTCTTCATAGTGGAATACAGCGTTCAGAACTGGGCATGAATTTAACAAGGAGTATTCGAGTTTGCAGACGATTTTACATATATCAAGTTTTATTTTCCAGGATTAAATTACTTTTTATGTTTTGACAAAAGAATATTTTATGCATCGTATTTTTAAACTAGGTAAAGAGTTTTAGAATATTTTGTTGTTAAAAATTTCATAACTTTTCTTACATTTTAAGAAATTTTAGATCTTTTGAGGAAGTCGTTCGTCAGTAGGTTTTTATGAATGTTGAAAAATAATCGTGAAAATGGTTAATTATATAGCAGTTCAAAATAACTATCTAAAAATAAATATTAGAAATTGCCTTGTGTAACCCTTTTGAATAGGAGTATTGTATCGTTGCATTTAAATTAAAAAAAAATAATTGCCAGTTAATTAAAATTTTGTTTGACAGTTTGATATTAAAATATTGTATACATGCCACTTCATCTTGATCTATACTAATATTATAAAGTAGTAAAGATTGTTTGTTTGTAGGGGGCAATCTCTGGAACTACTGGAGCGATTTCAAATGTGATGGTGTCAAATTGATGATGACAATCCCTGCTCCAACATAGGCTATATTTTATGTCGGTGCCACTAACCCCAGGGGGGTGCAGGAGCGAAAAACGTTCTAAAATTTCGATTTTTCTATACTGAAGGAGCTAGAAACACGAAATTTGGCATGGTAGTTACTTATAAGATGTAAATGCTCTCTAAGAATAATTAAAAAAACAAATCGAAATTTAAAAGGGTGAAATGAGCGAAAAGCGTTCTAAAATCATCCTAAATTACAATTTCTATGGAATCTCTGGAACTACAGAACCGTTTTCAAAATTGATGGTGGCAAATTGATGGTAACAGTCGCTATTGTAACATAGGCTATATTTTATGTCGGTGCCACTACCACAAGGGGGGTGCAAGAGCGAAAACGTTCTAAAATTTCTATTTTTTTTATACTGAAGGAACTAGAAACTTGAAATTTGGCATGGTAGTAATTTATAAGATGTAAATGCTCTCTAAAAACGAAAAAAAAAAGTCGAAAGTTAAAAGGGTGAAATGAACGAAAAGTGTTCTAAAGACATTCTAAATTACAATTTCTGTGGAATCTCTAGAACTACCAAACCGATTTCAAAAGCGATGGTGGCAAATTGATGGTCACAGTCCCTGCTGTAACATAGGCTATATTTTATGTCGGTGCCACTAACCCCAGGGGGGTGCGGAAGCAAAAAAACGTTCTAAAATTGCATTTTTTTTATACTGAAGGAGCTAGAAATTTTAAATTTGGTATTGTAGTTACTTATAAGATCTAAATGCTCTCTAAGAATAATTAAAAAAAAAACAAATCGAAATTTAAAAGGGTGAAATGAGCAAAAAGCGTTCTAAAATCATCCTAAATTACAATTTCTATGGAATCTCCGGAACTACAGAACCGCTTTCAAAATTGATGGTGGCAAATTGATGGTGCCAATCCATGCTCCATCATCTTCTTTAATAAAAAGTTATGCGTTGCTGACGACTAGGTTTTTCGATAATCTTTGCCACAGATTAATCTCGGAAAATGAAACATTTGAAGTTACTGAAAAAAATAAAAGCTTGAAAAGTATTTGTCAGAAAATTGTTAGAGAAACTGCGTTTGAAATGTAAAAAATTGTATTTTTCTTGGTATAAATTTCAAATCTAATGATTATGCCTTTTTTCAAATATGGAATTTGAAAAATTACCAAATTTCACAGTGGAGTACCATTGCGAAAACTTCAGGCGTAAAAAGGTAATGATAAGGGCGACGTGTCCTGACGTGTATATTGGCTATGGCACGAGTCACAAATTATAGTAGCCTTATTATTCTGTTAAAATATAAAAGTGAATTATGAAATTTCAATATTTTGTTTGATTAAATGTTCGTTAAGAGAAATTGACAAGCGTAGCGGGCGTAGCTCGCTAGTGTTTGATAAAATAAAACTAGTAAATATCTACATCCATTTTAAATTCTAAATATGTGTTAAAAGAATTCTTGGAGTTTGAATTTTTATACTTTGGCAACTCTTTCTACACACAATGCTAATATGCATATATTTTTTAATAATAAAGATATCAATTATATCTAATGTGATAAACTAAGTTCAAATTAAATTTTACAAGACTCTAAAACTTAATAGTACTTAAATTATTGAAAGCAATAAACAAATTTTTATTGAAATTTTTATCTTGACATAAATTAAGACAGTATTTCCAATCGAACTTTTTGCTGGAATGCAATTGTAATTCTAATAGTTTTCCGTTTATATATATTTTAAAAAAATACATGAATTGTAATAATCAGGTCTTGGCAAATGCGGTCGCCACTGGAAACTAATATTTTTTACTCGACGACCAAGATTTTTAATATGTAGGTTTTTGCAGTGTTAATGAAAGATCAAAGTGTAAAAGGCATTTGCCATCTCATGCACAGAAAACGACATTCTTTGCTGCTCTAGCCAGCTAGCATGTCATGTCATGTGATTAGAATGTGGGGAGAGGGTGGGTCGTTGTTACGTGTTGTTTACCGATGTTTTTTGCAAGAGGGTTCGGTTTACAGTTTTTCAGAGAAATTTGGTAGTAGTGGTCCGGAGGGAGGGTATTGAGAGAGAATTTTTAATATTACAATAATCACTTTATTTACTGAAGAATATTTTATAATTATATGTGTTTAGTGTTTGAATTATCATCTATAGTAAATGGAAAAACAAATTCCACAGCACTTCAGAAGGATTTTTTTTTTGGTGGGGGAAGGTATTTATCCTTAGCGATTTGATTGTTGTATTAAATATAAATCCTTAGATTGTTATAGCAAAATAAGCCTCCTCCACAGCCAGTTGCAAATTCATATTACATCATACTCTACTCCAGAACAGTAGAGGTGGTTTATTTTAGCAATGCATAGAATAGATGAGGGTAAAGATACGCACTTTTCATAAATTTCAATTTTTGATGAACACATTAGTCTAAACTTATGTGACGACCGATTAAAATGTTACATTACATTTTCTCACCAATTTACAAATGTAGTTCACATTTTCGCCGGAATATAGGAAAAATAAAAGCCGGTAAAAAATGTTGCAAGGACTGTTGCAAAAAATTAAACAACGATGTTTTCAAAATAACCACCATTTGCAGCAACAACGTGGCGCAGTCTGAGACAAAAATGTCCAGATACCAGTGAAAACATGTCAGTTGGAATTGTCTCACATGCAGTATAGATATGTTGTTTCAGTTCCGCAATTGTTTTTGGAGTTTGACGGTATACCAGGTCTTTCAGGTACCCCCAAAGAAAAAAGTCACATGGCGTCAAATCCGGAGAAGAAGGAGGCCATGCCATGCCACTTCCCGTATGCATGTCGTAATGCAAGGCAATTACACGATCATTGAAATGCTCGGTGAGGAAATCGAATATTGCAGGCGTTCGATGTGGACGAGCACCATCTTGCATGAACCATGAGGCGTCCGATTGGTCCTCCAAACCATTATGAACTGCCACAAATTCATTCAGAATTTCAAGATATTGTGCAGCATTCATAGTTTGCTCTCGAAAAAATGGGCCAATTAATCCTTTGGAGGATATCGCGGCCCAGACCATTAGTTTTTGCGGATGCAGGGATGACGGCACCGCAACATGAGGATTTTCGGTTCCCCAAATGCGCGAGTTCTGCTTGTTGACATAGCCATCGAGGTGAAAATATGCCTCGTCAGAGAACCATATATTTCTAATATCGATTTTATCCTCATCCAAAAGCTGCAGCATGGTGTTCGCAAAATTCCAGCGTGCAAGAATGGCATCCTCACTCAGGGGTTGGCGAGTCTGGATCTTGTACGGGAACACGTGAAGCCTGTGGCGCATGATACGGTGCGTGGTCATTCTTCGGAGTCCTGCACGAGCTGCAACACGGCGAACGGAAGTCAGGGGCTGCTGTACGATGACCTGCTGTACGGCTTCAGCATTCGATACTGTAACTGCAACGTGACGTCGGCCGACATTTCCAATACGGTCATCATTGACGTTCCCCGTTCGTTGAAATTTTTCGAACAAAGTCTTTATAGTATTGTCTGACGGACCGTTTCGAATATTAAATTTCCTTTCAAAACAGCGCCTCGTTTGAACACAGCTGTGTTCCAGGCGGTGATACTCCAAAACAAGAAATATCCTATGTTCCAATGAATAAACCATTTTCAATAACGTATATGTTCGATCACGGACTTGAAATTACTCAGTTCTATTGTTCGTGATTTGTAAACTACTCAAATACTCTTTACAAGACTTTGAAACACTGCAACCATATTTATTTAATGGATAAATTCTCAATTAACTTTCTAAAAAGTAGAAAAAACAAACTAACTCAATCAATAAAAGAACAGTCATATCAAAAACAACATTTATTATCCGAAAACTAAAAACAAAACAGTTGCCACACAGAGTTAACAAAAACATATTGACAGTTTCTAAAATGTGACAACCATGGCAACCAAATTTAACAACCATGGAGTTAAAATACTTACTATTGCAAATAGTAGAAAACTCGTAATATAATAATGGAATATGCAATAGTATACCCTTTCAAAAGTACTCACCAGCAGATTGCGTAGGAAAATAACGAATAAAGATGTGTCGGACTTACTTTCTGTGCAACTAACTCTCACATACCTGCATTGCCATCATTTCACGAAATTTTTACTAAATTTGCAAATTGGTTGGATAAAATTCTCATAAATACTCATAAATGTAAAATCGTCTGCAAACTCGAATACTCCTTGTTAAATTCATGTCCAGTTCTGAACGCTGTATTCCACTATGAAGAATTTGTTGTTTCCATGGAAACAACGCATTCCATTGAAATCATATCGAATGAGTTCAGAATCGGGACCTAAGAGCCAGATTGTACTGGCGAATGAGACCCACTCCATAGCCTTAATCTCCTTGCCGTGCATCAATGCTGAGTGACGTCAGTTTCGGCTTCGGGTGATCGCCAACCGCTGTCAGCGCCATCTATTGTTTGAAACTTGAACTAAAATCAAGAATCACAGTATAAAAACTCCTGACATCATACATAACCCTACTGCAAGAATTTTTTAAATATCTGTCACCGTTTGCAAGTTATTAATTTTTAAAATCCATCAGTCATTTGTGGGACACCCGGTATATTAAATCCTTTTCATAAACATAAATATTCACAGATAATTAAAAAATATATATACATAATGTTTAAAAAGTTTAACCAATCGATTGTTTTTAATGTTTCATAATTGAAAATAGATTCGAAAGTTATTTTCAGAATTCTACTTTCCCGTTACCCCGGTAAGGGAGGTGTAAAACCGTATCTCAGGATCTGTACTTGTTTCAGAAATTAAATTTTGAAAGGAGGTGAATCGCAAAACATAGAAACCACATATGAAGATTTAAAAAAAAACTTTGGCCCTCTTGCCCATAATGTGGGAATGTGTGTTTGAGGGGGATGGAATGCGCAGAAACGCATTTCACCAGGAAACCTCGCCGTTAGTGTAATAACGAAAAATCTAAATAAGCAGTAACTGAAGGAACATTGTGAAACATGTTTTTTGACGCCTAAATCATTTGCTCTCGTCTCCCCGTTATCGAGTTGTGAAGTCTTAAAATTTTGTAATTTATTGATTTAAAAGGATAGAAGGAGGAGTCCTTACGTTTTCAACATAACAACATCATCGAACTCCAGTCACATTGCCAGTTAAGTGCGCAGCAATACTCTCACATGATTCGGTATGCTTGGTACAGGTCCAGGATAGTGCGAACTGAGCCACTTCCATTTAAAATGCCCTGGCAATTTTGGTTTTCACAGGAGGTAGACCATTGTAATCATTGCACTAGAATTAAGTTCATGAAATGTTCATGGTGCCACAATTTTCTATGCTTCAATCATTTTTGGATCAGTAACATATTTGTCAATAGCATTTTTTTGCGGGCTCCTTTTATTTTTATATTACTATATCTAAATATGTTTTGTACTTTATATTTATGATTTATATATATATTTATTACATATTTATATATATTTTTTTTATATATATGATTATTAAAATTTCTGAATCGAACCACGCCTTTCCCCCCTAAATTAAAAAATAAATTACCAAATTTTAAGAGTTTATATCTCGATAACGGGGAGACGAGGGCAAATGATTTATGTGTTAAAATACACATTTCACTATACTTTTTCGATTGCTGCTTACTTAGATTTTTTTTCATTATTACACCATGGCGTGGTTTCCTGGTCTGGTCAGGATCTGTCGCGGCCTTCGAGATTAAATTTTTCAAGATGCTCAGTGTCAGAATATAAACATAAAATATGGATGAAATTTTCCAACTCGTTCCCCTTACCTCCCGCCAAGGGAAGGGGGTCGTAAAATGTTTTTATTTCTACACTGAGAATATTTCAAATTTTATCGAATCTGGGAAAGAAATTCATCTTGCACACCTGTTAGAAAAATTCACAATCACGATCAGATGATTTTTTTCTTTCATTTTTTTTTATATTTTTTTCTTTCAATTTTTTTTTATATTTTTAGAACACATTTTATTTCCATTTACGGAATGTGACAAGAGTCCTTCTTATGTTATTTTTTTGCGAATTTCTGTTTTAAAAGAACATGATCTGTATTGAATTTATTTTTAAATTATTAAGCAGCAACCGAAAGAGCATAGTGAAACATGTTTTTTGACGCATAAATCATTTGTCCTCTTCTCCCCGTTATCGAGATGTGAAGTCTTAAAATTTGGTAAATTATTGATTTAATAGGATAGAAGAAGGAGTCATTACGTATTCAACGTAACAACATCATCAAACTCCAGTCACTTGTTGATTTCCAGCTTACTGCACGGCAATACTCTGACATAATTCGGTATGCTTGGTACAAGTCCAAGTTAGTGCAAACTGGGCCACTTCCATTTGAAGCGCCCTGGCAATTTTGGTTTTGGCAGGAGGTAAACCATTGTAAGCGTTGCACTAGAATTCAGTTCATGAAATGTTCTTGGTGCCACAACTTTCTATGCTTCAATCATTTTTTGGATCAGTAACATATTTGTCAATAGCATTTTTTTGCGGGCTCCTTTTATTTTTATATTACTATATCTAAATATGTTTTGTATTTTATATTTATGATTTATATATATATTTATTACATATTTATATATATTTTTTATATATATATGATTATTAAAATTTCTGAATCGAACCACGCCTTTCCCCCCTAAATAAAAAAATAAATTACCAAATTTTAAGAGTTTATATCTCGATAACGAGGAGACGAGGGCAAATGATTTATGTGTAAAAAAAAAACACATTTCATTGTGCTCTTCGATTGCTGCTTACTTAGATTTTTTCATTATTACACTATGGCGTGGTTTCCTGGTCTGGTCAGGATCTGTCGCGGCCTTCAAGATTAATTTTTTCAATATGCTCAGTGTCAGAATATAAACATAAAATACGGATGATTTTTTCCAACTCGTTCCCTTTACTTTCCCCCCAGGGAGGGGGATAGTAAAATGTTTTTATTTCTACACTGAGAATATTTGAAATTTTATCGAATCTGGGAAAGAAATTCATCTTGCACACCTGTTAGAAAAATTCGCAATCACGATCAGATGATTTTTTCTTTCCTTTTTTTTAATTTTTTCGAACACATTTTATTTCCATTTATGGAATGTTACAAGTGTCCTTTTTATGCTCTGTTTTTGCGAATCTCTGATTTAAAAGAACATGATCTGTATTGAATATAGTTATGTTAAATGTGAGAAAGGTGTTGGTGATTAAAAAGTATATATTTGGTAGTTTTTATTAGTTGCAAATGATATTACTCCATGATAAATATTATTTTGAATTACTTTCCATAAACCATTTACCCATAAATCATTTACCCTAGAATTAAGTTCATGAAATGTTCTTGGTGCCACAATTTTCTATGCGGCAATCATTTTTTGGTTCAGTAACATATTTGTCAATAGCATTTTTTTGCGAGCTTCTTTTATTTTTATATAACTATATCTAAATATGTTTTGTATTTTATATTAATCTGATTATTAAAATTTCTGAATCGAACCACGCCTTTTCCCTTAAATTAAACAAATAAATTACCAAATTTAAGAGTTTATATCTCGATAACGGGGAGACGAGGGCAAATGATTTATGTGTTAAAATACACATTTCACTATACTCTTTCGATTGCTGCTTACTTAAATTTTTTTTCATTATTACACTATGGCGTGGTTTCCTGGTCTGGTCAGGATCTGTCGCGGCCTTCGAGATTAAATTTTTCAAGATGCTCAGTGTCAGAATATAAACATAAAATACGGATGATTTTTTCCAACTCGTTCCCTTTACTTTCCCCCCAGGGAGGGGGATAGTAAAATGTTTTTATTTCTACACTGAGAATATTTGAAAATTTATCAAATCTGGAAAAGATATTCATCTTGCACACCTGTCAGAAAAATTCGCAATCACGATCACATGATTTTTACTTTCTTTCTTTCTTTTTTTTTAGAACATATTCTATTTCCATTTATGGAATGTGACAAGAGTTCTTCTTATGCCCTGTTTTTGCGAATCTCTGGTTTAAAAGAACATCATCTGTATTGAATTTATTTATGTTAAATGTGAGAAAAGTTGTTGGAGCTTAAAAAGTATATATTTGGTAGTTTTTATTAGTTGCAAATGATATTACTCCATGATAAATATTATTTTGAATTACTTTCCAACCAACCAACTAACCTTACTCCCTCTGGTGGGTAGATTCAGACACGAATCTGCAAAAAGTTTCAAAATGCCCACCTATAGTACACAGGTCTTTGCTGTACTTATCTATACATTCCATGGTAGTGGAATTGTGTAGTTGTCTCTAACAAGTCAACGGGGAGGACTTATTGCCGTGTAGGCGCTCACCCGGTATTTAAATCTTGCAAGTTATTCACTGAACACAGTCAGTTGATTCATTTTTATTTTATGAATAAATCCTTACTTAATTATACTGGTATGAAATGAATATATTTATACTATTTAAATTCTGTGTTTTGAGCGGCTCGTACGAGTCAAAAACTTTCGACTTTGTTCCAACATGCCTTCTTTTCATGTATTAGAAGTGTTTCTGTTTTTTCTTTCTTCCTTTTTTTAAATTTAATGAACAATAGACTTCAATTTAATGAGGAGAATCTGTCTCAAAATTACTTTCGCTGAAATTTCAATTGTTAAATGTATCGTGAAGTTTGAAATGAACGTGCTAGTAAATGGAAATTACCTTCCATCTCCAGATTGACATACAGCAGCAAAACACATTGTAATAATAAAATGAGAGAAATACCTATTTTCTCAGTACAACGAGATTTATACGTCATCTTGCTATCTCATCTCTATAGTATTTTCTGTAGTTCTTGCTATCGGTAATAATATTAATTAGCATAATTTTATTTAAAAAATATATAGCATAGTTCGTCTTTTAATTAATTTATATATATTTTTTAATATTCTTTTATTTCAATTATTATTATTATTATTATTTTAATCAGATTATAAAACTGAATTTTGATTTCATCAAATCGAGTAAACAATATAAAAAATGCAAATGTTCACATCGATATAAAAAAAAAGTAATAATTAGAGTTACAAGAAAAATTAGCCAGCTCTGCTCAGACACCGACGACCTACGCTCGCCAGCTACTAAAGTTTCTAAAAACACGTTAATTTGCTTCATTTTAAAAAGAAGGAAATAAAGGGCTGTAAATTTACCATGCTTCATGTAATTTACCAAAAAAAAAAAAAAAAAATGGAAGATAGAGAAATTAAGTTGTCCATTAGTAACAGGCTGTTATAATGGACTGATGTGTTCTGTTATTGAATTTATTTTATAATCGATGTGTTTTAAAAAATGCATATCCTTTATTTGATTTGCATATATATATACATTTATTTATTTATTTTAATTCCTTTTCATAAATATAAATATTCACAGATAATTTAAAAAATATATACATGGTGTTTAAAAAGTTTAACGAATCGATTGTTTTAAATGTTTCATAATTGAAAATAGATTCAGAAAGTTAATTTTCAGACTTCTATTTTCTTGTTACCTCGTTAGGGGAGGTGTAAAACCTTATCTCAGGATCTGTGATTGTTTTAGAAAATAAATTTTGAAAGGAGGTGATTCACAAAATATAGAAACCAGATATGAAGAAATTTTTATTAAACTTAGGCCTTCTTGCCTTCAATGTGGATATGTGTGTTTGAGAGGAGGGGAGGGGGGGGGGGGGCGCAAAAATGCATTTCACCAGGAAACCACGCCGTTAGTGTAATAATGAAAAAAATCTAAATAAGCAGCAACCAAAGGAGCATAGTGAATTATGTTTTTTGACGCATAAATCATTTACCCTCGTCTCCCCGTTATCGAGATGTGAAGTCTTAAAATTTTGTAATTTAGTGATTTAATAGGATGGAAGGAAGAGTCATTACGTTTTCAACGTAACAACATCATCGAACTTCAGTCACATTTCCAGTTAAGTGCGCAGTAATACTTTCACATGATTCGGTATGCTTGGTACAGGTCCAGGTTAGTGCGAACTGAGCCACTTCCATTTGAAATGCCCTGGCAATTTTGGTTTTCAAAGGAGGTAGACCATTCTAAACATTGCACTAGAATTAAGTTCATGAAATGTTCTTGGTGCCACAATTTTCTATGCTGCAATCATTTTTTGGTTCAGTAACATATTTGTCAATAGCATTTTTTTGCGAGCTTCTTTTATTTTTATATAACTATATCTAAATATGTTTGGTATTTTATATTAATCTGATTATTAAAATTTCTGAATCGAATCACGCCTTTTCCCCTAAATTAAACAAATAAATTACCAAATTTAAGAGTTTATATCTCGATAACAGGGAGACGAGGGCAAATGATTTATGTGTTAAAATACACATTTCACTATACTTTTTCGATTGCTGCTTACTTGGATTTTTTTTTTTCATTATTACACCATGGCGTGGTTTCCTGGTCTGGTCAGGATCTGTCGCGGCCTTCGAGATTAAATTTTTCAAGATGCTCAGTGTCAGAATATAAACATAAAATACGGATGATTTTTTCCAACTCGTTCCCTTTACTTTCCCCCCAGGGAGGGGGATAGTAAAATGTTTTTATTTCTACACTGAGAATATTTGAAATTTTATCGAATCTGGGAAAGATCTTGCACACCTGTTAGAAAAATTCGCAATCACGATCAGATGATTTTTTCTTTCCTTTTTTTTTTAATTTTTTCGAACACATTTTATTTCCATTTATGGAATGTTACAAGTGTCCTTTTTATGCTCTGTTTTTGCGAATCTCTGATTTAAAAGAACATGATCTGTATTGAATATATTTATGTTAAATGTGAGAAAGGTGTTAGTGATTAAAAGGTATATATTCGGTAGTTTTTATTAGTTTCAGAAGATATTACTCCATGATAAAGGGGCCATTTTCAAAATTCACTTACATATGCTGTCCCAAAGGAAAAAGAAGAAAATTCAAACATACATTAATATTTAATGTTTAATTGTAGCTACGCATTATATAAAGAAGACTATATTAAATATTTCTAGCATTCAAAATTTTAAAAAATCAATAAAAATTCTTGAGATATAAATTAGTATAAATGGATTAGTGTCAAATCCTTTACCAAATGTCAAGTCCGTTACCATACAAAATTACTGAAAATAGTCACTGTTAAATTTTTTTAAAGGTTAAAAAATCAACTTATATTGAATTGACTTATGTCCCTAAATTTCACAACATGATACTTAACAATAATACTTAAATTAAATTGAAATGAGAGATTTTTATAACCACATAGAAATTTATACAGAACTTTCTCTAATAATAACAATATATATATATGTAAATTATTGAATTTTAATCAAATTATATCTCTATTTTGCAGTTGAAAGAAAAATAACAATAGAATGGTGAAAAAACGATATTAATATTAAAATATATTAAAAAAAATATGCGGTAACGGACTTGACACTAATCCATTTATACTAATTTATATCTCAACAATTTTTATTGATTTTTCTTAATTTTTAATGCTAGAAATATTTAATATAGTCTTCTTTATATAATGCATAGCTCAAATTAAACATCAATGTATGTTTGAATTTTCTTTTTTCTCTGGGACAGCATACGTAAGCAAATTTTGAGAATGGCTCAAATATTATTTTGAATTACTTTCCAAAGAGCCTAATAACCCTACTTCCTCAGGTGAGTAGATTCAGGCATGAATTTGCAAAATGAATTTAAAAAACCCACCACTAGTACAAATGTCTCTGCTTTACTATGTATACATTCCGTGGCAGCGAATGAGTGTAGCTAACTCTAGCAATTCAACGGGGAGGACTTATTGCCGTGTAGGCGCTCCCCCGGTGTTTTAATCTTTTCTTGGTATGATACTAACACTGCTTCTTGATTCATTTTTATTTTATTAATAATCTCTTATTTAATTTTACTGGTGTGGAATGAATATGTTTATACTGTTTGAATTTTGTGTTTCGAGTGGTACGTATCAATCAAAAACTTTCAAATTCGATCCCACATGCCACCTTTTCACGTATTAGAAGTGTTTCTAGTTTTTCTTTCTTGTTTTTTTTTAATTTAATGAACAATAGACTTCGATTTAATGAGGAGAATCTGTCTCAAAATTACTTTCCCTGAAATTCCCATTGTTAAATGTATCGTGAAGTTTGAAATGAACGTGGTAATAAATGAAAATATTCTTCCATCTCTAGATTGACATATAGCATAAATCATTTGCTCTCGTCTCCCCGTTATCGAGATGGGAAGTCTTAAAATTTTGTAATTTATTGATTTAATAGGATAGAAGGAGGAGTCATTACGTTTTCAACGTAACAACATCATCGAATTCCAGTCACTTGTCCATTTCCAATTAAGTGCGCAGTAATACTTTGACATGATTCGGTGTGCTTGGTACAAGTCCAGGTTAGTGCGAACTGGGCCACTTCCATTTAAAATACCCTGGTAATTTTGGTTTTCACAGGAGGTAGACCATTGTAATCATTGCACTAGAATTAAGTTCATGAAATGTTCTTGGTGTAACAATTTTCTATGCTTCAATCATTTTTTGGTTCAGTAACATATTTGTCAGTAGCATTTTTTTTTTTTTTTTGCGATATTCTTTAATTTTTATATTACTATATCTAAATATGTTTTGTATTCTAGATTTCCCTAGATTCTGAAGTCACATGTCTTGGGAAGAATACGTTAATTTTGATGTGCTGGCACTGTTTTATATGACAATAAACATGTAAAAAGAAATAGCAGATGGCAACAACAAAAGTGATTTTGCTCACATAAATGTTTACAAATTTATTGCAGAAATACATAAGCAGAAAAAGGCAAGGTTTACAGAGAGACAATGGAAATATTGTGTAGCTCCGCCCTAAATCCATCCTCTTTTTCCCTTTTTTAGTATTTTATATATATTTATATCTAAATATTTACGTGTGATATCCATCGCACAACTTGAAGCTAAATAAATGTATATGACATGATCCCCTATAAGGAATATTTAACACACACAAACATGTGTAAAAAAAAAAGAAAGCATTTCTGTCACAGAATGAAAGATGGGTATTGTTTTTACTTTTTAAGAATACATATTATAGATTTTTACACAATTTTTCACTGAAAAAAATTGTAAAAAAAAAAAAAAAAAAAAAAAAAAAAAAAACTACCAAATTGTAATTCTTTAGTACCCTTAAACATATTTTAAATTCATGAAATACAGGCAATGATTTTTAAGAAAAGAGGCTCTTTGCAATATTCAAAAATTAGACATTTTTATCAAATAATATTAATACAATTTACATCGGTACTCAAAATGTACCGCGGAGGCGATGTTTCGCCTTCTTTATATACCTAGATTTTCTGCACTGATACATTTTTTCTGAACTAATACGTATCATAATAACGATGGACAGAGTTTAAATGTGAAAAAAAAAAAAAAAAAAAAGCGAGGACGAAGTACAATCTTAACAAAAACATATTAATAGGTTTCTGACGTATAATTCGTAAATTAATACTGATAGCTAGATATTTTGGAAATTTTATTGTTCACTAAAGAGTAAATTTTTTGATAAAACAAAATCAGCAAATTATGTTAAAAGGCATGGATATGTTTTAAACATATTTCACGCTCTTATCCGACATCGCCCTTTATTATTCTCAGATAGTCCTGACTGTTGTAAACATCTTTTAAAATTATTTGCGATAAGAATCTGCCTATAATAATAATAATAATAATAATAATAATCCTGGAATATGGAAACAAAAAAAACTGGAATAAAATACCAATTTGCATGAATTTGGTAAAAATGCTCGCTATTGTTTTGACTAATAGTTAAAAGCTATGGAATACAATTTCTTTATAGGATCAAGTTGTTCAATTTTTAGCAGATCTTATAATCCAACGTTCATACATATTACACATAGTTTTACATACATCACACATAGCACTATACTTCCTTACGGGTATAATTATAACGAATTCTCCCTATGCACGTTATACGGGTATATCTAACAAAAGGAAATCGGATGATTTATTTGGTTTTACTTGAAAAATGATTTTTCTATTCTAATTCTAAGTAGCCAGATGACAAAATAAGCAGCGGCCTTAGCAAGAGCAATTAGAAACTGTTGGTTCAGGTGGTGATAATTTATCAGCCAAATAGGATTCCAAGAAACGAAAGGGATGTGCGAGAGATTACTATTTCGAAAGATCACCCCCCATTTCTCTTAATTAAAGAGTTGCTTGAACACAATTTCTCCAGTCCTTTTATTTCCTTCTCCCATGTTCCTTCATTACACACCTCACGTTTATCGAACTTTCTCACATTCATTCTCAGAAAAACACCGAAGACTAACAAAGATTCCCCTTTTCCCTAGATTTTGGAAAAGTACTCTCTATCTCTGAAAATTCCCTAGAAATAAGAAAGAATTCCCTAAATATACTTGAATTTCCCTAAATCTAAGGATTTTCCCCTAGATCTGAGAACATGTATGAGAACTTTGTAGCGGCTGCATAGAACTCTTCGAATCCGCTAGACGCCTTGACTCTAAGACTAAGAATAATAAAATAAACGAGGAGGGCCTGTAAAGGCGTCACTCGTTCTTTGAACTTATTGAAAAAAGAAAAAGGTATATCGTTAAAAAATATTTAAATTAGTTAAAAAATATTTAAATTAAATAAGGTATGTTTTAATAATTATAGTGGTGTGAGTACAATAAATATTTAATAGTGGTCCCGTACTTTAAGGGAACTTAAAGGTGTACAACAGCAGCCCATTATGTTCGTGTAATGAAGTTTAATGTAACTATTTTCATTTAACGTACATAGTAACACACAATAAAAATCTATTTAATTTACTGAAATTTGTTTTCATACTACAAATTTTTAAAGTTATTTGCCTGTAAAGGGTCACTCGTTCTTTGAACTTATGGAAGAAGACAGAAGGTGCGATTTTACAAAACATCACGTGTAGAGCGATTGGAGGCGGTGTCGAATAGTGATTGGCTGAAAGATGGTTACGTTGATATTGAGGGGAGGAGTTAAAGCGTATTAAATGAACAAGTATGTTAAAAGTTAACAAATTTTTGTGTCCGATCTAGTATAGTGGTTAAAGCATCAGGCTCGTAATTTTGATGCATCAAGTTGTGTCCTTGTTGATTTTTTTTTGCATTTTTAGAGTTTTGCTTTGATCTTTATTGAATTAGTTAATAAAGAATATTTATTAACAATGCTTCTTAAGCATTGATATAAAGATCAGTTAATCTTTATCAATTGCTCTGCAATATTTTATTCTCAATTTGATAATTAAATTTTAATTAAAATTAAGTTAAACATTATTAAATTATAAATTATAATTAAGGTAAATAAAAATTAAATTTTTATCACATACAATAAAATTTAATATCAGATAAATTTCAAGAATTAAATTTAATTTTAATTCATATACGCTATTTTTTAATAACTATACGAACATTTATTAAAATGCAAAAACTCCTAAACTTTCATTAAAAATATTTTTGTATTAGAACTTTAGTAACAGATGATTATCAAATTAGCAGAATTAATTAATTAAAGTTTTCATCTTTTAAAATTAAGCTTTATTCTTAAAAATCTCTATTAATTTACTAAAATTCTTTTTGCCAATTACTGGTTGATCTGCGGTGATAAAGTTGTGGAAGATTACCATATTTAATTTTTTTGTCTATTATTTTATTATTTAATTTTTAATTATTATTTATATTTAAATAAATATAATTAATATTAATTAATATTTTTATTTAAATACATACAATTAATATTAATAAGTATTATTATTTAAACATATAATTAATATAAATAAATATTATTTAAATATAGTAAAAATGAAGGAGATAAATCTATCTAACACTAGTAATAATAAATATAGTTATCATTATTTTAATTTTGTGGGGGAAAAAATTTTGAATGATTAATTGCTTATTTTAAAATCACAGCATGTCCTTTTTTATGTTATAATTAATTCCTGTTTAGTTCAATAACTGTGCTGGTCTAAAATTTCAAGATTATTATTCATTATGCATTAATTCAGTAATTTGGGTCTTCAGCAACCCCAGGGTTTAAAATTATATGGGGGGGGGGGGGGGTAGGTTTTACTTGAACATAACTGCATAAAATCTATGAAGTTCATTATTATAGCTCTCATTTTTAATAAAAAGTATTTTAATGCAATTTAATTTCAGAATTCATATTTATTCTTAATGTTGTATTTGTTTGGTAGATCTATCATATCTTAAAGGTTGTTATTTAAAAAAAAAGGGTTAGGTATCATTTTATTAAGATGTTCAAATCGCTTTAAAAATTGGTTTTACCCAAATATTAATGATTTTAAGAGCTATGCTTAGAAAACCTTTACTTATTCTGGATTTATCTCATATCTTAGATTTATTTTATATTTTTGTTTTAATGCTTCATTTTACGAACAGATGGCGCCACTACACAACGGCTTAGACGTTGCATGGATTTTAGGCGTTCGAGTGTAATTTGTATAGCTTTTTAAATTATTTAATTACTGAATGAGATTTTTTTTTTCAGTTAACTTTTGCCAAATTTTGCAAACATGCAATGTTTGCAAGTTTTTAATTGTAAAAAGAAAAAATTAATAAAGTATATTTCCAAAATTAAATGAATTTGTGTGGCAAATTTTGTATTTTACGCTGTCTTGACTTAAAGATATGAAAGAAATTGTTTAATAAACCTTTAAGTTCAGTAAAAAATTTAAAACTATATATATAAATTTGAAGTCTGCATTTCTTAAGTTTATATTGATTTTATGAAATAACAAACTATATAAAAATCTGAAAAATGCATTGCTTAAGTATATGTTGATTTTATGAAATAACACAGTTCAAAAAGTTTTTAACGACCTAGTAATTTTATTTTCGTTTATTAATTCAATTATGATGATTAAAAAAATAATAATAAACATTCAGAAAAGCTAACATTTATTTGCTGTGCTTTCAGTTTATTCTTGTGAAATAATGTTTAATATGTTGTTCTTTGTTAAATTCTATCTATAAAAACTATAAAAAAATGTAAACATGTAATCTTTATTTGAAAATTGGAAGTTATGGATTATAGATATTAAAGAATATAATAATTTATAAATGAAATATGTTTTACTTTATGTAAGGTTTGTTATGTATCAATAAATTAAGCTGGACGTATAGTTTTTTAACTTAAAAAATGTACACAAGCTACTACAAATTTAAATTAGTTTTCAATAACCTTTACAATTAAAATATCAGTTTTATTTTTCTTAAAAAAAAAAAAAAAAAAAAAAAAAAAAAAAAAAAAAAAAAAAACAGGAGTTGAATTAGGTAATGAGCTCTGAAAATACAAGAGCTAGAAGTATTTGATTTGCTGTTTCAAATTATACTTGTACATATGGATTGTTTTCTTTTAATTGGATTAAGTTAATATTATTTTGTTAGACAAGTTTAATATGTCCTAAGCATCATTAAAAATAAAGCAAACATGAATATACAAGCTCAGACGATCTTATGAATCTTCAACGAAATGAAAAATATCCTCTTCAAGCGCATTAAGCTCCTCCTACATCGTCTCAGGCAGTCGACCAATCAGTGTTCAACATCGCCTCCAATCGTTCTACGCATGATGGTTTGTAAAATCGCACAGAAGGTATGCTGTTAAAAAGTATTTAATTAAAATAAGATATGTTTTAATAATTATAGTGGTGTGAGTACAATAAATATTTAATAGTGGTCCCGTACTTTAAGGAAACTCAATGGTGTACAACACCAGCCCATTATGTTCGTGTAATGAAGTTTAATATAACTATTTTCATTTAACGTACATAGTAACACACAATAAAAATCTATTTAATTTACTGAAATTTGTTTTCATACTACAAATTTTTAAAGTTATTTGCCTGTAAAGGCGTCACTCGTTCTTTGAACTTATGGAAAAAGACAGAAGGTAAGCTGTTAAAAAGTATTTAATTAAAATAAGATATGTTTTAATAATTATAGTGGTGTGAGTACAATAAATATTTAATAGTGGTCCCGTACTTTAAGGAAACTCAATGGTGTACAACAGCAGCCCATTATGTTCGTGTAATGAAGTTTAATATAACTATTTTCATTTAGCATACATAGTAACACGCATCTATTTAATTTACTGAAGTTTGTTTGTATACTACAAATTTAAAGTTATTTTTTATCCATAAGGCACAATTTGGTTACGTCGTGCTGTACTATATCTGGTACACAATCGTTTAAAAAACTACAAACTCTCATAGTATAAACATAAAATCACAACGTACAAATGGTACATGCTAGATATTTTTAGCATGTGTACTTGAAATCAACTATACAAAGTTAGTTTAAAACACCCACTTCTATAATTCTAA
The DNA here is from genome assembly GCA_963931845.1 of Maratus michaelseni. Taxonomy (NCBI): domain Eukaryota; kingdom Metazoa; phylum Arthropoda; class Arachnida; order Araneae; family Salticidae; genus Maratus; species Maratus michaelseni. Next base: position 292,362,464 of record OZ007597.1, read on the forward strand.
GGAGTAAATTTAATGTTTTTTCAATAGTTTTATGAGCAGATTTCTAATCAATTGATTGGCGCTAGATTCGGTTTTAACAAAATATTATTCTGTGTTAAATAACATATTAAAATTTTTCAGTAATAATTTATTTTATTTTATTATTAACTAGCAAAACCCGCGGCTTTGCTCGCGTGATTGTTGAAATATGCCAATTGGTATTTGTGTGCCTATCTTCACTAGAAAAAATTTTACTGCCACAGATAATTAAAAAATTGCTAAATAAGCCGCATTTTGAGTAATCACCATTCTTATACTACATTAGGTGAACATGAGACATAAACGAATCAGAAGAGCTAACATTAATTTCGAATAAATGGTAATTTAGAATGTAATTTGAAGGTTTTCCGTTCATTTCATTTTTCATTTGAAATTGAGTAATTTTTAAAAACCGCTCTTAGCCAGAATTTACATCTTAAATGTGATCGCAATGCCAAATTCTAAACTTATTCAAGCTTCTATAACAACTGCATCACAGAAATCGCAATTTTAGAACGTATTTTGTCCTTGCGCACTTTAAAAAATTTAATTTTTTAAAAACTGTCCTGTGGATGAATTTATGTCCCTGAAGTAAGAACCAGTTAAAATTTCAAGTTTCTATCCCTAACAATTTAAGGTAGAAGGTTTTTGGAATGCTTCCTGCTCATCCCACCCTTTAAATTTCGTATTTTTTAAAAATCGTTTTTAGAATTTTTTTTTCACTTTCATCTTAAAAATAACCACCATGTATTTTAAGATTCTAGCACATCAGCATCACAAAAATAGTAAGTTTAGAACATTTTTTTGCCTTTGCATATTTATTAATTTCGAATTTTTAGAAAAGTGTTCCGAGGCAGAACTTACATCTCCGAAGTAAGAGCCATGCCAAATTTCTAGGTTTAAAAGTTCCAAATAAATGGCAATTTAGAACGATTTTAAAACATTTTTCGCTCATTTCACCCTTTTAAATTTCGATTTTTTTTAAAAAGTTCTTAGTGAGCATTTACATCTTAAATGTAACCACTATGCCATATGCCAGGCTTCTATACCATAGACAATGGTATGACATAAACATCCATTTTTGAACTTTTATGCTCCTTCACCATTTTGAATTTCGAATTTTTTGGAAACTGTTCTAAGTGAACACTTGCTTCTTAAAAGTAGCAGCCATGTCAAACTTCCAGTTTCCTCTTTAACAATTTCATAGAAAGAAATCATAATTATAAACGTTTTTCGAACACTTTCCGCTCAGTTTACATTTTAAAATTTCCAAGATTCAAAATTTTGAATTTTTTTAGAAACGATTCTTAGAGCGCATTTTTATCTTAAATGTAAAAGACATACTAAATTTCAAGTTTCCAGCCCTTCCAATTATCACAAAAACGTAATTTAGAAAGTTTATTACTTCTACACCCTGTTAAATTTCGATAAAAAAAAAAAACTGTATTGTATTGTATTGAGTGCATTTGTGTCTTAAAAATAGCAATCATTTCAAATTTCAAGTTTCTATCTTTAACATTTTCATAGAAATCATAATTTAGAACTCTTTTAGAATGCTTTTTCTTCATTTCAATCTTTTAAATTTCGATTTTTTTAGAAACTGTTCTTAGCGAGCATATATATATCTTGTATGTGACCACCATGCTAAATTTGGAGTCCTTTCAGAACCACAAAAACTGTAATTTAGAACGTTTTTAGGTGCGTTCGTAATTATATAAATACGTAGCACCTATTGTCGTCGCTTGGTCCGTCCGTCTGTCCGTCCGTCTGTCTGTCCATCCGTCCGCATATAACAACGCAAAAACTACCCAACCGAATGGTTTGAGATTTAAGATATATTATCTTTGCAGAATTTTGTCGAGACACTTCAAATTGTATAAAAATCCAATCAAAACTTTAAGAGATATTAATAAAAATATTTATTAAGAAATTTGAATTTTTTTTAAAAAATCGGTGCTTTTTTGTTATAGGAGCTTCCGAAGTTTAATCGTCAAGCGACCGAGATATGACAGAAATGAATCTGCAGACGATATAATTCATTTCACAGAATTAAAAATCATCAAGATCTGAATATTTATATAACTATATCTACAGTACGAACGCACCTCGTTTGTCACGTTTGACGTAGAATTTCCAGCTTGTTTTCTCCTGCACCCTTTTAAATTTATTATGAATAATAATAAACTGTGTTGTGTGGGCACGTGCGTGTTAAAAGTAGCAGCCATGTCAAATATAAAATTTTTATCTTTAATAATTCCATAGATATCGTAATTTAGAAATTTTTTTGAACGCTTTTTCTTCCTTTCACACTTTCCAAATTCGAATTTTTTGTAGAATATGTTCTTACAGTGCATTTACATCTTACAAGTAATTAGCATGCTAAATTTCAAGTTTCTAGCCCCTTAATATCACAAAAATCGCGATTTTAGAACATTTTTTTGCCTTTGCATATTTATTAATTTCGAATTTTTAGAAAAGTGTTCCGAGCCAGAACTTACATCTCCGAAGTAAGAGCCACGCCAAATTTCTAGGTTTAAAAGTTCCAAATAAATAGCAATTTAGAACGATTTTAAAACATTTTTCGCTCATTTCACCCTTTTAAATTTCGAATTTTTTTTTAAAAGTCTCTTAGTGAGCATTTACGTCAAAAATGTAATACCATGCCATATACCAGGCTTCTAAACCATAGACAATGGTATGACATAAACAGCATATTTGACCTTTTTATACTCCTTCACCCTTTTGAATTTCGAATTTTTTGGAAACTGTTCTAAGTGAACACTTGCCTCTTAAAAGTAGCAGCCATGTCAAACTTCCAGTTTCCTCTTTAATAATTTCATAGAAAAAAATCATAATTATAAACGTTTTTCGAGCACTTTCCGCTCAGTTTACATTTTAAAATTTAGAAGATTCAAAATTTTGAATTTTTTTAAAAACCATTCTTAGAGCGCATTTTTATCTTAAATGTAAAGACATACTAAATTTCAAGTTTCCAGCCCTTCCAAGTATCACAAAAACGTAATTTAGAAAGTTTTTTACTTCTACACCCTGTTGAATTTCGATTAAAAAAAAACAGTATTGTATTGTATTGTGAGCATTTGTGTCTTAAAAATAGCAATCATTTCAAATTTCAAGTTTCTATCTTTAACAGTTTCATAGAAATCATAATTTAGAACTCTTTTAGAATGCTTTTTCTTCATTTCAATCTTTTAAATTTCGATTTTTTTAGAAACTGTTCTTAGCAAGCATATATACCGTAATTTCCGGCGTATAATCCGCAGCTCAAAGAACCGTTTTTCGACCCAGAAAATTTATTCAATAATTGTAGTTAAATATTTACAGCGATCTTTTACGTTACCGTACCGTTATTTCCGGCGTATAATCCGCAGCTCAGAGAGTCGTTTTTCGACCCAGAAATTGTATTCAATAATTGTAGTTAAATATTTACAGCGATCTTTTAAGTTACATTTTATAAAATAATATTTCTGGGTCGAAAAACGACTCTTTGAGCTGCGGATTATACGCCGGAAATTACGGCATATCTTGTATGTGACCACCATGCTAAATTTGGAGTCCTTTCAGAACCACAAAAACTGTAATTTAGAACGTTTTTAGGTGCGTTCGTAATTATATAAATACGTAGCACCTATTGTCGTCGCTTGGTCCGTCTGTCTGTCCGTCCGTCCGTCCGCATATAACAAAAACTACCCAACCGAATGGTTTGAGATTTCAGATATATTATCTTTGCAGAATTTTGTCGAGACATTTCAAATTGTATAAAAATCGAATCAAAACTTTAAGAGATATTAATAAAAATATTTATTAAGAAATTTGAATTTTTTTTTAAAAATCGGTGCTTTTTTGTTATAGGAGCTTCCGAAGTTCAATCGTCAAGCGACCGAGATATGACAGAAATGAATCTGCAGACGATATAATTCATTTCACAGAATTAAAAATCATCAAGATCTGAATATTTATATAACTATATCTACAGTACGAACGCACCTCGTTTGTCACGTTTGACGTAGAATTTCCAGCTTGTTTTCTCCTGCACCCTTTTAAATTTATTATAAATAATAATAAACTGTGTTGTGTGGGCACGTGCGTGTTAAAAGTAGCAGCCATGTCAAATATAAAATTTTTATCTTTAATAATTCCATAGATATCGTAATTTAGAAATTTTTTTGAACGCTTTTTCTTCCTTTCACACTTTCCAAATTCGAATTTTTTGTAGAATATGTTCTTACAGTGCATTTACATCTTACAAGTAATTAGCATGCTAAATTTCAAGTTTCTAGCCCCTTAATATCACAAAAATCGCGATTTTAGAACATTTTTTTGCCTTTGCATATTTATTAATTTCGAATTTTTAGAAAAGTGTTCCGAGCCAGAACTTACATCTCCGAAGTAAGAGCCACGCCAAATTTCTAGGTTTAAAAGTTCCAAATAAATAGCAATTTAGAACGATTTTAAAACATTTTTCGCTCATTTCACCCTTTTAAATTTCGAATTTTTTTTTAAAAGTCTCTTAGTGAGCATTTACGTCAAAAATGTAATACCATGCCATATACCAGGCTTCTAAACCATAGACAATGGTATGACATAAACAGCATATTTGACCTTTTTATACTCCTTCACCCTTTTGAATTTCGAATTTTTTGGAAACTGTTCTAAGTGAACACTTGCTTCTTAAAAGTAGCAGCCATGTCAAACTTCCAGTTTCCTCTTTAATAATTTCATAGAAAAAAATCATAATTATAAACGTTTTTCGAGCACTTTCCGCTCAGTTTACATTTTAAAATTTAGAAGATTCAAAATTTTGAATTTTTTTAAAAACCATTCTTAGAGCGCATTTTTATCTTAAATGTAAAGACATACTAAATTTCAAGTTTCCAGCCCTTCCAAGTATCACAAAAACGTAATTTAGAAAGTTTTTTACTTCTACACCCTGTTGAATTTCGATTAAAAAAAAACAGTATTGTATTGTATTGTGAGCATTTGTGTCTTAAAAATAGCAATCATTTCAAATTTCAAGTTTCTATCTTTAACAGTTTCATAGAAATCATAATTTAGAACTCTTTTAGAATGCTTTTTCTTCATTTCAATCTTTTAAATTTCGATTTTTTTAGAAACTGTTCTTAGCAAGCATATATACCGTAATTTCCGGCGTATAATCCGCAGCTCAAAGAACCGTTTTTCGACCCAGAAAATTTATTCAATAATTGTAGTTAAATATTTACAGCGATCTTTTACGTTACCGTACCGTTATTTCCGGCGTATAATCCGCAGCTCAGAGAGTCGTTTTTCGACCCAGAAATTTTATTCAATAATTGTAGTTAAATATTTACAGCGATCTTTTAAGTTACATTTTATAAAATAATATTTCTGGGTCGAAAAACGACTCTTTGAGCTGCGGATTATACGCCGGAAATTACGGCATATCTTGTATGTGACCACCATGCTAAATTTGGAGTCCTTTCAGAACCACAAAAACTGTAATTTAGAACGTTTTTAGGTGCGTTCGTAATTATATAAATACGTAGCACCTATTGTCGTCGCTTGGTCCGTCTGTCTGTCCGTCCGTCCGTCCGCATATAACAAAAACTACCCAACCGAATGGTTTGAGATTTCAGATATATTATCTTTGCAGAATTTTGTCGAGACATTTCAAATTGTATAAAAATCGAATCAAAACTTTAAGAGATATTAATAAAAATATTTATTAAGAAATTTGAATTTTTTTTTAAAAATCGGTGCTTTTTTGTTATAGGAGCTTCCGAAGTTCAATCGTCAAGCGACCGAGATATGACAGAAATGAATCTGCAGACGATATAATTCATTTCACAGAATTAAAAATCATCAAGATCTGAATATTTATATAACTATATCTACAGTACGAACGCACCTCGTTTGTCACGTTTGACGTAGAATTTCCAGCTTGTTTTCTCCTGCACCCTTTTAAATTTATTATAAATAATAATAAACTGTGTTGTGTGGGCACGTGCGTGTTAAAAGTAGCAGCCATGTCAAATATAAAATTTTTATCTTTAATAATTCCATAGATATCGTAATTTAGAAATTTTTTTGAACGCTTTTTCTTCCTTTCACACTTTCCAAATTCGAATTTTTTGTAGAATATGTTCTTACAGTGCATTTACATCTTACAAGTAATTAGCATGCTAAATTTCAAGTTTCTAGCCCCTTAATATCACAAAAATCGCGATTTTAGAACATTTTTTTGCCTTTGCATATTTATTAATTTCGAATTTTTAGAAAAGTGTTCCGAGCCAGAACTTACATCTCCGAAGTAAGAGCCACGCCAAATTTCTAGGTTTAAAAGTTCCAAATAAATAGCAATTTAGAACGATTTTAAAACATTTTTCGCTCATTTCACCCTTTTAAATTTCGAATTTTTTTTTAAAAGTCTCTTAGTGAGCATTTACGTCAAAAATGTAATACCATGCCATATACCAGGCTTCTAAACCATAGACAATGGTATGACATAAACAGCATATTTGACCTTTTTATACTCCTTCACCCTTTTGAATTTCGAATTTTTTGGAAACTGTTCTAAGTGAACACTTGCTTCTTAAAAGTAGCAGCCATGTCAAACTTCCAGTTTCCTCTTTAATAATTTCATAGAAAAAAATCATAATTATAAACGTTTTTCGAGCACTTTCCGCTCAGTTTACATTTTAAAATTTAGAAGATTCAAAATTTTGAATTTTTTTAAAAACCATTCTTAGAGCGCATTTTTATCTTAAATGTAAAGACATACTAAATTTCAAGTTTCCAGCCCTTCCAAGTATCACAAAAACGTAATTTAGAAAGTTTTTTACTTCTACACCCTGTTGAATTTCGATTAAAAAAAAACAGTATTGTATTGTATTGTGAGCATTTGTGTCTTAAAAATAGCAATCATTTCAAATTTCAAGTTTCTATCTTTAACAGTTTCATAGAAATCATAATTTAGAACTCTTTTAGAATGCTTTTTCTTCATTTCAATCTTTTAAATTTCGATTTTTTTAGAAACTGTTCTTAGCAAGCATATATACCGTAATTTCCGGCGTATAATCCGCAGCTCAAAGAACCGTTTTTCGACCCAGAAAATTTATTCAATAATTGTAGTTAAATATTTACAGCGATCTTTTACGTTACCGTACCGTTATTTCCGGCGTATAATCCGCAGCTCAGAGAGTCGTTTTTCGACCCAGAAATTTTATTCAATAATTGTAGTTAAATATTTACAGCGATCTTTTAAGTTACATTTTATAAAATAATATTTCTGGGTCGAAAAACGACTCTTTGAGCTGCGGATTATACGCCGGAAATTACGGCATATCTTGTATGTGACCACCATGCTAAATTTGGAGTCCTTTCAGAACCACAAAAACTGTAATTTAGAACGTTTTTAGGTGCGTTCGTAATTATATAAATACGTAGCACCTATTGTCGTCGCTTGGTCCGTCTGTCTGTCCGTCCGTCCGTCCGCATATAACAAAAACTACCCAACCGAATGGTTTGAGATTTCAGATATATTATCTTTGCAGAATTTTGTCGAGACATTTCAAATTGTATAAAAATCGAATCAAAACTTTAAGAGATATTAATAAAAATATTTATTAAGAAATTTGAATTTTTTTTTAAAAATCGGTGCTTTTTTGTTATAGGAGCTTCCGAAGTTCAAGCGACCGAGATATGACAGAAATGAATCTGCAGACGATATAATTCATTTCACAGAATTAAAAATCATCAAGATCTGAATATTTATATAACTATATCTACAGTACGAACGCACCTCGTTTGTCACGTTTGACGTACAATTTCCAACTTGTTTTCTCCTGCACCCATTTAAATTTATTATTAATAATAATAAACTGTGTTGTGTGGGCACGTGCGTGTTAAAAGTAGCAGCCATGTCAAATATAAAATTTTTATCTTTAATAATTCCATAGATATCGTAATTTAGAAATTTTTTTGAACGCTTTTTCTTCATTTCACCCTTTCCAAATTCGAATTTTTTGTAGAATATGTTCTTACAATGCATTTACATCTTACAAGTAATTAGCATGCTAAATTTCAAGTTTCTAGCCCCTTAATATCACAAAAATCGCGATTTTAGAACGTTTTTCAGATCGGGCACCACCCTGGGGCGTAGTGGCATCGGCATAAAATATAGCCTATGTTGGAGCAGAGATTGTTCCCATCAAATTGCTACATCATTTTTGAAGTCGGTTCAGTAGTTCAAGAGATCACCCTTTAAAAACAAACAAACGTTACTTCTGTATCATATTAGTATAGGAGTCAAGGCAAGGCACACTGAATTGATTCCTCACAAATCATCCCCACCCCCGCTGGTTTTCATTTCATCGGCTTAACGTCGCCAACAAAATGATATTTAATTATAACAATACATAATGTAATACTTTTACTGGTATGAGTAGAATAACATTTTAGTTTTAGTTTTCTAAAGTAATGTACCATTCATTAAATGGATTTTTTATGTAGATGCTTTGTTTTTAACAAACACAGTGACACACGATAGAAATTTATTTCATTCACTGTTGTTTGTTTTTTAAAAGGATTATAAAGTAATTTTTTTTTATTCCTCAAAATTTAGGCCTTTTTTTTAAATTTCAAGTTCTTTATTCCGACATCGTACACAGAAGCCCATAGCTAGTAACAATCTAGACCCGGCAAACACAGTAATAGAAGTGACTCTCACCAAATAGAGCAGCAGCCAATACCGGCAGAGGAGCTAGTCAGGTAGATCTCCACCATGAGGAGAATAGGCGAATGGACTTTACCCATGTGACGTCAGCCGCGGGTATTCAGAAGAAAAACACCAATAGGCGTGCAGAACATTTTAACACTGCTTCCCCTTCATCCAATAAACAGTCTTTTTCGGAGGGTAGATACCCGCTGCGGCATGGGTGTTGCCAGTCGTGGGTAAAGTCCATTTCGCCTTGCAACCAGGTGCACAAACTCGTTAAGCTAGGCATAATGCCCGGCAGGTAGGAGCCGATCTGCGGTTTAATAATAATAATATGTCTAAGGGGCGGTAATTTTAAATCTCTATTGTTATCATTTAACTATATTGTAGAATAACATTAAATTATAAACAAAGTATGATTCAAGAATTTTACTAGTGTGAGTAGAATATTAGCTATTTAGTTTTGTACAATAACGTACGATAACGCCAGTTATTGGTTCCTAGAATTTCATTTCAACCGTCTCTGACAGAGGTGTTAGTTATTGGTTATATTAAAAAAAGTTTAAATCTATTATTTGAACTGTTTAAAAATGCATAATAATAAATTAAATTTATCTTGTAGTAAACACCATTAAAATTTAAGTTGTTTTACCAGTATCTTCTATCAGATATCCGTTACTGGTTCATAAGCGTCAGTTATTAGATATCTTCATTACTAATAATGCTGTACAAAATATTACTCCTATATACTCTTACTATATTCTGCATTACTAAAAATGCAGTACAGCTTACTAAATCCCACCTTTTATAATACATATTAATGTATGTTGTTTTTATAATAAAGTATAAGGTTTTTTAAAGCATTTTAATATTTTAAAATAAAGCCTCAGTCACTGGTTCACTTTTTGTCAGTTATTGTTGTTCCAAAACAGGGATGGTGTCAGTTACTGGAGTTTTTTACCATATTTATGAATAAAATTAATTTTTAATAATAAAATTTATAATTTTTCAAAATTTTGCCAACAATAACTTTTTAATATATCTCTACTATCCTTATAAAAACAAATGTAAGTATAAAATAAAATAAAATGTTAGTAATAGTGATTTGAACAAGAACGAATCCTTAAAGTGTCAGATACTGGGGGTTTCACCCTAGATTTTGAATGTTTTCCTAATGTAAATCTTTTACAATATTTATTTTAAAATATATGCTTATATTTTCATTAATTAAATAATTTAACCACATATAGCAAATTTGGCAAAGTGTGCATTTTATAACTTCAATACTTAACAGCAAAAGAGTGTTAATTATTGTCAACATTTTTGCGTTTAAATATTGAAAATGGAAGTATTTAAAAGGTTGTTGTTCACTTGCATAATCGAATTTCATATTATTGAAATACTTATTTTATTAACATTTCAATTCATCAATATCTACATTTTTATATTCAGTATTTGATATTCAATATTACACTTCTAATTTCACTTGTTTAACTCTACATTAGCTGATTTCCAAAACCGATGTAAAATTCTAATTGAAATCCGTGTTACACCAAGAAAAATTATAGCCAATAGAACACGGGTCAGATTTGATGAAATCTTGTTATCCGTCTCTATGCGAAATTGTAATCTGTATCTGACAGTAGTTGAAAATTAACCAGGCGGTGCCGGGTTCTGGTAAAATCTGGTTATCCGGAATTTGGAGTGAAAAAAGAAAGAATAATAATGTCGACTCGACTATTGGTCGAGTCCTACATCGGATCGGATAAACTTTATTTTACCCGCACCCGACCTGATACAATTTGCTTCGCGTCTAATTGGTGATAGTTGTTTTTGTTGTCACGTGGTTTGAATCTGGTTGACTATAACGTTTTTTGGTTGAAAATTTATTCTTGCAGCTCGGGTTCGTTTTAACATGATTTTTTTAAAGACAAGAATATTGTTTCAGATGAAAAAATATATTTCATTATAAATGAGTCTTTATATGTACTCATTTTTCTATATGAACGAAAAATTAATATGAAAGATATGATTATACATATTTTTACTATTATTGTATCAAGTTGTAGATCTATTTTCTTTGATTTCGGGTTTCGGATCCGGATGAGTGCCGATTAAATCGTTTAGTAGGTTCAGTCGGGTTGTGGGCCTACATATTTTTTTTGTCGGGTTAGGTTAAGAATGCGGGTTGAATTGAAATGTAATTTCAGTCAACCATCATTCATGTTCAAGTGGACATTCAATCATGTTCAAGAAGTGTATAACCGGTTTCGTGTATGACTGTAAATCCGAGCTGACACGTGTCATGACACGATTTCTTATAAAATCTTGTTACTCGGTCGTATGCAGGATTCTATTCCGAACAAGAATTCCAGTAAAAACTTTACACTCGACCCGGGTCAGATCGGGTTGACGAAAATCAGATCACTCGATCGCTAATTCAAATCTAATCTGTAGCCAAAAAATCCAAAAAGATCGATCCGAACTTTCTGGATTGAATTCAGGTAAAATCTAGTCACCCGACCCGGTGCAGTTCGTCACAAATGTCACAAACCTGTAACAGAAAAAAGTTCATTTCAACAATCCGGATCAGATTTGAGTAAAATCTGATCACCTTATGCGATGTAGATTCGTCACAAATGTCACATTTTTCACATTGAAGTCGCACGGTCACTTCACAAAGTAGTCACATTGTAAGGTCACAGAAAGGCTTGAAAACGGCCATAACGACTTCACATTCAGGTCACAGTAACCTCACATCCACGACACGTCACGTCCCGTCGACGGTAATAAAGTCACAGTGTGACGTCATTGTGAAGTCACCGAAACGTTACAATGCCTTACGGGTTCTAACGATTTCTCCTTACCTTTCACCAGTGGGTAAGGGAAAACAGTACTTTGTTCTTCCCTCAACCTCGTGTAATTTCTCTTTTCACTTGCATTTATTATTTGGTTATAGAAATCATTAAAATTAGCAATAAACAGCGAAGAATGTTGAATTTTATAATTTGGGCAAAGAAAACATTTAATTTGGAAAAATTAATTATATTCAAAATCAAATAAATTTAAAGAAAAAAAACGAATTATAATAATGGCTATAATTTATATAAAAATCTTTTGTCATAGAAGTCTGTAAAAAATTGTCTTGATAGCTTCGTATTTTAATATTATTTCGTAACTGTCTTAAGCGAAAAGAAAGTAGATTTGTCAATTATACAATATATTTATTCAACAATAAATATAATGTATAAATATATTAAAAAATTATCTGCATCTGTTCACGGTATACCAATTTTGTTTTCTCTCAGACGGCCCCATCTTTGCAATATTAATTTCTATTAATGAAATTTAATATTATTATTATTTTATATTTTTTTTATATAAATGAATAATTTAGTTTAGTATCTTTACATATCCTTTCCTCTCGTCACCTTTTTCAAAATAGGCCAGCTGCCGTAAATGTTTAATATTAGTTAAGATTAACAACAGCCTTTTAAAATAATCATCCTGTCTTTGTTTTCGTAAGATTATATTAAAATTTCCATTTAAAAAATTCGGTAACTTTTGAGCTTGTTTTAAAATTTGAATATTTTATAATACCTTTGTAACGTATTATTATTATTATTATTATTATTATTATTATTATTATTATTATTATTATTATTATTATTATTATTATTATTTTATTTATTTTTGAAGGAAAATGATTTAATTAAGGAAAAATTCAATACCCGTAACAAGATTTGAAAAAATAAAAAATAAAGATAATGAAGAAGATTCCTAAAACTACACTCCTACTAGAATTTTGAATTTCTTGCAACATTCTTTTTTTTTTCACAATTTTCCCTCCACATGTGCTCTTTAACTGTTTTCCAAATAATTAATTAGTAAAAAAAAATTAGATGGTATCACAGAAGTAATAATACTGTAAAAAAGATTATTTGCCTAACCTTTTTTTTTTTAAATATTAAGCAAATAGTCCGTTTATAGTAAGAGAAATCCTGTCCTTAATCTTATGAAATGCACTATAAGGATTGTCCATTAAAAAGATTGAGTCAATTGAAAAACATATGTTGAAGTTTTAGCATTGTGGATGCAATAAATCAAATAAAAAATTTCTTTCTTTCGTCATTTCTCTGGAAAAAAAAAAAAGAGTTTTTATATAAATAATAGCGATTACTGTAATTCTCCTTTTATTAAAAAAATATTTCATTTTAATTTATTTATTTATTTATTTTGCAAATTTACTGGGTTTTTAAAGAATCAAATTACCAAATTCAACATTCTTCGCTGTTTATTTATAATTTTAATGATTTCCAAAACCGAATAATAGATGCAAGCGCGAAAGGAGAGGCTACACTAGGTTGGGGGAAGAACATAGTACTGTTTCCTCTTTCTCCACAGGTGAATGGAAAGGCGAATTTTTAAGTCATTCTCTCCTCAGTGGCTCCTGAAAAGAAAACTGGAGGCATGAGTCTTCAATCAGAGACTTGTCTTATCCTCTTAGCCCTTTAACGGATAAAGCACTTCAATTGCTAAAATGTTAACAAATTTATTTGTATTTAAGAAAAAAGCGATATTTTAGTCATTAGATTAGCGTCATAGGGAAACCAAATTTTCTTTAAAACCCTTTAGCGGGCGGTGGTCACAAAAAAGGACACCTAATTTTAATTCCAAAACTGACAAACGGCACCAAGAATATTTAATTAAAATTTTCATTTTATAAAGTAAGGGAAAATCAGCAAGTTATTCTTTTCTAAGGAAATCGTTTGTAAAATCTGGTATCAGTCCTTTATTTCCTTATTTTACAAACAGATTTATTCCGCGCCGGTAAAGATTAAAGGGTTAACAGTATTAACACTAATAAATTAAATTATAACGAGGAGGACTTACTACCTGCGAAGGCGCTCACTCGTTGTTTAAATACGAAACACAACTCTTTTCAGGTACTTGAACTTGAACTTGTGATAGGTTCAATGGGCTTCCAAGTTGCGAAGCAACTGCACACCCTGGCTTTGAGTAGGTGTATATCAAATCCTGAGAGAGCCATATGAAATGTCTAGCCGTAGTCCAATTGACTACATAAAATAGGATAGTGTTAAGTATAACTATAAAATAATGAAAATTTACTAGTTAAAGTATAAAAGTAAAAATAGTTCATAGTTAAAAAAAAAAAACAAAAATATGCCAGACGAGGTAAAGTAAAGATGTTAAGAGAAGTTTAGGAGAAAAGTCAATATAAAATTAACAGTAAAAAATTATATAATAATATATATATATATATATTTTTTTTAATTAAAGAGAAAAATTTTGAGGTAAGAATTATAGCTCGGAAGGACTATTCATCAAGAATAGTGGAGTACCTTGGTTTTTTCCGGTTGGATGGACTGCAAGCATCGTAGTCAGGTAGCTCATAAATGAGTTCATTTGGAATGTGATTAATGTCATTGTAGAATTTTTTCGCAAGGTGTTTTTAATGCGATGTTTGAGTGAAGTCGTTTTACTAGACGGTAATCGCTGGGATGCTCGGGCTCTCGAGCAACCAATCACAGTGATTCGAAGCCAAAGCTTTGCCAACATGAGATAAAATGGTTATTTAGTAACCTTGCTTGGTGTTGTAAAGCATAGGGTTGCGTTATATACAGAAGTAAATAAAACACATCTCTTTCGCTGAATTATCGTATCGTTGGAGTCCATTTCTAACTAAAAGGCTGGCTGTATTTATAGATTTAAAGTTAATTTTTCATCTTTTTTTCTCTGTAGATGTTTTCATACCTCTCTTTCTCATATAATTGTTGCAGGTTTTGCTTTAAGTAAAACATTTTCTACCACTTTACATTCAAAACCAGATAAACTGTGTTCGAAGCTGTCGCATTGTAATTTTTTCGATTTGCTGATGAGTATGTTCAATAGTTTTTAATTTTCTGCAATTCTTAATCAAACAACATGTTTTTATGAATGTAAGTGTACTAAGTCAAAATCCTTTCATACGATATCTCATTTATTGTTTGTTGTGTGTTTTATATGTGCATAGAAAATGGTAGTGTTCACTTCCCAAACAATATAATGATTCATTAAGGCTAATTTAAACTGAAGCTTGATAATGATTTCGCTTTGGTATGATTTTCCTTTATACATTCCATTGAAATAAAGTAACTCGATTCTGACCGTTTTTTTTAGAATGTATTAATAATATTTAATAACTTTCTAAAAAGCCAAACTTGATAGGAATGCTGTATTTTAACTTTTTCATTTTACTGTGAAAAAAAAAAAGTGCCATTGCACCTGCATACTATTCAAATAATTATTTTAGATAAAATTTTGCTCATATGATATATTAGTGAATTAATTTGTTACAGTACAGCTCTAAAGATGATTTAATATCTTTATTTTTTCTTCAACTACTATAATATTTATATGTAAAAGACTAAAATTTTAATCAAATCACTTTTTGGTTTAAAAGACCATACTGATTGATGCTTAAAAAAACTTTTTAAACCTTTTATTTTTCATAACAAATGTTTAATACTACATTATTTTCATAAGTTGTAAGATGAAATGTAATATTTCATTGAGGGTACACAGTTTGGGACTAAGGATTTTGTTAATTTTGTGGTCATTGTTTTGTGTTCATTTTAACCTCGCCAGAATAGTTATATCTTTGTGAAACAGCTATTTATATGTTCTGAATGCTAATAAAAATAGATATATTATGAAAATTTGAATTAATTCATTAAAGAACTATTTGTTTAATGAACAATTTTTGGAAATTATCCTCACTGTTAGAAATTTTTAATCAACAGTTAGTTTTAGAATATTCATTTTTCTATTTTAAAATATTTTCTTGAAACCTGCAATCAGTTAGAAGTTTTTGTTCACTTATAAAAGGATGTCACCTTAGAAAATTCCAATATCTATCTTCACAAGCAAGTAGGATGTAAAAAAAAAAAAAAATTTCAAAGGATTTTTTTTTTCTGATTTAAGATTTTTTTAAATTAGATTTTTATGGGGGGGGGGGTCCACCATTAAAGTATGGATGACTCAAGATTTGTAAACAACTAAGCCTCTAATTAGATGATATGGTTACCTAGATTGTTTACCATTAAAAGAATTATAATTAATAATTATAGGTATAATAGAACTGCAAATAAGTTGTTTCATTAATTAGCAGTGGAAATAAAATATGACAGCTCTTTCGCAACTGTAATGACGCATTTGCAATTTATACAGTTACTCTAATTGCATAAATTTAAACTTATGTACCATATGCATGCAAACTGGGGCACTGTTGTGCTATTTTTTTTTTTTTTTAATTTGCAGATCACTCAGTGTTCAGAGAAATGCACTGTAATCCCTATTCATAAGTGCTGATGTGTAAGTAAACTATATCTCATCAAAAAGTCACCTGTAAAAAATGCAGCCAAGTCTCGTAACTAATTTACCGTAAAAAGTACTGAGATCGTATAAAGCCAAGTTTAACTATCTTATTAACTCTGAAATTTTCATTCACAAATCTCTCATAGTCTCTACATCTTTCGTTAATTATTATTTTGTGACTTGGCAATTACGCAGCACAGGAAAGTTATTACACCTTACTATGTTATGGGATGGGATAATTTAATTAACGCAAATTATGTATGCACAGGGAAGTTATTACACCTTAATAAGTTATAGTATTATTTGATTAAGACTAACTACATACATCACATTCTTGTGCTACGTAATTGCTAAGTCACAAAATAATAATTAACGAAAGATGTAGAGACTAGGAGTGATTTGTGAATGAAAATTTCAGAGTTAATAAGATTGTTAAACTTGGCTTTATACGATCTCAGTACTTTTTACGGTAAATGAGTTACAAGACTTGGCTGCATTTTTTACAGGTGACTTTTTGATGAAATTTCACTTCTTTTTGTAAGTAATCCTCCTTTTCTTGATTTTGGGCTCTTTTTGGAGATCATCCACTGATTTTCGATGAAGTTACCTTAAAGGAATTTCAGGTAACTAGGCAAGCACTAAGTTATGGGAGGGGGGAGTCAAAAGTACTCTCAACTGCTTCCAGGAAAGGGGCTATCCATCTGAGATATTACTCGCAGCCTAGATACGTGATATTTAGCACAAGAGTACTGTTTAGGATAAAAAGAAAGCTAAAATTAAAATTTTCAATATATCAAACTATATTTGATTTTTCGAAGGTTTCCAGATTTTTAAATTTTTTCTTATTTTGTATCCTAAACCCTACCTTTCTGCCAAATGTCAATGGTAGGACTACAAAATCAAGTTATATTCAAACCTTCGACTTTTTATAAATTTATTTATTTTTCGATTTTACTTCTAAGTTTCCTGATTGTCATGCCAATATAGTAATTCTTTGATCCCTCCTCTTAGGATCATTTAGGTTCAATTTAAAGATAAATCAAGATAATCTTAGAGTCACCATGATTTTATTTAGAAAGGACTATCAAGCCATAACCAGCCAGTAATGTCGGGAGGAGAGGGGGAGCTGTGAAGATTGTTTTGGTGTCATCATTTAACAATCCATATTTCATATGCAAATTAAATAGAGTATAACCTGTGAAAGAAAACAAACATGTCTATAAAGAAACAACCCATAACATAGCCGGTCTATAGCAGAACTTTTCTATACCGAAATTCGTAAACAAAAAAAAAAACAGCATAATCCAGGGAAAAAACATAAAACAATTACGGGCGGTGTACTAGCTAATAGGGCAATTATCATAAAACTCATGTTTCTAGAACTACAAAATCGAATTGTTTTTTAATTTTCAATTTTTTACAGATATTTCGAGTTTTCGATTTTATTTTCGAATTTTAGAAATTTTTAAAAGTTTCTTTTTTGAATCGTAAATATTACCTTTACACTACATTTTAAGTCTCTAACAAGATCGAATTTTCCGGATTTTTTAATTTTTCCTTATTTTGTATCCTAAATACTACCTTTATTCCGAATTCAAAGTTTCTAGCGCAACAAAATCGAATTATTTTCAAATTTTTGATTTTTTTTAATTTTATTTTCGATTTTTATTGTGTTTTGGATATTTTTTTTTCTAAATTCTAAACACTACCTTTACACCAAATTTTAAGTTTCTACGACTACAAGATCATATTATTTTCAATTTTGTTGAATTTTCTGGATTTTATAATTTTTTTTTCTTTGTAGCCTAAACAGTACCTTTATTCCAAATTTCAAGTTTCTAGGCCTACGGGATCCACCTAATCTTTTTGATGACGTGTGAGTGAGTGACTGAGTGACAAAAAATTGAAACCTTCAGTTCATATATCATTAGCACTAGAAAAGACAGAAATGTGAAATTTTAAATTTGTGCCTTATTTGCCACATACACTACATAAAGTTTCTGATTTTTGGGATACACCAGCTCAAAGCTATGGGGAGGTCAAAAATGCCCTGAGTTGCTTCCAGAGAAGGATGCTTATGGCTGTGCTTTCTCGACTTGGCGGAGGCACTACCATGCCTCCAGATACAAAATTAAAAATTCAGGAAAATTCCAACAAATCAATCTTTTTTTCAATTTTTTTTTTTCGAATTTTTTCAAATTTTTTTTTTTAATTTTCTTGATTTTTCAATTTTTTTTTTCTATCCTAAGTACTACCTATATTCCAGATTTCAAGTTTCTAGTTCTACAAAATCGAATTATCAAATTTTCGTTTTTCGATTTTTCTGATTTTTTTATTTTATTTTCGGTTTTTAATTTTTCCTTATTCTGAATTCCAAACACTACCTTTACGCCGAATTTTAAGTTTCTAAGGTTAAAAAATAAAATTATTTTCATTTTTTTTTTTTTCAATTTTTTTTTAATTTTTTCAAATTTTCTGGATTTTTTTTTCTTTTTTTGTATTCTAAATACTACCTTTATTCCAAATTTTAAGTTTCTAGCGCTATAAAATCGAATTGTTTTCAAATTTTCGATGTTTCTCTATTTTTTCGTTTTTTTAATTTTATTTTCGATTTTTATTTTGTTTTTAATTTTTTCTTATTCTGAATTCCAAACACTACCTTTACGCAGAATTTTAAGTTTCTAAGGTTAAAAAATAAAATTATTTTCATTTTTTTTTTTTTCAATTTTTTTTTAATTTTTTCAAATTTTCTGGATTTTTTTTTCTTTTTTTGTATTCTAAATACTACCTTTATTCCAAATTTTAAGTTTCTAGCGCTATAAAATCGAATTGTTTTCAAATTTTCGATGTTTCTCTATTTTTTCGTTTTTTTAATTTTATTTTCGATTTTTATTTTGTTTTTAATTTTTTCTTATTCTGAATTCCAAACACTACCTTTACGCAGAATTTTAAGTTTCTAAGGAAAAGATCAAATTATTTTCATTTTTTAAATTTTTTTTTCAAATTTTCTGTTTTTTTTTTTTTTTTTTTTTTCGCTTTTTCTGTATCCTAAATACTACTTTTATTCCAAATTTGAAGTTTCTATCGCAACAAAATCAGATTGTCTTCAAATTTTCAATTTTTTAATTTTTTTTTTTCAATTTTCCTTTCGATTTTTTTGGTGTTTTTGATGTTTTCTTTTTCTGGATGCTAAACACTACCTTCACACCAAATTTTAAGTTTCTAAGACTACAAGATCGTATTAATTTCAATTTTCAATTTTGATGGAATTTGTTGAATTTTCAAATGTTTTTTTTTTTTTCGAATTTTCCAGATTTTGTAATTTTTTCTTTCTTTGTATCCTAAACCATTTTTCCAAATGTCAAGTTTCTAGGACTATGGGATCTACCTAATCTTTTTGATGACGCGTGAGTGAGTGAGTGACAAAAAATCGAATGCTTGTGTTCATATATCATCTGAACTAGAAAAAACAGAAACTTGTAATTTAAAATTTTGGTTCTGTGTGCCAAATACTCTAGAAAAATAAAGTTCCGGGTTTTTGGGAAACTCCAGCGCAGAGATATGGGGGGGTCAAAAGTGCCCTAAGTTGCTTCCAGAAAAGTATGCTTATGCCTGTGCTCTCTCGACTTGGCAGAGGCACTGCTGTGCCTCCAGATGTTTGGAAATACCATTTAGATATACATTTTTAAAGTTACTCATTGAATAAGAGAAAATACAAACCACTAGAATGTACTTTTAAATGCAATTGCTGAGATAAAAAATTAGACAATGTTTGCCGAGTGTATGCTTTTATGAGTCAAACTTGACTCTTTGTTATAAAATTCTACATAAAACATTAATTTATTTATATATTTGATTTAAGAGTAGTAAACAAATCATACATGAGCTCTTCTTTTGTAAATTTTCAGTTGTTTCCCTGAATTACTATTTGTTTGAGTGTTTTGTTTATGATATACGTAGTGCTGTTTGAATAGAAAAAAGTGTGCTGATGATGGCGACCTAGCTTCAGGTGCCAAGGTCATTTAAAGTAGTGCAGTGAATTATTATTAATGTATTGACAATTTGTGAAAATACAAAATAAATTTTTATCACCATACACTAAGAGTTGCTTGGATGCTGAGCACCATAACTATGCAATAAAAGCCAGCTAGCAGCTAGAATTAAAAAAATCCCTGACGGCTCGGCCTACAGGCACAGGTAGATTTCGAAGACTCAGACAGTGGGGCACCTGTTTGTCGGGAATTGTGAAAGAAATTACATTTTTGCGATGATGTGGCAGTTGGAACCGCCTACTTTGAAACCTAACTTGTTTGCAGGCGGAGCCAGCAGAATTTTTTTTTTTTTTTGTTCTATAAGAGTTGGTCCTATAAAAAACTTGTCAATATAAAAGTTTTAGATAATATTATAAGGATTTATAACAAATTTAAGCATATTTGAAATCTTGGGAATTGACGAAGTTAGGAATTTTTTTTCTTCTAAAACCCACCTCCCCCCCCCTCCCCTTAAGGCAATTTTTAATTATATCAAAAATCTGTCATACATAAATTTTTGGCCCTTCTCCTAGAAGTAATAATAACTTCAAACGGATTCGATACGTATCATAATTAAGAAATTATGGGTTTTTTTCTGTTTTCACAAACATCCTCCCCCCCCCGGTTTGATTTTGCCCATTAACGAACTTGACCGAGATTTTATGCCCCTTGATTTTATGTATCAGTTTCGAAAAGATGCGAGAGTTGGAACCGCCTACTTCGAAAAATAACTTGTTTACAGGCGGAGCCGGCAGGGATTTTTTTTTTTTTTTTTTTTTTTTTGCTATAACAATTGGTCCTATAAAAAACTTATCAATATAAAAGTTTTAGATAATATTAAGAGGATTTATAATAAATTTAAGCGGATTTGAAATGTTGGGAATTGACGAAGTTATGAATTTTTTTCTTCTAAAACCCACCTCCCCCCCCCCTCCCCTTAAGGCAATTTTTAATTATATCAAAAATCTGTCATACATAAATTTTTGGCCCTTCTCCTAGAAGTAATAATAACTTCAAACGGATTCGATACGTATCATAATTAAGAAATTATGGGTTTTTTTCTGTTTTCACAAACATCCTCCCCCCCCGGTTTGATTTTGCCCATTAACGAACTTGACCGAGATTTTATGCCCCTTGATTTTATGTATCAGTTTCGAAAAGATGCGAGAGTTGGAACCGCCTACTTCGAAAAATAACTTGTTTACAGGCGGAGCCGGCAGGGATTTTTTTTTTTTTTTTTTTTTTTTTTTTTTTTGCTATAACAATTGGTCCTATAAAAAACTTATCAATATAAAAGTTTTAGATAATATTAAGAGGATTTATAATAAATTTAAGCGGATTTGAAATGTTGGGAATTGACGAAGTTATGAATTTTTTTCTTCTAAAACCTCCCCCCGTCCCCCCCTTAAGGCAATTTTTAATTATATCAAAAATCTGTCATACATAAATTTTCGGCCCTTCTCGTAGAAGTAATAATAACTAAACGGATTCAATACGTATAATAATTAAGAAATTATGGGGGGTTTTCTGTTTTCACAAAAAGCCCCCCCCCCCCCACCTTGGTTCGATTTTGTCCATTAACGAACTTGACCGAGATTTCATGTATCAGTTTGGAAGAGGTTTATGCAGAATTTTACCAGTTATCATGGTCATAGAAAAGTGACATAGATAGATAGATAGATTAGAGATGAGTTCAGGCTCTCTTTTTGGAGCCCGGGCCCGACAATTTTGGAATCGGAGCCCGCCCAAGCCCGAAACATTTTATGTCATCAGAGCCCGAGCCTAATACCAAAAAAAATTGCATAATATTTAAAAATTGTTTCAAAAGTAATAATCCATTTTTAAAAAACTTTATACATGAAAATAACTGTTACTCACCAGTACATAATTATTTTTTGGGAAATTTACATTTAATCTTATCAAAAGAGAAGTTTTCTAGCAAATAAAAATATACTTCCTTAAAAGGATTCTCATATTTTTCTCTCTCAACAAGCAAATATGATGGATACATTAACGAAGTGAGTTTTATGAATAAAGGCATGGAATTTAAAGAAATTACTTCTTCTATGCAGAAAAATTTAACAACATTCTTCTACTTCTCATAAAAGGTGTGTATCGTAAATTATAATTGATCCCTTAATTAAAACAATATTTCGTGTTCCTGAAAATCAGCTTAAATTAAAAGTTTTACACCGTTATCGGAAAGATTCTATGCTTTTATAGGAAAAGGAGAAACACTGTTCGATTGTTTGCTATCGGAATTGGAATAACAATACATGACAATTATATCTATTTACGAATGGAAGTGACTTCGGAAATATGCAGAGCGGAGCTTTAGCACGAACAGAGTTCACTATGAAAAATAGATTCATTAACGTTATTTTCATATGAAGAGCGATTATGACTCGAACACATTATTAGACTAAAAATTTGCAAACCTTAAGCTAATGCTGATTGACTAAAAATAAAAGAAAATATTCATTTCACGTTAGATCTCTGAAAAAAAAAGAAAAACTAAACGTTCCAATTAAAAAATATCCCGTCAAAAACGAAAATGCAGCAACAAATTATTCACGCCACTTTCCACTGGTGCTATCACTCAGTCTTTGCGTCGTGTCAATGCCACACATAAATCTGCAAATATCAACATTTTTTTTTTTTTTAAGGTAGCAGTCTAGTATACTAGAAACATTTTTTCTATTCATTTTGATCAAAATAACATTAAAATGATTTGAAAAACATTATGTAATTTTTTAGGAGAAAAAGAAAGTTATTTTTATTTTTTCTATATAAGAATAAATAAAATTGTCAGTTTCGGAAAGAATGAGCCCGGGCCCGAAGACTGGTATAAAAATCGAGCCCGTGTCGGGTCCGAGCTTTCGGGCTCAGGCTGAGCCCGTCTCATCTCTAATATATATATATATATATATATATATAATTTTGAACTGGGGGTGGTTTTGGATTCTGGGAGTCATGATCGGGGTAAATCTGTAAAAATTTTTCAAAATTTCCAACTTAGGTGAAAATGTAATAGGTAGTATTTCTTACGAAATCTACCTAAAAGCAGGTGGTTGGCTTTTAATGGTTTAAACAGGTTTTTTCTCTTTGGCCAAAATTGGCTTTTATACAGTGAAGCCTTTTAATTATAAACTGCACTTGTTAAAGTATTTTTAAGCTGATTTTAAAGATATTTTATTGAGTTAAATTTCAATAAATAGCCCAATTTCTTAATAATGAAAACATTAATATTGGAATAGTTATGGAGTTAGTGATTTGTACCCAGATTTGCAAATGTGTCAGCTAAATTTTAAAAAGGCATACCAATTGTTTTTTTTTTTTTTTTTTTTTTTTTGTGTACACTGGCTTTTTAACGTGATTTTGTTTTTATTTTTTACTGCTTTCAATAATGAAATATTGTAATTTTAGGACAATAGTTGTTTTGTTATATATTATATTACTTTTTACTAAATTTAAGGGGTATTGGTCAGTCTTACAATCTTTTTTTCATAAATATTTAAAATCATGCATAAAGTAGCGTAATAAATACTATTTCTCAATATTGAAACAATTTTCAGGAATAAAATATGCATGAATATCTTTTTTGAATAGCAAAAAGTATTTTCCTATTTTGTTTTAACATTTTATTTTGAAAACATTCTTTTTACTTACCCATCATACGTAGTATAGGGTAAGTCTTGCAATCGTTTTGAAAATCGAAATTTTTTTTGACGGATTTACACGTTTCAGACACTGGAGATTCCGAAAAACATATTTTTAGAAAAAAAATTTTGCCGTCCGTCTGTGTGTCTGTAAACACTCTATCTCCCGAAAAAATTGAGATAGAGACTTGCAATTTGGCATGTACTTAGTATGTAATAATGGGAAGAAGCCTATTTCATTTCAATAACCTCGATTAACCGGAACTATTTTTTTCGGACTCTCGAAATATTCGTTCTGATAAAAGGTATGTAAAAATTTTCGAAATTGGTTATTTTAAGGAGTGAATATAAAAGACAATAAAAAAACATAAATTTTGCATAAAGCATGAAGTCGATCGGATAACTAGTTGCCGAGATATTTGGAATCCTATTTTCCACACTCTTCGATTTTTCATGACCCTGTATTTCATCCAAATTTCACTTCAAAGATATATTTTAATTGGAAATTTGACGCTTAATCAGATGCAATAAACCGCTAGTTAATAGGATTATTATATTTGGAGTTATAAGGATGTTTCTTTCAAGCAATTCAGTAATCGAGCCTTTAAAGTTTGTGACGTCATCAAGCCTTGATTTTATTTGAATTGCAATGCATTTTATAAGTAGTTTACACAATTTTTATTTTAATATTTTACATTATGCATATCCATGATGGGTAAGTATTACGGTGGCCCCCAACGACTAGTTTATTTTAGTTTTCTTTTTTTACATACCTACATGTAGTAAAATCTCAAATATTATCTCCTTCCTCATTCATCTTTCAATATTGATTATTTCATTTTTTAATCTGTTTATATGGATTTACCTGAAATAAGTAATGAATCTGCTTAGTATCCGAAAACCTTATTTTATATTCATCAAAATATATAATTTCTGTAAGTCATTAGACCCACTGATTACTAACTAAATATGGGTGTTCTCAAGTCAGATAATTTTTATTTATTAAATATTTATCAAATATTTTCTTTTGTCAAATACTGTATCAGTTAATAGATACAAATACATAATCGGAAAAATAGCATTTAGTTTTAATTCAATTTTTAACGTTAATAGCAGTATGTATGTATTTTTTATGTGTGGAGACTTATCATTGGTTAACTAAATTTTTTAATGTATAGTAATATGCGGAGCTATGTAATTTAGAGTTTTAAAATATCTTCAAGTCTAATTTAATACATTCTTCTCAAATTTTTCTTTTAGACATACTTCATTCATAATTGTCTTTTAGGAGTCCTAAAGACTTTTTTTTTTAATATTTAATAAAAGTTTATATTTTTTTTGTAGAAAACTTTTATAACTACATTAACAATAAGTTATTGTGAATTAACTGTAAATCGCACATACTGTTTTTTCTTTTAGGCTTTTTTTTAGCCTGGCTAATAAAATCTGGCAACCCTGTAACTAGGGGATAAGAATAGGGGTGCAGATCTCAAAGGAAGTAATTCATGAGG
Source organism: Maratus michaelseni (assembly GCA_963931845.1). NCBI lineage: Eukaryota > Metazoa > Arthropoda > Arachnida > Araneae > Salticidae > Maratus > Maratus michaelseni. Next base: position 292,387,773 of record OZ007597.1, read on the forward strand.
CTTTTAATTAATATTGTTTTATTTCAGAGGTACATAATTGAAGTCTTTCCTAAGGCGAGGACATTGTCTTTTAAACATCATACATTATTTAACAGGGTTTAAAAAAACCTGTTTTTTGTTTGTTTGTTTGTTTGTTTAAACTGGATTTTGTTTTGTTTTTAATAAATATTTTCTATTACATATAGACACATATTTGTTCATAAAAATAAATATTTTTGGATATTAGATAGGTAATATAACTTAATTTGAAATTCAAATGATATAATTACAGTCAGTTATGGAAAAAAGTTGAAATCATTTGTAAATTAAGCATTATTGGTAACAGCTATGTCTTATGTTCAAAGAATAAACTGCTCTACACAGTGAAACATAGATATCTTAAAAATCTTATCATGAATCTTTTGATTTAATAATAATAAATAAATATTTTATGTAGTTTCATGAATATAATTAATTTTTTCACAGCTATTGAAATTTTTTTTAATGAAATATTTGTTATCTAGGATGCCTGATTTTTCTGTCAGAACACAAAATGAGCAATTATGGTTTTTTTATTTAAAAAAAGCTTTTCATAACGAATTCGTGGAATGATTTGACATTTAATAGTTGAGTTTTTACACCTTCTTTCAAGAAGTATTGTGTATTGTCACTTAAAGAAATTAATTTTGAAAACTATTATTTAGGTGGAAGGTACCGTTCATAATATATATAATATGTATTTATTTATTTTTGCAAATTTTGGATCCCTGTTTATAGTGTGTAGAATAAGCCCTAAAACAATTATACGAAAATCTAAGTTACAGTCCATTGAAATAAGTGCTGATTAACTAAAAAACAGGTATAATGGGACATAACTGCACACATGATGAATTATTTGCTTCGTAGGTGTAAATCCAAAAATCACAGACTAACTGTAAGTTACAAAATAATGATTATACAGTTTTTATTAGTAAAATCTTAAGCATTATTTTCTTGAAAGAACATTTTTCATCATGCCTTATAAAGCACCATTTAAATGGTTCAAACAATCAGCTTTTTTTTCTTTTCGGAAATTAAAGATTATTGTTATTGTTTGGGTTGAATTTATTCTTTCTATGAAAAAAAAAAAATCTGAAGTTGACCTTTATTTCGGGCTCATGAGCAGTATCCTCCCCTTAATGTTTTTTTTTTTTTTTTTAATATATATATATATATATATAGAGAGAGAGAGAGAGAATATTTCTGATTTTAATTGTTTGCTTTTATTCACTGATTTTATCATCTAATTAATGTGAACAAGTCTTACTAAAAGTAAGTTTCTAACCTTCTTCCTTGATGCGGTATCGGAGGAGTACTTTCAAGACTACATTATCCCACTTATAATTGTTTATCTGTGAGATGCTGTGTGACTAATGCTTAATTAGAGCAAGTTAGTTACTCAACTGAGAATTAAGTAATCAAATGAGCTATCTTTATATATATATATATATATATATATATTGATAAATGGTACTTTTATGTTAGCTGAGTGCCAGTGATATATATACATATATAATGCACATATATATAGATATATACACATATATGTGTTATATAAAAATTTTATTTCGCATTATACCTTTAAATTAATTTTAACTTCTGACATAGTCATTATTTCCTTAATTCTTAATAATATTTATTCCTATTTAATGTCCTTTTAAAAGTAGTAACACGTATATTAATTTAATTATCTTATTCCAAATCTTAATCTAAAACTTTAAGTTCATTCGTAACTTTTATCAACTCCCCAATCTATAAAATTCTGAGAGACACTTATTGTCATTTCGAATGTTTTTAAGATCCATTTTTTATTCCATGCATTGCTTCGTGCGCTGAGTATTTTTCACATCAAAATCAATGTGCCATTGTGTTGGGAATTCTTTCTTGTTAAATCTTCTCCATCGCACCTCATTCGCTTAGCTTAATTTTGTCTGTCACTCATTGGTTCCTGCATACGTTACGTCGTTTCAATAACTCTACACGCGGTTAACAAAACTGCATTACAAGCTTTTAGAGAGCAGATTTTTGTCGTGTTTGGAAGTGCTGACCAAATCGTTATCTGGTGTTCTGCGACTTAGAATTTCACAACAGCCTTTTAAGATCTATTAAATGAGTTATCGTCAAGCCTGAGGGGAGGACTATAAGTTTATACCTGATACTGTGGGAACTGTTACTGGCATCGCTCCTGTTCATTAATAAACAATTTATCTGGAAATTGGCTGCTGATTATTGAAGAGACTTGTGGTGTTTCATCGTTGCCTAACCTCCTCGCCATGATTCTTAATATCGACTGCAATCATTCACCATCTTTAACAAACTGCCATTTTCTCGTGGAATATTAAATCATCTTCGTAAAAAGTTTACATATATATGTATATTAATATGTGTACATATACATATGTATATATATATATATATCACTGGTGCCCAGCTAACATAAAAGTACCTAATAAATTTTGGTTTGTTGAAGTTTCATATTGAAAATTCTACTACAGGGGATAGGAAAGGTGGCTTTGAAGAAAGTTGTACTAGACCCTGAGCTTTTCAGGGCCCTGTTATTCTTACAAGAATACTTATAAAAAGAAGTTTTAGTAGTTGATATATGTGTATACAATAACCCTTAAGTATAATCCTTATCAGATGACACAACTTCTGTCAACATCCCTGATGGAATTATATGAATACTGCAACATCATTAGAAAGATGCATCTTAACTGTTTTCTGTTCTATCACCAGCTCATCATTCATAATTATTTCTATAAGTCGAAATAATTGCAATAATATCCATCAAAGAAGTTATGCTTGTTTTATAGACTTGTTTAGTAACTTTTCTTTTTAATTTAAATTTGCTTTTTAATTGCTCAAAAAACTACATAATGTGAAAATCTATAGAGATTAGAATAATTATCCAAATCTGCCAGAGAATACTTCTATCTCTGTTTCTGATAATCGTTAATAATTCCATACATTAAAAACTTCATCAAACACCTTGAAACACCCTTCATATTTCACAGTCTTCTTTTCAATATTTTGGTTACTTTTATTATTTTTTATTGTCTTTTCAGGAATATCATATTTAAAATGCATTTATCATAGTTAAAATAAAACTTAATTGTATATAAATTGAATAGAAAACTATTTTTATAAGAACTTTTGATTATACTTATTTGTATATCACCTTTTAATATATGTATTTCTTTTGAATAAAACAACAAAATAAAATGCAATAAAACTTTATTATAATAAATACAAAAGTTAATATTTACTTTTTCTCCAGCTACAAAAAATCTTTCAACAAAATACAGAAAGTATAACTATACATCCGTTCTGGATCCAAAATAAAAATAAAATATTTTTTTTTTGTTGTTCACCACAATAACTCATTTCATATTCAAATGTTATTATATTATTAAAATGCAATTCAAACATTTATTACCTCATTGACGTCTCGGCAATTATGTCATAAAATTTTCTTTCAGTAGTCAAATTATTTTTCTTTTAACCCTATCACTATGTCCTGGGGTCCACACGGACCCCAAGCACTTTCAACAAGTTGTCAAAAAAATCTATCACTCACTAAGTAGTCTCAGCCGGTGACATCTCATATCATAATGTTTGTAACACACAGTAAAACTTAAACTGTACAAATATAAGTGGTACTCGTTTTGTTTTAATTTGAAAAATAGATAGCATATTTGTCCTGGGCAACAACAGGGCATGTTTTGATAGGACATAGTGATAGGGTTAAATAAAACAATCACAATAAATTTCTTTAAGTAAAATAGTAATTAGTAATTTTCTTGATTCCTTATAATTCTATAAATTAAGCATACAAATTGCAGCTAAAAGAAAATAAAGAATAGTAACAGTTGTTCAACAGCTACTTTGAAAGAATGTATTGTAGAAATATAACCATGGGCATACCCAAGGGGTGGGATGATGGAACTACAGCCTCCTCCGAAATAGTCAAGAGAGAAATCAATAGAGTGCTAATTTTTTTTCTTTTTTTAGAGATTAAATGTTTTTCTATGATACAATGGATTATCCACTCTGTTAATCCCATATTAGTGTACAGTGACACTACAGTATACCCAAATACGGCGAAGGGGAGCTGATGCGGTTAAAATCATACTCGTCATTCCCTTAATAGTGCACAGTCACACCACAGCAAACCCAAAAAGGCTGATGAGGTTACAGCTACCAACCCCCTCCCAAAAATAAAGTAGAAATGTAAATTAATAGAATGATTTTTTTTAACTTTTTTTTAGATAAATTTGTAAATTTAATTTTTTTTCATACAATGCACTAGTCTATCTGTTTAGTCCCATATTAGTGTACAGTTACGCTACAGCATACCCAAAGAGGAAGAAAAGGATTGATGGGGTTATCACGCTCCTTCTCTCTCCGAAATGCTTGCAATTAAAGGAAAAAAATGGTTGATTTTGTTTCTTGCTTTTCAAGGTATATTTATAATTCTTTTTCTGTCATACAACTACAACAACGGACTAACCATTCTCATTACTCCTATATCTGTGCAGTAACACCACAACATACCCAAAAAGGATGAAAGGTGCTGATGAGATAACCCCTTCCATCTGCGAAATGGTCGCAATAAAATTAAAAAAGTGCTGATTTTTTGTTTATTTTTGAGTTAAATTTGTAATTTTTTCTGTCATAATACTATGAGTTAGCATGGATGTAATGAAGGGTATACAGTGGTATACGCAATATATCTTCTGGATTTTTTACGTATACAGTGATTTTCTCAAGTAATGCTAAAGCATGTACTCTCTAGTGTATACCCTTAGCCTATAGCATATACCCCCTGGCACTTTTGTTTTACGACTCCAGCACTATGAATTAGCCATTCTCATCAATCCCATATTAGTTTACAGTGACCCCACCGCATACATAAAGAGGGAGTGGGTGCTGATAGGATTACGACCTCCCGCCCTTCTGAAACGATCGCAGTGAAATGAAAATGCTATTTTTTCTTTTTAAATTTTTTATTTATCATACAAGAGACTAACTATTCTAGATTATAGTCCCATATTAGTGCACAGTGATACTACAGCATACCCTACCTAAAGAAGGGAGTTATGGCCTTACAGCTCCCTTCCCCCTCCTAAGTGGTCTCAGTGAAATGCAAAAAAAAGGTCTGAAAAAAACAGGATATAAATAAGTTGCTGATATCAGGTTTTTTTAAATAAAATTATTGCTTTTCTGTCACAATTTTTATAAAAAATAAAAGTTGTATTTTAAGGGAATTTAAAATTTTGGAACATTAATGAAAATAATTTCACTAAAAATTAATGTTTAATGCAAACTTTTATGCTTAATAGTAATAATAATAAAAGCTTTTCTTAGTTTTTCAGTTAATAGAACACCACATAGTGTTGCCAGGTACAATCTCACAAAACGTGAGACAGTGGCTTCTAAATTGGGACACAAAAATATACTACATTGTATGAATATGAAATCCTGTCTTAAACATATAAAATTCATTGTCTCTACATTAGGACTACCATACATACCTACTAAAATGAAGACCCTAAAAAACGAGATTTTTCTCCTGTCCCTTGTGATTTCGTATTAGCAGGTTTTTAAATAGGTAAAAAAAAGAACTTATACAGTAAAACCTGTGAAAGCTTAGTTGTATAGTATTCATAATGTCGGGACAATACAATTTTTACCATAAAACATAATTCCATTATAAACAGGTTCCGTTTACGCAGTGTTTATTTGGTGTCAAAATATCAATAAATAGTGTCAAAATATCGTTATTTGAATGTGACTTTTTACACTACAGTTTTAGTACATTAGGGAAGGTTTTATTAATCTCAGAGTAGTTATCGCATCGTGTGTGAATTCGTTTACAGGAACATATCAATTATTTTAATATAAGATAGCCTACTGCGATATCAAACGTTTGCAATACTGTAATTTCCAGTATTGGGAACATTTGATAATGCAGTGAACAATAAATGCAATCTATCTTTGTAAATAGGGGCTTTCAGTCGTGACGTTTTGCTTGGAAAATGACTCCAAACAAATGGTTGCAATGTTTCATTTCTTATTTAATATAAATCGTAGGAAATGTTACGACTGTTTATAAAGTATTAAAACATTTAGCTGTGAGATATAGCTATAATATGTTGTTGTTGTTGTTGTTTGACCCTTCAGGCCCGGTGAATAGCTATAATATACAAATGATAAAGAGAATACAACGTAGCAACCGTTTCTTTTGAGTCAGTTTTCAAGCTAAACGTCATGATTGACGTCACACTATAAGCGCGACCTACGTTATACATAAGTATAAGGAAAGGGCGAGGCTAACGAAAAAGACAGGCTACCGCGGTCCATTCCACTTATCTTTTTTTTACAAACCGCTAGAGTGACGTGATGCTCTTTTCGTACACCTGCATTGGTGGATTCGAGCAACACGTGACTCCCGCGGTCTGTAAAAAAAGATACGCGTAAAGCACCGCGGTAACCTTTCTTTTTCGTTAGCCTCGTGGTTCAAATAGGCAGTTCTGATTGGCTTAACTCCCCTGACCTTCAATTGAAGTACAATGGTTGATCAGCTGATTGCAACTTCCCTATAGAATATCCCTATTTTGACCAATGAAAATGTTTCATAATATAGTAAAGTAACCGTTTTCTCTAAAAACGGTGGAGTGTGTCTGCAGCAAAAACTGAAGATTTTTAACATTGTGTGTTCCTGCTCCCAGTCCTCCACGTTTTCATACTTTTGGGTGCAGGAAAACACAATGGTAAACCTACAAATCAACCGCTAAAATCAGGTTTTAAGGTGTTTTCCACCAAGATATGACTTGGCAGACCGATTGCGTTTTAATATGCGAATCGAGTTTTAACTAATTCTGGAATTTCAGCCGTGAACTCGATGAGGTGATTGTTTGTGCTGTCGCCTCCCGGTCTATAATATCTGTTCTCTGAATTTCGAAATATACATTGCATTTTATTGTCGTCACTGAAGAACATTGCGATAGTTTTGTTTGAATGAATGGTAAAAATTATTTTTTTCTGTGACCTATAAAAAGAAATTTGTATCAGAGGGTGTAGAAAATATATTTTGGAGTCACCTGAAAATGTAGCTCGGGGCACATGCCTGGTGTGCCTCTGTGATATTCAGGCCCTGCATTTGATAAAACAAACGCCAGACCAGCAGCTCACCGAGCCAACATCAAATGATCCCATGCGGTTTGTGTAGCAATCCAAGAAACCATGTGAAGTTCAGCTTAGAGTGCCTTTATATGAAACTGGTGACAGGTGACATAGATCAAACTTAATGTATGTACTTAGATGTACTTAAACAGACGCGTTTGTCCAAACTATGGTAAACCGACATTCCAGAACTTAGCGATACTCGCCTGGTCGAGTTCAATTATATGAGTGAGACTAAAGGTGCCTCGATATATAACTAGTCGGATGTGCCAATCCCAAAACTTTCTTCTATCTCAATCATGTTAATACTTCTAATTTCGTCCTCACTTCGCCAATAAAATTAATATTTTTCGTCATTCTGTTGTACGTCAGCTGCTTGCGAATCATCGGGTTACTGACTGGGATGCGATAAACTGATGTATACTAAACTACGAAAAGTTCTTCTGGCCTGTACCGACAGGAACAGATAGTCTCCCTATTCCTTGGTTTTAGGATTTTAGATAATTTTACTGGAAAACACGAAACTGAAATGAGTGGAACCCAATTAAAGAAGATTCATTCCCAGTTCTCGTCAACATTGAATTTGAATGAGAATATCGCCAAATTAGTCTTCTATAGTGAAGTTGGCTTCATTTGTGGCAACATATTTTTGTCGATATTTCGTCAATTGCCGCCGAGCTTGGCGAGAATTTGACGTTGGCGAATATAAATATATAGTGTTAAGCATTTAAGAATAGCAACAATGGTTACAACAATGAAAGAAAATTTGCTGAAACCCTGTTAACTAAAATTCATAAATTAAACCCCTTTGTGGATGAATTCTGCTGTCTTGTTTGAAAATGTCAACCACCCTAAAATTTCAAACCGCTATATCTCCGCCATTTTTTAATATAGAGACAAAACAAAAACTGCTCCGGATCAAGGCCGAACTAACGGAAAAAACTTTTAGGATTTCTAATTTTTTTATACATCTTTTTGAATTTGAAATCTTTAAATGGCTATCACAGCGCCCCCTTCCGGCGGAATATCCCCACATTCTAGTAGGACCTGCTGGCTACAGCCAAAAACATATTAAAAAATTTTGGTTTAATTATCTGCATAACATCATACACTTTTCGATGATACAATAGTGAAAATCGAACAAAAATCACGATGGCAGCGCCTCCTTTCGTTGAAATATCCCCGAATTCAACCTCACCTGCAGGCTATGGTCAAAAACAGAAAAAAAATTGGTTCAATTATCTGCATAACTTCATACACTTTTCGATGATACAATAGTGAAAATGGAACAAAAATATCGATCACAGCGCCCCCTTTCGTCGAAATATCCCCAAATTCTGATAGAATCTGCTTGTCATAGCCAAAAACATAGAAAAAAAATAGGTTCAATTTGAAGCATAACTTCATACACTTTTAGATGGTACAATAGTGAAAATGGAACAAAAATATCGATCACAGCGCCCCCTTTCGTCGAAATAGCCCCAAATTCTGATAGAATCTGCTTGCCATAGCCAAAAACATAGAAAAAAATAGGTTCAATTTGAAGCATAACTTCATACACTTTTAGATGGTACAATAGTGAAAATAGAACAAAAATATCGATCACAGCGCCCCCTTTCGTCGAAATATCCCCAAATTCTAATAGAACCTGCTTGCCATAGCCAAAAACATAGAAAAAAAATTAGGTTCAATTTGAAGCATAACTTCATACACTTTTCGATGATACAATGAAGACGGACAGACAGACATTTTGTAAAAACATGTTTTTCGGAATCTCTGACCCCTAAAACGTGTAAATCCGTCAAAAACCGGAAGTCGAAAAAAATTTCGATTACAATACTTTCTTCTATTATAGATAGAAGAAAGTAAAAATTGATGCGGTGAGACGATTCTGGACTAAAACGAATCACAAGCATTTTAGAGAGCTTTTCATTATAGCCAAGTTAATGCTTCTTAAATTGTCTCACTCGTCAAGACTAGTATCGTGAAGTCTGGAATGGACTTCACCCTTGTCACGTCATCTGCGGGTATATAGAAGACAAAACAGCAATAGGCGTGAAGAGCATTTTAACACTGCTTCTCCTGCCTCCAATAAACAGTCTTTTTCGGAGGGCAAATACCCGAAGAGACGTGGTTGTTGCCACTCGTGGATAAAGACCATGTAGTTTTGCCATAGTTTGGACAAAAACATCTGTCTAAGCCTAAGCACAGTATGAGCGTGCGTCAGTGTTTTTTGTTTGGTGTAATTGCGTTATAAAATTTTTAAGACCGTTTGAGTCACGTGATACCACGTAACTTTAGCCGTCTAATGAAGTGTGTCTCTATATGAGAGTGGCGCCATACGATGCTGAGATTCTGCTTTGACAAACGCGTTTGTCCAAATTATGCCAAAGCTAGACATATTCTATTTCAATAACAAGAACTTGTTAATATTCGCCTGGACGAGTTCGATCGTGACCTACGTTATACGTGGCCGGTTGATGATTTTTAACAACCCTCTCATTGACAAGCCCGTGTTAATACGTTCACTAAGTTCCAGGCTTCATTGCAATATAAGCATTATTTAAAGTAATAAAATTCTATTGATTTAATGCATTTTTAATGGGTTGAGCAGTGAATAATAATCAATTAACTTGTTTTATATTCAGTGCTGAAAAATTAGTTTTTCTTAGCATTTAAAACAAAATGCAGAGAAAAAAAATTACAGATTTGCCCTTTTGCAAGACTATTAGAGGCGAGGATAACGAAAAAGACAGGCTACCGCGGTCCATTCCACTTATCTTTTTTTACAGACCGCTACAGTGACGTGATGCTCTTTTCGTACACCTGCATTGGTGCATTCGAGTATCACGTGACTCCGGTGGTCTGTAAAAATAGATACGCGTAAAGCACCGCGGTAGCCTTTCTTTTTCGTTAGCCTCGGTTAGAGGGTTAAAACGTCATACGATGTGGATCATCTTTACACGGCGATTGGTACAAAATGGTGGGCGTGCCGCTTTGTAACAATCGCCGTATAAAGATGATCACTGAGTGTGACTTTTAAATGTCACGAACTGGCCGTGTATAACGTAAGTCGCGATAACACAAGTTGAATCACCAATCATTTTGTTGCCCATGGGCATGGCCAATCGTTCTTCTCCTACGGGCAATTAAATGGCGTCGTGAGTCAGCCCGGATTGTAGGAGCCTTAAGCGCGACCAACGAAATACACGGCCAGTTCCTGACTTTTAAAACCTCACACGGGTTGGATAATCTTTGCACGCCGATTGGCACAAAACGATGGATTTGTATCGTTGGTCTCGCTATAAGAGAGTGGCGACTTACGACCAATAAACACAGACCTTTCAAAATTAAACGGTTCATAAGTTCCTGGTACCAGGGCTACACTAGATACCGGGCTTGCTCATTCATTATCATGACGTCACAAAAGGTGGCTGGCCGCTACCAGCGATTGGTACAAAGCGAAACGACAAAATGAAAGACCAACAACGATTGGCACAAAACGACGGGCTCGTCGCTTTGCACCAATCGCTGGTCGCGGCCAGCCACCTTTTGTGACGTCATGATAATGCATGAGCAAGCCCGGTATCAGGGCTACACTACATACCGGGCTTGCTCATTCATTATGATGACGTCACAAAAGGTGGCTGACTAGGAGGAAAGACATACAGCGATTGACACAAAACGATGAGCGCGTTGCTTTGGACCAATCGCTGGTCGCGGTCAGCCACCATTTGTGACGTTTTGAGAGTGAATGAGCAAGCCCGGTTTCTAGTGTTGCCTTGCCGGTATCTAGTGAAGCCTTGCTGGTACTTTAAAGGTAGGGTGTCTTTATAAGAGAGCAGCAATATGTACATGCTCAGACTAGATATTTTGTCCAAAATATAACAAACTTAGATTCCAGAGTTTGGTAATACTCGCATGGATGAGTTCGTCAGGTCAATTTCAAACACGTGACCACAATTCTCCAATTTGCATACAACCAATCAAAATCAACAAAAGCTAGTGGGGTAGCAAAATGCCCAGGGATTGCTAAGTTAAATACTGTAGCAACTATAGTTTCTAGGCTATGGTGTCAAATGAAATTGATCCATTAGACGAATGAGAGAAGTCGACAAATATTAGTTGGCGATATTGGCAGAGTCACCAAGTTGCTTCTTGATCGATTTTGCGCAAAATCGTCCCGATCAATCAATTTGTATTTCCCCATATATCACCAGTCTCATAAGGAGGCACTCTACGTACTTGTTCTCAACATAAACGTTGTTTCTAGCTCGTCAACTGGTCACATTTAAATGTTTTATCAGTGAAGTGGATCTTGTCAATTTTGTTTTTTCATTACGCATCGACAAGGGGGTTCTATGCGCTCTAAAAGAAACTCTCCGCATTCTTCTGTGCTCGCTAGCGATATCACTCTATCCATCCATTGTAGAAGGAAGCGGTCTGGATGCATTTGGTCATAGCCTGATCAACCCTAATGCTTATATATTCACCATCTACCTCAACCTAGAAAACCTCGGTCGAATGCCTAATTGAAATTCTCGATTAACCTGATTAGACCTGATTGCGGCCAATGTCCAATCAGATTAATGATGGATGCTATTTGAGCGTTCGACCAGTGCCTGATTTACGGCAGGGCATTCGGGGCACGGGCCCAGGGCCCCCGATTTTCAGGGGCCCCCAAATGCTACTAAAGATTTTCCAATTATTGGCCAAAACAGTCTTAACTTTCAAAAAACAAAATTAAAATGGAAAAATCTGTTTGTCAGAGATTGTCTATGATATGTCACAGTAACTTTATTTTTTGCTGATTGTCTTATTACAATTTATGTGCAGTAATGTACAGAACTCCATTGTTTGGATCGCCATATTATTTCATTTTTATTTATTTTACATGTAAGGCCCTCATGGTATGGACAAAGCCGTGTGGTTCTGCTAGTTACTTGTGTAAATTTAGTTTTTTTTATACATAGCTTGTATTTGAAAGAAAATGTTGTTTGATCAATAGGCTATGCTAATATTTTACATAATTATAGCTTGGTAAATTTATTATTAGTTGTTGCATACTTTATCATTCCAGATATATGGACTTGCATAGAGAAATCTAATCAGTACCACACAGTTTATTATAAAATTCAATTAAAAATTCATAATTATCAAATAACTATTTAAAAATAAATTAATGATTATCAAATTTTTTTTTTAATTAATATTTTAAAGAAATTATCAAAGTCAATAGTGGTTATCTTAATAAGTACTGCTTTCGATATTACATTTTTTTATTCAAAGAATCTGTGCGAGGGGGCCCCCATGCGCATCTGTGCCCAGGGCCCCCAAATTTCTAAATCGGTCCCTGCGTTCGACACAGGTTTTCTAGGTTGAGGTTGACTGTGAATACGAGCTTAAGTGGAACCGGGCCACATAGATAGCGTTGGAGCTCGGAGCTCCCCTTTCTCAAAAAATTGTATTCTAAACATGATAAATTGCTTTATGTGCAGCTCAAAATTTTAACCCTAGCTTTTTAAAAGAAAAATACATTATAGACACATGTAAAAATGTATTAAAAAATTGGCGATGATGTTGTACACTCACGCACCGTTTTTTTTTTTATAAAAAGGAAAAAAGTCGCCAAATTTTGGAGATTTTTACATTTACTGGTAACTTGGCTATTGTATTAAGTTATTTGGTTTGGCACGGGCTTGAAAATCGCGCCAATCAAAAAGTCGCCAAACTTCTGTGCGTGAGTGTAACACATCTGTTTCAAAATTTATGGGACTGTAAAATCTTCTGCGCTATAATGCTATTTAGAGTAAGTAAAACTCTAAACTTCAGGGACTGAATGAAACATGTTTGGTGTAATATCTGTTCTTCTCTGAATTTCGAAATATACATTGCATTTTATTGTCGTCACTGAAGAACATTGCAATAGTTTTGTTTGCATGAATGGTAAAAATTAATTTTTTATGTGATCGATAAAAGGAAATTTGTGTTAATTTGTAACAGAGAGTGGAGAAAATATATTTTGAGATCGCCTGAAAATGTGGCCTCGGGACACATGTCCCTGTGATATTCAGGCCCTGCATTTTGTAAAACTGAAAACTCCACCGAGCCAGTATCAAGTGATCCCATGCGGATAGAGTAGCAATCCGAGAAACCATGTGAAAAGTTCAGCCTAGAGTGCCTTTATGCCTAGACTAACCGAGAGCCTAGACAGGCCGCATACGATGATCAGACTGTGCTTAAACAGACATGTTTGTCCAAACTATGGCAAACCTACCTACATTCCAGAACTTAGCAATACTTGCCTGGACTAGTTCAATTATATGAGTGAGACTAAAGGTGCCTCTATACAGTGTGCCCGCTAAAGTCAATTGTCACCCCAATAATTTCTGAAGGGCAAGAGCTTTAGTCATAAAAGTGGGGTTTAGGTACAATAAAGTTGCCCTGCGCTACGCAAGGAAACAGCTTACAGCGCCACCTGGTGGCTAAATTAGGAGTTAGCGTTCTTATTTATAAAACAGTAAAGGATACGGGGAAAAAGTCAATTGCAAAGTTGTTCAGCATCATAGATTTAGTAAGAGAAGACACCTTCCATAAAGTAAGTAATGTTTAAAGTAGAAGGCATAAAATGCAAATTTATTTGGTTCGAAACTTCCAAAATTATAACGCGACATAATGCGGAAGAAATGAGAAAAGGTCACACTCCAGAGTTTCAGTTGTGAGTAGATATACAGTATTCATCTTTAGATAAATAAATCTTAATATCCCATACCGTGAAAAAGTATTTTTTTTCCATTTTGTATAAATGGTGCGGATACATGAAACAGCGAGAGTATGCAACACCTCCACTAACATTGCAGGAGCTTCGAAACCATATTATGGATGCTTGTGCCAGCGTGTCACCTGCCATGTTGTACAATGTGAAGCGAGAAGTTCAATCCCGTGTCCAGACGTGTATTGTTGCTCAAGGACACCATTTTGAGTATCGCAGATATATGAACCTCATGTCCGATAAGTGCAGTTTTGTACAACGCGATCAAACTCATGAGCGCTTTGTGCTTACCATTTGAATCATTTTTGCGAGCAAGATTTGTTTGTAATAAATCAATGATGCTGAACAACTTTGTAATTGACTTTTTTCCCGTATCTCGTACTGTTTTTGAAATAAGAACGCTAACTCCAAATTTAGCCACCAGGTGGCGCTGTAAGTGGTTTCCTTGCGTAGCGTATGGAAATTTTACTATACCTAGACCCCACTTTTATGACTATAGCTCTTGCCGTTCAGAAATTATTGGAGTGACAACGGACTTTAGCGGGCACACTGTATATAAAATTTGATGTTGTGAGACGATTCTGGACTAAAACGAATCACCAAGCATCTTAGAGAGCTTGACATTATCGCCAAGCTAATGCTTCTTAAATTTTCTCACTCGTCGAGGCGAGTATCGTGAAGTCCAGAATGTAGTTTTGCCATAGTTTGGACAAAAACAACTGTCTAAGCTGCAGCGCCTAGAATACATAGTGTGGAAATCTGCTACAAAATAGTACTAAAAAATTGAATCCAATACATGTACAACGTTGTTGAAAAGATAACGATTGGATCGCAGCGCCATCTGCTAGCTTATATAATACAGAAAGCAGCTTAATGGACCCTATTCCGAGGCTAACGAAAAAGAAAGGCTATTGCGGTGCTGTACGCGTATCTTTTTTTACAGACCGCGGGAGTCACGTGATGCTCGAATCCACCAATACAGATGTACGAAATAAGCAACACGTCACTCTGGCGGTCTGTAAAAAAAGATAAGTGGAATGAACCGCGGTAGCCTGTCTTTTTCGTTAGCCTCGCCCTATTCCCACTGACGTCAGAGTCACGTGCTTTGGGAAACATTGCCCACATTGTAGTCCTTTATTATGCAACGACTCGTTTCCAACGCAATCCTACATGTCATAGAGCAGCAACGGACCAGATTTTCGTGATGTTGAGTCACGTGCTTTGGGGAAACACTTCGGAAATTGTAGCCTCGAACCCAAACGGAGAATAGGGTCCATACGATGCTATTAGAGCTTATTATCGTCGGAGCACCGTTGCACATTTACAGGCTACAACTTTTTAGCACTTTTTAAAGCATTACAAGGATAGCCGGTTTCCACACTATGTATTCTAGGCGCTGTATCTAAGCCTAAGCACAGGCTGAGAATTCGCCATTTGCGTCAGTGTTTTTTGTGTGGTGTAATTGCGTTACAGTTGTTTTTCAGACTTCTTGAGTCACGTGATACCACGCGACCCTAGCGGTGTATTGTAGTGTACCTCTATATGAGAGTGGCGCCATGTGATGCTGAGATTCTGCATAGACATACGCGTTTGTCCAAACTATGCATATTCTATTTCAAGAACAAGAACTTGTTAATAAGGAAAGGGCATGTTTACAAACAAGCTGTTCCATCAACCAATGTACCACTTCATTTTTGTCATAGCTATCATTGCAGGAATCGTCATGACGACATAGGCCAATGATATTATAGACCAGTTCAACGTAGACCAATCAAATTTCCCCATTTCATGTGTATAGTAGGAGTCAAAACGAACAAACAGGTTTTTTTGCTAACCAACCGTAATTGAACCAACAGTGATGTCAGATGCCTTTTCCTCGAGGCTAACGAAAGAGACAGGCTACCGTGGTGCATTCCACTTATCTTTTTTTACAGACCGCTAGAGTGACGTGATGCTCTTTCCGTACACCTGCATTGGTGGATTCGAGCATCACGTGACTCTCGCGGTCTGTAAAAAAAGATACGCGTAAAGCACCGTGGTTGCCTTTCTTTTTCGTTAGCCTCGCCTTTTCCTTATACTCGCCTGGACGAATTCGATGGCGACTTACGGTATACGTGGCAGGTTCATGACTTTTAAAGCGTCACACGGCGTGGATGATCTTTATACACGGCGATTGGCACAAAACTTTGTGCCAATCGCCGTATAAAGATGTACACTCAGTGTGCCGTTTTAAAATGTCACGAACCGGTCGTGTATGACCAACGAGGCTAACGAAAAAGAAAGGCTACCGCGGTGCTTTACGCGTATCTTTTTTTACAGACCGTGGGAGTCACGTGATGCTCGAATCCACCAATGCAGGTGTACGAAAAGAATAACACGTCACTCTAGCGGTCTGTAAAAAAAGATAGGTGGAATGCACCGCGGTAGCCTGTCTTTTTCGTTAGCCTCGATGACCAAGGTATGACGTTTAGGTTAGCTTGGCGATCTGTCCAAAATGCTTGGAGATTCGATTTTGTCCAGAATCATCTCAACCAATCAAATGTGTATATCCGTATGTCGCCACTCTCATATCGAGGCACCCTGTTTCTAGAGTATCTCTATGTGAGAGTAACCACATACAGGAAAGAAAATTGATTTGATTGAGACGATTTTGTAGTAAAACACTTGTGTGCAGATTGGTGGCAAGGCAAGAACAAGCACTCTCTCAAATGTTGAGAGTTTGTTCTTTAAACTCTCATTTGTTTTTTGAACTGACCTTTGGGCATCTTTTTAAAGAATTTAGAAGTTGTAGCCTAAAACATATAGCGTTCAAATATTTTATGAATTACACTTTTAAATAAAATGTCTTCGCTTTTCAAAAGTTTCCATTTGTACATATGTAATCGTGACTAATAAGTTCAATATTTCTTTTTTCGTAAAAAATATGGAATGCAACATTTTGTTCGCGTCCAGCAATGTCACCGGTAAGGTCGGTTAGTTACCAAGGCGTTCAGTGCTGCTAACCGATACGCAACCAACGTCGTTCAGCGCAAGTAACCGGTAAAGGACCGAACTAATCGGAAAAAAAATCTTGGTTAGGTGGGTCACGTGATTGGTTACATGAAAATTTATCTCAAAGGAATTGGCGACTATAATTACGATGATGTAATACAGATAGCGCTGCTAGTAAATAATACCAGTTCGTCCAGTTAGAAACCAGTTACTTACCGCCCCTGTAAGTAACCGGTCACATTGGTTAGGTCTGCTGAACGCACTCAGTGATTCAGTTTTAACTGACGTCATACCCTAGCAACCGAGGCTAACGAAAAAGACAGGCTACCGCAGTGCATTCCACTTATCTTTTTTTACAGACCGCTAGAGTGACGTGATGCTCTTTTCGTACAACTGCATTGGTGCATTTGAGCATCACGTGACTCCGGCAGTCTGTAAAAAAAGATACGCGTAAAGCACCGCGGCAGCCTTTCTTTTTCGTTAGCCTCGCTAGCAACCACTTTACAACCAGATGGGAATTTTGTTTGCCCATCGGTTTTTGTGGATTTTGATTGGTTGGGCGATAATACAGGCTGATTAATTAACAATTTCGACTGGTTGGATCACGTGGTTTAAACTGATCTGTAGTATGCAGTTAAGAGCCTACATCAGTCATGCGGAAAAACGCTCAAGCTAATGTTAAGTCTAAGGGAAGGTTCTTTCACGATTTATCGCTCGCATTTTAAAATTATTTTTTTTGCATAGGATAGCTGACGTCAATCTAATGTTGTTAGTTTTTACTTTTTCGATTTTGGTTACAGACCCCGCACACGAGTTGATTTGAGATTTTGTATCTGATAATGGTTCAAACATACAATTTTCATCGCTGAATTACATAATGTTTTTTCCAGCTGCAAAATGCATCCCCTGGAGAAAAACATCTGAATTCAACATTGCACCTAAATTTTATTTGAGTATACATAATCATTATAAGAGTTTTTTTTTTTTTTTTTTTTTATAAGAGCAATCTGTAAATTTTAGTATAAAATAAATATAAGGAGAAATATATTCAAATTATAACTGAGGCTCTACTTGATGAAGACCTGCCAATTATTTGTATGGTTATACATAATCATGAAAAAAAAAAAGAGTTATTTTTGTGGAAGCCTGTCCAAATTTTATTGTAGTTATAATAGAAAGACATAACACCTTAACAGGGCTAAAATTTGGCTTTAATTAATGTAACAAGGGCAAAATTTATACAAGTATACATAATGATAGGAGTTGTAATTTTCCAACCGAGTGAAAAAATATCCAGGCCAGAATTTTAACCCAGGACCTTGGCTTAAGTTGCCAACACTATACCAATCAACTGAGCTATCCTGGACAAATTGGGTAGACACAATTCACTCAGACAACCTTTTGATAATAACATGTGGTCTGTTATCTGAAATAATTCAATGTAATTCCAAGTAAATGTTGAATACGTAATTACATTTTATTAGATGAACACAATTATTCTAATTGGTAAATTAATCATAGGAGTTGCAATTTTCCAACTGAGTAAAAAAGTGTCCAGGCCGGGATTTAAACCTTTGACCTAGGCTTAAGCATCCAACACTCTACCAACTGAGCTAACAAATCTGGAGAATACAATTCACCCAGACCTTTTGATAATATGTGGTCTGTTATCTGAAACTTTTCAACAGAATACCTCACAGTTAATGAAACTCCTAGTAAACATTGAATATCTAATTACATTTAATTAATTCAACAAAACCATTCTAATTCTTAAATAAATCATAGGAGTTGTAGTTTCCCAACTTAATGAAAAAGTGTCCAGGCCAGGATTTAAACCCAGGACCTTGGCTAAAGCGGAAATGCTTTACCAATTGAGCTATTCTGCACAAATAAAGAGGATACAATTCACTCAGGTAACCTTTTGTTAATGACATCAGCTCTGTTATTATCTGAAACAGTTCAATAGAATAAATTGCCGACAATGGAACTACAAGTAAATGTTGGATACATAATTACAGTTCATTAATCAAACCCGATTCTTCTAATCAGTACAAATCCTTGCCTAGATATTTTTTCACTCAGTTGAAAAATTACAACTCCTATGACTTATTTTCCAATTAGAATAATTGAGTTGATTTAATGAAATGTAATTACACATCCAGTGTTTACTTGGAAATCCATTAACTGTGATTCATTCTGTTGAACTGTTTCAGATAACAGACTAGATGTTATCAAAAGGTTGTCTGAGTGAATTGTGTTCTCCAAATTTGTCCAAGATAGCTCAGTTAATAGAGCGTTGCAGCTTAAAGGGACTCTCCAGTATTGCAAAGACACTCACCAGCTAATGTTAAACCTTGGGAGGGTTCTTTCCAAATTTCTCATTTGAATTTGAATTTTTTTTTTTTTTTTGCATAGGTCAATCTTTTTTTTACTTTTTCGATTTTGGTTGCAGATTTTTTAATAAAGGCAGTTTTATTCTCAGAACTAGTTTTGAAAGTGAAAGTATCTTTATTAAAGAAAAAAACTGGAACCAAAATCAAAAAAGTTAATAACGAGATCAACCTCAGCTGTTCTATGCAAAAATAATCTTTTAAAAATATTGAATTTCAAATGAGAAATTTAAAAAGAATCCTCCCATTGGTTTAATATTAACTTGTCAGTGTCTCTGCGTACCTCAAGAGAGCTTCACCCCGAAGTATCACCGTAAGTAACCACAAGTAAGCTTCACCGTATTAAAGCTTCACCCCGAAATTTTAATATAAAATAAATACAAAGCTGACAAATTAAAATGGCTATAGGTTGGGTCCAAATCAATGTAAAACAGCCAAATTTTACATTTATAAACATAATCATTATAAAGAAAAACTTTGTAATTTTTTTTTTGTCCAAGTAGCAACTCCCAATTTCAGTGTAATTTACAATATAAGGGTCCAACATGTTAAAATGGCTATAACTTGGGTTCTAATTAACGCTAAAATTTTAGCATAAGATAAATATAAGACTACATATTCGAACGACTATAACTTGGAGTCTAACTGATGTAGGACTGCTATGTTTTGTACAATAAACATAAGGAGAAGTCCTAACAAGGAGGGATTTAGTTGTTGAAATCCCCCACTTTTTGTCTAATTACAATATAAAGGGCTGACACATTAAAACAATTGCAACTTGGGTTCTAATTAACACAACATGTCATAATATTTATACATAATCATCACAAGAGAAAAATTTCTTGGCTTTTTTTCAAAAGTCCCTTCAGATATTAGTATACAATAAATATAAGACCCGATAAATTAAAATAGCAATAATTCAGATCTTAATTGATGTAACCCAGCCAAATTTTAATGTAATTGTAATATAAGGACAAAATAACTATAACTTGGGCTCTGATTAATGCAACAGACACACATTTTATAAAAGGAAGGGATTTTTTTTTTTTTTAAAATCAAAGCCTCCTAAATTTTAGATGATTATAACTCGGTTATAATTGATGTAGCTCTGCTCTTTTTTTGTAAATATAAATGGATGGATTTATTTGTTTAAGCCTCCACCCCAATATATATAAATTAATATCAATATAATGTCTATGACTTCAGCTCTAATTATTGAAGGATGCCCAAATTTTATGCAAGAATACATAATTATTATAAGACGGCCATTTTATTATTGAAGCTAGCCAAATTTTAACATAAATAAAATATAAGACCCGTCAAATAAAAAGTAATATTTTCACGACCCCCCCCCCCCCCCCCGTCTGGGTTGAAAGCTTTTAACAGAGTTTCCTCCCAGGTTTTAAAAAGGGCAGGGTGCTGCTGGTCAGAAAAGGGCACTTTTTTTATTCTCAAGGGCACTTTTTTAATTGTTAAAGGTTATTCTTTTGGTTTTTAAAGCCACTTTTTATATTTAAAAGTCAAGGCACTCTTTTTAAGACATTGAGTCAGTTTTTACTAAGAAAGCAAATTTTTTAAGGCAAAAAGAAGAAAGGGCATTTTTTTTAATGAGGTGCAAGAAGGGTGCTAATTATTTTTATGAGGGGCAACAAAGGTGCTATTTTGTAAACCAAAGGGCAGGCAGGGTGCAGACTCCTTCTAAAACTGTCTGGGAGAAACTCTGCTTCTAATATTAAATAAAGAGTTTTTCTTTAAAAAAAGTGAAGTGCTGCCATTGAGGCCTTGGATCTAAAGATTTACATGTTAGAAATTTAGTCAATATTTATTTTTTCTTTTTGTACAAAGTTGTTTTTCACAAATGAATTATCAAACATAGAAAATAGAAATTAAGTTTTTGCAAAAGCTGATGAGACTTTACAAAATTGTTTTCATTTGAATGGGGCTGGCTTTAGCCCCTCTCTTTCCTACTTCTTTATAAAAATGTTGTTAATATATTAGACAAAATGTAGATAAGTTTTTAACAAAACAACAACAAAAAACAAAGCATTGAAAATCATTATTTCTCCCAGTTTACATCATGCCAAGTGAAAGTGCCATTTGATTCAGATCATTGATTGGCATATCTGTTATTACTGATTTTTAGGTTTATTTTTTGCCAGACTGTTTGGAAATATACTAAGTAATATTTTTTAAGGAGGTGAGAAGTAAAATCATATATCAGAATTTGTCAGAGGGGTTATTAGAGGGTTACTTTAAGGGTCTTTTGACGAATTCGACTGGCTGGATAAGCAAAGCCTGTATCTATATTGCTGACTACCCTGACAATGGGACACTGAACACCAGGTTCATTTGGAACTGTCCAGCACATAAGTGCCTGCAGAACAAATCCAGAGAGGGGTAAGATTTTTGAACATGTGCCTGCAGTCTACTGCGAAGGCCATATTTTTTTTATAATGAAGAATGTAAAAGTGAAATAAACTAAGCCACTAAGTGCTTTTGTCAGAACTCTGTATGCAAGGTAATTTTTAACATATTAGCATAAAAAGCATTGCAGAAATGTAACACACGTTAAAAATCCAAAAATAAACTTCAAACAACTTTATTCAACTGAAAGAATATTTTTTTTCATCCTTCCGAATCTCCAGTTTAAGATTATATTCAAACACAAAAACATATAAAGGAAATCAAAACTAAAAGTTATCTCCCATGGGAAGGGGAGGGGGTTGTCAGAAAAAATCCTGAGTTACTGTTTTTCTCTTGGTGTTAATATACTTAATTACCTGAGAATAATAAATGTTACTTTTTTTCCCCCAAAATCATGTGCCAAAAAGAAAATCTGGTTTATTACATTTGAAATTCCAGAGGCAGGCAATTGTTGGTGTCATGACACAGCTAGTTCAGTATTAAATAAAATTACAGCAATAGTTAATTTTAAAAAAACTCCCTTCGCTAGATGCAGCAAAGATCTGGTATCCCATCAAAGATAAAAGTAAGTTCTGTCAGCCCCACAGCAACATTTTATAATGCATGGTGACAAAAGTTTTTTACTGTTCTTTACTGATCACTATGCAATAGCTTAGTTTCAGAATTACATATGTCAATTTGCAGCAAACAAAGATTTATTGGTGACCCCAACAATGCTAGACTAGCCTATTATCATAATAAATAATAGAAATCTATTAATAAGGGAATTTTACATTTGCAAAGCAAATACAATATATACAAAAATATAGAAACAAAGTAAATTGTAACAATTTTTCTTTTAAACAGCATATATATATTAGTTAAGATTAATCTGAAAACGTTAAAATATTCTGTGTTGCACTGTCTCTGGTAGTGATTACTGATGATGTTGACAAAGTGACTATCAAGTACAATTATTGCCTTGTCTAAAAAAGCAGAATGTGTTTCTAATTAAAATTACATATTTTTAAAAATAACTTCACAATTGTTATTGTTGGTGATTTAAACAAAATAATTTCACATACGTTAAAGTTTTGTTAAAAAATATTCCAGTAGGCTTGAATTACAAAAAAACTAACCAATTTATGCCATACATATTAAAATTTATAATTACACAGTCATCATTATTGGATGCCATTTTTATAGAATAATTTTATAAATCATTGATACTAGCAATTTACTCTTAAAAATGAAGATTTTTTCCCCTCTCTGATAGCAGGAATACAATGCTATTTAAAGGTATACTAACAGCCACCAGTGAAACATGCAAAATAACAAAACAATCTATACCTATTTCTAAACAAAGCAACAACAGTTATTGGCACTTCGTATTATCTGGGGCAGGTCAGATACAATTGTGCCAAGCATGGTAATAATAATACTAATTACAGCAACCCTTATTTTTTTCCCTACATGGTAAAACAAGAAAACAATATTTTTGGTGCCATGATTATTGCAGAAATATACTGTTTTGTATTATGTTGGTTACTTATAGTGCTATAAATTTCCAACCTGATATGATGCATTTAATAAATGTGTACTAAATTTTGATATATTATTTACCATTTCTTATATTACTTAAAATTTATTAAGTTTACTAAATTCATGTTATTTGCCATTTTAAACAATTTTATGTATTTAATAAACATGTCAAATTACTAATTTTGAGTGTATGTGGTTACAATAAACAAGATTGGCAATCAACCATTTTTAGCGATTATCTCCTAGCTGAGATAAGTACCCAGTTTTTTAAAAACCAATTATGAACAATAATTATTCACAACAGGTTTTTGTTTTTTATGATTCCTACATTCATTTTTACACGAAATACTATTGAATGGCTTTTTAACAATTATTTACAATATAAAATTAATTTTTAATACATCTGGTTTCATGACATATTTTTTATATTAAGCCAAATTTTAATTCTAACTTCGAAATCTGAATAATTTAATTGTTTATTCTTTATTGAGATATAAGTAAACAAAATAATAAAAACCAAACAAATAGATATTTAAAAATGAGTCTGTATAAGCTTTTCATTTAAGAATAACTCACAGTTAATATTAACTCTCTTACAAACTGAAAAGTCATAAATCATAATAAAAGGAAAAAATGTTATTGACAAATGAAACATCTATACTCTCAAAAAGTCATGAAATTAATTTATAAAACAATATAAAACCTGAAATTATTTAATCAACAGTAGCATTGAAAAAAATTATAGCTCTTGAATTAATGCTGAAGTAGATTATATTATCTTCCATTGTTCACAATTCTAAACATTGGAGAAAACTCCCTACTTTTTCATTTCCACAGCCAACATTTATAAAAGATTAGGTGTAATCGAGAAAGTATTGTCAATGATATGATATGAATTAACAAACCATATGGCACAGACAATACTCATTCAATTAATATACTGGGAGTTGCTGGTAATGGTGGTGAGCACAAATTGACACTGAAAAGAGAAAAGAAAAACCACATTTAAAAAATGCCACACAGAAAAAGAATAGATAAAATACAGTTTATTAAACATATAGCTCATATGTAGAGTTGGTCATTTTGCTGGCAAAAGAGTATTTTTGGTAGGACAGTGGCAAAAACTGAAAAATTATTTGATAAAAAAAATATATATAACAAACAATATAATTTTTTACATAATATAATTGAGACTTAAATCAGAATATTAATTTCTATTTTATTGATAGTAATTTGGTTATTTACATTAATTTCAATTAGTGATAGGATTTGAAGTACTAGTCGAAACATCTACTTTGTAAATAAATTTATGTTAGATGTTAGATGGAGATAAAAACTGTTTTTCTTCATTCTTAATATCAGGGCATCTATTCCAGATCAACAATGATTTTCCCTGACTTTTCTATACCAATAATAATAATAAAAAAGATTCCAGGTATCAAGATTTTGTGATGTCACACACAAAAACTCTTTAAAAAGTTGTGAATTTGAGTGTGGAACTTTCACAGCTGATTCTGAGGAATAAATTCCTGATTTGTTACATAATATTTTGCAAAATTTACAAATTGAACATTTTAGATGCTAAACATTTTGCAGATACACACTTTTAGCATCAGGTTCTATCCATTTTGTCTAATTAGTTATGAAATTCTTTATCACATCAGTCACAGTTTAAACAGATTGCATCGACATACTCTAATACAAATAATAAATATTCAATAAATTAAGCTAACAAACATTCAGTTCCCAAACAAAGAGAAGTAAACAAACTGAATCCCCTAATCCAGTGGTTCCCAACGGGGGGCGTACGCCACACAGGGGGGCAATTTGACTTTTCAGGGGGGCAATTTAACTTTTCAGGGGGGCAATTTAACTTTTCAAGGGGACAATTCGGAATTTCTGTGAACCCATACCTTCTGAATTGTTTTTCTAATAGTAATGTTGTAGACTGTAAATAAAAGTTACACATTCAAATTTAAAAAAAAAAAAAAAAAAAAAAAAAAAAAGTTTTTTAATCAATTAAAAAAAAATATCCATTCAAAAGTTTTAAATACAATTCTTCCAGAACAATTATAGAAAATACTTTTTAACATATCTAGATACCTTTTATATATTTAAAAATTCTTTATAATTTTTCTGATTTATAAGTATTTTAGAATTTTAAACAACTTTTTTGATTATTTATTGAAATGAGTCGCACTGCAATATGTCACATGAAAATCAATTTTACACATGAAACTATTCAAGTGTATATTTAACAATTACTTGACGACCTTCCTTTATCACGTTTTATTCTGATTAGAAATTGTTGCGTAATTTAATCATAGAAATTCTGTGATTAAATAAGACAAAAATGTTTTATTCAAAATTATTGATTTTTCTAATCAAGGATTCTGAGAACTCTATACATCACGCATACGTGGTGACAGTGTGCCAGTAAACTACGAGGAGTATCAGATGATTATAAAAAATATTTGATTCATCCATTACTTCGACACGTTTCAGGATCAATGTTAAATGCTTTTTACTCTATCAGGAGTAAATTCTTTTAAAATTTTATAAGAATTATATGTTATAGGGGGAAGGGGGCATCATCATTTTAGAGAAGTTTTGGTGGGGCACAGCTAAAAACAGGTTGGGAACCACTGCCCTAATCAATCCTACAACATTCAGTTCAAAATTTCAGTGAAGCTGGAATGGAAAATCTCTGAATTATTATAAGAAAGGACTGAAAGGGGTTTGACAAAATGATTTGCACAAGAGGTTGAAATCATTTTTACAGTCCATATGAAGAACACAGTTTGATTTTAATGGCACTACAATTTCAAATCCTTAATTTTATAAGAAACATTTTCCTATTTTTTTTCTTGAAAGTTCAAAATTTTCAAATTTTCCTGACTTTTTCAGGTGGTTAGACACCCTGTAATATAATAATGTCATCTTTATCTTTAATAGTAATAATATTTTAGATATTAAAAACCTTTGAATCCATAATTTATATATTCAAGAAATCTATACAGTCAAACCAGTATGTCACTCTCAGGTCCACTTAAAAATGACTTACTAAACAGAGTTTATATTAAAATGTAAAATAAAATTCCAAATGTTTATATATAATAAGAATGTCTATTACTAAATTTATGTTATAAATTATATAAATCGGTAGAACAAGAATTGGAATTCGTAAAATGGATGGCAAATTAAGGAAAGTTATATATTTAATTGTACAGTTCAATACGTACCCATTTGTTACTGCCCTACAAAAAAACCTATTTTTGTTTGATGTCAGTTTTCTGAAATAAAATTTATCTTCTCTTAGGAATACAGCATATTATAGATGCTATCTGTGTGTCAATCAAAGACAAAATATAGCTCCTTAATTTACCAATAAAGGCTTTTTTCTTTGCAATAAGCGGTTTGGGAGGTTCCTCTTCATGATCGCTGTCAGATGTTACTGCCGGTCCGTTTTTTTTGCTTTCAAAACATCAGCTACAATTTCAATTCTTGTTGCATTCAAAGAACTTGTTGCTACGTCAAACAATTTTTATAAGGAAAGGGAATGTGGAATGTTGTTAATCTTAGTCATGCACAATAAAAAAGTGTTTTTTGGAGGTAAAACATGACATAATATGCAGAATGACATTTTATTCGAGTGACCTATTAACAAGGTTTCACTGTAACTATTAAAGACAAAATTACTAAATTAAAAGTTGCCTGTAACATACACATATATATATATATGTATACATACGTTATATATACAGTAGATCTTTATGATGCAATTCTATATAATGTAATTCTCTATATAATGCACAATGTCTCAGATGTAAACAATGAATTTTGCAGTTAAGATGCACCTGCATCCCCACATTGTAAAAAATTGCTAATCTCTAGAGGATTAAATGTGACACATTAGTTCATTGTTATCACCTTAATTCAGAGCTTTTTAACGGAAAAATGATATTAGAATAAAAATGTTTCTAAATAAGTACTATAATGAATTATTTGGTCCAGGCATATTTCGAACATGTTTACAAAGTAAATTTAACAGTGTATGGAATGATCTATATTAGGTAAAAAATTATATGCACAACTCTTGGTCTCAAGGACTGAAATATAAAGATACTATACTATATTTTGATATGTTACAGACATATTTGGCCATGTTGATGAGGTAAGTTTAATGATGTGTGAAATGTGATCTATATAACGCAAAAATTCTATATAATGCACAACCTCACGTTTTTAAGTTTGCGTTATAAAGATCTTTTACTATATATATATATACATAACTTTATAACAATCAAATCAATCTGCATTTCCTTTTTATCTGAACCTCTTTTATAGAGATAATCCTTTTAAAAGCACTTAAAAATTACTTTATATATAAAAAACACATGGACCAGATAAAACTTAATATACATGAGAGAGGAGAAGAATTGCATAGTAATTATACTTTGTATCTTCAAATGACTATTGTTCCAGTAGCTCAGCAAAGCAGCTAATAATTCTTAAGACTTTTTCAGGGATCATTCTAGAACATAAAAAAGGGCAGGGCGCACATTACATAATAAGGGCAATTTTGTTGAAAAGGGCATATCATTTCATAAAAAGGGCATTTTTGTAATAAGTGCATATGCTAATATACTGGTGGGGAGAGAAGTCTGGCAACAGCTTAAAGTACTGCTTAATTTAAAATATCCAATAACATTTCTAATTTCCATAACTTTTCCTACAATATTCAAAAACCTCTCTCTCTAAAACTTTTATTCAAAAGATAACTTTTTCCCGGTTTTAGCAAAACTGGTTTTGAAAAAGCTACAAAAGAAAAGTTCTAAAGCTACTTCTCAAATTTTTTATAGAACTTATGTTAGTTATATCATGTGGTAGGCTGGAATGCCTGATCTAATATTATATTTCACTAGAGAAGGTGAAATTAATCAATGACCCTTAGTTACCCTTTATGTCTTGTTTAATGGAAAAAAAAAATGATAAATGGAAAGACTAATCACTCAAAGTCAAAGATTAGACATACCAGGGCATTTCACAAAGAAATAAAGAGCGAAAGAGGAGTACTCTGCCTGACTTACTGTACTAGCATTCTAAAAATAAAAGATAAGTGAAGAATTTTTGAAAGTACAATGCAAACAAGGCAGGATTCTACCCAGGAATAAAAGGAGGGTAGAAATCTACCTAGAAAAAGGGCAAGGAGGGTGGGATCTTATCTAAAAAGGGCATGAGGGTAGGCCGCCCCTCAGAAACTCTCTAGAATAATCCCTGACTTTTTTACAGACTAACTGAAGTATAAAAAATAGTTGTTCCACAATTATGACTCTTCAAACCAAAACCAGGGAGTTATTTTATTGCTATTTACTCTCCCCATTCCCAAAATCTGTACCCATAGCATAAACTAAAATATATTTTACTGAAAACAATGCAAACTTAATAGAATTCTGATTACTGTTTGAATGATGCATTGATTATTCTAAGTTCAAAAATTTAAAGTTACATATTGTAAGAGTTAAAATACCTTAATTACATTCCCGTAAATAAAACATATAGGGGAGAGTGGTAATGAATAGGCCAGTTTTTGTTTTTCAATTTTTGTAATTTTTTCTAATAATTCTTTTGGCTCAGAATTGGCTCTTCAGTTACTTTACTTATTTGGTTTTATCAAAAAGTCATAAAAATCGGATTAGAAAATGTTTATAATGAATGATAATAGAAAATAAAAATATAGAAATTTGGCCCATTCATCCCCATCCATGGGGTTGAATGGGCCACTAAATGAATTCAATGAAAAAATGTGGAATTAATCTTTTATTCACCAAATATGACAAAATGAATGGCACTTGACATGATATGATTAAAAGTATACTGAAAGAGTAAGCAATACACAATGCTTATCAAAATTATTAAAAATCAAAAGTGATATTATTAAATCAAATATTTGTTGCAGAAAAACAACAAAATAATGAGATAAGAGAGAAAGAACATAAAATAAGCATAAAAATAATAGATAATACACATTATGATTTAACGAAATTTATATATTTCAAAATTATTATTAAACTTCATGGTTATAAAAGCACATGATGTTCCACCAGTAATGTCTAGCTGTGTAAATTTCTGGTATTATTTATTCTACCCATCAGATTCAGAATATAAACAATTATTCGAGTTTTCTATCAAATGTGAAAAGACTGGTAGGTGTGGTCAACAACTGAACAGTTCACCTGAATCATTTATACAATTTAACTTATGTTTCTAATAAATAACTAATACTTCTTAAGTTGAAAATGTGTAAATTATTTTTTAGACATCGCTATAAACCTATCCTAACTAGACAGTAATTTAATCTAAATCCATGAAAGCCAGTTATGTGTCATATGTTAAAGAGAATCGGGGAAAAAAAAAAAAACACATTTTCATGATTAGGGCAAAGGTGGCCCATTCAGCCCCACCTATACTTCTAGAATATATTCAGGCTTTTTTAGCACATTAAATTCAAATAACATCTAAATACATCCTAAAATTAGTTTATAGATATGCAAATACTTGCTAATACACATATCTGCAATGAAATAGATACTTTTTAGCTTATTTATTTTACAGAAAAAAGGAAAATATTTACTTTTCAATCAGATTCTTGACAATCCTACTCTAGTGAGAAAATGGGTCCTCCCAAACAATGGAAAATTTTATGAGTTTGGTAGAACAAATAGCTTCATCTATTGGTGGCATCTAAAATAATTTTATGCAAACACTTTTTTCATATTTTGTTAATGGCCCATTCATTACCAATCTCCTCTACCTATTTTTGCCAGAACGGTTTTTTCCATATTTGGCAAAAACTTGCTAACCCTACCCACACACATTTTAAAATTTTCGCTGACATACCATAAAATTAATCATGCAAATTATATATTTTCTTTTAAACATGTAAAAAATTTACTTTACATTTACACAGTATAGTACATAATCACAGTGTATAATCGAAAATTTTGTGGAAGAAAATGTAGCCCTTAAATTTTTTTTGACAGATTTATGAATTTATACAGAGAAAAATCTTTATGTATATGTTAAAATGAGAATTAGCAATCTTGGTAGTAAAAGTAAACATTAAGGAAAAATAATACCCTAGCAAGGGGGGCCAGCACCCCCTGAAAATTTGAGCCTCCCCTGGGAAAGTTGCCAAGGCCATCATTTAAATTGTGTTTCAAAAATCCAAATGAAACCCTGTTCAAAAATTGAACTTAGTTTTGAGGACTTTTTACAGTTTTGCATAAATACTAAATTGTAGTATTTGTTTAAAAACAGCAAATAAATGCTTCAATAGGCGCGCATCCATCCTATCTGCACATATTCAGAATTAGCAACCTGTTGCTGATGCAAACATTGACTTTTGCATTAGTTATATACTGAAATTTTTCATTTTGCAGCGTTTTCCATTATTAGCATAAAACAAAGTTATTCTAATGAGTTATATAGCCAATTTAAATCCAAGTGGTTTTAGCTTTTGACTAGACACAAAAATAATTTTAAAATGCAAAATACACCCTTGATTTTTCAAAAGTTTTTTATCATATAAAAACATAACTTTAGAATCCTTAAGGGCAGGGAATATTCAGAAAAAAATTAAAGGTTGCCACTCTTTTGAAACAGGTGAATTGCCAGATTTTTATTTACTTATTGAAAATTTTCATTATCAGCAGCTAGTGATGTAGTAGTAAAAAAACCTGAAGGCATACGCTTTAGACAGAGGGTATACCCTAAAAAGTATATGCTATAGTGTTTTTGAGAAGAGGGTATACGGTATTCCAGAAGTTATACGGCGTATTCACTGTATATCCTCCACTACATCCCTGTCTGCAGCCTTTACTGTTCTTAGCATCAAATAAAGTTATTATAAACAATTTAATAGGAAACATAGTGCCTACAATATGAATATGCACTAATTTACCTTTCTACACTTTGATCATATATGTGTGTTTGTGTGTGCATGTGTCGAGAGAGAGAAATAGTATGAGCCCCCCCCCCCCCTGCATTTTCTTGAGCACCCCCTATTGTTTATTTCTAGCTACAGCCCTGACCCTAGCTTATTCACTGAATGTACTAAAAATAACCACAATTAACAATTTTTTTTATGCTATGATCATTTCAATTGATGTTCAAATTGGGGAAAAACAATTTTCTAACAGGTTTAATTACAATAAACCAAATAATATATTACAAATATAAACATTTTAAAACTTACTTAATCAGATGGCTATACTCTCTAATTATAAATCCCATTCCATGGTATAAATAGAATACAAGCATTACTTTGTAAATTAAATATTAGCCACCATTTTTTATTTTTAAACCCTGGGTCCTCAGACAATAGTTAAGATTTGAGGATTTTAATGACAATAATGCAAAGAAACATTAACACATTGGATCAGATTTAAATCCGGAACAATATTTTCTGTTAAAAAGAGGAATGTACAGTATACAGATTTTGTTCAGTTTATATATTTTTTTTCTTGTCAATTTGTAAATTAAATAACAGGGGTCAATGCAGACTTTTTTTTTTCTTGGGGGCCCATTTTGTGAAAGTAAAGGTTATTTTTGTGAAATTTATTATATTTTTGTAACGAAAGTTGATATCCAGTTAATCAAATTCAAACCAAGCATTTATAAACAAAAACTAAATCCTTTTGCTGAAGTTTTCCTCTCTGGTGAACAAGCTTGTTTGCAAATTACACATTTTAAAACATCACAAAATAATAAATAGTAAGTTTTTATGGAATAGAATTTTGTGAAGGGGCCCTAAATAGGCCCCAAATTTTCCCTGGATCGACCCCTGAATAATGTACACAATATTTTTTTTTAGATGGAAATCTACAAAATATTCGGAGAAAGTCAAAGCTTGGTGTTTGTACATTTAATTATATTATATGTAACCAGAAGCACATATTTAAATAACTTGTCAAAACTGCACCTGTGCATGTGAACCCTACCATGAGATGTACATTCTTTAAATAACTTGAACCACATTAAAAAGTAGAATATAAAGATTAAAGCTTGCTGTTGCTTTAAAATATTTTTATAAAGTTTCTTGTCGACATATAGTAAATTATTAATAGTAGGCGGTACTAAAGAAAATAAAAAACACTGCAAGATTAAATACATTTAAAAAACAATGGACAAATTACCGGTATTAATAAATCTTACCTTACTTAAATGTAATTCTTTTTTAGCAAAACAATATGAGCTGTATGAATTTTTAATCGAATCCAGGAATCCGTTTGCACCATTTTCCAAAATGTCGTGTTTTTCAGCCATCTCCTGCAGCATAATTGAAGAAATATTGCTAATGTATATGATCTGAATTACAGCATACATCACAAGCAATACCCATTCAATTAAGGTGGTCTCGTCACTTTAATAAGATCTTGATTTTTTGGACTTTTGCAGATTGCACCTTGCTGACAGTCAGTCCACGTGCACCGTCACGTTTATTTTGCTCAATCGGCAGCTCCAAACTAATATGAGGTTTTTTTTCGTAAGTCTTTAGTACACTTTAATATTTAAAAATGCTATAGAATAAATATTAACCATTTTTTTACGATCTACATGAGCATTATATATTCAGTAATGCGAATGGTCTGCCGAAGCGTCATCATCAAAGCGAAGGAAAGGAGAAAGACGAGCTATTCTGAAAAGCTGGGAAGCTCGATATTGCTCTTTGGCGCGTTGGCGAAGCTAGCTGCCAAAGCCCCATTGCCACCCCCACTGGTTCTCTGTGATTGGTTGTAAAAGAGCAGAGCATCCCAGCGATTACCGTCTAGTATTGCCGTGCAGGCCCTCACCCGATGTTTACGATAACGACATCTAGTATGTCCCATATCAATGCTGATTCATTTTTATTTTATTTATAAACTCTTATTTAATTTTACTGGTGTGGAATGAATATATTTTTACTGTTTAAATTCTGTGCTTCCAGCGGTACGTACCAATCAAAAACTTTCAATTCGATCCCACATGCCTTCTTTTCAGGTATTAGAAGGGTTTCTACTTTTTCCTTTCTTTCTGTTTTTTTTAATTTAATGAACAATAGACTTCAATTTAATGAGGAGAATCTTTCAAAATTACTTTAACTGAAATTTCAATTGTTAAATGTATCGTGAAGTTTTAATTGAACGTGTTTATAAATGAAAATTGTTTTCCATCTCCAGATTGTTTAATGTAACTGTTTTGATTCAACATACATAATAACACACAATAGAAATATGTTTTATTCACTGACGTTTGTTTTTATACGAGAATTTTAAAGTTATTTTTTATCCATCACATTTAAACTAACACCATTTGGTTACAGTGTGCTCTACTATATCTGAAAGTTTTCATACGACATTTTAAAAAATTGGTAAATTGCCATAAAATAGTATAAACATAAAATCACAACATACAAAAGGCAAGTGCTAGATATTTTAGCATACGTACTTCAAATCAACAATACAAAGTTAGTTTAAAGCATTCACTTCTATAATTCTTACCAGGAAACCACGCCATAGTGTAATAATGAAAAAAATCTAAGTAAGCAGCAATCGAAAGAGCATTATGAAACGTGTTTTTAGACACATAAATCATTTGCCCTCGTCTTCCCTTTATTCAGATATAGTCTTAAAGTTTGCTAGTTTATTTATTTAATTTAGGAAAAAAGGCGTGGTTTTGATTCATAAATTTTAATAATCAGACTAACACGAAACACAAAACATAATTAGATATAGTAATATAAAAATAAAAGAAGCCCGTAAAAAAAAAAAAAGAAAAAAATATATATACTATTGTCAAATATGACGCTGAACAAAACAAACAAACAAAAAAAAAAAAAAGATTGAAGCGTAGAAAATTGTGGCACCAAGATCATTTCATGAACTTAAATCTAGTACAATGATAACAATGATCAACCTTCTGCGAAAAACAACATTGCAAGGGCGTTTCAAATGGAGGTGACCGAGTTTGCACTAACTCAAACTTGTACCAAGCATAGCGAATCATGTTGCTAGCTAATCAGAATTGCGGCGTACTAAAGTGCGAATGGATATGTGAATGGAGTTTGCTACGTTGAAAACGTGACGACTCCTCCTTCCATCCTATTTAATCAATATATTATCAAATTTTAAGATTTTATATCTCGATAGATGAGGACAAATGAGTTATGCGTCAAAAAACACGCCTCATTATGCTGTTTCGGTTGCTGCTTATTTAGATTTTTTTCATTATTACACTAATGACATGGTTTCCTGGTTAGGTGTAAATTTGATGTTTTTTCAATAGTGTTATAAGAAGATTTCTAAGTAATTGATTAGGGCTAGATTTGGTTTAACAAAAATATTATTCTGTGTAAAATAACTTATTGAAAATTTTCCGTCATAATTTATTTTATTTTGTTTTAAACTAACAAAACCCGCGGCTTTTCTCGCGTAATTGTTGAAATATGCCAATTGGTATTTGTGTGCTTATTTTCATTAGAAAATTTTTTACTGCCACAGATAATTCAAAAATTACTAAATAAGCCGCATTTTTTAAAATTTTAGTTTTAGCTTTCTAATGCTACGTACCATTCATTTAATGGATTTTTTATATAGATGCTTTGTTTTTAATAAACACAGTGACACAATAGAAATTTATTTCAGTCACTGTTGTTTGTTTTTGAAACAATTATAAAGTAATTTTTTATTTCTCAAAATTTAAGCCTTTTTTTTTCACGTTCTTTATTCCTACAACGTACACAGAAACCACAATTAGTAGCAATCTAGAACCGGCCAACACATTAACAAAAGTGACTCTTACCAAATAGTGCTGCAGCCAATGCCGGCAGAGGAGGTAAGAGCCCCTCCATGAGGAGAATTTCGCCCCGCGGCCAGGCGCACAAACACGTTAAGCTAGGCATCATGCCCGGCAGGTAGGAGCCTGGTCTGCGGTTTAATAATAATAATATGTGTAAGGGGTGGTAATTTTAAATCTCTATTGTTATCATTTAACTATATTGTAGCATGACATTAAATTATAAAAAAAAATATGATTCAACAATTTTACTAGTGTGAGTAGAATGTTAGCTCTTTAGTTTAGTACATCAACGCACAAAAGCAGCCCCAAATGCACTCGTTTAATCAATTTTAATATAGATGCTTTGTTTAATAAAAAATCACAGTCACAATATAGAAATTTATTTCCTTATTTTTACAACAATTTTAAAGTAATTGTTTTATTCCTCAAAGTTAAACTAACATAATTCTGTTACAACATACTCTGCTATATCTGAAAGTTTCTACAAAATCTGTTAAAAATAACAAACACCCATACAATAGTATAAACCTAAAATCGCAACATAAAACTTTTACGTGCTAGTAATTTTTCGTATCTGTATTTGAAATCAGCTGCACAAAAACAGTTTAAACGATCCACTTTTATTTATTTAAGGGGGAAATTTAATTTTTGTTGACTACTGTTATAAGTAGATATTAAATTAGTCAATCATAGTCAGATTTGATTTGTAGAATATATATTATTCTGTGTTAAATAACGTAACAAAATTTCATCGTAATTAATTTCATTTTATTTTATTTCAAAAGGCGGGGTAAACTGAATCCATTTCTCAAATGTGATTTTCTCCCCCTAAACTGGACATGACCTTATGAGAACTCATACATTTGAAGATTTATAAACAGAACACATTACTCACAATTGATAGAATTTTTTTTTTTTTTTATGTGTAACTTTAAACTTGTTTTTACTCTCAATTAAGATAAATTACTTCTAATCATGAAATTTAATGTTAATTCGTACCATACCGTAATTCTTCCAACACTGTTTATGTACGACTGGTGTTTTTATACTTTTTTTTAAAATTTAACTTAAGTTGATTCATGTATGTAAAGATGGAATTTTTCAATCGATGTTTTACTCACTTCCTGATGTATTAGAATTATAAAAATTATGTACACAGGCAAGTTTCCGAAAACAGTACTTTTAGAACTTAATTGTAGATTAATAATTAATTTGTAAGTCATTTTTCGATTTGCCGGGAGCAGGTGATAAATCGCCAAATATTCCTTAAAGGTTAGAACTATATACGAATTATAACAAAATTGGAATAAATTATGCGTCAAAGCACGCTCATTAAAATAGGCCAACTGTAAACTGCAAAATGAAATATTTTAGACACTCTTAAAAATTTTTGAAACAAGAATTGCAGTCATAAAATTAGGCGAGATTTTAAAGATAAACATTGATATCTTATAAAAGTGTTATTTTTTTTAAACAATTATTTTCACTTTTATACTTATTTCTTTCGCTTTGCAGCTGCTGACAGTTGAAATTTTCAAATTTTAAACTATTAAAACTTATTTACAGGTTTCTCAGCAGTCACTTTAGTGTCTATCATTATGTTCAAACTCTCTTCCTGCTACATTTCTATTGCAAATATTGTAGATATTTATTGTGATAATTACTTTATGGAACAAAATCCAAAAAGTGACCGATGAGAAACCTATATTTAAGAAGAAACATTTAACAGAATTGTTTTAGCTATTTAACTATTTTATCGATTGAAAAAACAATACCTGGACAAATTCAAGAAAATTATTGATTATTTTACAAACGAAAATGTTGATTTTGTTTTCTTCTGTGGGAAGTAAACTTATATTTTATCAATATCAATAAATAAATAAACTTATCAATAAATATCAATAAATAAACTTATACCTTATCAATTATGTCAAAAGACATAATCAGGTCCAGATTTAGATATATGCCACAGAGGCCTGGACGACACATATTATCGGTGGAAGAGGAGGGGGGAGGGGGGGAGGTGCGCGGCAGTTGAAATTTTGTGTGTATTATTTTTCAGATTTTAGAAATATGGCAAATCTCAAATGCAGATTTGATAAACATTTTCTTTCAAATAGAAAGAAAAAGTTAAGTATCAAAGTAGTGTTCCTTAGAAAGTATTAATTAGTTTAATTAATCATCGTCAAATGATGAGAATGAAATGTTCGTCTTTTCAAACGATGGAAATTTTTTAGAACCGGTATTCTTTAGAACTCATGGTAGAATTATGGTAGATTATGGTAGAAAAAAAACAGAGTGTATACGTTCAAGGCAAAGGTTTTACGCAACAAGTTTTAAAGTTGTTGTTCATTCTCTTCAAATATATTTACGTCAAAATAATTATTTTATTGTAATTTGAGCAAAGAAAACATTGAACTTGGAAAAATTAATTATTTTCAAAATGAAATAAATAAATAATAAAAAAAAATAATTACA
Source organism: Maratus michaelseni (assembly GCA_963931845.1). NCBI lineage: Eukaryota > Metazoa > Arthropoda > Arachnida > Araneae > Salticidae > Maratus > Maratus michaelseni. Next base: position 292,425,390 of record OZ007597.1, read on the forward strand.
ATATGGCTATTTATTTAAAAAAATCTTTTATCATATAAATCTGTAAAAAATTGTTGTGATAGCTTCATATTTTAATATTATTTTGTAACTGTTTTAAGGGAAAAGAAAATTGATTTGTCAGTTCTACACTATATTTATTCGACAATAAATATATTAAAAATTTATCTGTATCTGTTCAAGGAATACTAATTTTGTTTTCTTTCAGAGGACATATTTTTGCAATATTAATTTTTATTAATGAAAGTTATTATTATTATTTTATATTTTTCTTATATAAATGAATAATTTACCTTAGTATCTTTGCATATCATTTCCTGTCGTCACCTTTTTCGAAATAACCCAATTGTCGTAAATGTTTAATATTATGTTAAGAATAACAACAGCCTTTTAAAAATAATCATCGTGTCTTTGTTTTTGTAAGCTTATATTAAAATTTCCATTTAAAGAATTCGGTAACTTTTGAGCTTTTTTTTTAAATTTGCATATTTTATAATACTTTTGTAACATATTATTATTATTATAATTATTTATTTATTTTGTTTGAAAGAAAATGATTTAATTAAGGAAAAAAATCAATTCCTATAATAAGATTTGAAAAAATAAAGATTATTTCTAAAACTACACTCCTACTAGTGACACTAAATTTTTTGCAACATTCTTTTTTTTTTTTTTTTTTTTTTTTTTTTCAATTTTTCTCCATATGTGCTCTTTAACTGTTTTCCAAATAATTAATTAGTTTAAAAAATATAAAAAATAGATCGTATCACAAAAGTAATAATACTGTAAAAAAGATTATTTGCCTAACCTTTATTTTTTTTAATATCAAGCAAATAATTAATTTATATTAAGAGAAATCCTGTCCTTAATCTTATGAAATGCCCCATAAGGATTGTCCATTAAAAAGATCGAGTCAATTGAAAAACATATGTTGAAGTTTCAGCATTATGGATGCAATAAATCAAATAAAAAATTTCATTCTTTCGTCATTTCTCTGGAAAAAAAAAATATTTTATATAAAAAACAGTGATTACTATAATTCTCCTTTTATTAAAAAAATATTTCCTTTTGATTTATTTATTTATTATTTTGCAAATGTACTGTTTTTTTTTTTTAATTCAACATTCTTCGCTGTTTATTTATAATTTTAATGATTTCCATAACCGAATAATAAATCCATGCGAGAAAGGAAAAGCTGCACAAGGTTGGGGCATGGTAATAGAAAATCTATTTATATCTCCCTGGGTTGGGGGAAGAACACAGTACTGTTTCCTCTTTCTCCACAGGTGAATGAAAAGGCGAATTTTTTCGAAGTTTTAGAAGTCGTTCTCTCCTCAGTGACTCCTGAAAAGAAAACTGAAGGCAAAAGTCTTCAATCAGAGACCTCTTAACAGAATCTTTGGCTAGGCTAATTGATTTAAATATAACGAGGAGGACTTACTACCTGCAAAGGCGCTCACTCGTTGGTTAAATTAAAGCAAGAACTTTTATGTATATGTTAAAAGCATATTTAAATCAAAGAAAATATAATTCAATAATTTTAGTGGTATGAGTTGAATAAATATTAAATATTTGTTTCGTTTTAAAAAACTCGATAGCGCACTATTTCGGTCGTTTAATAAAGTTCAATGTAATGGTTTATTTCAAGTTTAAATAATAGAAGTACATCTTTCCTCAGGCGTATTACAGCGTTCTCTGCTATATCTGAAAGTTTCTACAAAATCTGTTTCAAACAATAAACATCCATACAATAGCATAACCATAAAATCAGAACATAAAAATCGTACGTGCTAGAAATTTTTTGTATCTGTGTTTGAAATCAGCAACACAAAACTAGTTAAAAACATCCGCTTTAATTATTTAAGAGGGATATTTAATGTTTGTTGAATGTTTGTTGACTCTTATAAGTAGATTAAATTAGTTGATCAGCGTCAGATTTGATTTAAACAAAATACATTATTCTGTGTTAAATAACGTAACAAAATTTCCACAGTAATTTTTTTATTTTATTTTAAAGGGTGGAGCAAACAGAATCCATTCGTAATATGTGTTTCCCCCCCCCCCCCCTAAACTGGGCTTTGCCTTATGAGAACTCATACATTTGAAGATTTATACACAGAACACATTACTCTCAAGTGATAGGATTTTTTTTTCTGGATATGTGTAACTTTAAACTTGTTTTTATACTCATTTAAAATAAATTACTTCTATTCGTGAAGTTTAACTTTAAGCCGGTTCTCAAATCCAAACTGGCTACTTATTAACAAAATTTTGAATTCATTTTTATTCGGAAAAGCATGAAATTGGCAGGTATTCTTATTCGGAAACTATGTCATCGAAATGAGTTTTCCATTTTTTGATAAAGGCAGAAGATCTTTAAGATAATACTGTCAATGACGGCGTTTTGAACCGAATTTCAGAAGCAGCATAGCGAGAAAGGGAAAATCATATCGTCACATCACACGAATCGCTTCTAACTGGATAAGTAATTTATTTATCAAAAAATGAAAAGCTCATTTCGTGTCCAAATCGCTTCAGCAGTCAGGCCTGCCAATTTTATGGCTTTGCGTTTAAAAATGAGTCAGAAAATGTGTCAGAAAGTTTAGCGTTGTTGAGCAGATCACTTAAGAACCACCTTAATATCATAACATACTGCAACATAACGTAGCTCCTCCAACATTGTTTCAGCAAGACTGATGTTTTTACACTTTTTTCTAATTATTTAACTTACCTTGCCTCATGTATGTAAAGACGGAGTTTTTCAATCGATGTGTCACTTACTTCCTGATATGCTAAAACATCTGTCACTGTCAAATGCGCAGACCTTGGATTTTTGGAGGCAAAATTCACTATTTTACCACCTTGCTAGTAGAAACCAATAATATCCATTAGCATTCCAGTTTTCCTTTCTTGAGACGCTTTCAATTTCGGAACTGGATCCGAAATTGAAAGAGTCCTTACCAGGGAATCACGCCGTTAGTGTAATAATGAAAAAAAAAAATCGAAATAAACAGTAATCGAAAGAGCATAGCGAAACTGGTTTTTTGACACATAAATAATTTGCCTTCATCTCCCTGTTATCGAGATATAAAGTCTTAATTTTTTTTTTATTTATTGATTTAATAGGATCGAAGGAGAAGTCAATAGGATGGAAGGAGGAGTCATTACGTTTATAACGTAACAACATCATCAAACTTCAGTCATTTGTCCACTTCCAGTTTAGTGCGCCGAAATACTCCGACATGATTCGGTATGCTTGGTAAAAGTCTGCGTTAGTGTAAACTGGGCCACTTCCATTTGAAACGCCCTTGCAATTTTGTTTTTCGCAGGAGGTGGGCCATTGTAATCATTGCACTAGAATTAAGTTCATGAAATATACTTGGTACCACTATTTTCTATAGTTCAATCATTTTGTGGTTGAGTACCACATTTGTCAATAGCATTTTTTTTGCGGGCTTCATTCGTTTTTATATTACTATATCTAAATATGTTTTGTATTTTATATTAATCTGATTATTAACATTTCTGAATCAGAACCACGCCTTTTCTCCCTAAATTAATCAAATAAATTAGCGAACTTTAAAGCAAGACTTTATATCTCGATAAAGAGGAGACGAGGGCAAATGATTAATTTGTTAAAAGACACATTTCACTATGCTCTTTCGATTGCTGCTTACTTAGATTTTTTCATTATTACACTATGGCGTGGTTTCCTGGTTAGGAAAGAAAAAATGCAACCGAAATCAAAATAGAATAAAGATAACCGTTTAGATATCAACTTCACATATCCTATGCAATAAAATAAAATAAAATAAAATATTGAAATGTAAATGAGAAATTTCTAAAGAATGCTGCCATTGGTTTAACAATAGCTTGCCAGTGGTTAGCGTAGGATCCTAAGTAAAGGTGAAAATAAGCACTCGCCAGTCGCCACTCGTCGATTAAACTTGAAAAACTGGCGATTAAAAATATGGAAAGAACCGGCCAAATGCTGGAATTCCCGATTTCCTTTTTCCCTAAAATTCGCCATTTTCCCGCACCCGATCTTCGAAATTCATGATTTTTTCGCGCCCGTTGGACGAAATTTATGATTTTTCCTGCTCCCGATCGCCGAAATTCTTGACTTTTTTTTCGCGTCCAATCGCCGAAATTCTTGATTTTTTTTTTTTTCGCGTCCGATCGCCGAAATTCTTGATTTTTCAGCACCCGATCGCCAAAATGTATGATTTTTCAGCGTCCGATCGCTGAAATTCAGTATTTTTCCGCGTCCGATCGACGAAATTCAGGTTTTTTCCGCCCCTGGTCGATGAAATTCAGGATTTTTCCGCACCGATCGCCGAAATTTATGATTTTTTCGCGCCTGATCGCCGAAATTCTTGAATTTTTTTCGCGCCCGATCGCCGAAATTCTTGATTTTTCAGCACCCGATCACCAAAATGTATGATTTTTTAGTGCCCGATCGATGAAATTCAGGATTTTTCCGCGTCCGATCGCCGAAATTAATGATTTTGCCGCACCCGATCGCCGAAATTCACGATTTTTCAGCATCCTATCGCCGAAATTTATGATTTATCCGCATCCGATCAACGAAATTCATGATTTTCAGCACCCGATCGCCGAAATTTATCATTTTCCGCATCCGTTCGCCGAAATTCCTGATTTGTCCGCACCCGATCGCCAAAATTCCTGATTTTTCCGCAACCGATCGCCAAAATTCACGATTTTTCCGTATTCGATCGCCGAAATTTATGATTTTTACGCGCCCGATCGCCGAAATTTATCTTTTTCCTACGTTCGATCGACGAAATTCATAATTTTTACGCGCCTGATCGACAAAATTCGTGATCTTCTGCACGCGATCGACAAAATTCATGATTTTTACGCTCCCGAATGACAGAAATTCATGATATTCTGCACGCGATCGACGAAATTCATGATTTTTACGCTCCCGAATGATGGAAATTCATGATTTTCACTTCTGATAATGACGGAAATTCATGATTTTTACACTTCCGAATGATGGAAATTCATAATTTTTACGCTTCTGATAATGACGGAAATTAATGTTTTTTACACTTCCGAATGATGGAAATTCATTATTTTTACGCTTCCGAATGATGGAAATTCATGATTTTTACGCTCCCGAATGATGGAAATTCATGATTTTTATGCTCCCGAATGATGGAAATTCATGATTTTTACACTCCCGAATGACGAAATTTGCAATTTTTTCCGGGCTAATTCACGAAATACACATTTTCTTAATTTCTGAAGATGCTCGCCACTTTTGGACCATGGGCCACAGGTTGTGCATGTGTAATGTATATCATGTTGTGGATTATTATTTAGTGTATAAACATACTTATTTTGTTATTGTCAGATCTTAATTCTGGACAAATAATATTTTTTAAAAAAGGTACTTATGTAGTTAGCTACACAAGTACCTAAGCTTAGTGAGACTTATGTAGCTAGCTACATAAGCATGTTGTGCATAACTTTGCTGTTAACTTAATTTAAAAATTAATATGGTTTGGAAATTAGCCTAACGGCCAATGGCTACTAAACAAATATCTTATTTTCACCTTTAATCCTAAGTATACAGAATTTTAGTACTAAATAAGAATGTTATTGTGACGCTTCTTTGTTAGTTAGTGTATATCTTTATATGTCTTATAATTATTTATTAAATATTCGTTTCTTTTTACACACATCATTTATTAACTACATTACACAGAAACAACACTTAACAATAAACATAAATCTATCCAAACAACATTTTATCCCAGTTCTAAAGTTTCTGCTCGTTGCCAAAACACAGCAGATAAAAGTTGGCTATTCGCGCGTTGCCATTTTAGTGTAATACCTTCATTTTAATACACGACAGTTTCCTCCCCTTTCAAATTAACAGCACAATCTTTTTGGAGGTTTCCGGATCCTTTTAGATCGTCTTAGTTGCACTGGATTTTGGACAACTTGGGGTGTGCTAACTGAAGGAGGTGTGACTGTTGGCAGTGATGGAGACATATCTTTGGCGATATCCTCGGAGGTCGTAGGTGGCTCAGTCGATGCTGCATCTGTTTCCGTTGATGTCATTGTTGTATCAGATGGCACGTTCATATTTGTTACTCTTGGTCTATACTGAACATCATTGTCCACTTCTTCACCTGCTGATCGAATTTGATCAACATGTCGTCTAACCAAATTGCCTTTAACATTTATGGTATAATGTAATTCACCATCTCGGCTGATGATACGACCGAATTTCCATTTTGAATTAGCTGCAGTGTAATCTCGTACAGCTACTTTTTCACCCACTTCAAAATACCGATCATTGAAATATATATCCTTCCTAATTTTATTCTGAATTATTTCTTTAGTATTAGGAATTAAGAGGTCAATTCTCGTACGAATCTCTCTTTTTAAGAACAGACTTGCTGGAGACTGCATTGTAGTCATATTCGGTGATTTCCGATATTGTAACAGAAAGCAGTTGATTTTTTGATTGATACTACCAGGGTAGTTTTGCATTGCTCAAAGGGATTGTTTCAAAGTGTGTACATACCTTTCGGCTTGACCATTTCTGGAGGGCTTGAAAGGTGCACTCGTTTTATGAAAAACTCCATTATTTTGCATAAATTCTTGGAACTCATATGAGGAAAACTGTGGTCCGTAGTCAATGACTAACATGACTGGTAATCCAAAACGAGCAAAACAATCTCTTAGACATTCTACTGTTTTCAAGGCAGTTGTCGATTTCATAGGATAGACTTCGAGCCATTTAGAGTGTGCATCTACAATTAATAAAGACATATGCTCAAAAATTGGCCCTGCAAAATCAACATGAATTCTTTCCCATGGAAAACTTGGATACTCCCAATGGTGTGTTTTAGATTTTGGAGGATAATCTTTAATCCTGGAACAATCTGTACAATTTTTAACAACATCTTCGATGTCTTTGTCTATGTTTTTCCAATTGACATAGGATCTGGCTATTGCCTTCATTTTAACAACTCCTAAATGTCCTTGATGAAGTTCTTCCAAAACTTTTTTATGGTATTTTTTAGGTACACAGACTCTTTGGCCGTACATAATGCAACCATCCTGGAGAGTATATTCGACTTCCTTCCCTTTTAAAGAAGTTCCCTTTTTTAAAGCATTTAGCAAGGGTGCCAAATCTTCGTCATTTGCAGTTGCTTTGGCTAAATCTCTTGCTGTTATTGGAAGTGTTTCAATTTGGGAAAGTTGGAAAACTGAAACGTCATCCTTTAATTCTAAATCTTCAGACCTTAAGGGTAATCGTGAAAGACAATCTGCATTACCATGATCCTTAGTATTCCGATAAATTATGTCGAACTGATAAGACTGTAGTACTAGAGCATAATGCAAAAGTCTTGTAGCAGACAAAACTGGAAGACCCTTTTTGCAAGCAAAAATTGCCACGAGTGGTTTGTGATCTGTAATGAGAGTGAATCGATTTCCTTTTAGGTAAAGATAAGACTTTTTCACAGCCCAGACTAGAGCTAGAGCTTCTTTATCAATCTGTGAATAGCGTTGTTCAGTTAGTGAAAGTGTTCTTGAAGCAAATGCAATAGGCCTCTCGGAACCATCTAGAAATTTGTGAGAGAGCACTGCCCCCAAACCGACTGGAGATGCATCAGCTGCAAGGAAAATAGGAAGTTTTGGATCATAGTGTGCTAATACTCTATCTGATTTCATCTTTTATGTTTTGAATTGCTTCTTGACACTTTTATCCCAAATCCATGGAACACCTTTTTTTGTCAAGTTGTGTAATGGATATGCTAAAGTAGCAAGTTTGTTTGAGAATCTAGAATAAAAGTTAACTAATCCCATAAAAGACTGAATTTCTTGAACGTTCTTAGGAAATTTAGCGTTCTTAATTGCAGCAATCTTTTCATCTGTTTTAGATAATCCTTGTGCATTTATCTTATATCCCAAAAATTCAATTTCATTCTGTAAAAAATTTGCATTTATCTTTATTTATTCTCAATCCATGTTGACGACATCTATCGAAAAATTTCCGTAATTTTGACAAATGTGTCTGGAAATCTGGTGCTGCGATCCGTGCATCATCATAAAATACTTCTACTCCTACTAAATCATGCAATACACTTTCTATATATTTCTGCCATATAGAAGGACTGAGTTAATTCCAAACATTAGTCTTGTGCATTCATAAAGTCCTTTATGAGTATTAATCGTTAATAATTTTTGACTGTCAGGGTGAACCTTCATTTGTAAATAAGCTTGACTAAAGTCAATCTTTGAAAATATCTTACCATCATTCAGTGAAGCAAAAATTTCTTCTGTTTTTGGAAGAGGATGTCTTTGAATTTTTAGATTTTTATTAAGAGTGACGGAATAATCAGCACATAGTCGAATTTTCCCATTTGCTTTAACTACTGGTACAATTGGAGTCGCCCAATCTGAAATATTCGACTTTTTGATAACTCCGTCTTTCTCAAGTCGTTCTAATTCCTCTTCAACACGCTTTTTCATTGCAAACGGTAATGGTCTCGGTCTGCAAAAAACTGGAATGGCATCCGGTTTTAACTCAAGACTGCATTCATAATTTTTTATTTCGCCCAATTTTTCATCAAATATGTCTGCGTATTCTTCTAACAGTTTTGTAAGATTTCCCTGATTTACAACTGTAAGAGCTTTAATCCTTACCCAATCTAAATTGATTTTATACAGCCATTCTCGACCCAAGATAGTGTCTAAGTCTTTAACAATATATAAATTTAAGTACTCTGTTTGATTCTTATATTTTACTTTAACTGTTGAGTAACCCAGGGGTTTAAGAGTTTCACCATTATAGGTCTTAAATTTCAAGTCTGTAGGACATATTTTTTTCCTTCGAAATATCTCTAAATCTCTTTAAACTCATTACTGATACTGTACCGCCTGTATCGACTTCCATTTCAACCGATTTACCTTCAATTTCAACAGTTACTATTATGGGAGGTCTTTTAGGAAATTCTTCTTTCATGCAAACGCTCTCTACTTCTAAACTATGAAGTGGAATCGAATTTTGAACTTCTGAATCATTTACATGAAACTGTTTTTGCTTCACCATTTTGTTTGGTTTAGCCTCCTTAGAATAATAACAAGCTCGTTCAATGTGGCCAATACGCTGGCAAACTCTACATTTACTTGCTTTAAACTTACAGTTAAATTTATTATGATTTGATCCGTTATATCTAGAACAATGTACTATGTTATTTTTCTTTTGTGTGTTCTTAGGTTGTGGTGTTATATTTTTTCCCTTATATACACCAACGACTTTAATTCCTTGTGGCTTACCAATTATATCATTAACTCCTTTATTAGCTCGTTCCATTGCTAAAGCGATCTTAACTGTTTTATCGAGATCGATATCGTCTTCTTCAAATAGCCGATCTAGGATTGCCCTATCTCGTAAACCACTAACGAAAACATCTCTCAACATAGTATTCAACATAAGTTGAGTGTATTTGCAAGGAATTGCTAAAGAGCGAAGTTCAACAAGGTAAGAACTAACGCTTTCCCCTTCATGTTGTTTCCTGTTTAAAAACGTGTGTCTACTAGGTATTATTGATGGTTTCGGATTCAAATGTTCTTGCAAAATTTGTTTAAGCGCTTCATATTCCTGATCACTGGGATTTTGTGGAGCAAGAAGATTTTTTAACAAGTTATATAGCTTTGCAGATAAACTTGATATTAGTGTTTTTGCGCGTTTTTCCTTAGGAACATTTTGTATATCTAGAAAGACTTCAAACCTATCCATGAAGGTATCAAAACTTTCTAATGATTCATCATATTTCTCAAATTGTACTCCAGAAACCTTATTATTCTTTAGGGTGCTATCCCCCTTTAGCGCATCCATTAACGCCTTATTTTGTTTAATTAATTCTTCAACGAATTGTTCCATTTTAATAGAATAATAAGCTTTTCTTACCTTGTTCCAATCTTCCGAAATTGAAGTAGTAATCTCAAGTAGCAAAATTACAAAACTAGAAGCATCAACGTTTAACTCGTCGCTAGTGTGACGCTTCTTTGTTAGTTAGTGTATATCTTTATATGTCTTATAAATATTTATTAAATATTCGTTTCTTTTTACACACATCATTTATTAACTACATTACACAGAAACAACACTTAACAATAAACCTAAATCTATCCAAACAACATTTTATCCCAGTTCTAAAGTTTCTGCTCGTTGCCAAAACACAGCAGATAAAAGTTGGCTATTCGCGCGTTGCCATTTTAGTGTAATACCTTCATTTTAATACACGACAGTTATGATTAATTAAACCTATTTTAAATTTTTTTGCAGCGGAAGAAAAAAAAATCTTAAGGCTGCTAGTAATATTAAAAAACGTGTAAATATTACTGATTCGATGTTAATGCAAAGTATCTTTTAAATAGGTTTTTATAAAGTAAACTTTTTTTTTTTTTTTTTGCATTCTCTAAGTATGACAGATTTCCGTCTTATACAGAATTTATTGTATTAAAAAAAAAAAAAAACTATAAAAAATGTCCGGTATAATCGAAGGGACGCAAAAAGAACCTTTCAAAGGGCGCTGCTTTGAACAGCCCTATTCTAACGTTTATACAAAATAGCTGACCGCCACGCCGTACTGATTATTACATTTATAGACAATATTGAAACAGTGCCGTTTTCATATTAAAGTGTAATTTTTAAAAAAAATTAATGTTTGACTTACCTTTTCTTTCCTGAAAATATTTTTTATAAATATTTTTATGCATCAAGCGCAAAAATCTATATAATAAGTATTTATGTAAGGGAAATTACAATAACAGCATTTGAATTTATATACGAATACACAAAGCTTACACATTTCAGACAAACGTACTTAATAAATGATATTACAAAAAACTAAACAAAAGAAAGAAAATGCGCATATATATTTTGAAATAGAGGCGGGGCTTTTTGGTGCCAAACAGGCTGAAAATCTGCTATACTCATATGAAGAAAGCAATGGATTTGTGAAAATTTTCGACTTCAAAATTTTAATGGTTTTATACGTTTTGAGATGTCTTGAACAAATTTGGTTTGTCCTGAACACGATCTGTTATGAAAATTTTAAATGAAAACAATATATCTTTGATCAAGAATGAATGCCTCAAGTCAAGAATGAGCTCTTGTTTTACAAATTTTCAGATGTTTCCCTGATCTACTATTTTTTTCAGTGTTTCGTTTATGCTCTACGTAGCGCCAACAGAATCGGAGAAAGAGTGCGGATGGCGGTGAGTTAGCACCAGCCGCCAAGCCGTAAAGACGTTTAATTAGACCTGTAAGTTATTACTACTCATGCATTTGTATTTACTACCCAAAAATTTTCAAAGAAGAATTTTATTATTAAGTAATTATGAAATGTCACATAAAGGATAGCATAAAAATTTTCTGGTATGAATGAGAAAGTTTGAAAATTAAAAAAAGGGCCTAATTGCCCCCCTGGTGTTTTTACTTTAGTGCGTCATTTGGTCCCATACATTCCTATACAATAAATGATTGTTACTGTGTGCTCTACCTACCCTTAAAGTTTGTACCATGAGTTTAGAAACACCCTGTATATAATCGTTTTTTACACAGTTTTTCACTGAAAGAAATTGTAAAAAAACTACCAAATTATAATTCTTTAGTATCCTTAAAATATATTTTAAATTCATTAAATACGGTGCAATGATTTTTAAGAAAAGAAGTTTTTTGCAATATTCAAAAATTAGATACATTTCTCAAATAATATGAATACAATTTACATCTGTATTCAAATCTTACCGCAAAGACAATGCTCTGCTTACTTTATATAGCTAGAATTTCTGCACTGTACTTTTATTCTGAATGAAAACATATCATAATGACGATGGGCGGAGTTTAAATATAAAAAACAGCGAGGGCGGAGTACAGATGTAAAAACATATTAGTCGGTTTCAGGCGTATAATCCGTAAATTAATACTAATAGTAATTACTGATAGTAATAAATAAAAGTAGTTAAACAAAATCAGCAAATTATATTATAAGGCATGAATATGCTTTAAACAAATTTTACACGTTCTTATCCGACATCGCCTTTTATTATTCTCAGATAGTCCTTGACTGAGGAAAAACAAATTACCAACAAATACCTCTTTCAACAAATACCTCTATTCACAACAAATACCTCTTTTAACAAATACCTCTATTCACAACAAATACTTCTTTTAAAATTAAATTTAAAAATAAGAATCTCTAATAATAATAATAAAAATCCAGTAATAAAGAAAAAAACTGTAATAAAGTACTAATTTACATAATTTTGGAGAATTGCTTGCTATTGTTATTACTAATACTTAAAAGCTAGAGAATAAAATTTCTTTGTAGGATCAGGATGTTTAATGTTTTAGCAGATCTTTTCTTCTAACATTCTTCGGTTTTACATACATTATACATTGCACTATACTTCATTACGGGTATAATTATAACAAATTCTTTCTATGCACGTAATACGGGGTTTTCTAACAAAAGGAAATCAAATGGATGATTTATTTGGTTTTACTTGACTCCTGGAATAAAGAAAAACCTGATCTAACAACCGGCCCTCTTCCTCCAAATGAAGGTCCATATGAGAGGTAGTTTCACTTTAAAAAGTTTCTAGTGATTCCAATCTAGATGCTGAAATCTACAAATGATATTTCTATTCTAATTCTAAGAGGCTGGATGATAAAATAAGCAGTGCCCTTAGCTGGAGTAATTCACAACTGTAGGTCCAGGTGGTGATAATTTATTAGCCTTATAGGATTCCGAGAAACTAAAGGGAGGTGCGAAGACGCTTTCAGTCGTGACGTCAATGATGACGTTTTGCTTGGAAACTGACTCCAAACAAATAGTTGCTATGTTGTATTTTCTATTATGTTTGTATATTATACCTAAATCTTATGATTATATCTCACGGCAAAGCGTTTTAATACATTATATGCAGTGGTAATATTTTCTACGATTTATATTTAATAAGAAATGACACATAGCAACCGTTTGTTTGGAGTCAGTATCCAAGCAAAACGTCATGACTGACGTCACACTGAAAGCGTCTAATAGACGAATCTCCCATCCCCCGCCCTGTTAACCAAAGAGTTGCTTGAAGACACAGACTCGAACATTCTATTGCTAGATACAGCCAGTACCACTCACTGTGATTGGCTCTGGAGGACGATTGGCTGTTGAGGTTGCCTTTAAAATATGCGCATGCGCACATTCTATATTTGTTCAGATCTCCGACGAACGTGGTGTTCAGTGAGTTATCTTAAATGAGTTTTGCGGTGTGGACAGGCATTCAATTCCGGGAGGGTACCACCTCAAAAATGGCGGTCTAAGTTATCTTAAATGTCCGATGTGAACAGGGTATTTAGTCTTCTTAACATTCTTTAGAAATAAATAAGAAAGAATTCCCGAAATCCCCCAAGTAGACTTGAATTTCCCTAGATCTAGGAATGCTGCGTTACAAACATAACGAGGAATGCCGCAATGGCTCTCACTCGTATCTTGAGTTGATAATGGATATTATGATAAAGGATTGCCGGCCATTTAAAAGTAAAGAAAATAACGGAATAATTTAACCGGTGTTAGTAGAAAAAAAAAGTTTGATGTTATTTCTGTAGTTCAAATAAACAACATAATGTACTACAGCACCCTATTTAATTTGTTTAATGAATTTTTAATAATGTGTTTGTTTTAACAAAAACACAAGCTCACGCTAGAAATATATTTCATTCATTCCCGTTTGTTTTTATACGACAATTTTAAGGTATTTTTTTTTATTCATCAAAGTTAGACTAACATTATTTTGCTAGAATGTGCTGTGCTATATGTCGAAATTTGTACAACATCTGATAAAAATAAGAAATACCTATACAACAGTATATATATATATATATATATATATATATATAAGATCAAAATTTTCTAAAAACAAACGAAATCTGCAGTTTGCTTTTTCTGAAACGTATTTAAGTAAGAATAGAAGAAACAGAAGTAGAGACAGAATACTAAAGACAGACAGAATGAAAGATCGGGATTTGGAAGAATTTGATATAGACAGATTTTCTAAAAATAAACGAAATCTGCCAGTTTCTTTTTCTGAAATGTACTAGAGATCAAGGTACAATAATTTGTAATTCTATAGTTTTGTTGAAACGCCTGCGTTAATGAAAAATAAAGAACTATAAATTTAATTTCTTCTGAATTGTAGTTTTTAACATATTGTCTTCACAAACAATTCTAGTAATATTAACTTTTAATGGCAGTTTTTATTCTTTTTTCTTAGATTGAAACTGTCCAGAAATACATAATAGCGAGTTCGACATAGACAGATTTAGTTGTATTTTAATATCTTGTGGAATTACGAAAGCATTTGATAGTTTTGGACGAAGTTTCGATTTTCCTCACCCCCGCCCCCTTCCTTGATGCACACATATTGTTTTGCCTGTTAGTACAGCATTTCCCAGGAAAACAAATTGTTAGACTCGAAAGGCTATGATTAGTCTACATATAAAACAATTCGAAGAACCCTTTTAAAATTAATTTTCAGTCTATCTTGATGTGCATGTTCTTGATGAATAATCTTGAATTCCTCTTTCTCTTAGTGTTTAATTATTTTAAATTACCCACCAATAATGTTTTTGAATTGAAAATAATGATTGATTTTATTTGCAACGCTTTTTACAATGCATCATTTACGCATTGTAAAAAACTAGACCGGTCTAGGTAAAAAGCATTCATGGACGCCACGGAGTAAGCTAAGTACAATTCAAAAATTTAATTTGATTGCTTAGCTGTTCAATTAAATCAAAAGATTTTATTGATTATAAATTATGAATAAAATAAGAAAAATAACTCATTTAAATAATAAATTTAATATTCTCAAAGAAAATTTTAAGTATATATGTTTTTTAATAAGTGACTATCCTGCTGCATTTGGCCAGAATGAACTCTTATTTAAGAAAGTTTTTAAAAGCAATTGAAACGCCAAATATCTTTAAAAATATATGCATGGTGTGAAGAAAACTGTATTTAATAAAATTATTACTTGTTTGACTTTTATAAAATTCAAATTTCCCATAAAAAACATTTAAAAAGTGAATGCTTTTCGCATTGAAAAGCATTGCAGAAGCAGGTTAGGTTTTTGCCAATTTGAAAAATTGTGTTAAAAAAAAAATAATAATAATCCAGGTTAGGTTAGCCTAGGTTTCAGCGTAGCGCTACCTATCTGGAGAAAAACTTTGTAAAGTGTTAACACTACTTTCCCCTCTGGTATCTTCCTCCGTGATGGACACTATGCATCCTTCAATCCTTCAATGTTTTGAAGCGTGAATGGAAGTGGCAGACGAGGGCCACTCCATATAACTTCAATCTCCTTGAATTTAATATTTACATTGAATCCTTTAATCGAAACGGAAATCTTAATCGCGTTTTGGCGTCTCCTCGGCTGCGCCTGCGTGTCCTTCAGTCAAAATAAGTATAAATCCGTTATCATACTTATAATTCTTATAATAGTTATATATCGTACCGAACTATAATTCCTTTTTATGCAAATTGAAAGTTTGTTTATTTATTTTTTTGCTGTTTGGATTAATATAGATTTATTAATCAAATTTGTAAGTATGTTAGTTGCACATTTTTTACCGATAAGAAATAAAAAATACACAGATTTCTGAGTTAAAAACGTTCAAAGGGTTTGTAAAAAAGCTTTACGTAAGAAAATAACCTTTTGTAATTAACACGGTTCGTTGATATTGATATATATCTGATATTTTAAAAATATTATTATGTTTGATAATTTCAATATTTGATATTTTATATCAAATATAATATATACTCGGATTTTTTTTTATACTTTCAGCTTAAATAAATGTTGTTCAAAACATGTGTACACGATCTTTTAATTAACTGTACCGTTTTGTAGATAAAGAACTTTTGCTCTGGCAGTGACCTTAGCGCCTTTACGTTTGAAGCTGAATTTGTAAATGTAGAACACCCACTGAAAGGTACATTTTCAAATTTAGATACGTTATTTAAATCTTCATGAGAAAGAATCTTTTCAAGCTTTAGTTTAGTTTAGATTAAACTATACAACAGGTTATGGAATGAAAAAGCAGACAAGCTTACATTTACTTTCCAATTTTTCAATTACAAAAAATATGTCAATTTTTGTTGTATTAAACAACATTTCCTTAATATTAAATCCTACAAGTTTTAAGTTTTCATGCTAAGTGTAATATATTTTATTTCTAATTATATTAATTATGGAAAAATTTTTAAACATCAATAAGTTGACTTTTTTGAAAATATCGAATATATTTCAAAATGTCAGATGCTTTTGATATTTTCAAAAATGTCATGATATTTACAAACCGTGGTAATTAAAAGACTCTGCCCTCTTTCTATTTTTTTATGTTAAACAAGCGCCCCCCCCCCCCCCCAAAGTAAAACAAAAAATCTTTCCGAGCATTGCCGGAAGCACTCGGAAAAACGGCGACGAAAAGCAACCGACTCTGATAGGCGAAATTTCGACTCTACTACACCAGAATAGCAAATTGTCGCAACAGGTTTTTTTTCGAACCGTTTCAGCATTCCGGTAACACCAGAATAGACTCCCTGAAAAGAAAACTGGAGGCATAAGTCTTCAATCAGAGACCTCTTAACCCTAGGCTAATAGTAATAGATTTAAATATCACGAGGAGGACTTACTACCTGCAAAGGCGCTCACTCGTTGGTTAAAATTCAAGTAAGACCGATTTATGTGTGCCAAAAGCATATTTAAATAAAATAGAATGTAATTCAATAATTTTAGGGGTGTGAGTAAAATAAATATTAAATATTCGTTTCATAATGAAGTTTAATGTAACGGTTTATTTAAAGTTTAAATAATAGAAGTACATCTTTTCCCAGGCGTATTGCAGCGTGCTCTGCTATATCTGAAAGTTTCTATAAAATCTGTTTCAAACAATAAACACCCATACAATAGCATAACCATAAAATCACAACATAAAAATCGTACGTGCTAGAAATTTTCCATCTAGTGCCATCTATCTGGAGAAAAAAAGTATTGTAAAGTTTTAACGCTACTTTCCCCTCCTGGTATTTTCCTCCGTGATGGACACTATGCATCCTTCAATGTTTTGAAACGTGAATGGACGTGGAAGATGAGGGCGACTCCATATAACTTTTTTATCTCCTTGAATTTAATATTTACATTGAATCCTTTAATCGAAACGGAAATCTTAATCGCGTTTTGGCATCTCGCTGACTGCGCCTGCGCGTATCTTGAGTCAAAATAAGTAAATTCGTTATCGTTTTATCTAGTTTAGATCTTTTTAAAAGTATATAATCGCTTTTATACGAAGTTTTCATTGTTTTCTTTATCGTTAAAGAAAATATACTTTTGTGTTTAATTTACTCCAGTTTACTCCTAATTTCTCCTTAACGCTTAGATTTAATAGTGAGAAAAAACATGCAATCTTTGTCAGTTTAAATTGGTATTTGACCATGGTATAAGGTATTTTTTTACTTGTATCAACTCAGTATATTAGGTAGCTTTCGTAAGCAATACTACCTATTACATTCTCCCCTATGTTGGAATTTCTGGAAAAATTTTGCAGATCTACACCGATCATGACTCCCAGAACCCAAAACTACCTTCATTTCAAAATTTTATCTATCTATCTATCTATATCACTTTTTTATGGACATGATAACTTCAAAAATTCTGACAAATCTCTTCCAAACTGAAACTTAAAATCAAGGGGCATAAAATCTTGGTCAAGTTCGTTAATGGGCACAATCGAACCAGGGTGGGGGGGATGGTTTTTTTTGTGAAAGCAGAAAAATCCTCATAACTTCTTAATTATAATACATATTGAATCCGTTTAAAATTATTATTACTTCTAGGAAAAGGGCCGAAATTTTATGTATGGCAAATATTTGATATAATTAAAAATGACCTCAAGGTGGGGGGGGATAAATAGGGGTTACCGAAAAAAAAATTCACACATTTGTCAATTCACAGGATATCAAATCCGGTTAAATTTATTATAAATCCTCTTAATATTATCTACAACTTTTATATTGACATTGTTTTTATAGGATCAATCCTTAGAGTCAAAAATGTCTGCATGCTCCGACTACTTGACACAGGTAGATTTCAAAGTGGGCGGTTCCAACTGCCGTATCAGGGCAAAAAGGTCCTTCTTCTGCAATTCCCAATACATAGGTGCCCCACAGTCTACGTCTTTGAAATCTACCTGTGCCTATAGGCCGAGCCGTCAGGGATTTTTTATAATAAGAGATTATCATTTATTAAGAGGAGATTCTACTTCTTTGGGTTAAAATTTTAGATATTTTCTCATCCCTTAAGGTATCAGTACACCTTCGGGGGTGATTTTTTTAAACTTTTGAAATTTTCTCTTTATACCATTTTTTTATAATAACATTTAAGTTAAAACTTTGAAAAAAATATACACACATGTTGTTTGCCTAATAGTACAGCATTTCCATGAAAACAAATCGTCAGACTCGACAGGCTGTGATTTGTAGACATGTAACACAATTCGAAGAACCCTTTTAAAATTAATTTTCAGTCTATCCTGATGTTCATGTACCTGATGAATATTCCTGAATTCCCTTTACTCTGAGTGTTTATTTATTTTAAAATACCCAACAATTATGTTTTTGAATTGAATAAGCATAATAATTGATTTTATTCCAAATCCATGCAACGCTTTTTACAATGCATAAATGACGCATTGTAAAAAGTATCCATGCACACAATGAATCCTTCAATGTTTTGAAAAGTGAATGGGTGTGGGAAACGAGGGCGACTCCATATTACTTTAATCTCCATGTATTTAATATATATCACGGAGAAAGAACCTGGAGGGGAAACTAGAATAGGCGAGGATATCGAAAATGCAAGTCATATTTTTTTAACGAAAGAGGGCGCTGTAAAATTTGGCGGCTGCCTTTAAACAGAATGTCATTAGATTACATGTTAAATTCCGAAATTATTTTATTCGATTATTTTTAATTATAGCAATTATATGTCATAAATTTAAGATGGGATATAAGTATTTTATTCCGGGATGTAGATCGGGCTACGATGATGAGATAAACAAAAGAAAAATCGAAGAATTTTTTTTTTTTTAAGTATGTTTAGAGCTCCTAAGGTGAGTGCTTTTAGGTAGATTTCGTAAGAAATACTACCTATTACATTCTCACCGAAGTTGGAAATTTTGAAAAATTTTTGCAGATCTACGCCGATCATGACTCCCAGAACCCAAAACCACCCCCAGTTCAAAACTTTATCTATCTATCTATCTATCTGTCTATGTCACTTTTTTATGGACACGATAACTGGAAAAATTCTGCATAAATCTCTTCCAAACTGATACATAAAATCAAGGGGCATAAAATCTCGGTCAAGTTCGTTAATGGGCAAAATCGAACCAAGGAGGGGGGGGGAAATGGGGGGGCTTTTTGTGAAAACAGAAAACCCCCCATAATTTCTTAATTATTGTAAGTATCGAATCCGTTTAAAGTTATTATTACTTCTAGGAAAAGGGCCGAAAATTTATGTATGACAGATTTTTGATATAATTAAAAATTGCCCCAAGGGGGGGGGGGAGGGGGTTTTAGAAGAAAAAAAAATCATAGCTTCGTCAATTCACAAGATATCAAATCCGCGTAAATTTATTATTAATCCTCTTAATATTATCTAAAACTTTTATATTGACAAGTTTTTTATAGGACCAACCGTTATAGCAAAAAAAATTAAAAACAAAAAAATCCCTGCCGGCTCCGCCTGCAAACAAGTTATTTTTCGAAGTAGGCGGTTCCAACTCCCGCATCTTTTCGAAACTGATACATAAAATCAAGGGGCATAAAATCTCGGTCATGTTCGTAAATAATGGGCAAAATCGAACCAAGGGGGGATGGGGATGGGGGGGGGCTTTTTGTGAAAATAGAAAAATCCCATAATTTCTTAATTATGATACGTATCGAATCCGTTTGAAGTTATTATTACTTCTAGGAAAAGGGCCGAAATTTTATGTATGACAGATTTTTGATATCATTAAAAATGACCCCAAGAGGGGGTGGGGAAGGGGGGTTTTAGAAGAAAAAAATTCATAACTTCGTCAATTCAGAAGATATCAAATCCGTTTAATTTATTATAAATCCTCTTAATATTATCTAAAACTTTTATATTGACAAGTTTTTTATAGGACTAACCCTTATAGAAAAAAACCCCTGCCGGCTCCACCTGCAAACAAGTTAGGTTTCGAAGTAGGCGGTTCCAACTGCCGCATCATGGCAAAAAGGTCATTTTTTCCGTAATTCCCAACAAACAGGCGCCCAACGGTCTGCGTCTTCGAAATCTACCTGTGCCTGTAGGCCGAGCCGTCAGGGATTTTTTTATTATACTTTAATTTAAAGTTATATGCATGTAATCATTTTTAAACTAAGAAATTTTTATTCTAGTATATCGATCTTAGTGTATATGTTTTTAAAATGTTATACTTAATGAATGCTAATGTCTGTGGCTAATTGACATGGCCATTTAAATTGTCTTATAGAGTGGTATTTGTTTGGCTGTAATCTGAAGCTATAGCACTCACTGTAGAATACTTATACTTTTCGAATCTCGGGGCCGAAAGACTATTTCTTTAATAAGACCAGAAGTAAAAGATTGCTGGCATTTTCAAAATTTTATTTATTTCTTGACACAAAGCACACACATTACGACACATTACACGAATATATAGGACTTCACTTTCACATTTTCGGAGAACAAAATAACCCATGACATAACAATATTCTGTTTTTTAACACCGCTCTTCGAAAAAAACATACTTCCATCGGCAAAACTCACATGACAACTCCACTGAACGAAAAATTTTTTTAGATCACGTGATGCGTGGCGCACCGGGAAGAGTCTATTTTCGGGAAGGGGTTTTGTGCGTTACAGCTGTTTTTATTTGAATAATACTTTTAATCTCTAAAAATTATACATCCTAATAATTACGGAGGATGTATAAATCAGCAGTACAATACGGATATTGTACTGCGAAGTATTTCTTCGCAGTACAATATCCGTAATATTTATTTTTAAATGACTATTCAGATGCTTCTGTCAGGGTGAACTCTTATTTAAAGAGTTATAAAAAGCAATCGAAACGCCAAATATCTATTAAAATATATGCATGGTGCGAAGAAAACTTTATTTAATGAAATTTTTACTTGTTTGACTTTTTTAAAGTTCAAATTTTCAATCAAAAACATTTAAAAAATGAATGCTTTTCGCATTGAAAAGCATTGCAGAAGCAGGTTAAGACAGCCTTCAGTTTACCGTAGCGCCATCTATAAGGAGAAAAACTGTATTGTAAAATTTCAACGTTACTTTCCCCTCCATCTATCTTCCTCCGTGATATATATATTGAATTGTTTAATAATCGAAACGGAAATCTTAATCGCGTTTTGGCGTCTCCCCAACTCCGTGTCTTGAGTCAAAATGAATAAATTTGTTATCGTTTTATGTAGTTTAGATCATTTTAAAAATATATAATCGCTTTTATACGAGGTTTTCATTGTTTTCTTTATCGTTAAAGAAAATATACTTTTGTGTTTAATTTACTCCAGTTTACTCCTAATTTCTCCTTAAAGCTTAGGATTAACAGTGAGAAAAACATGCAATCTTTGTCAATTTAAACTGGTATTTGACCGCGGTTTCTACAACATTTTAGCAACTAGACTTATAAGGTATTGTTTTACTTGTATCAACTCAGTATATTTTAATATTACTCTTATGTCGATTTTTTTTTCATCATAATTTCTAGTCTTTTAAATAATCCCAGTTATTAACTCTGTGTATAGAATGCAGTTTTCAGAATTCTTTTGCGGTCTTCCTATTCTTTTATATAAATTGATTAGAGGAATTCTCCAAGAAACTACCAACTATTCTTAATTACCCTTTTATATATATATAATATATATTCAAACAGGCAACTCATTCATTTTTCTTTGCTTTATCTCGAATTTTGAGAAAATATGATACAAATCTGGGATCTTCCTCCTACAGAACTTAAAATGATAAATTCTTTCCAAACAGTGTTGAATTAAAGCTTTTCTTCTCCAGGAGGGATTTCTGTTGCTCCATATAGAGTTCCGGGGATAGGAGAGGGAGAAATTGCACTTTTTGACCATTAAAAGCATAAAATCTCAAATCTTCCGGAGGGGGGGGGGGGGGGGTGCGGGGCGGACATTTGAATGCTCCAAGGGGGGGGGGGTAGATGTCCCTTCCAGCCACCCCCTGAATTCAACACTGCTTTTCAAAAGTAATGAAATTTTGCCATAAAAAAAAAAAAAAAAAAGATGATATGAAACTTTATTTGAAAACAGATTTTAAAAAATGCCATTGTAATATTAAAAAAAGTGATAAACAAATATCTATTACAAAAGAAAACTGGTTTGATAATTCCAAATAAACTTTTGTTACTGCATTAAGTTTTATATATAGCTGGTCTGATGAATTGACATCAATGAAATGGGGATATTTATGATGATTTTACAGATCTGCCAAGTCTCCGGCTTTTTGGAGACCAGCATTTTAGTACAGAAAATGTTGTTTTATTTAATTGTAGCATTTTGTGATTTGAAAGAACAACGTTTTTCTCTAAAAAATTACTGGTGTGCAAAAAGTCGGAGACTTGGCAACTCTGATTTTATGATAAAATGATTTTATAGTTATAACAATCTACCTTTTTATGACTAAATAAAGAACGTTAAGTTCCTTACAATTTTGCATTATCATTGATATTTATTATGTCCATTAATAAATGCAATTATTACATTTAAATTTAAAATACTTTTTATTCACAAATGTAACATCTTAAAAATATCTTTGTTTATAATTTAATTTGATAATTCAGCTTTTAAATACGTAAACTGTTCTTATTATTCTTTTGTCTGAAATGATCTGAAATTTTGTATTTATTTGGTATGTCGCTTTGTCATAAGTGAATATTATTATTAATGTAACCCTATTCTTTGGTTACTTTTTTAATTTAAATTCATTAATTTTCTTCACTTAAAATTTTAGAATGGCAACATTCAGCCATTTGTATAATTTGGTGAAACTAGTTGATGGGATAATCAAGTAGTACTGAAAAATCATTGCTTTTAAGAAAAATATTTCCTTACAAATATAATACATCCTTCATTATGGTCAATTGTTGCTTGAAGTGTCATTCTATTTCTGAAGTTTGACTTAAAATCAGTATTTGCCTGTATTTTGTAGGTGACACTTTACATTTATAGAGAAACACAAAAAATAACTTGAATTAGAATATGTGAACAATTTATGCATGTGTGTATAAATGAATTTATGGATTATACCAGATATTTTAAATTTGACATTACCTATAAGAAGTTGTCCAGCTTTTGAGTACAGTCTGAACTATATAAAGAAAAAGGTACTTTTCGGTTAGCCGGGCGCCAGTGATATATGTACATAAAAAAATCTATATATGTATATACATACATATATATATTCATACATATATGTGTATATATGTCTATGTATACATATGCATATGTGTAGATATATGTGTATATGTATATGTGTGATATATACATGTATATATATCACTGGCGCCCGGCTAACCGAAAAGTACCAAGAAAAATTGGTATCAAAAGAGCACTTTATGCAAAAAAAGTTTAATGGCCATTTCATATTTTGATATATAGTCCCCATGTAATAAATTGTAACTGCCTTATTTCTATCTTTAAAGAAAGCCATATCAGCAGGGGCATGTGCAAGGGAGGGCCACACCTTCCTCCTCCCAAATCTTTGAAAAAAGTATTTTCAGAGAATGTAAATATAAAAAGTTGATTTTGTTCAATCTGATTATTGCATAGTTGCTATTTCATTATATGACAGTTTTGTTTTAAAGATTTTCATAAACAAACTGTGAGCCATAATTTATTTGTGTGTGTCTTCAGTTTTCTGTAGTCTTCAAGTTTTCTAGCCTGTGGCAGAAAATTACTGTACTTTCTGTAACAAACTTTATTAACAGCAAATTTATTAATCTTTCTGCAGAAACAGTTCCTGAAGTCAAAGAAGAGTTATATTAGGTCAAACTACAAAAAAGTTAAAATGCTTGGCACCTCCCTCCCCATATTTAGAAATTCCCCTTGGAAAATATAGAATAATTATTTTTTGTTGTCAAAAATATTTTTAACTTTGTATGCTGGGGGGGGGGGGGGGGGGGAAAGAAGAAGTAGACATTTTAGGGAATAATTAAAAATATCTATTTATTTATTGTTTATATAAAGTAACACAAGGAAACTTAAAAAATAAATAAAGAAATAATTTTAAATACTTCAAAATTTGTGTGTTAGGGGGAAGAGCAGTAACAAATTTGGGGGTTGGATGATCATTTATTTATTGTTATTTCAAAGTAATAAATATGGCAAATTTTTGTCTTTTTTTATGAAATTGTTTTAAAAAATTTCACACTGTGATGATGGAGCCGAAAAAAAATTGGATTGTGTTTTAAGAGAATTAGATTGGATTGTTTGGTTTATTATTTGTATGTTTTGTGAAGTGAAGTTTTATGGTTTAACGTTTTGTCATCTGGGCTTAATTTCTAAGAAAAAAGTACCGGAGCCCTAATATTTTTCAGTACTAACAACCGTAGCATATCTCTGCCATCACTCCAATCTGCATATTTATTTTTCATACATTATTTCCAAAGTTTAAAGCATTGTTTTTTTTTTTTTTTTTTTTTTTTTACAAAATAAAAATTTTAAATACATTTATCTACGTATACTTAGCTATCAACTATTGCACTTTTTAGTTATTACTACGTCAAAATAGAGACCTATGCCTAATTTTAATGTTAATTAATCACAGAATTCTGCGAGTAAATAAGCCCAGGATTATGATTTAGAAATAGTGTTAACACAAAAATTGAATAGTTCACAGCTATACAGAATAGAAAAAGACTATTTCTGTTTACTCTTTATTGTGATCAAAATAACATTAAAATTATTTGAAATGAAAATAAATAATATTTTGAATTTAAGACAGATTGCACTTGAGCCTGCCAAAGACTGATATAAAACTCAAGCCTTTTTCCTCTCCATCTCTTATGTACTAAGCCACACATTATGTCACTTATAAGTGTTTTGATACAAAAGATCGGAGATGGGAGGGAAAGGAAAGGGTCATTTAGGATTCGTTTTTTGGAAGCGTTATTGCATTGGGCTCCGGAGCACAGTGTTTATGACCTCTGGTGAATTCTGCCCAATATTTAAATATTTACTAAAAACAGAGAAGTACCGGAGCTGAGCTCTGGTTAGCTCCGGCGCAAATAAAGCCCTGTTTGTCGTATGTCTTGGAAAGATAATTCCTGTGAAATATTTCACTTGAAGTTTTTTTTTTTATATTCACAAAATGTTTCAGTTTTGTTTTCATAAATCAATGTTATTTTAAATTTCCTTATGAGAACTTTGTAAACAAGGATGTTTAAGGTCAGATTTAAATTCGCCTATGTAGTTGAATTGATGTGTACCGCAATGTCAGGTTATTGTTAAAATTTATTTACGTACATACTTGAGGAGAGAGAGTGTAGAAGATTTATGTATAATGTGTGTACCTCATTGTTGGTTGGGGACAGTGATGAAGATGATATTAAAAACCGGAACCCTGATTGAAAAAAAAAAACGAAATATGAGAAATAAAGATAAGTGAATTTTTATTCATTTTATTTGATAAGATGTATTTTATGCATTCTAGAGATTGCTGTAAACTGATTTTTGTTTGTCCAGTGATTTTTTTGGTTAATGTGCGTGAAATACATATACATAAATTATTGACTGCTGCTTAGAATGAATTTCATGCATTCTAGAAATTACTGCACAGTGAGATTCATACATCCAGGGATTTTTTTTATGGTACATGAAGCGTACATATGCATACATATGTACATGTACATGAAGCGTACATATATAAGTTACTGACCACTGCTTGAATGAGTTTCGTGCATTCCAAAAATCAGGAATCCCGAAATTCTCCCCAATCATAACCTGTGTGCTTTGTGGCAGAGATCTTACAACTTACACAGTTCATATGAGAATTTCTTTCACAAAGTAAACATTGATTTTATTCCGTTTTGTGACAGTTTGCAAAGTTTA
The DNA here is from genome assembly GCA_963931845.1 of Maratus michaelseni. Lineage (NCBI taxonomy): Eukaryota > Metazoa > Arthropoda > Arachnida > Araneae > Salticidae > Maratus > Maratus michaelseni. The sequence goes on from OZ007597.1 coordinate 292,451,636, forward strand.
AGCAATTTTTTTCTATAATTTTTTTAATTGTTAAAATTGCTAAAAATTTGTAAAAATGGAAAAATCTGGAGAAAAAAATTGCTAAAAGTTTGAAAAAATCGAAATATTGGAAGAAATATTGCTAGAAGTTTGTAAAAATTGAAAAATATGATAGAAAATATTGCTAAAAGTTTGTAAAAATAAAAAAATTCTGTTGAAATACTTGCTGAAACTTTGTAAATAGTCGCAAAATGAAATAAAATGTATGTTGACTTTGTGAAAAAGTTTGCTGTAGGAAGTGTGTAAGTAACTCCTTGTTTGCCAAAAGCACGTGTTCTGATTTGGGAGAATTTAGAGGTTGCCCATTTTTCAGTTGGGTTGAATCTGTGCTTGGCGTGCATAACAAAAATCAGCAGTTAAATCCTAGAACAAGTAAGATACTTGGCGGCGATGAATGAGTTTTTCTTTCTACTGGTTTGTTTCTTACACACCTACTGTGGTTTGTTATGGAAATTGAGTTGGGTTTTATGGGAATTAGATTTGATTGGTTAGTTTATTGTGTGTTGTATAGTCGGATTTCTTGAAGTACGTTTGTGGAATAGGTTTTGTGTTTGACGTCTTGTTGTATGTCGTAGAAGGATAATTACTGTGAAATATTTAAAAAAAAAAAAAAAAAAGTGAGAAATAAAGGTAAGTGAATTTTTGCTGATTTTAATTGATAAGATATATTTTATGCATTCTAGAGATTGCTGTAATCCGATTTTTGTGCGCATATACATAAATTACTAACCGCTGCTTAAATGAATTTCATGCATTCTAGAGATTGCTTCACAGCTAGTTTCATGCATCTAGGGTTTTTTTTTTCGATTAATGTACTTAAAGTGTGCATATGTAAGTTACTAACCACTGCTCAGTGGCGTATCCAGGGGGTGGGCTGATGGGGCTACAGCCCTCCCCGAAATTGTCAAGAGTAAAATGAAAAAAGTGATTTTTTCTTTCTTTTTTAGATAAATTTCTAATTTTTTTCTATTATACAGCGGATTAGCCATTCTCGTTAGTCCATATTAGTCCACATTGACATCACAGCATAAACAGGGTAAGGGGCTGATGGGGGTTATAGCCCCCCCCCCCTGCCCGAAATAGTCGAAAATCTCATGAAAAAAGTGCTGTTTTCTTCTTTTTTTCAGATAAATTTGTAATTTTTTTTGGTTAGACAACAGATTACCCACTCTCTTCTTTTTAGCCTCATATTGCTTCACATTGACATCAGAGCATATCTAAAACGAGGAAGGGGGCTGATGGGTTTACAGCCCCCCTTCCCGAAATAGTCCAATATCTCATGAAAAAAGTGCTGTTTTTTCCTCCTTTGAGATAAATTTGTATATATATCACATTTTTGTCATACAATAGACTACCCACTCTCTTCGTTTTAAACCCATATTAGTCCACATTGACATCAGAGCAAGGAGAAGGGGCTGATGGGGTTACAGCCCCCCCTTTTCCCGAAATAGTCGAACATCTCATGAAAATAGTGCTGTTTTATTCTTCTTTGAGATAAATTTGTATTTTTTTTTGCAGAGGACAGACTATCCACTCTCTTCTTTTTAGTCCCATATTAGTCCACATTGCCATCAGAGCATACCTAAAAAGGAAAAGGGGGGTGATGGGGTTACAGCCTCCCCCCTTCCCAAATAGTTCAACATCTCATGAAAATAGTGCTGTTTTTTTCTTCTTTGAGATAAATTTGTATTTTTTTTTATACAACAGACTACCCACTATCTTCTTTTTAATTCCATATTAGTACAGAGTAACACCACAGCATATTCAAAGAGGGGGAAAATGCTGATATGGCACAGACCCCCCCCCCCAAATGGTCAAAAATGGAATGAAAAAAGTGCCGATTTTTCTCTTTATGTTTGAGATAAAATTAGAATTATTTTTTCTGGCATGCAATGGACAACCCACTCTATTTTCTTTAGTCTATTATTAGTACACAAGGGGTGGGGGTTACTGGGTAACAGCTCCATTCCCCTTCTGAAGTGGTCGTAGTGAAATAAAAAAAAACTGACTTTGTTTCTTTCTTTTTGACATACATTTGTTTATTTTCTGGCACGCAACGAATTTGTTTTCTTGTTAGCCCCATATGCCTCTCAGTCCTGCGATCAAAATTACTTGAGACCACAAATAAAAATCTATTTTCAAATGACTGAAAAACAGTTCCATACATGTTTTAGTGGATAATTGAATACATATAATATGTTCAATTGGCAAGATCTAGAAGTAGTTTACTTAATTTAAAGAATATTTAACTCTCTTCCTCAGATGATGCCATGACTAAGGATGTATATTAGTGCGTAGTGACATTAAATATTATTGCCAAATCAGCAAATGTACGAACTGAAATTTTTTTTTGTGAATGGCAATGTCAAGTAAGATTATTGATTTTCGGTTTTGGAAGGGTCTTTTAAAGATGCCCAGTAGTAATACTAAAAAAATAATCTCCTGTTGATTTGTTTATTCCTAGTCTTTTTACTAGCAAACTAGTTTTATTTACGTTACGTGCTTTTCTAGATTATGACTGTTCTCAAATACAAACTGGCTACTTTATGACATTTTTTAATTCATTTTTGCTCGGAAACGCATGAAATTCACAGGTCTTTTTATTCAGAAAATTTGCAATTGAAACACATTTTTCCTTTTTTCGTAAAGGTAGAAAATATTTCAGAAAGCACTGTCCAAGTTGGAGTTTTCAATCGGATTCCCAACACGACAGCCTGAGATACGCGAAAAACGAGTCGTTAATATGTTACCAGAATCACTTATAACTCGATAAGTAATCTATTAATCAAAAAATGGAAAACTCATCTCGATTCCAAATCTCTTCCATAGTCAGTCTAATGCCTTTGAGTTTAAAAATGTGTCAGAAAGTTTCCCGTTGATGAGCAGGGAGGAAGATGCCTTTTTTAATATTTTAGTGCACGAGTGATCCAGCAAAAGATAAAAATTCTTAATTACTCTTTTATGAAAGTACAATATTACGAATAGTGTTCTTTTCTAATCGCTCTTATTTTGACATGACACACTTTAGTATCAGCATTTTTACCATTTGGAATATTTAACAAAAGAAGCATTAAATAAATTCACAGGTTAAAAATAAATTTTCTTACAATTTTACTTACCTTTTTTTTTAAGTCCAGTGATATTGTTAGCCATAATTCAATAACTTTAACTCTTTTTTAAAAAAGGGAAATCTGATGTTTAGTTTCCAGTTAATTCTTAATTTGTCCCTTCCTTCACAAATTTGATGAGTTTTTTTTTAACATATATTTCTTGAAGGTTAATAGCCATACGTTTGATCAAAATCCCAGGAGCATGTATACGAAGGGAAGGGGCAGATCAAGAAGAAATGCTTGCTATTCCTAAGATTTTGAATTAAATTTTTGTTGGTATTAAAAAAGAAATTTTTCAAAGAAAGTTTATTTATCCTGAACAGACCCTGACCATCAAAAGTTTGGGCCATGGCAACAGAAAATATTTTTGGCCCTAATCGTAGATTATCACATTTTTACAAATACTGTGAATGAGAAGTGTATGAATATAACTATTTAATGCACCCATTTAAATGAAAGACAGAATAAATGGGAACTGAAGTTGGATTATTATTATTACTATTGAAATTTCTTCGTAAAAATTAACTTGACAGACTCAAATATCATGTTAAATAAACATGCACTAATGTGGCACGAACTTTAAAAACATACGCAACCCAAAGAAAATGATATTTTATAAATAAGATAGTCATAAATTAAAACATTTTCAAACAAGTTTAAAACACATATGAAGAAGCTGAAATAAATTGGGCACACTATGAGAAACTTAAATCTTCAAATGAACAGAAAAATTATAAATATACTTATGATATCACTGACAATTTTAGCTTACATAAGTTGTGTAATGAATATAGAAATGTTAATTTCTTATTCTATTAAGATTGTTTACAATAAAATTGATTTGAAACACCATAAATTTTTAGGTCCCTTAAATGTGCGGGTTCTGGGAAAGTGCCCCACGTGCCTTGGCAGTAATAGGGAATTGATCCTAAAATAGAAAACAAATTATGGAAAAATTTTTTGTTTGAGATTGTCCCAAGCAAAATTAATTTATTGTCGAGCAATAATTGTAACCAGAATTTAGGGGAGAAGGAGACAACTTTATAGATTATAAGCTACAATGACTTTCTTTTAAATGAAAGTATACGAAACAATCTATTATCACTTTTCAACTTATTTTGGTGGGGGGTGCTCTGATTTGGACCTGTACCTACCCCCCCCACCGTTTTTCTCTGCCTACGGCCTTATTGTCAAACCTGATTTCTGTTTATAACGCAGTTCAACATGTTTCATAAGACTCAGAACATTATCGAAATTTAAGTCGGCCCCCTCCCCCGAAATTAAATCCTGGATACGCCACTGCGAGCAACAGATCAACAATGCTGAGATAAAATGCAATTATTGGCTGAAAATTATCTTTTAATACATCAATGACTGTTTTTCATTGAAATATTATAAAACCAGAATTTTCAACTTTCAAATACTACAGCTTTATTTTGAATGAATGAAGCAATAATCAAAAGGAAAGTTAGACTCAAGTTAAGTAATTGGGAAAATATTAACTTATAATGAAAATACAGTATTGCCAAACCAATTTTGTTTAAATAAGAAATTTGGAATGTAGAAATTTAGCAAACAAATTTTTTCATTGAATATATTGAATGCATTGAAATACAATGCCCTCAGGATGTCCTTTAAAATAAGCTAAATGCAATCACCAATAAAAAAATCTAGAATTCTTAACTTTCAATTGATTCTCAGATTTTATAATGATTTCAAAATCTAAATTTTTAAATAACAACTGATTATATGCCACCAGAAATACTTCTCAGACATCATATTTAAAACTGCATACTTTTAACAAAAAAAAAGAAGTTTGTTGCAATGTTTACAACCCTAGTTACAAAATCGTAGATTTTTCTTTTCTTTTTATAATTATGCAAATATAGCAGTTTTCCTGCACATCATACTATCTTAAATTTTGCATCATTATTATTTATTCATTGTTACTATAAAATAAGAAATAATGCAGAAGAAAATATATGGAATAAAACAGATTTTTAGTATAAGTAGCTAAAGAGAAAGGCAGACAAACTAAAGAAATGTATATCTCATTGAAAGGAGACGGATGAAACTTTTTAAAAATTAAGTATTCTGAAATGCATTTATTTATTTATAATTTATTCTACCCTTACACAAGACGTGAAATCCTGAAAAATAACGGAATCTCATCGTCTAAAATAAACTTCAGAGGGAATAATTCTTGCTATTTAACTTTCAACAGCTGTAACCAAGAAGAAAAGATTATGGAAATAAATTATGCAAACAGTTTTAACTTGGAAAGTACACCTATATGAACAGCATTATATGATAAGGAGTGCTGTGCTAGTCTGACTGACACCAGAGCAAGAGTGAAGATTCTTTAACAGCATTGGTGACTAAGATAGCAAAAAATTTGGAATTCAATTTATGCCAAGTGTGGCTAGTAAAGAATGTTTACCCATTCTAAATTACAAAAAATAAGCCAATTATTGAACACTTAAGTGATTTTTTTCCCAATCCATATCTTCCTCAAGCGATATAAAGAACTGATATTTTAATTATTTAAAACCTTTCATAAAGCATTTAATGGGACAACTAAATATAAGTATAATTCCACAATTGTTTAATAAGATACTCGAGTAACACAAGGTTAGAAAGGAAATGTTCATTACGTACAAAGTTATGAATATATGGGAAGTTATGAACACATACTTGAAATCATTTATAACACCCATGTGTAAGATTTTCAGCTATTCTTATTCATAATTCCAAAAATTAAATATTTATCAATTTCAGGAAGCATTGCAAAAATAGGTATGTTATTCCAGGTGATTTATAGCCACAAAAATGCTTATTAGTTATCAACCATTTATAATTAAAAATTGAATGATAATAATTGAATGAAAATAATATGTTACACAATTATTTGGAACATAAATAAGAAAAACTTAAATTTCGTTGCCTGCATGAATGTAAAAACGATTTTTTAAATTCTGCTTAAGATTCAAAATGCAGAATGGAGATAATTAAATATAAATTTGTTTTGGAGGAACATTTTTCTTGTCAACATGCATCATTTGAAACAATTATAGAACATTTAACTTTTAACAAAATAGAACATAGTCATGCACATTAATTATTATTTATTTAAAAGTACTATTTCACAAACAACACATATTAAAAATTATCAAATTAATAAAGGAAATAATCTACATTATGGTTATGATAAGGACCAATGGCTTTTACAATTCCTGACATACGTCTATTGGCAACAACAATAGGATGTGCTGCAAAAGTTTTAGCCATGCCATCACTAACATAGACATTCTGTAATGACTGGCATGACTGGATGAGGGAAATAATAGGTTCAGATGTCACACAACAATTTCTTAGGCAGATAGTCTCTAAGTGAGGAAATGTAGAATTATTAAAATTTACATCAAGGACCTGTAGATTAACCCCACAAAAGTATAATTCTTTTAAATTATGTCCATGATTCTGTATTGCTTGAAAAGTCCTGAAAGTACTACCTGCCCATCCCACATTCAACACATGCAACTGATTCAAGAAAGAAGTGTCATATTCAAACCAAGAATCATTTATATTTGTTTCAAATAAATGTAACTGTTTTAAGTTGGGCATTCTTGAGAACGGGGGCTTATTGCCATAAATGTCATAATCAAAAAGTTCAAAGTAACAATCAGAGATATCCAAAATCTCAATTTTAGAAATACCACATAGATAACGTTCACCTGTTAAATGACAATTAAGCAATCTAGAATGACGAAAAACCAGAATCTTTGCATCCTTTAAAAAGTGAGTGCATAAATCTTTAATTGAGTGAAGGTTGTATGATACTAAAGCACCCTTCAAAATTAATGTTTTGAGACAAGGGCATCTTCTTTGCAATCTCATACAAAGTTCTTCAAAATTCAATTGTTCATTCCAGCTTGCATGCCTGTGACTAAATTTTATTCTGATGTGAGTGACACAAGGTGGTAACATTTTGACTAAACACCATGTTACAGTATTTTGGGATCGATGGCTCAAGTGAAATTTTACATCCACTTTTCTCCACAGAACTGGGCTCTTTGTCAACACATTCCATCTTCTGCACACTCTGTAATAAGAAAAGAAAATATAAACATGAAAATGTCTGTTTGTACATATACTTGATACAGTAATTTGAATTACGAGATCACATAGTATTGAAAATCAGAGAAGTATACAATATTTATGTTTCATATATTAAATTCATTTATTGCACAATAACATTAAAAAAAAAGATATAAAATTTTTTTCAAACCTATGTATATAAGGTTGTTCAAAAGAAAGATGGAATGTTAATAAAGACAGAGAATTTAATTGTGAGAAACGTTTAGTTATAGAATCTTTCTTTTTCTCTTCTTCATAATGTGAAACTGCCATAATTAGGAATTACATTCTGTACTTACATATCTTTTCATGCATTTCCCCAGATGTAAAAAAGAATCCAACTGCATTATCTTATTTTGTAATTAATATCATACAACTTTTACTGCAGTCGACTGTTAACTCATGACAGCATTTTAATGATTTGTGGTTGAAAAATCTATTGCAAACATACACTTTTACATTTTCTGAAGTAAAATAAAATATATTTGATTTTTGGGAACCTGAGTATGAATACCTGTAACTTGCATGCATTTCAGACTAAAATTATTTTGTACCATAATTTTTTTTTTTTTTTTTGCTATCAAATGTTGTTAACTGAAAAATTAAAACCCTTTAAGAAATGCTTTGGAATATGAAATTATAAATCATTTTTTAAAACTTTTTTTAATAATATTTTATTTAAATGCAGAAAATTTAGTAACAAATTATATAAATAATAGTTAAGAGATTTAAATTAGTATATTTGTTCTCATGTTGGCTCCCAATCTTATTTCACACAGCAAATCTTTTTAATACATTGAAAAAAGCATTCCCACATACATGAATGTTTCACACTGAACTATTAATAAAATGCTAAAAAACAATAATTTTTTTATGTGAATGTAGCATGAATGTTTCACACTGAACTATTATTAAAATGTAAAAAAAAAATCAATTTTTTATGTGAATGGGGCACTTTTTAAATTATAGTTAAGGGTCTCTTACATTTATTACAATCTTTTCATTATTCTCATCTCCTACAATTAATTTAAGATGTTTACACTAAAAAGAAAAGAAAGGAATTCTGTTTAATTCCTTGAAAATTGAATTAGAATGAAAATTTTGTACATGTACAGATATTTTCAACCAATATTCAAAGCATGTTAGTAAAAAAAAATGAGGTCACCATTGTGAAAGAGACTTTAATCAAAGATGTACAGTTTTTAGACAGAAACAGAAAAATAGTTTAATTGTTTAGTATTTGAAGTGATATTACATAAAAACACCATGCATGTAAGAATGGAAATGATTTTGTATAATTAATTACAAAATTGTGCTTTTAAATGACGGAACTGGAAGATCTACTCACAATTTAAGGAATGGTGCTTGAGACAGTTAAAAATAACATTTTAACAAAATACCTTTTTTAATGAAACATCTAAAAATTTGTTACCAAAGATAGAGATCATTAATGCTATATCATCATTTTTGTTTGGGATCACTTCAGAAGTTTTTGAATCAAAATTTATTACTTATTTGAAACATAAAAAATCTATTCAATCTGTAGCTATTAGGCAGAAAACGATTTTATTGAAAGGTTGTACTAGAGAAGGTGTTCGATATTACGACCAGAAGTCATCAGGTAAGCTTGACAGCAGCGCTTGCAGTTTTATGGTAGATGGCGCTGAATGGAAGGCTGCTTAAATATCTGTAACTCCCAGGAAGATATGCAACATAACAGGAATCTTCCAGAACGTAAGGGAATCCATGAGGCACTGCTGCCAAACTTACCTGACAACTTCTGGTCATAATTTTGAAAACCTTCTGTAGTACAAACTTGCAATAAAATACTTTCTGTCCCATAAATGTGTTGCTGTTTCTGTTCTTTTTGTCTGCTTCTTTGAACCATAGCTCGCAACTACGGCATTTTCGACCCTGCATTGCTATATATTCTGAGTCGTCTCTGTGCCCTTACACCTCCTGCAAGTTTGTCGGTCTGGTAGTGAAACAGCCTGTATATGTACCAGAGTAAGCAATATAGCTTTGAAAGATAGAAATTAAATACGATTTTCTTTTAATATTGTATAATGTATATTCATTTTTAAAAAGTTTTAGAAATAAAAAAATTAAATTAAATTCAAATTTGCCATATTATTTGATACATCCATGTCAAAGTGCTTAAATAGAAAATAATGTACCTACTTCTATGTGTCTTGGTGTTTTTTAAAATGTCAATAGCAGACATAAGAGAACAGTTCACTTTTAAAATGCCAAAAGTTATGAAAAAGAAAATTATTAGGTCTATGTGTGCAATCTATATAAATCAAAATGTAAATGTTTGTTTGTTCAAAATCTTAAATCACTGAAAGTTCTTAACCGATTTCTTTGAAATTTCAACAAAAGGTTGCATTCAAATATGTACGTGTTTTTATATACCTACTATTTCCTTCCCTTCCCCCAATTTGCATATGATATATCATTAGAAAGCCCTTGCACCACTCTTTCATATTATGAGCCTTGCTTCCCCTATCCTCAAGTTGACCTCCCCAGGGAGCATTTAAAAAATTTTTCACACTTATCATGTGATAAATCATTAGAAAGCCCTTTGACCACTCTTACATATTACGCACCTCTCGTCCCCCTTTGCCCCGCCAGGGGACACTTTTATAAATACTTTGTTAGTATTTATTATTTTTTTTTCTTTGTTTTAAAGTTTGTATTTTTTCCTTTTTTAATGTTTTGCATATTATAACTTTCTTTCATTTTTTTTAGTGCAATCAATCTGCTTCCCCTACTCAAAACTTTCAGTTGAGTACTACTCAAACTCCCTTTTTGGCCCCTACTATAGCTACCTTAAAAATCATCTGATTCACTAGCTTTTTTAAAATGACTTCTTAGATCCTGCAGCTACTACATGAACAAAACAAAAATTTCTCAGACCTCAGCTACCACGAATTCTGAATATTAATCTACTTCTTGTGCTTGGGTTCCTTGGTGCAGCTTCTTTAAAAATGATCCAATTATCTTACAATTTTCATTAACGTTCTAGGGTCCTCCAGCTACTTTATAAACTACTAAAAATTTTCTTAGATCTCAGCTATCACATTTTTAAAATATTAATCTTTCTTTTCGGCATCAACTTATATTTACTCACTACAGGCATAAATTAAAAATCCTGTTACTGTTAAAGTTATGTGGTTAAGTTTAGAGGTGGGGGAGATGTTAATTAAATGTCACGTTAATGCTAAAAGTAATTTGTTAAATTTATAGGGAGGGGTGGCACCTTCCACCGCCTGGAGGTGCATTGATTTCTCAGGTTCTATGGTACCTATTTTAACGTGAATTGACTCATTCAACTTAGCTTGCAATTTGTCTACTTTCAGTTCTATGCAAGTTTATCTTCTGTTACCACTGTTTAAAAATATTAATGGCACATTCTTTTCTCGGGTTTTATGAGCTCGATTTCAACAGGATTTGGTTCATTCAACTTTGTTTTCCACCGTCTTACACATTTTAGCTCTACTGCCAAAAGACGATTTCTTATCTCCAGTTCTAGGAGCCTGATTACTAAAGGTCTTAGTTCATTCAACTTGGTTTTCGATTGTGTCTGGCGCATATGGAGCATTCGCAGTACACACTGCCTCAGGCAGCGGGGACCCATGCCACATGTTCTTTTGGAAAGAGGTTTGTTGGAAATACTTTAGATACTGCCAAAAGCATTGGATCCCCATAAATTAAGTTCATTTGAAGCACTTTACACTGTCAAAGGCAGTGAGGGCCCCAAAACTAGATTCATATGAAAGATTTTCCAAAGATACAAAATCATACAAACTTTAGTTTTATTAAAGGTTATCACGGGCCTGAACAATGCCGGGCAGGCTCAGCTAGTATGTTAAAGAAATATTTAAACAACCTCCTTCTTTTAAATTTTGCATTTTTAGGAAATTAAATATTTAAATTTTATAATTTTAGAGCATAATAGATGCATATTTCTTTCCAATGTAAGCATAAAGCTCACATAACTTACCAATGTAAGCAATTAAAAAAGTACACTGCAAAATGTCTAATTAAAACAAACTAAAATCGAAGCAAAATTTCCATTCTTTTAATATTAAAATTTCATGTATTTTATAGAAGTCAGAAATTTGAAAACATTTTTAAAACATAAACAAAATTTTGCTTATATTAATTAAATGACTATAATTTTTGCTCATATTGTGTACATTCTTTTCTATACAAGATATTAGAAGCTCTTAAAAATATATTCATTTTCTCAAAATAACCATTTTTAATAATATGACTTTAAAAATGAGTATTCTCTATGCAGTATATAACAGGGTTTTTACATATTTATAATTATTGAAATTTAAAAATCAAATGTCTGAATAAGTAATCATGCAGTATTTATGATTTCCATGCAAAATATGGTACTATGTTATAGCAGCCCTCAAGGATAAATTGCCAAGCGACCAAAATTTATCGCCAAATTATAAAGCATAGATCACATTATAATAATATATGATTTATATAACATTTCGAGACATATATTGCGAAATTATAGTCATATATGACGTATATACAGTAACTTCCGCTTAATGTGATTGAGGTTAATGTTATCAAAATCCCCTTGTCCCAACCCACTGAATTCAGCTTTATGCTAAAAGGAAATGTTCAATCGCGTTATATGATCAATACATCGTTTAATGTTATCACTTTTTCAGCCAACCAGTACCTAAAAAGTTTGCATATTAAAACAAATTTCTGTTAAAAAATATTTTAAATCATGAAATCTAAGTAAAAAAAAAAAATTGCAATTTATGTTATTTCTTTATTTTGTTATTCCTGTCATTCCTCCACTTCTTTAAGATCTACAGATTTTGTTTCCGACATATTGCTTTGAAATAGATGTTTTGCTGAGACTAACTTTTTCAGCCATCCACTGGAAGCCTTTAAGTCATGTAATCTGGATTTTTTAGAAAATTCTGAAGCCTTATCCACAATCAAAGTCCCATTGATAAGAATGTTTTTTGAACGAAGTGTAGTAAATCAATTCAGAATAATAGAATCAATTTCAATGAAATTATTCTTCCAAAATTTCACATTTTTGTAGTTTTCATTAGAGTTAGTAATCCACAAATTTCTTATTTCTTCTTTATTTCGTAAAATCTCTCCCACCAGTGTTTTACCTATTTTTAAAACATTCAGAAAGTATCTGTAAACTCAATTTCTCTTTCTCTGATACACTTATAATTTCAATATTTTTTTAAAGTTAATCATTTTTGTTTTGAGGCCATTCTTGAAACATTAATCACAAACAAGACTCTAAATTCAGAGTATGTAGAACTCAATATTTTCAGAAAAACAATAAAAATTGAGTGTCTGTTAAGTCTCAAGAATCAAACAATAATCGACATTGCAAAATAGATTTTTCTCTGCTCTTGTTGCTTTTTTGGCCCTTTTAATTCTCACTCCCAAAAAATCATTCCAGAATTTCCCAATAAAAATAAATAAAATAGAGTAACTCTTTTCTTTGTTTTATAAAAGAGTAAATATAAATAAATAAAATCATATGTTAGGTTTTCAGTGATTATTTTTCTTTTGCTCAGATTATACGACGCCATGTGACGTCCGATTTCTCTCTTCTATGTTATGCAATGATGCAATCCAGTTAATTACTTTTTGGATTTTACAAGCAAGCCCTATTAAAATTAAACGATACTCCTTTTTTTGTTTTTGAACATTTTATAAGATTATTTGAAAAATTCTTTGAGCCTGGGTAAAATGAAATAAAAATTGTCAGCATATTATCTATCCTGAAATTTCAAGAAAATTATAAACAGGGTGAACTTAGGCACATTTAAGAAGAAAGAGAAAATGATGTATGGTGTGTTATGGATTTCTGGGGAGGGAGAAATTGGTACATCAAGACATTAATCAGCAGAAAATCCAATATCTTCCAAGGAGGGCTTTTTTTCCTTTGACGGAGAGTGGATTTTTTCCTGGCAAACCCCTACATTTATCTGTGGTCATAGAACTTATATCAAATTACCCTGATAAATTTAGAGACTTTACTTTTTTTGTCCAGTTTCTTTCACATTAAAAAATTATTTTTTATTCTTTATTGCCAAAATTACTGTCTGCTATTCAGAATGTCTGCTTTTCAGAGTTTAAACATACAAAAATTTAGGATTTAGGAGTGGGGATTGGAAAACTATCCTTTAAATAGAGGTGTCTATTAGGGAGATTTTACTGTATTAACATTAAAAAATGAAAATATTTTGTATAAGATTTTTTTTTTTATTGTTGAATGTGGTAAGCTGAAAAATTCAAAATCCTTCAAGAAGTACTTTTGAGATATGAGCATGTAAATTATGTTTTGATTTTCTTTAAAAATAATTTATTGAAATGTAAAAAATTTAGTAACAAATTACACAAATAATATACCGTAATTTCTGGAAGAAACGCCGCAGTGGCGTATACGCCGCACGACGAAAAATTGCACCAAAAAAATAGAGAAATGGTCGTAAACGCCGCAGGTGAAATTTCGGTATATAGGCTGTAATCATTAATGACTTGCAAACAGAAACACATTAATAAACTGAATTTAGAAATCGTTCCATTCTAAATATACAGCACACGACACAACACTACAGCCATCCTAAGACAACTGTTTACAAAATGATTAGTTAATCAAAACAAATCCGAATTAAACAACCAATGTAATGCGTATATATACCTTGCCAAACATACACTTGCCGATGAAAACACATTTCAAGGAAGATCAGGGAAGTGACGCGTGGCTAAAAACATGAATAATGAAGAGATCAGCAAATCAGACAAAGACTTGCCATCTCTCGGAACAAAAGCGTACTACGCCAATCGATTATTCGATAATCGTCCCAATCGAACATCGCCGTGTGCCATGAATGAAAATAACTGAAGCATGGCATTAGACTGTTTATGAAATAAATATAATTTATCAGCTATTGTAAAGTAAAAATTAACTGCCATCTCTCGGAACGAAAGCGTACTACGCCAATCGATTATTCGATTATAGTATCAATCGAACATCGCCTTGTGCCATGAATGAAAATAACTGAAGCATGGCGTTAGAATGTTTATGAAATAAATATAATTTATCAGCTATTATAAAGTAAAAATTAACTGCTTTTAAAGAGTGAACTATTAATATTGAACTGAGAACTAGAGAAATATGGGTAAGTTGAATATATATTAACTATAGTAATTACGTTTTTATAATAAAGATATACTGTTGATATGTACTGTTTATGAGCTTTATACTGAGATTAAATGAATGTAAATAAAGGTGAAATATGAATGAAAGTTAATGAATGCATGTGTTTAAAATTGTATCTGAGGCAGTAAGACTAAAAGCATTAAATGAAGGTTTGCTTTTCACAACAATTTTCAACAAAAAATTTTAAACTGCACGTAAACGCCGCATCGGTAGAAACGCCGCATCGCTTGAAATTTTAACTTTAAAACACGTAAACGCCGCGGCGTTTCTTCCGAAAATTACGGTATAAGAAATCTAAATTACTTTATATTTTCCAATGTTGATCCCTTATCTTTTTTTATGATACAAACCTTTTTAAGACATTTTAGAAAATCATACCTACATACATGAATTATTCAGGTTAAAATATTAAAATGAAAAAAATATATACTATTTTTTTTTCTTTATGAATGTGGCACCTCTTTCATTCTAGTCAAGGGTTTAGTTACAACAATATTTTCATTATTTTCATCTCCCATAATTAAGTTAAGATGTTTTATTTTTAGAAAAAAACAAAAGAAATTCTGTTTAATTGCTTGAAATGTGAATAAGAATGAACGTTTTACACATCTACAAATGTTTTCAATCAATTTTCAGGACATTTAAGTCAGAAAACTAAAGTGATCACCTTGCAAGACTCTTAAGTCAAAGATGTACAATTTATAGAGAGAAAGAGATAAAGTTGTTCAATTCTTTAAGATTAGGAGTGTAATTATCTAAAAATACTATGCATCTAAGAATGAAGGTGATTTTGTATAATTATTAATTAAAAAAGGAGCAATTGAGTGAATAAAATGGAATATTTGACAACAAATTTTACAGTGGTGAGACACAATTAAAAATAAATCTACAATTTTAGCAACAAAATGCTATTTTTATTTTTTAAGACTATGATCAAAACATTTTTACCAAAAAATATAGATCAATTGTGCTATATTCATCAATTTCAGTTTGTGATTATTTTGGGAGGTTTTGAATGAAAATTTATTATTCATTTGAAACATTAAATATCAACTCAATTTTATTTTCGTTTTTATTGACACACCAGAGTAAGTAATATATCTTTGAAAATAGAAACAAAATAGGATTTTATTTTAATGCATGTATATTGAATTTAAAAATAATAGTATTTGACACTTTACAAAAAAGTAAAAAAAAAAAGAAAAAATTAAAATCTGCTATCTTATCTGATATAACTACGTCAAAGTGCAAAAATAGTAAAAAAAGTTACTTATTTTTATTGGGTCTTTGATGCTTTTTTAATGGAACTAGCACAATTCAGGCTTAAGAGGACAGTACATTTTAAATCTCAAAAGTTTAGAAAATTAAAACAATTATTTGGACTATTTATGTATAATATGTTAAAGAAAAAATTAAACATTCTACTCTTTAATGTTAGTTTTCAGAAAATTAAATATATTTACTTTTTATAATTTTTAAGTCAGAAATAGACACAATTTTGTTACACTGTAAGCATGATAACACTCACATAAATTAACCATTTAAGTAATTAAAAGAAAAAGAATTGGACAAAAAACGTCTAATTAATATGAACTAAAATCAAAGCAAAACTTTGGATTTTTTCATTAATAAAACGTAAAATTTTCATAGAAGTCAGAAGATTTATTTTTAAAACATAAACAAACAAAATTTTATAAATATTGACCGATGGACCAGAAATTTAGTATATTTCATGTACATTCTTTTACCTTACAATACGCTAAAAACTTAGAGAAATACATTTAGCCATTTTTTTAAATTCATCTGTACTATCTGCAAAATAGCTCTTTTAATAAACTGACATTAATGAATGAACATTCCCTATGGAGTATATCACCGTTAATGAAGTTTTATTAATTAGAGATTTTCTTTCAGTTTAAAAGTTTGAATGCATATTTGATTAAAAATTAGAGAATCATCTCTAAATGTCAATGAAGTTATTTAACTCATACACTGCATATAACATTTAACTTATACACTGCATATTTTCTATTTTCTTAAGTGTAAATGAAAGAAAAAAAAGATGAATTATTTATGCTTAGATTTTTATAATATTATATTCCTAATGAAGTAAAAAATATTGTATCAAAACCTATAACACCAATGGTTTTAAAGGACTTAGCATAATTGTAATCCCAGTTTTGAAATTTTTGCATCAAATAAATATTTTATACAAGAAAAATAAATCCCATATTAGAACTCCGAATGAACATTCTGTGTCTGATATTAAAATTATAAATACATATATAAACTTTACATACCATGCAATTTGACCTAGTTGGTTCTGTTTTAAATAACCAAAAACTATCAAAATAATTTCATTGGGAAAGGAATTAATACCCAAAGCATCATCATTTGATTCATTAACCTAGAAATAAAAATATAAGATCATGAGTGAAATAGAGATGCAACTGCAAAATAAAGATGCAAGATTTGAGAAGAGATAAATTGATATGAAATAAACTTTTAAAATATTTAAAATTTGAAAAACATGATAGAATTAAACATATCATTTGAAAGTCAATTAAAAAATGTCTGTTAAGAAAATCTCCTTCAATCTATGATACAGTCACTTTTTTAAAAATTCAGATAATGGTATCAGCTTTTGAAGTGAATTAAATTCTGTAACATGTACAATTTGTCTTTAGATAAATGTATGTGCAAAATTACAATCATTTAAAGGCCGAACAATGATATGTTTAACAACCTTTCAGATAAATGTTGGTTACTGACATAATGATAATGATGAACAGTGTTTATTTCAAGCATTTATCTAGTAGAGGGGCAAGGAAAAGAAAAGACGGTGCTACTCCATAGTAAGTTTACTGTGCCAACGGAGGAAATTTTAAGTAATATAACTATTAAATAATTACATTCTTTAAATTTATGTATCCCCCTTAGTAATTCTGAAAAATCTCCTGTGAAGCAAATTGTCTGAAAGAAGTATGACATAAGAAATAAAACGAAATGAGTGATATAGATGTGAAATTTAAAAAGAAGAGGAAGTTGTAAACATTTAATAAACTTTGAATAAACTAAAAGAAAAATTATCTTAAATTTGTATGATGTATTTTAAAACCTGGGATGGTGCATGATTTTTCAGTAGTGTCTACGAAAATTAGAGAAAAAACTAGCAATTGACCCATAAATTATGAAACATTTTCCAATCTTATGTGTATATAATACACAATTTTTTCTTTTCAGACTATTCTAAAAAATTTCAATAATGCATTAAAATCTAATTAAATCATATTGCATTCTATATCAAACATTTGTTGGAATAGTATCACTAAATTTTAAACATTTATTGTTTTCATGCACACTGGTAAAACAAAATCAATCAAGTGTAAATATGTAGGGGGAGATATCATATTGATATTAATATCCACACTGTTGAATAAATGTTAAAAAATGTAAATTTTCATGTGAAAGCATTTTTCTTAGTTCTACTTTGTGAAAAGTTTTCATATAAATAGTTTTTTTTATAAAATAATTAGGTTGAATCTGTGCTTTCTCTTTAAAACATTTCAAGTAAATAAGGGCCTATACCTTTCTAAACACATTTCTAATTCGAATACAAGGAGCTTAAAGTTGTTTTTGTTTAACCTCTGAGATTGGGCATTAAACTAAAAAAATTATGATAAAATGATTTCTGTTCACTTTTCGACAGACGATTTTTGCTTTCTAAAATAAAAAGAGTTCTAAGGCTTAAATATTTGAAACATGTTTTTATTTCTCCAAATATGTAATTTAATCACAACATTGTTCACAGCATCTATGAAAATAAATGATAATTTCAATTTGAAAATGACATCAAAGGCAGAAATCTAATAATCCCTATAATTTTCCCTTTTCTCCAAAAATGGAGCAATTTAGTTGCTATAATTCTAGAAACGTCATTAAAAATTACAAAGAAAAATTAATAGCTCAAAAAATAATTCAAATTTTAAAATTCTGAGACAACTTTTGACATCCTCAGATCTATGTGGATAACTGCTATTAAGTTGATTGTCCAATGTTACATATTCCAGGAGTAGCTGTGAAATACAAACAGTCACTCTTTAATATAATAGTTTAATTGAAAATCATTTATGTTGAAAGGTACATTTGGTCTGATTCTATAGAGATAACTTCACTATACTAATGTAAAATTAAAGTGTACTCTAAATTTAAGGATTAGGGGTAGGAAAAGGGCCCTTTTTAGAATAAAGGTTTTTTATAGGCCATTTTAACATTTAAGAATCAATGGTGGTTCATTGGGGTGATGAATCATTTTGGTGGTTTCAAAACATGACAATGTCATTTTATTGTTATGGAAACGTCTTTTTAACACAAAATGCAGTAATTAAGACATTTTTTGACTGGGGCTAGAAAAGTACTAATTTTTTACCAAGGGGCTAGGTGAAGCATTTAGTCCACATGACAAATTATAAACATTATGACAGATTATAGACATTATGACAGATTATAATAGCAGGCTTCGCCCGATATTGGACCAGTTCAGATTTTTGAAAAAACAGGAAAAACAGACCTGTAAATATTTACTTTATAAAAAATATGATTTTTTTTTTTTGAAAAATGAAATTTTTTGGATTTATTAAAGAAAGGATAAAGCATTTTGAAAGGAATATTAAACAAAAACCTTTGTGTGATCTTTGAACACACTCTACCCACTTGTTGAGTTATGACACTGGTGTACTTAATCACTAATTTATATTATAATTATAAAATAAATATTCACTGGCAACATTATTTGGATTCTGTCTAATGTGTTTGAAAGAAAATTGTTATTTTTTATATTTATTTTTAGTTAATACCTCAGATTCTAGTCACTGAATTGTTTGTTTGCCAGGAAAAAAAAGTCTATAAAAGAAATTTTATTGCTATAATGATAGATGCAATCCTCGTTTAAGTTTTCTCTTCCATGCACAAGAAACTCCCAGTTTGACATTTCTTAAGCAGGGAATTAGATAAATTTTCTGGAGGGAGTTCAGACACACCGCTCTGAATTTTTTCCCTTGCAAGAGGAATGACAGATATTGGTTATTCTTCTTCACTGTCTGAGCATTTTCTTGTTGGCTATTCATTTTTTAAATACACATTTGTTATATTCTTAGTGGTCTTGAGCTTGGCTATGAGGATATTGGTTGTACAGTGCCTCTCCCTTCCAAATATTTCTTTTTTTGCAAATTATACACAATTGAGATGGTGACCAGAAACATAATATAAAATTTTTCATATTAATAAAGGCACATTGATTGATAATCATAATAGAACCTCTTTTACTGATTTCAGTCCAAATTTTAAAATGTATATAGCACTAAAAATAAAATAAAAATAAAATAAAAGCTAATCATTGCATATTGAGAGAAAATTTTAATTAAAAACTATTAATATAGATTAATGAGATAATCATTCCATACTCATTAATCTTTTTTAAGGTAAACCAAACCCCAAATTAATAAAAATAAATAAATATCCAATAGAAAAACAAAAACTTATTATTCTGTTTTATTTTATATTTATAAATAATTTGCACATTTGAATTTTATTTTGATAGAAATTTTGTAATTCTAAAGGCATTGCTTTAAAAGTTAAGAAAAAATAGTTGAGTTAAGGTCATTACATCAAGTAAATAACTGAAGAATATTTTTTATTTACTATACCTGCTGAGATTGGAGAGCAGAACTATGTGCTGTCACTTCGGAGACAATGTTACCAATTAATCTTTCTAGCACGATGCTAACTTCTTTATCATAAACAAACTGTAGATTAGATGGGGAGGTTTTTCTTTTTCGCGTGGACATTTTCTTTGCCTGGAAAAACAAATCATTCTTTTAATGTTGTTAATCAGTTATACAAATGCAGAATTGCAAAACCAAATCATTTCATCCAACTATTTGAAATATGACACATCCTATCTCATCTTTTTCAATACTAAATTAATATTGTTTTATGTAATTTTTTGTAGAATACCAGATTAATACATGAGTAGCAGCATCTTTTTAGAATGCTACTGATCACGTTGTCTTTTAGTCACCAGTGCATTCCATCAGAAAATCGAAAATATCAATTAATTTTCATTTAATAGTCAAATATTTCTTTTCAATTAAGTTATCAAATTGCAGTTTACTGTAACTAATTTCATCTGAAATGCAAGTGGCTTAAGAGCCTACATCAGTCACGCGAAAAAACGCTCCATCTAATGTTAAGTCTATGGGAAGGTTATCGCGCGATTTCTTGCTCGCATTTTAATATTTTTAAATGATTTTTTTTGCATAGGATAGCTGAGGTCGATCTCTAACGTTGTTAGTTTTTAATTTTTCGATTTTTGTTCCAGTTTTTTTTATATAAGGGTAATTTTACTTTCTGAACCGGTTCCAAAATTAAAAATGTCCGCTTATAAAAAAAACCGTAACTAAAATCGAAAAAGTAAAAACTAACAACGTTAGAGATCGACCTCAGCTATCCTATGCAAAAAAATTCATTTAAAAATATTCAAATGCGAGCGAGAAATCGCGCGATAACCTTCCCATAGACTTAACATTAGCTGGAGCGTGACTAGCGTAGGCTCTTAAATCTACGAACTTGAATTGCTAAATGCTAGTATGATATGTAAGCAATGTAAAGAGCAAACAAATTTAACATGAGACGAACATACAAAGTATATACCAAAGTACAACTAATGCAATATTTAGATTGATGAAAATAACTTACCACACCCCACAAGCAAGCTTACAAACAAAATGGCAAAATTACAGGAGAAAATACTTTGATTAAAAATCTTCTTCGATTAATACTGATTCATTCTGTCATCTCTTGTCGGCACAGAGTTTTATTATCTTATTTTTTGACTGCTAGTCTCTTTTTGAACTTAAAAAAAAATAAAAAAAATATATAGTTTGGTGTTTTATCTTTCGGTTATTAACATAAGTCTTTCTATGTAAAATTCAATGCGCAACACGCCATGTCAATGTCCTCTTCTCCTTAAGTGTTTATGTAGGGCGTAATGCCTGTGTTTACCTTGAATCGAACCAGAACGATCTAAGCAGAGATTTTCATACATTGATTGAAAATATAAAGTTCGTCTTCCACAAAAAAAAAAAAAAAAAAAAAAAAAAAAAAATACTTGTGAAATTTTATATATAAAGATAGGATTTTTGTTAAGATGATAGACGGTAACATAGCAAATAATTAATCGAAAAAGAATCTTTAATCGAAAAGTTTTCTGATATAATCGAGTTTATCCGCAATTTAATTGTAAAATTGTGCTGCTCAGCTTAATACATAATTTTCTATCTTCGTGTTATACCGCAACTTTTTTGCGGTAGTTTTATTATTTTCACTGTTAGAAGAATTTATATTTATCTGATTTATTTTATTTTTCTTTCGACAAAGCAGCGAAATATTAATAATTAAGAGAAAGTATCGACTTATAATGTAGTTGATTAGGCCTAGTGATCATCATTTAAACAAGATTTTGTTTTAACGTAATTTATTTAAAGGTACGATTTGCATCTATTTATTAAATTTCCTTATGACTGTTTTAATGCAATATTCGTCTATTTTAATCTCATATTTACAGTAATTTCAATTATATGTGTATAAAATGCATTTTTACTTTTTAAAAAAAATCAATATACATATAAATAGGAGACACTTTCGATGCAGAAATTATATTTTATTTTTGTTTAAATCCGTAATTAAGACTTAAAATTTTTATACAGATTGAAATTTTCTTTGGACTTCCTGTTAATAGAATTTTTATATATATATATACACACACACACACATATATATACTGATATTTTATATTCATTTATTGATTAAATTTATCTTGTTTTAAGTACCTTGTATACGTTACTGAAAGTGTTTCCTTGTTTTAGAATGAATTTATGTAATAGATGGTAAATTTAACTTGGTGTTGAATTGTGCACAATAATTATATCCAATATAAAGTTGTACCTTAAAACTGACTTTTCATCTGTGAGTACGGTGGTGCTATTAAGTCTTGAAACTCCTTTAAAAAAATTGTACAAATTAATTTTACCATAAGAATCAATAAAAATACGATTTATTGATACTAAAATTACTGTAGGAATACTGAATACAGTATAGAATCCGTTATCCGGAACACTCCGAAAACTGGAATGCAAAACACTAAATGGAAAAAAAAAAATTTTCATTTAAAAAAAAAAAAAAAAAAAAAACGTAAAAATTAAATTGTTAGTAAAAGAAAAAATAACAAAATGATATTGCCTTCATTCATTAATTTATAAATTCAATAAATAAATATAAAAAAATTATGATACAAAAAACATTACGATAAGATAAAATGAAAAACAATTTTTTAGAAAAATAAAACATGTCTTTGTAAAAAATTTTTTTTGTTGTTACAAGTTTCATTAAAAAAAGTTAAACGCAGTTTAATGCCATTTTGTTATTCCGGAGAAATATGGTAAGCAGAAAACTGACTAACATTTCTTTTTTGTTTTGTAAAATTGAGCTTAGAAAAATTGTTTCTATGCTAAGAATCGGCAAATCCGACATTGCGATCAGCATCAATAACAGGTTATGGAAAGTTGCCAGATTATGCATTGATTTCAACATTTCCTTTTTATACATAAAATAATAGTTACTTGATAATTTGTAAATTTAGATTTGAAAAAATTCACAGTTAGAGGGATTTTCTCTGAATAAAAAACTAAAATTCTTTTTTAGAATATACTTCCAGTAAATTTTATACACATGACGTCAAACTCCAGTATGCGAAGCCGCAATTAACTTCAGCAGATGATTTTTAGCCTCAATCTAGGGTACTTGTATAAATTTTAAACAAGCTGGATAAATGACGGCAGCTGATGCCGTCGCTATCTCCAAATCAAAACATTCTGCACCCAACTCCCAAAATGAAATTTTATTTACTTTTTGTAATTTAGAATGTTTTTGTTTATTTTGTGCAAATAATGTATTAAATGAACAAATTTATAAGTAATGTATTTACATATATTATTCATATTTATCACTATTTTATGAAATTATTTCATACATTTTTTATACTTATAAAAAGTGTTCTGAATTACGGAAAAACCCCTTATCCAGAATGCCCCAGGTCCCAAGCATTCTGGATAACGGATCCTATACTGTATTACACGAAGCAATGACAATTTTACAACACTTTTAGGGTAATTCCATATGTGACAGAGTGACATTTTGAGTTATAGAATTAAGTTAAAGGAATTACCTTGAAGCTATTTTCAACGAAAATTGACTTTTCAGTTTGCACATGACTATTATTGATTAAAAGATTAAAAAAAATATATGATACAATTTTTTTAGCTATTTTATTCTTTTATTTTTTAGCAAAATTATTGCAATGCTAGCAAGAGAATTTCACATTAATATATGTAATAATTTTGCAAAAATAAACTTAGAAAACAATTATTGAATAAATAATCAAAAAGATTTTAGAAAAATCTTTACTATGTGTTTGTTGTAAGAACGGGAATTTCAAAATCACGCATTAACAGGGGATTGTTATAACAGAGGATTCAAAATGCGTTTAAAAAATAAACTTCCAAAACAATTATTGAATAAATAATCAAAACGATTTTAGAAAAATCTTCACTATGGGTTCGTCATTAGAGCGGGAATTGCAAAATCGCAGATTAATGGGGAATTGTTATAACAGAGGATTCAAAATACGTTTAAAAAATAAACTCCCAAAACTATTATTGAATAAATAATTAAAAAGATTTTAGAAAAATCTTCACTATGGGTTCGCCATAAGAACAGATTGTTATAACAAAAGTTGAAAGAAGCAGTGACAGCAACATAGTCTTTACTTTCCAATGAATATAATGTAATGTTTTAATGAGTAATATAAAAAAAGAAACAAGAGTTAAATTTCCATTGCTAACTTCAGAAAACAGCTTTCTTATTCTATGTTTCTACAGTGCAGTGAAATAAAAAGGAATTTCCATTGTGGCTCCCTGTCCCTCCTTAATCATTCAACCACTTTTTCTCCAAAAGGAGACTCCTGTATTGCATTCCTGGGTACCATGGTAACTTTCAATTACCATCGGCAACATTGCTTTGCGATCGAGACAAAAATTATTTAAAGAAAAAAAGGGATGAGTGAAAAAAAAATCGAAGCACTGAATATTTTGCAAAAAATTCTCACAAATGCCATCCCGGTATAAACGCCACATTTTGCAAATTTTTAACTTTTAAACTCGTAAACGCCGTAGTGTTTCTTCTCTAATTTATGGTAAGTTCTGGAAGATATAAGCAATTTTCAGGCAGTGTCGTCACCAAATGGACATACTGAAAAAAATGTAGCAAAAGTGACCAAATTGATTTTTTTCCTTTGGTGATTGCAAACCATAACATTTGTCAAATAAGTTAAGTAACTTTTACATTTTAAATACTGTTAGATAAATTTATTTTATCTTTTCACTAAAGTCATGCACGTACTATTGTGTACATGAATAATGTGCATTTTGACAAACATTTGTTTAACGAAAGGAAATAATCATGTTCATTATTTTTAAATTCTGTATATATAACTTCTGAATTGACATTTGACAAAAAGCATGCATGTTGAGTAAATTGTAGAACTTGGTGGTGTTGTGCATTGTTCATGACAAATATTTTGTTAAACATATATACATTACTTTAGTCATACCCCTTGATTTAATTTAATTTGTAATTTAAGACTCGAGACTGATTTCAGAACAAAGATTCATTCGGACAAATTTGTTTATCACTAGGAACACAACCTCCTCACAAATGAAATTTACTTGACTAAAGGTTATTTCAGAAATTAAGAAAATATCTTACTGTGAGTTATGAGAGAAAGTGTAAGTATTATTGATTCTGAATGTAAGTATGAAATGATAAGTGGATAGTAAAAATGAAGTCTTTATATTTTAATGGAAATAACTTAATTTTTTTACCATCTTGACTTACAGAAAATGAATTTGATATATTTAAGAAAAAAAGGGCTAAAATAGAATTTCTTAATTTTTTTGTGCTAAAATAAATTAGCAAAATTTAAAAATAAATTTCAAAGTACATTTGACAGTGGTGATGACAAATGACTTCATATTTTAAATAAATTGTTTGTAAATTACTTTACTGTAAATAAAATTATGCTATTATAATCTAGATGTAGTAAAGATTGTTTTATTAATAGCATGAAAATATTTGATACATTACAAGAAATACATCAAGCTATTAATATTTTTAAACACATAAATAAAAAAAACATTTTGTGTTTAATTCTTTTTCCATATAAACATTTTATATATATATACATATATATAATCAAAAGTTATTTTCTTTTTTTCAGAAAAATAAATGGTATTCAGCCACCAAATATTCAGTATTATGTCTTAAATTTTGCCGAATATTCGGTATTCATCACATCCCTAAAGTTAATCAATATTTTCTTATAGAATGTAAACATTATTAATGAATTAAATCTTTCTGTTCTTTTTTTTAAAATATTGTAAAAAGCCAATTTTACCAATATTTTATTACAAAAAAATGGTGAATCACTTAATGACATTCAGTTGTATTCGTTATACACAACCATTTGATTCTTCTCTGTTATACAAACACCATGTCAAAATGTATGCAAATGTGCTATTTACTTCAAACCTAACTGTACAATGGATTTTTATTGCAAACAATGCTAAAAATTCTGGCTCGCTATTTATTGAACATGAATCTTTTTATTATTATTATTATTTAATCGTAAATATGCAACTATGGATGCATCAAAAATAATTTTTAAATGTAAATGCTGTGACGTAAAAATAAAAACTAAGCATACTTCGGTTAAACTGAATAATATTTGGTCATCATTTGAATATAATATTCATTAGATGCAACATGTAAGAAGATTAAAATGAATTTCGTGCATTAAACTCTACAGAAATTAACTACAAATCTGTATTTTGTTAATTTAGTTTGAAATACCGGTGACTTAAACACAGAAATTTAAGTACTTGAATTACTAAATGCTATATGCAAAAAATGTAAAGACCGAACAAATTTTACATGAGCCGAAATATCTTTTATTCATAATACTAACATGATATTTAGATTGATGAACAGAACTTACCACACGCTACTTCTTTACACTCAGCAAAATGGCGAAATGATTTTAAAAAATACTTCGTTTAAAAACCTTGTTTGTTTAATAGTTATCCATGGTGCCATCTGTTGTCCGAACAGAGTTTTATTAACTTAATGTTTGGCTGTTAGACTCTTTTTGAACTATATTTTTATAATGTATGGTTTGGTATTTTATCTTTCGGTCATTAACATAAGTCTTTCTACGTTAATAGTAAAAAAAAAAAAAAAAAAGAATCTCAAATTTTGTTAATTTGATAGATGACAGTATAGTAAATTATTAATCGAAAAGTGTTATGATATGATCGCATCTGTCGAGAATTTAATCGTATTTAATCTGGTTTGGAAAAGCTTGTGATAGTTTTCTATCTGCGCGTTATATCGCAATTTTCATATGGTATCTATTTTTATTCTTTTCAGTGTTAAAACAATTTTTTTTAATCTGATTCACTTAATTTTTCTTTTGATAAAGCAGAGAAATATTAATAATTAAGAGAAAGTATCTAGTTATAATGTAATTCGGTTAGGCCTATTGATCATCTTTTAAACAATATTTCGTTTTATGTTATTTTATTTAAGGGTAGGATTTGTATGTATCTCTATTAATTATATTTTTTATTACTATTTTAAGGCAATAATTCATCTATTTTAATCTGATATTTGCAGTAATTTCAAAATTTTAATTGTACAGGTTAGCTACCAAATACTGTTACAAATATTCATTCATTCATTTTATTTTACAAATATAAAATGATAAATGCACTATTATGATGAACATTAGAGATGAAAGTTTATCTGGAAATGATTTTACTCGAATCGATCGCAAACTTTATCAATTACCATAGATAATCTCTTATGCCATTGTCTGACTGCGACACGAATCATTTTAAGTGGTAATTGGTCCTACTTCCGCAATATAGAAACTTTGAGAGAGTCTAAACTTCTGTGTTGTTTGCTTACTATTATAGCCTCTAAAATCCCCCAGATGGATTTAGATCCAGTGAAAGTGGCCAATGTTCTTGCATGATAAAGTTCTGACAGTTGACATGGAGCCGAGCCTATGTTGATTTAGCAAGGTGCAAAGGTTCAGGATCTTACTGAAATATTTAAATCTTTTTGGGATACAACCTGTCAGTATGTGGCAATAAATGTGTAGCCAATATGTCCTGTTTGTAATATTCTGCATTTATTTTTGTCTATTTAAGGATGAATTTCAGTGGCAATTTTCCATTGTTTGACACTTCAGCCCAAACCATAACAGAATTCTTGTTTCGAAAGCATTTAACACAGTGTTGAATTCAGGGGGTGGCCAAAGGACATCCCCCCCCCTCCCGGAGCATTGAAATGCCCACCCCCCCCAGAAGATTTGAGATTATATGCTTTTAATGGTAAAAAAGTGCAATTTCCCTGCCGGAACTCTACAACGTCCCCTCCCCCCCGGAAGTTCTGCGACTCATGTTCCCTTCTGCAGCCAATTTATTTGCTGAACATTGTGTATTCGTATCTTTTCACAAATACTTTTGTGTGAACTGAGTGCGGACGACCAGACCTAGGTCGATTTTTACAGCTGTTAGTGTCCAATAATCAATTTATTGTTATATATGTCACGTTTTCACTTGAATCACCTTATTTTTTGTAGATCAAACTATCAAGGCGAGAGTTTCCACCGAGGAGTTTGTAGTCGTGGCACCGAGAATCCAAATTATGGTGTGCGTACGGAAGGAAAATAATAAGCAGTCGGTTCTAATCCATATTTTATTACAATCCAGAGAAAAGTTGAGGCCATGCTTTACTATTTTAAGATGATAATTCCATAAATAATGATTTTTAGTACCGTGGAGAGACTTGGTGAATTAATTCAATGTTTGAAGAAGACATTAGCTCTTAACAGGCAGCGTCATCTTGTCTATCGGCAGCCGAGGAGATTTATTCCACGGTCACGAAGTACGCACCGTGGTTACATGTACATCGGGTTCCAGGAACAATCTAATTCCTTTGAACAAATAATAATAAAAAAAAAATACATAGGTTTTACCGAGTATGGGCAAGATGCCAAGATATGATTTTACATTGAGATTGAAATAGCTTTTATATTTTTGAGAAAGAATACTGTTTTGTCAGAAAACATAGGGAAATAAAAATAAAAAGATATAGGTTGTTATTTCAAGAGAATTAAAATATTTTTAGCAAGGAGATTGATATTTAAAAGAATTAAATTCTAGGATGCAAACGTCTACATATTCTCGAAGAACGTACTTTTACATCTTGAACGATCCGGTTGGTTCGATAAAATTTCATATTTAACCTTTTCAAAAAATATAACCAATAAGCATCTAATTAATTTTTTATTTTCTCCCGTTTTCCGAGCCTTGTATTCACCAGACAAGAGATTCGGAAAAACGAAGGTCACTAAATTAAAGAGCTGACTTTGTCCTTTTCAAAGCCACTTTTGGTCTTACAAAATATGAAAATTAACCTTTTGAAAAAGTATATTTTCTGTATACCATTTCACGATTTTTAAAACTTTGCATCGGCGATTTAAAGCAAGGTACGAAAAACTAAAAATACCGTACAATATCTACCCTTTTCCTGTTTTAACATCTGTATTTGGTTTTGAAAAATTAGAATATTAAACCTTTGAAAAAAATTCGTGTGCAGTACTCACTTTTGCGAATTCTGATTTTCTGCGATATATAAAATCTGGCATCGGCTTTCAAAAATAACCAAACAAAAAACAAACACACCTAAAGACATTTACGATCTATAGGGTTTAGGTAGAAACCTTTAGTTTAAAAATAATTCACATTAACTCTTTCGAAAACGTTTGGTCAATTTCTCCTATCTTAAAAAATTCGAATCGGTGTTTATAAAGATACGAAATACTAAAAATACTGTGCCTAATCTTCACCCCTTTTCTTTTTAAAATCTGGTATTTGTTTTGAATCATTTTAATTTTAACCCTCTGAAAAAATAATTTCCAAAACTCATTCACGCATTTTTCGTGTTTCGGTCCAGGTTTAAAAATCGGCATCAACTTGGGAAATGTGAATACGGACAAACAGTAGACTCCAGATCATAGACACATTCATTTTCTTCAAAACGCATGGTTGGGTTTAAAAATTATCTACATTAACCCTTTCGAAACCGATTGTTTGCATAATTAACTTTTGCGATTTCTGCTATTTTGGCAATGTTTACCTGTGGTTAAAATTCAATTCTACTAGGAAATCTGGTTCGGTCTGGTACTAGGAGTGTTCAGAAAAGGCTTCCTCCAGAACAGATTGCGCCCCCTTGCGGTGGAACTACAGGAGTATGTCTGCTTCTATGGGCATGGTTATGATGGGTTTGACTTATTTGACTTTATTTCGATAGTTTTACAGATTCTTATTTTCAATACTTTGGAAATTTTTCCATAGAAAATTTCACACACCTTGCATTCATAATAATCAAATTTTAATTGCTTAATAGCCGTATAGCCAACATAGTGAAAAAGTACCCAAGCCGGGACTTGAACCCGGGTCGTCAGTATAGCACATTAACGTTCAAATTTTAATCGCTTAATAGGCGTATAAGGAAAGGGCACCTGACGTCACTGTTGGTTAAACTACTGTTGGTTTGGGAGAAAAACCTGTTCGTTCTTTACGGCTCCTACAGTACACATGAGATGGAGGGATTTGATTGGTCTATGTTAAACCGGTCTATGATATGATTGGCCTACGTCGCCATGACGTTTCCTGTAATGATAGCTGCGACAAAAATGCAGTGGTAGATTGGTTGATGGAACTGTTTGTTTGTAAACATGCCCTTTCCTTATAGCCAACATAGTAGAAAAGTTCCCAAGCGCTTGCCAACATGTTATCGTGAGAAAGTTCCAGTCTGAGTATCGTTCCCAAGTGATTCAGTTGGTAGAACGTTAATGCGCTATACTGATGACGCGGGTACGAGTCCCAGCTTGGGTACTTTTTCACTATGTTGGCTATACGCCTATTAAGCAATAAAAATTTGATCATTAGCTTTACAGATTTCAGTCATATTTGTGTAGAACAGATTGTTATTATCTCAGGCCTAGGCAACGATGGGCAGATAAGCTAGTAATAAATAAAATAAAGATAATTTTTTAAATATATTATAATTCTAAATGTTGTATAAATGTAACAAACCTGTCAAGAAATTTTTTTTTTAATCTCCCTTGTGTTTTCTTTCTTTTTTGTCACAAAAAATGCAAATTGAGATGAAAAGTTCAAATAGCTTTTATCAGGTTACATAAGTACACAACAGCTTTACTGACATTCTTTCTATTTCACTGTTTATAACTATGATAAAAATATCATGAAAGAGAGATATCCCAATCTGAATTAAGGTTCTCCTCCTAGATATTATTTTCGTTGCATTTAAATAGCTATCTAGAAAAATATTTAGCAACATATATCGATCAGAGGAGTGTATTATAAATAATTTCGACATACCTCACAAAATTTATAAATTTTATTTTATTGATTCAAATAAATTCTTCTCTAACCATAAAAATCCCACTACTTGAATGTGTAGCATATTTCCTAAAAATCATGATTATATTTAAAATCAAAACAATCATATATACATTTTTTGTATAATAATCACAACTTAAAAATTCCAACTGCTGCTTTTTAAATTGTGGTTAAATTTATTATTATTAACATTAATACTTATGTTTTCATTACTTTATTAACATTTATGTATGGTAAACTACATATAATCTAAATGACATTTTGATTTTTATACATTTTCAATTAAACTCAAGCAAACTGCAATGGTAGCTATAACTCTCTCATTTACTATCAAAAGTAGAGGAAAATTAACTTCTTCATTTGAAATAAAATAAAAGTTTTCAAAAAAATTACAATGTTTCTCTTTGTCAGAAAAAGATTTCTTTATTACTTAAAAATACAATTCCACTTTGAAAATTCTTTTCTAAAACGTTACAAACAATTTTTACAGTTGCCTGTTAAAATACTATCTTCCATCTTCCAATTAATTCAGTCAGGACTTAGAAATTGAAACTGTGAAATGAAGAACATTTAAGTTTATATTTTCCTTCTGTTAGCCTTTTACAGTATTTTCCAAAACAAAAAGGGTTTTCTTCCTCTATATATGAAAGTGGAATTGAGCTTTTAAAAGACCATATTGAGATAAAGATTTCCCACAAAATTAGTACTTTTCTTATGGATGAGTTTTTAAATGTTTCTTTAGTGCACTATTATGAGAATATCCTTTCAAGCACACTTCACAAATATGTGGCTTTTCACCTGTATGTATACGGAGATGTTGTCTTAGAGCAGAATAATGAGAAAATGCTTTAGCACACATTTCACAAATAAAAGGCTTTTCCCCAGTATGGGTGCAAAGATGTATCTTTAGATGTCCATTACAAGAAAATGCTTTAGAACACACTTCACAAATAAATGGCTTTTCTCCAGTATGGGTATGTAAATGTTTCGTTAGATCGCCACTTCGAAGAAATCCTTTGGAGCATATCTCACAAATAAACGTTTTTTCTCCAGTATGGATGGTAATATGTCGTTTTAGATTTGATTTTTCTGAAAATTCTTTAGAACACACTTCACAAATAAATGGTTTTTCTCCTGTATGAATTCTAAGATGGCTCTTCAGACTACTAATCTTAGAAAACACTTTTGAGCATATATCACAAATGAATGTCTTTCTATTTGTAAGATTTGGCTGATTATCATGTTGAAGATATTTTAAAGAGCCCCCAACATCACTAATAATAGGCTTTTCTTCACTCTCAATAAAGAGGCTTTCTTTTGCTTGACACTCCACAGACACAGTTTTTTCAGACATTCTACAGAATTACAAGATTTTTCTAGTGTTTTTTTTTTTATTTGTCCTTCTTTTATTTTTATATCTGAAATAAAAAAGATGTTTTATTAATGAGTCTTTTTATCTTTATTATTGGTTCAGTTCAATCCCAATATATTTTTTAACTTCGTAGAAATATTTAAATATTTTAAATTATTAAAAAGTACATTTCCATGGCTTGTACGTTTTTACAGTAAATGCAATAAAAGAAAGCATATATTTTAATTGCCAAAATATTATGCAAAAAAGAAAATTTGAAGGGATTTATGTTTTTTTATTCAATTATGTTAATA
The DNA here is from genome assembly GCA_963931845.1 of Maratus michaelseni. Taxonomy (NCBI): domain Eukaryota; kingdom Metazoa; phylum Arthropoda; class Arachnida; order Araneae; family Salticidae; genus Maratus; species Maratus michaelseni. Next base: position 292,484,491 of record OZ007597.1, read on the forward strand.
AAATATGTTTAGTGGAGGAATCTCCATATTCATATTGTAACAGACATGAAAATGTTTGGTACTTGTTTACTTTCTCTATTATAATTTACATTCAGTAGAATCTGTTGCCAAACAATGTGATTAAAAGTCAATAATCGATAAGCACACTGTTACATTCACTAATGATGTAACAATGTAGTGTGCAATGTTGCAACAATGTAGTGTGCAATGTTGCTACAGTGTAGTGTGAAATGCTACACATAATATGTAATGTACAGTCATCCAAAATAAAAGAAAAAAGAACACCCCATAAATTTTAATTATCAAATTGTCTCAGGAGAAAATGGACAACTGGAACAATTTTCAACTTTAAATGATGTCATCTTCCAATTTATTTTTAAAAAGGATTTAGGGGCTATCTTTAAACTGAAATTGTAAAATTTCTGAAATTTTCAATATGAACACCCAATTTTGACAACATATTTGGCTTTTTTCATAAGTTTTACTTTAGAATACCAAACATGAAGAAAATCAGTCGAGCAGTTTAGGAATTATGCGGGTTTAAAGTTTGGAAGTACTACTATTGTTAAATTCACTCTTAATTGTTGAAAAAAAGTTGCAACACAAGAATCTTTTTAAGCATATCTCAAAAACTACTTGGCTGTAGAGCTTTAATTTTGGATTTGCATATTTGAAGCTTTAGAAATTGATTTCTTAAAAAGTTCAGATGTTACAATTTAATACATTTACTCGAAAATTCATTGAAAAAAAATAGTTTTTGAATTTTATTTTCGAAAAAAAAAAGAAATATAACCTATAAATTTTTTAACAGAAACAGATTCTATATACTTCAAATATGCAAATGAAAGATTACAGCTTATTCTGCCAAGTAGTTTTTCAGTTATGCTTAAAAAACTACATGCATTGCAATCTGTTTTGCAATGATTGTGAATGAATTTAACATTAGATATTTGAAACTTTAATCTTTCATAATTTCTAAACTCTTTGATTGAAGGGTTCCTATTTTGTATCTCAAGAAAATTTTACCAAAAAAGCTAAATATGAGGAAAAAATTAGTTGTTTTATATAAAAAATTATTTGAGTTTGGTATAATTTCAGTATGACACTTGTTCTGTTTCCACTTTGTAAATTTTCCAGTGGGATATTTCATGAGTAGATCTACTACCATTCCATTCAGTAAGTGAAGGAATAGTCTTCCGATTCCACCCAACTGTCTTCTACTATTGCAAATAGCAATGAATAACCTCAAAGTCGCTTCAGTCATTTGATGTATTAAACTTACTGAAATTAGCTTCTAAATTTCTCTGGTGGGATCTTCTGTGATCAGGTCAACTATCATTATGGTTAATATAACTGAAAGTGACCTCTGGTTCTGTCCTGCTGCCTGTTCTGTGAACAGTGGCAGTTGATCAGCCATAAGCTTTTATTTCAACATAATTTTTTTAATCCAACCAAACTGCTATTTTTGTTCTTTTTTTCTGTAACAATTTGGATATTAAAATGTTTAGGGTGCTTGCTCTCTTCTTTTTTGGGGCCGATTGTGCATATTCTGTTTTTATTTAATTGGGGGAAAAGTCAGTTTAATTTATAAAATGAAGGATATATATTTATTGCTATTTCTCTTAATTTGTAGTACACAAAATCTCGCACTGAACAATGTGATTTAATGCCACTACCGTATAATCATAGAGGCACGTGCATTGTTCTCAAATTTGTAGATAAGCTAGTTTAATTTTTGCAATGAAAGATGTGTGTTAACTGCTATTTCTTTGTTTTCCTGTTTGTTTTTTTAATGAATCGAGATGTTAAAACTTGGAAGCAATAAAGTAATTTCAAGACTATGGAGTTCTACTCTCATAATAAGTGTGCATACACAGCTGATATGACGCTTTGTCTAAAAATGGGTGCACTGCATCATACTGGTGATGCAGTGTGAACAAGTGTGACAAAAAAATCTATTACATAAAGCAATGAGGTTCAATGGCTCAAAAATTGCATTTGTAACTGTATTATGGTCTATTTAAATGTGTAAAAATAATGAACACTGAAAAAAATATTATGTTATATTTGTTATTTGTATTTGTTCCTTTTCTGACTCACTATATACTCTTCCTTTAAACTTCTATCATTATTTCAGTTAAATCAAACTTTTTAGTTTCACATTTTGTTTAACATCAGCCCATCAATCAGAAACCTATAAAAATTAGGTTTTGAAAAATTGATCTGGATTACATAAAACCAAGGAAACATTTTAAGTGCATGTTTTGATGTCACACTTAACCATATGTCCCAATGTTTGGCAAAACATTTTAAAGAAATTTAGTTAACAGTACTGTAAACAAGTACCACATTTTCTGTATGAACATCCAATTTTGACATCATATTTCATTGTTTGGTAAATTTTACCATGGGATACCAATTGAGAAGTCATTTGGTGAAGAAGTGTGAAATTATGCAGACATAACTTTTGAACTTGTAATGTTAAATTTCTTTTTAATAGTTGTCAAACCAAATTGCAAGGAGTGCGTTTTTTTAATCATGACTCAAAAAGTACTTGGCATTATCAGCTGTAAGTTTGGATTCATGTATTTGAAACTTATAAAAATCGTTTTTGTTAAGCATTTTATTGGTTACATAGATTTTTTTTTTCATATCAAATACAAAGTATGGAAGAGGTACAGTCATGAAAAAAAAACTGAACACACACCACTGCAACAACTTATCATAGAAAAAAATTATTGGTTCTAAACAATTGGAAATAAAGTCTACTTTTAAATGATGTATATAAAATTTGTTTAAGGGCCATCTACATATCAAAACCAGCAAAAACTTTATTTTTGTCAATAGCAACAACTGATTTTGACACGATATTTTAAATCTTCAGTTCACACTATGCCTAGATACCCAATTTCAAGTCATTTGGATGATAAGTTTTTGAATTATAAACATTCAAAATTTAGAGCTTCTAATGTTAAATTAAATTATTATATTTTTATTAATATCTGTTTAAATTATTATCCTAATGTGCTAATTTTTGCTTGTTTATAATACTAAAAGACATAAACATAAACATGTTGAATTTGTAATTTTGATAATTTTATAATATGAATTATTAAATTAATATTCGAAAAAAATATGAATTGCAACCTACAATTTTTTTGATGGATTTATATTTATCATGCGCATTTAAAGAAAAAATTCTTCCAAGTACTTTTCAAATTTTATCTTTTATAAACGGCAAGAAGCTGGTTAAAAGGGCCATCTATGATGTGCAGAAAAGCATAATTAGAAAACATATTTTACTCATTTTAATTTTGTTTAGAATAACATTTTTTTTTTTTACTTTTCCTGTGTCTGCTTTTCAATTTTTTATTAAAATTACATAAATCGTATTTGCATGAGATATTATTTTACATCAGTTATGTGAATTAGTTTTGCTTTTATTTTTAAATTAACAAAGCTCATTTTTAAAAAATGAACAGTCCTACCTTAGAAAAAAAATCTTACTCATTATTTTTGTTACCTTTAATTGAATTTCTAGATTCTTCCTCAGTCTAATGAACCTATTTTATCTTTACTGTGAAACATATCTTTCAAGTAGTTTCTCATAAATGCATAAATGTTGTGTATTTGCTAAAAAAGTTATAAAAATGTGCTATAAGCAAACAAATAATATTTATATTCAGACTGAAGAGTAACTTGTCTGGGCTTTTCTACATCGTTTCCTTATACAGATATACTATTTTTTATTATAAATTTTATATTCACTGATATTCTTCACATATAAATTTAGAAAAAAGCAAGTAATATAACTTCAAAATCTGAGAAAAAAAATTATAAAAACATCTATAAAATTCCAATCACATTCACATATTCAAAAACTTTTTCAATTGCCAATAAACTTAAACTTTTAAAAATCAGATAATAATAATTTCAACTTTTGTAAACAATTTAAAATTAATACTGAAAAGGATTTTACCTTATATAACAATAGCCGAAACATATTAAGTGTGTAAAATGGTCATATTGGCAAGAAATAATGTATTAATAGAAGTGACTTAGTCATTCTGTAGCATTTTAACAATTGACTACCGAGCTTCAATTTGGACACAGCCTCTAATATGCTAATTTTAAAATAATTATTTTCTCTGAAACTAATAGTTGGAATTTCATGAAATTTGGTATTTAGGCATAGTTTGAACTGAAGATTTAAAATAATGCATCAAAATTGGTTCTTGCCATTCAAGAAAACAGAGTTTAGGTTTGTTTTGATATGTAGATGGTTCCTTAAGAAGATTTAGTACTTCTCTATTATCCCGTCGACCACTTTTCAGAACAAAAAACTATCGCCAAACTATAAGATGAAACACCAAAAATGCATTCCTATTTACTTGATGTTAGAAGCATTATACTTGTTTGTTATGTCATTAAGTGGTTTTTAATTTGACATTTGCATGTATTTTTCATTATGTTCTACTGATTTATTAGTTATTTCATTCATTTAAATAACAATTGTTTCCTTAAATTCTTATATTTTATTTATTTAGTTATCTTGATATTCCAATGGCAACGTTCTCCCGTTTATTTGGCGTTACAGTTTGGCGATAGTTTTTTGTCATGAAAAGTGTCAACGGGATAATAGAGAAGTACCGAAGATTTTATATTCATCATTTAAAAATAGACTTTATTTCCAATCGTTTGGTACCAGAAAACTCCAAATATGAAACATTGGGTGTTTGAATTGAAAATTTCAAAATTTGTTACAATTTCAATATGAATATAACGCCCCCCCTCCAAAAAAAAAAAACAAACATTTTTTTTATAATTTGAAAAAAAACATAGTTCCATATGAATGGCTCATTTCAATTTTTTGGTGACGATATGGCGATTAAAATGTATGGGATATATCTTTATTTTATATCAGATGTAAATTACATCCCTGCATTATTTGTTTACATATTTACATACTGTTGTGAAATGTCAGAAAATGTTTTCTCACATTTCTCTTGAATTCTCATTCTGGAGCAGAAGTTTTAGACACTTTAAAATCAGCAAGAAGCATATGATCAGCATAATGAGATCACTGATATGACTTTGAAGCAAAATATAGTGTTAAATTTTAAAATTAAATATTACAGAAATAAAGGCAATAACTGAAATGAGATGTGAAATAACAAGAATAAACTTAATAACTTGAGATGAAATTATTGGAAATCTTATCAAACCACTGTTATGAGAATATAACTGTCAAGGAACCTCTGAGCCATATTGGACAATATTCAATTTATGTTCTGAGAGGTTAGAGATTGTATTTTGTGTATTAATTATATATTTCCACGGTTACTATAGCTGTTTCCATGATTTCCGTTAGCTTCAGTCATCTCTAGTATTACATTAGACCAGTGGATCCATGTGAGGATTTCACACTGCAATCTTATATTTTTTTAGCAAGAGCTGAATAATTTTAGATGCAGGTTTAAACTGCTAAAGAAAAATTAAAGATAAAAATTTCTACCTTTTAGGCTACATGATCGATGGGATAATGGAGAAGTACCGAATTTGCTTATGATCATGCTGGAAAAGCATAGGAATACAAAAGAAAACATGGTTTTGAAGAATCACATTGTCTTTTTTATTGCTGCGAGATTTATATGTTTATAGTGTCAAGAGATGACTTCAATTCAGTTTTGTGAGCTTCAACTCTAAGTGAACCGCAACACGACAGTAGATTGGCACGGATATGTAAGATAAGTTTGTAATAATTTTTTGTGTTCTAGATCAAATAAAAAAAATTAATATTGCTTAGGTGCCAACTATTATGCTTGGTGAGAGTGGTGTTGGTGTACAGGGTCGGACTGGCCCATCGGCCCGAGGGCCGGTGCGCCCTCATCCAGGGAAAAATTCGCGCCCCTAAGCCGCTTCAATATTTTTTCTTGGCTGTACACATACATTTTGATTAGTGTAATAAATTTTGAGTATTTGCTTAGGTATAATCATCCAATAATAGACAGATAGCACAAGAGATGGATTTTTCTTATGACAAAGAAATTGAAGATGCATCGAAGGAATTTGTATGATTGGAAACCAAAGCGGATATGTTTGCATACGAGGCATTGAGGATACGTTTGCATTGGGGAGGAAAACATGCGCCCAGGGAGAGAGAGCTTTAGTAGCCCCGGCGCCCTGGGTGTTATTTTTTTTCATCGCTTCTTAGGTTGATTTTTTTTAGGTTTTAACATCAGATCAAATATGTTAGGTATCTTCCGTCGCGTAGGTAGTACCCAGAGCTGTAGGCCGATCTTGTTCCCCTTTATCACTGGTCCTGAATGCACCTATAATTGAAACGATGGCTTTTTGAAAAACAACTTGAGGAAGGGGAAAAAAATATTAGAAAGCAAAACATTTTGTATGGATTTTGTTGTTTATTATAAAACATGTTTCTTTGGGATACAATTTTGGTAACACTTCTGGATTGCAATCCTGCAAGCTGCGAAATTCCACAGTCAGCGTTTTTTTTCATTCAAAAAGCCTACCATAATTTTCTGATAGCAATTTTTGCTTTATTTAATGATAGACTTTCTGTAATTAAATAACTATTCGTAAATTCTGGTATGTATTTTAAATATATATTTTTTTATTTAATCAAAGAAAAATTGACCATTAAATAAAGCGATGATTACTATTAAGAAATTATAGTAAGTTTTTTTAAAAATAAAAATACATTGGCCGCAAGATCCTGCAGCTTGCAGGATTACAATCCAAGGGGAACTTCTCTCTCAATTATGAAAACTTAAATATTTCTCCTGATCTCTAATTATGATAAGAATTTTGCAAATCTTGGAAGGGTGTGCTGAGAAGAGTAAATTTATTCAAATATTGTAGTGATTTAAAGTTACTAAAGAGACTATTTTTGATGTACTTTTTCGGATGGAACCTTTTTATAGTGCAATATTAATTCAGCATTTTAAGGATGCATAAAGGCATGTTTTATGGATACAAAATACTTCTTCCCCAATGCAAACAAGCTTTGAAAACAAGCATGAGCTTTAGTTTTCAAAATTTCTTTTTCCATACGGAAAGTACATTTTTGTTCTAGATGTTCTGACCGAAGTTTGCATAGTGATTTTGTGTGTGTGATGAGGCAGACACCGGCAATGACCACATTTTAAGATGCTTCTTTGCTAAAGAAAAAAAAAAGCTGCAGTAAATAAAGAGCATTTGCTGTCAGATTATAACAGAAATTGTATCTGTCACGTTTATAACAGACTTGGTAACTAATTCATATTAAGGTAAAGAAATGTATTTTTTTTAAAGATATTGCAGCTGTTAGAAGTGGTATTATTGCATCTTTATAGTCATAAAAGTAAAATTTAATTGCATAATAGTTTGAGATTTTTGTTAAAATACAAACGGTAAATGGTGAAACGTTTCTGAAACTAAATTATAAGAAATTTTAATCGGTAATTCTGGAGGCATCAATATTTTTTCCTAAAAAATCAACAAAGTAGTTGAAGTTTCAAATTAAAACAAACAATTATTAGTACATTTTATTATTATTATTATTAGCACAGTTTTGGTAGTAAACATAACTGTTGGTCAAATGGCCCCTGATATCTATAGTTCAACAATCAGCCAAACATTGGCTCAGTCATAATAGCTGTTGGTCCAACTACCAAACAGATGTTTGGCCAATGTAGGTGAGACAGCCAAACTCAATCGTTGGCCAACGAAGCTAGAAAATAATATACTAATGATATCCCAAATATTCAGTGTTGCTTGAGCAGGTGCTCTTGATGAAAAAAAGAATTGTATAAAAGAGGGGGAAGAGTTAGTCAAGTCATATCTCACAGCAAGATGACGGTTAAAAAAATCACAAATATCGTCAAGCTTGTAATAAAGTCTGAAATTACTAACGAACAAAAGGAAGATTTCTTTTTGTACGTTAATGGACACAGCCATGGATATATCAAGTTATATTAATCTATTAATTTCCAATCCTGGATAAAAAAAAAAGGAATCACCCGTACTAATTCCGCTAAAAAATCATTCACAAAAATCTATAGGTACAATTTAACTAGAAATGATGTCTACTAATTAGAGCTGTGCACATTTAATGTTTCGGAAGTCGTCTACATATTAAAAATTATACCATCTTTGAATGTTTAAACAATAACACACATTTTTGACACCCTATTTGAGTTTGCTTGGAAAACCGGAAAAGGTACCGTTTTATACTTTATCTTAAATCTTCATAGAGAATAATTTAAAGTTGGAGGATGCTAATGTTAAATACATTTGACAAACTTTAAATTATATTTTCATAAAGATCATCCGATTGAATTTTTATAAAATTTTTAATGAAAATACAATATTAAGTAGGCACAAATATATTCCAGACTTTTTTCTATACAAAAACATTTTTTTTTAATTATGAAGATCATTAATAAATTCATATTAAAAATTATGAATTTAAACTAAATTATTTTTTCCATAAAACAATCACCAAAAGCAGCAGTGTAAGTTTACAACTCATTTGTATAATTAGTTTTCGAGATATGGAGAATATATTTTACTTTTCCATAGTCTAAGGAAACTCGTCTTCTACTTTTAAAGGATCTACAGAAAAAAAAATCGTAGAATTATACCAGAAACATTTCGTAAGAATTTATTTTAGATAAAGAAAGCTTATTCTAAATTTAAAATTACTGTATAATTTTACTGGTGGCTAATTGAGAGTTTTTGGTACTTTTATTTATAAGATATTAATTTGATTTTTCTAAATTTATGGATAAATTTCAAATAAATTATAGATTATTCTGGGCTGCCTTGATCCAGGAAATTCAAATAGGGCGTCAAATGTGGGTGTTATAATTTAAAAATCAGAGCTTGTGCATGTTTTTAATATGTAGAAGCACAATTTATGAATTGAATTTAACCGTAGACATTATTCCCAATCAATTGGTACCTTAAAGAACAATTTATTTCAGACGCACAAACTAATACAATAAACACAACACAAGAGAAAAGTTATTTGGGGCCAGAAATCGAACCTGGGATTATTTTACACTCGTGTTGGTGTTTATTGTGTTAATCTCTGTAGCTTGAAATAAGTTGTTCTTTAAGTGTACGTTTAATGGTTGGTTGGTTGATTTTATGACGGCGAGGGATATAGGCCCTGGGGGGGAGTGCCCTCCACGGGGGGTCTTTCTAAGGCATCCTGACCCATATTTACGGCAAGGTTAGAAGAAAACCACGGAAAACTCCGAATGGTTAGGTCGACGAGCGTGACCGGGGTTTGAACCCAGTACCTCCCGGCTACCAGCTTTGAAAGCAGAGCCTCTTAACCACTGGTGGGGCATGTACCTTTAATGAAATCAGACGTTATTTTATGTGCTTTAATACAATTGGTACCTATGTATTTTATATACGTTTTTTTTGCTGGAGAATTAATAGGGTGTGATCACTTTTTTCAGAACTGTTCTAAAGTATGTATTGAAAAAAGAATAAAATAGGAAAATCCGAGCCTTGATAACAGTCAGAATCTACTGCAAGGTAAACTGTGTTCAACTTTCGAGAGTTTTTGAATATTACATGACTTGGAAAATTGTACAGCATTGTGTAGATTTGATAGAACTTCAAATGTGCACGGGCAATATAGCGAAGTCTTCGATCAAGACTCAGAGTTATAATATTAATACATTTTCATACTAGGTGCTAAGCGAATGTGTTAAAATTACACACAAGCAAATAAAATTGGCTTGAATTCGTTAAAATTTTTGCGCTCTCTGAAAATCCAAGGTCTGCGCCCTTTTCCCTGACCCAGTCCGACGCTGTTGGTGTAACAGAAAAGTACCAAGCATTTTATAAAATTGAGAAGTCACATACAAATGATTTAAACAAAATGAAATAATATCTTACTGAATTATTTTTTCCCCCAATTTTAGCGAATAAAAAGTATTCATCAGGGATATGGAACAGAAAACGCATTGGTTTTTAGGAATAGAAATTCATCTTTAATTGAGTCCAAAACACAGGTGACTTAAATACAGAAATCTACAAATTTGAATTATTAAATGCTAATCTAAGATGCTAACAATGTAAAGATCAACGCATTTTTATAACTGAGCCGAAATAATTCATATTCACAATAATAATACTTGATAAATAATCAAAATATCATCTATTCGTTTTCATATTGAACCAATAACTAAGTACAACTAACATAATATTTAGATTGATGGACAGAACTTCAACTTACCACACCCTACTTCTTTACGCTCAACAAAATGGCGAAATATCCAATTAATAGTTCGATTAAAACTCCTTCTTCGATTAACGTTGTTTCTGCATAACTGTCCCAACTTAATTTTTTTTTTTTTTTTTTTTTTACTGTGAGAATTAATCTAATATCTTAGTATGATTTCCAAGGCATGAAATCGCATAAAGTTGTTGAAACACTTCAGTAAAGCTCTATGCTCTATATGTATAATCCAGGAATATAACAAAAAATGATTTTATATTAAATCGAACGAATAATCGAAATAAAAGTGTATTTTGGCATTTTCTTTATGTTGTGCTATTTTATATTTCGGTTATGAATGCAGGCCTTTCTCGTTCATGTTAAAACTTAATGTGCATCACACAAAAAACAAATTTCTGAAATTTTCTTAGGATGACAGGTATCTGATATTTTTTGCGAGAATAAAAGGCATTATTAATCGAACTAGGATTTTTAATCGAAACGTTTTTCCGTATAATCGCGTCTATGGTAAATTTCATCGTAAAATGGTGTTGACTAGCTGTTTACATAATTTTCTATCTGCGTGTTATATCTCAACTTTCACGTGGTATTTTTATTATTTTAAGTGTTAAAATACTATTTCTTTATCTGATTAACTTTATTTCTCTTTTGATTCTTGACAAAGCAAAGAAATATTAATAAATGAAAGGATTGTAATGCAGTTCAGTTAGACCTACTGATCATCATTGAAACAACATTTTGTTTTAAAGTAAGTTATTTAAAAGTATGATTTGTATGCGTATATATTTATCGTATTTTATTAGTAATGTTTTCGTGTAATATTCATCTATTTTAATCTCATACTTGCAGTAATTTCAAAATTTCAACTCTGTGCCCATACAGTGCATTTTTACTTTTTTAAATATCTGTATGTATATGAATAAGAGATACTTTCGATGCATAAATTACACTTTGTTTTTGTTAATGATTTTTTTTAACTGCCTCCTTAAGACATAAAGTGTTTGTGCACATGGAAAAGTTTTTTAGACTTTCTTTTTAATAGAATTTATATACTGATATTTAATATCTAATTATTGATTAAACCAGTGTTGAATTCAGGGGGTGGCCCGGGGGGACATTCCCCCCGGATCATTGAAATGTCCCCCCCGGAAGATTTAAGATTTTATACTTTCAATGGTCAAAAAGTGCAATTTCCCCCCCGGAAGTCTATAATGTCTCCCCCGGAGCCCCAGAAATCCCTCCCGGGGAAAAGTGTCTGAATTCAACACTGGATTAAACTCACCTAGTTTTAAGACATTGATACATTACTGAGAGTGATTCCTTGTTTCAGAATGAATTGATGTTACACCTGATAAAAGTGAACACAGTTTTAAATTGTGCATAATCATTATATTCATTATTAAGTGTTACCTTAAAACTGACATTTCATCTAGTGAGTACAGTGTTATTTTAATTTTGAAACAGAATTCGTTCAAATTAATTTTAGCATAAGACATAATGATAATATGATTTATTGGTACCTACCTCCCATGTTGCTTCTTGTACAGTAGGCCTGTTACAAAGAAGGAACTGTACAGTACAGTAAAATATAGAAATGCTTAAAAGTCATATTGCATGAAACAGTGACAATTTTGTAGAATTTTATCAAAAGTTTAAGAAATATGTGAAATCTTTATTGGAGAGGGGGGGGGGGATGGTAAAGGGCTGTGTTCGCTGTGCTAATTCTTACATCAATCTTCAATCTAAAAATAGAAACATGGGGAGCTGGGAAGAAATTGGAGATTCGACATTTCATTTTAGCTTGATTATCGGCTAAGACACTGACATGTTTTTTTTTTCCTCACTTTTATTATTATTAAGAAATTGGTTGACGGATTTCAGATTTAATAATCAAGAGAAATAAACCTAACGATGCAAAATATAATAATAGTTCTATGTACTGAATGAGAAATCTAAATTAATACAACAGTGCACATTAACTGAAATGTTTAATAGTTAAGTAAGTTACAATTTGTTCTTAAATTGTATGTTCCCTTAAATAAATGTTTTTGTTTTACTTTCTATTTTGTTATATGATTCATTTACTGAAAAGGGTTGTTTAATTTAGTAATAATAACTGTTATATGCAATTTTTAATATATGAATATCATATTTTGCACTTTTAAGTAGCAAAAGTAATTTTTCTTTTTATTGAGAAAGCAATATTTTTGATGACCCAAAATTGAGAAAAATCTGAAATTCGGACATGGTAAAGTCCCAGAGATTCTGAACTTTAGACTTTGTTCTAAACTTAGATGTACCAAAATCTCTACAAATATTGTCACCCTCCCAATTCTGTTTTCAATTGAACATTCGCAACATATGAAGAGATTTTTCTTTTCATATGGACTTATCTGGAATTTGTTACAAAACTGCATAGGCATGGAAAAAAGAATAATATAATGTATATATTTTAATAAACATGTAATTTTTATAAGTCACCAAAACCCACTGTTTGCGAGAAAAGAAAAAATTATCCGTACAATTGAATACCGCAAATCCGCAATGAGTCTATGAATGTAGACAAAGAAATGAAATTCTTGAAAAATCTTTCAATGAAGACAAGATTGTGAATTTTTTTTCACCAACTTTAATATTTTTCCTCTCCCTGTATATAATACAATGTATCATAATAACTTTCTGTTTCAGAGTTTAAAATGATAGATTTTTTAACTATAATTATTTTATTTATTTAATCTTTTACTTATGCAGTATCTGAAAAATACAAGTTGAGCTCTTATAAAATAAGTATTTATTTTAAATGAAAAAAGATGCTTACTTGGACAATATATTTAATCATTTAACTTATTTTTATTAAATCGTAATCATAAACCTGAAAACATTTAAAAACATTACATTTATTGTATTTGAATACTGATTAATTATTAATGGTACTTACGTATTATCCGTGCCAGTTTTAAGCCAACTGCGCCAGGCATGGAGCCAATATTACTAATTATATATCTGAATATATATATATATATATATATATCTGAATTATTATCCCTTATATTTTTTTTATTGCTACATGGTACATGCCTGGGAGTAATCTACTTTTTTTAGTAGGGGTCATTTCTATACGTAGTAAGATTAACAAATAGTTAATTTATTTGAGATATTGCATTTATGAGTAAAATATAAATATTTTATTTCACAAATTTAATAAGATAGATATAAAAAAGATAATAGCAGTAAGAAACAACATTTTTATACACATTTCATCAAAATTGCGTAAAAAGGTAACGATCAATGGAAATAAATGGTTGGCATTCAGCAGAAAGGAAAAATATTTTTGATGCCATGTTAAAGTCTATTGCAGAATTATTTCTGCCGCAAAAAAATGTCATTTTAAACCTTTTTATGCATTTACTAAATGTTAACAAAATTAACTTTCTAGAACAGCGCTTCCCAACCTTTTTTCTTACACGTACCCCTGTTTTAGCCTTTTCATTTTGGCGTACCCCCATTTCTCACAAACACCCCCCCCCCACTCAACCATATAACGCAAACAGGCTTTTTTTTTTCATTAGTAATCTTCTTATCACAACCAAATAATAAATCGACACAAATTACATTGGTACTAACCTTTTATTTTTTAACTTGCATTTGAAAATTAATATTGCTTTTTATAATATTAGCTAAACATGAAAAGAAAACAATAATATAGCATTAAAAGAAATTTTAGCTATCTTACGATAATTATTGATATCAACTTTTTGTCATATACAAATAATCAAAATCACTTTTCATACTCTCAATGGGATCCTTGAGCTTGTTTCATGGAACTGAGTTTCTTAAAATCGGGTTCAAACGAAGACGGATATAATCTCAAGTCAGGAGCAGCGTCAAGCTTATTGATATTTGCTTTTAATATATGCATAAGATGAAAATGCTCTTTCGACAAGCTCGGTATTTGTGAAAGGCAACACGTATTTTATAACCTTATCACTGAGTTCTTGGTATTCTTTTTTACTGCTATCCAAAAAGCAATAATATTTCTTTGGTTGAAATCAGATTGTAAAGAAGAATCAGTCGAAAGTTCGATCAATTTTTCTTTTTCAGAAAGTGATAAATTTTTGGCATGTTGAAAGAACAAATCGTTAAATGGGTTTGAAATCCAGTTATTTTCAATCCCAATTTCAAACTCTGCTTCGGAAAATATTGTCTGAACGACGTTTTAAGCCCTGTTAAATGAGCCATTGTACAAGATTTTACTTCTTCTGATAATTTTAGCTCGTTTTCAGATAAGAAATTGTAACGTGTTTGAAAAACTTCTGGCTGGTGTTTTCTGATGTATGATTCCCAAAAATCTATTTTTTTCAATCATAGACTCGATATTGTCAGATACCTTAAAAAAGTTGTGGAACTGTCCTGTAATCCTAAATTAAGTTTATTTATTTCTGAAAAAATGTCAGATAAGTATAAGTATGCAAGAATTTGAAGCCATTCTTTTTCATGAAATTTAGAGTTCAGCTCAAAAGGATGATCTTAAAAAAAAGCCTTGAATTTCATTCCTCAATTCAAATAATCTTTCAAGTACTTTTCCTCGTGAAAGCCACTTCACCTCTGTGTGCGAAAGTAATGTAGTATGCAGGCTGTCCATCTTTTCACAGGAAGATTTGAAAAGTCTGTAATTTGTTGAATTGGCCTTAATAAAATTAATAACTTTGACAGCTTGGTGGAGTACTTCCTTCAATGAGTTTGGCAGGGGTTTGGTCGCTAGACTGTATCTGTGTATACAGCAATGGGTCCAAGCTACATGAGGTGCAATTTCTTTGATTAGACCGCGTAAGCCCATATAACACCCAGACGTAGCTTTTCCACCATCAGTACAAACCCCACAGCAATTGGCCTAATGAACTTCTTTTTCACAGAAATAACTGTGAATGGCATTAAATATATCTTTTCCTGCACATCTTTCTGTGAGAGGATAGCAGAGTAGCAAATTTTCTTCAAGTACATTATCATTCAAATATCTTGCAATAACAAGCAAAATTGACAGATTGGAGATATCCGTACTCTCATTCAGCTGAATTGAAAAGTAGAGACTCTTTTTTTATTCTTTGAATTACTGTATATTCAATATCGGCAAACATGTCACTAATCCTTCGAGCAACTGTATTGTTTGAGAACGGAATATTTTTATTTTTTTCACACGTTCCTCACCAAACATACATTCGACAGCATCTTTGATAAAAGGATATATCAAATTTTCAGCAATTGTATGATTTTTACCCATTTTAGTAATATGATAGCATATTCTGTACGATGCTTCAACAGCATTCTCATTGTCTTTGTTTGTAGACAACTCGTAAGATACTACATTAGGGCCGCTTGATAGTCGCTGGAAGAAACTAACAACCTTCTGTTTATACATTGGATGCTTTGTCTCTAAATGGCGCATTAATAAAGAGGGTTTCATGCTACCATTGGACAATATCTCTCCACATACAACGCATAGTGGTTTTGGAAAAACTTCCTCTCCCATGAATGAAAATCCATATTTTAAGTACTCATTATAATATTTTCTTTTATTTAATGAGGCACTGATGTTTTCAGTTTTATTTAAATTATTAGGTATATCACTTACCAGAACAGGCCTATTAACAGCTGCACTCGGGTTGTCTTGCACTTCTAAATAATCATATTGTTTCGAAGTACTTGCAGTTCTGAACTCACCAGGTTCAGTTTCAATCGCAGTTGCAGTTCTCTTAAGAGTTCCATTTTCAACCAATTTTCCATGTTAAACACAACACAAAATCACTCATATAATAAAAAACCCCTCACATTAAATGCTCATTAAAATGAGGGAACGTATTTTCTATTAAAATACGTTACTGATATAACTCCGCCTATTCAAAAACGAAAATAACGACCAGCTTTTCAACACATTTTAACAAAAGACATTAAGACTAGAAGCTCTGACGTAATTTTGCGTTCTGCAATTATTATTATAAATGGAACAATGGAAAAAAAGTCGTGAAAAAGAATATTGCATAATTATTAATTGAAGCTTTGGGGAAGGTGGGGAAAATATATAAGAACACATGCAATATGTTTAATAGTGGGCGGACCTAGTGACATTTCCTTATCAATGAATTATTAGGTCTAGTGGACTTTTTCTGTCTTTCTGAATGTAACATATTGGATTTACACTTGAGACTATCTTTCTAATCCAAAACTATCAATTTTCCTTATGTGTTTTCAGTTAAACCATTTTTGTGAATTCTGCCATTACCGATATTATTTTCACGTACCCCCAGCAGCCTCGCCACGTACCCCAGGTTGGGAACCGCTGTTCTAGAATATGCTATATTATTTACAATTTCTTATATTATTTATTATTCTTTCTTATTTACTATGTTATTTACCATTTATTTATTTTACTAAAATAATGTTATTTACTATTTTTAACAATGTTATAAATTTAATAAACATATATATATTACATTTTATTTATTTTATATTAATTACCATTTTTAACTGTTATTTGATAATGTTAAACTAGCAAAATAATTATGAAAATAATTTTTAAGTGCTAATTCTACAAATAAAATATAGGTTGTTTTCTTATTTTGTTCTGTGTATAACATTTTTATTATGCTTATTTATAACATTTGTTCTTTATTTTCAAAATTTCCATATTATTTTACTAAGAAACTTATTGATCTTATTTGAATACTTACTAATGATTGTAACGCTTCCAGGGATGAGATTTCTCCGCTTTTTTGCATACCAGTATAATCTTAGAGAAAACGTTGTTCTCTTAAATCATAAAATGTTCCGATTAATTAAAAAAGGATTTTCTGTAATATTATACTGGTATGCAAAAAAGCGAAGAAATCTCATCCCTGAACGCTTCCTCCCTCCCTCCTGATTAGAAATTTGAAAACATTTTGAAGACTTTTATTATTAATATTATTAGGTTTTTTTTAATTAGAATAACTGTATAATATAAAAAAAATAAACTTTAGTACTCATTTTCATAAATAGATGGTGACATCTGCCAGGAATACTCTATAATTTTACAATAAAAAATTTATTGTTTTATATATTTCTTTAAACATTATTATTATTTCTAAATGAATCATTTAAATGTATTCATTTATCATAAAAATATAACACATTGTAATAGTTATATTATTCTGGAAAGAAAAAAAATCCTATAAATGTCAATGCTTTTTTGAGCAAACTTCTAACAATAAAATAGAAAAAAAATGATTAACGTTCTGCACTAGGCCAGAGCTATTACATTTTATAGCACAACAAAGTTTTGTGACTGCAAGAATTTGTGACTATTTATAGATTGCAAGGTAAAATTCATCAACATAAACCTAAGAACTTGTCTTTAGTGATGGGCAATTACAATCTTTTTTATCGATTTAATTGATACCGAGGCTAAATCGATTTAATCGGTACTTTAAATTTTTTATCGATGTCGATCTTTTTTATCGCTTTAATTAATACTGTGGCAAAATCGATTTTGTCGATAATCAAAAATATTTTTTTTTGATGTCTGGACGGTTAATTTCGATCTTTTATTTTTATTTTCCATCACTTCATCTGCCTTTTGCTTTTCTTTCCACGCACACACTTTTTTGTTTTTTCTTTCTTCATGATTCATTAGTGTAGCCAAAAGTTGCGGTGAGGCTTTAAGCTCTGCTCTTTTTTTTTTTGTTTGCTTAGATGTTTAGAATAAGCTGAATTAAATTAATAAGCTGAATTCTTTTAAAGAATGAATAAATAAAAACAAAATGGACTATTTACATTTGTTTCATTACAGATGTATATGTTGTGTAATGCATGAATATTTAATCATTCTGGATCTGATTCTTTTTTCTTATTTTTGGAGGAAAAGGTAGTTTTAAAATAATTATGAAAAGTAATAGGGTTTATAAGTGAAAATTAGCAGTCGCCACTCGCCATGTGGCGATTAAAGTAGTAAAAGTAGCGATTAAAAAAATTGTCATTGATCGCCACCCCTGCACGGTCACTTTCCAGTTGCACATTCCATTGCTATCTTTTTGGGACGGATGAATTTTGTGATTTTTTTTTCTCAAGAACGTGTTAAGAATTTCGCGATCTCCCCCCCTTCGATTGATTGACGAATAGCATGATTTTTTTCGTGCCTGACTAGCGACTTTTGTGATAATTTCACATGACCTACTGGCGAATTTTGCAGGTTTGTTCCATGATCAATTGATGAATTAATTGCACGTTTTTTTTTTTCATGATCAACTGACGAGTTTCACCGTGTGAACGACAGAAGAATTTCATGATTTTTTTTCTTGCGATCAACTGACAAATTTCTCAAATTTTCCCTGCTATCAGATTCACGAATTTCACGATTTTTTTCCTGCTACCAATTTGGCTAATGATCAACTGACGAGTTTCACCTTGTGAATGACAGAAGAATTTGGTGATTTTTTTTCTTACGATCAATTGACCAATCTCTCAAATATTCCCTGCTATCCGATTGACGAATTTCACAATGTTTTTTTCTGCTACCAACTGGCTAATTGTGCAGTTTTTTCTTGGGACCAACTGGCAAATTTACATGTTTTTTCCCTGCAGCTTACTAGCAAAATTCGCGGGGTTGTTTCATGCGATTGATTAGCATATTTAGCTATATTCAACTGCAACCGATTAACGAACATTGCGATATTCTTCCCGTGATCGAATGACAAAATTTATGGGGTTTATTTCGACCGACTGACGAATTTTGAGATTTTTTTCCTGTGACCGATCTATATGGGAAAAAAAGGCATTCTGGTATTGAAAAAGAAAAAAATACTGGAATTCCGGTATGTAACTGGAACACAATCATCCCTGACAAGTAATCCATGAAGATATTCTAAAAAAATTAATGTGATAATAGACTTTTTAATTTTAAGGAAATTTTCCTGAATTTTGACTTTTTCCCTATTCTTATCATGAATACTTCGATGGTATCAGTGTTGAATTCAGGGACATCCCCCCCCCCGGAAATTTTATGATTTTATTCTTTTAATGATTAAATGTGCAATTCTCCCCCCCCCCCGGAACTCTACAATGTGCTCCCCGGAGCCACGTAAATCCCTCCCAGAGAAAAGTGTCTGAATTCAACACTGGATGGTATAAAACTCTGATTTATACAAAAATATGTTTATATACGATGATTATACTTTATCTAGATGTCAAGAAAATTTGAAACAATGAAACCGAGTCTACTGGCCACTGGCTACTAACTCGATTTCCCAGTTTTCACCTATTGTGTATCTATAGGTCGATCTTTCTGGACCTATTTTACCAGCAGAGCTGAGTAGCTGTTGCTGTTAAATTTCACATAAATAATGGCTTTTTCTTTCCAGATTAAATTGTTATCTTTTTAGTTAATACGTTAAGAGCCTAATTATTTGAGTTGCTAGTTTATAAGGTTGTATTTTTCAAGTTTGTCCGCTCTCTCCTTCCCCTTCTTCCAAATCATAATTTTTTTATTATGGTCTGATTTGAACAGGATCTTTTTTGACATTCTTCCCAAGTCATTTGGTTACCAAATAAACATAGATATATCACCTATAGATGAAAGTAGATGATTATATCTGCAACTCTTGGTCACAACTATATATGAACAATAATAAAAATTTTTGGCTTTTTCCCGTTAAAACCCTCCATTTTTAGTTTAGAGCCATGCTACTCAGGGTTCTCGTGAGTTAAGTCGAATTAATAGTTAAGAGAATTAATCGTGAGTTATTTCGTCAATGGATCGCAGGGAAAACGCGAATTTAGTAAAAGGATCGTTGGAGAAACGAGATTTAAGTCAAAGGGTCACGAAAAAAACGCGAATTTTGTGAAAGGGTCACGAAAAAAAGCAACTGTTTCTCTATAAAACAGTGCACGCACAAACATCTATGGCAACCTCAATACACACAAACATATTATTATAGGTATAGTTTTTAATCTGAAATTCTAAAAATTTCTTCTTTTTCGGAGGTATTTTCTTTTTGCTCCTGTCCATTTACTTAGTTCACATAATTTGAAGTCTTTAAAACTCCTTAGTTTATTTTTTTGACTTATTTGTAAATCTTCAGTAAGGTATTAAAATAACAAGTCCTCTAATAAACATCCCCTGAAAAAAATCATTTTCCATCTTTTACCTCCTCAGCATATTAAGTTTAAAACTTTTAAAAGTTGTTGCTTTCTTTAAAATTTTTCTGCTCTATCTAATACTTTTCTGTAACAATAAATAATCCGTCATATAATTTTCTCTCCTTCCCCCCCCCCCCTGCACCGAAATTGACATTTAATCTTCTCTCTCACCTCTTATCACACACAAAAAATGTAAAGTCTTTAAATCTCATCAATTTAATTTTTTTCCTCTTTGTAAATCTTATGTAAGGTAAATAATATGTTATCTAATAACCCTGTCCAATAAGAAAATATTTCTCCACATTTGCCCCATCCCTGTTAGTTCACAATTAAAAAAATCTTTAAAAGCCTTTGTGCTTTTCTATTTTTTCTACTCTGTATTACTTTATTGTAACATTAATTAATTAACCATCTAAAATTCACCCATTCAACATTAACACCATTCAACATCCTGTTTGCCCCTTTTTTCCTTGCACACAAAATTAAAATCTTTAAAATTGTTAAATATTTAACTTGTATTATGTCCACTTTCTAAATCTTTATTAACAAGAAATAAATAATTATCCAATAAACTTCCTACCCCCATACAATTTCTGCTTGTCCCCATTTCTCCCCCCTCCCCCCACCAGCTCATAAAGTTAAAAGTCATCTCTTTATTTTATTTTTCTTTCTTTGCTCTATTTGTTACTTTGTTGTCACAATAACTATAAATAATCATTTAAAATCACCACACATGAAATTCTCTGTCCCCTATTCTCTTCTTTCCTACCGTGCAAAACTTTCTTTAAAACTCTTTCACTTTTCTTTTTTTTTCAGCCCCAATTGTAAATCTTTCGTAATGATATATAACTAAGCAATCATCTAATTAACCTCTTTCTCTCCCCCCAAAAATTCCATTTGTCTCATTTTGCACACCTCCCCAGCTTACAAAGTTTAAAATCTTTAAAAATTTTGAATTTTTAAAAAAAATATTCTGTTCTATTTGTTTCTTTATAGTAACAATAAATAATCACTCATTTAAATGCCTCATTTTTCTCTCTCTCCAAAATTTTCTGCTTTCCCCTTTTCCCTCCCCTCTACAAAGTACATAATATAAAAAATGTTGAAGTGCCTTAATATTTAATTTTTTACTGCTCTATTTGAAACTCTATATAGTAATGATAAACAATCATCTAATCAAACTCTACTCTTTCCACAATATTTTGCAGTGACAATATATAGTTAAAATCATCATCTTAATTCATCTTTCCAGAATTTAGGATTCTTCCCCTCCTTTTCTTTTCCTACTTCACACTAAGTTTATAATATTTTACTTTTTCCTGCCGTATTTGTTATTTTGTAACAACTATAGTAATAGTTTTCTAAATTTCTACTGCCCCATGCCAAAATCGTCAAGCCCCTATTCGCGATTTGAACTTTTAAAAGTTTTTTTTTACAAAAATTAAACCCTATATTAAAAAATGTATATTATAATCCAATAGTTTATTCAGTTTTAGGCCCTTACATTTTTTATTGTTTTATTGTCCTGTAATGTCCTAGATTTTAATTTAAAAATACGTATACGAACCCTGAAGATGAGTGGCACATCAATGGCTGATCTACCAATCGAATGCAGACCACCACAGGTAGGCAGTTTACTTTTTATAACCATTCTTCCAGTGGGTTCTGCGAAGAAGGACCTTAACTATGTTAGGGGTTTGGATGAAACTCCTTCTTGTGCACAGCTGAATATATAGGTCAGTTTCACTCTTGAGACACTGTATGACATCTCGATAATATTAACTCAACCTTCTGCATGTCAAATGTGCAATTTAAAATTGTTATCGAAGTCTATGAACCACATGACGATTCATTCGGCCCCCCTCTGTTTGACGTCCCAAAAGTCCTCCATCACTATTATTTTGCAGTGTCTCAATGTCACTATAATGAATTGAATATTGTATGTTCATTTTTCTCAGAGAGAGTTCTACTGTTTCACTCTTCAGTCATTTTTATGCTGTTTCTGCCTATTGATTGATTTGTTTTTCAATAAGAAGTTGTTATTTACGATTTTTTCTTATTCTATGAGTTTTGGAAATGAGAATAGTTTTTAATACTATGTTATAAAATTTATTTGAATCACATTTTCTACAGTGATTTTAATTTCTCATGAAAAACGCATTTCCAGTTAAATATGGTAGTGTTTAAGTATAAAATATAATATATTAACATAGTTTTATTTATTGCAGACACATAAAGCCATAAAGGTTGTTAAACAGAAAAGGTCACTCTGATATTCTTCATATCATTCAAATCAGACAAAACTATTTCTAGTATGAAATATGGAACAAAGTATTTCTTTACAAGAGCATCTTGTCAAAGGATCTTCTAACTTGTGCCAAAGAAAATCATTTGTTTGTGATGTCTGTAACAATAAATTCTCTCTTAAATGTAATGTAAACAGACATCTGTTAACCCATACTGGTGAGAAACCTTTTGTATGTGATATATGCTTCAAGAAATTCTCTCTTAAGGGTAATTTAAGCAGGCACATGTTAATTCATACAGGTGAGAAACCTTTTAAGTGTGAGATATGCAACCAGGAATTCACTCAAAAACATCATTTAAGCAAACACCTGTTAATTCATACTGGTGAAAAACCTTTCGTGTGTGAGATATGCAACAAGAAATTCTTTCAAAAGAGTGATTTAAATAGCCATCTGTTAGTGCATACTGGTGAGATATGCAACAAGATATTCTCTCAAAAGGGTCATTTAAAAAGGCATCTGCTGATTCATACTGGTGAGACACCTTTTGTGTGTGAAATATGCAGCAAGAAATTTTCTCGAAAGGGTGATTTAAACAGGCATCTGTTGATTCATACTGGTGAGAAACCTTTTCTGTGTGAGATATGCAACAAAAAGTTTTTTCGTAAGCATCATTTAAGCTCGCATCTGTTAATTCACACTGGTGAGAAATCATTTGTATGTGAGATATGCAACAAGAAATTTTTTCATAAGCATCACTTAAGCTCGCATCTGTTAATTCACACTAATGAGAAACCTGTTTGTGTGTGAGATATGCAACAAGAAATTCTCTCAAAAGTGTAATCAAAGTGCTCACCAATGCTTTATCAATTTGAGGCTTGCTATCAGCTAACTTCGGTAGTTTCTCCTTTTTTTGCGGGTGCCTTGGCAAAAGTTTGCCTTGAGTAAGTGTGATGTCTTGCCATACATAAACAGTCATCAAAAGGAATCTGTGGTCTATAAAAAAAATTCTAATTTTATACTACTCATTTATATAACAATGTGACATACCTTACGTTTCATTTTTGTGTATATTCAATATAAATTATCTCTAAAAAATGTTATATTTAAATATTAAAAACATTGCTTGTGTGTTCAATGGATTGATTGTTATTTCATAACGTAATAACTGTCTGATGAGGTTTTAAAATGTAAAAAAATATAGCTACATAGTGCTTTTATACTCAAGCTTTTAATAAAAGAAGGTAACCTCTAGTTTAGTTATGATGACACTACTAGGGTGTTAACGATTTTAATTGGATGATTTCACAGCGATAAAATCATGACTTTAATCAACTGATATTTTTTACTCATTGATTAAAATAATAAGTTTTCTAAATGTTTGAAATGACATAAAAATTCTAAAATGCACATTATTTGGAAAGTTCCTATGAGTATTTTGCGTTATGTATAATTAAAGCTTTAAATAATTGTTTCAAAGCTTAATTCCTCATACTTGTAAAACATACAGTAAGTTTGTAAAAAACATGTTTTTGCTGGCATAAAAAGCATTTTATTTAAAAAGGATATTTCAATCTAATATAATTTGCAATGCCATAATTTCCTTTAACTAATCAAATTATTCATTTTTTATATAAAATAAACATAGCAAGTATAGTAAATTTCTGCAAGAATATAATAAATAGCCCGTATTTATTTTATCATTCTACTTCAGCAATGATAAATTTATACCAAAATTGAGCTAAGGTGGAATGAAAAAATTACATCTGCTCAACAGCTATTGTTAAAAAATGTATAAAAAAACTAATTGGTTTTAAAATGTTAAGCACAGCAAAAGCTTCTTCAACAAAAGTTGAATTACTGTTTATTCCTTTTGAACTGAGTGATAATAAGGCTGATATTTAATACTCTAAGTATTTAAGGTTTACTGTCTGTTCTTATATTTATTCTGTATCTCTGTTTGAATTGGCGTAACTTATTTTCATAGTTTCTTGGTTAGCATACGGTGTAAGTTTATATTTATGTGATTAACAGTAATTTTTAACAGTACAAATAAAAAACGAGCTGCAAATGATATGTATTTGTTTTCTTGTTTGTGCTACTAGTTAATGAAATTTCTTATTTGAAGTTTTATTAATTTTGTAATTACTTACTGTTCCCCCTAGGCCATTTTTTAAGGGTGCAGCACACTAAACTTTTTAAAATTGTCAAATTTCACACTGCTTTAAAAAAATATCGAAATTCACTTTTAGTTGTACCCAGAGATTTTCGTGTAAATAATTTCCACATACGACAGCCATCTCAAAATCCATACTGGTGAGAAACCTTTTTTGTGTGAGATATGCAACCAGAAATTCACTCAAAACATCATTTAAGCAAACACCTGTTAAGTCATACTGGTGAGATATGCAACCAGAATTTCTCTCAAAAGCATAATCATAGTGCTCACCAATTTGAGATTTTATACTTTCAGTGATCAAAATGTTTAATTTCCCCCTCAGAACTGTATAATGTCTCCCCCCCCCGGAGCCCCAGAAATCCCTCCCAGGGAAAAGAAAAAGAATTCAACACTGTTTGTAATTCTTAAACAAATTCCCAATGTGAAAGATTGTGAAACACTATTTTGGCGATTTATCTTTTGTACAAGATTAATATAAATGCATCTGAAAATTTGTTCAGATAAAATCTAAGTGAGAAGTTTGTTTTTGTCTTTTTTCTACAGAAGTAACTAGCTGATATACTTATAAAAATAACTTTACTTGTGAGTTGTGATAAATGTTGCTTATTTACAATTTTTATTTAACTTTTGTCGCCAAACAATGTGATTTTATGCCAAAAATGCAAAAGCGTGACATCAGTCCAAGAAATGTTCAATGTAACGGTGTTTTTTAAGTAAATTTTTATATTCAAATGTAAATTATATAAATATCAGTTAATATAAAAATGGAGTGCAGAGAAGCTTGGTGACAATATATTTTACTACACATACCAACAACAGAAATCTACATGCAGTGGGTAATCATCCATATTCAGTGCTTGCGTTCTCTGTAAATGATATGTAAAAATCCTTACTGGTGCATGTGCTTGCTAGTGTCTAAGTACAACGAGCCGCCTTTAGAGACTTCAAGGAATGTATCTTTCATTGCTTGGAATTCTGCTGTCCACCGTATGCCATCTTTTCATTTAAGTAATATACTATATGTTATATTAGGTTAATTTTTGACACAATTATTCAAATTGTTAATGAAATCATGTAAGTTGTAATTTTCACAACTGGGTAAAAAAGTCCGTGCCAAGATTCGAACCAGGGATCTATTGGATGAAGCTGCCAATGCTGTACCAACTAAACAATCCCTGATTCGAATCCTGGCACAGACTTTTTCACCCATTTGTGAAAATTACAGCTTACATATTTTATATTGTTACCATCTTGTATGCATTTCTGCTTTAGAATAGGATTGCCCCTACCTATGGTGCTCTTTCAGGTTCTTTGGACTATTTTGACCTCCCCATTCCTACTCCTGTCGAATGTGTGATTCCCGTAATTAGCTATCCTTCACCCTTTCTCTTTTTAGCCTTGGTGGCATCTTTTTCGAGTTATTGCTATTTTCTTCTTTAGCCAGTATCTCAGTATATATATAATACTTATATACACAAACTTGACATCTATGTTATTGTAAAAATCTGAACTATTGTGTTATGTCTTATTCTAGGGTCCTTTGGGCCCTAGATGCTTTAGTTTCCATGCTATGGTTTTTTAAGAACTTTTCCGATTGACTTTTTCGACTTTTACAACTCCTTTCAGAGGCCCCTGAAATATGTTTTTAGCTTTTTGACACCATGGCCCACTGACACATGTCCATTATTATGCTTGAATCTCTCTTATATTTATTTAAGGTAGAAACAGGCATTTTTTTCTTATTTCCTCCTCCCCCTCATTCCTAGACTTATTTGAAGTTTCTTTTACTTCTACATAATATTTGTGAAGATCGGATGATTCTAAATCTTTTTTTAGCATTTTGCCTCATCTGTTATGTGGCGCTGCTGCATAGTGTACATTTCTTTTTTATTTGATACGCTCTATGCTTCCTTTCCTCACACAACTTGGACCATTCCTCTTGGTTCCTCTCTCTCCCAACACCATTTTAGTTCTTGTACTCCCCACCAGGGACTGTCGCAATTTCTTGTACTGTCTTCTGTATATATGGAAAGGGCATGAATACAAACAAACACTTCCATTAACCTATGTACCACTACATTTCTGTTGTAACGATCATTTCAGGAATCGTCATTTTTATGTAGGACAATCACGTCATAGACATATTAAACATAGATCAATCAAGCCGTCCTAACTCATATGTACAATAGAAGTCAGAAAGATTGGACAGGTGTTTTTTGTTGCCCACAGTGACGTCAGTTGCCCTTTCCTTATTGTCTTCAATCTCGACCAACGTAATACACGGCCGCTTCATGGCTTCTATGACGTCAAATGAACTGGTTCATCTTTACACGGCGAGATTAAAGAGGACTAACGAAATCGCGACCAACGCAATACAGGGTCGATTCATGACGTTTAAAACGTCACACGGAGTGGATCATCTTTACACTTCAATTGGTACAAAGTGGAGCGCAAAGTGTAGTAAATTGAATTTAGAGTCAGCTAATGGATAAAAGAGTAATACGAAATACTACTAGTGTTTTCAATTATTAAAATATAATTTTAATTTAAATAAATATTTATATATATCAGAAGCCGATGCAGATTTTTTTCTTGGGAACCATTATGTGAAAAGCAAAAGTTATTTTTGTGTAATTTATTATATTTTTGTTTATGTGCAGATGTAATAATTTCTCTACTTATGTAACATTATACTGTATATTATCCATAATTTAACTTAGCCTAAAGCAGTACAGTTTTTTTATACAACATAAAAGAAAATAGAGGGAGGAATGGAGCTGTCCCATTCCTCTTATTTAATGAGGTGAATGTAAATTGCTGCTAATATGTAATTTCAGCAAACTGTAGTAGAGTAGATGTGCCAGTAATGGACACCCTTCCAGTATTAACCAACTTTCAAAATTTTTGGTTTATAAAAAAATAACCAATAAAAATTTTGCTTTTATTGTTTTTTTTTTCATAACTCTCCCCTATATGTTTTATAATCTGGGTTATTGTTGACAATCTTATTCAAACCAATCAGGAAGCAGAAAATAATGTTTCACAGTTCCACTGTTTTTCTGTAGAAATCTTCACTTAATTGACTTATATCTTTTTTTATTTTCATACAAGATTTCTTTTACGAAGTTTTTAACAACAGGATGATATTGAGGTAAAAAATTAAACCATGTCTGTATTGACTTTCATTGCGGGTTATATCTTATCCTAATAATATTATAAATGCGACTGTGTGTATGAATGTTTGGCTGAAGTAAACGTCAAAACGGAGGATTTAATAGCCCTATATCTTTGCCTATAGACGGATTATAACCCAGAAATGTACATAGGCTATATTTTGTTTATTTTATTCAAATATGTTTCTTAATAAACATATTTCATTATTTTCATAGAGAATCAATGAATATATTTCCTGCAACATTTAATATTAATTAACTATTTTATGTTGCTAAATATTATCGTTGCCAATAAACACAAAACCTGGCATAATATTTTCCAAAATGGAATAATTTTCGATTCAAGGATTTCTACGTGAAAATGAAACTTAGAAAGAATTCTGAAAAAGATGAATTGCCATAATATTTGAAACAAAAGTATGGAGTGTTTGTTATTATACATGAAATATGAATGTCGGTTACATTAGGAGCAGGTGTTCTATAAAAGTTGCTTGATAATTAGAAGAAAAAATGAACAATAATTATATTATTAAGAAAAGATTTCTGGACCAAGGAACTTTGAAAAGGATCTACCTTGGCTTGGACAAATATGACGTCATATTGGAAGTGAAACATGCATTTTCAAATATCCGTAATAATGCAAGGAGTATGAAAATCAGTATATATTGAAACTAGATGGATAATGACGTCATATTTAAAATGAAAAACCGACATAATTTTTATCGCTACTAATTAATAAGGTTTAATGTCAGTTTGAGACAGATTAAAGTTTTCTGCAAAAATCCACGTTATGATTGCCATGAAAAGAAAATTAACAAGAATTATATCATTAAAAAGAGATTTATCTGGGAACAAAGTGACGTCCTATTTGAAATAAAACTGGAATTTTCAAATATGTTTTTTTAAGGAGCATATACAATTCTGTACATTAATAATACAAGGATTATGAAGTATAGAAAGTAGATGTTTCACGCCATATTAAAAAAATTAAATATTTGTTTAACAATACAGATTATGAAGCATGAAAATATCAGTTAAATATAGATGACAGTTTTCTGCCCAAATTCACATCATGATTATTAGGAAAAGAAAAATGATCACGAATCTGTTATATTAAAATCTAATCGTCTGTTTGTATTTCGCAACTACTCTGCTCAGATTATCGAACGCAACGCGATTTAGTTAACACCGGTTATCATTGAAACCAAAGATCTCATATAAATTATCAGAATTTAAAATTTGGAATTAGGTTCCGATATATATATATATTTGTAAATGTTAACGAAATTTCTATTAAAACGACTGCTAAATTACTCCATTTTTGTGGATAAAAAAATAAATAAAATGGATAAATATATTTTTCATGCCATTTTCTCATTAAAACTCAAAAAATTTTTAATGTTTAATTTGAATAGATGGTGAAAACAAAATCTTGATTACAATAAAATTTTCGAAAACTAAAAAACATATTTCCACATATTTATGAATCAAGTTATTCTGCAGAACGAAAATCGTCTGTCAATATATAGTCATTTAGAAACCAAGATTTGTTTCAGCTATTGATTAAACCAAGGAGGCAAATTTCAGCTCCTTGCATTTATGTGTACAGAATTTTGCTCCCTATTAACAAGGATTGAATTTAAAGAAAAAGCATATATTATTTAAAATTAATTATTTTTGAAGGATGGCTGTTAAAACGTTTCACAAAGTCGTTAAACGTAAAATAATTTATCAGATAAAACTGACATTTGATTTTACCCAATTCGTCAATTTCCACGGTTTTATTTGGCCCTCCTTTCTCCATTGGTTGCAGTTTAATTTTCGAGATTATTTGGCACACAATTTTACTTTTTAAAACTGAGTTATGTCAAGGCACCTATAACAAAGAAATACCGTATTGTCTCCTATGAAATGAGATAAAGAGTTAGTTAATTATTTACGTTTTTAATTATGGGAGTGAAATACTTTTCTTAATTAATGCATATATTCTTCTTTCAATGTTACATGAACGAAGTCACGGGGAACAGCTACTTGCATATAAAGTTTCACACAAATAAAAATGTTGTGAGTGCATTGCCTTATTGGTCAAAGTTAAAATTTTATAATTAGATTACCTGAATAAAGTTTACAAATACTTGATGTTAGCAAATACAGGTAAATTAAAATGGCCTCAGGAAAATGTATTATTTTTAATTGTAAATGCCTTTCAAAATCTAATTAATCAGAATTATGAAAGTACTTTCCTGAAATTTCCAGCGCCCAAAAAGCTTATTACAACTCAGTACTGAAAAGTCTGAAAGTTTAGGTCTGGATTTCACAATTAAATGCAAATGTGAAAATGAACTGTTTTATCTATTTAGACTGTATTTGATGGGATTTGCTAATATATAGCTAAATAACTATACTAAATAACTATAGTTGAAAATAACAACAGAAAATTCACTTGCAACAAAAGAAAGTTATCTACATTAACCAGTATTAAGTTTCATTGATAAGTTTAATATTTCTACTTACTTAATATTGTATACTATTTAAGTGAAATTATTTTCTCTGAGAGAATATTAAATGTCATAATTATTGTTAATTATTTGAAAGTACATACTCTACTGGATATTCTTAAATGCAATTACTTTTCTTTTTATAATGTTTAATATTAATTTATTGAAATAACAACTTGTGAATCTATGTATTTACTAGATAGATGGGGATTTTTCTGTTTAAAGGAATTTTTACTTCTAAGTAAACATTAAATTTATATTCGAAGTGAAATGTGTGTTGAATTTGAAAATGGTGGCATTTTTTTCTTATCCTTCATTTTTTTAAAATATACATGGAAATATAAAATGCACATTATAATTAGTAATTACAAAACTATGTTTTGGCAGATAAGACTGACTGAAAGATAGTTTTCTTAGATGTAATACTTAGTAACAGAATGAGAATTTTAAATTACTCATACATTACAAAATTTAAATAGAATTTTTGTTTTGATTGTTCCGAAAAAGTTAGAATTTTTGTTTTTGAGTCTGTTTATGTAATATCAATACTTTTGTCAACAATTAGGCTTTTCTGAACATTTGTTGTTCAGTTATTGTATGTACAATTCAAACAGATCTAAAATAAGTCAGAAATGGCCCAAGAAAATATTACAAAATGGAATTTTATAGCACTATTTTTGATGCACACATACTTGTATTCAGTCTCGTTTGTTTGCTACTCAGATCTCTTGTGAGACGGCATCCGAGTCCTGAAGCAGGCCCGTAGGAGAAGAAAGTTGTTTTCGCGATGACCCTGTACGAACCTTTAAAATTTGTATCATGAATTCGGGATAACCTGAAATCTGGATCTTCTTGCTTTTTGTTGCTATTGGGCAAATCAGCGATTGATTCTCCAATCTGCCGTAACAGGAAACTCTGTGAAATGTTTTGTCATGGTCTGTAATTACTAGGTGATTACTGACACAGTAGTCGCAACTTTTCACGGTATTTTATGGTGTAGCGCCCTACATTTTGAACAATGTAGCTTTATATATATATTTTAATACAGCCATACAAAAAATAAGTAGTTTGTGGCAAGAACCGACTCTACTTTCAACGGTACTTCAATAAAAAAAAAGTGCCTTTTTTCAAATCACGTGGCCAAAACTTGCTTTTTTGTGCAAATTTTGTTCTGCTCAACCATTTACAAATCTCAGCTGCAGTGTATAGCAACACATCGCATGAAGTCGCAGATATTTCACATTGACACTTGCTGCTAAAATCAGAACAGCGGTCGCAGACGAACCGGATTGGCGCGAATTTTTGTTTTGCATTATTTTGGCGAGAAATGTCCGTTTTTGGTTACCTGTTAGACCTAGCTTGCTAAAACAGCATGTTAGTTTTATTTTAATATGAAACAGTTTATTTTATTATAAAACACATACAATTTTTAATATAAACACACACAAGTTATTTTATTATAAAACACATGTAAGGATTATTTTATTATAAAACACACTTAATGATTATTTTATGAAACAACACACAATATTTAATTTATTGTAAAACACACGGAAACTGTTCTACAAGGTTGCCGTACGATGCAAAATCTAAAAAAAATCGCCAGGTTACTCAGACACAGAATCCCCATTTTGGCTCCAAAAACATACCACGGTGCATCTGCGAATCCACGGTGCGTACCCTAAAATGATGTGTTAACCCACCAAAGGAATTAATTTTCTTGCTGGTAACATTTGTGAACTTACTCGTTATTAGGTTTTCATGTTTTAACGCCGGGTTTCTTATTTTTCGGAATAGTTTTATTAACAGATTTATTCATTATTTTCATTTAGAGTTGTTTTTCTGTAATTTTCTAGATTAAAATGTATCTCTTAATTTGGCTATGAAATGTGTAAGGTGTGTGCATAAGCTAACATGAATGACAAACAGAAATCATTTTCTTGTATGTTATCTTCCTTAATTGTCCTCGGTTGTGTTGCATTTTTTTAACTGTATCCTGACAGATGCAATATAACGATGTGCCGCTTCATTGTTTAATCCGTGTCTTCAGTTTCAACTGTAATCTGAACCCTTTGACAAAATCTGAAAGGATCAAAGAAATTTCTGCTTTTGAAAAGAAGTTTGTAGTCGCTACTTTCTAAAATTAGTGGCTGTAGTTAACTATTTTTTAGATAAAGTAGCTGTAGTCGAGGTTAGCTATAATAAAAAAGTAGTTTTCCCGATACCTGAGATCTCTGTACATTTAAAAAAAAAAATCATATATTTTATCTTTCTGTTCAATGACGTATATTTTTCAAATCTAAATAATGAATTTTAATTTAGAGAGTGAGTAAACAAAATGAAATAACCAATCTATGGCACAATTACAACTTTTAATATTAAATATCCTCAAAAGATTTCTACTTCTTTTGCCAGAAATTCATGAGATTGTTTTCGATTACAAAGAAAATAAATACTACCTTGTACAATTTTTATTACATTTATGGATATTTCACTTACATATTTGAATTTCTTTTTGAAAAGAGGAAGATTACATCTTGTGCAACAGGGAATGATATATTTTGTGCAACAAATTTATAGTGTGTACCTGCACTGCAAGTACACACTGTAAATTTCTGATAGTAAAAAGTACTTCCCAAACACAGAAGTACAACCTCCCCTTAAGGGGGTTGGTCAGTGATATCTCAAACTGCTTTCGCTAATGTTAAACCAATGGGAGTGGAATGAATAGTTATCTGAAAAATATATCTTTCGAAAATTAATATTTATGATTTCTTTCTGTGTAACCGTCTTAAAAAAATGTCTCTTTTTTTAGTTGTCAAAATATTTCTAAAATATACGCTTTATTTTACCAGAAGTGTTAAAATCTTACTCACAGCTCGTATAGTTCTAACACATAAAATGCCAAATATGCTACCTCACCCTTTCTCTAGAATCACCGTCTGTTGAATATAGGAGGTTTGCTATTTTATAAAACAGTTACTTTTAAATCTACAAAGTGAAAAGTACTTAGGTAGATCTGTAAAAATTTCTATGCTACAATAAAGAAACTTGAAATAACATTGTGGAGTGTTAATGAGTACATATGACATTTATTCTGTAAATTCATAAGAAAATTAAGGGGTACAGAATTATTCTTTAGTATTATTTATTAAGTTGAACAAGTAAAAAAGAATCTAGTTAACGTTTGTTAACTAAACGTCTGATGAAACTAGTTAACGTCCAATGTTTCAATATCAATGTTAAAAAATGGGGCAATTTGTGAGATTTTGTTACACAAGCTATTTTTTACAAGAAAACAGAAAGTTGTACTTCTCTATTAGACAGGCAAGTCGTAGCAAAGCACAAAGAAAAATCAAAGGAACTTGATAATAAAATTTCAAATATAACATAAAATTTATCACATCTACAGACAAACAATAAGCATGTAATTGAGGGGCCATCTGAAATAACAAGGCAAGTGAAAAATAGAAATTTCAGATACAAGGATATTATATGGATGCCTGACCAAATATAGAACTGCCTTTTAAATTTACTTTTAACATTTTAATTTAGACTACAACTTATTTGCCCACATATTTCTGTTAAGAAGAGTTTTCTAGAATCTTTTGTTTGCCTATGATACTAAAATTTATTTTTCCTCACATGCTGAATAATACGTAAATCTGAATATTGAGAATCAAGGTAACTTCACTTCCATTGCTATTGCAGAGCGCCCCTCAATTATATTATATTAATTCCATATTTTGCAGCCTCCCCAAAAAAAAGTCCAATTTGTATCTGGCTAAAAAGTGTTTAATTTTGTTTTACATTTCAAATGCAAATGAATGATAAAGAATTCCACTGGGCAGAGACAACAAGCCAAAGATGGCATGTGTTAGGACTTGTATCTTGGACTTATTGGCAAGTTTTTCTCTCAACTGGTCCTACTGTTATTCCCCTTCCATAATCCCCTAGTGCCAATTCTTCACACACAGAGGTTGCTTTTTATATCCTGGAGTTAAAATTTTTTTTTAAACGCTGCCTTAAACCCGAGTTACACCAACTCTACTATAGAAAATAAGTACCTAAGTTTTTCTATTGCATCTCCTGGAAATATAAGTATAAATTCTTATACTGTTGATGAAGTGTATAGTTATTTAAAACTGCTTCAGAGCCTACACTAGTCACGCGAAGAAACGCTCACGCTAATGTTAAGTCTATGGGAAGGTTATCGCGCGATTTCTCGCTCGCATTTTAATATTTTTAAATGCTTTTTTTGCATAGGGTAGCTGAGGCCGAACTCTAACGTTGTTAGTTTTTACTTTTTCGATTTTGGTTCCAGTTTTTTTATATAAAGGTACTTTCAATTTCAGAACCGGTTCCAAAATTTAAAATGTCCGCTTATAAAAAAACTGTAACCAAAATCAAAAAAGTAAAAACTAACAACGTTAGAGATCGACCTCAGTTTTCCTATCCAAAAAAAAATCATTCAAAAATATTAAAATGCGAGCGAGAAATCGCGCGATAACCTTCCCATAGACTTAACATTAGCGTGAGCGTTTTTTCGCGTAACTAGTGTAGGCTCTTAAAGAGCAGCTTTACTGAAACTCCCTAGTTGCGAAATCCCATGTTAACCAATGAGAAAACTTAGAAGCGCAATTACTCATTACCGAGTATAATGATTAAAATACGAGTTTTAACATCAGAAAGTAGACGTCAGATGACGATGATGTGCATTTTAAAAAATTGTCACTTTAAATTTTAACTATTTAAGAATTCCCTATACACTTAGTAATTTTAACTTGATGAAATTTTATCATCTTCTTAGAAATATTTAAAATTTAAGGAGACAATTTTTAAAAACACACATCGTCGACACATGACGTCTACTTTCTGATGGTGAAAACAATATTTTAATCATTATACTCAATAATGAGTTATCGCGCTTCTAAGATTTCCCAAAGGTTAACATGGTATTTTGTGATTGGGGAATTTCAGTAAAGCAGTCCCTTAAGAACAGTGTTGTTCGTTTGTCCACTTTTCTGTAAAACGTCCACGATAGACTAAATGAACAAAATTGAAATCCATTCAATTTGAATATGCGTTACCTATAACGTTATTGCATTGATCAAGGGTGTGGAAATAAATTAATCTACTTGCAAGCAGGTTTTCTAACTGAGAGAGTGAATTTTTTGGCAATCTCTTAAAAGTCCAACTTATGAATAAGTACAAGTAGCCCATCTTGAGAAAGAAATAATAGAGTGTCATCCAGAAATTGGGAATCTTTCTACTTGTCTTGCGGTATGACTAAAACTGATATTTTAAAACAAACCTTAATTCTTAAAGTTTCTGCTTATGCCAATGCTACTGTATAGAGATTTCATTTACTATTAAATTGCCATATATATGCATAGTAACCACATATAGTCATAGTACAATGATATTTATAAGTTGAAGGTAAAAATATATAACAGTTAATTGATATTTAAAATATTATTCAAAATACAGGGGATACACATAAATTGAAACTTCCAGTAAACGTCAATGGATGACGCATATTGCAGAGAATAGATAACAAACAGTAAAAAAAAAGACTTTATTCAGAGTAGATTTAAATTACCATTACAAAGTTTAGAAAAATAAAAAAGTTCCCACTTTTGAAGTTAATTATATTTACTTTTTCTGACTCAAGAAATTGTCCAACACTGAAAGAAATTTCGAGACAGATAGTAGCTATACAAAGCTCATCAAAAATTACATCCACAGTATAAAATATAGGATCATTTTCTAAGGAGGTCTAATTCTTTCTGAGTTATATTGGGTTTGGTACAAGGTTACTTACTTTAAAAAAATGAGCATGTTGTTTAATATTATCTTACCTTCTCCTCTGATTTTGGGATCCTCCGCATTCGACCTCTGTCATTAATCACGTGAGTAGGGTCAGGGGATCTGCAGGTGGCGGTCCTCCGGCCAATTACAGTGTTGCGGAAGACAGATTCTACTGTGTGTGTTATGTCCCTTACGACATAGGTGTGACGACTGAGACGCGCTGGGCACCATTCAGGCTCCTGGCGCCGAGGCTTAGTTTTACCTTCTTAACCATCCATGGCCAAGGGATGCAAGGTTAAGAAAGATATATATCTCATTTCACTAATTCAATATAATACTGCATTGCATATAATTTTAAAGATATCTAAGCATTAATATAATTGCTTCAATATAAAAGTTGCCACGTGTTGGAAATAAGAAATTCTAAATTTAGCCCCACATATTGGTAGTGACATTATAATAAAATTAGCTTGATGAAAAAAGAAAACTTTTCAAACACTTTAAACCAACTTTTATTTACATTTTAAAAACAACATCTGACTTTGTATGAAATAACAATCAATGTAACAAACACACAAGCAATTTCTTCAATATTTACAAATTTCCTATATATGTTGGGATCATTTAATACAATACATAAATAAAACTTTAAATAATATAATACAAAATATGACAATATCACTACAAACATAAGCAGCATAAAATTAGAAATTTTTTCATTCACAACTACTGCATTTTGTTGTTTGTAATGTTTGGCAAGAAATCGAACTTACTTGCAAATAATTTATGTCAAGGGCCTTATTCAAAAGAAGTACCGAAGTAGTTGATAGCAAACCTCGAATTATGAGAGTGTACATTAGTACTTAGTTTACCTTTTTCTGAAAATTTCTAATTGAATGACTCACAAACAAAAGATTTCTCACCAGTATGAATTAAGAGATGATGTTTAAAATGACTTTTTTGAGATAAATTCTTTTTGCATATTTCACAAACAAATGGTGTATTAACAATATGAATTAACAGATGATTTTCCAAATGATTCATGTCAGAAAAATTCTTGTTGCATATCTCATACACCTGTATGAACTATCGAATGCTTATTTAAATCACTCTTCTGAGAGAATTTCTTGTTACATATCTTACACACAAAAGGTTTCTTACCAGTATGAACTAACAGATGTCTTTTCATCTTACTCTTATCAGAAAATTCCTTGTTGCATATCTCACATGCAAAAGGTTTCTTACCAGTATGAATTACAAGATGTTCGCTTAATATTTGCTTACGAGCGAATTTTTTGTTACATATCTCACACACAAAAGGTTTCTCACCAGTATGAACTAACAGATGTCTTTTCACATTACTCTTATCAGAAAATTTCTTGTTACATATCTCACATGCAAATGGTTTCTCACCAGTATGAGTTAACAAATGATTCTTTAAATCACCCTTTTGAGAGAATTTCTTGTTGCATATCTCACACGCAAAAGGTTTCTCACCAGTATGAATTAACAAGTGTTTTTTCAAATAACTCTTGTGAAGAAATTTCTTGTTGCATATCTCACATGCAAAAGGTTTCTCACCAGTATGAGTTAACAAATGATTCTTTAAATCACTCTTTTGAGATAATTTCTTGTTGCATATCTCACACACAAAAGGTTTCTCACCAGTATGAACTAACATATGTCTTTTCAAATTACTCTTGATAGAAAATTTCTTGTGGCATATGTCACACCCAAATATTTTTTCACCAGTTTGAACTAATAAATGACTGTTTAACTGACTCTTCTGGGAGAATTTCTTGTTGCATACCTCACAAATAAATGATTTTCCTTGATGCGAGTCAGAATGTGGTTCTCCAAAATTTTCTTGTAAAGCAATGTTTTGTTCCATATTTCCCACTTTAAATACTTTGGTCTCCATTGAGGGATATAATGAATATCTATTCTTTTCTCTTTAACTACTTTTATATATATACATATTCATCTGCAATAAATGAAATTTTTAATCTATCATATTTTACAATTCATCAAAAACATATTTCACAGCAAAGAATTTCTGATGAGAAATTAAATCACTGAAGAAAATTGAATTTAAATAATTTTCGAACATAACAATAAAAACTGTATTCGTTCCCCAAAACTGTTTCAAGAAAAATCCATTTTTCCACTATTTATGCTATCATTCAAATTTGACAGTTTTTGTACTTTTATTGTAAAATCACACATTATTTTGAAAAGTTAATATATTTAACAGTTTTCAACCTAGTTGAAATGTGTTTATGACTTTGGTTTGTCTCGTGTCTGGCCGTTCTCTAACTCGTGTAAATATATTGGGATTGCCCTGAAATTTTTGTATGTTATTGTTGTTTACTATAGCATGTTCCCTATTTTAACTGAAGTGTGTGGCACTTACAGTTTTTTACAGAGACAATCAAAAGTATTCTGTTACATTACAGTCAATGGAAAATAATTGTTTCAAATGCATTTTGATGATGCTACGGCATTTAAAACATGATGTAATTGATATATAATTATGAAGCGCATGAAAACATGCCTTTTGTACAACATGGGGTGCAAAGTATTTATTATTCATTTACAGGGTCAAGCAAAAGAATTTTGCTATTTTCAAATATAATGAAAATTATATGCATTACTGAGGTGTACTATAAATTCCTATCTTGAAACTGTGGTGTGCATTGCATTTATTTACAGGGACACACAAGATATCAGTTACAGTAGATGTGCGATATTTACACACTATGTGTGATAAGTGTGTTTCAACTTTGGTTTGCAGTTTTAAGTTTAACTAAATTTTTTCATAGAACTTGTGTGTTTATAAACTCGGTTGATCATATACAGGACTATTCGTAAGTATTACAGACTATGGGAGTGAATTTCTTAAGGGTAGTTTTTAATTGTGTTATGCATTTTCCTGCTGAACTATATTTAGTAGACTTATAGAAATTTGTGGAATATAAATAAATTCATATACAGGGCTACACAAAGATGCATTGTCGTTTACGGTTGGTAATTGCTGTGAGTTTTAAGTTGCCTTTTAGCTTAATATGTGGTGTGTACAAAACTCTTCAGATAATATACAGGGCTGTACAAAAGATTTCGAGTACATTTACATCGATTGGCGAAAATTTCTAGGTGTGAATATTCTAACTGAACTACATTTCATCATACTATATATCCACATCTATTGATCATATACAAGTCTGCACAAAATAATTCGACTACTTCTTTGACAGTGGAAAGTTATTTCGAAAACTGTATTTTTCAATGTTTTATACATTTTCTAAACTGTTTACTTACAAATCTTCTTTCATCTTATTTATCGGTGAAGTTTAGTTACTGTTTTCCGGCTGTGTTGGAAACTGTTTCATAATCTATGCTTGACACGTGATTTTTCGTTTTTGTTTAATTTATCATCTGACATAGATGATCAGATTGCAGTTTGGGTTTTCCAAAGTAAATTGAATATTATGTTTGCACTTCAGCATTATGATGAGTTTTTTGAACTGCAAGCAAGGAATTTTTATTGCATGTTAGTTAGCCACATCTTAATTCCGTTTTGTAACAATGAATAAACTAATGTAGAAAATCTGCCAACAGAAATTTTAGTAGTAAAGATATATTTGATTTCCACTTTTTTGTGAATAACTTATCTTTTCTTGAAAAGAAATTTATGTGAAATAAAGAAGCATAATTGCCATAAAGAGTCTTATTTCATAAGCACCAGTAGGTTAAATAACAACTAAAAAAGTAAGATAGAAATGCAATAAATATTCTATACTCTGTTCGCCGAAACAAGAGAGCAGAAATAAGCAAACTAGTTACAGAAACATCGCCAAGGAGCTACACTTTTCGCCTAAATACCTAGTTTGCCAATTAATTCACTTTTCTTCAAAAAAGAATGAATTGGGCAGGTGTTCTTATTCATAAACTTTGTAATTGAAAGATGTTTTTCATTGTTTGGTAAAGATAGAAGCTCTTTGAGAAATTACTGTCATACTTGTCGATTTGAACCGCATTCCCACAAAATCGTCAATTTTAGCACTGAAAGACAATAAACAATCAGCCAAAATGCAAAAACTCAAACTGTATCTTTGGTGCTCTTGGCACAGTCCCAGGTGTTTAATCATTGCCAATCTCTATGTGCATTTGTTTAATTTCGTTTTCTCGTCTTCACAAATGGAGTATAAGTCATTATTATTCCCATTTTAAATTTGATATTAACTTGAAAAAATGAGTTAAAAACATGATTTTCCTTTTTAATGAAGGCTCGATTAAACCATACCACAATGGTCCTGAAATGTCTGATTTTTACGAGACCCAAATTTTACTCTTAATTTGTTTAATTGATCAAACTTTTAATCAGTTTTTGGCCCTTTATTGATTATACGCAATATTTTAGACTTTGAGAGCAGGATGAGGCTAAAAGCAAAAGATAATTATATAAATATGAACTTTATATATTCCTATATGCATATCAAACTTTATCAAATACTCGGAGCAAATATTATAAAATTGAAAACAAGTACTTAAAAAATTACATTGAATGATCATCATAAATAGTGTTCTTTCTTTTGATAATTTTCATATTATGATAGTTTTTATTTTAAAGTAAATATATCCTACCTGAATTATGCTATTGTTAGTTGAATTTTTAAGTTGTGATAATTATGTAATACTGATTTTTTCTTGATTTAGGAGATGCATTCTACATCAACTACACTATACCTTGCAACAGAGCAATCTTTATTCGAGATTTTATACAAATCTATAACAAGAAATGTGTGAACATTTCTTAACTATTAAGAAGAAATATTCCTATTACACAATTACATGTTACTTGTAATACAGAATCATGAAACAGTAATTTTACATAATTTTTCAAAAAGATGAACCACACAGTGGCTGTAAAGACAGTTTTGCTTTAAAATTTTCTAATGCTGGATGCACAAAATTTTCTTAAGTGACATAAGAAAAAAGGACTTGAATTTTCATCTATTTATTTTTACCTTCTTTTGTTGTTAGTTGTAAATGTATATGAAGAAACAGACATAAATATAAATAAGAAGAAAAATAAAATTTCCAAATCAATTTTAGGGAAATTTTTCATAAAATTATACATTTCAAGGAAGTTTAATCCTTAAATATTCATATTGTTTAAAAATCTGTTAAAACAGGAATAAATTATAGAGTCAATTTATTTTCAATTATCTCACCTTCACATGAAAATGCTCATTTTCAACATGTGATATAAGAAAAAATGTTTTCTCTTTTGGGAAATTTCTTTAAATTCTGTTACTCAAATTTTGTAGGATTTTTCCTCATTTACTCTATGTCACAAATTGTCATGCTAGAATAATATCCTCTCCTCCCCCAGCTGTGATGTCACAATTTTTAAACTATTAATTTAAAGTTAATTTTATGTAAAAAAATTTCATATTATCTATTACCTACTGACTAAAATTGTTAAGATCTTGGACACTTTCACTTGAAACTGTTGCAATTTTTAAAAAAATACTGCTTCACAAAAAATAGATATTTTTTAATAAACAATATTATGCTGCTTGCAAAAAATTTCCAGTTTCTTTTCATATTTTAGATGTGACATGAACATCACAACTTATTAACCCACTTCTCCTCCTTGTGACACACCGTCAATCCCACCCTGTTGAAGTGTAATATAAATTATGGATGATCCCTGTGTTCCATACAATCACTGTAATTTTCATTTATATTAGAAATATTTAATTTAGTTTTTTTTCGGTAATCTGTTTTACGAGGGAGGCTAAGATTTACTTGCCTCCCCTGATGGGGAGGAATGTAGAGGATTATTTATTATTACAAAAATGTAATAAATACAGATGAAAATATTTAATAAAATGTAAAATGATTTGAAGATAATAAAACTTTGTGAGCTGAAAGTGGGGCAAAGGATTTTTTGGTTTGGCATTGTTACTACAGAGTAGAGTGCTTGCACAGGTCGGGTTGTACCTGACACAAATGCAACAAAGAAAAATTCCATCACCTGACACACTTCAACGTGCACCTGAAATATTGAAATCCGAAGGAAAGTGAAAGAAAATTAATCTAAAAATTAATATAATTATGGAAAAGTACACTGTTAAAACATTTTCTCTGAAATTAGAGAATCTACTGATAATCTATTATCTTAAGTCTTATGTGAAATTACAGACATTAGAAAAAGGGAGATTCTGTTAAGTAACAGAGAAATTATTCGGTAAATTTACAGTAGACTCTGTAAATATATAATCCATTATTATTTATAAATAATTGATAAAAATTTTATTTTTTAACTTAGAAGAAATGTAGGTGAGTTAGAATTTTTTAAGTCTATTTCAATTGGTGTTGTAATGCAGCACTTACTTTTTAAAGTAGTGATGCACAACCTGTGGCCCGCGATCGGATTACTGGTGGCCTGCGGATCAATTTCGCAGATCGGACATGAAAAAAATTGTGAATTTGGCCGATCGGGTGCGTAAAAATTGCGAATTTTGCCAAATTTCGCCGATTGGACGCGTAAAAATCGCAAATTTCACACATCGGGTGCGTAAAAATCACAAATTTTGCCGATCATGCCCGTAAAAATCGCGAATTTTGCCGATCGGACCCGTAAATATCACGAATTTTGCCGATCGGGTGCGTATAAATCACGAATTTCGTCAATCAGGCGCATAAAAATCATGAAATTTACCGATCGGGTGTGAAAAATTCGCAAATTTCGTCGATCGGGTGTGAAAAATCGCAAATTCCGCCGATTGGGTGCGAAAAAATTGCAAAAAATGCGGACCGGGCGCGAAAAAATTGCAAATTTTGTCGGTCAGGTACATAAAAATCACGAAATTTGCCGATCAGGTGCGTATAAATCGCAAATTTCACTGATCGGCGCATAAAAATCGTAAATTTCGCTGAACATGTGCGTAAAAATCGTGAATTTCGTGAATCTCTAGATAAAAGCTGCAAATATTGCCAATCGTGCATGGGAAAGAAAATGCATGTTTTTTCCATCCTTGCAAGAAGGTGGTTGAGTATACGGGGCTAACGCTACATTTTAAAATTAGCCTTCACATTTTTATGAACTTTTAGGCCGATCCTCCTCCCTCTTTCCCCGAAACAAGATTTTGTCCACAGTACGCATGTTGTCTCTCGACAATCCAGTCATTTTTGTGACTGGCCCTCCTCTTATAAAGGTTGTGCACCCCTACGTGATATCCACATTTTATGACTGAATATGTTAAGAAGTACAATTTAGAATAGTATATGTTTCTCCTCCTCCCCACCTGCGTTCATGAAAGCACATTTTTTTCGGTACTGACAACCTTTAAAGC
This sequence comes from Maratus michaelseni, assembly GCA_963931845.1. Taxonomy (NCBI): domain Eukaryota; kingdom Metazoa; phylum Arthropoda; class Arachnida; order Araneae; family Salticidae; genus Maratus; species Maratus michaelseni. Next base: position 292,528,190 of record OZ007597.1, read on the forward strand.
TAAATTTACTCCTTCAAAAATAGTTAAGGAGTATTTTCACTCTTTGAAAAAAATCTTAGCTATATCTCTTTTATAAATACATGTAAAGTGTTGATATATCCTTGCCAACAGAATTGAATATGTTGACTGGGAAGGAAGGAACCTAGGGGGCTAAAACTATCCTTCCAGAATTGATGTTTTTTAAAATCTGATTGTAGACTTAGATCCCCGCCCCCGCCACATTTCCTTGAAACAAAATTCTCTCTGTGCTACTGATGGTGGCCCTCGACAACCCAGTCATTTTTGTAAATGGCCCTTCGCTTAAGAAAGTTGTGCACCCCTATTTTAAAGGAGTCATTTTGATCACAGATGGAAGTTAAACCCGAGTCATCTGGGTGGAAGATAAACGGCGTAACCACTATACGATACGGCGGTTACTGTAGCCTATCAAGTATGTATTTTATGATTTGGTTAGAAAAAATCTATTTACTTCAAAAGTTCATCATTGTTTTATAATGATTGTGTTTAATGTGATGATTAGTCATAAGTATGGAGGCTCAAATTAAAAATTGAACTTTAAAAATATTCTCCTTTCTCCCTTTTTTGTTTGTTATTTCAACTCGTGCAATGTGTCATTTAGAATTTCTTTTAAAACCTAGAATAACATGCACTGCTAATGTGCATAACATTATATGTCTTTTTTTAACTTATGACATGTAAGAAATAATTTTGTAAGTTTTTCTTTTAATGAAATAATTTTAATGTAATTTATTTTTTTGTGCAACAATATTAATAATGTTTTCGAGAATTTTTTATAGTTTGTAGATATGTTTTTTTTCATAAGGCGCGAATGTTTTTTGAAAAGAATATTTTTTTGAAAAGAATTTTTGAGTAATAAATAAAAGAAAAATAAATTAAAAAAATGTAAGTTTTTTAAAATTGACTTTTAATGTTTTCATATATATATATATATATATTTTAATTTAGCAGATTAAATTTCATTTTTTTTATAAATTTTGTGTAATATTTATGTATTTAGAAGGTTAACATATTTTTTCTAACTCATATATCATTAAAATTCTACTATTCCTAATAATAATAATAATATATTATAATTTTTTATAAATATTAACACAAATTATAAAATAGACTAAAATAATATTTGAAAAATATCTTACCTAAATTGTAAATTCTAAACTTCAAAGTGATAGCCGATAAAAATCTCTACTAAAACTTCAGAGACAAACTTTCATTTTCTAAAATATTCTATTTTTTAATAAAACAATTTTTAAACCTAATTTTCTTCTACAATAATTCCAATAAAATTTTAAAAGAATTTTAAAAGCATGTACCCTAATTTCCTGCCTATAATCCGCGGCGGCGTATAATCAGCAGGTGTCATTTTCATGATATTTTGAAAAAAAATCATCGTATAATCCGCAGCGGCGTATAATCCGAAAGTGAAATTTTCCCTTAAGAAAAATTCACAAGATCTACAGGACTAACGTTCAGCCATAAAGGAAAAAATATTGAATCTAGTGTAAAATATTTTAATTTTTAACTTTTGTATTTAATATAACACTTGATAAATAAATAAATATGAAATAAAAATTGATAATTCAGTACAAAGATATTTGCAATTCTATTACACATAAGTAAAAATAAATTCAGAAAATTTACATTACTTAGTATAGAAATTATAATTAAGTAAGTTAATTACCTCAATATCTGTTTAAATTAAATATAAAATCCCTGTACTAGTTTTTTTTTTCCTTTGCCTTATTTTTATTTTAATATTATGCGATAAGCAAATCAGACAAATATTTGTCTGGCGCCATCTATCAAAGTAAAAGCTTACTACGCCATTCGATTATCGTTTGGATCGAATATCGCCCTATGCTGAGCTATAATGGATAAAGCATAGAGTGTGATGATTATAAACTAAATAAGAGTTAAAAACTATTGTAAAGCGTGAAATAAATGGATTGAAGGAATGAATTACTAATATAAAACAGAAACTAAAAGATTATTGGCAAATTAAAAGTACTTTGACCATAATAATTACGTTTTTATAATAAAGCTATTATGTTGATATGTACTGTTTATGAACTTTATACTGAGATGAAATAACTGTAAATAAAGATGAGATATGAGTAAATGGTAATAAATGCTTGTGTTTAAAGAGTGTATTTGAGGCAGTAAGACCTAGATACGAAATGAAGGCTTGACTTCTCTTAACAAGATTTCATAAGTTTCGTGGTAGCGCCATCTGTTGATTTTTAAGAAAGATATTTGTAAATTTGCTCAAAAAAAGTATGCTTCTTGACATTTGCAAAGATATCGAATAGGAAAAAAAATCGAAGATAATCCGCAGCGGCGTATAATCCGCATTACAAGAAAAATAAAGTTTTTTAACGTATAATCCGCGGATTATAGGCAGGAAATTAGGGTATTTTGAATTACAGTTTGTAACAAAGATAAAAATATCTTTAAATAAATATATGGATATCCGCACAGGATATTTGATATCAGAAAAGGGAACTGTCTGTAAAATGATGACAGAGAAACTCAATCGAATGCATTTAACCAAAAACTAGTGTAAATTTATAGAGTCTGGGTTTGTTTTTTCTGTGTTTTTACAGAATTTTTTAACAGTACTTGTAATATTAACAACTGTAACTTCAATGTCAATTTTATCTTTTTTTTTGTTTTGAAAGGAATATTTATATATATATATATATTAATATTGAAATAGTATACAGTTTTTTCTAATTGAAAAATAGTCAGTTTCCCTTTAAAGACATGCTCAACCAAAGTACACATTAAAAGTAAAAATAAAACCCTGCCTATTTTTAAAAGAGCAACTATCCACCAGTGATACGTTATTGAGTGCAGTCCATAGTGTGAAGAAATGACTGCAGAAAATTGCCTTAGACATCAATAAGAGTGTTGAAAGTTATGTTGTATTTTTCCTGACTTTTAAGTTAATATTATAACTTGTTTCCATTTTAATTTTTTAATTTTTTTTTATTTTCCCTTGCAGGCATCCCTTTCATGCTGATTGTGCCAGCTTTGGAAGGCATGAACAAGTGTATGACAAATTCATGAAATTGATACAAGACCTTTCAAATTTTGATTATGGGCCACAAACCAATATTAATATTAGATACAGAAGAAAAAGATGCACATGGTACATACTACCAGAGGTTCCTGTGGCCATTTAGCAACATACTCCATAAAACTGAGAATGGAATAAGTCATGTAATATTTTAGTTCTGATGTTTCTAAAAATGTCAAAGCAGGATGCAGTGGAGGCTCGAAAATTAAAGTGAGAAACAACATTCTTCTAACAAGCTGCTATACCCATACATCCAAACTTAAGCAGCACTAACTAATATCAAGTTCTAAAAGACTATGAAGTTTAATAAAGTTATGTGCATTAGTTCTTGAGTTACAGCATCCACAAAATTTGCAATACACACAGACAGACATTTTCCAAAAATAAACAAAGCCTGTACAAGACATCCCAATACATGAAAAATCTGAAAAAAAAACTGAAGTTGAAAATATATGGATATCCCCACAGGATATTTGATATCAGAAAAGGGAAAGTCTGTAAAATGATGACAGAGAAACTCAATCGAATGCATTTGAAACTTTTTTTATATATATAGAAGCTAAAATCTATGAATTCACCTACAAAAATTTTCCCCCTTTTTTGTACAAAATCTTCAGGTAAGACTATTGAAGGGAATTGAAATGAATAGAAATTTTCATTTTAAATGTATTACATATTGAGTTATAAGCAGCTTTTGTCTCATAACAACCTTTTGCAAGCAATTACACCCCACAAATCTGCTCAAAACGTTAAATTTTACAGCACTATCTTAAAGATCCATTGCCTTTGTTAAAAAATAGAAAATGTTATTCAATTTTGTGGTTTCTGAATACAGCTTTTGCAAATTTCATGTCGTCTAAGAGTAAAAATAACTTTAAAAAATCAGAAAGTAGTATTTTGGATTTTTTGAACAGCTTTTAGATTTGTTGTTTCTTCAGTAAGCAAATTGTTTTTGATTAAAAATATGAGAAATCTGCTTGTTTTCATCATCTTGCATATGAAAATTATGTAAAAAACCAATTAACTTTGTTTTTTAATTTTTATCACCTATTTTTTGCAGTTGATGCATGTTATCTCTAATATTTGACAATCATACATGTTTTTTTACTAATTACAAAATCATTTTCATCACATCATGTGAAAAAATTTTAGATATTCTAACTCTAATTCTAAACAATCATGCAATGCCTTTTGCCTATGAATGTTGTATTTTGCAAAATTCTAGTCAATAGAACTGACTGGACCCACAAAACAAAGGATTTACAGTTTTTAAATTTATTCTAACTACAATGCTGCCTAACTTTACTTTTTACAGATTACACCACTTTTATTATAATGCTCAAGAATGTTAAATTTTTTAGTAATTGTGATTTCTCAAATGAAGTTCATAGTTTAATTTTTAGTTTTCTGTCCAATTAGAGAGGAAGAAAAATATTGCATTATTAAATTAAAGCTAAAAATATTAAGAGCTTAAATAATGCACTTTACAAGATTTCCTTTCAGAAATCATTAAAAAAATGTGAAACAAATACAGATTTTTACTTTATATTCTTGTGAGTATAGGTGAAAAATATTAACTCAGATGTTCTTAAAAGATGAAAAATTTGGCCATTACTAACTGATAACCACATTTTCATTTTTATCATGCTTTATATTTCAACTAATCACACATGTTCAAAAAAATTTTCTGACAAACTCTTCATTGGTTAACAATAATATTAATAATAATGATAAAATAAAAGCTGTTCAATTATTCTGGAATTTCAAAGGTAATTTGATTTTTCCCGTAAATTGATTGCAAATGTTCTCATCTCTACATATGTTTAGTAATAATATTTCAATTTCATCAGATTACCACAAACTCTGTTTATTCTTGTTGTAACCTTAACAAAAATTATGAAAAAAAAATTAACACTTAAAATTAATCACTGCAGTTCAAGCAAGTGTAGCATTGAAAATTTGTTTACCTGAAAGGATTTATGAGTAAAAGCCAAATTACTGAACTAGTAGCTTCCAAGTCTGATTTCGCAAAAAAAAGTCCTAGACTGGATTCCCCTCCACACTGACTAATAGGTTCTAACTGGTGTAAGGAATAAAATTATCTTCCTGAGGCAGGGTTGAAAATTGGATTTGAGTGTCCTTCTAAACGGTGTTAACCGGAAGACTATCGTCTGTGAGACGGTTGCGTCTACATATCTACGCTTTATGCATATCTACGCTTTATGCGCATATCTACGCTTTAAAGCACATAGCTTTATTACGCTATGTGCTTAAGCTTTAATACATATTTACGCTTTAATGCTACGCTTTATGCGCCTACATATTTACGCTTTAATGAATGTGTCCTCAATCTAATCGTTGCACTGTTCGTTATCTCCCCATCGACCCATTTTCAACACCTATGCTTTTTTAGTTGTTGAAAGAAAAAATATTTTCTTTTCAATGCAGTCTGTCAGACGACGTGTTTCCATTTATGTAATTTTTTGCTTTGGGATATCGAGGCCATCAAAGCGGGTATGCTATAGTGATTAAGACTTTGAAGAGACTATTTTGCTATGGGTTGATGAAGTAGGAAGTGACATAAGTGATGTTGAAAGTAGTTCAGATGATGAATATATAAATTCTGAACACAAAAGTGATTCAACATTGTCAGAAAATTCTAATAAAAGCAAAAATGAAGATATAAGAAATAATGAAAAAATAGCAGATGCAGATTTGAAATATATATATGGAAAAAATCGGTACCGATGGTCTGTTTCAGAAGTTGGCCCCTCGTCAAGAACAAGAAAACATAATATAATTAATAAAGATCCAGTTTTAAGAGGGAAAGCTAGAGATCTTGGAGAAAAGGCAGATCCATTCTCTGTCTGGCAGTTGTTATTTACAAATGATATGTTACTGCATATATTGAAATGGACAAACCATAAAATAATTCAAATACAAATGAATTATGATACTCTGACCAGTAATATGAAAGATACAGATTTGATTGAAATGAAAGCCTTTTTTGGTCTTCTAATATTCACATCGGTATTTAACTCAAATTATGAAAACATTGAAACACTTTTTGTGACAGATAGAACAGGGAAAGACATATTTAGGACCATAGTGAGTATAAAAAGATTTGCAGTACTTCTTTCGGCATTGAAGTTTGACAATCCGGAGGACAGATGAGAACGAATGAAGCAAGATCTGACAGCAGCTATTTCCTATTTATTCAACAGTTTCATAAAAAGCTGCCAATCTGTCTATGGAATAGGTCAGTCGACAACAGTTGATGAAATATTCGTCAGTTTCAGAGGAAAAGTTCAGTTCAAATTGTATATGACTAATAAACCATGTAAATACGACATAAAAAGCATGGCTCTTACAAACTCCAGGAACAGTTATCTTAACAACACATACATATATTGGTGTAAAGACTCTGACGGAATTGGGCTGGGCTCAGAATTCAGAAAATTTTCCAAACCAATGCAATCTGTTTTGCACATTGCTCAACCTATTTTTGGAAGTTACTAGCAATGTCACAGCAGATAACTGGTCCGCATTCATAGAACTTTTAGAATTCTTTTGAAAAAAAAAAGCTAACATACGTCGGCACAATGAAAAGAAACAAGCAAGAAATTCTATTCAAATTTTTACCTAAGAAAACAAGAGAAGTTGGATCAACATTATATGGGTTTCAAGAGGAATGTACGATAATTTCTCATGTAAGCAAGAAGTGTAAAGTAACCATTCTTACTTTTTCAATGTATCACCGAGTTTGTACTGATATTGAAACACAGGAACCAGAAATTATAGCTTATTACAATTAAAACCAAGATAAAGTTGATAGTCTTGTTGAGAAATGTGCAAAAAAGTCCTCAAATTGTCGCACACACAGATGGCTTAAGATGTTTTTTTTTGCATTCTAGACGTCTCAATAGTAATTCATATACTTTACACCAATACTTTAAAGAAAATGAGGAAATAAAGGAAAAATCTGTTTATGCGAAGTCTTTAGCATCCACACTAGTCGAGGAGCATATGGAGAGATGAGTAGAAAATCTCCAACTACCCTGGGAATTGCGCTTTATAATAGTTCACATCCTGCAAAAACCTGTTGAAAATGTGCCCCAGGTAGGTGATCACTTAATACTTCTCAAATGCAAAGCATATATTTGTACCATAGAACCAACCACAGAATGAAAAATACCAGTGTGTACAGTGCCGGAAGCCTGTATGCCTGCAATGCTCCAAACCTAAATGCAATGATTGCATAAAAAATGCTGATATTTAGAACATGCTGCAATATTTACTATTAAATGTTTTGTTAATTTTACTGTCTAATATTTTTTTTAATTCATATTCTACTAATATATATATAAATATTTGCATTTATTTATTTATTTGGTCGAAAATGTAATATTTTGAATAATAGTGTGTAATCTTGTAATATTTCCTGTCTCCAACATTCAAAACTTATTTTTATGCTGTTAAATTAAAAATTTGTTCCTGTTAATGCATTACTATAAAGATTAAACGTTTAAGTTCACTATTGGTAAATTATTAAAAGTTGTTTTCTTTCTAAAATTTTAGAGTAATTTTTAAAATTTAGCAGTCTGTTTGTGTTCTGAATGTTCACGTTTCCGATTAAGGGATAACATAATCAACAAATCCTTTTTTCATATTTAAATATGCTTTTTTTAACTTTAAAAAACCCTTTTTTAATTTTTAAAAACACATTTATTACTTTTGATACTTCTTACCCATCGTTTAAAACCGATTTAATTAAACCTGAGCCTAATTTCAAGAAAATAAATTAAAAATTTTAAAGGAAAAATAAATAAAACTCAACCTGGTGCACATCCTCTTCCAAAAGGGTTGCAATCTACAAACACCAACATTAAAAAAAAATTGGGGTTGGTAAGAACAAAGATTCTTACTATTCGCAAAATATCACCAAAAATACAACAAATTCAGTGGTATACACAAGGGAAGCCTTTTTTTCCCAACAGTTAGGCCTAAATGTTGCCATGAGGTTATCGCTATATTTTATATCTTTATAGTAAATTTTTTACTTACATATTTACATATAATAATTTTAAAGTCCAAAGCAGTGTGAACCGCAAGTAAAAGTTTGTTTTTCCAAATCCTACTTGGATAGAAAAACACAGAACGAAATATACATGGAACTAAAATATACTAAGCACAGAAGGCGCCGGTCTCTGATTCGATTAGCTATAACGACGATAAGAAATATTCGATTTTTATCCTCTATTTCAATTTCGATTATTCGATTCAATCTGATTAATCAAAGGCTATGTTCTCTGCAGTTTTCCCACGGAGATACCTGGACAAAAACCTAGAGTTACCTAAGTCACCGGTGAGATTGGTTAGTTACCAAGGCATACTATTTCGTCTAAGCTTCAGTGAACGAATACTTTTTACAGAATACCTTACTCAAAATTTAAATGCATGATAATAATCGAACTTTTCTATTCATCGTCGTTGTTAATCACATGGGATAGTCCAGCGTCTCCTTTGCGCATGAGTAGTGTATTTCATTTTTGTTTTTTCTATTCATATAGGTTATATAAGATCAACTTTCATTTAAGTTTCACAGTGCTTTTGTCTTTAAAGGTATTGTATGTAATTATTTCCGTGTCTAGCCCCTTGAATGCCGAACTTTAGAAAACATTTAATTTATTTGTAAAATCATTTATTAATCAAACCTGATTTTTCTAGCAAAAAGTTAAGATCGTAAAAATTCATACTATATCTCATAAACATGTAAATTAATTCAACGAGAAATATTAAGTGGATACAGTACTGTAATTTCAGATTTCGCTTGAATGGGGCAAATATACATAGTATTTCCGAAATTTCCACTTATTTCATATCAGCCGTTTCTTATGCATTCATTTTTTATTGATAATTCCAAAAGGATAATTTTACTGTTTAGTTTATTATCTATTTATCGGTAAAAACAAGTGAAAACATTCAAGTAATAATAAGAAAAGTAAATAAGCAGATAATGTTAAAAGATTTTTTTTTTTAAATTCAGACTTTTTAATACAGTTGATAAAATAAAATATAAAAAACATTTAAATTACAATATACGAGGCATTTTATCCATGTTATTTACTATCTAGCTATCATACATAACTATAAATAGTAAAAAAATATTTTTCAGCAATTTCAACCTTTTTTTTCTACATGCATCAAATTTTCAGATTCAAAACAGGTTAAGAAAAATTGAGCAATTTATTCAGATATTTATTTTAAAGTTTGGAAAACTTAACTAATTTTCCAATTTTGTTTTTATTTCTATTGTATTTTTAATTTTGATTCTAATTTAATTTTTAAGCTAAATATCAATACATAGGTTCCCAACCTTTTCTGGACCACCGCCCCCTTTACAAAAAAAAAATCCCAATGCGCCCCCCCCCCTCATCCATAATAGTTAATTATATCAAATATTAAAATATTGTTGCATATTATCTTTATCTATTTTATTTATCTATCTGTTTATTAATAATCACAAAATAAAACGACTATCAAATTTAGTAAAAAATTGTTTCACACAGTACACAAATCAATGAGAAATAAAAATAATTAATGAAATGGGTGAAGCAAGTGGAATTTTTTAACAATTAGTTAATTTTGGGTTCCAATTTCGTTCACATCAGTTGCAAATTGCCACCTTCACTGATGTGCAGTCTGTTCCTTTTCTTAGACAGTAAATTAGCTACTGCACTGTACCCATGCTCAGCTAAATACGATGAAGGTAAAGCAATTAAAAATTTCTGTACACTTGCCCACAATCCAGGGTAGAAAACTGGTTTTGATGTTTGAAGCCAGAATTCTTGGTATCTATTTTCGAATTTTACTTTTAGATCTTTGTTAGTTATAAATTCTGTGAGTTCCTCTTCTAAATTTGTGAAAGGATCTAAAACCCAACTTGGTATATTCATGTTTAAAATATCCTGAAAATTCTCCGTAAAATTAGCATGAAGAATGTCCAAGTGTTGGCAGTAAGTAAATCTTCCTATTTTGCAGAGACTGCTGATAATGTGTGCAAGTGACTGTATTCACCTCTACCTATATTTCATTTGAACAGGAGAAGTTTTCCCACAAAAGCATAAATGACTTTTTTTGTTTTAATTGAATTCAACTCATCACCTTACAATTGTAAATTGATTTCATTAACTATTCTAAACAGGTCTGTCAAATATGCTATGTCATTTTAAGATGTAATCAGCTTTTTGCACAGTCTTTCGTCACTGTTTTCAAGGAAGTCCAGTACTGAGTCATGTAGACTGCAAAAACGATTTGGACAAATATATTTTCAGAGCCAACGAACTTCTGTGTGCAGAAGCAAGTGATTGAAATCTTCATCATTTTCACTATAAAGCTAGCCAATTAAGCTGTTATGAAATGAATAGCTCCTAATATTATTGACTGCTCTAATAACGCAATGATGGATGTATGCAAGCGTTCATACCGATTTTCTGGAATCAAATGCTGACGATGAATAACACAATGTACAGTGAACGCATCTGATACTGCTGGTTATAAATGCGCTATGAAACCCTTATGACGCCTCGTCATTTCTAGAGTACCATCAGTAGAATCTGACAAAATATTACAAATAGGAATTTCTTCCTTTTGATAAAAAACTTGCTCATGGTATTAAATATCGATTCTGCCTTTGCATTTTTGTCCAATTTTTTAGCAAATAGTAACTCTTGACAAACTTTTGTTTTATATTATGAATCGAAAGGATACTGCTTCGTTATTTGGTGGAGTTGATTTTTAGACTTGAATGGAAAATTTGAAAGTCTTTAAGTAATAGCATAATGATATTTCAACTTATTTGGCCATTTCATCTTTTCTTCTTCACACCTAATTATTACTCAGAGGAACGTTTCTGATTATAGCTGATGGTGTGTTATGATGAAGAACAGTTTTTATTACCTGTTTGACTGCCAGCAAGATTGAATTCTTGCCAATTGTGTGTGTTTTTTCCGCTTTTGCTATTAACAATGAAATATTATATTTGGCTCACAGTCCACTGTCTTCTTGCTTAGAAAACGACTCAAAAGGGTTTGATACATTTCGCTGTTTTAAATATTTCTTTTCCAGTCCTTGAAAATAGGATAAATCTTTATCATTTTTATCAACATACATTTTATTCAAATGCTCTTGTAGCCTAGTACCGTAATTTCGGGAATATGCGCCGCACCCATCGTAAGCGCCGCATCATTGAAAAATCGGTAAAAAAAAACAAATATACACGTAAGCGCCGCACCCATTAGAAGCGCCGCATCATTGAAAAATCAGTAAAAATGAAATAGTCACGATAAAAAATTGGATTAAAAGTAACAAAAATAGCGATAAAATCTTACGAGATATATGAATTAACAATAAAACACAGATTATCTTAAATACAATAGGAAAAAATACGTACTACGCCAATCGATTATCGTTTAATCGAATATCGCCGTATGCGGTGTGCTTATGAAATAAATATAATTTATCAATTATTGTAAAGTATACAATAAATACTTTTAAAGAGTGAGCTATTAATATTGAAACACAGGTTATCTTAAAATACAATAGGAAAAAAATACGTACTACGCCAATCGATTATCGTTTTAATCGAATATCGCCGTATGCAGTGTGCTTATGAAATAAATATAATTTATCAACTATTGTAAAGTATACAATAAATACTTTTAAAGAGTGAGCTATTAATAGTGAACAGAAAATAGAGAAATATGGGTAAGTTAAATATATTTTGACTATAGTAATTACGTTTTTATAATGAAGATATATTGTGATACTATGTACTGTTTATGAACTTTATACTGAGATTAAATGAATGTAAATAAAGGTGAAATATGAATGAATGTTAATGAATCCATGTGTTTAAAAGTGTATTTGAGGCAGTAAAACTAAAAAAAACCTGAAATGAAGGCTTGTTTTTCACAATATCCAGATTTTGCTATGTTGAGGGAAAAAAAATCATCGTACCCGCCGCCCTGGCGTATGCGCCGCATCGCCGATATTTTGAACTTTCAAACACGTATGCGCCGCGGCGCTTACTGCCGAAATTACGGTAGTCTTCATGGCTTCAAAAAAAAAAAAAAAACATTTTGGCAAATTAAACACATAGGTAATGATTGCTTTGTAGGAGAATGCGTAATTCCATATTTCAAACACTCAATACCATGCCTGTATTTCTTCTTAGATTCAGACATTTTGAAATACAAAATTTGTTACGGAAAAGTATAAATAAATAAAATTTTCAACAGATTGATAGATAGTTATAAAAATAATGACTATAATAATTTCTATCACTTTCACTCAGAATAAGATAATTTCTTGAGCAGATTCAAACCACAGGTTCGTTTGGAAATTTCTTTTGAGCAGATTCAAACCACAGGTTCGTTTGGAAATTTCTTTTCAGGCATGTGTCGTCATCTTTTTGACATTTTTTGAAATACAGGTTAATAAAAAGATATACAGTAGGGTCTCTCTAATCTGCGCCCCTATTATCCGCGATCCCCTATTATCCGCGCTCACTGTAAAATTAGTTTTGGTTTCAATAATAATTGTGTAAACAGCAAAACTTTTCGTTATCAATTAAATTTTGCAAAAGAAATCTCAAGTATACGAAAAATATAACATAATTTAATTTTTTTTAATATATTTTTCACACTTAGAAAACTGTTTAAAGCTTTTTTATTCACCAACAAACCGATTGAATTATGCTGAACGAACATACGTTAACGGCACTGAATGATCTGCCGATTTTGCAATGACTATGAATTCATTGCAAGTGAATCCGATAACGAGCGATCGCATCGCATTCTGCGGTAAAGAAGAGGAACTACATAACTTCGTAGTTAACTCTGACCGATGTTCGACTTTCGCATTTGTTTATGTTTATTTCTCTTGCCTCGTGCTTGAATTTTGTGCTCTAAGCTAAACTATTTGGATGTTACACTATTTTTAGTTATATTTTCTTTAATGTCTGGAATTAAACGTACCCATGATGGTTTGTCTAAAAGAAAGCACGTTTCACTTACGATTCTACAAAAGGTAGAAATTATTCGTAAATTAGATGCGGGTACAACAGCATGGTTGATTGCAATTAGTCAGAGAACGGTGTATGATATTCGAAAGAATAAAGATAAAATTTTGAAGTATTATGCATCAACTGATACAAATGCTGGCCTCTCTGATCGTAAAAGCATTTGTGTGGTGAAATCTGCCAATCTGGATGCAGTGTTGTACGAATGGTTTCGGCAACGACGAAGCGAAGGGATTCCGATTACGGGTCTATTGTTGCGGGAGAAAGCCCAGGAATTGCATGTTCAATTAGGAATAACTGAACAGTGTCATTATTCCAAAGGATGGCTCTCTCGTTTTAAAAAACAGCACGGAATTCGTTATCTCAAAGCGTGCAGTGAAAAGTTATCGGGCGATGTCGACGCTGCCGAAAATTTCGTTGATACATTTTCGGATTATATAAAAGAGCAGGGTTTAAGTCCAGAGCAAGTATATAATGCGGATGAAACTGGGCTTTTCTGGCGCTGTTTGCCCAGAGAAACATTAGTATGTGCTGGGGAAAAAAATCCATCAGGGTTTAAGGAGTCAAAGGAGAGGGTGACTGTGCTGGTATGTAGCAATGCTGCAGGCACACATAAAAGCAAGCTCTTGCTTATTTCTAAAGCTTCCAAACCAAGAGCACTGAAAGGCATAAAAAAGTTGCCTTTGATTTACAAAGGCAATAAAAAGGCTTGGGTAACACGGGATTTGATGGTGGAGTGGTTTGAAAATCACTTTGTTAAGGAAGCCAGGGAACACACAAATAAAGTGGGATTGCCTCATGATTGTAAAATATTGCTCATACTAGATAATTGCCCAGCACATCCACAGCATTTGGAGAAAGACAATGTCACAGTAATGTTCTTGCCCCCAAACACCACTTCATTTATCCAACCAATGCATCAAGGCGTTATTCGTAGCCTTAAATCTAAATATAGGATGGAATTTATGCATAGATTGTTAGCCTTGAATCCTTCTACTGACACTTTAAAAGATTATAGAAATTCCTTCACTATCAAAGACTGCATTTTTCTTTTGGCAGAGGCATGGAACACACTACCACAAGATACACTTATTAATGCTTGGCACAATCTTTGGCCAGCATCATTATTTTTTGAAGGGGAAAACAGCGAAAATTTTGAGTTTGAAGGTTTTCACATTAATTCCACTAGAGAAAAAGCTGCTGAGTTGTTTAATTATGCCAAATCCACATTGAATAATGTACCCTTATGTTTGGAAGAAGACGCAGTATCAGAGTGGTTGGAATGATTAGATGAGGCTCCCACTATTGAATCAATGACTGATGCTGAAATAATTTCAAGTTTTCTAGATGCAAATGATTCTGAGTCAGAAGACAGTGATTGTGATATTGATGAAAATAAAATTAACTATGAGCAGGGTTTAGAATTAGGATATAAATATGTGACTTTCCTTCAGCAGCAAAGCTTTATAACTGAACAAGAAATTATGACAATAAATAGAATACAGAAAAAAATAATTGACAACAAGCCCAAACTCAAACAAACAACAATTACATCCATGTTTTAAAAAATAAACAACCAATAAAATAAATTTTTTCTCATAATTTTAATTTACATAAAAATATCCATCTTAGTTTAAAATTTATTAAAGATCCTGCACTCCAAATGCAACTTTGATAGGTGTTAGTAGAATCAATAGTTACTTCTAAATTGCATTTATGTGTGCCTTTTCAAATACTTTTTTATCATAATATTGTATTTTTACTTTAAGTTATAAAGTTACATCTAGCACTAGTTAAAATTATAATTCTTTTTACTTATATGTGATCATTTATAGTCTGTTTGAAAGTGAAAAAATGTCCAAAGTGAAAGGACCCTCTAATCCGCCAACCCCTCTTATCCGCCAAGGCTTCGGTCCCAAGGTTGGCGGATTAGAGAGACCCCACTGTATTCGCTTTCAAACTTTTAGCCAGCTTAATATAGCAAATTTTACACCCCACGATGTTTGAATTTTTAACGATTTTTAGTGCGATTTGTGATTTTTCGAGTTCTGCAGCAATTTTTTGACACTCATGAAAGAATTTCGAGTAAAATATTTTATCCCGCTACAATAAATTTTTTTCCTCCGCGAGTTTTAGTGTTTATTCGTGTTCTACGGCAATTTTTTGATATTCATAAAAGAAATTCGATTTAGAGCCCACAGCTCTAGGTTAGTTTGTATAGATTTTCATTTAAAGGTATGTTTAAGTTTTTTATCACAGTCTCGGATAACGCCAGTTTTATTATATTAATTTTTTTTAGGTAGGTACGTCACGGCTGCCCCCCCTTGATGCCTTTAACGCCTCCCCATTTGGGTTTGAACTCGCTACTGCCCCCTTGAAAGGCTGCAGTGCCCACTGGGGGGGGGGGGGGGGCGGTATCTCCCCTGTTGAGAACCTATGCTCTAGTAGATCTACTTACATACCTTCAATTAAGTTTTCATTTAAGTTAAGTAAAATAAACGTTTCATGCTGCATGACAACACCTCCGAACATCTGCTGTCAAACAACATTGAAAAGACTCAGAAAACAATCATAAACAGTTACAATAGACAGTTAAACATTTAGTAAAATAGTGCATTCACAAGGTATTACAATATTTATTTAGTGTGAAATCCTCTATGTGTGAAAACCAACCTTCAAGAAAAACTGTTTCATAATAATTTCTGCATCCCATTTTGACATTACCTGCATTCGCAAATTGCAGAATATGGTCTGTCTCAAGAGCATGTTGTAAAATTTTTCCATTTAGAAATGCAGATATGTGCTCACCAATTCTCATCTCCAAAAATTTCAGAATGGAAAATTGAATTAAAAAATTGTACAACATGTTCTTGAGACAGACCATATTCTGCAATTTGCGAGTGCATGTATTGTCAAAATGGGCTGCAGGAATTATGAAAGAGCTTTTCTTGAAGGTTGGTTTTCACGCATAGAGGATTTCACACTAAATAAATCTTGTAATATAACTGATGAATGCACTATTTTATCCCGTTCAGCAGAGCAAATGGAACATTACAATATTATATAGGAATGACAACTAGAAAGTTTAAAACAAGATTAAAAGAGCCTATGGCAGATACCAAATATGACAGAAGTACTACAGTACTGGCAAGACTACATAGAACTGAGACTTTAAAAATTGATTTTCAGAATAGTAAAATAATTTATCCATCAAGAGTTTATTTCCCATCTGTTATGCATAAATCAATAGAAATCTATATGCGTAATGAGAACATATGCAATGAATCAGCCTCTTTTGAATTACCTAAAATTCGACAGGACATGTTTTTCATTTAAAAAAAATAAGGAAATATTAATTTTTATGTTTAAAGTTGACTTTCTTTAAGCACCTGTGTTTATTACAGGTATGATCATGTGGCTTAAGTTTATCAACTTTATTTTCAAAACTTTTGTGAGAATAATTTGTTTATTGTGTGGATCTTGATAATGCGCCATTTGTGCATTCAAAACATGTCGATCATTATATTAAAAGGTTTTAATAAGCCTTTTTGTGTTTTGTTTGTATCCCTTAAGCATTTCTATCTGTGTTTTAATGTATTTACATTTTTGTATTTTAATTTAATAATTATTTAACTTAGTATCACCATCTGTTGTTAATTACAAGAAACCAGAACTAATAGGATTTTTTTTTAAATAATGATTTCTAATTATAAATACTGAATTATAAATAACACAAATTTTTTAAAAAATGATAAATATATCATGGAAAATATTCCAAATGAATGTATTTTTTCTTAATAGAAGAAAAGTGTTATAATGAAAAATTTAAATAAGACTTACAATTATATACACTGCTCAAAACAATTAAAGGATATTTGAAGTTTTATATAAAATAAAGATATAAACGAAATTTTTTTTTGCCGAAAATAGAAGAAGAGAATCACAAATGCAAATTTTTCGGGTTTTCAAACTGTGGAGTATGCAAATTTTGAGTTCGACGTCAAAAACGTCGCTTCAGCGGCAGCGAATGAAATTTGACTTTCAACTGGATAAAAGAGAATGAAGACAAGGATGATCGGCATTCAGTGATTGCTTTGTTTCGATGAGTACGATGTCTCAGCGAAGTCATTTGACAGATTCAGAAGCTTGGAGAATTGTTCGTATGTTAGAAGGGGGCCAAACTCAAGCCGAAGTAGCGCAAGCCATTGGAGTGTCACAAAGTGTCATTTCCAGGATCTGGAACCGTTTTTTGGAGAGTGGATGTGCAGGCCGAAGACCAGGGCAAGGTCGTAGACGGGCAACAACGCCCAATGAAGATCGGTATTTAGCGTTAACAGCTCGGAGACACCGAAACATGAACGCTACTCTTCTCCAACAACACCTTCGCTCGGCTACAGACACCACGATTTCAACTCAGACTGTCCGAAACCGGCTCCATGCTGTAGGTCTGTATGCTCGCCAACCGATGGTATGTGTTAGATTAACATCAAGGCATCGTCGCGACCGCAGGGAGTGGGCAACCTAGCATGTCAACTGGAGGAGAAATGAATGGAGCAATATTCTGTTTTCTGACGAGTCCCGTTTTTCTGTGCATCCGGATAATAGGCGTATTTTCATCTGGAGGGACCGTGGCAGTAGGAATAATCCTGTGTTCGTGCACGAAAGTGTCAGATTTGGCGGTGGAGGAGTGCTGATGTATGGTGGCATCTCCATTGACGGGCGCACTGACCTCTACATCATTCGAGATGGAGCTCTGACTTGTCGCCGATATAGGGATGAGATCCTCAGACCTATTGTAGTCCCTTTCGCTGCAGCAATCGGAGATAACTTCATTTTAATGGACGATAACTGCAGGCCACACCGTGCAAACCTGGTGGAGGATTTCCTTTTCGAGGAAGGAATCGTTCGAATGGAATGCCCAGCGTGTTCTCCAGACATGAATCCAATCGAGCACGTTTGGGACGCTCTAGGAAGACGAGTTTCTGGCCGCCAACAACCCCCACAAACTCTCCAAGAATTGGAAAGAGCTCTTCTGGAAGAGTGGGGCAGAATACCCCAACTCGTCATTAATAGCCTCATTGAGTCCATGCCTCAAAGGTGTTCAACGTTGCTGGCCGCCCGTGGAAACCATACCCCCTACTGAAAATGATTTTCTTTGAAGAAAACACCTTTTCTTATTCTTTTTTTCTGATATACACAAATTGTGTTTTTTTCCTTTTGTACACAAATGCGCAATAAAATGCATTTTTTTCTGCCATACATGTGTAATTTATTCTCATATAACCTACTATGTCTGTCGACGATGTATCAATCAGCTAAAAAGTTTCCCAGATACAAAATCCACCTAAAACTGCAATATCCTTTAATTGTTTTGAGCAGTGTATATTAAAAAAAAAAAAGTTATCGCAATTTAAATATATAGTACTTAAAAATATCGAACTCAAACAGAATTTTTAAAAAAAAGGAAAATAAAGAAAAAAGTACTATTTTATGTTGTTTTGCCATCTTAAATTTGTTGAAAGAAAATTGTATAAAATTAGCATTAATTCCAAATTTATATTAACAAAAGGAAGTGTACAAATGACATATAAACACAGAAAATTATTACAATTAATTTTAAAATTAAAAATAAGATCAAATTCAAAAGTTAAAAAAAAAATAATAATTTGGTGTCAATTTCTTTTATATTTTGGAGGAAGAAAAATAGTAAAATATTAAATTAGTATTAATTCCTAGCTTTTATTATATAAAACTTTGTGAATCATGTAACATGAAATAATGAATAATGTAATATCCTATAATTACTAAATGAAAAATATTTTACCTAATGAAATAAATTATATATAAAACAAAAATTATTATAATAAATTTTAAAATCAGAAAAAATGTAGTAATATTAATTAAATTTATTATTGAATCGAGATTTTATTGTTACTATTATTTTAACATATTTCAGAATACTAATACACAAGCCTAACATTATGAAAAAATTATAAATTACGTACAAGAAATAGAGTCATTAAAATTGGTAAAATGTAGCAAAATGAAATTATTTATTAAATCAAAGATTATTTTATTATTATTATTATTAACAATTTACATTGACAATTTAACCAATATGAGTGTGAAAAAAAGAAAGAAAATCTGAAATTAATTCTTGCATGTTTTGTGGCACCATCTATGATCTGTTATTGAAAATAAAAAGAAAGGAAAAGAAATAAAACATTCCAAAATAAAATGAATTACAGATGTTTCCAGAATAAAGTTGTTATGCTGTATATATATAAACAAAGTCTTGAAAAAAAATTTCCATAAAATAACATTTTTTTTACTTGAATCTTATTTCACATGTGATTCACAAATGTTGGAAATTAAAATAAGAAAAAAAAAAATGAGTAAACATAGGGAAGTATGACATTTTCCTTAAAAACATGAAAAATATAGGACATTTTTAATTTCTTAGTTTTTAATTTTTCATGTTAAATAATAATTAAATAATTACAATAACATATAGAATATTACATTAATTTATCTTGTTAGTAAAAATATAGCTCTTAACAGGAAGAACAATTTCTATGCATTTCATAGAAATCATTTTTAACGGGTTAAAATTATATTTGAAAGGATTGTGTCTGAAATCTGCAAAATCTTTGGTCTCATTATGTGTGGATTTGTGAGAGTTTAACTGAGTGTCTTTCTGAACAATAAATATTTAGAAAATGAAACGATTTCTGTTGATCTGAAATTGAAATGGAAAATACAACAAAACTTGAAAAAGTACAGAATCGCTATGGAAGCAAAGCAAAAGCTTGTTTACAGTTATAATTGTACAGTATTTTTCTGTAAAAAAAAAAAAAAACTCTGATAATATTTTTTTTACAACCTAAATCTTATAAATGTTTATTATTAAAATAATATAAAAAAGGACGTGAATTATCAATTACTACACAGCATACAACCAGAAGAGTGATAAAATGTCTAGACCAGGGATTGAACCCGAAACCCTTGATATGCACCAATGTTCTACCATTTGAGCTATCTGGATGATATCCTGTCTGGCATTTCTCACTCTTATATGTTGGCAAGGCTGACACTTTGCAGCACAAGATGGAAAGACAATCATGAGATGGAAAGTCAATCAAGAGTGTTAAATGCTAGACTGCATGTCATCCAGATAGCTCAAATGATAGAGCATTGGTGTGTGATACCAAGGGTTTCCTGGGTTCGGTGACAGGTGTGGATATTTTTTCACTCTGTTGGTTGTATGTTGTATAGTAAGTGATAAATTACATCCTTTGTTATATCCATTCATTTCCAGCATAATTTCAGTTCTGCTGAAAAATTTAATTAGCTGTTTATTATGTGTTGTCAGGACCATGTGAAGAGAAATCTGCGCCTGGGGCAAATTTTCAATTTGGTGCCCCCCCTCCCCCCCCCCCCCCCCCGCTATTCACTTCTCTTTGTAACAGGTGTGTCAAAGAAATTAACAAAGTGCAGAAATAGAAATAAATTCTATTGAATAAATATTTCGCGTTTATTTTGGAAATTTAAAAGATTTAATTATTTTAATTCAGAAATTCCAAATAACTAAATAACATAAGATAATTGCTCTTATTTCCTAGAGAAATCATGATGTTTTGCCGCAGAAAATATGAGAATGACGAAGAGAGAAACTGAAAATCCCTGGAAAATGATCGACGGCCAAAAAATGAATAAATAAATAAATAAAACTGCGGTTTGTAGTATAAATTTGGCGCCCCCGGGGCGAAGGCCCTCTTCGCCTCCCCCCTCTTCACACGGCCCTGTCTGTTGTGAAGGAATTTTTGTTTTATATTTATTTCTTTTTTTATGCTCATTTTCTGTTTTTCTGTTTAGGTACATCCATTCTTCCCTTATTTTCAGTTCTTCTTACAAATACAGGTACTACTGTTAAAGTATCTTTTCTTTGACCATGAACACTCTGGTATGACATCCTTTTCATGACTCCTTTAAACTTGTATTAAATGCATATTTAAAAATTATATAATTTCATTGCTTTTGATTAAAACTGACTTTTATATTTATTGTATATTCAAATTATACTTTGTTCAGAATAGATAATTTTATTTTGCTATAAAAGCTTTACAGTCATAAAATCTGTACCTCACCATTATGCCATGCATAATTGAGCCTAAAAATTTTTACTTACTATTTCTTTATTTTTTGTGGCAAGGTGGAAAGATGTAAAAAAATGAATTTGTAAAAATAACAATTTTTGTTACATATTAAAATTTTTATCATAAAAACAACATAATTGTTCAAGATAAAATTAATGTCACATCTGAAATTTAATAAACATTTATTGATAATGACACTGCAAAGTATGTTAATTTCTTTTCACTTTACTAAACAGCACACAACAGAGTGCCAAATGTGTCCAAACTGAGGATCGAATCCACATACTTTGGTATAGTGCACCAAGTGCTTTACTAATTAAGCCATCCGGACGACATCAGTCTGGCATTTTTTCACTAATATACGTTGGCAAGACTGCAACTTTTAAGCGGAAGATGGAATGTCAACATGAGCACACTATTCAGTGGTGTACATGAGATGAAAAAGTTCCCAGCATCGGATAATATATCTAAATTTCCAATTAAATTTTTAGCAGGACTGAAACTATGTCATAAATCTTTAAATGGCACTACAAAAGATGTGAATTACTCTTCACTTTGCTAAACAGCGTACAACCAACAGAGTGAAAAATGTATGTCTCAACAGACTGGTATGTCTCAACAGACTGGTATGTCTCATGTGTGCCACTGAATAGGGTGTTCAGTTCATGTGGCCATTCTATCTTGCGCTGCGAAGTTGCAGCTTTGCCAACATATATTAGTGAATAAATACACATCATTTGTAGTGCCATTTAAACATTTATGGTGTAGTTTCAGTCCTGCGGAAAATTTAATTGAAAATTTATTTATTGATAATAGTGTAATATTAACTAAGTCTAACTTCTATGTACGCTTAATATTACACTTAGTAAGGATTTTTGTAAGAACAAAATCACTAAAAAAATGTGATTTGGCATAAATATTTAAAAAAATTTCTTTCAAATTTTATGACACTGCTAATATTAAAAAAGTGACAAGTGATAAATTGTTCCCTTCCATAGTTTAAACTTTGGATAGTTTGTGTCACTTTCACATAATATCAGTTGCTTTCCATTCACTAAATCACCATCATTAAAATCAGTTCACTAAAAACAAAATGTAAAGTAATGTAACTTTTGCTGCATGTTGCAATTGATTGTATAAGTTAATTAAAATCTATCAAACAAATTGAATTTGTTTATGCGACAGCTACTTTATTATTAGCAAAAATTGAATAAATGTTAAGTTTTTACTTTTCAACATAAGATTAATTCAAGCACTGTGTAAACTATCAAACTGAGCATTTTTTTCATTAAAAGAGGAAAAATTGCAAATTATACCCCCTCCTCCTCTGCTTTGTATGAAAACTCTTATCTATATTGTTCATACAATATTACCTCAAAGTAAATTGTAGCAGGGCGGAAACTAGCTGGGAGGTGGAGGGTGCAAAGGGAGCACATGCTTTGGGTAACAGAACAGATGAGGGGAGAGCACCAAATGAAGATTTGGTTTGTCGTTAGATAAAAATAAATCAATATAAGAAATCATAACACCTTTTAATGGCTCAGATTGAACTGAAACATATGGCAACTGTCTAATGAAACCTATCTTACTATTTATAATCCTTTTATATTGCACCTTTTAGCAATTAAAAGAAAGTATAAAATATTATAAAATTTGGGTAAAAATGTCTTTCAGCTAGAAAATTCAGAAGTACAACTGAAGCAAGTACATTAAAATTGACAAATAGATAAGAAGATTTGTCTATAATACAAGACAGCAAACGAATAAGAAAAAAGTCCTCCCAGCTTGTACCGGTAGGAAAAGGCAGCTTTCATATCCTTTGTTTTTAAAATTTTAGTCAAACACAGAATGTATTTTGAGTTCCAGACTAAAATGTGTGGAATCCGATTATAGAAGATTCAACACCAGTTTTTGTCAATACTGAATTCAGTGAGAATTTTGCCAAATAAGTCAGCTATATCCAAGTTGACTTCATTTGTGGCAAATTATTCTTTGTCAATAAATGTG
This sequence comes from Maratus michaelseni, assembly GCA_963931845.1. Classification (NCBI taxonomy): domain Eukaryota; kingdom Metazoa; phylum Arthropoda; class Arachnida; order Araneae; family Salticidae; genus Maratus; species Maratus michaelseni. The sequence goes on from OZ007597.1 coordinate 292,551,531, forward strand.
GTGATATTTCATCAGGTATGGCCAAACTTAGCAAGAATTTCATGCTGACAGATATGGCTATATAACTGTAAATGTATGAGAGTAACAACAGTTACAAATTTCTAAATAAATATGAGTGCAATCGCATTTTAAAATTCAGATTGTTTCCAAACGTCAGCAACGCTATAATTTCAAACTGCTATATCTCAGAAAATTTTTAAGATAAAGGCAAAACAAAAAATCTTCCAGAATCTATGTTCCAAAGTCAAACACTTAAATAAGTTCCAAAATCAAACACTTAAAGGAAAATACTTTTTTAATTTGTAATATTTTTTTCACATCTTTTTTAATTAAAAAAAAAACATTTTTTTTTTCTTTTTGTGGCTGCCATTTTGAAATAAAAAGCAGATAAAGTTCGCCAATGAACTCAGCCAAAATCTTGGTATGTCCTGTACACATGCTCAATCATATTAAAATTGTTTAATAAAGATGTGAGTTACAGCATAACAAATTCAGATTGCTTCAAAATATCAGCCAACCTAAAATTTCGAACTGCTTTATTTCAGTCATTTTTTAAGATAAAGCTAAAACAAAATAAGTTTTCCAGAATCCTTGTATTAGCATCTAACGGAAACAAGTTTTTCCATTTATTATTTTTTTGTCCATGTTTTTGAATTTTTAAGTGGTCACCATTTTGAAACAAGATGATGGATGAAGTTGCTCAACCAAAACAGCCGAGATCTTGGAATGTCCTGTGCACATGCTCCGTCACATTCAGATTGTTCATAAGTATGAGAGTTACAGCATAACAAAAATAAGTTTGTTTTAAAATGTCAGCCACCCTAGAATTTCAAACTGCTAAAGTTCATGTTTGCCCTGAATGAGAAAAAAAACTAGATTCAACTCTTATTTGTAGCATTGCTTCATTGTCAATAAATATGTTTATTCTATTGCTAGCATCTTTGTGTTTCTGGAACTTACTTATAATTAGAAAAACAATTAAATATGAAATTTATACAAATTATCTTATTCCTTATTTTGTTGAAATTGAAATAAAAATTTCTGAACCTCAGATTATTTCTTTTAATATTAGATTTTTTTAAACTTTGGTTAATATCTTACATCTTTTTTTAATTATAAAATTAACTCATTTTTGTCTAAAAGAATAAATAAGCACCATCATTGTTCATCCTTTAAATTATTGTATTTATTATCAGAAGTCAATTTAGAAAATTGTTATCCCTACTTATTTATTGACTGACATATCTTCAAATGATATATATATATATATATGGCCATAATATTATTATTTGGCACCTCCTGACATTCAAGAGCCCAAAACCTGAACCTTATAGACCCATGTGAAAATCAGACTCTTATTATGGCTGTACACACATTTATCTAACAAGTATTAGTCAAATTCTGTTCATGCCACTGACAAATGCAGTTCAGCATTTCATTTGATCATATTTACACTCTTATTTACTTTTGTTTCTTATCTGCCTGTTTGGATCAAATCTTGCAATCAGTTTTTGACTGACTTCTATTGAATCTCAGATGTCCTTTTCTATTTTTATTTTTTCTCATATTAAGTTCAGTGTCACTGACAATACAATATTAGAGTATTTTCATGTTCATATCTCGTCAGGAGCAAAACCCACTCTTCACACAGGGTACAAAGATGACATAAGAAAGTCAAAAAAGAGTGATACTGACATTAATAAAGTTACAATAATAAATATTTTATAAACATTGTCATAACATTTATTATTGGATTACAATATTAATGTTTTCAAAAATTTTTTAAAATCCTATTAAATGTTGGAATGTAAGAGAGTTATTTAAAAAAAAAATTAAGTTATATTTCTTGTTTCCATTTAATTTAATTAATTTTTTTTAAGTAACTTATTCTATTGAATAGCAATTTGTGTCTGAAGCACCTGTTGTATTATCAGCTGCCTTTTGAAATGTTGATGGATTCAAGGATAAAAGTTTTATAAAGGGAGAAAGTGGAATAAAATCAAGGAGTTTCCCCTACTATTTGCAATAAATTTAATTACGATGTTGATCAATTATAATCAGAACTAATATTAGAAGTTTGTTCATATTTGGTTAAAACCACACTCTTTTAGATTTGTCATTTAATGAAGGTTATTCATAGTTTGATCACTGTTAATTTTTAAATCGTTTTGCCCGAAAAATATGAAAAATCTTTAAAATCTTTAAAAAAATTGGAAAATAATGTAATTTTATAGACATAAAACATTAACTTGAAATATTATAACAACAGTTCTAAATGTATGACCATAAAGTTCCTATCCTGAATTTAATAAAAAGAATGTAAGAATGGGGAAAATATTGACTATCATAGGTTGAAAACAGTTTTCTTGACAAATTTTTAAAGACCTTATCAAATGAGCACGTTTAAAACAATGTCAATATTTTTCTAATTTCACCATTTTTAAAAGCTTACTTCAATAACAATTTTATCTTTTTGAAAATATTGTAGTTTGTAGAAAGCAACTAGGCATCTATACTTTATTCATGATTTTATGCTTTTACTTTAGGTTAAAGAATCAAATTATGAGGCTTTGAATGTTAATTCATTGCCAGATGAAATGTTGATCAAAGTTTTTGGATATCTGTCTCAGAATGAACTGGGACAAATTGCAAGGTATGTAAATTTCATGTTTATCTCTCATACTTACTAAATATTAGACATAGAATGGGTGTTCAAAAAAGGTTTTCATTATTAACTTAAAACAGGAAAAATATTTCAAACTGTATATTAATGTATAATTGCATAAACTTTAAATAAAGTATTTATTGATCTTTAATGAAAGAAATATCAACATATAATGCTGCAAACAGCCATCTTTGTTGTTGCAGCAAATGTCGCTAATTTTATTTTAATTTAATTAGTTTTATTTTTATTTTATAAATCATTACTAATGTTTCTTGAGAGCTCATGTAAAATACATTCTTATGAAAAAAGATAAGAGATTTTTTCTAAATGCTCTGTTTGTTAAATTATCTATAAAATAAATGGCATATGTTGTTAATGTTACATTTTAATACTAAACAGTCTGAATAATATTTAAATGAAGCATCATTTACATATTTTTGAGGAATAGAGCAAATTCAATCCTGTATGTTCTAATGATAACTTCTTTTGTATGTTACATAAACTTCAAGTTCTTTCTGCCAAGTATTTTGTTTAGTTATTCTTAAAAAACTCTCGGTTTGATTTATTCATATAATGATTAACAAATAAAATTGTTAATAAATATAATAACAATTTCAATTATTTGATGGGAGGCTTAACTGATTTTTTTATAACACTAATAATACATTTTGTTGAAAAACAATTACAATATTTGTATTGAACCTGAACATACATCGTTGTAAAAAAATTCAATTTTAAGATATCAAGAAATAATTATGGAAAGTTTGTGACAAGACTATAAAAGTAGCCAGTGAAACAGCCATGCAAGTGTATATGTCAGAACTATTATTCACTAAAAATATGTAATTAAAATTATTTAAAAAATTCTAACCATATAATATGTAATGTGTACTAAAAATGGCTTAATATAAATTGATACTTAGTTAAACTTGTTAATTGATACTACAAGAATATAATTTATTTATTGATATAACATAAATATAATTTTATATAAATAAATAAACAGGAAAATAAATACATAGAAATATAATATTAATAAAGTTTATTCGCTTCACCATTTAAAGAAGGTACTTTAATAGTCTCGTCAAACAGTTATCTAGTTCTTTGTATTTAGGATAGTTGAAGGGTGTAGATATTTCTTATTGTATCAGAGAGAAGGGATACACTATTGAAGAAAATAAAGTTTATTTTCATTTTACAAACAGATAGATCCTAAAAAAAAATTAAAAGAATACAAGTACATGTTATTTCCAATTGAATGACATTAGTTTAATTTTCTGCCATTATTTGTGACAGAATTAATGGGGTCTTTTCTCTGTTCTTTTTCCTACAACTGTACAATTCCATAGTCATCAAATTTTAAGGAATTTTTATTATGTTGATTGGAAAATCCTCTAATGAAACTCTTCTTAAATTTTTTTGAAAATATAGTGAATGTGGTGTGTTTACATACATGTTAACATACATGTATGTATGCCAGAGTATGTATGTAACATGTATGTTACATACATACTCTGGCTTTTTTTTTTTTTTTTTTTTTAAACATTCTGCAAATTAGAAATTTATCTCATGAAGTAGATTTAAAATGACTACAGTATAAAAACAAGACTCATTTAATTAAACAAATTTCCTTGTTCAAGGTATATTTTTTTAATTAAAAAAAGCTGGAGGTGGTCAAATATGTTATTGTAATGATAATGATAGTTACAAATTTATTTGAAATTTGCTTTACTTATTTTCTTTTATGTGTATTTAGTTTAAATATATTTTCAAATAAAAATACATTTTCAAAGTAACTGTATCTGTACATGCATAATATTTTCATATATTCTTATTTGGATTCCTAGCAATAGAGCAGTATTATTTAACTTCTTTTAAAAATGTAATATATTTGTCAAAATTTTGTCAAAATGAATTTTAAAACTTAATTATAGATGAGAATCTCAAAATAATTGCCATAAGTTAGCTCTCAACTATAAATAAATATAACTATAAATAATCATATTCACACAAAAACAAAAATAAATACTCATTACATTTTGTTTATATTTGACTAAAAATACATGATATTTCCATGCATGGTATGATTTTAACTTTTAAATAGTATAATAATTTAAATCTTTTAGCTGCTTCACATGTCGAGTTATTAAATTCTCTGCATTTCAGTAAAATACATTTTTAGAAAATTTAAAAAAAATACATGGTTGCGAGAAGGGTTCTAATTTTGTTTTCTTTATTCTCTAACAGAAATATTTTATACAAAATCATTTTATTCTCAAATGATACAATTTACAAAAAATCAAGAGTTTTTTTTTTCTACAAAAATATTGTATGATTCAGGAATTGACAAAGGCTGTCTGCAATAAATATTTAGATTGACACAATCTGTAAAATGTTGTCATTAGTTAGCAGTGAATGCAATAAAAGATGGATGACATTCATTTGAAAATATGAAAAAGCTGTTGGATTCTTTTTTTTTACCTATGAGGAAAGGGATGGAGATTTTATGCATGTGAGCACATAACAGATTTCTTATTTATAACAGTTTCATAGTCTCAAAGAGAGAAAAAGAGATTCAATAAATAAATGTTTTTTTATATATAAATTAACTGTCTTTATAAAAGAGTTTATCATGCTTTGAACATTATGTACATAGATTTGAAACAGCTATACTTCTTTTTCATATTTATTGTCAGATACCTTAATTAAACTAATAAAGTAATTATAAATATTTTATATTTGTGTGATTTTCAAAGTAGTTTCATTTAACAATTGAAATTACACTATCAAGTACTTGTACAAATATGCATTTTGATCTTAACATTTTCTTTTGTTATTGTAGAGTGTGCAGAAGATGGAGTGTGTTGACAAGAAGATCAATTTTATGGAAAAAAGTGAATGTGCAATTTTCACCATCTCATAAGTCTCAAACTAGTGTAACCAAATATTTTGTAAATCTGTTACCACCTTGTGTCACTTACCTCAGGTTAAATTTTATGGATCGATGGGAATGGATTGAGCGATTTAATTTTGAAGAAATTTCTATGAAGCTTAAAGAAAGATGTCCTGATCTTGAAGCGTTAATTTTTGAGGAAGCTGTACTAACAGACGATCTTCCCTCAGTTATAGATTTATGCACTCAGTGTTTGCATAAATTGAAAATATTGGTATTTCATTTTTGTGAATTTCCTGACTGTCATGCAAAAGAGAAATGTGATAGTATTTCTAAAATTGAAATTTTGGATCTTAAATTTTGTGACCTTGGGCATTTCAGTAAGCCTTTATTTTCAAAATTACCCTACTTGAAACAATTACGTTTAAATGGTACAAGTAAAATTGATTCCTGGTTTCATGATGACACTTCCTTATTTAATCAGTTACATGTATTGGATGTGGGATATATATACATTCGTTCCACATTTCAAGCAATACAGAATCATGGCCTTATTTTGAGAGAACTATACATGTGTGGTACATATTTAGATGACAATGATTTACATTTTAATAATTCCATGCTTCCTCTTCTGGAGACAGTTTGCCTTGGATCTTGTTGCAGAGTGACATGCGAGGGTATCATTTCTCTCATCCAGTCATGTTCATCTTTGCTGAATGTCTATGTTGATGAAGATGTTGCTGAATCCTATGCAGCACATACTTTCATTGTTGTCAATACATGCAAGTTGGGAATTGTAAAATCCATTCATATCAATCATACCCATAATTATTTAATGAAACAGTAAGATTTCAATGCATTTGCTTTAAATAAATTTGTTTTATTAATTGATATTTCTTCATTCATGTATTTTATTTGTTAAAATTTGTTGTATATATATTCTAAAAATGTATATAAATTCTTTAAATTGTATATATATTCTAAATTTGGTTACTTGTAAGTTTTACAAATACCCAATTGACAGAAAATTCTCAGGCAGAACAAATCTGAATTTTTAATTATTTCCACTCTGTAATTAAATTTTTAACCCCTTCATGACAAGAGATGCAAACCTTAGGGTGCATAGATTTCTTAACTTTTCTAACTACAACATTTGAATTACAATTTTCGCCATATTTATTTCCAGAATTTTTGTGATTAAAAATTAAAGAAAAACTTTAATGTAGACATATCTGTGCTTAACATTTAAGTATTGTGTAGGGGACATTCATTGCGAAAGCATTCATAGAAGTAGAAAATCTTTTTCATTTGTGTATGCATAAAATTTAAAGATCTATTCTTATTAATATGCCAAGGAATTGAGCCGCATATTTTCTTTTCATAGAAACATTATATATCTTCATTTATATATGGTTGATAACTAATGCACTCTTTCGTGACTATTATGACTTGAAATCAGTTGAAAATAACAACACTGACACATATTTCTGAAATAGGTTGCTCTTTTGTAGAGAAAATAAATATGTTTCATTGTTTTAATTTTGAATATCTGTAAAATTTATGCATATGTTTTACAAATGACTTAATAAATGCATAAGAAAGTAGAAAACTTAAAACTGTCATCATTTGTTTGTTGCAGTAGTCTTACTTCATAACAGTTTTACAGGAATATGTTTTTCGCCCAGCATATCACTGTTATCCTGATTGTAATAACATATCTAACATGTCTAACCAAATAAGAAAAAATTAACAATTATATGCATGGTAAAATCTAAGCCATAATGCTTAATATAATTCCACTCCTGGTATGGAATTTCTAAAAATATCAAAAAGATTTTTTTTTCTCTCTCTGAACAACAAATTCATTAACATTCCTTAATGGATGAAAGTTTCAAGTAGTCATATTCTGTGTCAATGTAGCAAACCTTTTTTTATTTAATGTGATATATATTTCATTAGAATCACAGGATATTTGATGCTTAACTTGAGTCTCTTGTATAGATTTTTACTTTAAAATACAAAGTTTGACTGCAATTTTGAAAGGATGTTTAAAAATTTAGGAAAGTGAAAATCACTGTCCAATTCCTTGATACTAAAATGATCTGAAAATTTCCTGCATTTATTTATTAAATGATAATTGTGAATGTGTCAGAAAGTACCAACTTTAGAATTGAAAACAGCCTTAACTGTTATGTTAATTAAATGTTACATTTCATTTTCAGTCTTCAATTTGACAATTTTGTTTAGAATGATGTTATAGTATCAAAATTTATTTCACGGAAAACTCACACATGATCAGTATATGTCCTAGTACAACACAGTATATTGGAGTCGATATTTAATTCACTGGAAATTCTGGGAATAAAACGGAAAAAAAAATTATATGTATGAACATTATTTGATATAAATATGAACAACAGAATGTTGGAACAGTACTTCATCCCAGTATAGCCAAAAAAAAAATTTCCAAATTTGGTTTTGATTCTGGGATATAAGCACAATTTAAAGTAAGTGTAAAAAGAGAAAACATGAAAAAGAAAAAAAGTCAATAATTTCATCAATATTAATTGATGTCTTCTGATCATTCATTTTTAGAGTTCCATCCGTAAACAGTAAGAACAAAACTATTATAAGATCACTCCTGTGTCTGTCTGTCTGTCAGAGCCCTTTTACTCATAAACTATGGGACATGGAAAGTTCAAACTTTGGAAAGTTATAAAGCCTTTTTACCAACATATTTTCAGATTATTAGCCATTTACAAATATGCTTAGGAAAAATTTAGGTGGCTAATTAAGTTACTTGAATAAAAAGTTTATTTATTTTCCCTTTATATATATTTTTTCTCTTTCTTTTAGAGTCTCAGGCCACCGCCTTAGGGAAAATTTAAGTGGCTAATTAAGTTACTTGAATTAAAAGTTTATTTATTTTCCCTTTATATATATTTTTTCTCTTTCTTTTAGAGTCTCAGGCCACCGCCTTAGGGAAAATTTAAGTGGCTAATTAAGTTACTTGAATAAAAAGTTTATTTATTTTCCCTTTATATATATTTTTTCTCTTTCTTTTAGAGTCTCAGGCCACCGCCTTAGGGAAAATTTAAGTGGCTAATTAAGTTACTTGAATAAAAAGTTTATTTATTTTCCCTTTATATATATTTTTTCTCTTTCTTTTAGAGTCTCAGGCCACCGCCTTAGGGAAAATTTAAGTGGCTAATTAAGTTACTTGAATAAAAAGTTTATTTATTTTCCCTTTATATATATTTTTTCTCTTTCTTTTAGAGTCTCAGGCCACCGCCTTAGGGAAAATTTAAGTGGCTAATTAAGTTACTTCAATAAAAAGTTTATTTATTTTCCCTTTATATATATTTTTTCTCTTTCTTTTAGAGTCTCAGGCCACCGCCTTAGGGAAAATTTAAGTGGCTAATTAAGTTACTTGAATAAAAAGTTTATTTATTTTCCCTTTATATATATTTTTTCTCTTTCTTTTAGAGTCTCAGGCCACCGCCTTAGGGAAAATTTAAGTGGCTAATTAAGTTACTTGAATAAAAAGTTTATTTATTTTCCCTTTATATATATTTTTTCTCTTTCTTTTAGAGTCTCAGGCCACCGCCTTAGGGAAAATTTAAGTGGCTAATTAAGTTACTTCAATAAAAAGTTTATTTATTTTCCCTTTATATATATTTTTTCTCTTTCTTTTAGAGTCTCAGGCCACCGCCTTAGGGAAAATTTAGGTGGCTAATTAAGTTACTTGAATAAAAAGTTTATTTATTTTCCCTTTACATATATTTTTTCTCTTTCTTTTAGAGTCTCAGGCCACCGCCTTAGGGAAAATTTAAGTGGCTAATTAAGTTACTTTAAAAAAAGTTTATATATATATTTTACCTTTATATATATTTTGGTACTTCTTTATTATCCCATCAACCACTTTTCATAACAAAAAAAATTGCCAAACTGTAATGCCAAATAAATGGGAGAACGTTGCCATTGGAATTAGAATAAATAAATAAAATATAAAAATTTAAGGACACAATTGTTATTTTAATTAATGAAACATCTAATAAATCAGTAAAACATAATGAAAAATACATGCAAATGTCGAATTAAAAACCATTGGATGACATAATAAAAACATATAATGCTTCTGACATCAATTAAATAGGGCTGCATTTTTGGCGTTTAATCTTACAATTTGGCGATAGTTTTTTGTTATGAAAAGTGGTCGACGGGATAATAGATAAGTACCTATATTTTTCCCTTTCTTTTAAAGTCTCAGGCATACAGGTCGCATGTAGGGATGTTGGGTGAAAGTTGGCCGCTCACTGCAGCGGTTCAATTTGTCATCTCATCAATATTAATGGCACCATATTCCAGATTCACATTTATTCATTCAAAATAAGTTTTATATGGTATCTTTCAGGTTTTTTGTCAGTGAAAAGAAGTGTCAAGCATGAAGATACTTTCGCTTAGTGAAACAGTTATCAAATTACTTTTCATCAAGTATCAAGGTAGCAGTTTTAAACTTTTTTTCCATGCTTTTTCTGAAAAAAAAAGACATTAATTAATCTGAACTCTTGTTGTATCAAAAATATGCTAATTATTTCTAGCTTCCAAACTAGTGGAAATACAAACACTAAAAATATAAAGTGAAATCATTTTTCATGCTTTTAAATTCAAAGGCAGTAGAAGTTTCAAATAAAAAAAATTGACATTTAATTTAGGTAACATGAATCAACATTGTGAGTACAAAATATTGAGGCTGTTTATGTTCAGCTTTCATGAATGTTTTGTTACCACAGATGTGTTTATTTAAAATAATTTTTATTCTTTATGAGGAAAAAAAAAATATGAGTGCATTTTCTTTATCAACTATTTTTAATTTACAGTTATTTTATTTGTTGGATTGTCCAGAACAAAATAACTAAAATTATACAGACAATATCACCAAAAAACTTTTAGGCTTCAAATGTCATATCCCATAACACAAATTCTATTAAACTACAAATGTTACCTTTATATCATACATCTGTCAAACAACATTAAAGAAATTGAAAATTTACACCCAATTTTGTAGCATACAAATGCAGCTTGTATGTATCTTTTTTTTTTATCTGAAAAAAATTGTGAAAATGTTTGCTAATAATTATAAAATGCTACATCTGTTACATTTTTAAATATTTCGCTTCTGTTCTTTATAGTTTCAGTAGTAATATTTTGATAAGTTTAAGTATTAAATTCATTTTCAAATTTTGGACGTATATTTTAAAGAGAAGTAATTGAAAATAGAGGCAGGTGTAGAAAAAAAAAATAGGAGAAATTGCACATTTGCTATTTTTTTAATCTGTCAAACTGTTACTTACACGATAATTAAATTTCGGTACTTCTCTATTATCCTGTCAATCACTTTTCATAACAAAAAACTATTGCCCAAACTAAAGGATTTAATGTCAAAAATGCAATCCCATTCACTTGACGTCAGAAGCATTTCACGTGTTTGTTATGTCATTAAGTAGTTTTTAATTCGACATTTACCTGTGTTTTTCATTATGTTTTATTGATTTATTAGTTATTTCGTTAATTAAAATAATGGTTGTATCCTTAAATGGCGGTGCCATGATATTAAAAGAGAAAAATTAATGAAAAATTGTTGTGCTGCATACTCACCTGCAATAGATCAGCTGATATGGGTAATTAAGGAAAATAATGTAAATAAATAAATATCCAGGATTATTTTTCTATTTTCATTAATATATTGTAATTTTTTGTTTTGTTTTTGTTTAAAGTTACGGATAGTTGACAATTTTTGTGAGTGGGGCTTTCTGAATTTCTTGTATTTATTTAATTATTTTGCTATTCCAATGGCAACATTCTTCCATTTGTTTATTTGGCGTTACAGTTTGGTGATAGTTTTTAGTTGTGAAAAGTGGTTGACGAGATAATGGAGAAGTACTGAATTTGATTAACTCGACATTTTAATTTTTATCTGAATACACGCACTCATGTATATCAAGTGTGCCATAAATGCATAAAAACTTCTTAAATTCATTAAAAAGGAACAAATGATACTAAAAATTTGTAAATTACACAAAATGGGATTAGAGGGAGATTGGATTTTTTTTAATGACAAAAAAGTTGTGATTCAAAAAATTATCGATAGATGGTGCTGGTATGCATAATATGAAACAGATATATGTAAATTAGTCTTATAGAAAAATTCCATTTTTTTAAGCATTTGACAATCTTTAGTATCCCAACACATGAAACGGCACTTTTCTCATCTTGAGTTCTTTTATCATACTGAATTTTCACAATGTGGCAGTTGCTGATTTCCCATTCTTGTAAAACAGCTAAACCAACAATGCTTAATATGATAATAATAGCATACTACTGGCATCGAATGAAGAATTTGTGTGCAACATGGTGTTTTATTGAGAGCTTGATTCTCATAAATCTGCTTCATATTATGTATGTCAGAACCATCTATTGGTATTTTTTTAACCACAACTTTTTTGTTATTAGAAAATCCAATTTCCCTGTAATCCTATTTGAGCAAACTGCAATTTTTTAGCCTCATTTGTCCCTTTTTAATGAATTTTTAAAGTTTTAACAAATTTATCACACACGTACAAGATGTTAGGATAAAAACTACCAATAAGATAGCTGAAGAACTTACTCAATAATTCATGTATGAATATGCTGTAAGATGCAAATAAAAAGTGTTTAAAGTTGATCAATAAACCTCTATGTGTACAGCTCTTGCAATGGGACATATGTGCAGAAGGATGTTCCATTTATCTCTGATTCTAAATAATTTTCAAACCCAAAATAAGTATATTTAAATAAGTACATTGAGTATAATTAAAACTAATTCACCTGTTATAAAAATCTTTGACAATCATTGGTGTTTATGAAACATTAGATGATCACACAAAGCCATAAATTTTTATCAACTTTCTTCAACATGACGGTTATTAGTCTCATATCATAATCCCATAAATTCTAATGGCAATTATTAGGCTCATTTCATAAGCCTTAATTTATAATCATTTTTATCAGTATGACAGTTATTAGGCTCATCTCATGAAACCAACCTAAGTAATTATGTTCAGAACATAGCCTAATAACTGTCATTTTGAGGAAAGTTGATTAAAATTTATGGCTTTTGAGTGATCCTCTAATGTTTCATAAACACCAATCGTTGTCAAAGATGTTTATGATGGGCAAATTAAAATTTGAATTTAATTGGGTTTAGAGGTCTAGCAAAAATAAGTTGGGGTTTCTTATTTTAAGTTTAGAATTTTAAAAAAAAAGATTTATTTTTATCCTTTCATATATATATATATCATATATTCTAATACGAGCAAATCTTGTGGGTGGTTATATATATATATATATATATGCAAAAATTATCTTAAAAATGGCTCTAACGATTTTGACGAAATTTCGTATCCTACCGTTTTGGGGCACCAGAAAACCATTGGGCTAGGTCACATGCTCGAGAAAATTCGATTAGTGGGTCATTTTGGGTCATGGTCTAGCTAATTGTATCTAAAAAACGGTTCAAACGATTTTGACGAAATTTTGTATCCGACCATTTTCGGGCATGAGAAGTCAATTGGGCTAAGTCGCATGTCCGAGAAAATTCGATTAGTGGGTCATTTCTGGGTCATTGTGGGTCAAGATCTAAAAAGCGGCTCAATTTACACTAAATTTTGCATCCAATGGTTTTCGGGCACAAGAAGACTTTTGGTCTAGATCACATGTTCGAGAAAATTCAATTAGTGGGTCATTTTGGGTCATGGTCAAGCTAATTGTATCTAAAAATCGGTTCAAACGATTTTGACGAAATTTTGTATCCGACCATTTTCGGGCATGAGAAGTCAATTGGGCTGGGTCACATGTTTGAGAACTTTCGATTAGTGGGTCATTTTTGGGTCAACGCGGGTCAAATTAATTTTATCTAAAAAACGGCTCTAACGATTTTGATTAAATTTTGTGTCCTACGAGTTTCGAGCACGATAAAAGCATTGGGCTAGGTCGCATGTCCGAGAAAATTCGATTAGTGGGTCATTTCTGGGTCATTGTGGGTCAAGATCTAAAAAGCGGCTCAATTTACACTAAATTTTGCATCCAATGGTTTCCGGGCACGAGAAGACTGTTGGGCTAGGTCACATGTTCGAGAAAATTCAATTAGTGGGTCATTTTGGGTCATGGTAAGCTAATTGTATCTAAAAAACAGTCCAAACGATTTTGACGAAATTTTGTATCCGACTATTTTCGGGCACGAGAAGACTATTGGGCTGGGTCACATATTCGAGAACTTTCGATTAGGGGGTCATTTTTGGGTCAAAGTGGGTCAAATTAATTTTATCTAAAAAACGGCTCTAACGATTTTGATTAAATTTTGTATTTTACGAGTTTCGGGCACGCGAAAATCATTAGACTAGGTCACATGTTCGAGAAAATTCGATTAGTGGGTCATTGTGGGTCAATATCTAAAAAGCGGCTCAATTTACACTAAATTTTGCATCCTATGGTTTTCAGGCACAAGAAGACTGTTGGGCTAAGTCACATGTTCGAGAAAATTAAATTAGTGGGTCATTTTGGTCATGGGTCATGATATTTGAACTCAAATTTAATTTTGACCGAGCATAGCTCGGTCTTCCCTGCTCGTATATATACAAATTTATCTGAAACAAAAACATTCTTCATTTCACTGCAAAAGGGGTCTCTATGCCCATCAGCACACCATCTTTCTGTATCCTTGTGGCATAGAGATGCACTTGAAAAATGAAATTTAAAACTTAAATACTGTTAGCAGTCTCAGAAATCGCTGCTATTTTCATTGCACAGTTTAACTTGAAACTTGCAGTTCAGCTACAGACACTAGAGGAATTTTTGTTTGAAGCCTTAGTACTATCGTTAGAGACTTCTGAATAGGTAAAATTTGATATAAGAATCTTGTATATAAGGTTTAGTACAGAAAAAGTATTCTATGGGTTAATCATTTCGATCAACCAATCTCAGAGACCACTCACAATAGCTATATAACAGTTTCTGTGTTAGTAGTTAAAGGTTAATAAATACCGTTCAGAGTCAGTTCTTCCATGCTTATACAATTCCTGATTTCTGATTCAACTGAAATCGTGACAAGATTAGTTATGGTGTCACTGAGCACAAATATACCTTCTCAGCCCTGGCATCGCCTTCAGCTGTAGGAAACACTAAACAACTCCTTAAATTAATTAAACTGATTTTATTTACCAAAATTATTTCTATATCTTATCAGTTGATGGAAGTAATTTATAAATATTCATTTATCCACTAAAACATGTTTGGAGCCTTTTTCCAGTCATTTGAAAAATGGACTTTGTGGTCTCAAGTAATTTTGGTTTTAGGACTAGGGAAGATATGGGACTAACGAGAAAACCAAGTTCATTGAATGACAAACAATGAAACAAATTTATCTGGAAAAGGAAAGAAAATCGACCCATTTTTCCATCACTATGTGACCACTTTTGAGGGGGAAGGGAGCTGTAATCCCCAAAACCCCTCCCTCTTTGGGTAAGGTATACTATTGTGTCACTATGCAGTAATATGGTCTAATGAGAATGGCTAATCTGTTGTATGATAGAAAAATAATTACACTTTTACCTGAAAAAGAAAGTAAGAAAATGAGCTCTTCTTTTATTTCACTGTGACCATTTCAGAAGGGAGAAAAAGGCTGCAATCCCATCAACATCCTGTTCATCCTTGGACATGCTGTGGTGTCACTGCACTAATATGGTACTAGTGAGATGCCTAGTCCATTGTGTGACAGAAAAATATATCTAAAACTTGAGAAAAATCAGCACTTTTTTTTCATTTTATTGCATCCATTTTAGAGAAGGAAGGAGACTATAACCCTTTTAGAACCACCTCTCCATCTTTGGATATACTGTGATGTCATTCTATAATAATACGAGAATGGCTAGTCCGCTGTATAACAGGAAAATAATTACAAATTTATTAAAAAAATAAAATAAACTAATTGGCACTTTTATATTTTACTGTGATTATTTCTGACACAGGAAAAATATTGTAACCATATCACCTCCTCTCCTCATCACCGTCTGTGTGTATACTGTGGTGTCATTGTACAAACAACAGACTAAAGGGAATAGCTAGTCCATTGTACAACAGAAAATATACAAATGTATCTCAAAAAAAAAAAATAAAATAAGCACCTTTTCATTTGATTTTTGACTATTTTAGAGACGGCATAGCCCTAGCCACCCCCCTCCTGCCTTTGGATACGCCCATGAGCCACACACAGTTCCTCATCAAATTGACCGTCAGGTGAAGAGGGATAACACACCTCATAACAAACATGAAGTATATTTCAGATACATTTTTCTTCCCTACTTGGCCACTTTTATTTATGGAATCTTTGATCATGTTTGGAAAAGCAGAAACTTATAACCTACATAAAATTAGCAAAACTTGAGATAAATAAGAGACCCATATGATTTATGGCTGTTTTAGACAATTATAACCAAACTTTGTTTTTCACACATGAACTATTTGTTGTGTGTGCTTGTTACGTTACGAGTTTCTGTAGCCTAAATTGAAAGATCTTGTTCATCTTTAAAAAAAGAATAAAACCTTATCCCTGAAAAAACATGAAGAATAAGCAAGTTGATGGGATTGGCACTTATGTGACCCAGGCATTATTCAGAGCCTATTACCATTGAGATTCTTGAATCAATTACAAGAAATGGAAATAAAAAATTGATTTGAGAAACTTAAATTTTTGGTTCTAACTTTAATGTGAGTAAATGTTCATGAAAGAGAAACTGTTTTAAATATATCTAACTGTTCAGTATGTGAATGCTCAGTTTTTTATATTATATTAACTGTAAAATCTTTTTCAATGGTAAATATTAATGTAGCTTCATTCTAATATGACATACAATTATCAAGAATGATCATATATTCTTGTACACAAGTTTGTTTTAAGCTAAACATTGTTATATATTCAATAAAATACACGATATCAATAAAAATTAGCCCAAATATTGTACTTTTATCTCTTATTATAGCTTGTGCAAGGATGAAATCATACATGTTTGGTGGAATGTATGGAAATTTCGGTCTGATGATTCTGCCATGATTCCACAATCGTTTTACTATATTTCATTTTATTTCAATTCTTTTTGAAGACATTTTTTGTTTAAATTACTCGTAACAGATATGAGTTCATTTTTTATTATTTTTATTTTTATTGCCTTATTTGTGCATGATGAATTATACATGTCATAATATAATGGTTATATATATACAGTAGTGGCCAAAATGATGGACACATTTTGGAAAAAATGTTTTTTTGAAGTTTGATGGATCATAACATCAAATATTTCTTAGTAGTACCATAAAAGCTATATACCACTGGAAAGATAATTTAATGAAGAATGTTATGCAATACAGTTTGTTGAATTATAATGATTTTATCAAACGTTATAGCTTAATAATAAAAAAAAGGCAGCAAAATCTGGTTAGGTTGATGATAATTATTTTCCTTTCCTTTAATGTAGCCAATGCATATGAATGTTTTGGAGTGACAAACAGGTTCCATTTTATTTGGTAATGTGTAAATCAAAGCTAGAGTAGGATTTAAAAAGAAATATGCTATATTTTGCTACTTATCGAAGCACTTTTATCACTATTTTTTATGATTGCTATCAAGTCACTAAAGTTCTTTGTCACCTTTTAATTTTTGAGCTAATAAATTGTAATAAAAGTAAGAAAACATCATAAAGAGTTGATTAGTTACCTAGAAATCAATGTATAACAATATTTTTAAGTGTATAAAGCTATGGTTATGAAGAAATTGGAAGTAAATTAACAAAGGGATGTCTAAGACATGCAAAAGAAGACTGGAAAAGGTGCAGGAGAGCAATTGGCAGTAAAAGAGTAAGGTCCCTGTCTATAGGTCACAGAAAATAATCATCTTGGTATATGCAACATCAAATGGTGCACTACAATGGGGAACTGAATCAAAGTACAGTTCTGTAGCGAGTGCAGCATTTTGTTCTAAATGCTAGAATTTCATGAAAAATAAAATAAAGGTTGAAAATATTAAACTGAGCTAAAAACAATTTTTACCAGACAGAGAAATAGTAGGATCATGTTATTTGGAGTGTTAAAATGTTTGTTCATCGAATTCCAGAATTTAGACCAAAATACTGCATTTTATCAAGTTTGCACTATTGGAAGTTGCATACAGTATATATATACATGAAAGATAGTTAATTTCACATGTTCTCATTGCATAAGATGTAATTGTGGTAGATTCATAAAACACATAGTTCTTTATCCAGGGCAATGACTTTATTCTTTTTTAGTACACACTCCTTTGGTAAGTCAGTCCCAAGAGAGATGAGGGTCTCGTATCTTTAAGGGTCATATTTCCGAGTAGTGAGCATTGTCTAAGGCTGCAGGCATTTCAGAATGGACCAAGTGGCCGGCTACAAGTTGTGCAGCTATTTATTGACAGGGAAAAGCCTTGTGAAAAAGCATGCTCCTTATTTTTATAGGATTAATTTAGATTTTGTCAGCCAGAAAATCATTTTATTGGTTATTTAGCTCTCGTATGATGCCCGGGTTCTCTCATGACACCAACTTCTGCAAACCTGGTTGCATCTAAAACCACAAGTGACTACAAGAAGCACTTGGTCAACAATTTCACTTTTAAAGAACATAGAATTTTGCAGCATAAGAGTGATAAATGTCAGGCTAGAAAACAAAGATAACAAGGGTAGTTCAGATTTAAGTACAAGCTTTAAAAATTAAAGAAAAATTTTGGTGATATTAGATTTAAAATTTTTATTTTTGAATTTTAAAACGGTTTAATTTTTTATCCTTTCATACACACACACACACATATATATATATATATATATAAATCTTTTTCACTCTACTTGCATAAAATTTTGAGGTATTCTAAATCAGAATTTGCAAGCAGTTAAAGCGGTTTTCATGTAAAAGTTAAGTACTTTTCAATGTCATTCTTCAAAGATAGAGAAGTTTTGCTTGTACATGCCAAAAATTCACAATGTGTAGGGTGCACCAAAATGATTGCAACCTGCATTAGTTTTTTACCTGTTGGAGATATGTAGGAAATGTAAATTGAAGAAGTGTTCGATAAAAGGTAGGAATTAAAATTATGATGAAATAGACTGTCATTATTTTTTTAAAGTTACATTTTTAACTTTTTATACAGTCCCTGTGGTCTAGGATTTATAGTCAGAAATATTTTCTCCGTATGCTGACAAGTAAAATGTTAAATTTCCATTCTACTATAACCAAAATTCACGGAATTACGGTATTTTCAATTTTATGAAATTTTGGAACTTTCTCACACAAAAAAAATGTCTGTCGTTTAAATTACTGGAAAACTCCAAACTTTCAACTTGGCAAATTTTGGTCATATATAAATTGTATTTTTACTGGGTTTTTTTTGCCAGAGTGTGGAACAAAGGTTTTAAAATACAACTCAAAAGAACCGGGGTCCATATAAATGTTGAAAAAGTGTAACTTTTTAAAACTAAATGGCAGGAGTATTTTATCATCATAATCTGATTTTGCTAACTTATTTTGAACCCATTTAAAATTTACATTGCCTACGTATCTCGAATTAAAAAAAATTGTGTTTGTATCTTTTTGGGGCATTCTCCATTTTAATGTGTCAAACACAATTAGCTTTGCTGTAACAAATACTGTAAAGTATGCTGCTTATAAAAACACTAGATAAATAAATAAATTGGAGTTTAATTATTGATAAGTAAAGGGGGGTATATAAAATTTCTTTAATCTTAACATGCATAAAATGTTTAGATATTCTTAATTATACTTCTCAAGAATCTCACATCATCTTAATTAGATTACTTAATAAAATGTGTTTACATTAACTTCCACAAAAAAATCATAAGTAGACAAAAGAGACAGATATGTATTTTCATGTTGGAATTGCTGATCAGTGGTTTTAATATGACAATTTTGAAATCTGGAAAAATGTGTTTTGAAAATACAAAATAATTGGAAAAAGCATTCAAAAATACATTACCAAAATACTTTATTTCAATGTACTAAATGCAAATGTGTTTTGAAAAGGTAAAGTACACTTTTTTTTTTATATTGCCCAACTTTGCCAACACATTTATGGCTAAAAGTCAATGGACATTTTGATTTTAGATATTTTGTCAAATAGCTAAACAAATACTTCTTATTCAGGAATATAAAAAATTCATATTGTTTTATTTTTTAGCAAAGATTTGGTTGTGAAGGCCAATCAGGGACCAACAAAAAACTGAATTACAAATATTTACAATCATTTTGTAAAATGATCTGTAGTACAAGACTATGTGTGTGCATGGGCACTATATGAGTCCATTTGTTTAAGAATAAAAAGTATATAAACATACTTGTTTACAGTATCTAGGGTTTTAAACCAAATTTAATGCTACTTTCAGAATTTTTAATAAAATACAGTAGAAACAATGTATTAAATATTTGATGAAATATGAATATATGTATGAAATAAATTTTTACTGCACATACACAAATTATAATTTTTTTTCGTAATTTAGTAATCAATTATATAGGGCAACTCATACAAAAAGACTTATCGAATATTGTAAAAAAATTAGAGAGATATTGGTGATACAGTGAGTTGAATTTCAGTTGCTTTCTAAAAGTAGCTACATAATAAAGGATTTTCAATAAATTGCCATTTGCCATTTTTTAGTTTTCTTTGGACGAATCATTGGAGCTATTCTATTTTAACAACAAAAAAGAATAATCAAAATAGAAGCATGTGTTTAAAAGCTCTGCATTAGTATACATTAAATACATACTCCTTAGTCCATTAATAAAAAATGGCAATTTGGGAAAAATACCTTATCATCTAGCTACTTTTGGAAAGCAACTCAAATTCAGTTCATTATATTGCCAATATCATTCTGGATTTTCAGGAAATTCTGCTGTTTTTACACATGAGTTGCCTTAAATAGTTGATTACTAAATTATGGAAAAACAATTATCGTTCATGCATGTGCAGTTAAAAATTATTTCATGCAAATGTCAAGATTTCATCAATTATTTAATATTCTAATTGCAGCCAATAACTTTTCCTGTGTGTTGCAAGTTTTCCTGAAATTTTCCATTAAATTTGGTTTAAGAACTACAGGTTATAAACAAACAACATGAGGAAATCACTTAAATTTTTTAGAGAAATCTATATTTCCATGGAGATGCTATTCCTACACAAATAAACACAAATGATGTACAGAAACCACTTAGTCATGTACTACAGATACATATAATTTCAGGCATTTTATTCTACAAGGTCATTGATCATTGAAAATTTATTTTTTATTCAATTTGTTGCTGGTCCCCTAGTGGGGTAGTGTTCCCCTTGAAAAAATGAGGTCAAGCATGTTCTTTAAATTTATGAAATTCTGGAAAAATTCGATAAGTATTTCTCTAGCTATTCAACAAAATGTCTGAAATTGAAAGTGTCTCATAACTTAGCTATGTAGTGTTTTTTTTTTTTAAACTTGCTATAGCATGCTGCGCAAAGAAAAAGGGTTTTTCTCTATATATATGAAATTGGAGTTAAGTTTTTAAAACAACATATTCACAAATACATTACACAAATATATTACTTATCTTATGCATGAGTTTTGAAATATCTCCTTAGAGTACTCTTATCAGAAAATACCTCTGAGTTTACTTCACAAAGAAATGATTTTTCATCCATATGTGTATAGAGATGCACATTTAAATTCCCTTTCTTAGAAAATATTTTAGATTACATTTCACAAATAAATGGCTTTTCTTCGGCATGTATGTGGTGATTCTTTGGATGTCTGTTTTGAGAAAAACCTTTAGAACACATTTCACAAATAGATATCTTTTCTCCAGTATGGGTGTTGTAACTGCCCCTCTAGGATCACTATTTTTAATAAATCCTTTGGAGCATAAATCACAAATAAATGGTTTCTCAACTGTATGGGTGTAATGTTTTTCCTTTAGACTTCCACAATGAGAAAATGATTTATATATTTCACATCTACATGTCTTATTTAAGTATGGATACAAATATGTTTATCTAGATTTTCGCTTTTGAGAAAATTTTTTAGAACACACTTCACAAACAAATTACTTTTACCCAGTATGGGTGCGTAGGTGTCTCTTTAGATGATCACTGTTAGTATATCTTTTGGAACATAAACCACAAATATATGATTTTTCACCTGTATGGGTGTTGAGATGTCGTTTTAGATTTGCCTTTAAAGAAAATCCTTTTGAACACACTTCACAAATGAATGGCTTTTCTTCTGTATGAGTTACAAGATGTGTTTTCAGATTTCCCAGTTGTGAAAATCTTCTAGAACATGTTCCACAACTAAATGGCTTTTCCTTAGTGTGAATGCGAATATGTTCAATTAGATTTCCCTTTTCAGAAAATCCTTTTGAACACACTTCACAAGTAAATGGCTTTTCTCCAGTATGGGTGCGTATGTGTCTGCTTAGATCTCTACAATTAAGAAATCCTTTAGAACACACTTCACAAACAAGAGGCTTTTCTGCCATATGGGTGCGTAAGTGCTCCTGTAAGTGTCCCTTTCCAGAAAAATCTTTTGAACACACTACACAAATAAATGGCTTTTCCCTAGGATACGCTTCACAAATAGATGTTTTTTCTGCAGTATGGGTTCTTAAGTGTCTGTTTAGATTTCCCTTTTCAGAAAATCCTTTAGAACATACTTCACAAATAAATGGCTTTTCTCCAGTATGGGTGCGTAAGTGTCTGATTCGATCTTTACTTTTAAGAAATCCTTTAGAACACACTTCACAATTAAATAGCTTTTCAGTAGAATGTGTGCGTAAGTGATACTTAAAAGTGTCCCTTTTAAGAAATTCTTTGGAGCATATATCACAAATGAATAACTTTGATTTTGTATGATTTGGCAAATTATCATGTTGAAAATATTTTAAAGAACCAACATCACTAATTATAGGATCTTCTTGAATGTCATTAGAGGGGCATTCTTCTGTTGGGCACTCTGCTGTCAAACTTCGTTCCGACATGCTAAAGATTTTTCTGATATATATATTTTCAATCAGTATGCTCAATTAATTTTTATTAATTTTTTCTCAATAAGACATCTTAGAAGATACTTGAACATTAAAAAAAATCTTCAGCTGTTTCAATGTGAAGATGAGTCAGAGAAAGTTACCTCAGAAAAAATTATTTACGCTAAAATTACTCTTTTGCTAGGTTGTGTACAATGAAATATTTGTGTACTTTGCTTCTAAAATATCATTTGTATCTTTCAACAATGAACAAGATTTCTTTGCCTTTTACACCCTAAATAATAAAAAATATTTTATTAATCAACCATTTTAATTGTAATTAATTACTTACACAATTTATAAATTTGTTTCATTTTGCAACAAAAAATAAAAATATTTAAATTTAAGAAAAAATATTCCTACCTGTTATGTAATAATAGTCTGTATAAAAAACCAATACACCCCCCAAATCATGCATTTTAATTATCAAACTGTTGCAGAGAGAAAGGAAAATGATAATTTGACTGGGAATTATGCCTTTTTTTAATTTATGTTCAAAAAATTGTACTATGCATTTACTTTATGTTTCCTGCACATTTTGTTTTTCTTTTACTGAATTTGAACCCTTGGGAATACCCTACAATTTTATTAGTAAAGCTCACTTAAATTCATTTTAGTGAGTATATATAACTAAATTTACTTATATTAATCTTCCCTTTTTCATTATATTTACAGGATAAAAAAATAAAATATTACTTTTGTTTTCACAACCTTCTTGAAGATTAATTAATGCTATTTTGGTATCAATTTGAGGAAAATGTAGGATAATTTTCTTTTAATTTTTAGTTTGAATGATACTCCCACATTATGCTTATAGAAGTCCATCTCCACATTAAAATAGTAACAAACTTTAAAATTTTTGGAACTCATTACTTTCCTGTTAACAACTCATGGTCAATAAAATTTTATCACCAAAGAATGTAATTAAAAGATAATAAACATGATTAAAGAATAAATGAACAAAGTTAAAATACCACAAATGAAATAGATATGAAAATGGCATACAGTTGTTTCAGAGCTTCTGAAGCTCTATCATTAACGCCAAAGTTAAAAATAGATGTAAGGGTTTAAGCTATGTCAGTATGGAAGCTTCTCCGCTTGCAGCCAAAGGGAAATGGCGATGAGTGTTGAAAAACAAACAGTGGAGTCAGGAGTCACCGCATGACGGAGGAGACCAATGAGAAGCTCTTAAGCAGTCTAGACAAGTTTATGCAGAGGAGAAAAGGAATATCATTAACCAATTTGTTTGATTTCTTCCCTATCTGTTAAGCTTCCCAAAAAACAAGATCGTAAATCAATGAGCAGTTCTGAAGTATTGAACCTTCGGAAAAACTAAAGTTGTGTTTTTCAAAGTTTTCTATTTCAAACAAAATAAATTTATGTACATTATACACATATGAGACTATAAGATGCTTGCTATAAAGTATGATGTATATAACAGTTATTGTTTGTTTACAGGGACAAACAGATGATTTCAGTTACAGTACTGTTTATTAGCAATAAATGCTGGTGTGCGTTTTTACTTATGGCAAGCATTTTAAAGTTTAACTAATTTTTTTCCAAACTTTGTGGTGTGTATAAATCCTATAGATCATATACAGGGCTACACAAAATAGTTCGTAAGCATAGTGTGTATAAGCGTGAATTTCTTAAGGGTGTTTGCAATTGAGTTACACATTTTCCAGCTGAACTAATATTATTACATCAATGAGGTGCATTACAAGATACCTTACTATAAAATATGGTATGCATTGAATTTATTGTTCATTAACAGTGAAACATTAACGAACTCATTAACAGTACTGTCTACTAGCAACAGTTGTTACAAGTACATTATCTATTGTGGTATACATTTTTTAATTTATCTAATTTTTTACATATTACTTGGTGTGTACAAATTCAGGACAATACTACAAATTTTGTCATGCACCCATTGATGTACGATCGGTATATATATTTTCAGCATACCGTAAGTCATTAGTCATTTCAACTTCATTAATGATGTTTATGAATGTTGTGTATCTTATATAATCAATTACTGGAAAAACTTCTGTTTCTCTCTAATTAAAGCATGTTCCTGGTCTGAAAATGTGGGTGTTGGCCACAAATAGCATAGCAAACTTTTTTACTGTGGTGTCAATCATGTTCTTCCAAAGATTTAGTAGTACGACCCTAAGCAAATATAGTATAGAATCCTTTAAAGATAACCTGGATGATTCTGTAATCCTAATATTATTATAATGTAAAAGTGTCTGAGAATGTTTGGCTGAAGTCAGCACCAAAACGAATCATTTAATTTCTTTGAATCTTTGCATATTGATGGATTATAAACCATAAATAAACATATGGCTACGTTTGTTTTATTTTATTCAAATATTTTTCTTAATAATTCAAAATTTTCTTATTTTCATTGAGAATCAATAAAATTTATTCCTTTTTAATTTAACCATGTTTCTTTATTGTTGCAAATAAATCAAAACCTGGAATAGTAATTTTCCCTTAAAAATTAATTTTCAAATGAATAATTTCCACGTGAAAAATAAAAATAAATTAAAAAATTTTAAGAAATAAAAATAAGATGAAATGACGACATAGTAAAAATAAAACATATATTTTCAAGTATTTGATAAGAAGGTGCATAAATATGAGTAAGTACGGAAAGCAGGCAAATATGACGTCATATATCGAAAATAAAACTGATATGCTTTGATGTTTATTATTTTTCATTCTAAACCGTTCTGCTTACAGAAAAAACGGATGACATATTCTTAATTCGTACTTTATTATTTTGTACTTTTTCATTTTAAATGCCATAATTTGTTTGAAAAAATATTGTTGTTAAATATTTCAAATTTTTTTTTTTTAAAGGTTTGATTTTGCCGTATTTATTTGGTCTCTTTCGTGGATACTCACATCAAGCTCAATTTCAGAAGTACAGATTAACAAAAAATACATTCTCTTGAAGATGAGAACTTCTTTTTTTCAGTGATGCAATAAGTTTTCAATAATACGAATTCAAACCATTTCGAATAACTTTGCAAATGTGATTCACTTCACACCTCCCGGAAATTCTCCTTTTTTCTATACTAAAAGTAACTAAATGCCAGTATTTCGATACAATCTTTTTACACCTTCTTCGCACACCAGATTTACATCATCTATAAAAATGTTGAAGTGTTCAGATGAGTAGGACTGTTTTTGAATTTAAAATCTGCAAAATTTTCAATTCGAATACGAAAACGTGGGTGGCTTTCGTGTAGTTTAGGTTCATGTTTTCACGATTAAATATGCATATGTTTTCTTGTAATTTATATGCAGACTTTGAAACAGTTAAATTTATTACTGATAAAAATTTTAGAGTCAGATGATAATAATTTTTTTTTCTCAACCAGAAAAATTTATATAAAAGAAAACATATATGACTTTTACAACTATAGATATACATATTTTTACATGAACTGCTTACGCGGGATGCATAACGGTCTTATTTATAACCGATAAAAAAATTTTAAAGTTCTGACAATAAGAACATTTTTTTTAATTTTAAACGTGTCGAAGTGAAAAAACCGATAAAAAGAAGTCTCCTTATGAGCGTTTTTACCACTAAATATCAATATTTTTTATGCAGACTACGAAAACAATATGTTTTTATATCATAAAAATTTCAAATAGTTTGTACGATAACAAGCATGTTTTTAAAACATCTAACGTACACGACTATCTCCCCACTTTTCTTTTTCGCTATACTTAAAAATTACACATTACAGTTTGGGATAACAAAATACCAAACCACATGTACGTTCATTTCTCTTTCCAACATTGCATTTTGGATTAAACAATACAATTATTAACTCTTTGAAAAGAATTCATCTCCAAAAGTTACTTCGCATTTTTTCAGTGCATTTACCCATAGAATTAATGTTACACACATTTTAATTAAAAAATACACTTAATTTTATACAATCGCTTTGAAATTTTAATACCATGTATTAACTTTTTAGTTAATGATTAACCATAAATTTGGTTCAGAAATTGTGAAATTTATGGGGAAAATAATCAGTTTGAAAATTCCCTATAGGATTAACATTGCACTTTTTTATTTACACTTATAGCATAAACATACTTTTGTACTAATGCTGTAAAATGATAACACTTGAAACTAATTTTTTAGCTGTTGTTTGAGTGAAAATTTGATTTAGAAATAATGAGATTTTAGGTTTAAAATGATCAGTTGTTAAAATCAAAAAATTGTTATTATTTCGATCTGAGAAAAAAAGAAAAGAAAAAAAAAACACTTCCTTTTTACAATTACAGCACGAAAATTATACATAGGCTATGGAAATATTATATTTATTTATAACTCATAAAAATTTCAAAGCTTTTGGACAATAAAAACTATTTTTTAATGTTAAATGACCCAATGTGAAAAAAGGATGTGAGAAGAAAACACTTCTTTGCTGCTGCAGATAATGGTTCGCCCAACTCTAAGTTTGGATAGATTTTTATTTGAAAATATAAAATCATACATAATCGAGGGTGTATGCTACTGAAGACAGTGGAGCTCCTACCACCAGGAGCAGAATACCAAATAGGCTGAGTAGGCTGAAGCCTAGGAGGCCGACAAACTAAGGGTCCAGCGCTAAGTTTGTGACTTTTTTTTTGGTCCTAAAAAATATGTATGTATATATATGTATGTGTTAGCAATTCCCTCAGTTTCTTTTCATATCACTTATAAATAATTGGTTTATATATTACATTATATTTATTTACAGTTATTTTATATCTTGAACTTACCTTTTGCTTTGCAGCTTTTCATATTGTTTCATTTATCCATATGACATTAACGTTGTGTTTTTCACGTGCTTTGAAATCGGGTCGCGATGTTTTCCTGCCGAACACGTCGAGGATCTGTAATACCAAATGGACAGTAGAGTTGTTTGCTGAGAGATGGAGGAGTTAATCCACAAACGTACTTTTGGTTTCGACACGTGGGTTGGCGATGATCTTGTAAAGTGATTGGTTGGAGCTGGGGGCGGTTCCTGGTTAGGTTTTTCATTCACGGCGTGTGCCGGCTGAGAGGATGTGTATATATAGTATCAGTCGCGGTAGTTGTCGCTGATATGTTGTTTTGGAAATATGAAACGTCTGTGGTTGTTTTGAACGGTGTTTGTCTTTGGAAGAGCTCTGGATTATACTGGAAGGCAATGATGAATGGATTGATAGTTGATGAAGTATTTCTTTTTGAGCTTGTTTATCAGCAAGTTTTTAATTTGAATATTGTTGCAGTTTAATGAGATACTTAATGTTTATAGAGCTTTTAAAACTTTTAAGATGAGCATCGGAGCGACATGTTTAGCGATATATTTATTGATTGATTTTAACTTTTAACATCATCATTCTTTTGTTTCATCATCTAAATTATGTTTTAGTTTCAAGAATATTTTTGTTTTACAAATGCTGTTCTTTTCTTAACGATTTAATAAAAGCTGATGTTTTATTTTAACTTATTTGGTCATCATTTTAGTTTCTTTTACACTCACTGCTCATGGAAATTATGAATAGAAACAACTGCATTTTTAACTACATTTTTACATGGTCTTTATTTCAGCATATGCTTTCAATTGCAAATTATTCTCTGCTTAGTAATAGGATGTATTAATATAGTGCAATAATATAAATATTATAGGAGCTTTAGTTTTTGCACTAGTTATATGAGTAGTCTCATATAACAGTATGTGTGTGTGTGTGC
Organism: Maratus michaelseni; assembly: GCA_963931845.1. Lineage (NCBI taxonomy): Eukaryota > Metazoa > Arthropoda > Arachnida > Araneae > Salticidae > Maratus > Maratus michaelseni. The sequence continues at coordinate 292,580,010 of OZ007597.1, forward strand.
GTGTGTATGTTTGTGTATATATATATATGTTGTATTTCAATGTGTATATATAGAGAGCAGGAGGGGCCTCCCAATGTGTTAAGCCTAGGGGCCCGGTAGGTGGTTAATCCGCCTCTGACTAGCACTAGAATTGCTTCAAAAGATTTTAGTTTATATATAAATTTATTTAATATTAGGTATATTTAAGGTTATAATCATGTGCCCAGACAACGGCAGGCAGGTCAATTAGTAAAAATATAAAATAGATATATGTACCTCTACAGGTAAATTTCAATAACAGAAATACCTACAACTATGAATTTTAAAACTAGATGTATTAACAGTTAATAACACAGTTAAAAAAAGTTTGGAAAAAATACACAAAAAATGAACGTATTTGGCACATCTGATTATGCATAAAAAGTCTAAACGGTATCTTCCACATAAAGTGCATAACTGCTTTATGCACAAAAAGTGCACTAATTGAATTGTGTTAAAAAAGTGCAAAAATAGTACTACTGCTTTTCAGAAGCATCTTTATTTGTTGATTAGGACAGCATTACAGTAAAACCCCGGTTATCCGAAAAGCATGGGACAAAAGAATTTTTGGTTGATCGGGGTTCCATAGGAATTTTCGGATAACCGGGAGTCTTCCTAATTTTATTCTATCAGATGACATTACTCACACTTCTCACTTCCCCACAGTAAGGTAACGTGTTCATCCTTGCCGGTGGAGCAAGAGTCCGTATTCTGATCGAATTTGTCTTCCTGTTTACACGTGTTTTAATTTCCTGCAAACTTTATTTACGATGAGTAATATTTTAAAGCGCAAAAAGGTTTTTATAAGCATGAAGACGCGTTGAAAGTAGTTCATACTGGTCATGAACATAAAAATACATAAGGACTTTTAACTAAATAGTGTATATATCGTGTTGCGACTTTCGAACTTAATGGCAGCTGCGCAAACGCTAAAGCATTTCTGCTAAGGTAGCGCCACTTACAACAACAAATCAAACTATATATTGGATAAGACCAGACGATGACTGCCCAGCAGACGAACTGGTGACGTATTGAGCAACTATCCTACACAGGCGCCACCTATTTCAAACATTTTTCGAGGAACGGTTTTCTTTTTTGGAAAGGCTATTTCATTATAGCAGTCCTTATCTATTTCTATGTTCGTCATACTGATGCTTCAATATATTGAAGGGAAGGAAGATACAGCAGCCTCAGATGTGTTGTTGTTTAAAAGGTGGCGTGATAAGGCAGCGTTAAAGTATTGAAAGCTTGAAAAACAAAAAAAATCCCAACACATTTTGTAAAGAAATGAAGTGTTGTATGTGTCTATGCAATAAAATGCCAGCATTTACGCAATGGTCCAATTAAGTACGTTGACGATGTTTAATTATTTCATAAACAGCATGCTTGTTTAAAAATACAATTTTTCCTATTTAAAGAAAAAGTGTTTTAAGGTCTTTCGGTTAAGCCGATTTTCGGACAATCAGGGTTCTACTGTATTACTTTTGTCCCTCCAAAGTAGGATTGAACTCACAACCAGAGATTTGGAAATCCAACATATTATAAAGTTCTACTGCAATCGTAATATATACACAAAATATATTTAATAACCAGAAAGTTTATTTTATTTTTCAAAAAATACTATTATTATGTGTAGTTTATTTTATTTAGCATTAATCAGTAATTATCATTTATAGTTTATATTAAAAATATAAATTTTTATGGCAATACAGTCTAAATATGTCCTGTGAATAATTCAATACATGTTTTACTCTCTCTTTTTTTATTGCTTTACACTTAATCTCCATTTTTGAGATGCAATGATTATGATTTTTCCTTCAAGGTGGGGCCCTCTTGAATGAGATGTTGGTAATCCGTTCCAGGATTATCATTGTTAACTAAAACTGTTGCTATCTAAGGCTCAATTTTCTATAAGACTTACAATTAATTCAATTATTCCTATCCCACACTGCAACCATAGTGTATCTTAAAAGTGCAGCTAGAATTTATTAAAAATGTAATAAAAGTTTGATAAATGCATTTTATTTATTATATATTAGTTACAAAGAAATTAACTTCGATAAAATGAACTAGTGGAGTTTCGCTCACTGCCCTGATCGTTTTTTCCCCACACAAACTTCGAATTAAACAAACCTTGGGTTGAGGCCCCATTGCCTTTGCCAGTGTATGCCCATTCGGGCCACATCTGTTCTGGTCTTTAATCAAAACAAACCTTGAATTACTGTGATTTTTTATTTTGACCCAAATTTATTTTCAGCATTGTTCTTCACGATCCTAAAGGAAACAATTTGGTATTCTTCCAATTTAAATTTAATAACAGCAGTAGCAAAATTTATAAAAGAGTTCTTTCAATTTAAAAAAAAAAAGTCAATACATTGCCGCCAAAGGCAAAAAAATGCCGAAAAATTAAAAACTCACAGAGGACAAAATTTACCGTATTGAACTAAAATGTTTAAACCAGATTTTTTTTTAAAGAGATGTTAAAAAAATACTGCGAAACTTAAAAAAGCTAAATATTGCATACAAAATTCGAGAAAACTTTTTAAAAATCCCAGAGAACAAAAATTTACTATATTGGGCAGAAAGATTGAAACCGGATTCTGCTTACGAATCGTTAAAAATTGCAGCAGAATGCAATTACTAAAAATCTCATAAAAAAATTCAGGAAAAATGTAAAATTTGCAGAAGACAGAATTTACTAGGCTGAAAGATTGAAAGGGCATTCTTTTTACAAATGTTTAAAAATCGTCGCGGAACGCAAAAACACTAAAAGTAACATTAAAAATTACAAAAAAACAAAAATCGCAGAACACACAATTTACTATATTATTATACTGAATTCCTTTTACGAATGTCAAAAAATCACCGTAGGATGCAAAAAAATGCTAACACTGCATATCATATTAAAAATAACTAAAAATTCAAAAGTCGCAGCAAACAAAATTTACTAAAGTGTATTAAAATTTGAAACCGAATTCCTTTTATGAAAGTCAAAAATGTTGCCGCAAATCCCAAAAAAAACACTAAAAATTGCTAAAAATTCCACATTCAGGGAAGAAAAAATTTACTAAAAGTTTAAAACTAAATTTCTTTTAAGAATGTCAAAAAATTCCCGCAGAGTGCCAAAAATGTCAATGAAAATCACATTAAAATTTGTGAAAAATTAAAAAGTTACAGACGACAAAATTTACTATATTGAGCTAAAAGGATGAAACCGAATTCTTATTGGAAATGTTAAAAAATGGCCATTAAACGCAAAAAAAAAACAATATTTTTTTCAAAAAATTCAAAATTCGCAGAGGATTAAATGTACTATATTGGGCAGAAAGTCCAAAACATGATTTCTTTTACGAATGTTTAAAAATTTTCCACTAAATGCAAAAAAATGCTAAAAATAACGCAAAAATTTGTGAAAATTTTAAAAACCACAAATTACAAAGTTTGCTATATTGAGTTAAAAGATCAATCCTGGTTTTCCTTTTACGAATTTGAAAAAAATCACTGCAAAACTGAAAACATTGCATAAAATGTTCATGAAAAAATCAAAAATTGCTGTACGAATTCTGAATAAACTATTTTGAATTTAGGACAAAATTTACTATATTATGCTAAAAGGCAGAAAATGGATTCCTTTTATGAATGTTTAAAAATTGCTGCGAAAAACAAAAAGCTAAATATCTCATATTAATGAAAAAATTAAAATTGGCACAAGACAAAATTTACTATATTAGGCTAAAAGGTTAAAAGAGAATTCATGTTACAAATATTAAAAAATTGCCACAAATCGTGAAAAAACTCTAAAAATTGCATTAAAAATTTTCAAAGCACAAAATTCACTATATTGCGCTGAACTTTTAAAATCACCATAAAACGCAAAAAAATTATAAAATCGTAAAAATAATGCATAAAAAATTAAAAAAACCAGTCCTTTCACAAATGAAAAAAAAAATCTCCATGAAAAGTAAAAAAAAAAAATTAAAAATGGCACAAAAAAATTTGCGAAAAATTCAAAAATTGCTGTACGAATTCTGAATAGACTTTATTGAATAGAGGAAAGAATTTACTATATTCGGATAAGCCGTTGAAATCGCATTCCTGTTACAAATGTTAAAAAAATTGCTGCGGAATGCAAAAAAAAAAAGCTAAAAATATAAAAAACTCATGAAAAAATTAAAACTCCCATAGGTCAAAATTTACTAAATAAGACTAAAAGATTGAACCTCAATTCTTTTGTCGAAGGTAAAAAAATCACCACAAAACACACAAAAAAAAATTGCTAAAAATTGCATTAAAATATAAAATAAATCGAAACATTGGTTTTGAGGAACGTAACTTAGGACATATAGGTAGTTTACTGTCAAACCTTGTAGATCTGTATGTGACGGTCTCTTCAGAAAACCCTGGACAAACACACAAACAACTTACCTTTATTATTATAGAAGATAGATGAAAACACTTTTAATTTCCAATCTTTACCGGAATGACAATTAGGCTCAGTTCAGAGTTTTTTTTAACAATTAAACATGTCTATGATTATTTGATAAACTTTTTTAAAACTGCTTCTGAAAAACTACATGGACTTTTCTTTAAAATTTATATGTAGTTCTGATAACTTAATTTGTTTAGATTCTACTTCAGTGCAACATTTCAAGTTTTCTTCAGCTTTGCCAATTTTTTTTTTTAATTGCAGCAGTCGTAATTTTTTTCTCTACCTTTTTCTTCAGATGAAATTTCCATTTTCTTTTCTTTCTTTCTCATTGCTGATAGAGAATTTTTTTTAGCTGGTCAGTAGTAAGTTCACGGTCATATATTTCCACTAATTCTTCAACATCTTCCTCTACTCCACATCCAAGCTAAGATCTTATACAGTTCAGTGGTGTAGACGAGGGGGGACGCGGGGGGACGGAGTCCCCTCACTTTTTTATTTTATGTCGAGCGTCCCCTTACTTTTTATTCTCAAGGGGGACGCTAGAGACGCGAGAGGACGCCATCTTTTCAGACTTACTAATTTTTTTTTTAATTATGAGCACACCAATAAATCAACAATTTTAAGAAATAAGGCATTGATTTTTAATACTTTTCAACAACATGGAAAGTGTTTACGGTGTCAGATCGCTTGTCTGTCTCCATCTGTTCGCATTCTACTTGTAACTTCCAAAAGTTTGCTTGAATTTCGACAAAATTTTATGTATATTTTTTCAATCTAGCCTTATCACTATTGTGAATTATGTGTATAGCATCAGTATTTCGTTATCAAAAAAGAGTTCTTTCATATTACTGTTTACTGGGCGGAGATTGTTTGAAATACACATAAATGAAGTAATGCCATATGGTATTGAAATTCGTTACAACATATTCCCTATCAAAAATAGCATTTATCGTTCGTTTACAGGGACGTTAAAAAGTATTTCGAAACACCATGAGCTATTAACAGTAATTGTTTGCAATGCATGGAAAACGGTGCACGAAACATTTATAGTTATTTTACAAGGCCAAAGAATCCGGACACATTGTCAGACGTGGGTTCAGTTGCTCGAAACGTGTTTTCGATTATATTTTGTATTTTTCAGCTGAAGAAAATATTTATTTGCTAAGTGATACGTAAATGATATTCGTATACAGGGCCACACAAAAATAATCCAAATACACTACCGTCATGGCCGGATATTTCTTGAAATGCGTTTTGCAGCTAGTTTCAATTTTATTGTGTTATGTGATGAGCATATGATCATTAATTACTATACATGACCACTCAAAATAATTCGAATGAATACGTTACCATTTATAGATAATTATTGCTTGGTATGTGTTTAAACTGAACGAAATTATATTTTCGATGAAAAAAAAAACGCTAGACATGCTTTTCCTTCACACATTGTTGCACCAAATTAATTTTACAAACATTTGTGTGTAATGAATATAATATATATTGGCCGGTATACAGTGTGTCTGTGTATTATAAAAGTTGACATGCACTTTAATTTGTCACCTGCTGGAGATAAGTAGATAACGTAAATTATAAAAAAAGTTTAAAATAAAGTAAACAAAAAATAATATTGAAGTAATATTGTCAATGAAATAATTATCTTGTTAATTTTCAAACTTTTATACAATAACTCTTTATGCGGCTCTTCTATTCAAAATTTGTCAGTGAGAAAAATTTTCCTTTTTTGCTGCAATACAATCATTAAAAATCTGCATATATTTAAAATTAAATTTGAAAAATGAAGGAAGAAAGCTGACTTATAAAACCTTTTCGAACCATTTAAATATTATTTTATCAGTGAAACTGGTCCTGTGCACATATTGGCGATAGCATTTTTAGAACAAAATTAAATATTAAAGAAAAAGAAAAAAATGCATCGCAAGTATATCTACATAAAAAGCTGCACGGGCAGAAATCATGTAAAGAGACAGTGTAGTTTTAAAACTTACAAATAAAAAAAAATAATAAGAAGAATTGGCTAAGCATGCTCTATGTATTTTCCGTCAGCTGCAATACATAACTGGGGGTCAACCGCACATGCTTATTATCATCCCTGTTACTGTTGTAATGAGTTGACGAAATCCAGTGATCCAAGGTGATGATTAACATCTAGCACTTTATTTAGGCAGCGTTGATACACAAGTTAAAAACTGAACAATTTAAAACCATCTAAAACCACTACAATCCTCTGCAAGACTCAGCGCACACCAAAACTTCATACTTTTTACAAAACATATATCACACGTTTCTTTTCAACATCGTCCGTCCAACTCTCTCTGCATCTCTCAGCCTTCTCGGTTCACTTCTCTTTATTCGCCGACCACCATCTTTCGCAGTCTCTTTGCCTATCGAAAAAGTTCTTTCGACTCGATTACACGGCGATCCACCTCCGAAGCTAGGCGGAAAAGTCATGGACAAAACTGGACAACTCCAGGCCAGCAACTCACAAGGCAGGCTAGGCCATAATTTCCTTCAGTCGTCACAGACTCCTCCCCCCTCCAAATTTTGGACATGTCCAAACGGGGTCCTTGACGAAAATTTACATTTGTGACAAGTTCCATTCAACACCAAATGTTTTTTTCTGTAATTCATATTGTTCAGGATTAACCTGTTACGTTGTCACATACATGCCATCTCTCCCCCCTTCCTAATCCATCACAGCAATGTGCCACCTTAACTAAAATTCTTTAAATTTTAAACTCTTATTACCAAAATTATAATAAATTCAATTTTACACAAATACCAATACAATTAACAGATTTTTTTTCTATCTCTTTATATAAATTCAACATAATAAAACCAAATGAATATCTGACACTTTTCTGCCAATGAAACAACTTTTCATATGAATCTCAAAAATATTTATAAATTTGCAACCAAAAAATTCTAAATCATAATTTAACATTTCAAAGTTATTTCCATATTTTTTCTCTTATTCTAATACAGATAATAAATAAATATAAAAATATACATTTTTTTAACACAAATAATACCATTTTAATATATAAAATTTATAAACTTAATAAATATTACTCAGTATATGGGTGCCGGCTCAGAGTGTCTGCATTACAGTGATCTTTTCCTCTTTTATGCTCAATCCTATAATTGAACTGTTGTAATACCAGGGCCCTTCGTAAGAGTCTCTAATTAGATCCCGCATGAGTTTTAAGCCACACCAAAGGTTGTAATCAGTTTGTGTCGTAAATGACAAATGACCATCCAAAAAACACCGTAACTGTTTTATTGCATACACTATAGCCGCACACTCCTTTTCAGTGGTACAATATTTCTGCTCTGATTGCTTGAGCTTCCCTCTAATGTATAAAATAGGATTCTCCTCCCCTTGATCGCTAATCTGCGCCAAAACTATATCTAGACTTGTATCCGATGCATCAATTTGCAGCAAAATTTCTCTCAGGAACTCCCTAACTGCATGCACCTTTAACTCGGCAGGTGATCTCTTCCTTCTTTTCTTACGATTCTTCATCATTTTATTTTTCCTTAACTTTACCACTACTTCTCGCTCTATCTTTTTGTCACCCATTCTGCAACACTTCTTTACATTAACATAGCTCCCATTTCTACCCGCATCTTCCTTGACCACTCCACAGGCGATTCCATTTTCTGTTTCACAAAGATTTTCATCTTTTGATGCGCATTGATTATATGCGTTTCCTATGTTAGGTAAGTTTACCTCAGTATTTCTTTTCGCTGCCACACTTTCCTCACATCTTTCAACCCACAAATCAGGTTCAAGATTTCCATCATTTTGTTCATTAGCATAATTCTCTTTATCAATCTTTCCATCAATTTCATCTTTCGCCTCATTTACTAAATCAGCCATAATAGGGTTTTGATAACCTTCCACAATTTCCTCAGTCATTTCAGCAATCTCACTCTTTATCTCATCATTACTTTCAAATTCATGATCTTCACATAAATCATCTCCATTAGGATTAAAATTCTCCTCTTTCGGAACCTCATCATCTATTTCTGAATTGTCCTTATTTTCCAAACTAAAAGGATAACCATCTCCCCAGAATTCATTAACATCAGTTTGAGAAAGTCCAACATTGAATTCAAAATTAGTCTCGTTACCAACTTCATCGAAATTTACAGAATTCCTAACTTGCGATACCTTGAATAGTTCCATATCTTCTTCAATGTTTGACTCATCAGTTCCATTAATCTGCTTTAAGCTTAACATTTCCTGATCTTGAGATTTAGATAATTCAAGCTCCTCTTTCACTTTTGCAACATTATCAGTTTCAACTCTAGTAGACTCACAAAGTTTCTCAGCCAATGACTGATTTTCAACTAAAGTAAAGTCCAAAACGCTCAAATCGTTATTAAGAGTTTCTTCACTCGCACTCTCTTTTTCATTTACCTTAGCAATATTTTCCATGCCACATATTTTTTCGCCATTCACAGGAACACTTTTAAACAAATGAGCAATGTCTAGTAATATTTGATCAGTTTGATCAGGATCCCCAAGCAAATCCACCTCTTTTTCCATCTTATCAACTTTCTTCTTAACCAATAATTTTTCTTCAACCACTCCAAATTCCTTAGATTCTGTTTCAGTCTTTTCAGCCAATGTAAACAATGAAGCCAACTCTTTACTCTTCTGTTGCTCTTCAGCAAATTTATTCGAATTCACTTTCACCAAATCCAAAATGGTCTCAGTCTCTACAATCTCCGGCAAAAGTTTACAATTTGCAACTTGAACACTCATCTCTCTCCTCCTTCCACTTTCCAGTCAATTCCAATTTCTCCTCTTTTCCCATCCTATTGACTTCCCTGTTTCCCAATAGTTTTTCCTTAGCAAACTGTAACTCCCATCTCAGTTCTTCCAACTGAACATTTCTTTCCCGTGCCATTTCTCTTTTCTCCCGTGCCATTTCTTCTTGCCCTTTTCTCTCTCTCTTCCTCTCTTTCTCCATTCTTTCATCCATCACAGTTGATAGCATTTCCTTTACAAAAACCTCTTCATAACTAGCACTTTTCATAATCAAGTTACGCAACTCAAACATTCTCATGCTATCATTAACTTCCTCTCCCAATTCATATGCAACAACTCTCAGGTCCTTCTTTAGGCCCTTCCCAAGGTACGCCATCTCAAAGTTCAATTTAAGCACTCTAGTGCGTAGATCAGACACTTCCTCAGAGCCACAGACACCCAACCAACTAACCAAAATTAATTCGATACTTTCAAAACTATTTACTCGATAGAATGTTACTAACTCAGTAACTAAATATATTCCCCACAATATCTTTCTATTAAACTTTCAAAACAGTTCAACACATCTATAAATTATTTTTATACACTTACAAATATATATCATGACATAACTGGACAACATAAATTTCAAACAGCAATATTACATTACTTCTCTAAAATCTACACCATCAATTTAAAATCAGATAAATTTCCAAAACTCAAAGTTCCAACTTCTAAAAATTAATTTTAAATTCAAGTTTCAAGGTTTAAACCAAACACATTAAATGCAAAATTACAATATCACTTTACTTTCAAAATACTGCATAAATGTTACCAATACCAGACTTTTAAACAAGTTTTCAATTTCTAAAATCACCAACTCTCTATCCTTATTTCAACCTCTATTCTTAGTTTAAGAATTTAAACCAGTTTGGCTGTGACACTATATACATTCCATAATTCAATTCACCAGTTTGGTATAGCAATATACTGTCTTATACTCAGTTCAAGAACTTCAACCAGTTTGGTTTACACTACATACTTACAATAGTTCAATTCACCAGTTTGGTGTAGCAATATACTGTCTTATACCCAGTTTAAGAACTTTAACCAGTTTGGTGTTGCAATATACTATCTTATACTCAGTTTAAGAACTTTAACCAGTTTGGTTTACACTATATACATACAATAATTCAATTCACCAGTTTGGTGTAGCAATATATCATCTTATACTCAGTTTAAGAACTTTAACCAGTTTGGTTTACACTATATACATACAATAATTCAATTCACCAGTTTGGTGTTGCAATATACTATCTTATACTCAGTTTAAGAACTTTAATCAGTTTGGTTTACACTATATACATACAATATTTCAATTCACCAGTTTAACACAAAACCCAAATATAAACTACTTAAATATAATCAAATAAAACCACTAAAACCAAAGGCATGCTGCGATGGACAAAAGGGAGAAATGACATACCTCTCATAAAACCCCTTCCGGTTTCACATGCACAAACACTAATCTCCGGTGAAACCTCCATTAAAACTTCTTAGACTGTAATGAGTTGACGAAATCCAGTGATCCAAGGTGATGATTAACATCTAGCACTTTATTTAGGCAGCGTTGATACACAAGTTAAAAACTGAACAATTTAAAACCATCTAAAACCACTACAATCCTCTGCAAGACTCAGTGCACACCAAAACTTCATACTTTTTACAAAACATATATCACACGTTTCTTTTCAACATCGTCCGTCCAACTCTCTCTGCATCTCTCAGCCTTCTCGGTTCACTTCTCTTTATTCGCCGACCACCATCTCTCGCAGTCTCTTTGCCTATCGAAAAAGTTCTTTCGACTCGATTACACGGCGATCCACCTCCGAAGCTAGGCGGAAAAGTCATGGACAAAACTGGACAACTCCAGGCCAGCAACCCACAAGGCAGGCCAGGCCATAATTTCCTTCAGACGTCACACTGTTACCTTCTTGTAATACCGCATAGCTTTTCTAATTTGATATATAGTCGTTGTCCCCTTCTTCCCCCTGCATATTTCCGAACATATTTTAAACTTTTTTGCATCTTACATTGACTACTTATCTTCAAGTTTAAATTTTTTCGGACGCCCTGTAAAAGTCGACCTTAGCTCAAACTTGAAGACTTTGTCAAAAAAATGCAATACTTTGATAGCAACGTGGTTCAAAGTCAGTGGTTTTTAGTGACAAAACTTGATGCTTTTAATTTATAATAGTAACCAGCTGTTACCCGTGACTTCGTTCACGTATCATTAAAAGAAGAATAAATGCATTAATTAAGCAAAATATTTCGTTCCCGATAATTAGAAACGTAAATAATTAACTAACTCTTTATCACATTCCATAGCAGACAGTACAGTATTTCTATGTTATAGAGGCCTCGACATAACTAAGTTTTAAAAAAGTGAAATTTTGTGACAAATAATCACGAAAAGGAAACTGCAACCAATGAAAAAAGGCGGGCCAAATATAATCGTGGAAATCGGCAAATTGTGTAATAAAGAAAACTGCCCAGTTAAACTGAGGGCATTGAGCTCACAGGCTATTCCCACTAATTGTATATTATGCTATTTTTTCAAAGAATAATGCCACTCGAAAAATAAAGAAATCGACAATATATTAAGGAGGGGGGGGGGGGGTAAGCACCCGTTCCCACGCTTTATACTTAACCAATAAGCCCCTAAAATCTAATCAGGCAAGCGCCTTACCACAATGAATTTATACACAAAATTTGAAAAAATCGGATAATTTTGCTTGAAAAACCCATTTATCTAAATTAAGGGAGGTGAACCCCCTCCCCCGTTAACCCCCTTTATACTTAACAAATGAAAACCCAAAACTAATCAGGCAAGCGCCTTACCACAATGAATCTATATACAAAATTTGAAGAAAATCGGATAATTCTGCATGAAAAACCCATTTATCTAAATTAAGGGGGATTAGCCCCCCCCCCCCCCGTTTACCCCCCTTTATACTTATCCAATGAACACCCAAAACTAATTAGGGAAGTGCCTTATCACAATGAGCCTATATACAAAGTTTAAAGAAAATCGGATAATTCTGCATGAAAAACAAATTTATCTAAATTAAGGGAGATAGCCCCCGTTTCTCCCCTTTATACTTATCCAGTGAACTCCCAAAAATAATCAGGGAAGCACCTTATCACAATGAACCTATATACGAAATTTGAAGAATATCGGATAATTCTGCATGAAAAACCCATTTATCTAAATTAAGGTGGGTAGCCCCCGTTTCCCCCCTTTATACTTATCCAATGAACCCCCAAAACTAATCAGGGAAGTGCCTTATCACAATGAGCCTATATACAAAATTTGAAGAAAATCGGATAATTCTGCATGAAAAACCCATTTATCCAAATTAAGGGGGTTAGCCCCCCGTTCCCCCCCTTTATACTTAACTAATGAACTCCCAAAAATAATCAGGGAAGCACCTTATCACAATGAACCTATATACAAAATTTGAAGAAAAACGGATACTTCTATCACGAGTTATCGCGTTACGTACATACATACATACAGAACGGACGGGCACATTAGCTCTCAGGCTTTGATAAGCCTGTGAGCTAAAAACATATGTCAAGTTTACCTGGTAAACCATTTTACCTTTAATGCTTTTGTGAAACGTTTTAATAGCCATCCTTCAAAGATAATGGAAATAGTATATTATTTTTCATTAAATTCAATTCTTGTGAATAGGGAGCAATAATTTTAGTCCTAAATGCAAGGAGCTTAAATTTGCCTCCTTGATTTAATCTATAACTGAAAAAAAAATCTTTATTTCTAAATGAAAATATGTTGACAGACGAATTTTGTTCTCCAGAATAAATTGTTCATGAAGTTTGAATATGTGAAAATACATTTTTATTTTTAAAAAATTTTACTGTAATGAAGATTTTTTTTTCACCATCTATTCAAACTGAAAATAAATTCTTTTTTTCAGTTTTAATGAGAAAAAAAAATATATTAATCCGTTTTATTTTTTATCCACAAAATTGGAATAATTTAGTTGCCATTTTTAGAGAAACTTCATTAAAATTTACAAAAAAAAAAAAAAAAAAAAAAAAAGAAAAAAAAATCTTGGCATTTAATTTAATTTTTTAATATTCTGAGAGTTTATGACATCCTCGGATCAATGATAGCCGGTGTTAAGTAAATCGCGTTGCGTTCGACAATCTGAAAGCAGTAGTTGCGAAATACGAACAGGCAGTCAGATTTTAATATAATAGATTCGTATTTATTTTTCTTTTCCTAATAATTATGGTGAAGTTTTTGGCAAAAAACTCATCTATATGTAACTGATATTCATGCTTAATAATCGGTATAGATAAAAAAAATATTTAAATGTTTCGTTTTAAACATGGCGTGAAACTCATCTAATTTTTTAATTTACCGATCCTTGTATTTATTAATGTAAGGAATTTATTCACGCTCCTTGTAAAACATATTTGAAAATTCCCGTTTTATTTCAAATATGAAATCACTTTTTAATGGCATAATTCTTGTTAATTTTCTTTTTCTGGCAATCAGGACGTAAATTTTAGCGGAAAACTCACATTTGTATGTAACTGGTATTCAAGCTAATTATTAATCAGTACCGATAAAAAATATTTCAGTTTTTCATCTTAAATATTACGTCCATTATCTATCTACTTTCATTATACACATTGATATTCGTGCTCTTTGTATTATTACGAATATTTGAAAATACATGTTTTATTTATGACGTCATATTTGTCCAAGCCGAGGAGGATCCTTTTCATAGTTCCATGGTCCAAGCGAAATCTATTTTTAATAATATAATTATTGTTCATTTTTCCTTCTAATTATAACGCAGTTTTTGACAGAATAAGATCTTTTTAATGTAACCGATATTCATACTTCATGTATAATAACAAATACTCCATATTTTTGTTTCAAATATCACTGAAATTCATCTTCTTTTGAATTATTTTTAATTTTCATTTTTCACGTGAAAATCGTTCAATTGAAAATTAATTGTTGAGGAAAAATTATTTTTCCATGTTTTTATTTATTGGCAACGATCAAATCCCTAGCAACGATAAAGTAAAATGGTTAAATTGTATGGAAAAATGTCCATTTATTCTCTATGAAAATAATGAGAATTTTAATTATTAAAGAAACTATTTGAATAAAATAAATAAAATCTAGCCTATGTTTAAAAGAGAGTTATAATCAACCTATATGCAAAAATACAGGCTCATTAAATGCTCCATTTTGGCGCTGGCTTCAGCCTAACATTTGCACACAATCAGATTTATAATATTATTAGGATTAGGATTTAACTTTAATGAATAATAATCTGTTTAATCTTCTAATTCATTCTAATCTTTAACGATTCACCCTTATCTAAGTGAAAACCACAGCCTTACTCAAAATTTGGAAAGCAGTAAATCATAGAATGGCTACTGATACAAAATCTGAAAAATATAAAGAGGTGAAATTTTTTTTTTGAAAATAAGTATTTCTGTAAAGTTTATTGAAAGAGGGAAAATAATACATATTATTAAACTGTGAGAGAATTAAATATATTGTTGTTGTTTTCAACCCATCTCCCCCCTTTTATTTAAATATTTAATAAATAAAAGAAATTAATTTGTGCCACTTTTTTACCCGCTTTCTTTTATCTTACATTTCTGTATCTATGTGACATTCAAATCTTGTGATTCATTTTTCACCCACTTCCTGTTGACATAGAGCTTTGAAATTTGGAATATATATATGTATACCTGAGGAAAATACATGAATTGGACATTAATTTTTTAAAAAATAGATCAGTAAGGGGGGGGGGGGTCAGTCAACGTCGGCACAAAAATGGCATTTACTCCCATAGAAATAACATTACGATTGTTTAATTGAAAAAAAAAATAGCTCCATTGTTTCAAAATTCATCCATTTTCACCACATTGCTGCCCGCATCAGTATGACATCATTGAGCGACGCACACATTTGTGCTTTATAATATAAGTTGACTTTGTGTGAATTTTAATGAAAGTATGTTTTTTTTTTCTATATTTAATTTATTTCTATTAACGTTAAAAGTAATTTTATTAGGAAAGTGTTTCTTAAATAAGTCATCTGACACAAGCATAAGTATTATTTGCCATAGAAACTCTACTTCAAAATTATATCTTTAAAAATTTTCCGCTCAATTCTTTAAACACTTATACAGGGTTCGTACGGGTCCTGGAATTTTAAGACCAGGAAATTATTCAGTACCGGTATTTTCTTATGGATAATCTCTTCTTAAATAAGGTGAAATTTTGCACTTTTGAACTTGATATATATTTTTATAAAAATATACTGGTATGTCGCCTGGAAAAGTAACGGTACCCGTACGAACCCTGTTATAGAATGGCATGGATTCAAATCAATTTATAACTAGAGTAGACTTTTATATCGCTATTAATAGTGTGATAACATTCACTGAGACGATTCCCACATTAAAATTTTAATTCATCGTAAAGAATATTTATGAGTTAAATAACTTCTATGTCAAATTTGAAGTTTCTAGTACTGATAGTTTCAGAAGAATAACAACTTAAAAAAGTTTTCGGCTTATTTCAGCACTTAAAATTTCGAATATTTTAAAAGCTATTCTTCGTGAGCATCTGCATGTTAATAGCTACCAGATAAATCGTGATGAAACGAGTTTAGAAGATTTACTTAACAATCAGGGCTCCCAAATGGTCCGCTTTTTGAATACCAGTATTTTCTTAGAAAAATTTTATTTTTAGATTTTTCTTGTAAATTTTGCAGAAACAACCTTCGGAAGTAAATTTTTGCAGAAAAGTTTTAGAAACCTACTAAGAAATTTTCTGTTAAAAAATATTGGTATTCAGTTTGTGAACCATTTGAGAGCCCTGGAAAATTCATCCTTTTAAAATGTAAATTAAAAAAATAATAATAAATAAGATTTTACGAGCATGTAAGTTCTGAAAGTATATGTGTGCCAAGTTTTAAGTCAGTTACTCTTGCTCGAATATTTCCACACAAATCATAATGAAACCAATATTTTTGAACGTCTTTCTCCATTTCATCCCGTAAAAATTCAATACTTACAGATTAGAAGTAACCTAGTAACTGATTTAAAGAGTTACTAATTCTACAAAAATCTTGATGAAACGCGATTTTCAGAAATTTTTTTTATAAGGATACTGGTTTATTTCACCCCTTTCAAATTCGTATTGGGATGTTCGGAAAGTTCCTTTCATTTGGGAAAACTAATTCGTACCGGAAAATTCTGCCCTTCAATTGACATTAGGTATTGAAATTAATGTCTAATAATTAAATGATAGAATTTTCCGGTACGAATTGGTTTTCCCAAACGGAAGAAACTTTCCGAACAACCCAATATTTTTACACGTTGTTCAAAATTTTGTATACAGTTTGGGCAGTGGCATATATAATCCAGAATGTTAAACAATCTTTTCATCAGGTACAACATACCTGCGAAATTTAATCTCAGCCGAAAACACCGTTTAAATGCTACCCTGCTCAGACACATACACATATTGACTCATTGCAAAATCACCAAACACAGACTTTGGGAATCTTAAAGAAAATACCAACTCGCACACATGCATACGCACATACATAGAGAAAAGTTACAGAAATAGGAAAAGCGGACTCAGGGAACCTATAAAAGTAAAGATAGAAATTTCATAGTCTTTTTTCTTGTCATGATTACAATATTTTCCTTACATTATACGTGTCCGTAATGTAAAAATGCAATAATTTTCAATGCTCTTAGTATACAATAGTTATTTTATGACTATCTCAAAAATAAACAATGTCTAACAAAAGTCTCGTTGCGTGGATTAGTGTTATTAAATTACGAATTCTATTTCAAATACGTATTTTCACACATGAAATAAGGTTAACAATATTTTAATTTATGGGAAGCTATGAACGACCAACAGATAAAAAACTTTAATTAATTTAATTTAAATAAATTTTAATTTAAAATTTAAAATTTAATTTTTCAATTACTTTTCTCTGCAATTCAAAATAAAAAGCAAGATTCATAATCAAGTTTGCCCTATGGGCGATACAGATACAGACCCTAATGATCGAGACTTTGAGCGTCCCCCCACTTTTTTCCCCAGGACAACACCACTGATACAGTTGCCACAGTATCTTTTACCAAAGTGTGTCTTTTATCTGATATTTTTGCATTATTATAGGAAAGGCACAATTTCTTCCATGCTGCTTTGAGGCAATTCATTGTTATTTCTTCACCAGCCTTTCCAATTAGCGTAATTTCTATGACAGTATTCAATTATTCCTCAAATATTTTCTTAGGTTTATGTTGGTAGAATCACACGTGCCAAATCACCTGCAAAAAAGGACCCTTTTGTAAAGATTTCTCAAATTTGTAATTAACAGTTTATCCTTAGGTTGAGTCAGAGATACAGCTTTGGGAGGAAGAAAAATCATCATGATAAAATCTAATTGCTCTGGTATCTTTTCCTGTATACCCTTTGGATGGCCAAGTTCTTCATCAAAGGTTAATATGCCTTTTAGAGGCAGAATGTTTTGCTTAAGATAGTCTTTGACAGTTGATTCAAACACTTCACAAGTCCAATCACTAATTTTATTCTTGAGACCTAGATTTTGCAGTTAAGACTTCCATAAAACGCAGATATTCATTGAGAGATATTGAATTTTGAATTCTTGGGAATTCTCTGACTGTTAAATTGATATGGGATTTACCTTGCAGTTTCCATTTGCAGTTTCTGCTTAAAAGTAATTTTAATCTATCATTCACTGATTTATGCCCAGAAAATGCTTTTTCTTCTTTTGGCTAATTCGATCCGTGAATGTAATGTAAGTCACATAGCCTGAAATGCTTACCATTCTTGGGCACCGGCATTTTTTAAAAAACTTTTTCACTGTATTTAATTGTAGATATATGGGATTGAATAAGTCAAATTTTCCTTTACTGATAGTCAAACACAGTGCAGCCATTTTCATCTCTGTAACTGACACTACATCCACATATGGAATTAGCCCTTTTATTATAAATGAGCTTTCGAGAATTTTCTACCAAAATATCCAGTATTATTACAATGGAAGACTTGTTCAGGTAGGTATTTATTATGCTTCAATTTTAATTATTTAAAAGCTAATGACAAATTTATAAGTTGCTGCTTTGTCAGCCCTAACTGACTGTATGTGACTTATTTTATTAAAGTTATGCCATCGGATAATCAAGATTTTGTTAACCTGTTAACCAAACATGTGTTCTTCACCAAGAGATTCCTTCGAATAGCCATTTGTTGTTAACCAAATATGTTGTAAATTGACGCCATCTTTAACCATGGTACCACTGTGCATGTATACATATGCGTGTGTGTGTTTCATAAATATTAGTGCCTCCTTAAAATTTCTGGTCACAGTACGCTTATGAATTTATGGATGAACAAGTGAAATGCATGCACAATGTTTAATGCTAATTTAAAGCCTGGTTATACAATGAGTGTACAGAAAAATATAACATTAACTTGCACGAAATGATATATAAGTAATTTAACAAGTAGAAAATATAAGCATCAGTGATATTATTAAGTTAAATTTTTTGAATTAGAAAGCAAATATGCGCTTTCATTCTACATTCTTTTTTGTATACATCAGTGTTTCCAATTTAGCAGATTTTCAAATACCACTGTTTTTCAATAGTAATACCTTATTGAATCACAGATTTCTTGATTTCAATACAGAAAAGATTACTATTCAGAAATAGAGGTATTCAAATATAATCAAAATTGGATATAGTGATATACTGATATATTTTGCAAGACACTACACACACAAAATAAATAAACAAAAACATAATTTTCTGAACAAATTAAAAAGAAAACAATTTATTTCCTACAATGTTTAGGCCTAAGAAGGGGCAGATATTAAGCTATTTCATTCAGTTTGCTTTACATTAGATGTTAAATTTTTGGTAATAAATAAGGTTAAACCAATTGAATTTTAAAAAATAATGATTTTTAATCCACCCATAAAACTTAGACATGTTTGAATATAATTGAAATAAATCTTAGACTTTTTTTAAAGGTCTGTATTTTGCATGTACCTTGTCATTTTACATACATCCATCATAAACATGTTAAAGTTTAATCTGTAATACAAATGTTTGCAGCTTGTGAAGCTTAGAAATGAAAAAAGTCAAATATTTATTTCAATTTCATTCAAACAGATCTAAGTTTTATGGGTGGATTAAATATCATACCACTTGTTGAAAAAGATGTGTTTATATTAATGACTGTAAATTAATTTGAAGACCAAACGACATAGATAGATATATATTTCCCTATTGTGAATGACTGATTTGCAGTTTACATGAGAGTTTCAATGTAGAAAAAAGTATTTTAAGTATTTTGAAAATACAAAATACTTAGAAAAAGGATTACAAAATACATTAACAAAATACTTTAATTTTGTGGGTTTAAATTACAAAAGTATTGTGAAAATGCATTTCAAATACACTGCTTTTGATATTTTGATCTGTCTCTCAGACTACAATTTTTGTAATTCCAATAACAACATTAAGAATTATAATTTTTTTTTTTTTGAAACAATCAGCAAAAATGCTTTTTCAGAAGTTAAACAACCTATTCATTAATATCATTATCGTACCAATAGTCATAAAAATGTGTTTATCTTTATGTTAACTTTCAGAAAATCGTTCAAAAACTAAGCAAAACAGAGAGGCATGTATTTCCCTGTTTTGAACTGCTAATTGGAGTTTGAATGTGGCAGTTTGCATGGCAGTTTGAAATCTGAAAAAATTGTATTTTGGGTATTTTTAAAATACACAATACTTGATAAAAGCATTTTAAAATACGTTACCAAAATACTTTGATTTTATCAGTTTAAAATCAAAAGTATTTTGAAACTGTATTTCAAATGTATTTTTTATACTGCCCAACTATTGCTGGAACCTACCCCACTTCACCTTAATGACAATTAGAAATATGAAGATTAACATGAGGAACAACTGATAAAAAAAAAAATTAAGTGCAATCAGGATTATAAAAACAGATGAAAAAAAAAATAACCAATAGTAATAACTAGCCTATGTGAACATGTAAAAAAACAGCAGCATTTTGTTCATTTCTATAAAATGAAATGAATAAAGTCAGCAATCCAAGGCAGCAACTTGGATTTTGCTTCAAGGAAGCAAATTTTTTTTTTTTTGTTAAAATTTGTAAATCCAAATTTCATGTTCACTTGAAAAAGGTTATTTCCCTTGAATTCATGTATAGATAACTTGAAAGCAATTATTCACTCCTAGAACTTATTTACATCTAATTATTACTACATTGATAAAAACAAATGAAAACTCTCAACTAATAAATAAGAAAATAAAGAAACAGATAATGATAAAAATAAAGTCAAACTCAGGGTAGAGGTGACCATCTTTTTCAAATGAAGTCTTTAAATAAAGGATATTGTCAAATAACAGATATGGATGAAATCTAGAAGCAAAATAAACAAATCCTATGTCTTTTTAAGTTATTGTAATCAAGAAATTGAGAGTTTGATGTTGATATATATATAAAAAAAAATGGGCTCTAAAAATTGCCTTGGTAATATTTAGTCAAGAATTAATAAAAACAAAGAGCTGAGTAGACATGTGTCTGTAGTCTGCAAATGAAATAAAAAAAATAAAAAAAATCAACCTGAAAAATTTTTTTTAAAAAGGCCAAATTTGGCAATCAATTGTTATTTCTGGTAACTCAGATCTATTTCAATTTGAATTGTTTTGTACATTAATATGCTTTAAAATGTACTGTTGAAATTGATAATAATTATTATTAAATGACGAGGAAATTACGTTTTCTAATAGGGCGATTACTACTATTAAAACTTTAAAGTTTTTTCCTTTTTAAAAGTGCTAGTAAATTTATTTATACATGTAGAACATCATTTATGATAAAAAAAAATTTCAATTTAAATTGAAATAATTGTACATATATAGTAATTATGATTAAAAAAACTGTGTTCATGGGAGCCATGCCTCTTAATACAGAAATTACTATTAATGTGAAATTTTTATATTCAACATTTTAAAAAATGCAAATTTAAGAGAGTTTTGAAGGTAACCAGAAAACTGGTTTTTCTTGAGGATTCCGATTGGTGTTTATTTTAAAAAATCACCAAGGTCACTGCAGATCACAGAGACATGTGTTCTGAGAGCTGTACAATTCCGTTTAAAGAATTTTCTGAAAAACACAAAGATTATAGAAGCAGTGTAATAGCCAATAATAATAATAAATAAAGCCTTTTTGGTAATAAAAAAATTTATGCAGCATATTTAATGTTGATCTATCTTACAAAGTGAAGAATGGGAAATTGCCCCTGTCTGAGATTCAGTCTTTCATCTTGTCTTTATCTGATTCTTCCCATACTTCTACTTATTTAAATGTTTTCATCACCAATAAATTAATAATTACATGGAAATAAATTATAGCAGTAAAAAATATCCCCCCCCCCTGGAATTCTCTATGAAAAATAAATGTGACATGTTTTTTTGATATAATATGAACTTTCACGATCGTAACTTTTACCTATTAAAATCAGGTTTGATTAAAACATGTTTTTAAAAATAATGTAAAGGAGTTCATCGTTTTGTTATATTTTCAAAAGTTAGGCCTCAAAAGTTACACACAAGAAGCTATTCCCATATTTTAGATCTTTATAGTAGTCAGTTAGATATAGAAATATTTACATACAATATTTTTAAAGACAAAAGCTGTGTGAATTTCAAGTAAAACTTACGGTATATGTCTACTTGAATAGAAAATTTCAAAACCAAATGTAATATGTAATAGCGAAGGCAACACTAATCGTCCAACACTAACGATGAATAGGGAAATTCGATTTTTATCATGTATTCAAATTTCGTTTATTGAACTCTGAAAAAAATATTCCTTCTCTAATTTTCTAGGGACCACATTGGTAACTGGTAACTGACCAATCTCATATTTGACTATGGTAAGTTGCACAGAACAGACCCTTTGAATAATCTTATTGAATCTGTGTTGTTATGAATCTTAAATATAAGATGTACCAAAAAATAATCAACTTTAGAACATCACGACATTTATTAACAAACTTACAGAGCGCTCGAGATCTAACACAAACACAATTACAGTTAACCTAGGTTATATATCCAATCCAGTGTTCATAGTTAATGGCTGATGCCACATCTCCCTTTCAAAGATCCATTCTGTTTGGAGCTTTCACAGTTCTACCACTCCGAGTGATATAGGGTTGATTACCTTTAGCTACGACAGCTTGTTCTGTTTTGGAAACCTCGCTCTTTGTACCCTCTTCTAAAACAACTTCTCCCATATTTTCTTCTGCTGCTTGTTTTAGTTTAGTACCGGGAATTAGAAATTTTCTATTTCGCCTTAGAGTTTGTTGTCCCTCTTTAACGAGATACGATCTTGGTGTATCTGCCTCCCTTTCTATAGTGCCAACAGCCTTTCTATCCGTTATCCAAACTTTTTCACCTGGATCTATTGGTTTCAGCTCATGGACTTTATGTCTTCGATTATAATCTCTTTCTTGTGCTTTTATTCTATTTTCTTCTATTTCTTCCAATCTCTCCTTCTGTACCAGTTTTGGTTGAAGTTCTGAGAGTGCTATGGGTAGAGTTGTTTGTAAACGCCGTCCCATCAATAGTTCTGCAGGGCTATACCCATTTTTCAAAGGCGAAGCTCTGTAGTTCAACAAAGCCAAATAAGGATCTTTGGACTTTTTGAATCTGAGTTTGATTACCTTGACTGCTGCCTCCACAAAACCATTGCTTTGAGGGTATCTGGGACTAGACGTAACGTGCTTGAAACCATACACTGTGGAAAATTGTTGGAACTCAGCTGTTCGAGTTACTTCAAATTGTCGTCCATTGTCAGACCTAACTATATCAGGTATTCCATGTCTGGCGAATATTGACTTACAATGCAGAATTACTTCATTGGATGTGAGCCTGTCTAATTTTGCGACTTCTGGATAGCGTGAATAGAAATCAGTTACCAGCAAATACCAGTCTGAATGAAGCTTGAATAGATCCATGGCTACGATTTCCCAAGGTCTTTGAGGAAAACTAGTTGGTTTCAGTGGTTCAGAACAGTTTCTAGCTTCCTGTATACATGATGGACATTCTCGAACGAGTTCCTCTATTTGCTTGCTCATTCCAGGCCAATAAACAGCTGAATTTGCCAAAGCTCTACATTTAGTTATTCCCATGTGACCTTCGTGAATTTTCTCCAAGATTTCTCGTTGAAGCTTGTTTGGTACAATTATTCGATTTCCTCTCATAATTAGGCCATTATGAACTGAAATTTCGTATCTTAAAGGCCAAAAGACCCGGCAAGATGATTCTACATTCTTTTTCTCTGGCCATCCTTCTAAAGCATAGGTAGTTAACATCCTACATGTTGAATCTTTTTCTTGTTCAAATTTCAACTGGGAGAGTCTTTTTGGAGCTATCGGAACAGTTTCTGTAATTTGATTGACAAAGAGCTCGACATCTTCTTCCAAATCAAAAGTTGGGACCTGCTTTTGGTGAGGTGCTCTGGATAATGCATCTGCTGCCAGTAAATGTTTTCCTGGAGTATGAAAAACATCAAAAGAGTATCTCATCAATCTCATTTTTAATCTTTGAAGACGAGGAGTGAGATCATCTAAGGATTTTCTTGTTAATATAGGGACCAGAGGTTTGTGATCAGTTTCCAAAAGAAATTTTTTCCCAGTGCCCTTTTTTCTTGCACTTCCGGCAAAAAGAGTCCTTAGCGGGACAAAATTTTCTATCATGAGGTGTTTTCCCACACCATTTACAATTTTTCACATTAGAATGCATTTTATGATCACGGAAGTTGATATTATTTTTATTTAAATTAAGAGGTGTCTGTCGAAGTTTCTTTTTATGTGTTACTGCATTAATCGAGGTATTACTCACTAACACAGACTGTTGCCGTTTGATAGATTCCGACAAACGGACTTTATCAATGGCGGTTTGTAAAGTAAGCTGAGGATCAAGTTGTAGCTTTTCACTCAAAGATTGGTCAGTAATACCGACAACAATGCGATCCCGGAGTAATTCATCATGAAGATTACCATAAGCACATTTATCAGCTAATGCATATAGATCAGTAATAAAATCGTTAACTGACTCACCTTCTTTTTGTATCCGTCGGTTAAATTGTGCCCTTTCAAATATTGTATTTCGTTTCACTACGAAATGATTATCAAATTTTTCTAGCACTGCTTGAAAATTCTTTTTATCAGCTTCTGTGATGTCGAATGACAGAAAAATATCTTCGGCTTTGTCACCCATAATATATATAAGAGCATCCACTTGTTCTTCACCTGACTTCGTATTTAATCCTGAAGCAGTTCTGAAGCGTAAAAATCTTTGTTTCCATTTCGGCCATTCGGTTGGCGTTGAAAAAGGAAAAGATTCTGGTGGTGAAATATGATAAGCTGATGTCGCCATTTCGTACACAGAGTGTGCGTAAAAATGAAATTAGATATTCAATTTGAAACCGCTTGCCACCATGTGTTGTTATGAATCTTAAATATAAGATGTACCAAAAAATAATCAACTTTAGAACATCACGACATTTATTAACAAACTTACAGAGCGCTCGAGATCTAACACAAACACAATTACAGTTAACCTAGGTTATATATCCAATCCAGTGTTCATAGTTAATGGCTGATGCCACAGAATCCAATTATGAAAACATGATAAAAATCGAACAGTTCTGATCATCGTCATCGCTAATCGCGTCGACATTTGGCGTCTTCTTTGCGTTGTATGTAGAAGTAGTACATTTGGTTTTTATATTCAAATATTTAGAAAAATAAGCTTTTACTTTGAATTCACAGTACTTTTTTCTTTAAAGGTATTGTAAATATATCTGTGTTTAATTTACTATAAAATATTAGCTTCTTTGGTGTATTTAGGCCTAATTTTTAACTATATAATTATTTATAATTTTTTTTTCATTGAACCCGATTTTATTATCATAAAATGAAGATCCTCAAACTACTATATAGTATTAACATGTGATTAAATGTGAGGCGGTATAATAATTAAATACGGTAGTGTCATTTCATATTTCACTTTTTTTAATACACATTTTGAAAAGAATATTTTTAGTGTTATACCTCATTTATTAGTAATTATTATCATATTAGTAAAAACAAATGACAACATTCAAATAGTAAGAAGAAAGTAAAGAACCAGGATAATTATAAAAGAAAATCTGAAACTCAGAAGATGGCTGTAGCTCTCCCATGCATTTCATAAATGAGTAGATTAGATCGACATCTGTGTAGTAGTTTTCCTTATTACCAAAAAGGGGCGGAGTTTTTTCTTCACTGAATGATTTTGTTACTTTGCTTCTGTAATCTTTGTTTTTAATCAAACAATTATTTTATTCAAAGGATAAAGCTCTCTGAAGAGATGTCTCTGTCATCTGCAGTATAACCTTAGCTTTCTTTCCAAAATGCCGTTTTTGAAAATGATCGCCAATCTTAATCCCCCTTCTCTCCCTCCCGAAAAAACCATTTTAAACTGTATGTAATTTGAATTAATTTTAATGTTGAAGATAAAAATTTTAAACTAATAATTTCTATGCCAGTAAACTCTGTCTCCTGAATCCCCCCCCCCCCCCGCCCCTTTAACACAGCATTTCATAAATAATATACGATATACACAGATTTTTAGAGTTCTGTACTTAAAAAGTAAAAATGGAACCATTATAAGATCACTACTGTGTATGTCACAGCCCTTTTTCTCGTAAACTATGGGACGTGGAAAGTTATAAAGCCTTTTTGCCCACATATTTTCAGATTATTAGCCATTCACAAATATATTTAGGAAAAATTTAGGGTGCTAATTAAGTTACTTGAAAAAAAAAAAGGTTTTCCTTTTATATATTGTGTGGAATATCGTGTGAAAGATCTTGTAATATCAAGCTCATATTTGTTTTAATTATAGGTATTATATTTTCATGATATCTTCGAAAATACACTCCAAAAATATGTTCCTCCCCCCTCTATTTCCAAATCTTCTGAAACTAAATTATGAAAAAATTAGGGGTAATAGGTGTTTCTTTAAATCTTACAGGAAAACTATAGAGATTCCTAGGTAAGATAGTTTTTGAGAAAAATGTATTTTTTCTCTTACACATAAACTTTACTTTTCGGGCTGTCAGAATGAGAGTTCATCAGCGCTTGAGGTATGTATCGACGCAGAATCATCCAAGAATATTTGATAATGATTTTCGAAAAAAAATGGTGGTAATTAGCCAAGGTATTAATTAACTAACTTGAAAAAAAAAAATTCTTTTTATATATTGTGTGGGATATTGTTCGAAAGATTTTGTAACATCGAATTAAAAAATATATTTGTTTTAATTTTAGGTATTATATTTTCAGAGATATCATGGAAAGTGTAGTGAAAAAATATGCCCCCCCCCTCCTATTTCTGAATTATTGTCCCAATTTTCAGTCTTATTGCTTTACTGGAATACCTTTTTAAATAAATGATTTTACTACACTTTCATATTATATTTTTAGCCAGACATTCCATCATCTCTATTTATTTCATGCCCACATTAATATTTACTCATTGTTTAATCCATTTGTTCAATTTAAATCACAAGCATCTTTCCCTCAATACATCGTTCATCTGCATCCATTTGAGTCGGCTGCGATGCCATAACTTGCCAAGAGATGGCGTTGCACAATTTGCATCTCTCATCGTCTCTCCACTTGACCATTCCAGTTTCAGGAGAGCTCATGTCGTCACTCTCGGCGATGGGGATATATTCTTTTACACTATGTGCTTTGCTGGCTTCGTGGCAGTATGATGGGTACAACCAGATGCATAGTTAAGCATCTTAGGTTTTTTTTTTTTTTACATTTTATGGCAGAGGTTGGTACGACCTAAGTATGGATCGACGCTGTAAAATATTTTCCTGTATCTTTATAATGGAGTGCTGATAATATGAAGATCTACATACTTTGTTGAAATAGCGTAAAGTATTTCCAGGTAAGGCATCGAAGTATCCGCAGTTAATGCCGGTGATGTTTTTTTTTCATTTTTAGAAGGGGAAAATGCACTGTGATGGATAGACTATATTCAAATGATTGCTGGCTGTCTTTATAGTAAGGTTCTATTAACACTTGTTTTAGGATGGTTAAAGTTGCATCTAGTTTTTTAAAGGACCGGTTATTTTATAGGATAGATATTGTTTCGTCAAGTACATTTTATCATAGCACGGAAATATCAGGCATTCTTTTAGGCCTTTTAATACAACATCATCTTTCTTTTAAGCAGTTTAGCATCTCATTCATAAATTAAAGTAAAAGTTGCATATGTTGGTACTTGTCTATTATCCCATCAACCACTTTCCATAACAAAAAACTATCGCCAAACTGTAAGATTAAACGCCAAAAATGCAGTCCTTTTGACTTGATGTCAGAAGCATTATACGTGTTTGTTATGTCATCAAGTGGTTTTAAATGTGACATTTTCATTATTTTTCTCTTATGTCTTACTGATTTATTAGTTATTTCATTAATTAAAATAACAATTGTGTCCTTCAATTCTTATATTTTATTTACTTATTTATTTTAATATTCCAATGGCAACGTTCTCCCATTTATTTAGCGTTACAGCTTGGCGATAGTTTTTTGTTTTGAAAAGTGGTCAACAGGATAATAGAGACATACCCATTTGTTTTATTAAAGGTTTAATATTAATTGAATTCATAATGTTTAATATAATATAAGGTCTAATTCATGTTTTAGTTATAGTTAATAACAAATATTAATACTGTTAAAAGTAAATGCTTATCTTGAATCTTAAAGTGAATTAAATATAAACTGGATATTAATTATAAAGGGTTTTTTCCCCAACATTCAAAGATGCAATTTTCTTGTTTCCTGCACTTTGAATGTTTACAATGGTTTTGAAGCCATGTGTTTAGATATCCTTTGGGCTCCGGTGTTCATCACCATATTAGTTTTTGGTCAAAGGTTGTAGTGAAAAATATATATCATTCAGATCCTACACTTGGTTCTGTTTGTTTATTGTTGCAGAATTAAGTAAAAGTTAAACTGATATATTTTTAATAAAAGTTTGTTTATGTTTTAATCTCTGTCTTTTTATCACTACATAAACTTCATAAATTGTTTTTTACCTTTCTCTTTTTTAGCCATTGCATATACACCTTTAACTTGCTTTTACAAAAATGGGTTTGCTTATTGGCATATCCAATGTGTGATTATTTTATCTGCTAATTTTAGACTTTTTAGATTTGACATTACTACATAATTTGTCAACACAGGGTTATGGGCAGAAGCTGGCCCATTTGCTTAAGAGGATTATTGAAAATTAAGAAACATAATATGGTATTAAATGCAATTGGCTTTTAACAGTCGTTTAGAGGTATAGCAATATAAGTGGTGATTTTATTAAGTGCTGTAATAGTTAATATGAAGTTTGCATGTTTGTTTAACCTTGATAGGTTTGGTTTTCTACATGCAATGTGTTTGCAATTGTCGACCCTTATAGAATTTTGTGATAATTCACATAGGGTGGGGGGGGGGGGGGACTTAGATGCTAATATTCATAATTGTTTGAATTTCTTGGTTTTCTACTAGATCAAATAAGTCTTTTGCTTGAATGTACAGGAAAGCAATATCCGTGTAACAGAAAATTTGGCTTATTAGTTCAGAGCTTTCGGCAGGTGTGTAAGAAAGTTTATTTTTGCTAATTCTCTAGTTTGAAGTAGTTTCTTTTAAAAAGGTTCAGTTTTACAGTAATGTAGAAACCCTGCATGTTTAATGTCTATTAATTAATCGTTTAGTTGTTTTGTGGTTTGTCCATCACAGATGCATGTAAAGACAAAGATATTTTTACTTGTGTGGTGTTTTCTTGGATCAAGTGAAAGAAAGTGATATCTTGGAGTGATCTACAACAGTTAAAAATAACTGAGTGGTGGAGAGCTTTCTTCAACAGTTTTAGGTGAACAATACCTTGCATAAATAAAGTTTAATGTTGAAAGACATTAGCAATCTCATTACCTGGATTGATTTTGGAGCAGAGTTTTAAAGAAGGAGCAATGCTGGGCTCCACCTGCTAAAAGTGTTTTCAGACTTCATAAAAAGATAAGGAAATCAAGATTATTTTCTGAAAAATTAGCTATTGAATTGATTTAACTTTCGTATTGTCTCCAAGTTTTAAGTGTCTCATTTTATTAGAATGCTGTATGTGAAAGTTTTTTTTATATTAAAATTTAAAGAAATGCAGCTTATAAATAACTTATTATAATAAGGATCAAGTCATTTTTTTAACCCAGTTTTAGGAATATATATATTAAGAAATGTTTTAATGTTTTCCATTTAGAGTTAGGTATGAATCTCAAGGTTTAAATATTGTTTGGCTGAGGCAGTAGAGTATTGTATTGGGTTAATGCTTGCCTTGTTAATATTGTTTTTCACATAAAGTGTATAGAAATGATTATAGTAGAAAAAATAACTTTGAAAAGTTAATCTTTAATGTAGTTTAAACCTATGACAGTGGCTTAACTTAAAAACTAACTCTATTGAAGCAGTGTATAAAAGTAAAAATTAAAAATCCTTGTTCTAAAAGTTTCAAAGGTAAACAGTTAGAAGTTTGAATTTTCAAAGCTTGTAGGCTTATAAATAAAAGTTTTAAGTGTAAAATTTAGATCATATAGACTTGAATGTATTGTTTTAAGAATTGTATTAAGTAATTGTAAGAAATTGTATTAAGCTTAATGGTAAAAGTGTTAAACTTAAAAGTTTAAACTGAAAAGATTAAAAATTCAAATGTAAAGAGTTAAAATGCTTAAAATTAAAAAGTTTGAAATATATAAATTTTAAATGTAAAGGTTGAAGAACTTAAGAAGTAAGGATATAAAATGGAAGGATTTAAATGTGAAAATTTAAATTAATGACCTTACATATATGAACGTAATGAGTAATCATTAATTAGAAGTAATAAGAGTAAAGAAATGTATGTCTTAGTTTAAGTATAAATTGAAATTAAAAGTTTAAAAATGTTTGTCTTGTGTGTGTAAGCTGTGTGTTCATTTTTGAATTGGGAGTTTGTATCTAAAAACTCCATGAAATTGATTAACTAAATTTTAAAAATATTAATTTGAGGGGGTCGAGGCAAGAGAGTGCCAAGCCGCATTTTTGAACTTCTGAGATATTTCAATTTGAAAATTTGATTTTACTCAAATCAAGATATATAACCTAAAGTTTTTTCGCCAATGTCTTAGTAACATTTGAGATCTTCTGAGTACCAATATATCATTACTTTAATGATATTACTATTACGTTTTTTGTAAATTAACTATCTTCATTGGGAGCAAAAACAAAACCTGTCACGTATGCTGCCACCAAGTGACATTAGAACCAAATTATGTGTTGGACATTATAATTTACAATATTCAGCAACAGATTACAGTGTTAGATTTATTTCACAAAAAATGTGGCTTGGCACTTTCTTGCCCCGACCCCCTCATTTGTATTAGAAATATAAGATGTCTTCTGTTTCAGCTGTATGAAATTGTATTGAGTTTACTAATAATCTAAATTGGTTAAGTGGTGATATTCTAGTTTATCAATATGAAGTTATTCTGATAATGATTGAAATAATAAGTTAACAATTTTTATAAAGTTTAAGTGTTTGTGCTCATTTGGGAAACTTCAGATGTATACGGTTTGCTGATAATCTGTAATAATTTGTATCAAGGTCTAACTGAATATAAAGTTTTATTTAATTTCAAGAATTAGTTCTTGAAATATAGCTATTGCAGAAATTGTGAAAAATGTAGCATAGCATCACTGCCTGTTGGGAGATTTACACCATAAGACTAATAAGCAACAACTTATGTCAACGTCTAACTGAATCTGAAGTTTGATGAATACCCGTACATTAATTCTTGAGATATAGTTATCTCAAAGAAGGGGAATAATGCCATATAGCAGTGCCACATTTTAGTTGATTTACACCAAAAACTAATCAGCACTAATTTATATCAAGGTCTAAGTGAATCTAAAGTTTTATTACATTTTGTGCATTAGTTCTTGATATAGAGCGCCCACAAAATGTTTGTCATATACAAACAGACTCACAGACAGGCATTTTCTAAAAAAAATCAAATCA
This sequence comes from Maratus michaelseni, assembly GCA_963931845.1. Lineage (NCBI taxonomy): Eukaryota > Metazoa > Arthropoda > Arachnida > Araneae > Salticidae > Maratus > Maratus michaelseni. Next base: position 292,611,547 of record OZ007597.1, read on the forward strand.
TGTTCAGGACCTTCTAAAAAGTATAAATCCGTCGAAAACCAAAAGTCAGAAATTTTCATGAATCCAATACTTTTCTCTTGTAAAGATAAATTAAAGTAAAAAAATATATTGTTGAATAAAAAAAAATTAATTTAATTTAATATTACTAAAAAAATAATAAATTTGTTAAAATTATTTGACTGCTTTTCTGTCTTATCTTTGCAGTTAGGTTGGTACTTTATAGTTACAGTAAGTAATCAATCATCTAACCCAGCCATACTCAACCTTTTACTTTCAGGGGCCGCAAATATATATTTGCTACGTGTGGCGGGCCGCAACACACTTAAGAAAGGGTAAAATAATAATAACAAGCTAGTAAGATAACATAATTAGTACACCAAAGTTAATATTATTAGTAGGGTTGAACGTTTGTTACGGAAGAAATGTCACCAAAAACTTTTAACACCAGTATTTAAAAACAACGAACTTCGTACTTAGATTTCTATAGCAAATGCTATTAATGGTGTAAAAATATGTTTGTGCTATTTTTTTTTCAGCGACAAACTTTTAAATTTAAAAAACAGCATTAGCGTTATAATAAGTAAAAAACATATAGCAATGCAGAATTAACAACTTATGAAGAAAAAAAATCTGGGTATTTTCTCTAATAAGTTAGCCTTTTGTTCCTTGCAAAAACTTTTACTTATTTTTTTAATTGTAGAAATATATACTGTAAATTCAATTAATTTGGAATAATGTTTGTTTAGTGTTAAAGATTCAGAAATATATACACTCTGTAGCACAAATAGGACTTGGGAAAACGGCATTTAATATGTTTTAACATAATTTTCAATATATTTTAGGGATAATTAATAAGAATTTAGAATAAATAACAGGACATATTTTGTCTTCCTACGAAAAAAACAAAACAAAAAACACTGTAGGTCTTAAATATTTTTTATGCACATCTCAAAAAGATTTTATAAATATGGATTAATGATTATTTGATTAAGGCCGCACATAAAAGGTCGCCGGGCCACAAGTTGAGTATAGCTGATTCTAACACCTCTTGAAATTTATACTTCCCCAATGTACAAAGTCTAAAATTTCATATGTATTTTTTTTAAATTTTTTCCCTATGTCTTATTTTATTATAATAATATATAAATAATCTTCTACACTGCCCCTCACAAAATTCCACTGTCATTTTCTCCAGAAAACAATCATTGGAGCTTAAATAGTTAAATTATATTTTTAATTAAAAAGTTATTAAATTTAAAATCTATAAAAATGTGTTAAAATTTTAAAATTATTTAAAATTATGAAATAAAAATTATTGTTACATTTAAAAATTTATTAAATTATAAAAAAAAATATATTACATCTATTGCAATTTTTAAAAATATTTCTGTCCTGTCTGTAATTTTATAGTTACAGTAAGTAATCAATCATTCAAATCTTCCACACCTGAAATTTACACTGCCCATTCTTTGCTCCCCTCCATCAGCACACTAAGTATTTTGTTCAGTCTTTTGTCCTATTTGTTATTTTATAGTAGTAACAAATAAATAGTCTTATGCAAAAACCCTTCCCTTGATTTAGACATTAAAAAAATATTGAATATCAGCTGCAGTCTATCGAAATGCCTACAGTTCCCCCCACCCCAGAATTAGATAATCCAGATTATCTTTTTTTGTGTTTGAGGAAGGGGATTAAAAGATCAAACTACACAGGTTAATATTTAGAATTAATTGATTTCATAAAAAAAATCAAATCCAAAACTAATTTAATATATTATATTTCTATTAATTTTTATGATAATCTAGTTTCTCTAATTCTCTTGGTACGTTTTCATAGAAATCACTTTTTTCAACGAAACTCTTTCCTCTAATGGTTTTTGCCAAGCACGATTCCTGCCAAGAAATGTCACTTTGAAGACAAAGCGCATACCAATCAGATTACAAGATACGGCATAGATGGCAAAACCCAGTTGGGTAAAAAAAATATGTGAGCACTGCTATTCTTTAAAATATAAATTAAGTCAATTCAAACATTAAATTAAAGTATTTAAATTTGTTATTTTTTTAAATAGTAAAAGTTAATAAAATAATTGAAAATACTTGTAGGTTCATTACAATTATCTGATGTACTAAAAAATATAATCTAATAATTGTAATATAAAAATAACTCATTAAAAAATCAAATTACCTGTTTTGGCAAAAATCAACTAATTATTGTACTCCAGGATCGCTCGTGAGATGCTACCAGCTCTGTTTCTTACTAGGTTCTTCCCCACAGGTGAAATCCCCGTAGGTTGCTCCGTAGAACGTTACTGGGAGCTCACTCTTGTGGATATACTAAAAATCTCTTCCTCAGGACACTCTGATCTTGTCATTTTAGTATCAAGAGGAAATTTGGATGACTTGTAGCTCATGAAGAAATATTTGGAAGCTTTTGTGCTATATAAGATGCGATCCTCATTTGGGAAAAAATCGCGATTTTTATCAATCAGTCGCAAAAAAAATTGTGAATTTCGTCAATCAGTTGCGAAAAAATCGCTTAGTTCGTTAACCTGTCACGGAAAAAATAGTTAATTTCGACAATTTGTTTCAGAAAAATGCATGAATTTCGTCAATTAGATGCAGTAAAAATTTGCTAATTTAATCAGTCACTAGTGGAATAAAATCCCGAATCTCATGTATCGGTCGCGAAAGAAAGCAGCGAATTTCATCAATCGATCATGGAAAAAAGCGAATTTTGTCAATTGGTCGCAGGAAAAAATCACAAATTTCGCCTATCGGTTGCGAAAAAATGGCGAATTTCGTTTAATTTGGTGTCTAAAAAAATAGCTAATTTCATCAGTTTGTCGCAGAAAAACATAAATTTCCCCAATTGAGAAAAAAATCTGGAATTTCTTCAAACGATCGCGAAAAATAAATAGCAAATTCTGTCAAAGTGTCGTGGAGTAAATGGGCAATCGGTCATAAAATTTGCAATGTCTTTTCTGCATTGAGATTTAAAAAATCCTTAATGATATAATGTCAACAAAATTCACAACATTCTCTATCCACAATATAAATGTCATAATTTGCTAAAATTTATTTTATTGAAATCTAAAACCTAAAAGAAAATAAAACCTTCACCATATTTTTCCATATATATTTTTTATTTTTATAGACATCTATTTTGTCATGCTAATAAAAAGTAACATTCATCACTGAGCTCATTATATCTATTGCTGGGTTGCCTCAATTGATTTAAAATGATCTGATATAAAATTCTTTATTAAGCTCATTGAATTGGTGACTGGGTTACCTCAATTGATATGAAATACTGTGATCTAAAATAGGCGTATTTATTAAATGGGATATCTTTCGTATATGATGCATTAACAGCATTAAAAGTGTAGGTTTACAAAAAATAAAAAAAATTGTTTTTGTTTTCTTTAATTTTTCAAGTCAGAAGAAAAATAATTTTAGTTATAAATTTTATTGTTTATAATTTATATTGTTAATTATAAATAATATAGTTTACACATTTCATGCATAGATGTTGTGAAAAATGTCATGAATTTTATTTCATGTGTTATTTCCCCTTTTTTGTTATTTTCTGCATGGCATCTCTGAATATATACTAAAAGCTATAAATGAAATAGACCAATTAATATATTTTTTCATTTCAGATATAAACACGAGTGACATCTTTATCAATAACGAATAAAAAAGATTTTTTTGAAAGCAATGTACAGATAAACCCAATTGGACAAATGTCAATAAGAAACAAGTTTGAAGTAAATCATTTTTGCTGAGGTAAATTTCACAATATAGTAAGCGAAGATTTATTTTATTTTTTCAAGAACGTTCTAAGATTTCCATGAACTAGAATCCAAGAAGTGAAAAACAGATTGCATATCTAGTACTTCAATCTCATTCAGATAAAAATATTTATTAAAAAATCTTGCATTTCTGTAGTATATCTCAACAAAATTTTATTCAGAAATGTCCTACAAAAAAGATTTCTCTACTTATAGTGAAGAAAATTTTTTTGTTACTGATGATTTTCCATGTAAAAATGTGCCTAATCCTATGGAAAGAAAAGCATTCATTTGTGAAGTATGCTCTATAGAGTTTTCTCAACGAAGTTCTCTAAAACAACATATGATCACTCATACTGAAGAAAAGCATATATGTAATATATGTTCTAAAATATTTCTCAAAAAGAATTCTCTAAGGAATCACTTGCACATCCATTCTGGAGAAAAACCATTTATTTGTGATATATGCTACAAACGGTTTGCAAAAAATGATAATCTAAAGATACACATTCGTTCTCATACTGGGGAAAAACCTTTTACTTGTGAGGTGTGTTCTAAAAAATTTTCTCTAAAGGGTAATCTGAATACACATCTTCGCACTCACACTGGCGAAAAGCCATTTGTTTGTGAAATTTGTTCCAGAGGCTTTTGTGATAAGGCGAGTCTAAATAGACATGTCCGCATTCATACCAACGAAAGGCCATTTACTTGCGACTTGTGTTCTAAAACATTTTCTCAAATTGGTCACCTAATGGGACATCGGCGCATTCATACTAAGGAAAAGCCATTTGTTTGTGAAGTGTGCTCTAAAGCGTTTACTGAAAAAAGAGATTTAAAAAAACATATTGCCATTCATACTGAGGAAAAACCATTTATTTGTGAGGTATGTTCTGCAACATTTTCCAGAAAGTTATACCTACGGAATCACCTCCGCATTCATACACAGGAAAAGCCATTTGTTTGTCAAATGTGTTCTAAAAGATTTTCTCGCCGGGCAAGTCTGAATAATCACCTTCGCTGTCATACAGAAGAAAAGTCATTTGTTTGTGAGGTGTGTTCAAAATCATTTTCTATGAAGCAATACCTACGAATACACCTTCGTAGTCATTCTAATGAAAAGCGATTTGTATGTCAGGTGTGTTCTAAAAGATATACTCAAACGGGACATCTGAATATACACCTTCGCTCTCATACAGGAGAAAAGCCATTTAGTTGTGAGGTGTGTTCTAAGTCATTTTCTGTAAAGGAGTACCTAAACATACATCGTCGCATTCATACAGGAGAAAAGCCATACAGTTGTGAAGTATGCTCCAAAAGTTTTTCTAGTAGTAGTAATCTAAAGATACATTTTAATATTCATGCTAAAGGAAAATAATTTATTTCTGAATACAGTATTTTGTTATGTTGTCCAAGTATGTTGTTTGGAAACCGTGACTCTACATCCATACAGTCAGAGAACTATTTAGTTTTCTTATTGAATGTTTGACATATATTCCTGAAAACTAAAATGCCACATTCATAGAGTTGTAAAACTTCATCAGGAACCTCTTTTTTGCGACTTTTCTGCAAATTTCAGAATTTTCCTTTTTTTATCTGTGATTTCCATGGAATAATTATAATAATTTTCAGTAAGAATCTTTTCAGCTTTTATCACACGTGCTTTATTTTTATTCATAATTTAAAATTTTGAATTAAATGATATCTTTTGATGAAAAATTTGTCCGTTCAAATATTTTCCCAAAGTGTGTTGGAAAAAGATACAGATAAAATAAAATATTGCATTGATTGTGGCATAATTGAAATTGATGGTGGCATGATGCAGTTAACTAACTGAACGAAAAAATGTTAGTCCATGGAACTCATGCCAGAAATATTTTTTGATGCCACTCATTTAAACTAGTCCTGGGATTAAAATTCAGAAAAAAGTGTCTTAAACATCAATGATATATTTTGCAAACACCAGAAATAAAAAAGAAATTTCATTTACTTAAATTAAATCTAAAATGACTGAACTTTAAAATTAAAACTTAATTTTTGTTCGTAATTTTTCAAGAAATATTTTAATTTGTATAAGAATTTAATAATTTAAATTTTTGATTATTCAAAATTTAAAACTCTATGTTGAACAAACATTAACTGTATAAAAATATTGGATTATGACATTTATTTCTAATATTCATTCGCAGGTTTATTGAATAAAAACATTATTTATATAGTATTTATTTATTACAAAAAATATTATAAAACTGGTTTTAATGTAACAAATTTGACAATATATTTTATTTAGTAATGTATAGTTTACAGAGTTCATGCGTATATGTTTCGAAAAATGTAGCAAATTTCACTTCACGTTAATTCTCTAATTTGTTACCTTCTGGATGACTTCTTTGGAGACCTTCACCAACCTGATTTATACTTTTATTCAAAAAACTTTAAGCAATAAGCTGTGTACCACACTGATGTAAGTTATGGCATGTTTTTAGAGCATAATTTGTGTTTTATTCAGCAAAATTCAATTATGTTGATTCAGTTTATAAGAATGTGTGATTTTTTTATAATGAACTTTTTTGGCAGATATGCACTGCTAATAGCTTTTATAAGTTACCTTTTTATTCATCAACTAGCTGATCTGTCAAACGTTGTCAGGTCACATGGTCATAACCATAAATTTACCTAAAATAAGTGTTAAATGATTTTATATTTTTAGGCAAAAATCTTTCCAAACGAACATAATGCTGTTCCCCACAGCCTTCACCAGTGTACACTCTCGAATTTACATACTCTTATAGTTAAAGAAATAATCTATTCAAAAGAACCTAGAATCGGGGACACCAGTGCCTTCGGCAGTGTACACCGGGTTGCTATGCATGTTCCAGTTTATTTTTCCAAACGAACCTCAAATTTGTGTGATTTTACATTTAATAAATGAAACTGTTTCCAAACATTCTAAGATTCCCCTGCACAATAGTCTTTTAAAATGTGAAATGATATATCTACCAGTATATTGACAATCTTTGTTGAAGATGGAGAGGTTCCCGTAGACATGCGCAGAAATGAAAACCCCTTCGAAAATGCTTGAAAGGACAATTAAAATAGGAAACGATATCTTCAAATGCACTGAGATAAATAAATCTCTAGTGAACCTTTGAAACAATTTCCAGAAGATTTTTTTTAAATATTAATTTTTTAAACCCATCATTTCGTTACAACCAGACTGATACTGAAAATGAGTGTTTTCTTTTTTTTCTTTTCTTTTTTTTGTATTATCATTAACAAAAAAAAATAAATGTCATTTTAAATTTGGAGAAAATCTGAAAATGATTGTGAATCGACCTGTGATAAATGTTTTTTTAATAGTATATATTAATATTTTTCAAAATCAAAGTTACCACCAGAATCGGAAATATATGTTGAATAAGTCGGTGTTTTTAAAAATTATTTCTGGTATGCGGATGCGACAGTTTTAAAATGTATAAAAACACAGTAACTTGAAAAAAAGTCAATAAACAAGATCGAACTTAGTTTTTTCTTTTAAATCATATATATTAATGTTCTAAAAATATATACCTCTAGAAAGAGAAATGTACCCTGAATAAATGGGTATCTTTTTTTTTTCAATTTTCATCCTAGAAGCAGATTCATCAGTTCAAATTGCAGATAATTGGAAAACTGGAAAATTTACTTGAATTGAGGTGGAGAAAATATGTTTTTTAGAATATTAAATATTAATCCTTTTTTTAAAACAAAAGATATCGTTGGAATAAAAAGGAATTTTTTTTTGTTTATCTGTTTTTTGTAACTATGAGGAAACCAGCGATCCAGATTTAACAATGCAGGAAAAACGACCGCTTCGTTTTCGTCAATGTGAAGAACCAAAGAACGTCTGAAGATGCACAGGCACAATCAGCGAAACGAAAGATGCTGACATTTTTGGGATGTTCATTTTGGCATTTAATTAATATCGCGGCTAATTATCAAAAAATAAAAGATAAATAAATCTGTGCCTAAGAAGGATTTGGACTTGCTTTCATCAATCTTCATCAAAATTTTCAGACCTCTGTGTGCAGTAGACTTCACTAGCCATAGCGGACAGACATACATACAAAAACTTTCTTTTACTACTATACATATTTGATTCCCATTTTTTATTCTAATTTTTATTATTGCTGTGAGTGTGGTAGTTCAGTTATTGGAATGGTGTAGTTTTAGAAAGGATATATCTGGCTTTAATACTACTAATGTGTAACTTTATTTGCCCAATAAAGAAAACCATTCTCGTTTTAAAATTCTTTTTCAATCAGTAATTTATGTTTATGGAGCAAATTAAATTGATATTAATTTAAAAAGCAGTCTTTCTGATATAAAATTCTTTTAACATATGCCTAATCATGAAAGTTTTGCCCTTTATAAGATAAAAAAAATATGCATTGTAACTACGTAGTTGTCAAAGATATTTATTTTGTTTGTGTGCGTGTCAAATAAAGTTAAGATTGCAATATCTTTCTAGGTTTTAAAAGTAAAGATATACTCTTTCTAGCGATAAATTTGTAAAGGAAATTTGTATATTAAATCAAGCTCTATTCTTGAAGGGATGGAGATTGTATATAGAAATGCTCATTAAAGTGTTAACATTATGAGTGTGTCGTTTTATTGGCAAAATAATTAAAACGAGCTCATAGAAAGACCAACTTGTTTAATTTTTGCTTAAAACTGCAGTGGAATTTTTTTAATTTCAATTTTTTTGAGGATACATATGCGGTTTCTGTGGGAGATGTTATAACAACTACAATATTAGTTACTGAAGCTACAAAAGTTCATTTCTACTGTAATTTTTTCCAGCTTAAGATCAAGCTAACTGTTTTTTTACCTGATTTATGTCATACATATTGTAAAAATTTTACTGTTTTCTATTATATTGTTGCTTTACAACTAAGTTTTTCTTATCTTTCAATTTGTACTTGTAAAATTCGTCACTCTTCATATATCATAGTTTAGGCTAATTTCATTTAAAGTTGTTCACTGCTGTTTTTCTTAGCTTATTTTAATACTTTTTGTAAAATATGAGAACTTAAAATTAGTGGGACCAATCTTCCATATGTAGGAAACCTTTATTTGCATGTTTAAATGACGAATTTGTACTTTCTTTATCTTATTGTCAAATACAATTCTTTCCCAAGTAGCACAAAGATATTGGCCAATATCAAAATGTAATATCGGCCAATCTCAAAATTTGATATTGGCCAACGTTAAATGACCCCCCCTAAAATAATATTTGTGAATATTAGTTTTTGACATCTGTGAATGTTGGCCAATATTTTCCAACATCTCTGAATATCATTTTTTGACATTAAGTGATATTTTTTTCTGTCATTGCTGAATATCATCATTTGATATTGAGCGATATATTTTTCTTACATTCCTGAATAACATTTTTGGATATTAAATGACTTATTTTTTCATTACGGAATAACAATCTGTTTTTTGCACCGCAGATGTGGTGGACAGAATGACAGAAATCCCTCATTGTAAAACGAGAGATCTCTGCTTAGGAAAGTTTAGTCTCGTTACGTAACAAAATAAAAGAAAACCCAAGTACTAATATAAGTATGATAGGTATAAACGCAGGAAAAACTTGTCATAAAGAGCTGTTAACAAAAGCTGGTTGGAGTAGATTTTTCTGTTACTGGAATAAAAAATGTCTAACAAATGGCAAAACTATCATTGAATTATCTCGTATGTTTCAATCACAATCGACATATTTTTTTTACGTTCTTTTAGCAAATATTTATTTAAATATTACTTTTTATTACTGAGTTTGTTGGAAATTTTGTAAAAAAAAATATTTTAAAATAAGTAAGAAATTAAAAACTTAGAAATTTAAACGAAATACGAAATTTTGAAGCTTGCTGTGTTAAAAATCATGTGTTCCCCTTGCACAAAACTATAAAGAAAGTTTTAACAACCCCATTACTTTGAATTTTGCTTTGTGAGAAATTAAATATATATTTTTTATTAATTTTAAGTCAGAAATATGTGTACATTTTTTCAAAAATACACTACAGAAAAGTTAACACCACATAAATTAGCCCTAAAAGCTTCTTATATAATAATAATATTAATAATTAATTAGATGCATTATATAAAATATTTATTATTAATTGTGTCTAATTAAAAAATCAGTGACCTACTTTTGAAACTAAACTTTTGAAACGAAAACGAATTTTCTTACAATAATAAAAAATAAAATTCTTATAAAAGTCGGAAATTCGAAACATTTTAAAAAAGATAAACAAGCATCCATTTAAAATTACATAAATTGATTTTTTTTCTTGTAAAGACATTTTTAAAAATAGTATAAAATACATAGTATAAAAACATCTTTAGTTTTTTTAAAAAGCACAAATTTTCACATTCTTTTCTTATATATAAAAATAACTATAGATTCCTACAGAAAATTATTATATTGGCTTTTTCTTTCTGTGCAAATTTCACGCCCGACGCCTCCATCAAATGCACATTGACGAAAATTACACAAAAGTGCGGTCCTTTGGAACTTTCCGTTCACTTCCGTCATGATTACAAATTTCGTCAGATATGCTGAATGTCGACAAATATCTTGAAATGTCCGAAAAGTTATATTGTTTTTTACGAATGTCGATAGATATCCCTGAATGTTGTAATAGTAATATCATTTTTACAACATTGGCCAATGTAACCAAATATTAAAAATAAGGCATTAAAAAGTCAAGTTTTTTAAAAATTGTAAAATTATTAAATTTTATTGTTTAGAATACTATTTCTGTACTATGAAGTCATAAGTAATGCAAAAAGCTCTTTTGAATGCTTTCTTTTAAAAACTGATTTTAAGTTATGTCTGTGAATATCGGCAGATGTTGTAAATTTGACGTTCGACATTCAGCGACATTCAAAATATTGGCCAATATTGCCATGGATATTGGCCGATATCTCTCTGCTACCTGGGTTGTGTGTGTATTTGTACAGAAATTAATTTAAACATAAAATTGAATGTATCTATATTCTTAATTTTTTTCCCTGTACGTTCGAATAAAACTAACTTTACATAAATTATGTTTAATTATTCCAAACTTATTGTCATAGACGTTTCTAGGAAAGAATTTATTACTTAATTACTAAAGTTTGGTTAAGGTAGTTTCTAAAGTTTTACTCATCATAGAAGCAAAGTTTGTTTTAGATGGAAATATTTCTAAGTACTTTATTTGACAGCACTACAGAAATATAAAATTTGTTACATATATTTCATATTGAAGAACTATGTCATTCTGTGCAGTGCTTTTCCAATCCATTTTAATTAAATGAAAAAGAAACTAATTGTTCTTTCAGATAATAAAATGCATTCAATACTTTTTTATTTTGTATAGTGTTTGTTGAAACTATGTCTAAAGGGTCTCATTCAAATAGTAATGAAATTTATTCAATTCTCAAATTACTTCAAGACGCTCATTGCGTAATCGAAACAGCTTAATTAGCTGTTCAGCTTAATTCAAAGTATTAGACGCATACGTTATGGGTCTACCTTCCTGAAATAACACTGCACCAACAGGAAAGATGCGAACGTCTCTTAATTAGTATTGAGTCTGATCCTAGAAAAACATTTTTGCAATCAGAAATTTTAGTTAAGTAAAAAAATTTAAAATGAAATCTAGTAAGCACCTTATAGAAATGAGACTCATTTTCTTATATAAACTTTCTGGTTTTAAACATGTTTGTCTTCAATCAGATTCTGGAATAATGAAAAGATCTTAGCATCTATGTAACCCCAACAGAACCATCATTCACAGTACATGACAAAGTGTAATGAATAATTTGGATGGGCCATAATCAGAGGGAGGGGGGGGGGGGAGAATTACAGCTTTCATTAAAAATTCAAGAGATTTCTAAGCTTCTGCTCACCAGATAAACTTTACCCTTTTCCTCTTCAAAGCATACAAAACTTCACGCATCTCAGAAGAATAGGAAATAATAGAAGCCAATGAATGTTGCAACTTACTTAAAATTTTTAGGAAGAAGACATGAAATTATTCGCCTCCATTTTCTCTGAGTCGGTTTTGATTCCGTTCTGAGTAATTTTGACACCCAATACTTTATTTTTTGGCTTTAAAAAATTACATTTCTCCAATATTAATATTAAACCATTATTACATAATAGGCAACTCTTAGCAACTTTAAATATTGTACAAATGTGTCCGCCAACACTACCTGTATACCAACACTCCTTTATCTAACAGAGGTTTCAGGATTTCATTCATGGCCTTTTGAAACATGGATGATGCCATAGATAAACCGAAAATTAATTTATTTAAAGACAAAACAGTTTTTTTCTAGTAATATAAGCTGTTTTAGCTATAGCCTCTGGCTTCAACAGAATATGAAAATATCAAGGGTTCAAATTTAGGGTGGACATAAATTTAATATCCCATACATTTACCGAAATATCATCTATTTCAGGTATTGTAAATAGGGGATACTGCTAATAGCACTTAACTTCCAGTAATTAATTAAATTCAAATTTCCATGCTTCAAGATCATCAGAACTTTTCCCGTTATTCTTTCTACAAAACACGAATATTTACGTAGAGGTGAAATCAATAGGCATCATAATATCTTCTACCAGTTTGTTGATATGACAGTCTATGTCACTCTGCTTAACCTGGTTATACTTATGCCAAAGAACTTCCACTCCGTGAAGAAGGTTAGCTCTAGTAAGCATAATGTATATACATTGTATCATGTTAAGATCTAGGTATGTAGTGCACGATAGACAACTTTACAGGGGAGCAAACTAACAGATTTTTTTTCTATTCACTGATTTTGCTCTTTATTTCATTGCTTTATTTTATTTAATTTTTAGTTTTACTATTAAGCTTTATGAATGCGTTTTAGTGTTTCATAAAAATTTTACTTTTTTAGATATTTATGCAGTTTTTATTATTGTAATACAATAATATTGTAACTATCAAATATAGTCAATGCCTGTTTTAAATTACAGTGAATTTAAATTAATGAATGTATATCCAAAAAATTTTATATATAAAAATGTTTATTTTTCGTTTTTAAAATTTTATTGTTTTTATTATTATATTTTTAGTCAAAATAATAGGAATGATACCTGAACTAATATCTATTTTCATCAATCTAATTTCTATAGAAATCTGTAAAATGATTCATAAATGTAAATGTTTTTGCTTAAAGTAATAATAGTCCAACACAATATTAGTCACTTAATATAACAGTAAATAACTGAGTATTATTTTACTCTATTTCAAACAAAGATAATGGAGAGCATTTTAGCTGAAAATTTCATTTTAATTATATCAATGTAACTTATATAGAAATCATTAATATAGCATCCAAATAATAAATAGTTTAATTAAAAAAATTTGTCTTTTTTAATGTATTCAATTACAAACTATTACACAGTATTTAATAATAATTGCTTCAAATGTTTGAATCATTTATATATCTAAGTTGTGTTATACTAATTTGATATGTATGTAAGAATGATTTTTATGTAAGTTACTTCCGTACAAGAAAAATAAAAAGCTCAAAATGTTCCTAATTATTTTAATTTGAAATAATAATAATAATAATAATACACAGTTTTTGTTATTATTTTAAGTGTCTAACATATCGGCGGTCTATTAACTATTACTTCAAAATTTTAAATTAAGACATTTACATCTATAAATTATTTTACAGATCTCTGACAAAAACAAACATTATTTTTGATTATATTTTAAATTACAATAACTAAAAACTACATAAATATCTAAAAAAATCAAAGTTATTACAGAACACTGAAAAATATTCATAAAAATTAACCTTGAATAAAATTATCAGTGGCTACCCCCTTTGTTTACAAGTTTTATTGCGACATTTAAAAATACATATTTCATTTCTTAAAATAAATATCCCAGTTAACTAATGGTTTTGTGCACTTAATGCCAGTAAATGTATTTTCAAATAATACAATTGAAGAAAAATATTCGTTTGTTAAATGTTTTCTTTCTTTCACTACCAACGCCAATGCCGCAGGCCATAATTTGAATTTCAAAACCACTGCCAACGCGGTGAAATGGACTTCGTTCACACACATTGTGGGGTAATGAAAAACACATTTGATTTTGAAACGCATGCGCACAGTTATCTCATGCTGCAAAGTTTGTTGTTCTACCAAGCACACTTAATCCCGGTTCAGATCGGATATTTAAGATATCTTAGACTGCCAAACTCACTGAGGGAATTCCATAAACTTACTCAGTGAGTTCGAACTTTATATTGCTAGATACATCTATTACCATTCACTGTGATTGACTCTGGAGGGTAGCTGTAACTGATTGGTTGTTAAGGGTGGCTTTAACTTATGCGCATGCGCACATTTTATGTTTGTTCAGATCTCAGACACCCCTTAGATGAGTTTTGCGATGTGAACAGGTATTCAATTCCGGGATGGTACCACCTCAAACATGACAATCTAAGATATCTTAAATGCTCGGTGCGAATAGGGTATTAGATCTTTCCTTCGGCAGAAGCTGGACTTTTTTCTTCTTTATATTCTTTGTGCTATACGCAGGCGCGGCCTTACCAGTATCATCCGACACCAAATGACATCATTGAGCCCGGCTTATCGGAAAAATATTCTCCCTAAACTTCTTAAACTTTTTTTTCTCACCCTCGCTAAGACCAGTCTCCTCCAAAACAACAGAAATGGATGATGATAGGGGCGTAGCCTGGGGGACACTTGTACGCTCGGCGTTTCCTGTATAAATTGATAATTTAGCATACACTTTCATTTAAATAATATTCAACATTTAGTGTAAATGAACTCAAATCAGCTTTAAAAAATACCGTAAAATGAAATTCATTTAACAAGCATGTCTTAATACTAATAGGGAGGAGAGCACAGAAGCTGATGACACCAATGTGGGATATAGATAAACAATAAGACCTTAACCATAACGGTGATTACACTTGAATGTGAAGACAATAACAGACATTTAATGAGATATGAAATACATAAAAATGACTAGAAAATACTGTTGATAGTTGATTAGCACAAGTAAAGATTTAGCCATTTGCCTATTTTACATCACTAATATAATAGAAAAGCAATTTTACTTTTTCTCATCAAACGTAATTTAATTTGCTTTTCCTCAAAAACGTTATAAAAATTTAAGTTTAAAGATAGAGTTTTAAATTTTCAAAACTAAGAAAGTAAACGACAGCAGTGGAAAATTTGCAAGAGAAGGGGGATTTGGTATTTAGATGATATATTGTTATGAATTTTGTATATATCTGTAAATATTCAATTTATTTAAATTTATTTTATTTTATTATTGTGAAAATTGCAGTATTATTAATGTATTTCCTATTCAGCATCATGTAACTCAATGCTAAAGGCCTCAGATGGTTTGCAAGGAAAACAACCTTACACCCTCATCTTTATAATGGAAGTCTATTGAAATATCGCCAAGGAATGGGTTTATCGCCAAGTTGGCGATGGTTTTGGCGACTTATTTTTGTCGCCAAATTTGGCGATATATCGCCAAATGTCGCCAAGTTGGCGACGGATTTGGCGACTTTTTGTGCAACCACACCCCCCTTATACCTATACATTGGGATCCTTTCTTGCTTGGGTTCTCTATTGAAAGTTAAAGCACTTTCTTGTAATTTCTAGCATCTGAAGGCTCTGGAATAATCTAGAAAGATCTCTGAAACCTATATAAGGACCTCCATCAGTTCAGTTAGTTAGTTGTCTGTCAACTGCGATTGAATGCATACAAGAGGCTTTGCATTGAGAACTGTGTTTCTCGGATTGATTTTGTCGTTGATACGTCGTATTGAACGCATTGTTTCTGTGTGAAATTTTGCTGTGCTTTTATTGGATTTGAAGATTACTGAATATCTTGTAATTTTCAGAAGATATTGGTGTTCGTATTGCACTGTTTATAGTGAATAAAGTCTTTTTATTGTTCTTATATATTGGCATCAGTCCTTTCGAACCCCGAGCTCACAACATTTGGTGTCAGGAGTGCGGTTGAATGCCGATCACCAGAGCAATGGAGGCTGAACTGAAACAATTATTGGAGAAATTAGCTGCGAATCAGGCTGAGATGTCAACCAACCTTGGCGTGTTGAAAGAAGAAATGAAGAAGGATATGTCAACCAACCTTGGCGAGTTGAAGGAAGCGGTGAAAAAGGAAATGTCAGCGATGGATGAGAAAATGACTGCGAACCAGGCTGAAATGAAGGAAATGTCGGAAGAAATGAAGAAGGAAATGTCAGCGATAGATGAGAAAATGACTGCCAACCTTGGCGACTTAAAAGAAGAAATTCAGAGGACAGCCAGTACCGTAGAAGAAAGAGTAGAAGAAAAAGTTCAAAAGATCGCCGAGACCGTTGAAGAAAGAGTAGAAGAAAAAGTTCTAAAGATCGCCAAGACCGTCGAAGAAAGCATAGAGAATGTAAAAAAAGATTTGGAAAAAGTCAAGAAACAGAAGATAACTGCCGGAAGCTATACCGAAGATGTCAAGTATCAATCTATGCTTCCTCGTTCCTGTATTAAACTCTCGACCTATGACGGAAAATCCTCATGGCCAGTTTTTAAGACACAATTTGGGATCGTAGCGGACGCCAATGGATGGGATTCCCAGACAAAGGCTTGCCAGTTAGCTGCTTCTCTACGAGCTGATGCTGCCGACGTCCTACAGACTTTGCCTGCAAATGAACCGCTGGATTTTGAAACGCTCGTCAGTGCCTTAGAATTGCGCTTTGGCGAGAAATGCATGAAGGAATATAGCAGACTCCAGCTCAAATCTCGACAGCAGAAATCCACTGAATCCCTGCAAGAGCTTGCTACGGATGTCGAGAGACTTTCACATCTTGCTTATCCTGACTGCCCGACTGAAACTAGAGAAATTTTAGCTCTGCAGCATTTTATTGATGGTGTGCGTGACCCTGAGATCCAGACAGCACTCCGGATTGCAGATCTCAATGATTTAAAAGGGGCTTTGGTTTACGCTCTGAAATTCGAGGCAGCCCAGCAAGCTACTAGAAAAGATCGACACTTTGTGCGAGCAGCCAACCTGCCTGAGACGTCGGATAGAGCTGTGGAGCGCTTACAGCTGCAGATGAATGACATAATGAGAAAGATGAACTCCTTAAGGGCCAACAAACCTTACAGGAAGATCAAGTGCTGGAAATGCGGTGGAGAAGGCCATATCCAAATCGACTGCCCAAGACGACCCAGCACCGAAGCTAATATCTCTCCCGCTAACGGAGGAACAGGAAAACTGATTAATGGCCATCTTGCGGGGCGGAGGTTGCCAGATTTTGAGAAGCCCCATTTTCAAGTATGTGAAATTTCTGCAAGAAGTTGCGGCGAGAACGGAGTTTTCCTAGTCGGAAGTGTGAATGATTTGCCCTGTAATATGATCATCGATACAGGAGCTAATGTGACCATCATTCGGAAAGATCTAGCTCAGCGGCTGAAAGAAAAACTCTCCTGGACCCCGCCACGTGTTATCCTTCAAACTGTGACAGGAGATAAGATCGACATATTTGGAAGAATGACGCTGAAAATAAAGTTTGGGAACGCCGCTTACCATCATACAGTCTATGTAGCCGATATTTCAGACCCTTTCATACTCGGACTGGACTTTTTAAAAGGGCATGGATTTACACTGGACTTTAAGAATAATGAGTTACGCTCTGCTCAAGAAGATGTCACTATTTTCAAGTTTGGAAATGAGTCCGGGTCTATTCAACGGATCACAGCCAAGGCAGATGTTATCATCCCTCCTCGGACCGAAATGATGATACCTGGATTAACTGAGAACGAAAGTAGTCTTCAATGTGGCTTGGTTGGATATCCTGAGAAGAGCCCAAAAGGAGTGCTAATAGCATCAGTGCTGGTAGATCTGTCGAGAGATGTGATACCCGTGAGGATGTCGAATGTAAGTGAAAAGTCTAGAATTATCCAGAAGGGTGAAGTGCTTGCTACCTGTGCTCCAGTCACCTGTGTTTGCAAAGACCCGAGCTTGACGTTGTCGGAGCCGCCTACAAGTTTAACACCTGAAATTGGACGAAATGAGAATTTATCTCCTGAGCAAAGACATGCCGCAGAAAGACTGTTCCAGAAATTTAAGGATGTGTTTTCACAAAACGAGAATGATATAGGTCGCACTTCTCTGACACGTCATAGAATTGATACTGCCGACCATCTACCGATTAAACAGCATCCAAGACGCTTGCCATTCGCAAAAGAAGAAGAGGTTTCTAAGCTCTTACGAGGGATGCAGGATAGTGACATCATCGAACCGTCATCAAGTCCGTGGGCCTCTCCCATCGTGTTGGTCCGAAAGAAAGATGGCTCCACAAGATTTTGTGTGGATTATCGTAAACTTAACGATATCACGAAGAAGGACAGCTATCCTCTACCAAGAATAGACGACACGCTAGATACTCTTTCAGGACATAAATGGTTTTCCACACTGGATTTGAAAAGTGGATATTGGCAAGTAGAGATCCATCCTGATGACAAAGAGAAGACCGCATTTACTACTGGACAAGGACTTTGGCAATTTAAAGTTATGCCGTTCGGGCTCTGCAATGCCCCAGCAACGTTCGAGCGCCTCATGGAGACAGTGTTAAAAGGCCTGACTTTTGAAGCTTGTCTCATCTACCTAGATGATGTCATCATTGGTGGCCGCACGTTTGAAGAACATCTAGAGAATATTCGAAAAGTGTTAACGAAGCTAAGAGCGGCGAATTTAAAGCTGAACCCTCTGAAATGCAAATTCTTCCAACGCGAAGTAAATTATTTAGGACACATCATCTCAGCTGAAGGTGTCCGAACAGATCCTGAAAAAGTGTCTGCAGTAAAGAACTGGAAGCGTCCGGAAAATGTCCATCAGTTGCGAAGCTTTCTGGGACTATGCACTTATTACAGAAAGTTTGTACAGGGGTTCTCCAACATCGCAAGACCCTTGCATAGGCTCACTGAAAGCAAACAGAAGTTTCTATGGACAAAAGAATGCGACAATTCATTCCAGCGGCTGAAAGAAGCTCTCACATCCTCTCCAGTCCTTACCTATCCAGACCCCGACAAACAATTCATTGTGGACACGGATACCAGTCAGGAAAGTGTCGGCGCTGTACTTTCCCAAGAAATAGATGGCCAAGAACGAGTCGAAGCATACTGGAGCAAATGTTTATCGAAACCAGAGCGGAATTATTGCGTCACTCGTAAGGAGTTATTAGCTATAGTGAAAGCCATAGAACACTTCCATCACTATCTCTATGGCAGGAAATTTCTCCTTCGTACTGACCACGCATCCCTAACATGGCTGATGAATTTTAAGAACCCAGAGGGCCAAGTAGCCAGATGGATACAACGACTCCAGGAATACGACTTTGACATCAGGCATCGCAAAGGCTCATCGCATGGAAACGCCGATGCCCTATCAAGAAGACCGTGTCCCGAGAGCTGTCGCTATTGTTCCAGAGCGGAGAGCAAGTATAATCCCGAATATGTCATACGCCAGACGAAGACTTCACTATTGACGCCACCAGATCCCTGGAGTGATGAGAAGATTCGAGAAGATCAAATGGCAGACTCTGAGATCAAACCAATCTTGGAGTTATTAGAATCTTCTAGCACGAAGCCCAGTTGGAAAGACATCTCGACTTACAGTCCTACGACGAAGCAATATTGGGCTCTTTGGAACTCTCTCCACGTCAGGAATGGTGTCCTGTTCCGAAAATTCGAATCGGAAGATGGGAAGACATCTCGGTGGCAGTTGGTACTTCCTCGATCCCGAATACCAGAGGTCCTCAAGGAATTACATGGCAGTCCCACTGGTGGCCATTTTGGAGTCATGAAAACATTACATAGAGTCCGAGAGCGCTTCTTCTGGGGAAAAGCGAGAGCTGACGTCGAACGATGGTGCAAATCTTGCGATGCATGTGCAGCTCGGAAAGGACCAAAGAAACGTAGCCGAGGAAGACTACATCTCTACAATGTAGGAGCACCTTTCGAACGCAACGCCCTTGACATCCTAGGCCCTCTGCCAAGAAGTGCTGATGGCAACAAATACCTCCTTGTTGTCATGGACTACTTCACGAAATGGCCTGAAGTCTATGCCATCCCTGATCAAGAAGCTTCTACGGTTGCGGATGCCTTGGTACACCAGTGGATATCAAGGTATGGAGTCCCCCTTCAAATGCATTCTGACCAGGGGAGAAATTTGATCTCTGCTGTGATTGAGGGTCTCTGTCAACTTCTCGGAATGGACAAAACTAGGACGACGCCTTTACATCCACAGTCGGATGGCATGGTTGAGAGATTTAATCGTACCATCATCAACAATCTCTCACTGCTAGTCTCAAGAAATCAACAAGACTGGGACCAAAAACTTCCCTTGTTTCTTCTCGCCTATCGCAGCGCCGTCCATGAAACAACCGTCTATTCCCCGTCTCAGATGCTTTTCGGTCGTGATCTTCGTCTACCTTGTGATCTGATTTTTGGTCGCCCTCCAGATGCGCCTTCATCGCCAGAGGGATACGTGCAGAATCTCCAGACACGATTTGAAGACGTCCACAACTTGGCTCGAGAGCGGATCAATATACAGACGGAGAAGATGAAGACCAGGTACGACACGAAAGCCACGGGACATCAATTCAAAGAAGGTGACAAGGTTTGGTTTTATAATCCGACTCGACGTAAAGGACTTTCTCCCAAACTGCAATCGCACTGGGACGGTCCTTATACAGTCCTAAACAGACTGAACGATGTCGTAATTCGGATCCGAAAGTCACCAAGTTCGAAGCCTAGAGTCGTTCATTACGACAGGCTGGCTCCATACTATGGCCATAGTACTTAGTTCATTGATTGTAAATAGTGTAATGTAAATAATGTAAATTAGTATGACCATGGTCTTGTATATAAATTAATGTAATTATTTATTTTGCTTAGCATTATCATTATTATTGTTATTATTATTTAAATACTTGTATGTAATAATGTCTATGCTTTAATTTAATTTTATTTTTAAATAAGTGTATATTTTGTATAATTCAGCATTATGAATGTGTTTTAAATAGTATAGCATTTGTTGGTAACGGGTTTGCTTTTCGATCAAAGGTTGAACTGCCCGGGACGTGCAGTCCTTGAGAGGGGGGCAATGTTATGAATTTTGTATATATCTGTAAATATTCAATTTGTTTAAATTTATTTTATTTTATTATTGTGAAAATTGCAGTATTATTAATGTATTTCCTATTGAGCATCATGTAACTCAATGCTAAATGCCTCAGATGGTTTGCAAGGAAAACAACCTTACACCCTCATCTTTATAATGGAAGTCTATTGAAATATCGCCAAGGAATGGGTTTATCGCCAAGTTGGCGATGGTTTTGGCGACTTATTTTTGTCGCCAAATGTCGCCAAGTTGGCGACAGATTTGGCGACTTTTTGTGCAACCACACCCCCCTTATACCTATACATTGGGATCCTTTCTTGCTTGGGTTCTCTATTGAAAGTTAAAGCACTTTCTGGTAATTTCTAGCATCTGAAGGCTCTGGAATAATCTAGAAAGATCTCTGAAACCTATATAAGGACCTCCATCAGTTCAGTTAGTTAGTTGTCTGTCAACTGCGATTGAATTCATACAAGAGGCTTTGCATTGAGAACTGTGTTTCTCGGATTGATTTTGTCGTTGATACGTCGTATTGAACGCATTGTTTCTGTGTGAAATTTTGCTGTGCTTTTATTGGATTTGAAGATTACTGAATATCTTGTAATTTTCAGAAGATATTGGTGTTCGTATTGCACTGTTTATAGTGAATAAAGCCTTTTTATTGTTCTTATATATTGGCATCAGTCATTTCGAACCCCGAGCTCACAACAATATTTTATATAGAAATCTGTCAAATTTTCACACACAGATGGTGCAAAGATTACTTACATGGTGATCAAATAGCAATTTATCTAATTCCATGGCATTTGTAAGTTTTCCAGGAATCATAGCAACAGCATTTTAAAGCCTTTAAATAAATTGAATTATGATTTTCAAAGTTTCAACAGAATCTCTTTGAAAACAAATAAAATTTCAAAGTTCAAAACTATAATTAAATTAATTAGGTAAAATTAAGTTTAGATTTCAATGTGTCAAAAAATAAAATAATAACTACTAAAAAACTGATAGACTGATCCAATGTTTGTTTATCTGATTTTTTCGTGCTATTCTAAATATATTTCTTGTCTAAAAAGATCCAATCTATGCATTTATTAGTGTAATGGTAAAATGTTTTGAAAATAAAACAATTATAAGGAAACAGATTACGTATATTTATTTATTTTGCAGACTGAAATATGTAAACAATTTTCTTCACTTAAAGCAGCAGCATAAATGACGAACCATAAAAAAGATAAAGCTAAAAGAAAAGAAGTAAGTACAAAATCAATAAAACATAGTTTTAAGGTTTCAAATCACATTTATATGACAATTTTATGACATTTTCAACCCTTCATATCAAAAGAAAATTTATGTTTAAAATTAACAAGTTTTTAAAAGATCAGATAGTATAGCTCTGAATTGTGCATTTTCTTTAAAAACCTTATATATTTATACAATTATTACAAGATTCGCCTAAGTGAAAAAAAGAAAAAAATCTGCTTGCTAATTTCATTGCTTTACCAAAAATATCTGATTTCGAAAAAGAAAAAAAAATCCAAATGATAAATGTGAGAATATAATATATTTCACCGTGAAAATAAAATATACTTCAATTCTAAATATAAATCATTCTATTAAACATTTTATACACAAAATTTTCAATGTAAAATACAATTTTACAGTGCAAAGATAAAATGCATTTTTTTTCATTAGTTAAAAATTATCATCTTTTAACAATTCAATGACTACATTTTTCTTTCATGAAATATGAAAACATTTAAAGTGCAAAGATGTATTTTGAGTTAATGGATCCATAACCAATATGAAAGTAAGAATAGTTTGAAAACAGTTAATTTTTAATGACAAGGCAAAACAGAAATACTGCATTTCAAAAGTAATTTTAATCAAGAAAAATAGAAAATTTTGAATGTAGGAAAATAATAAAAAATTCCTTGGATTGATTTCATTGATGCATTGTAAAATAATGTCACCAGTTTATTTTTCTTTAAGGGATGAAAGTTAAGTATAGTCGCCAATCATATAGATCTAATACTCTTGAATTTTAATTGATTCTCAGATTTGATATGGATCCCAAAATCTTAATTTTAAAAACAGAAGTGTTTTTATACCACTAGAAATACTTTTCAGAATTGTACGCAGGGCTATGTACAAAAGTAAACAGCCTATAAAAAGCAATTACAATGCCTACAATCCTAACTGGAAAATCATTGATTATTATTTTTTCTTTTACAATTATACAAATATATAAGTTCTGATGCACATTCCACTTTTGATTTTGCAGCATATTAAGATTCTATTATTTATTCATTGTTACTAGAATATAACAAATAAAGCAGGCAATGAAAGTTATGGAGTAATAAAGATATTTAAAAGGGAAGGGGAACGTTTAAAAGAAGCACATATTTCATAGGAAAGAGACTGGGTTGAAATTTAAAAAAATTGTAGTCTTCTGAAATGCAGATATTTATCTCTGATTTATTCTATCAGAACACAAGATGTCAAATTCTGTAAAATAAAAGAAACTCGTGTGCTAAATAAATTTTAGAGGAAATGGCTATTATTCTAACTTTTAAGGGTTGTAATATAGCAGGAAAGTTGTACGGATATAAATTATGCAAACAGTTTAATTTCCAAGGCATACTAGTATGAGCAACTTTATATAAGGAATGATATGCTAGAGATGAAACAGCATAAAAAAACTGGCAATAAATCACAATTAAATAATAAAACTTTGTAAGAATTGCCAAAAAAAAAAAAAAAGAACGCAGAGTATACGTTTTGGGCTGGAGATTTTAACAGCCCGTCATAAGCCAACACCAGAATTAGAATGAAGATTCTGTGACAGCATTGATGATTGAGGTAGTAATAGTTAATTTACACTTAGTGTGATTTAGTAAAGAAGGTTTATCCTTTCCAAAAAGTGAGCAAAGTTTTTGAATACTTAATTGAGTGTTTTTCTGATCCGCATCTTTGTAAAGTCATACTATGAACTGATATTTGCATTATTTAGGACCTTTTGATGAAGAGTTTAAGGGATTAACAGTATCCAGAAGTGTGAAAAAAATAGGCATTATTATTATTGTTTAAACTATGGCATAATGTTGTTTATTTTTCATATAGCTTTTACACTATATTTTAAGCAAACTTCACGAAAACGTAAAATCAAAATATGAATTCTGGACCAAGTTCTCTACTTGGTTGTTGAACGCTGTCTTACAAATTGTACTTCTTAGTAGTTTATCTAAAATCAATGCACCAAAAATATACATATATTAGTTTAATACTTTATCTAGTATTTAATCAAAGCTTTTTTTTTCAAATAAAGAAAAATGACAGCCTCTGTAAGATTACTTATGAATTTTAAGAGACATTATAGTAGATATTCCACCAAAATTTCTTGGGCCCCTCCGGTGCCCTCTAAGAAGTCATGGAGCCACACTTTAAAAAACTCTCGTGCGTATGTATTGGCATACCGCATGTATTATCTGAGATTTATCACCTGGGAAAATTTCATCTGTAAGATTTTGATAAAGATAATTTTAGATCTTGTGCAGCTTTCCACTGCACCTATAGAAGTTTTCAGCAAGATTAAAAGCCTTTTTTAAATTTTTATAAGAAGTTACGGTGCCAAAAGTTTTTATACTTGTATCCATACTTACACACTGTCTTATGTCACTGCTGCAAGGATATTAATATACTTTTTTCACAGTTATATTTAATATTGATCCCCTCCCCAAAAAAAATAAAATAAAATAAATAATTATGCGTTTAGGCCCTTTTTAAAAGAAATACCACAGAATTATACTGTAGAAGATAAAAACTTGTCTGAAACGGAAATTCGACCAGTTTCATGAGATTCCGTTTTTGTAGGCTTTTCTATATAAGATATTGTTTATACCCAACATCTCCAGGTTTAAAAAAATCTGGTCACAACCCCCCCCCCCCCACACACACACATTAAAAATGATGGGTACGCCTATGGATTCTTATAAGCAGTGGTCACTGTTCTAAAATATTTATTAATGTTTAAAAGACATTGATTTCAGAAATTTTTAATTAAAAAAAAAACGTATTTCATCCTCTTCAAATAAGGCAATACCTAGAGAAAACATTTGGGCTGGTAAGTGTGTAATTTTTCATATGGCTCTGCAGTTGTTACAAATACTTTATTTTCTCTCTTTCTTAGATCTCAAATTATTTCTTTCACTTTTTAACTGTACATGTGATTTTCCATGATGAAAAGGAAGAGGGATGGGGAGAAGGTAATTAAATAACCCCAATAAAATTAAAAATAATTCATGTACTCGAAAACAATACAAGAGTGTTCAAAATAAATTTAGTGCAAGAGGTCCAGTTGCAAAAAGATATACTATATGAAAAATGTTTTAAAGGACATGAATCATATTTATTTTTTTAAATATGCACAGTGAATTTTTTTACATTTGAAAAGGAAATGAACGAAAAACAATGTTTGTATTTAAAGAATAAACATTAGAATCTCTCGTATAAGTGTCAATCTCTCAGCTATGATTAGTTTTAAATTGTTTCATTTGATTCGATATCCATTAAAGATTTGACTTATCAGTCAGAACTTTTTGGTAAGTTCAAGTTCATGAGTTACCTTTTTGGCTACAGCCTTGGTTTAAAGTAATTAACATGTGTGTAGAATTCATAAAATGAGAATTATTTTAGTTTAGACATTGAATGTAAATAAATCTCATAAAACAAATCAAAAGCTTACATCAAGTTGGTCATAAACATGAAATTACTTAATTACTTACACACAAAATTTCAACATCTATAAGCAGAAAAATGAAAACTCAAACAATAACAAGAAGTTGACATTAAAATGCAGTAAAAGGGTGTCTTCACATTTACGATGGAAGAAAAAAAAATAAAACGTAAACAACAAGCAAAGAAAATTGTGGGAAAATTTAATGAACATAAAAATTTTGTCGTAAATTCTAAGAATGTAAAATTGAGGTTTTTCAAAACACAAACAATTGTCATTTCTAATAAAATATATGTTTTGCTATCAAAAACTCATTATTGAAATGACTCATGCAAGATATTAAATTTTTAGTAATGATTAAAACACATATTTTGAAATTTTAAAACACAAAATGTTCAACCTGTTTCAAATAGGGCCATAAAATTTCTGGGAAAATGTTGGGATTTATTTTTTTTTAATCATATACATTACACATATACATAGAATCCAATATCTTATCAAACAAAATTTCTCTAAAATCAAAGTATCTCAAGAAACCAGTATATGTTTGTGTAAGTATGCAGACTCTGATTATAAATAAAACTGTTTCAGAGAATCTTATTAAGTCTTTTTTCAGATACAGCCTTGGTTTAAATTTTTACTTAATATTTACATGCCTCTCAGTAGAAATGAGTAGTATATAAATCTAAACAAGCACTTAAATATATAAAAATATGTTGGTTAGAAAGGTTAAGGAATTGGTTTAAACCTGTCAAACAGAACATTAGTGGTGTGTATGTGAGAGCATAGGTATCAGAAAATGAAAAATCGATATTTCTTTATTTATTTTACTGTTATTTAAAGTTTTTTAAATCAAGGGATTAACAAGAAAATTTAAAGTTATACTGTATAAGAAGGAACATAATGAAGCATTTAAAAATCATATATTTTAATTTTAAAAGAGGTGTGTTGAAGCCATAATATGATGCAAAGTTATTTTTTTCATAGAAAAATTATAAAGTTTCTTGAATCATGAAAGTTTTAGTGCTAGAAAAGGTTGAAATTACTTTATTTTGCTAATTGTATTGTATTTCGTAAACACTAACTATTATTTAAATATTATAAAGATTCACTTTATTTATAAAACAAACAAACATAAGAACAGAAAAAGTGTGTACTAACTGAAAAATGAACTTCAAAGCAATATAACGATGATGTAGAGGCTAGTTTTCCAGAAAACTTGTCATCTTGTTTGATTACATTTGTCCAAACTTTTCTTTTATTATTGTCTTTTGGAACATTAAAAAAGTGCTTCTGAGGCGAATTAATTGTACTGTTTGTACAACATGGCACTGAATATTGATATTGCTACTCATTTTTCATACAGAAAATTAAAAAAATATAAGAAATAAGTCAAACACATCAGCCAGAAACGTAGCACGACGGTGTTTAAATGGCGAATGACGTCACAGATGCAGCGTTTTCCCGCCAAAACAAAAACTGCAATTTTAAAATTAATTTAGTGAATTATTAAAGCTTTAAATATACATAAAAATGGTATCAATTTTCTTTATTTTCTTGCGTCCTTCAATATAAAAGTGAAAATGAAAATCGTGAAATTTCTCCATTTCCATAGATATTCGACATACCGTGTAAAATTGAAAGCTTCCGGTCACAGACCCTAAATTTTTGGAAAGCAATGTATCATTTTATATTTTTAAACAAAAAAAATAAAAAGGGGTATTTGTTTGGCTTTTGTTTTACATATGTCAGCTTTTTAAAAACATAGTTTCGAGAAAAACAAGTTTAAATTTTAAAATAACATGCAAAGAACATTCAACAGCAAGAAAGATGGTATTAAATTGGAATTTAATGAAATTGCTTTAGGACAACAATTTACACACTGAAGCGATGCAAAAAACACAAAATCATAAATTTAAAACATAGAAGTACATAATACAGAAGACGTAATAAGGGGAAGATACATAATCTCCACATAAGGGAGTTGGTTGGTCAATCAGATCTCAAATTCTCTTCGCTAATGTTAAACCTATGGGAGTGGAATGAATTGTTATTTTAAAAATGTCTCTTCTGAAAATTTATATTTGTTACTTTTTTGTGTTATCTTCCTAAAAATGTTTCTTTCTTTAGTTATTAAATTTTTTTTAAATATATGCTTTGTTTTACCAGAAGTGTTAAAATCTTACTCAGAGCTTGTACAATTTTAACACATAAATGTCAAATATATCCTCCCTTTTCTCTCGAATCACCGTCTGTCGAATTTAAGAGGTTTGCGATTTTATAAAACAGTTATTTTTAATTCAACAAATTGAAAAGTACTTAGGTATATCTTTGAAAATTTTTACTTTCAAATAATGAAACATGAATTAACATTGTGTAGTGTTATTGAGTATAAATGACATTTATTCTGTAAATTCATGGGAAAATTAAGGGGGGTACAGAATTATTCTTTAGTAATGTTTATTAAGTTGAACAACTAAAAAGAATCTAGCAAGTAAATCTACAGATCAGAGGCCTCAACGTCAGCTCTACAAATCATTGTTCATTAATCTCACTATTTTTTAATATAATCTGCATAATATTTGATAGCCTAAAATTAAATTTTTTTAAGTTATTTATACATTGATAATATGATTTATTGAAAGTTCCAAAAATTTTAGAAGTATCACAGTAAACAGTCGGATAAATGATTATGTCGGATAAATGATAGGATAAACTACTTATTACTGTATTTTTTCGGAATAAGATTACATATCTTCAGGGGGGCTCCTCCCCCCCCCTGAACCCCCTGTTGTCACTTTAATTTTACATTATCAATTTCCAGTAATTGTGCGCTTTCATTAATCGAGTATATGTCTGAGTGCATTTACTACTTTAATTTCATTAAATTAACCATCTCTTTGTACAGGAGGTTTTATCCTGTCCTTAAAAAAAACTTATTTTTCTACCACTAAATATTATATGTTGCTGAAAATGAATAAAATTCCGTGTATTAAATATGCTTATACAAATGTACATTTCTCTTATGAAACTTATATTCCATTTTCCCATTCAACGTTTTTATATTTTTCGTTTAGAAAGGCGACTGGGTCATCTTTCTTTAGTAGTTAAAATAAATTCTCATCTATTTCATTAGAAAAAGCATATTAAAAAATTAAATCACCCAAAAATTAGCTATTTTGTTAATAACAGTTCACGTCAAAATAATTCACTTGAATTTTCCTTTGTTGATATTCTTTGAAATATAGTTGCTTAGCAACCATTTAATGAAAGCGAGAAAGAAAATGCATTGGAAATTTTTGTAAAAAATGAGAAATTAAAATTTTCATATCTTTCAAATTAATGCGTAAAATTTCCCAATAATTTATACAATTAATTTAAAAATTCTAATAAATATATTGGGAAATTTTCAAAGCGAACAAATTAATTTAAGATATCCATTTCGTAAATTTAATATCCATAATTTAGCATTTACAATTATCCCAATGCGTGATTTTCTGTTCGCGGAATGTTAAAATTAAAAAATCATCTGACTTCCCTTTGAAAAGCACTATGACTTAAAATAAAATGTTCTATATTTTTCGAATGAATGAACCGAATTTAACCAAAAACTATACAGCTAATTCCGGGTACCTCGCCAACATACCCACCAAAAATCAACCTAATCGGACACTTTTTGCGGCAGTTATTGCGGAACAGACAGAAACCAAAAACTTTTTGGGTCTCAACAGTGAGCCTTTACTGACGTTTCGGCAATTAATGTTATCTAATGTTGCAATATTAATGTGAAAAAAAGGGTGATTTGTAAGATTTTGTTACACAAGCTATTTTTCACAAGAAGAACTTTGTACTTCTCTAAGCTCTCACTGTATTGGACAGGCAAGTCATAGCAAATAACAAACAAAAATCAAAGGAACTTGCTAATAAAATTTCAGATATGATATAAAATTCATTACAAATTCTTCAGAGATACACTAAGCATATAATTATATTATTCCACATTTTACAGCTTCACCCAAAAAGCAAAATTTGTATCTGGCAAAAAAGGTTTACTTTTTGTTTTAATTTTCAAATACAAATGAATGATAACAATTTCCACTGAACACAGACAACAAACAAAAGATGGCATGTGTTTGGGCTTGTTTCTTGGCGACCTTTTTCCTCAACTGGTCCCAGTGTTATTCATAAATTATCATGAATTATAAATTCATGATTTAAAGTCATGATAAAAGATTTATGAGTCATTATACAGTAATGATTTTAAAGTAAAGGTCAAATCGGGCAGGGAGGCCTACTTTTCGCCTTAATCTCAACCAGCCCCACCCATGATTATAAAGTCAACCATGATTTATTTACTATTGTCAATTTATTACACACAGAGGTCGCTTGTTATATCCTGGGTTAAATGTTGTTTTTAAAATTCGCCTTATTCCCAAGTTACACCAACTCCAATTTAGAAAGTAAGTACCTAAGTTTCTCTATTGCATCTCCTGGAAAT
The DNA here is from genome assembly GCA_963931845.1 of Maratus michaelseni. NCBI lineage: Eukaryota > Metazoa > Arthropoda > Arachnida > Araneae > Salticidae > Maratus > Maratus michaelseni. Next base: position 292,641,807 of record OZ007597.1, read on the forward strand.
ATAAGTATCAATTCGATACTGTTGATGAAGTGTGCAGTTATGGAAAACTGCTTAAGGAGCTGCTTCACTGAAACTCATTGATTGCGAAATCCCAGGTTAACCTATGGGAAAACTTAGAAGCATGATGACTCATTACCCAATATAATGATTAAAATAAGAGTTTCAACATCAGTAAGTAGATGTCAGGTGACGATGATGTGCATTTTTAAATATTATATGAAATTTTATCCTCTTATTATTATTTAAAATTTAAGAAGACAGTTTTTAAAACTGCAGATCGTCGGTACATGTCATCTACTTTCTGATTGTGAAAATCCATATTTTGATCATTATACTCGGCAAGAACTCATCACGCTTCAAAGTTTTCCCATAAGTTAACATGGCATTTAGCGATCGAGGGGTTTCAGGGTAGCTGTCCCTTAAGGACAGTGTTGTCCATTAATCCACTTTTCTGTTAGTAGTCCAGGATAATAGACTAAATGAACAAAATTGAATTCCATTGAATTTGAATATACATGACCTATAAAGTTATTGCGTTGATTGAGGGTGTGGAAATAAATGAATCTACTTGCAAACAGGTTTTCTAACTGAGAGCGTGAAATTTTTGGCAATCTCATAAAAGTCCAGCTTATGAATGGACATAAACAGCCCATCTAGTGAAAGATATAATAGAGTGTCATCCAGAAAGTGGGAATCTTTCTACTTGTCTTGCGGTTTGATTAAAACTGATCTTTTAAAACAAACGCCAATTCTTAAAGTTTCTCCTTATGTCAGTGGTACAATTTAGAGATTTCATTTACTATTAACTTGCCATATATATGCATATTAACCATACATAGCTGTAGGACAATGATATTTATAAATTGAAGAAAAAAATAGATAGTAGTTAATTGATACCTAAAATATTATTCAAAATACAGGGGTACAGATAAATTTAAACTTCCAGTAAACATCAATTGATGATGCACACTGCAGAAGAATAGATAACAAATAGACAAAGAAAGACTTCATACAGAGTAGATTTAAATTACTATTACAAATTTCAGAAAAGTAAAAAAATTCCCACTTTTGAATTTAATTATATTTACTGTTTCTGACTCAAGAATTTCTCCAAGAGTGAAAGAAGTCCCGAGACAGATAGTAGCTATACAATGCTCATGAAATTAGATCAAAAGTATGAAATATAGTATCTTTTTCTAAGGAGTTCTACTTTTTTAGTTATATTGGGTTCCCAACAAACACAAGATCTGTGACCGCCTTCTATATACATTAAGGCCAAAGAGACTTGGGGCCATATGTACCCAGCCACCGTGGTATTTTAAATGATGCGCCACTATATCCGCTGACCGCCATTTTATTGATCACGGGCGAGCAAGAGTAAAAGTAATTGATTATCAGTGTCCAGTAGCTATTGAAATTAGCTTCCGATCAAATAAAAAGAAAAGGGCTAATGCATTGTATTTGATACATTGGTTATAAGATTAAAAAAAAAAAAATTCCCTCTTTTCAAAATAATTTTCGATATTTAAAATATGTCACATGAAAGTTTTAAATGGGGTGCAAAATTTGTATTTTATGCGCTAAAAGAAATATATTACAAGTAACGGCGTTTTGAGTCTAAAATATGTACGTATACATAAATACTTTTTATGAGCATGTTACAGTGAAATTTAATAGATGTTAATTTTAATTCATACATTTGTTAACTGCAAAGATAAATAGATACAAAAATTAATAGCAAACATATCCAAATACCCTTTTAAACGATACGAAATTAATTGGAATAAACTGCACTGTTTAAGCATACTTACTATATAGATAGATATCTAATAAAAGTTTTAATGCTAAATGCCAATTTATTTATATATTTATTTTCAGTTTCAACAGAAAAATATTCACCAATAAAGAACAAGTGAAAAATTATATAAACACATTAAAATGTAATAATAAGTGTGAATTTATTTATGCTTTTTACAGTTTACAAGAAAATGAATACTTTATTAGAACCATAGAGAATCGCCTTAGATGGTGCATAACGCTATCCCCCCCCTTACCCGGCCTCAGCAATGCAAAACTTTCAGATACATAAAATATTTTTTAGACATAAACATGTAATTAAAAAAAATAATACTGAAATATCAAATAACCGAATAGCATTTTTCACTTTCTGTTAAATGTATGACCACGTGTCTCTGAAATTGGCTTTAAAAGTATAAATATAATTTGAATTTTTTTTTCAGTGAAAGATCACTGTATAGGTCACCTTATACCTGAAAATAAGAAATGCTATTTGATTTATTTGCCTCTGAATAACAATAACTCGTGCTTAAAAATGAAAATAACTGTGTCAATACAAGCCGAAAAGAAGCTAATTGGAATCTGTTATAAGCAATGTTGGGTGGGGTGGGGCGAGCTGCTGCAAAGTTCAGGGAATTGCATGCCATTATTAGGCACATCTATTAAGCTTAACTATATACTTATTAATTAATTTTTTATGCATCTTAAAATCAGTTTTTTTACAGCTTATATTATTACTTTTTTATTACAGTTTTATATGTTACAAGGAAAATTTAAAAGCCCTGAATTTGTGCAGTATTACTAATTCATATATTTCACCCCCCCTCCCCCCCCTCTTCCAATTTTTAGGTCATGTTTTTGCATCAATCTCGGAAACAAGCGAAAAAAACTGATTTCAGGGCTTAAAACTTTCTTGCTAAAGTAATCGGTTAAAAAAACCTTTAGATGGGTCAGAAAGAGAGAGGGGGAGGGGGACTCAAATCACTCCAAGGTCAAACACTACTCTGTAAGCCCGCGGGAAGGGGGAGAGAATACTGAGAATTTTTGCTCGCAGTCGCAGCATTGAATGAATTCTGCTTTGTCATGATTCACGAATGATCAGTTAGTATGGAGCGATCGAGTAAACAACACACAGTTGTTTAGAGATCTCACGAACAAGACGTAAGTCTGACTATATTTTATGCTGATTCTTTAAAGATTTAATTATTTCATTATAATTTTTGTTGTTTTGCATCATTTTATTTATTAATGTACAGTAGAATATTTATATATTAATTATTTTGAATCCATAGAAATTTTTATACATATTTTCATTTTGGCATACGTAAGATAATATTTACATTATAATATTACCGATAGCACATATGATAAAAAATATCGCGAAAGTTAGATCAGTTTAAATTAAAATAAAGTTTATTCTTTTTGTTATTGTTAAAGTGTACTTAACACGTAATTTTCATCAAATCTCGTTTGTATCACTAGTGTAAAATGATTGATTATTTATTAATGTTTTTTTGTAGAGGTTGTTTAAATTATTTTTTAACGTTACGAATTATCGGTATCACGTTAGATTCCTTAAAATGGTTTGTTTTAACGTTGCAATTAATAAAAAAAAACTATGGCTTTGAAAGTAAAATTTTCTTTTCTTCTTCACAGTGAAGAAAGTTAAGTTTCTCCCAGAACAAATTTCACTTACAAAAATCAAAATGAATTTAATTTAATAAAATTTAGAAAATTTGTTAGAATATTGTTAACATTTCAAATTACTGAAAATAATTCTCAAGGATAATTTAAAAATATTTGTGAAAAATCATACTAAAACTGTTATTTGTTAACTATATAAACATTAAACTCAAACTATCATAAAATTAAAATGATGCATAACATGTTATAATGATTTAATAATGATTTTTTAATGAATAAGCATAATATATTGCTGACAGACTTACAAAATAAATGTGTAAAAACCAATGAAAAAAAAAGAGACATGCATATTTTAATCTAAGATAACATATTTTATATATTAGATCATGTTAAGATCATATGAATTATTTGTGCATAATTTAAAAGATTATTCTAAAAATGAAAATACTTTTTTAGAAGGTTAATTAAATGATAAAAATGTTTTATATGAAAAAATACTAATAATCAGTTTGATACAATTTTAAAGAAAATTATAAGTTCACTTACCTTGAACTTTTTGAAAAAAATTCAAAATACAATGATTGGTATAGTTAAATAATTAGTTTATTTTTCAATTAATGCTTTTTAAAATTTATATGATATGCAGCTATTTAAAAATGGCATTAGATATAAATTTTAAAAATATATAATTTAATAAATAAACAATTTAATTCACTATGTCATCTATTCTGTTTTGGAATTTTTTGAAAAAGTTCAAGGTATGTGAACTTATAACTTTCTTGAAAATTGTACCTAAATGATTATTAGTATTTTTTCAAGCAAAAACATTTTATATTTAATTAACCGTCTAAAAATTATTTTCTTTTGTAGAATAAATTTTGATTTATGCCTAAATAATCTTTATGGCATGACAGTGGCTGGCTTTAGGCTAGTTTACATTTAAAATAACCATAAAATGCTCCAACCACAAGTGGCATAGCTACGACAAGTTTGCATTTATTCATTATGATCCTTAGTGGGCTAGCTGTGGCAAGTTTCCAATAATAATAGCCATTTAAAGTATAATTATGGCTAGTTTTAGGCAATATATCATTTATGATTAACTGTTAGTGGCCTAATTATATGGGCATTCTAATGTACCATGGAGTGGCCAATGGAGTTGCGGTCATATGGCGGCCGGCGTGACACTTTTTTAAAGTTGCCGTTATGGCAAACGATAGCGGCCCTTCATCTCCTAGTTTGGGCCAAGGCTAACGTAGCCATCAGCGGCCCGCAAGTTCTGTGTTCGTTGGGTTGGTACATGGTTAATAACTTTTAAAAAATGAGCATGTTGTTTATATTTATCTCACCTTTTTAACCATTCAAGGCCAAGGGATGCAAGGTTAGGAAAGATATATATCTCATTTCATTAATTCAATACAATTCAGCATTGCATATAATTTTTAAGATATTTAAATATTATCGTAATTGCTTCAATATAAAAGCTGCCACAACTTGATAATAAGAAACTTTAAATTTAACCCTACATATTGGTAGCGACAGCATAACAAATTTCGCCTGATTGAAAAAGAAACTTTTCAAACATTTTATACCAACTTTTATATGCAATTTAAATCAGCATATGACTTTGTATGAAAAAACAATCAATGTAACAAACCCATAAGCAATTTCTTCAATACTTATTAATTTTATATATATCTGAGACTATTTAATATAATACATAAATAAATCTTTAAATAATATAATACAAAATATGACATATAATGAAAAAACATAAGCAGCATAAAATTAGATTTTTTTTCATTTAAAACTACTTTATTTAGTTGTTTGTAATGTTTGGCAAGAAATCACACTCTCTTGTGTACACGTTATGTCAAAGGCCTTATTAAAAGAAGTACCGAAGGTAGTTAATAGCAAGCCGCAAACTATGAGAATGTACATTAGTACTTAGTTTACTTTTTTATGAAAATTTCTGATTGCATGACTCACAAACAAAAGTTTTCTCACCAGTATGAATTAAGAGATGATGTTTCAAATTACTTTTCAGAAAATTCTTTTTTGCATAATTCTCAAACGAATGTTTTATTAACAGCATGAATTAACAAATGACTTTTGAAATGATTGATGCTAGAAAATTTCTTGTTGCTTATCTCACACAAAAGGTTTCTCACCAGTATGAATTAACAGATGTTGACTTAACGTATCCTTACGAGAGAATTTCTTGTTGCATATCTCACACACAAATGGTTTCTCACCAGTATGAACTAATAGATGTCTGTTTAAAACCATCTTCTGAGAGAATTTCTTGTTGCATATCTCACACACAAATGGTTTCTCACCAGTATGAACTAACAAATGTTTATTCAAATTACTCCTCTGAGAGAATTTCTCGTTGCATATCTCACACACAAAAGGTTTCTCACCAGTATGGGTTAACAGATGCCTGCTTAAATCACTCTTTTGAGAGAATTTCTTGTTGCATATCTCACACACAAAAGGTTTCGCACCAGTATGAAATAACAGATGCTTGCTTAATATTTGCTTATGAGCGAATTTCTTGTGGCATATCTCACACGCAAATAGTTTCTCACCAGTATGAACTAACAAATGTTTATTCAAATTACTCTTCTGAGAGAATTTCTCGTTGCATATCTCACACACAAAAGGTTTCTCACCAGTATGGATTAACAGATGCCTGCTTAAATCACTCTTTTGAGAGAATTTCTTGTTGCATATCTCACACGCAAAAGGTTTCTCACCAGTATGAATCAACAGGTGTGTACTTAAATGATGCTTATGAGTGAATTTCTTGTTGCATACCTCACACACAAACGGTTTCACACTAGTATGAATTAACAAATGCTTGTTTAAATTAACCTTTTGAGAAAATTTTTTGTTGCATATCTCACACAGAAAACGTTTCTCACCAGCATGAATTAACAGATGTTGACTTAACTTATCCTTACGAGAGAATTTCATGTTGCATATCTCACATACAAATGGTTTCTCACCAGTATGAACTAATAGATGTCCGTTTAAAAGCATCTTCTGAGAGAATTTCTTGTTGCATACCTCAAAAACAAATGATTTTCCTTGATGAGAGTCAGAAGGTGCTTCTCCAAACTGCTCTTGTAAAGCAATGTTATGTTCCATATTTCCCACTTTAAATACTTTGGTCGTTATTGAGTGATATAATAAATGTCTAATCTTTTCCCTTTAATTACTTTTATAGATATATTCATCTGCAATAAATGAAATTGTTAATCTATCATATTTTACAATTCATCAAAAACATATTTCAGAGCAAAAAATTTCTGACGATAAACAAAAATCAATGAAGAAAATTTAATTTAAATAATTTTCGTAGCATTAAAAACTATATTCATTCCCCAAAACTGTTTCTAGAAAAATGCATTTTTTCTACAATTTATGGTACCATTCAAATTTAACACTTTTTGTACTTTTATCGTAAACTCGCAAAATATTTTGAAAAAAATCAAGATGTTTTTTAATTTATACTCTGACATATATGATCAGAGTACAGTTTGCGATTCCCAAAGTAAATTGAATACTGTGTTTGCAATTCAGCATTACGATAAGGTTTTTTAACTGCAAACAAGAAACTTTTATTGCATGTTATTTAGCCACATCATAATTTCATTTTGTAAAAATGAATAAACTAATGTAGAAAATCTGTCAAAAGAAAGAGTTTTAGTGGTAAAGATGCATTTGATTTCTACTTTTTTGTGAATAACTTATATTTTCTTCAAGAGACAATTATGTGAAATAAAGAAGTATAATTGCCATAAAGTGTCTTTATAAGCACCAGCGGGTTAAGTAACAACTAAAAGGTAAGATAGAAATGCAATATTTTATACTCATATCACCGAAACGAGAGAACAAAAATAAACAAACTGGTTACGGAGACATCGCCAAGCAGCTACACTTTTCGCCCAAAACCCTAGTTTGCTAATTTTCTTTTTCTTTTGATTTGTTCAGTCTGCTTTCAAATCTAAATTGGCATTATGCATTTTTTAAATTCATTTTTGATCAGAAAAGCATGAAATGGCAGATGTAAATTCATAAACTTTGTAATCGAAAGATGTTTTTCATTTTTTGGTAAAGATAGATCTTTTAGAAAATACTGTCATAGTTGTCGTTTTGAACCGCATTCCCGCAAAATCGGCAATTTTAGCACTGAAAGACAATAAACAATCAGCCGAAATGTAAAAAAAACAGCAAAAACTAAGACTATGTTTAGTGCTCCTGGCACAGTCTCAGGTCTTTAATCATCAGCTATCTCTATGTGCATTTGGTTAATTTCATTTTCTGGTCTCCACAAATGGAGTATAAGTTGTTATTGTCACCATTTTAAATTTGTTATTAACTTGAAAGAATGAGTTAAAAACATGATTTTCCTTTTTAATCAAGGTTTGATTTAACAATACCAGAATGGTCCTGGGGTGTCTGATTTTTAGGACACCCAAATTTTACTCTGAGTTTCTTTAAGTGATCAAACTTTTAATCAGTTTTTGGCCTTGTAATGATTATACACAATATTTTAGACTTTTAAAGTAGGATAAGGTTAAAAACAAAAGATATTTGCATAAATATGAACTTCATATATTCCTATATGCATATCAAATTTTATAAAATACTCAGAACAAATATTATCTAACTCAAAACATGCACTTAAAAAACACATTGAACGATCGTCATAAAATAGTTTTCTTTCTTTTGATAATTTTCATATTATGATAGTTATTAATTTAAAGTAAATATCCTACCTGAATTATACTATTATTAGTTGAATTTTCAAGTTGTGATAATTTTGTAATACTGATACTTTTTTGAAGATACATTCTACATCAACTACACTATACTTTACAACAAAGCAATCTTTATTAGAGATTTTAAATAAATCTATAACAAGAAATATGTGAACATTTCTTAACTAATAAGAGGAAATATCCCTAATATACAATCATATGTTACTTTGATACAGAATCACGAAACAGTAATTTTACATATATTTTTAGGTTTCTGACTACGTTTAAAAAGTAGTTTTCAACCCAAAATTGTCAAAACGATTTTATTACATTTTACTAAAGCCCAACTTTTTTATCTTTTCAAAACTGTATTTATTTTTATTGTACGATAAATAGAACCGGAGTTGTAGCTTTTTTTAAACTACTCAACATCTGTCACTCAAACCGGAAGTACTGTTTAAAGAACCGGAAGTACTATTTAAATGTACTAACTGGGAGGGGGGAAGCAAAACTATAGTCTTCTAGAAATAAACAAAAGCTCAGTACTTCAAAAAATGTGTATGGCTCATAAAAACAGTGAAGTTTAGATGCATATTACTGTGTAAATTCTTGTAGTAAAACATAAATTTAAACTTTAAATGCATTTTTTGGAAAATGTAATTTTTGGTGAAAATTCCAAACGCAAAACATGATTTCTCAAAAAATTATTAGAATATCAGTATGAAATTTAAATTGCATGTTGTTTGTACTATTGTGAAGGCAATGAACTACAGATTTAATTTTAGAATAAATATTTTTTGTTTTATGGATGTTTTCATGGAAAGACATCGACAAATTTTATGAAAATCAGCTTATAAAAATGTGCGATATGGTATAAGTTTTGAAACATTTAAAATATCTTTAAAATATCTTAGATTTTAGTTCATTGCCTTGACCAATGTTGTAAGTATGAAGTGTAAAAAGGAAATTAAGATACATACAATATATTTTTCTGTAGAGTGTTTTGCGTATTGGCCATATTTCACTAATTTTTACCACAAAATCCCCCATTTACCAAATTTTCATCAATGAATGAAATATTTTTCTGCTTTTTTCTACAGTTTCTAGTAATAATCTAAATAAAAATAAGTTAAAAAAATAATTCAATAGCTTTTTTGGAAAAAATTGCTCCGTACGTACTCAGGCACCTGTACTGGATGCACAAAAATTTCTTAAGTAACATAAGAAAAAGAACTTGAATTTTCATCTGTTTACATTTATCTTCTTTTGTTGTTAGTTATAAATCTATATGAAGAACAGACATAAATGTAAATAAAAAAAGAAATAATATTTCCAAATCAATTTTAGGAATTTTTTTCAATTTCTTTTTAAATTAAAATTATACATTTCAAGGAAGTTTAATCCGTAAATATTCATACTGTTTAAAAATCTCTTAATACAGGAATGAAACAGAGTCAATTTCTTTTCGATTATCTCACCTTCACATGAAAAGGCTCATTTTCAGCATGTGATGGAAGAAAAATATTTTCCTCTTTTGGGATAATTTTTTAATTATATTACACAAATTTTGTAGGATTGTTCCTCATATTCCCTATGTCACAAATTGTCATGCTAGAATAATATCCTGCCCTCCCCAGTTGCAATGTCACAATTTTAAAACTTAATTTACAGTTAATTTTATGTAAAAAATGTCATATAATTTATTATCTACTGACATAAAAACTGTAAAATTGTTAAGATCTTGGGCACTTTCACTTGAAGGTGTTGCAATTTAAAAAAGAAAAATACTACACGACAAAAATAGATATTTTTTAATAAACATTATTATGCTGCTTGCAAAAAATTTCCAGTTTCTTTTCATGTTTTAAATGTGACATGGACATCACAACTTGTTAACCCACTTCTCCTTGTCACACTCCGTTAATCCCACCCTGTTGAAGTGTAATATAATTTATGAATGATCCCTGTGTTCCATACCATCATTTTAATTTTCACTTATATTACAAATATTTAATTTAGTTTTTTTTCTCAATCTGTTTTATGAGGGAGGCTGAACTTTCCTTTCCTCCCCGATGGAATTTAGAACATTATTTATTATTACAAAAAAGTAATAAATACAAAGGAAAATATTTAATAAAATGTAAAATGATTTGAAGATTGTAAAATTTGTGAGCTGAAAGTGAGGCAAAAGATTTATTGTGGGGTGTAGGGGGGGGGGGGGGGCATTATTTTTTCAGAGTAGAGTGCTGCACATGTCATTTGTACCTGACACAAATGCAAGAAAGAAAAATTCCATCACCTGACATGCTTCAAAGTGCACCTGAAATATTGAAATCCGGAGGCAAGTGAAAGAAAATTAATCCAAAGTTCAGTAAAATTATGGAAACGTACACTATTAAAACACTTTCTCTGAAATTAGGGAATCTACTGATAATCCATTATCTTAAGTCTTATGTAAAGTTACAAACATTAGAAAAAGAGAGATTCTGTTAAATAACAGAGGAATTATTAGGTAAATTTACCGTAGACTCTGTAAATTTATAATACATTGTTATTTACCGACAATGTATTATATCCCCTATGTAAACTCTGTAAATTTATAATACATTGTTATTTATGAATAATTAATAAAAAAATTATTTTTTAACTTAGGAGAAATAGTGTTTAATGTGATGAAGATTTATGTATTTTGAAGGTTAATATATTTTTTCTAACTCATATATCATTAAAATTCTACTACTCCTAATAATACTAATAATATATTATAAATTTTTATAAATATTAACATAAATTATAAAATAGCCTAAAATAATACTTGAAAAATATCTTACCTAAATTATAAAACCTAAACTTCAAAGTGATAATCAATAAAAATCTCCACTTACTCTGCAGAGACGAACTTCCCCTTTCTAAAATATTCTATTTTTTAATAAAACAATTTTTAAACCTAATTTTCTTCTTCAATAATTCCAATAAAGTTGTAAAAGAATTTTAAAAGTATGTATTTTGAATTACAGGTTGTTACAAAGATAATAATATCTTTAGATAAAGACATGGAAATCCCCACAGGATATCTGATATAAGAAAAGGGAAATGACTATAAAATGATGACAGAGAATCTCAATCGAATACATTTAAACAAGATCTAGTGTAAATTTATAGACAGTCTCGGTCTGTTTTTTTTACTGAAATTTTTAATGGTACTTGTAACGGACAACTATAACTTCAATGTCAATGTTATCTTTTTTTTTTTTTTGTTTTGAAGGGAATATATATATTTTTTAATATTCAAATAGTATATAGTTTTTTCCAATTGAAAAATAGTCAAGTTGGTTAGTTGAATAAGGTTTAATGGCACAATTTCCTTTTAGAGACATGCTCAACAAAAGTACACACTAAAAGTATAAATAAAAGCCTGCCTGCTTTTAAAAAAGCAACTACCCACCAGTGTTACGTTATTGAGTGCAGTCCATAGTGTGAAGATGATGATTGCAGAAAATTACCTTAGACATCAATAAAGGCAATGAAAGTTATGTTGTATTTTTTCTCACTTTTAAGTTAATTTTGTAACTTATTTCCATTTTATTTTTTTCATTCTTTTTAATTTTCTCATTTGTGTTTTTGTAAAAACATTAAAAGAGAGAAAATAAGTTTTAATAAAACGAAGAACAGTTTGAACAAAATGTATGAGTAAATAAACAGACTAACTCAAAAACCATGAAAAAAAAATCAAGAACAAACACAGAATGATAAGAAACAAAACAGAAAACATTATAAAGAGTGAAACCAAAAGAAGAATAAATGAGAAATTTAGAAAGATCGCTTGGGTATCCGGGGCTGCAAAACTCTTGAATACCCAAAGAAGTTATTCCTATGGGGGAGGGAATATTCATGACTTTCTTTTTAAAAATAAGATGAACTTTAACTTAACCTAAAAGAATTAAAACTCAACCTGAAATTGACTCGATCCTGAAATATTTCAGGTCAACTCAATCTGTAATGAAAAAATTTGCATCAACGCAAACCGACAGACAGGTCAGGTCACAATTGGATAAATTTGGGATGCCAGACTCAATCCAGGACTCTATTTCAAATCTACAAATAAGCAAGGTCTGATTGCCATAGGAGCATAAACCCAGGCCTCAAGTTACAGGAGGTCCCAAATTGCATTAAAACGGATTTCCATTTACTGTTTATAGAAAAAAGAATTTATTTGTATCTATCATCACTGAACTACCAGGGAATTTCATCAAATGAATTTATAAGAAACTGTGAAATTAATAGAAATTCAAATATTATGCCAAAGAAGCTTCAATAAATAGCTTCAGTTTTTGAATGAAAATAGTATTATGGAAATAAAATAGCATACTTTTTAAGATAAAACAATGGTATAAAATTTAAACTGGACATCATTTTGTAATTTGAGATTATTTTGAGAACGCATGACATGAGGTTGATCAGGGCTCCACAAATGGAACAGGAAAAAATTAAAGAATTTCAAAGATTTTAACTTTGTACTGGGGCACGGTGGCAGAAGAAATTTAGATGATTGATTATTTATTGTAAAAGTAAAGCAACAAATAGAACAGAAAATGTCTTAAAATATTAAAATGTTTCTGTGAGTTGAGAGGAGGGGCTGCTTCTCCACCTCAAAGGGGAAGAGAAGCAGATATTATTTTAAGCTGGAAAGAGTTGATTAGATTATTGATTATTTATTTATCATTACTAAAGGTGTACAAAAAGAATAGAAAAAAAATTTAAATGAAAGAATTTTAAAGACTAAATTTTTATGCCAGAAAAGAGGTAGGAAAGGTAGGAGGGAAGCAGCAATTTTAGATGGAACAAAAAATTTAGATGACTGATTATTTAGTGTTATAACAAAGTACAAATTAAGCTGTAAAAGTTAGAAAAAAAAAATTAGGTCATTAAAGATTTTAAACTCTGTGAGCTGTGAGGAGGGGTGGGGTGCTCAAAGGTGGGGAAACAATTTTTGGATAGATTGGAGTTGAAAAGAAAAATTATTTATTGTTACAAATAGAACAGGAGAAAAAATTAATTAGTGTTTTAAAGATACTTTAAATATTGTGTGCTTAGTAAGATAATTTAGATGACTAATTATTTATTATTAAAATAACACAACCAATCGAGCACAAACAGTAAAAAAAATCTTTTTAAAGATTTTAGGCTTTGGATATTGGAGAAGTGTGTTGTAATTACATAAAACAACAATTTGTCAAAACATAGCATTTTTTATTCCTCATTAAGAAATAATAGGAGAGTAAGAAATAATAGAGAGATAAGATTTAAAGGACCAAAATTTACTGTTGAAAAGGTTGAGGACTTTCAAGGACCATACAAACCCTGTTGTTTCACACTGCTACTTCTGAAACTATTCATGATTTGCACTTGAAAAAAAACAATGAAGAAATGGACAGGAATGAAAAGGGTGTTTTCAGGAAAGCTGATATCTGCTATTAATGTATTTTATAATGACCTGAATATTCTTTACTGCATGAAATGATTCTGCTCTTTGGAATTGAATTTCTCTTCTACCCCATTTTTTGTTTCTCCCCTATTTAATTTTTGAGTACAGTGTTTTGTGCCATTTGTGATTTTAAATTTATTTTATCATCTTATTGGATCAAAGGAGTCAGGGTCGATGCAACGTAATGAGGGGTTTTGTCAAAGCAGTTAGTGGGGCCCACATTTACTGCAAGACTGAACTAATCAAATAAATTTTTTAATTGCATATATCATAGACTAATATATAATATAGATAATAAATTGCATGGATAATATCACTATTTTCACATTTAATGTGCATAATTATTTTTAATTTCGTAAAATCTTCTATCCTTTACAATGTTTTAAATATTTATTTTTTGTGTTCACAGTTACTTTCAGAATCATCAAGTCTATCGAAACCCTGACAATTATATAAACTTTGTAAGAAATAAAGCTAATACCCTTTGTTTTTTACTTGCGAAGAAACATTTAAAAACAAATCTAGCTCAAAATTTTTATGTTAGACAGAAAAAACAATGTATGTTCGAGTGGCTCGCCCCCCCCCCCCCAGCCACAAGAAGACTGCAGGGGTCCTGCTTGCATGCTGATAGTACCAGCATTGGAAGGCGTGAACAAGTGTATGACAAATTCATGAAATTGATCCAAGACCTATCAAATTTTGATTCTTTGCCACAAACCAATAACAATGCTATAAGAGAAAAAGATGCAGATGGTAGATACTGCCAGAGGTTCCTGTGGCCGTTCAGCAACATCGTTCATAAAAATGAGAATGGAATAACTCATATAATATTTCAGTTCTGATGTTTCTAAAAATGTCAAAGCAGGATGCAGTGGAGGCTCGAAAATAATTAAAGTGACGAACAACATTCTCCTAACAAGCTGCTATACCTTTACATCCATACTTAATCAGCACAAACTAATGTCAAGTTCTAGCATAATATGAAGTTTAATAAAATTATGTGCATTAGTTCTTGCGTTAGAGCGTCCACAAAATTTGCAATACACACATAGAGGCACACAGACAGACATTTTCCAAAAATAAACAAATTGTGTACAAAACATGAAATCATGTCCCAAAACATGAAAAATCTAAAAAAGAAAAAAAACTGAAGTCGAAAAATTTTTGAAACTTTTTCTATGTACATAGAAGCTGAAAACCTATGAATTCACCTAGAAAAATTACCCCTTTTTTTGCACAAAATCTTCAGGCAAGACTATTGAAAGGATTTGAAATTGAATAGATTTTTTCATTAAATGTATTACATATTGAGTTATAAGTAGTTTTTGTCTCATGACAACCTTTTGCAAGCTATTACACCGCAAAAATCTTCTCAAAACATTAAATTTTACAGCACTATCTTAAAGATGCTTTGCACTTATAAAAAAAAAAAACAGAAAATGTTATCCAATTTTGTGGTTTCTGAATACAGATCTTGCCAATTTCATATGTCTAAGAGTAAAAATAACTTGGAAAAAATCAGAAGATTTTTACAGCTTTTACATTTGTTTTTTCGTCAGTAAGCAAATTGTTTGTGATTAAGAATATGAGAAATCTGCTTGTTTTCATCATCTTGCAGATGAAAATTATGTAAAAAAGCCAATTTATTTTCTTTTTTAATTTTTTACTGTTGATGCATGTTATCTCTACTATTTTGCAATCATACATGGTTTTTACTAATTACAAAATTATTTCCATCCCTTCATGTGCAAAAAATTAAAGATATTCTAACTCTGATTCCAAACAATCATGCAATGTCATTTGCCTATGAATGTATTATTTTGCAAAATGCTAGGCAATAGGACTAACTGGACCCACAAAACAAAGGATTTACAGTTTTTAAATTTATTCTAACTACAATGCTGCCAAACTTTACTTTTTACAGATTACACCACTTTTGTTATACTCTCAGGAAGGTTAAAGTTTTTTAGTAGTGGTGATTTATCAAATTAAGTTTATAGTTTACTTTTTAGTTTTCTGTCCAATTAGAGAGGAAGAAAAATATTGCATTTTTAAACTAAAGCTAAAAAAATTAAGAGCTTTAATAATGCACTTTACAAGATTTCCTTTCAGAAATCATTACAAAAAATCACCTTTGCAAATCCTAATAAAAGTTAGAAAGAAAAAAAAATTGAAAGAAATACAGATTGGTACTTTATACTGATATGAGTATAGGTGAAAAATATTAACTCAGATGCTCTTAAAAGCTGAAAATTTTGGCCATTACTAACTGACAACCACATTTTCATTTTTATCATGTTTTACATTTCAACTAACCACACACATTCAAAAAAAATTTCTGACAGACTCTTCATTGTTTAATAATAATATTACTAATAATGATAAAATAAAATAAAAGCTGTCCAATTATTCTGGAATTTGAAAGGTAATTGGATTTTACCAGTAAACTGATTCCAAATGTTCTCATCTCTAATAATGTTTAGTAATAATATTTCAATTTCATCAGATGACCACAAACGCTGTTTATTCTTGTTGTAGCCTCAGTAAAATTTATTAAATAAAAAAAAAAAATGAAAAAAATTATTAACACTTAAAATTAATCGCTGCAGTTCAAGTAAGTGTAGCACTGAGAATTTTTTTACCGCAAGGAATTACGAGTAAAAGCCAAATTACTGAACTATACACCATTCGCTGAAAGAAGATAACAGAAATAAACAAATGCACATGCGGATTGGCGATGCTTAAACCTGGCGCTGTGCCAGAAGCGCCAAACAGACTCTCTGAAGTGTTTGAGCTTCTGCCTTTTTCGAATCGAAATAAAAAATAAAATTTGCCAACCTAGGAATTTGTGCCAAATGTGTGGCTCCTTGGCGATTTTTCTGCAACCCGTTTGTTTACTTTCGTTATCGCCTCTCCCTGAACAGACTATAGTAGCTTCCAGGTCTGAGTTCACAAAAAATGGCCTAGGCTGGATTTCTCTCCAGACTGACTATTAGGGCCTAAATGGTATCAGGAATAAAATTTTCATTCTGAAGTAGGGTCGAAAATTGGATTTGAGTGTCCTTGTAAATGATGCTTTATATAACATAATCAACAAGTGCTTTTTTTCATAATTAAATATCCTTTTTTTACTTAAAAAACCCTTTTTTAACTTTTATTTTACATTTATTACTTTTGATACCACTTTCCCATCGTTTAAAACCAATTTAATTAAACCAGAATCTAATCTGAAGAAAATAAATTAAAAATTTTAAAGGAAAAAGGGTACTTTTCCGTTATATGGTCACCATGCCAAAATGTATGCTAATGATAATGTATGTAAATGTATGCAAATGTATGCTTAGCGGGTGTCTGTATAACGGAAAAGTAAAGGAAAATGAAATAAAACTCAACTTCGCCCACATCCTCAACATAATTAACAAATCCTTTTTTTTATATTTAAATATCCTTTTTTTAACTTTTAAAAGCACATTTATTTATTTTGATACCACTTTCCATCGTTTAAAACCGATTTAATTAAACAAGAATCTAATGTCAAGAAAATAAATGAAAAATGTAAAAGGAAAAAGGGTACTTTTCCGTTATATGGACACCATGCCAAAATGTATGCTAATGCATAATATATGTATTAAATGTATGTAAATGTCAGCTTAGCGGGTGTCTGTATAACGGAAAGCCCCACCAGTGGCTGAGAGGTTCTGCTCTCAAAGCTGGTAGACGGGAGGTGCTGGGTACGATCCCAATCGTGCCCGTCGGCCTAATCATTCGGAGTTTTTAGGGTTTTCTTCGAGCCGTGGATTTATCCTTGCGTAAATACGGGTTAGGTTCCCTTAGAAAGACCCCCACGGACGGCACTCCCCCCCGGGCCTATATCCCAAGTGCAGATAATTGGCCGTCAATAATCAACCCAACCCGTATAACGGAAAAGAAATAAAACTCAACTTCGTTCACCTCCTCTTCCAATAGGGTTTCAATTTACACACAACAAAGTTTAAAAAAAATTTAGGTTGGTGAGAACAAAGGTTCTTACTATTCGCAAAACATCACCAAAAAGACGACAGGTTTAGTGGCATACACAAGGGAAGCTTTTTTTTTTTCAACAATTAGGCCTAAATATTGCCATGAGGTTATTGCTGTATTTTAGATCTTTATAATAAATTTTACACTTACATATTTACATACAATACTTTTAAAGTCGAAAGCAGCGTGAATCTCAAGTAAAAGTTTGTTTCTCAAATCCTCCTTCGGTAGAAAAACACAGAACGAAATATACCTGGAACTAAAATATACTAGGCACAGGAGACGCTTGACTCTAATTCGATTAGCGATGACGATGATTCGAAAAGTTCGATTTTTAACTTGGTTTTATATTTCGGTTGTTCGATTCAATCTGATTAATCAAAGGGCATGTTCATTGCAGTTTACCCAGGGAGATAACTGCACCAAAAGCTAGAGTTACCAAAGTCACTGGTGAGATTGGTTAGTTACCAAGGCGTACTAGTTCCTCTGAGCATCAGTAAACGAATATTTTTAGAGAATTCCTTAATAAAAATTTAAATGCATGATAATAATCGAACTATTCTATTCATCATCGTTGTTAATCACATCGGGCAGTCCAGTGTCAGCTTTGCATACGAGTAGTATGTTTGGTTTTGGTTTTTCTATTCATATAGGTTATATAAGATCGGGTTTTATTTAAGTTTCACAGTGCTTTCGTCTTTAAAGGTATTGCATGTAATTATTTCTGTGTCTAGCCCCTTGGGTGCATTTATGCCTAACTTTTGAAAACATTTAATGTATTTGTAAAATCATTTATTAATCAAACCAGATTTTACTAGCAAAAGGTTAAGATCCTAAAATTTCATACTATATTACATAAACATGTAAATTAAATCAACGAGAAATATTAAGGGGATACAGTACTGTAAATTCAGATTTTGCTTATGTAATGAATGTTTGTAAATGAACATAGTAAATCCATAGTTTCCACTTATTTTATATCAGCCGTTTCTTACGCATTCATTTTTCATAGATAATTCCAAAGGGAAAATAAAAATATAAAAACATTTAAATTACAATATACAAAGCATTTTATCCATGTTATTTACTATCTAACTATCATTCATAGCTATAAACAGTCACAAAATATTTTTCAGCAATTTCAATTTTTTTTTCTACATGCATAAAATTTTCAGATTCATAACAGGTTAAGAAGAATTAAGCAATTTTTTCAAATATAAATTTGAAAAACTTAACTAATTTTCCAATTTTGTTTTTATTTCTTTTTTATTTTAAATTTTGATTCTAATTTTATTTTTAAGCTAAATGTCAACTCTCTACACTGTAAAAAATGGCCAATGTTTCTTATTTTATGAAAATATACTATAACAACGAATGAAAAAATAATATAATCTTCTGAGTTATCCGAAATTCCGAATAGTGTGTTCCATTGAATTTTGAATCCCCAGAAACCAATACATTTCCAAAATTTAAAGAATTATTTATAAAAACAAAGTATTTTTCGCTGCCCGTATTTTTCAGAAACGTTTCCGAAGTGTTTTTATAGTGTATTAATTAGTGTCCTCAGCCTGGAATACCTGTTTTTCGTATGCTATCAATTCTCGAGTATATGTTTTCAGCCGCATAAAATAATTTATACACGAAAGAGTAAAGGAATAATCTTAATTTTAATGTTATTGTTAACACTGTTAATTTTGAATGTGTGTCTGTTAAACATATTTTTTGAGCATGAAAATGTTTACTTGAGAATTGATAGCATTCCAAAAACAGGTATTCCAGGCTGAGGACACTAATTAATACACTATAAAAGCCCTTCAGAAACGTTTCTGAAAAATACGGGCAGCGAAAATTACCTTGTTTTTATAAATAATTCTTTAAATTTTGGAAATGTATTGGTTTCTAGGGTTTCCAAAGACAATGGAACACGCTATTCGGAATTTTGGATAACTCAGTAGATTATATTATATTTTCGTTCGTGGTTATAGTATATTTTCATAAAATAAGAAACATTGGTCATTTTTTACAGTGTAGTAGATCTACTTACAATTCTTTTAAGTTAAGTAAAATAAATGCTGCATCACAGCACCTCATCAGTGGAAACATCTGCTGTCGAACAACACTGGAAAAGACTCAGAAAACAATCATAAACATTTAGTAAAATAGTGCATTCACCAGGTATATTACAAAATTTATGTAGTGTGAAATCCTCTATGCGTGAAAACCAACCTTCAAGAAAAACTGTTTCATAATAATTCCTGCATCCCATTTTGACAATACCTGCACTCGCAAATTGCGGAATATGGTCTGTCTCAAAAGCAGGTTGTGCAATTTTTGAATTTAATTTTCCATTCAGAAATGCAGATATGTGCTCACCAATTCTCATCTAAAAAAATTTCAGAATAGAAAATTGAATTCAAAAATTGTACAAAATGTTCGAGACAGACCATGTTCTGTAATTTACGAGTGCAGGTATTGTCAAAATGGGATGCAGGAATTATTATGAAAGAGTTTTTCTTGAAGGTTGGTTTTCACGCATAGAGGATTTCACACTAAATAAATCATATAATATACCTGGTGAATGCACTGTTTTATCCCGTTCATCAGAGCAGATGGAACACTGCAACAGAACTTTATATAGGAATGACAACTAGAAAATTTAAAACAAGATTAATGGATAACAAGATTATGGCAGATATCAAATATGACAGAAGTACTACATTATTGGCAAGACTACATAGGACCGAAATGTTCAAAATTGATTTTTAGAATAGTAAAATAATTTATCCACAAAAACTTTATTTCCCATCTATTATGCACAAATCAATAGAAATCTATTTTCGCAACAAGAACATATCCAATGAATCAGCCTCTTTTGAACTATATAAAATTTGGCATGAGGTGTTTTTCAATTAAAAAAAACAAAAAGAAATTTTTTTATGTTTACAGTTGACTTTTTTTAAGCACCTGTGTTTATTATAGATATGATCAGACAGAGATATAATTAAGTTTTTCAACTTTGAGGGATCCCTCAAGGGCCCATTGATCTGTTTTTGGAAACATTACGTTGATGACGTGTTTCTTGTTGCAAAGTTCGAGGATTTGAATGAAATTCTAGAGGTTGCGAATTCTATCTGCCCGGCGATCCAGTTTACTATCGAGATGGAAAATGACCGCAGATTACCTTTTCTTGATGTTATGGTTGAAAGAGTGGAAAATAATGAGTTTCAGGAAGTGCTAACATCTGTGTATCGTAAGAGTATGAATTCTGGACAATATTTAAATTTTGAATCCATAAATCCAATTTCCCATCGAATGGCAGTTGTAAAAACGTTGACCTATCGTGCTAGCCGTTATTGTTCTACTGATGCAGCCCTCCTATTGGAGAAAAAAAAAATAATTTCTGACTTAAGAAATAATGGTTACCCTTTGCGGTGGCTGAAAAGGTTACTTTCTGAGCATCGTTTGTCAACACCTTTAGTTCGTGGAAGCCCCATTGGATATGTATCTATTCCTTACTACAAAGATCTTTCTGAAAGAATTTCCAGGCTGCTCAGGTCTATTAATATCAGCACAGCTTTCAGGCCACAGAATGTTTTGAAAGAACTGCTTTGTAATTTTAAACCTAGAATCCCTCCCCTACTTAAAACCGGCACAGTCTACAGTATCCCTTGTGGGGTTTGTAACTCTGTTTATATTGGTGAAACGGGTCGTACTTGCGCCATTCGTCTTGCCGAGCACAAACGTGCCTATAAATCTGGTAGCCTTCAATCAAAACTAGTGCAGCATTCTTTAGATACAGATCATATTCCGGATTTCGCAAGTATCGCAGTAATTAGATCCAGCTGCAATAATGTTAAGAGTAGAGTGTTCCTCGAAGGTTGGTTCACTCATAGACAGACTTCGCCGATCAATGAATCTTGTGCTGTTCCACCTGAATACACGGTTTTGCTTTAATGGAAGTTGTTTCAAAACTTTTAGGTTTTAACTGGTTTATTTTAGTAACTGTATACATGTTTGAAAACTCTCCGGTCAGCGTATGTTATTGCACTGAGGAGGGGCTAAGTTATAGCCCGAAACGTTTGCATATATTACTTTAATGTTTAGTGTATTTATTTATTGTTTATGTCTGATTATATATGATAATTTAATTAAAAAAAAAATTTCATCAGACATTAAAAAATGTTTAACTATCTTATAATTTTACTTTCTTTCATAGATTACACCACCTTTATTATAAATAAGAGGAATGTTAAGTTTTTTAGTAATGGTGATTTCTCAAATTAAATTCATAGTTTACTTTTTAGTTTTCTGTCCAATTAGGCTGAAAGAAAAATATTGCTTAATTAATCTAAAACTAAAAAAGTCCTTCCGGCCTGTACCGGGAGGAAAAGGTAGCTTTCCTATATCTTCGTTTTAAAATTTTAGCTAATGTTTCACGAAAACAGCAAGTTAAAATGCAAAGAAACGTTTACAAAAGATTCGTTAATACTGAATTTGAATAAGAAATTCGCCAAATTATTGAGCAATAGCCAAATTGGCTTCATTTATGAAGACTTATTTTGGTCGCTAAATTTGGCGATATTTCGCCAAATGTCGCCAATTTTGGCGCTAACGGATATGAATATATAGTTTTATGCGTATTATTGGGAAAATTATTACAACAATGAAAGAAAATAATTTGCAAGTAATGGCGTTAATGTGCTGTTTTGTTTCAAAATATCAGCCACCCTAGAATTTCAAACTGCTCTATCTCAGCCATTTTTTAAGATAGAGGTAAACCAAAAAATGATCTGGAATCCTTGTATCAAGGCCTAACACGTAATTAAAAAATAAATTTGAATTTTTTATTTTTTTGTATATTTATTTTAGTTTTAAATTTTTAAATGGCCGCCATCTTGAAACAAAATGGCGGACCAAGCTGGCCAACGAACTAGGTCGAGACATTGGTGAGCTTAATACACACAATTAGTTTCATCAAAATCGATTTATAAATACGAGCGTTATCGTATGACATAGGTCAGATACATATATATATATATATATATATATATATATATATATATATATATATATATATATATCCATATATATATATATATATGTAGATATTTGTTATGGCCGGTTGTCTAAATGGGTATTAATAAGTCCAAGGCAGATTTTTGTTGAAATCTTACACTGTTTAATTTTCTGGATTATATATCAAATATTTACAAATATGTACAAGTTAAAAAATAATTAGAACAATCATGAAAACTCGTAAGCTCCTAAAGGCCGTTTGCCGATACCATTTCTCAGCTCAGCTCGTAAAGGCTGGCCGTCGCCGGAGATTTAAGAGCATCTCCCGAGTCCGTCTTACTCAGTCTGCATCTCGACTCATTCTGTCTACTTCATTCTCACGCTGTAAAAAATTACTGCACTCATCAAAATTTATATTGTTCGCGAGGCATCATTCAACTTCACAAGCCCCAATAAAGTATTTGCTTGTGTTTGCAGTCTAAAGTTCAGATGAGAACTCCCGCGACCACAACTCGGCCGTCCTGACTGTGCTGTGTCCTCACAGTGATTATCTACTAATTTCACTAGGTATAGAACCAGTCGACTAAAATCTAAAATTATCAAATACACACAAAAAATATATATACAAACAAAACAATAAACAATAGTAAATATTGAAACATACAGTGTTTCCTAAAATATAAAAAATGAAAATAACACAACAAAACTTGTTATAACGTTGAAAATTGCTTAAAGTTCAGAGTTCACTCATAATGTTCAATAAAAGTAAAAAGAATATTGTTTCAAAATATCAATCTGTCCATCGTTTCATAAAGTCGGCAGCACTCGATGTAATGTTTGGACCATCATGGTAGCCAATTTTATTTACGTTGTATCGATCCTTTCTTTTCACTTTGGTGATTTTATAGGGACCGAGAAATTTAGGTCTCAACTTCATGCCTGTACCAAATTGTGTTTTTTGTACAGCTACTAAATCACAGAGTTTATAAGTGTATGCCGTTTTTCTTTTTTTATTAAAGGTTTTGCGATTCTCTTGCTGTATTTTTGAAATGTTCTCTTTTGCAATTTCCCTATTGAAATTTCTCTCTGACATAATCGAATTTACATGTTCTTCGTCTAACAACTCTTTTATTTGCAAATCGTTTTTATGTCGCAATCTCACTCCGGTTAGAAGCTCAAATGGTGAAAATTTTGTGCTTCTAGATATAGTGCTGTTTATAATTCGCTGTACCGATGCTACATATTTGTACCATTTAGTGGGGTCATCTATGCTAAGTTTCGCTAATATTGGTATCAGGATTCTATGCATCCGTTCTGTCTGGCCATTTCCTCTTGGAACACCTGTCGTTATTGGGACATGTTGTATTTTTTGTTCGTTACAATATGCTTCAAAATCGTCGGATGTAAACGCGGGTCCTTTGTCGGTTATTATTCGGGACGGGTTTCCGAAAATGTTGTGTTGTAATTTTAATTTATCTATAACTTCTACGGCAGCAGTAGTTTTAACTGGGTATAACCAGACAAATTTTGTGAAAGCATCTACGACGGTAAAAATATGATTATAATTTTTGTGAGTGGATGGCATTGGTCCTATATGATCAATGTGATAAGTCTCAAGGGGGATATTTTGTTTTGGAATTGGGTTCAATAAACCTTCTCCTTTTCCTTGCTTTTTATTACATAAAATGCACTCTACGCAATTCGCAATGACGTTTTCTATTTGTTTTCTTAACTGGGGTATAAAATAGTTTTCTTTTAGAATTGTTTCGGTTTTTGCTACCGCATAATGACCTCTATTATGAACATTTCGTATTATTTCTTTTTGCATATTTAAGGGAATCATCAACAGTTCTCTGTCGTTTTCGTATTTATACAGTATGTCATTTCGATTAAAATATTCCGAGCTTTCATTTTTTTCTATTAATTTTTTGATGGTTTGAATATGTTCATCTTCTTGTTGCGCTAATTTAATTTTTGCTGTTAATTCGTCATAAGAACGTGTTGCTACCAATACTGTATTTCTGCTTAATGCGTCGACATGCTTCATTTGATTTCCCGCTCGATGTACTATTTCATAATCAAATTCTTGTAAGAATAGCGCCCATCTTGCTACTTTTGGCGTAATGTCTTTTTTGTCCATAGTCTTTTGAAACGCGGAACAATCTGTCACAATTTTAAATGTCGTGCCTAATAAGTAGTTTCGAAATTTTTTGACCGATTCTATTACCGCAAGGGTCTCTAATTCGTAACTCGAAAATTTTGCTTGAGTAGGTGTAGTTTTACGGCTCATGTAATGAATAGGATGTAAGTTTTTGTTCTCATCTTCTTGTAGTAGGACACTACCAAAACCTATGGCGCTTGCATCGGTGTGCAATTCTAGTCTAGCGCCTCGTCGGAATACATGCAATACTGGGGGGTTAACTAATTTTTCTTTAAGAGTTTCAAAAGCTTGCTTTTCGGGTATTCCAAATTTAAATTTATTTCCCGCTTTTAGTAAATTACTTAAAGGTCTCGCTATAGTTGCATAATGTGGGATGTATTTTCTGAAATAAGAAGTTAGACCCAGAAAACTGTGTAATTGTTTAAGGGTGCGGGGTTCAGGAAATTTCTTTACTGCCAAAGTCTTGTCTTCCGAGGGTCTAGTAGTTCCGTTTTCGATAATATAGCCTAAAAATTCAATTTTCCGTTTAAGAAATTGACATTTTGCAAAATTAAATTCAAGTCCGTAATCCGATGCAACTTCTAGGACGCGTTTTAGTTTTATCAAGGCTTCTTCCTCAGTTTCCGCAAGTATTATGACATCGTCTAAGTAAATTAATATTACCTTTTCTTTAATTAACTGTTTAAAAACAGCTTGAATATATCTTTGAAACTGTTGTGGTCCAACCGATAATCCGAATGGGAGCTTTAAGTACTCGTACTGCGAGTTATGCGTGACAAATGCTGTATATTTCCTACTCTCCTCTGCTACGTCTATATGAAAAAAAACATTTTTTAAATCCAATGTTGTGAAAACATTTGCACTTTCAATGTTATCTAAAACATCTTCTATTCTTGGCAAGGGAAAATTATCTCTAATTATTTTTTTATTCAGTAATCTATAGTCTACGCAAAGTCTCCAAGAATTATTTTTCTTTTTCGCTAACACTATAGGAGATGCATAATTAGAGTTACTCTCCGTTATAATTCCCGTTTCCAACCATTCCTGTACTTGTTTGTCCACAAATTCCTGCTCCGGATACGCTAATCTACGCGGTCGTTGCGCAATCGGAATATCATCAGTTAATATTATATTTACTTTTAACTCTGTGTCCTTAACCTTGTTTGGCTTATAATTAGTAATCAATTCCGTTAACTCTTTCTTAATAGTGTTGTTTGCAATATGATTCAACTCAACTTCCTGAAAATTAATTGAATTGGCTGTTTCAGCTAAATAAATATCTGTGGTTTTCGCTAAGTCTGACTGTGGGATAGAACACGGTTCACTTTCTAATAAACAACTTTTTGCAGTACTTAATTGCATGTTTACTTTTTCACTAAAGTTAAAAGCTGTTTCATTTTGATTAGTTTGCTCCTTTCTCACTAATTCAGCTGTCGAAATCATTTTTCCTATCGTGGGATTGTTTTGTTTTTCTGACCGCAACATCGCATGAAATCTGGGTGTGACATAGCTGACGCGTTTGATTTTCGTCATGGCTGTTTCTTGTGGGAAAGCAGTGACGTAATTTATCCTAACTTCTTTTAACTTCCGTTTTCCCATAATTTGCAATCCTTTTTCCGAAATATTGAAATTTAATTGTCTCAAAAAGGTATTCCCTAAAATTATAGAATGATTCAAATTTTTTACGATGTATAAATCTGAATTTACTGTATAACCATCTATTTCAATGTTTACGGTCGTAAATCCTATGGGTGTTATTTGGTTTCCACCAATACCTGACAAAACCAAGTCATTTTCATGTAATTTAGGGCATCCCAGGGCAATATAAATATCGTTATTCCCCATATTTACGTCGCTCCCTGTGTCTATCAAGGCATCTATATTTTTTCCTAAAATCCTCACGTTCTTTATTATTTTATCTGCTGGATTAGAGTTGTTGCTTATGGCGGCATTTGCATTTTTAGGAGAATTGTTTGTACACTGGTCAGACCTGTGGCCAGGAATTTTACACTTCCAGCACACTGGGCCTTCTTTTTTTCGGGGACAATCCCTCCAGCGGTGCGAAAATTCATTGCAATTAAAACAACGGATTTTTGTATTTAAATTCTTTTGGGGGGCATTCGCGTAATTTTTATCATATGGTACGCGGCTAACATCATTTCGATGGAACGCTCTATTATTTTCAAAACCTTGACGTTTTCGGAATTCCGCATTTGGGGACTTAATTTCAGCCTTCCGTAAGTTAATTCGGGCAGTTTCAAAATCATCCAATTTATTTGTCAAATCATCTATATTCGTAATTTTGGGTAATTCATCACAAAAGTGTTCCTTCATTTCTAAAGATAATTTTCTCCTGATTTGATCAATAATTAAAATATTTTTTAATTGTTCGTACGTCGATATTTGCAGGCCAGATAACCAATTATCCAAGAAATTTGAGAGTTCAAACGAGAAATCTTTCCACGAATCCGAATTTTGCTTTCTATGCAAGAAGAATTTTTGCCGAAATTGCTCCGGTGTAAGTCTAAAGCGTCTTAAAAGTATTTTTTTTACATAGTCGTAGTCGCTGGACTGTTCCTCACTTTCGCGATTTATTAAATTAACTATATCGAGAGGTAATAATGCGAGAAGATAGGTTACCCATTCATGTTTGTCTATCTCTAACCGCTTTGCCTGGCGTTCGAAAAGGGTTAAGTATATACTGAATTCCTCTTCGTTATTGTACCTATTTAATAATTTTAAAACATCGGAACCTTTTCCGGCGATTGTAGGTACAGAGTTATGTAATTGGGCTTTTTGTGTATTTTCCAATTGTAATCGTTTTAATTCAAACTCGCGATTCTCAGCTTCTTTTTGCTGTAATAATCTTTCGGCTTCTTCACGCTCACTTACAATTCCCTCTAACAAATTTTTCACTAAATCTTCATCATACCCTTTGGATTTTACAATTAAATCAGTTAATTGAGTTTTATTGGTCGATTCTGGTGGATTTAAACCTAATTCGACTGCCACAGTAATCAGATCGATCTTTTTTGACCTTATTAAATGTGCCATTTTTATCATAAACTAATTAACACATAAAAATAAAATATATCATTAAATAAATCAATAATATACGTATTTTCACCCGATAAATCAAATATATCAATACATATAATAATACGTAACAGTTATAAAAACACACTTACTTTCATATCTTCACCCGATAAATAAAATATATTTATACATATAATAATATTCAACAATTTTATAAACACTTTCTCTAAGTATTCTAAATCGAATATATATTTTGTTTCCTTTCCCATAAAAATAACAAGATACAAAATATATATATATATATATATCTTTGTACTACTTAACTCTATTCTAGAAAAAAAACATTACTCAATCAAACATTATTCATGTGAGGAAGCAAAAAAAATAACACCTTCCTCTATCTATACGAAGAAAAAGAGAGAGAAAAAAAAACTTTTAATCGTTTCACTTTTCACTTTTCCCAGTCTGCAAAAAAAAATATGCACGGCAGACGTTTATATTTTATTTCATTCGAGCGCTCTGACTCTGGGTCGCTTATTTGCTGATAAACGAACAACACATTTTCCTCTTGCGTACACTAAAAGCAGAAGAAAAAAAATATCACCAGAAAAAAAAGAAAATCGCTTTCCGCCACCGCGAAAACACGACACTTATCTTGCACAGACGGTCAGTGGGTCAAACTTTCTACACCGATACTCGAAACACTTCCCTCTTTCTTTACCGAAAGGACTTTATCTGCTAATCAGTGATTCATCACTGAACTTAACCGACAAACGATCGCACATCTCACAGATACGATGCACATATCACATAATAACCACTCACACACTTGGATGTGTAGTAATACACAGATGAAGAAAAAAAAAATTCGGAAGCACAAAACACTTTTACGTGAAGACACACGTGAACACCTCACAGGAACTTGATGCACAAATCTTTTTGCTTCTTTATTCGAAATTCACGTAGATCCCGATCATTCAGATCACTCACAAATCATGTAGATCCAGTTCGCATAGATTCCGTTGATCCAGGCCGTGCCTCCCATTTTGTAGATATTTGTTATGGCCGGTTGTCTAAATGGGTATTAATAAGTCCAAGGCAGATTTTTGTTGAAATCTTACACTGTTTAATTTTCTGGATTATATATCAAATATTTACAAATATGTACAAGTTAAAAAATAATTAGAACAATCATGAAAACTCGTAAGCTCCTAAAGGCCGTTTGCCGATACCATTTCTCAGCTCAGCTCGTAAAGGCTGGCCGTCGCCGGAGATTTAAGAGCATCTCCCGAGTCCGTCTTACTCAGTCTGCATCTCGACTCATTCTGTCTACTTCGTTCTCACGCTGTAAAAAATTACTGCACTCATCAAAATTTATATTGTTCGCGAGGCATCATTCAACTTCACAAGCCCCAATAAAGTATTTACTTGTGTTTGCAGTCTAAAGTTCAGATGAGAACTCCCGCGACCACATATATATATGGATATATCTATATATATAAATCAACATTTGAGCGGAGGGTGGTTTTGGGGTCTGGGGGTCATGATCGGTGAAAATATATCGAAATTTTCCGGAACTGCTTTCCTCCGAACGGCTGCAATAGGTAGCTTTATACTTTTTAGTATTGAAAGCTACCTAAAAATCAGGAGCTTTAATAATGCACTTTACAAGATTTCATTTCAGAAATCATTAAAAAAATCACTTTTTGTAAATTCTGATGGAAAGTTAGAAAGAAAAATAATTGTGAAAGGAATACAGAATGGTATTTTATATTGTTATGAGTAGATGGAAAATATTAACTCAAATGTTCTTAAAAGCTAAAACATTTGGTCATTACTAACTGAACACCACATTGTCATTTTTATCATGCTTCATATTTCAACTAATCACACAGGTTCTAATTTTTTTTTTTTTTGACAGACTCTTCATTGTATAATAATAATGATAAAATAAAATAAAAGCTGTTCAATTATTCTTGAATATGAAAGGTAATTGGACTGTGCCATTAAATTCATTCCAAATGTTCTCACCTCTACATATGTGCAGTAATAATGTTTTAATTTCATCAGATGACAACAAACTTTGTTTATTCTGTTGTAACAATAACAAAAATTATGAAAAGAGAATGAAAGAAATTAATAACACTTAAAATTAATCACTAAAATTCCAGTAAGTGTAGTGCTGAGAGTATGTTTACCAGAAAAGAATTATGGGTAAAAGCCAAATTACTGAACTAGTAGCTTCCAGGTCTGATTTCCTCTCAAAAAAGGACCTAGGCTCCCCTCCAAACTAGCTCATAGGTTCTAGATGGTGTCAGGAATGAAATGATTGTTCCGAGGCAGGTTGAAAACTGGATTGAGTGTACTTATAACAATGTGCTTTATATAACATAATCAACAAATCCTTTTTTCATATTTAAATATGCATTTTTTTGGCTTTAAAAAACACTCTTATTACTTTTGATACCACTTTCCCATCCTTTAAATCTTATTTAATTAAACCAGAATCTAATCTCAAGAAAATAAATTAAAAGTTTTAAAGCAAAAAGAAATAAAACCCAACCACTTGAAGATCTTCTACTAATAGGGTTTCAATCTACACACACCCAAGTTAAAAAAAATTAGGGTTGGTGAGAACAAAGGTTCTTGCCATTTGCAACACATCGCCGAAAAGATGACGCTAAGTTCAGGGGCATATACAGGTACAGAGGCGGATCCAGCTCTTTATTTAGAGGGAGTCGTGAAAATTTTTTTTGAGGAGAGTGGAGATCACATGTCTTCATTAGCAGATTTCACTTCTTAGATAAAAAAATGACTATTTTCTGACAAATACCCAAATTCATTTAATTTCATAAGTGCATGAAATTTGCAGATACATTTCTAAATATACAAAATAGGCATGTTTTATCCAGATACCAAGAAATCAGTTTCCCATTCTCATATAAATGCAAAGAATCTTGCAGAAAGTTTCCTCAAAGTTCACATTTTAAGCCGATTTTCAAGGTTCGACAATCATGAAAATATTGTCTAGAGAAAACAGTCAAATACAATTCAAAATATACCACATTTGGGTCATTCCATGTCAAATCAACCAAAAATTTTCAATATTCAACCTGACCATTTCAGATTTTAATGAAACCTTCAGGAATCATTCTCCCTGATGATAGAAATGAGAATATACTTTTATAATTTTTTTATCTCAGTAAATTTTAATACAATTAATTTTTTTAATTTAAAAAAAAATCATCATTTTTTGGCGTGTATAAATGTTTTCAATTTTAAATTTCTCAAGTTTTATCAGGCGTAGAGAGTTGTTTGACCCCTCATTTTAAAGAGAATTTCATAAGGTTTAATTTGATATACAAATTTACTATGCGTGATTTTAAAAAAGTTAATGTAATTTAATTTAATTTTTTTTAAATAGTGTTTTTTAAAATTTTGAAAAAAATATATGTTTTTTGTAATATTATAATCTTTAAATTCTGAAAGTTTTAGAGTGGGATCTCAATGGGATCAGCAGTTATAAAAAAAAAAATGTTTAGAATGAGTAAAACAATGATCTCTTTAGCACATTCATAAAGTTGGCGAGGTGCCAACTTTAAATATCAGCCCCAATTGGTGAATAACATTAGTTTTTTTAACATAACTGCTGATCCCATTCTAAAACTTTCAGAATTTAAAGTTTATAATATTACAAAAAACATAATTTTTTCAATTTTTTTAAAAAACACTATTTAATTTTTTTTATTTATATTTTTAAAATTTAATTAAATTAACTTATTTAAAACCAAGCATAGTCAACTTGCATATCAAATTAAACCTTATGAAATTCTCTTTAAAATGAGGGGGTCAAACAACTCTGTACACCTGATAGAACTTGAGAAATATAAAATTGAAAACATCTATACAAGCCAAAAAATGATGATTTTTTGAAATTAAAAAAATTAATTGTATGAAAATTTACTGAGATAAAAAAAATTATAAAAGTATATTCTCATTTGTATTACAGGGAGAATGATTCCTGTAAGTTTCATCAAAATCTAAAATGGTCAGGTTGAGTCACTGGTTGATTTGACATGGACTGACCCATTTATAAGAAAATTAAAAATTATTTCGATTCTTTAGTGCTTAAACAATAATTCCTGTAATTTTCATGTATTTCTATAATATCAGAACTATAACTCCATGGATGTATGAGAAAAATTAAAAATTTTAGCAGAAAAAAAAGAAACACCTTTTGTGACGCTTCTTTGTTAGTTAGTGTATATCTTTATATGTCTTATAATTATTTATTAAAGATTCGTTTCTTTAACACACATCATTTATTAACTACATTACACAGAAACAAACATTTAACAATAAACATAAATCTATCCAAACAACATTTTATCCCAGTTCTAAAAGTTTCTGCTCGTTGCCAAAACACAGCAGATAAAAGTTGGCTATTCGCGCGTTGCCATTTTAGTGTAATACCTTCATTTTAATACACGACAGTTTCCTCCCCTTTCAAATTAACAGCACAATCTTTTTGGAGGTTTCCGGATCCTTTTAGATCGTCTGAGTTGCACTGGATTTTGGACAACTTGGGGTGTGCTAACTGAAGGAGCACTTGGAGGTGTGACTGTTGGCAGTGATGGAGGCATATCTTTGGCGATATCCTCGGAGGTCGTAGGTGGCTCAGTCGATGCTTCATCTGTCTCCGTTGAAGTCACTGTTGGATCAGATGGGACGTTCATATTAGTTACTCTTGGTCTATACTGAACATCATTGTCCGCTTCTTCACCTGCTGATCGAATTTGATCAACATGTCGTCTAACCAAATTGCCTTGAACATTTATGGTATAATGTAATTCACCATCTCGGCTGATGATACGACCGAATTTCCATTTTGAATTAGCTGCAGTGTAATCTCGTACAGCTACTTTTTCACCCACTTCAAAATACCGATCATTGAAATATATATCCTTCCTAATTTTATTCTGAATTCTTTCTTTAGTATTAGGAATTAAGAGGTCAATTCTCGTACGAATCTCTCTTTTCAAGAACATACTTGCTGGAGACTGCATTGTAGTCATATTCGGTGATTTCCGATATTGTAACAGAAAGCAGTTGATTTTTTGATTGATACTACCAGGGTAGTTTTGCATTGCTCGAAGGGATTGTTTCAAAGTGTGTACATACCTTTCTGCTTGACCATTGCTGGAGGGCTTGAAAGGTGCACTCGTTTTATGAAAAACTCCATTATTTTGCATAAATTCTTGGAACTCATATGAGGAAAACTGTGGTCCGTTGTCACTGACTAACATGACTGGTAATCTAAAACGAGAAAAACAATCTCTTAGACATTCTACTGTTTTCAAAGCAGTTGTCGATTTCATAGGATAGACTTCGAGCCATTTAGAGTGTGCATCTACAATTAATAAAAACATATGCTCAAAAATTGGCCCTGCAAAATCAACATGAATTCTTTCCCATGGAAAACTTGGATACTCCCAATGGTGTGTTTTAGATTTTGGAGGATAATCTTTAATCCTGGAACAATCTGTACAATTTTTAACAACATCTTCGATGTCTTTATCTATGTTTTTCCAATTGACATAGGATCTGGCTATTGCCTTCATTTTAACAACTCCTAAATGTCCTTGATGAAGTTCTTCCAAAACTTTTTTATGGTATTTTTTAGGTACACAGACTCTTTGGCCGTACATAATGCAACCATCCTGGAGAGTATATTCGACTTCCTTCCGTTTTAGAGAAGTTCCCTTTTTTAAAGCATTTAGCAAGGGTGCCAAATCTTCGTCATTTGCAGTTGCTTTGGCTAAATCTCTTGCTGTTATTGGAAGTGTTTCAATTTGGGAAAGTTGGAAAACTGAAACGTCATCCTTTAATTCTAAATCTTCAGACCTTAAGGGTAATCGTGAAAGACAATCTGCATTACCATGATCCTTAGTATTCCGATAAATTATGTCGAACTGATAAGACTGTAGTACTAGAGCATAATGCAAAAGTCTTGTAGCAGACAAAACTGGAAGACCCTTTTTGCAAGCAAAAATTGCCACGAGTGGTTTGTGATCTGTAATGAGAGTGAATCGATTTCCTTTTAGGTAAAGATAAAACTTTTTCACAGCCCAGACTAGAGCTAGAGCTTCTTTATCAATCTGTGAATAGCGTTGTTCAGTTAGTGAAAGTGTTCTTGAAGCAAATGCAATAGGCCTCTCGGAACCATCTGGAAATTTGTGAGAGAGCACTGCCCCCAAACCGACTGGAGATGCATCAGCTGCAAGGAAAATAGGAAGTTTTGGATCATAATGTGCTAATACTCTATCAGAACAGATTTCATCTTTTATGTTTTGAATTGCTTCTTGACACTTTTTATCCCAAATCCATGGAACACCTTTTTTTGTCAAGTTGTGTAATGGATATGCTAAAGTAGCAAGTTTGTTTGAGAATCTAGAATAAAAGTTAACTAATCCCATAAAAGACTGAATTTCTTGAACATTCTTAGGAATTTTATCATTCTTGATTGCAGCAATCTTTTCATCTGTTTTAGATAATCCTTGTGCATTTATCTTATCTCCCAAAAATTCAATTTCATTCTGGGAAAATTTGCATTTATCTTTATTTATTCTCAATCCATGTTGACGACATCTTTCGAAAAATTTCCGTAATCTTGACAAATGTGTCTGGAAATCTGGTGCTGCGATTCGTGCATCATCATAAAATACTTCTACTCCTTCTAAATCATGCAATACACTTTCTATATATTTCTGCCATATAGCAGGGGCTGAGTTAATTCCAAACATTAGTCTTGTGCATTCATAAAGTCCTTTATGAGTATTAATCGTTAATAATTTTTGACTGTCAGGGTGAACCTTCATTTGTAAATAAGCTTGACTAAAGTCAATCTTTGAAAATATCTTACCATCATTCAGTGAAGCAAAAATTTCTTCTGTTTTTGGAAGAGGATGTCTTTGAATTTTTAGATTTTTGTTAAGAGTGACTGAATAATCAGCACATAATCGAATTTTCCCATTTGCTTTAACTACTGGTACAATTGGAGTCGCCCAATCAGAAATATTCGACTTTTTGATAACTCCGTCTTTCTCAAGTCGTTCTAATTCCTCTTCAACACGCTTTTTCATTGCAAACGGTAATGGTCTCGGTCTGCAAAAAACTGGAACGGCATCCGGTTTTAACTCAAGACTGCATTCATAATTTTTTATTTCGCCCAATTTTTCATCAAATATGTCTGCGTATTCTTCTAACAGTTTTGTAAGATTTCCCTGATTTACAACTGTAAGAGCTTTAATCCTTACCCAATCTAAATTGATTTTATACAGCCATTCTCGACCCAAGATAGTGTCTAAGTCTTCTTTAACAATATATAAATTTAAGTACTCTGTTTTATTCTTATATTTTACTTTAACTGTTGAGTAACCCAGGGGTTTAAGAGTTTCACCATTATAGGTCTTAAATTTCAAGTCTGTAGGACATATTTTTTTCTTCGAAATATCTTTAAATCTCTTTAAACTCATTACTGATACTGTACCGCCTGTATCGACTTCCATTTCAACCGATTTACCTTCAATTTCAACAGTTACTATTATGGGAGGTCTTTTAGGAAATTCTTCTTTTATGCAAACGCTCTCTACTTCTAAACTATGAAAAGGAATTGAATTTTGAACTTCTGAATCATTTACATGAAACTGTTTTTGCTTCACCATTTTGTTTGGTTTAGCCTCCTTAGCATAATAACAAGCTCGTTCAATGTGGCCAATACGCTGGCAAACTCTACATTTACTTGCTTTAAACTTACAGTTAAATTTATTATGATTTGATCCGTTACATCTAGAACAATGTACTATGTTATTTTTCTTTTGTGTGTTCTTAGGTTGTGGTGTTATATTTTTTCCCTTATATACACCAACGGCTTTAATTCCTTGGGGCTTACCAATTCTATAATTAACTCCTTTATTAGCTCGTTCCATTGCTAAAGCGATCTTAACTGTTTTATCGAGATCGATATCGTCTTCTTCAAATAGCCGATCTAGGATTGCCCTATCTCGTAAACCACTAACGAAAACATCTCTCAACATAGTATTCAACATAAGTTGAGTGTATTTGCAAGGAATTGCTAAAGAGCGAAGTTCAGCAAGATAAGAACTAACGCTTTCCCCTTCATGTTGTTTCCTGTTTAAAAACGTGTGTCTACTAGGTATTATTAATGGTTTCGGATTCAAATGGTCTTGCAAAATTTGTTTAAGCGCTTCATATTCCTGATCACTGGGATTTTGTGGAGCAAGAAGATTTTTTAACAAGTTATATAGCTTTGCAGATAAACTTGATATTAGTGTTTTTGCGCGTTTTTCCTTAGGAACATTTTGTATATCTAGAAAGGCTTCAAACCTATCCATGAAGGTATCAAAACTTTCTAGTGATTCATCATATTTCTCAAATTGTACTCCAGAAACCTTATTATTCTTTAGGGTGCTATCCCCCTTTAGCGCATCCATTAACGCTTTATTTTGTTTAATTAATTCTTCAACTAATTGTTCCATTTTAATAGAATAATAAGATTTTCTTACCTTGTTCCAATCTTCCGAAATTGAAGTAGTAATCTAAAGTAGCAAGATTACAAAACTAGAAGCAACAACGTTTAACTCGTCGCCAGTGTGACGCTTCTTTGTTAGTTAGTGTATATCTTTATATGTCTTATAATTATTTATTAAAGATTCGTTTCTTTAACACACATCATTTATTAACTACATTACACAGAAACAAACATTTAACAATAAACATAAATCTATCCAAACAACATTTTATCCCAGTTCTAAAAGTTTCTGCTCGTTGCCAAAACACAGCAGATAAAAGTTGGCTATTCGCGCGTTGCCATTTTAGTGTAATACCTTCATTTTAATACACGACACCTTTCATACATATTTATATTTAAAAAAAATGTATTGTTCTATAGAAATATTTTCCGTTTAGAAGGGGAGGTCAAGATCCATGAACTCCCTCTTGGATCTGGGCTTGCAATGGTAGCCTTTTTTTTCACAACTGTTAGGCCTAATTACTGCCATGAGGTTATCCGTATATTTTCTTTATAGTAAATTAGATACTTAAATATATACATACAATATCTTTAACGTCGAAAGCAGTGTGAATCTCGAGTAAAAGTTTGTTTTCTAAACCCTATTTGAACAGAAAAACACAGAACGATATGTACATGGAACTAAGGCGTGGATACAAATGAAACGGTTTCAGTAACAACTCGGGTTGCAGTCACAAATCCTGCCAAACGCGATACAAATGAAACGCCATCTGGCTTCAGTCGTCACAAAGTTGTGACTGTTGTCATAAAAACTTGTTACTGCCTGGAAGCCGTCGCGAGCTGTAACAAGCTGGTCACAACTCTCCAAAACGTAAATAAAACTTGTCAGCATAACACGTACAGCGGCATTTTTTAACAAATAGCACCAAATATTGAAGAAATAATCGTATTTAAACAGCGCCAATTAAAATTATTGTCAATATTATGTTTTTTTTTTTTTTTTTTTTTTTTTTTTTTTTCTCCTTAGACCATGCAAAAATGGGATCGATTTTATTTTCGAAAAATTTCATCCATATATTATAATAAAAGTATATTATATGTGAAAAGTATATTAAGTTAGATAAAAGAAGAAAAAAAAGAAGGAAAAAAGTTTTTAGATATGGAAATTGAAATAAATAATATATGTATTTTACAACTTTAGATTTTGTTTTTTTAAATTTTAATTTACCAATAAAAATTTTTTAGCTTTCCAATCTATATTTTATTCAAGATATGAGATCTATTTAATAATTTACTTAAAAAAATAAAATAAAACTTTCAAAATGTAACAGATACAATTTATTTTACTTTTTCTTTTCTTTCTTTTTAAAAAAAAAAAGCAATTAGAAAGAAAAATATTTTGTAATAAAATTATTTCAGCATTATAATGACTGTAGAAAGAAAAATATTTTAAAATAAAATTACACCAGTTTTATAAATGTGAATAATTCCTATATAATCTTGATGTTAAAAAAAAAAATAATCATATTTACTTATAATTGTGAAGAAGTTTAATATAATAAATTCCAACAAATGTAATATATATAACATATTTTCAGTAATTTTTAAGATATAATTTATAAAAAAATAATAAATTTAGTACAGATTTTTCAAATTTCATGGATATATTGAATCATACTTTTAAAAATGTTTTCAACAATAAAAACTGCATTAAAGATTTCATTTATCAAACAAAGAATAACTGAAATGCTATCATTAAATTTTTGTTTAATAGCACTCACAAAGAGGGAAGAAACTAGCTACATAATTTATTTTTAAATAAAAGCCTGAAAAATTAGACATATGAATGAAATTATGTTCTGGATAAATGAAATGGTTTCACATTTAAAGCATTAAGAATGTATTGGAATTATGGCTCATTCAGAACATAATTAAGCGAGGGGTAAATTTTTTGAACAGATGCACCTATAGTTCATTATTGAAGTATCCAATGTATTCAGGATACATATATTAATGGAGAATATAAATATGAAATAAATTAAGAAAGATTTTTTCCCCCATTTTCATTAAGACCTCATGTACAAGACAATTTTTTAAAATATTAATATGTAACAAAAATAAGACATTAAATAAACAAAAATAAGCTTTTTATAAAAAAAAATGAAAATTGTAAGAGCTTATTATTTTAATTTAGTTTCCTATAACATTTAATTTATAGCTCTGAAATAGAAATTGTATTTTCTTTTTCTCACAATATTATGCTGTAAAAACTGTTTCTTTATATTTTATACTCTGAATTACAAAAATGAAATTAAAAAATAAGCAATAAATAAAATAAAATAAGTCTGAGAAGGGACAATTGCCCTCCTCACTTATGGGCACCTATGATTGAAATCATAATGAAATGATGTATAAAAGTAAATTCATATTAATGAGAAATGTATAAATGGTGTCTCACTGTACTTAAATAAACAATATGACCTATAAATTTGTTATAAATCTAGAATGAAAAAGTATTGAATTTATAATTCAGTTTATATCTAAAATTCATACAATTTTTTTCTTAACTGTAAGATATTTGTTCATTTTCATTTTTATAAAATACTGTTTTTCAATAATTAAATGTTTTTGAGCAGAAAAAAGTCAATTTTTTAATCAAAAACTCAGAAAAAAACATTCATAATGAACTATCCTGTATCAAAAACAACGATACAAATCATACCAAGAAAAGAAAAGTTAGGCTGACCCCCCCCCCTCCCAGTATCAATAAAATAGCACAAAGCAGCATACTTTTTGTATGCAACCCCCCCCCCCCCCCCCCCCACCCAATTTTTTTTATTTGAAATCATCTTGATTTTTTAAAAATAAAAATTCACTACAAAAATTAACTTTAGCTTTGTTATTAACAGCAGATTTTTTTTTCAAGTACCCAAAGCAAATTTATTAGATGTTTTGATTAATTTTATCTTAACTTTAGAGAATTCAGTAGAACTTTATAACCTCATTTTTTGTGAAAAATAACATTTTGTAACGAGAGATTAAATCCAGTTAGCAAGCATAACTTTTTTAAGTCATTCTGTTAAAAGTTTTTTCCTTCCTGGTTAACTTATTTTGTTTGCAAATTATACATTTTAAAACTGAAGAAAATAAAAATAATTAATGAAGAGTGTACTTTTATGGAATAGAATTTTGTGAAGGACCTATTTTATTAAGAGGAATTTTGAGACGGGCCATCTATTTTAAAGGATTTTTGTGAAGGAGTCTTAAATAGGACCAAATTTTGTCTGTATCAATATCAACCCCTGCTTATTGTAAAAGTTTTCATGATAAACAAGGATGTGTTTTCAGAAAATCTTACCACCAAGGATTTTTTAATATCTAACAAGATGCAATACACAATGAAATTGGTGTGTCAAAATTTACACGACTCCAAAAATAATTTATTACTACAATACATTTATATACATATATATTTGTACAAAATTAATAAAAATATATAAAAGGGGAAGGTTTAGGGCATAACAAAACATAATGTTGTTCGGACTGTATGTAATTTATTACTACAATACATTTATATACATATATATTTGTACAAAATTAATAAAAATATATAAAAGGGGAAGGTTTAGGGCATAACAAAACATAATGTTGTTCGGACTGTAATGTTGTTTGTTGTTGTATGTTCGGACAATATTTTCCGACAATGTTTTTGGACAGTGTTTTCCGACACACGTTCGACAGAGCATTTTCGATGCGATTTTACAAACCATCACGCGTAGAACGATTGGAGACGATGTCGAATGGTGATTGGTCGACTGCCCGAGACGAGGTAGGAGGAGCTTAATGCGCTTGAAGAGGATATTTTTCATTTCGTTCAAGATTCATAAGAAAGTCTGATCTTGCATATTCATGTTTGCTTTATTTTTAATGATGCTTAGGATATATTAAACGTGTCTAACAAAAAATTATTAACTTAATCCAATTAAAAGAAAACAATCCATATGTACAGGGCAGGCATTCAGATGTCCGTTAAGGATCTCTAACAGGGCCAAGGCTGGGATTGCGGTGCCTCGCTTAAGATCAACTTAGAGACTTACGATATAAACAAAACGTAAACGGCATTACAGTGCCTCGCGATCTTACGACAGCTTCGAAGCAGCCGTAAGTTAAGACGCAAGTGGATGCGCGCGCAACCGAAACAAATGTAACTGCGGCCTCTGATTGGCTGACTGCAGGAGGACTTACACCGAAACACGAAGACTTACGCTGAGGCACCGTAATACGAAGTTACGACTGATCGCAGGAACGCCTATCCTACGATCGAGCGTAAGATACGGTAGAGCGAGGCACCGTAATCCCAGCCCAAAATCCTTATTCCCGACCGAAATGTCTAAATCGCTATTCAGATGTCCGAATAAGGATCCTAAACTATGGAAACGAGCGTCCAAAGAGCTCGGATTTAAGGAGAGCTAAAACCCTGTCCTTAACTTAAGGAACGGCGATATTTTGGCCGCCATTAATATTTTCAGTGTTATTTCCTTCTTGGCTTATATTTATTTTAGAAGTTTGTAAGTTTTAAAGAACCTTTTTTCTTACGACTACAGTTTATATTATTTTCTGAGTAAGTTATTTTTCTTTTTTAATCATTATATTATTTAAGAATATCTTAAGTTGTTTGGCATCACCATTCATTTTATTCAACAATCAACATGTGAAGCAGGGAGATAGATAGAAGGAGAACAAAGATAATGTTTCTACTTATGGAACTAAAAGCGGTACCTAGTATGGCGGCGTTTCTGGTCTTTTGGGCCTTTAGGAAGTGTAGCGCCCTCTATCTCTTTACCATACTCGAAACCAAAATGCAGGAAGAGAAGACGACAATTTGTCATGTTTGACAGGTCACATGACCGGCCTTTGGGAGCACCAGCGCCACAAACTGGGTACTAATTCCCGGTCCATATTGTGATCTTGAAAGCCTATCTTCACTGTTCTCCTTCTTATTTCTATCTCCATGATGTGAAGTTTTCACTCGTGTGTTTTTTACTTTATTTATGATATATTTTTAATTTACATGTAAGCGAAATTATCAGACATCAGGTAAGATCGATGATTTTAGCTTTTATAATATCTGAGTAAACCATTTTAAAATATTGATTTTATCCTGTGTTTATTTTCTTCCAATCTATCTAGCGGTGGTTAAATTGTTTACACATTTCGCAATATTTCATATTCATAAATGGTAAAATAATCTGTAACTGTATTTTCATTTTGGAGAGCATAGTATTCCACTGGAAGTAAAAATATCCTCAAACATGTTATGTATTTAATAAATGTATACATCATTACTTTTTTTGTATTTTTTTAGTTTGCAAGTTATATTAGTTTGCAAGTTATTTTTAACAATGTTATGCACTTAATTTACTTTTTTAAACAACTGATGACTGATAATTTTTGCCAATCTATCGTCCTGTCATGAATAACAATCATAAGTACTATTTTTTCTTCAAATAATGATGGGTCAAGTAATTTTTTCTTAATATAACCACGATAAAGATACATCTACCTTTCATCATTTTCAGTTGAGGAGAGATGACAGATTTCATATTTTGGATGACTGGGAAGCTGTTTAATTTTCTCGTACAATTTAGCAGAGACTCCTTGATGTGTAGTTTTGTTATTATCAAAGTAGCTATCATTTGGGATTCTCTGCTGTTAAGATAGTGGAAAATTCTGATTGACCTCTCTGGAGCTATACAAAATGTATTGTGAAAATAGAAAGAAAAGACAGACTATTACAGAAGAAAATTCTACCTTTATCATGTACCTTTCATTATTGCGAGTAAAACCATATGTTACAAATTTCTTATTTTAGTTGAAGTGGTTAAAATTATTTTTTAAGCTTATGAGGTGGAAAAAGAAATAGTTAATAAAGAACTTTTTCCAGTATCGTAACATTTTAAATATCATGCAATAAATGTATTTAAATATTTGTCACATTTTTAAAATATTATAATTAGCATCCCGTGATAGATATTTACATATAGTACAGTAGTATAGCTATGAATTCTTTTTTCTCAAATTGTTTCAAACAAGCACACAAATTTCTTGGCTAATTAATAGTTAGTTATTCATTAGTAAATAATATTTGTTTTTTCAGAAGTGCATTTCAAAAACTAATTTCTGTGTATATATATACATATGCATGTATTACATTTTTCTTTCTCTTAGTTTTTCTAGTTGCTAGAGCTGCTACAGTTGAACAGAGATGCAACAAGGGTGATGCGAGTAGATATTAAGCAAATCTGGATAATCTGTGCATCAGGAGCGTCAGTTATATTGATATGATTTAATATGATGGTCAGTGCAGAAAGTTGCTGGATTATAGGGTGCTTACTTCTGTGTTGGCCCGCTGGAATGCGCCTAGGTGGCTATAGGTTACAAATAATCTTTAGTCTCTTAGGTGCAAACTTTGCAGGCTAAATCACATTTTCTACGCAGCATGGTAGCTTTTTTTTGCCGAGGATTGCTTTATTGTCTATGTTTATGAAAAGTAAGTCATTTATTGCTTTTTTGATATTATTTGTGTTTCTATATACTATATAATGTAAGAGTAAATTCAATTTAATGTTTTCTGATTTAATACCGATTAATTTTTAAGGGAATTTAGTAATTGTCAATTGTGTATTAGTTAGAACAATCACTTAGATTAAATAAAGACTTTTACATATAAATTGATTGTTTGAAAAAATCATACTAAAATTAGCATAAATAAAATTAAAGTATTTTTTATTTTAAGCATGCCTTTATTAGTGTATTTAAATAGAATACAGCTATTTTATTAAAAATTTGAAGGTGAAAACAAAAATTATAAAACTGTTAGGCACTGACAGAAATATTCGGTTCTTTTCCATTAGATGGGACACAACTTTGTGCCAAGTACAAATGTTGGCACAAAATTCACAGAAATCTATGGCTGCACATATAATATATCATGTGCAATATATATCGAACAAGAGTTATTAAGGAATATGGAAATCTTGAAATCCGGTTCTATGAGTATATCTTTGTTCTTTGGCCACAGCACCATTTTAATCAAGAAAGATAGCATAGCAGTGCTACCTGTTGAGCGATATACACTGAAATTTAGTCAGAAGCAATTTGAATCTAGATCTAACTGAAACAATGAATTTCTGTGTGTTAGTTCTTGAGCTACAGAATCCACAAAATTTGTGACATAGACAGACATTTTATTAAAATTATCAAATCCTAATCAAGCATCCTAAAATATGTCAATTCATCAAATAATAGAAGTTGAAAATGTTCATGATTCTAATACTTTTTTATTATGTTACATAGAAAAAAGTAAAAAGGAGAGTGGAAGTGTTTAGGCATTGGGAAGGGGGGGGGGAGAGGCAAAGCAAAAACACTTTTTTTTTCTGCAGTTTGGCTGTTTTGTTGCAATTAAATTGTAATTAAAAGTACTGAGGAAGATAAAAATGACCTCTTGCTAATTATAGTAATGCTACTATGTTAAATATTATTCCCTTGATTCATTCAAAAGTATTTGTTTATAAATAACTGCAATTTTTTATAGCTTTAAAATTATTTTGAATTCCCCTCCCCCCCTCTTCCTCTTAAAAAATGGTAAATTTTTAAGAGTTTATCATTGCTGGTTTTAACTTTATATATTTTAAAAAATTGCATCTTTATGAAAGTAATAATATAATTGTTCATATAATAAACACACTCCATTTTTCCATATGCTGATTTATATAAAAAAAATCCTAAATTTGATAAAATTCCAGTTTTGCATTGGTAAAACTAATTTTGTTTTATTGAAAGCAGTTAATATTTACATGTTTTCTATTATGCAGGACAAAAGTTGCAAATGTCTGACTAGGAAAAAAAAAAGTTTTTCTGTACTTTTCAGATAAAAAATATATTTTTTAAGTAATCTTTAGAAATTTTTGTGTATACTGCACTTATTTTACAAAATTAAAATAGTACTACTTATTTAAAGTGGATTGTATTTAAAAAATAAAATAATAATACATTGTGTATTTTTAATAAGATTTTAATCAAGACTCCCCCTCCCTAAAAAAAAAGGATCTGATATGAACTTTAAGAATAGCAAGCTAATTAAATATAAGCATACACAGGAGAAGGTCCACCCCCTACAAGTATGAAAATAGTGAGATATAGCTTGAAATATTAAGAAACATAGGTGCCGGTAGAAAGAAATCTAATGAAGGGCAAGTTTTT
Source organism: Maratus michaelseni (assembly GCA_963931845.1). Lineage (NCBI taxonomy): Eukaryota > Metazoa > Arthropoda > Arachnida > Araneae > Salticidae > Maratus > Maratus michaelseni. The sequence goes on from OZ007597.1 coordinate 292,686,548, forward strand.
TGGGAAAAAATGTGTCTATGATCCACAATCTAGTCTGTTTTTTTAAGTGTAGGGTATAAACATATGAAATAAGCTAAATTAAGATTTTTTTTACAGAACTCCTCGTGCAAAACAATTTTAAACATATCAACATTAAAAGCAATACAGAAATTTAACAATTATGAAATAATAAACTTTCAAAACTGTCTTCCACTGGGTGTGGAAGACAGATCCCCCCCTCCCCCCCCCGACGCTGACAAAAATTCTTTGTTCCTTTATATTATTATTATTATTATTATTCTAATTTGTCTTTTTTTCCCTTCCCTTTAACTAACCAGATATATATATATATATATATATATATATATATATATATATATATATATATATATATATATATATATATATATATATATAAGTTATTTAAACTTCCAAATCTCTAGTGAGTGTAATGCCATCCCCCCCCCCTCCTCCCGCGCGCTAATGAAAATCTTGGTTATATGTGTATATATAAATTTGATTCTTATATATTTTTTAGCCGTGGCTTATAAGAATCAAAACCTTTTCGTATGAAATTTTAAACATGTACTCTAATACATAAAAATGAATATTTAAAAAAGAATTATTTCAGGAAATAAAACGAAAACAGTGCAGCTATTAATTGCATTATTTAATAATATTTTTTAAAAAAACAGCATTTAATTCTTAATCGCTATATTGTTCTGTCTTTCTTTTTTTACATGCTATCTTTTTTTTTTTTTTTTTTTTTTTTTTTTTTTTTTAATTCAATGTTGATGATGGGGATGGACAGAAAAAAAAAATCTAATTTAAAAAAACGTGCCAAGTCCAGAACGGCAAATAAAGGGCACGGTTGATTGATTGATCTGCAGCGAAGCGATTCTGTATGCTGATTGGTTTATCATTTGTGTAATCACTATCATGTTCCGAAGATTGCCGAAGCCAAAGTCGGAAATAAGGAAAGCCGAAGCTGTTTAGGATGTACGATCTGAATAGCGTTTTAAGGATCCTTCCTTAAGTTTCGGCTAAAGATCTCTACTGTAGGATCCTAAACAAGCGGACAGCTGAATGCCTGCCCAAGTATAATAGACGATTTCAGTGTGACGTCACTAGTGACGTTTAGTTGCTAGGATGTGGCGCTGACTCCAAACAAACGGTTGCTATGCTCCATTTCTATATATTTTCCATACTGAATTTACACGTGCTACTTCAAAATTAATTTAAAAATTATAGATAAGTGTTTTAATGTTTTAAATGCATAATTAACATTTTACATACTGTATAATTTAATAATAATATGTTTGTCGATGATTTAATGCTTTTAAAAAATGTATAAGTGCTAAAAATATTTGCTCAACTGTTAGTGTAGCTAGTGTTTTGCTCGGAAACGAAGTATACTGCGTTAAATAGGCTTACAGTTTACGTTTATAATGGCGCGAAAAAGTGTCATAAAACTTTCTCAAATCAATGCTTTCTTTTGTGATGACATGAAAGCGATTGAAAGAGGTGAAAATTCGATGGAATCTGGTCATGTACTTTCAATGACATACACAGCAAGAGAAAAAATGATCCAAGGTTCTATAAAACCTAGCATGAAGGATACACCATATTTAGTAAAGGTAAAGAACATATTTTATGTATTATTAATAGTTTTACAGTACACTGTGTCATAGATTTCAGTGTAAAACTGAATAATTCATATTTTTTTTCTATTTTCTGGTTACATGATTAAAAAAATGTAAACAATAAAATGTGATTAATAGAAATTCAGTTATATTGACAATTTTTAGTACAAAATTTATTTCTTTATAGCATTTGCACTACAAAACAATGCTTTGATGTTGAAATAAAATATTTTGGTTTATAGTACTATTACTATTATTATGTATTTTAAATAATAATAATGCAATAATTTTATTTCTTCATTTTAAAAAAAAGCAAGTAAAAGCTTATTTTTGGATTTTTAATATATTTTATTTGTTAAATTTCTGCATTGTTTTTTAATGTTGATATCTTTTAACCATAGATGACCACATATTTGTGATTTAAAAAAGACTAAACTCTCATAAAAATTTCAAATTCTGTAAATTTTACATTTTATGTAGCGAAAGGTTAAAAAATTAATACGTTTTCACTATAGGGGCCTTGGAGGTTTTATCTTGGCGCAATTCAGGCTTCAGAAAGTGAGATTTGTTGCTAAATAATATAAACAGCTATGAAAACAAACCAAATATCTGAATTGTATCAAGATTCTAGGGTAGATGTGCCAGTAATTTGCCACCTTCAACATTTTTGGTTTATAAAAAAATAACCAATAAAAATTCACCTTATTTTATTTCATTAATATGCTTTATCTTTAGATTCTAGTTTTAAATACAATCATAATATCAACTATCTATTACTTTTTGTGGGGTGTCCATTACTGGAATTTAAGGTGTTTTGATTTATTTCTGTTATTTACAATTAAATTTCGATTCACATTGGGAAATGTGACTATGAGCATGGTTAAATATTGTTGGTAGATTAATATAATATTAAAAAATGCGGAATATAACAATTATAACTATTAATTAAAAAATAATTTTTAAAGAAATTCCTTAAGGGTGTCCATTACTGGCACATCTACCCTATATATATTATTGTTTTTTATATAGGGTAGATGTGCCAACAATGGACCCCCCCCCCCCCCCAATGTTTTTGATTTATAAAAAAATAACTAATAAAAATTTTGCTTTTATTTATTTTTTCATAACTTCCCCTTGCATGTTTTATAATCTGAGTTATTGTTGACACTCTTAATCAAACCAATTAGGAAGCAGAAAATAATGTTTCACTGTTTTCCTGCGGAAATCTTAATGAACATGCTAAGAGCTGACTTCAATTAATTAATTTATATTTTTCTTATTTTCTTGCAAAAATTGCACGTTTTTGTTTGGTTAGTAATACAAAACTTTGAATTTCATATACAAATGGCCATTTACAAAATTTCATTATTTATTGTTAAAATTTTAGGACCTGTGTCCATTACTGGAATGCTTTATTAGTCTCTTTCCAGTAATGGACACCCCATGTGGCCAATACTAAAAGTGTGATTTCAGTAGTGCATAAAATCTTTTCATTTAACAGAAAAGCTAATTAATCAATTTTAAATTTTACTTAGTAGAATATAATAAGCACTCTTTTTTAATAAATAGGGTCATTCCATGCCAAATCAACCAAAAAATTTCAATATTCAACCTGACCATTTCGGATTTTAATGATACTGTCAGGAATCATTCTCCCTGATGATATAAATGAGAATGTATCTTTTTTTTATTATTATTATTTTATTAGATTTTCATACAATTATTTTTTTTCAATTTCGAAACATCATTTTTTGGCTTGCATAACTGTTTTCAGTTTTGATTTTCTCAGGTTCTATCAGGCATAGGGAGTTGTTTGACCCCTCATTTTACAGAGAATTTCACATTCATTTGATATGCAAGTTGACTATGCTATTTTATCATTACATCCAATTTTTAGATGACACATAGGTTGGATTGACAATATTTCTTTTTAAAATTTCCCCCCCTTTCCCCACATTCTAATCATGTGACATGCTAGCCGACTAGAGCGGAAAAGAATAGCGTTTTATGTGCATGAAATGGAAGAGAAGAGAGAGATCACTGCTTGTTGCCCGCACGAGTAGAGGTGTTAGAGAGACAGTTGTGCTCATTTTTTAGTTCAATTTTTGTAAAGAAAAATAAAAGAGTCTAGATTAAATAACTTAGTCGCCAGGTAAAAAAGTTGGTAGCCAGTGGCGACCTGGCGACCGCATTTGTCAAGCCCTGCACATAAATATAAAAGCATGTAATTTGCAGACTATTATTTTTTGTAAAATTTTCTTAAGATGTTGTGTACGTTGCACACTTTGCTGAGGTATCAGTCATGAGCATATACTCAGGGCAGATGGTGGGATTCGTGCCAAAAATTCTGAAATCCCATCCTAAAGAATATTGTGGAAGAGAGGCTCCCGCCCCAAAATTTTTATTATTTTCTGGAGAATTTTTCTTTTCCAAATGACGATCGATTAACGTGACCGACTGACTAATTTTGCAATATTTTCCTGCGACAGAATGACAAATTTTGTGATTTTTCTTTCCCTGTGACCGATCGACAAATTTCTCGATTTAAAAAAAATATATATATAAAAGATCCTTTTGCTGTTGCATAGATCTTCTCCTCTTCTCAATTTTTTTTTTCTGAAGTGAAAATATTTTTCTGCAAGAAATCTTCCCCATTCTGTGACATTGTCGCTGCAATTCTGCCACGGGGTATGTCACATATTAAATTTTGAATTTTGGATGAAAAAAGTATTCTAATAATTTTTTTTTTTCAGATAACATTGAAAGACAGTGGAGATATAGAGAAAGGCTCGTGTGGATGCCCTCGTGGCAAAGCTCAGTGCCATCATATGGCAGCTCTGTTGCTGTATGCGCACCATAACATTTCTGTCACAGATAAGGAGTGCTCATGGAGCAAGAAACAACAAAAAAGAAAATTAGAAGTCCAGACTGTTGGAGAACTTTTCAAATCAAAGTCTTATAAGGCAGTAGAAAATTCAAACTTGAATGTAAAGAAAATGTTGTTCGAAAATTTAGAAAATACAAAAAATGCTGTTGGATTTAGTTGGCTTTTAAGTCCAGAGCCTTTGACTTCTCAAAATACGTCAATACCAAGTATGGAAGATATTTTACTTTCTGATCAATTTCAGAAGTGTGAAAATAAAGAACAGTTTCTGAACGAGCATTGTTCATTAACATTAGACAATATTAAACATGTATCGTATGAAACAATAGGACAATCCGCAAACTGGAAGTGGACCAAACTGCGAAAGTTTCGTCTTACATCCAGTTGTTTTGGCCTTATTTTAAAGGCAATGGAAAGACAGAGATTTCCAGAATCACTATTTAAAACAATACTTGGGAAATATAATTTGGAAGGCGTGAAAGCAGTGCAATGGGGTAAACAAATGGAGCGAACTGCTTGCACTGCATTTGAAAATAATACAAAACTAAGTACCACACAAACAGGACTATGGATGCATCCGAATGGGTTGTTTGGTGCAAGCCCTGACAGATTGGTAAAATTTGCAGATGGTACAACAGGAACAGTTGAAATAAAATGTCCTTATACTCACCGCAATAAACTTTTGTCAGAAGTATTACAAAAAGATAAAAAGTACATTGTTACTGCTGATGAAACTGGAAAATATAGCATGAACATACAGCATAATTATTACCATCAAATACAAGGACAATTGCATACTGTCAATTGTAAAAGAGGGTTTCTTGTGTTGTGGACAACAAAAGAAACTTTAATATTTCAAATACAAATAGATGAAGGATGGAATAAAAATTTTGAGATTTTGAAGAAATTTTATTTTGAATATTTTCTTTCAAACATTCATCGCTTTTAAGAGAATGAATAATTGCCGAAACGTCAGTTGATGCTCACTGTGGAGACCAGAAAAGTTTTTGGTTTCTGTCTGTCTGTTCTGCGATAAACACCACAAAAATGATCAGATTAGGTTGATTTTGGTAGGTATGTTGGTGAGGTACCCGGAATTAGCTGTATAGTTTTTTGTTACATTTGGTTCATTCGTTCGGAAAATATAGAACATTTCTTTTTAGGTCATAATGCTTTCCTATGCAGACGATTTTAAAATTTCATTCGTTGAAAATAAAATGGCGCATTTGATTAATGTATTTAAACGGTAAGTTATGAAGTCTAAAATTTATCAAGTCAGGTCTTAAATTATTCAAATTAATTTGAAATTTTGTTAATACATTCATCAGATTTTTATTCGCAAAATAAAATATTTTTGAGTGATTTTAATATTTTATTGAAATAAATGAGAATTTATTTTGATACAAGTTACCTTTTAACTACTATAGAATGATAATCGAAACATTTTTGCATGAGATATTATTCATTTTCTGGAAGAGATGTGGATTTTTCGTGGTTGAAAATTAGTATAATTTTTAAAATAGAATATATCTCGTATAACGAGAGGGTTAATCTAAAGAAATTAGCATAGTAAAATTCATCCATACAGAATGAAATAGCACAATTACTGGAAATTGAGATCATAAAAAGTTATCACAAAAATCGCAGAACGTTCCGATTAAATAAAATAACATTTTCTGGTAAAATTATTCTGGTATGTAAAAAGACGGAGAATTTTCATCCCTGTATATGCGTATAAATATATAGGTAGTAGAGTTTAATCTAGGAAAAAGAAATTTGTAGCTTTTTGGCTAATTGCAGCTAATAACTGTTAGCCAAATAAAAATAGCTTTAGCCAAGAAAAAAAAACTTTTATTTATACAAAATTTCTGTATAAATGAGTATTATTTGTAATTATACAATATACGAACAGTACATCACTCTGTAAGATTGACCCTCTCGAGATTTGGCCATACATCACACATCAAATGTTTTTTAAATGGAAATTCTTTTCAAACTTCCCCTTCCAAATTAATCACCATTAAGTTACTTAAATTTTTGATTGTGAGTCTATTTCTCAAGTCAGTTTTTGTTATATTCACGAGACTCAATCCTCTTTCACAATCTGCTGTAGACAACAGAATTGTTGCTACAAATTCATACAAAGAAGTCACATTGGGAAGCATGTCAGTAATGCCATTTTTATGGAAAAAGAATACAATCAGCTGGTTTCATTTCTTCACCCCTTGTAGCCAGAACCTGCCTGAACAACTTCCATTCATGAACCGTTTTGGTTTCATTTCCTAAGTTGGGATCATCAACAAAAAATAAACAAACTCTTTTAATTTCCTCAATACTTGTTTAATGCAAATGACGTCATACTATTTGTAAAATGCTTGCATAGAGAGGACGAGACAAATTTTGAAGTGAGTTGCCGGGACAGAGGTGGTTTGAGATTTTTTTTCACGCGGCAGCTGCAAGTTTACGAAAGGCAAGAACAACAAAATGGAAATTATATATATTTTTTTGGCTGTTGCTATTTGGCTAATCCACTAAATGCTTTGGGGGCAAAAGGTGCTTTCAATTAGCTTTTTGGCTATTTGGCTAGCTCTAGATTAAACCCTAGGTAGTAATTTCAAAAGTTTAATTTGCAGATTGTAAAATGTTAAATATTATGACAAGTGAGATTAAAAAACATTGACTTTCAGAGCTGACGTTGAGGCTCCTTATCTGTAGATTTACTAGTTTATTTAATGTTGCATGTCATACAAAGTTTTTTTCTTCTTACTATTACAGTTTCTTCTCGCTATTACTGTACATAGGCGTACAGTTTTGAAAATTATTGATGGGGGTCAACTCTTTTTTACACATATGTGCATATGAGTGTAAAAAAAAAAAGATAATCACACATTAAATAAAACAGTAAGACAATATAAAAATTCCAATGTACAGACCCATTTATAAAATGATATTCACGAATCGTTTATAATAAAATTACAACAAAAGTTGACTTTGAATAATACTTGTTTTTTTTTTTTTTTGTGACTTGTGTATAATAAACTTTATTTTTGAGATTACCTTGTTTTTATTTTATCTTATTTCACATTTTTTACGGGTGGGGAGGGGGTGTTATGATACTGGTTTAAAAAATGTTAATTGTTGCCATGGGAAAATTATTCATCCTGGAAAGACATCAATCTTTTTTTTTTAATGAGTATGAACACTGTATTACTGTTAATGCATACAAAGAGTAATTCACTACGTATATTTTGGTTTTCTGCTCTCTTGTTAGCCGACATTTCTAAGAATGAACCTCACAAAATATCTTAATTTGCTATTTTTCAAATAGAAAATATTTAATATTAAGTTGTAACTTAAATTTCTTGTTGACACTGATATGGATTTTACCATTTGGCCATCATCAACCAGATGATGAGAAAAAAAAGTGAAATGTTTACTGTAATGCTAAGAGACATTTACAATTCCATGCCTGTAGTTTAAATTGGGTTTATTTTATTGTATAATATTTATTTATTTTTTATTATTTTTTTTTCTTTCAAGTCAATATTTGTATTGATTTAATAACATAGTTTGTGAAAGTCTGTTATTTTCAAATGCTATATTTTTAATTGTTCAATTTTGTGCCAACAATGTTTTTTTCAAATGAATCATTTCACCTGAATTCCTTTTTGTGCTAATATCATTACGCTTGGCGACAACCATGGTGTTGGTATAACTAACAGAAATGTACCAAATAAATTTATCCGAAATATACAAAATCAATTACAAGTAATTCAATTCATAGATAAAAAACCTAAATTCTAACAGCCTTATCTTATTAAATTTAAACATTTTTCATTATAGCAGATGCCAAAACTTAAAAATCCACATGAAATTCTTTCTACAATAATTAATTTTCGATCAGACGATTTTCACGTGAAAAGTGAAAATGAAATAAAAAGTTTCACCAATTGAAAAAAAGTTAAATATGAAATAAAATTGATTGACGTCATAGTAGTAATAAAGCGGAAAATTTCTAAGATTTATCAATAATACAAGGAGTATGAGTATATTTATGTACACAAAGCAGGTTGATATCACGTCATAAGAATTAAAAAGAGAATCTGACGTCATATTGGAAGTTTAACGAATTTTTCAAATATTTGAGAATAATACAATGTGAGTATGAATATGAGTAATAAAGAATAGTAAATAGATGAGTTTGAGAAACATTGAATCGGGATAAAAATCTGATTATGGAAATATTCACATATTTTAATATTTTGAAGGTGTAAAACATGTTTAATTTTGAAATTATTTTTTTAAATATCGCATTTAGTCCGCATGACAGATTATTCAGACAGAATATAACAGCGGGCATTTAGATATTAAAAAAAAAAAAAAAACCCGAAAAAATAGACCGGTAATTTTTTACTTTATAAAAACATGACTTTTTTTTTTTTGGTTGCTGAATGGAATTTATTTGGATTTATTAAAGAAAGGATAAAGTGTTTTGAAAGGAATATTAAACGAAACCCTTTGAGTGATAATCGATCACGCTTAACCACTTGTTTTTATTAGTTAAGCTTCTGTAACCAGTAGTAAATAGTATGTGAATCATTTACCTACTGCAGTATGAAACTCTTTTAAATGAAAGACAGTGCTTTTAATTTACATTAATTTTATTAAGGGAACTAATATAGAATAATTACTAGGGATGCACCGAATATTCGGTATTCGGCCATATTACTGAATATCAAACTATTCGGTTTGGCCGAATATCGAAATATTCGGCCAAACCAAATACTTAAAAAAAACTTTTTTAAAACCCACAATTTCTACTTTTAACTGTCAATTAATAAAGATATTCAAATTAATTAGAAATAGAATCATATTTCAATGAAAGAGAATTCTTTTACATCGTTTATTTGCTGTTTGAAAAGTGTCACTTAAGAAAATTAACCATTAATGATGACTTTCATAGGAATTAATGATGTACAAATAAATGCCCTTTTTCCTGTATATTGTCTAGTAAATATTCTGCTTCTTGCTTTTTCGAAAACACCATGCTTCTAAGATATGACCTAAAATTCAGTTTCGGCTTGCAGTGATACATCCTGTGTTTTTGATTGAAGGTATTGTATTTTTGATGCAATAAGTGGATCGAGATGTTTCTTGCTCAAAAAATGTTTGCCTTGATCACATTATCTACGTAGACAGTTTGTTCCAAGATGTATGAACACCTTGTATGTTTACAACCTCTGAATATGATCACTCATTCATCCACTGTCCTGGGGGAGATTCTTTTGACATTCTATAAAATGAAATTTTTGCAATTCCAAGTCTAAGAGGGAAAAATTCTGGCTTCCAAAAATAGGAATTTTTCATTACTTTCGTAGATTTTTTTTTTTTTTTTTTAATGCTTTAGTTATGTTCAAGATAGAAAATATTTGATAATTCAAATAGGAAACAATCATTTATTTATTAATTATTAATTTATTTATCGACAAATGAAAATCTCAATATCAAATGTAATATAATGAAAAATTTTTAGAATTGAATTGCTAGAAAACATTAAAATACTCTAATCCTCTTACAATCTACCAACCGGGTATGCGAAATGAGCTATCAAAGAACTCAAACAGTACACTGCAGGGCTGACAGGGCTCTTTCTCAATAGCCCCGAGTATACTGATTCTTATGTCATCAAAGCAAAACAAACAAACAAAAAAGTGCCATGTTTAATTTTTTTAAATTCTTTATTATACTTTCAGAAAAAATTTCAAAAAATGGGTTCTATTTAGAGCACAACACAATATATATATTCTATCTAAATACAAAGAAACTTTTGTACTAGATTAATTTTAACACAATTATTCAAATTGGTAAAGAAATCATATGAGTTGTAATTTTCCAAATGGACGAAAAATGTCCGGGCCAGGATTCTAATTGAAAATCCCAGGTTCGAATCCTGGCATGGACATTTTTCGTCCAGTTGGAAAATTACAATTCATATGAAACTTTTATATTTATAATATTATTAGACATTTTATTATTACAAAAAATATAAGACTAATCTTCTGTAACCAGATTCACAACAAAGATTGGCATGAAACATGAGCAATATTGAATGGTTTCAAGATGTATGAAAATGGCAACATTGGTCACCACGGGTGGCCACAGTGGAGCACATTGATCCAGGTGCAAGAATCATAAGAACGCAAAATTACAAAGGAACGAAATAATATTTGTATGCATAATTTTGTTAATTTGAGAGTATTTTTTTTACAAAATACACTAAAAGCTGAATCCTTTTTGTAACAAAAATTTCTCCTTGTTCCCATGTGATTATACCTGCTATTACAAAAACCTGTCTAAAATGGAATTTTTCTCCAATGCTTTGCGAATCGTTTCAGCAGATTTTATTGTATTTAAAAAAAAAATGAAACTGCAGAATTCCTTGAACTTGATTTATAAAAAAATATATTTCAGATAGTATACATTATAAATTTAATATTTTATGCCTCTGAATTTGTATAAATTGTAAAGAATGTTTTAAAGTACAACTAAGCGAACTTACATGTGCATTACAAGTAGTGTTTTACAGCTAAAAAGGGTTATTTTAATTTGATAAGTACAATGAAGCCTGTTAAGACTGATTTGCAATGTACTGTAAGAAATTTTGTTTTAGATATTGTTTCAGTCGTAGCAGATATAACCATCTGGTATTCCTTCAATCAGCATCATGAAAATTTTCTGTTGAAAGCAGTAATAATGTTTTATACATTCATCGAAAAACAAAATGACATAATAGGATTATATATTGGTTTATATATATATATAATAGGTTAATTAACACTAAAATTAACAAATTATGCCAAAACAGAGATAGCTTAGTTTAGAGCTGAAAGCGCTAGGAAAGTGTTATGTTCTACTAATATCTTGTGTTTTAAAGTTTTTAAGACACAAATTTCAAAGCATACAAGTCCATAAAGGAAAAACTTAAAAAGTTTGCTTAGGTTACAATTTCAAACTTCGCATTTTAACTATGGATTTGGGTGCTTAGAAATTTGAGTAAAATATGGAAAGATGGCCTCCAAGCCCATCATGCATAATTTGAAAAAAGAAAAAGTTGAATTTTCAGAAATACATTATGATGTATTCAATTATAGAAGAAAACTATTTCTATCAACATATACGTAGGCACTCAACTTATAAATGATAACTTATTTAATGGAAAAAAGTTAAATAAGTACCATAATATAAGCTTGGAAATTTGACATCATACCATTTTTTAGCCACTGTGTGCATCCCTGTGAGATTAAAATTAAAATACTCTTTTTAAATAACAGTAATATTGTATGAGAAGCATTACAGGAAAGCAGATTAACATGTTTAAAAAAAAAAAATTGCTGTATACTGTGAGAGTACATATAAAACTTAATAAATTCAGAAACAACCAATAACTGGTTAAAAAATATTACCTTAATACTACAACTCCAGATAATTACATGAAAATTAGAACATAAAAAAGTAAGGCTGTTAGTCAGGCAATTTCTCTCGCTAATGTTAAACCTATGGGCATGGAATGAATTTGTTTATTTAAAATATCTCCTTGGAAAATTAACATTTTTAACTACAGTTTTCTGCATACCCTTCTTAAAGGATCTCTCTTTTTTAATCTTAGTTATCAAAATATTTCTAAAATATATACTTAACACACTAAAATTAATGCACCGAATTATGTACCTCCAAATTCTCATGTTTACAACTTTCTGTACAGAGGTTGCATGCGAGGTATCAGTGGAATGTCAAATGAGTGACCAAGTAACGCCATGTATGCATCCTCGGTATTGAATGTGTTAAACTTAATATTTCATGTGTTAAAAGCTGGCCAGCTGCAAGTAAGATTTTAACATTTCACATAAAATTAAGTATATATTTTAGAAACATTTTGACAACTTAGTTAACATTTTTAATTTTCTGAGGAGATAATGCATTCCACACCCATAGGTTTAACATTAGTGAGGGGAATTGAGATTGCTAACTAACAGCCTTAATAATTCATTTTTATTTTTAAGATGAAGCAAAATACAAATCTTTTACTTCTCGAACCAAAGGTTCTTCAAAATTTGTGAGAGCAGCACAAACTTGAAAGATTACAGTGGCAAATTTAAAATAAACTTTTGGTATACATTTTGTTATTTGAAACACTTTAATTCTTCTTATTGCCCTTTCCACATGAATTCTTGCTCTGGCAATATTTTTTGTTTCAACTACTTCAGATGGAGTAAACTGAGGCGAAAAAAGGAAAGGGGGGATATTTACATTCACTCCTTGAGGAACCAAGTCTGATATTAAAAATCCTTTATCGGCTAAAATTAGATCCCCAGGCTTCAATTGGCTATAAATATTGCTGTTTTTGAAAATATCTTTGTCCGATACAGAACCTGGATATAATTCGCTAACATAAGTTATTACACCATTAGGTGCTATACCAATAAGTACCTTCATTGTGTTTCTATGTTTATAGTTACTGTAGAATAATCTCTGGTGATCCATGCGTTTCGGAATGTTAGTATTGATTTCGGTGCAATCAACTATTAATCTGCAGTTTGAAAAATTTGCGAAGCATGAAGGTAAACACATTCTGTTTTTGTTCACAGATGGAATTTCATTCATCATTTCAATGAAAAATATCTCATGTATAACATGAATCCATGTTAACACTACATTGCTAACAGTACCAATACTTACGCCAAATCTGGTGCTCAAGTCCATGTGGCCAGAATTTAACTTTAACTTCATTAGTGTCATTAAAAGTTGGTCATCTTTACACAGACCTTCTACATTCCAACCAGCGTAGTAATTAATAGAGTTTTTTGTACAAATATTCAAAATCAGATCAAAAAGTTCTCTACTTTTAATACCTGTATAATAATGAAGTAATTTATTATTTTCCGATATTTGTTGATAGGAAAATGGATGTTTTTCCGGCTTCTTAATTTTATCCTTTAATTCATTATTTTCTTTTTCAACTAAATATTTTTCAAAAGAAATTATAGGATCATTTCTTGATGTTTTGGAGCTGAATGATTCTGTTAAATTAGATTCTGAAGGTGCTATATTTTCTAAGTTATCAACTGAAGCAGATAAATCTTCCAGAACTGAAGGGGTTATCGATGGATTTTTGATACATTCAATTTCAGCAGCTGAAGTTTCAAAAACTGAAGGGGATAACAATTGATTTTCAATATCGCCTTCAATTTCAGTTGATGAATTCTCCAGAACTGAAGGGGCTGTCAATTGATTTTCAATATCGCCTTCAATTTCAGTTGATGAATTCTCCAGAACTGAAGGGGCTGTCAATTGATTTTCAATATCATCATTCCCCAGATTTTTCTTAGATCTAAAAAAAAAGTAATAAATATTAAGAAAAAATTCTTTTTTTTTATGATTTGATTTTCAACTAAAATGGAAAGCATTCCGTTAGAAGGACACTAGTTGCAGCTTTGTGACAGATATGGTAAATTGGTTATTTTCTCATTCACAAATGTAGTAACCTAATTACAAATCATAAATTAATTTTACTTTTTACTTTCGCATATACTTTTCATAATATTCTCGAATGGTGTCTTTGTTAACTTCTGTACCAACATTTGCACTTGATTTAATAGTCTAAGAGGGACTGCTTAGACAAAGAAACCAAGTCCGCAGAGCATATTGTCCCTCCAAGATTCCTTTATTAAGGCACATTAAAAAAAAAAAAAAACATTCAATGTTCAAACACCTGTTCTACCTGAGAATAACCCATATGCGACACAGTGCAGGATGGCTTTGAATGGCATAAAGTAGTGTCCATCTAACAGAAAAATATTTTAAAAAAAGATTACAGTAAATTTCTCATTAACAGGCCTTTATAAAACTAGGCCAATAAAAAACAATTATGGAAAAGGTTTCACAGAATAGGTTCAGAAAACATTTTTTAACACTATCAGAATACTGTTAAGAAATTTTTTTGACAATGAAATGACCTTGTAACACACTGAAAATAGTTAAGTTTTACCACACATACATCATAGATGAAAATCCACATCCAGAAGTTATAGCTCATAGTCAGTCCTATAACTAGAGCTGTACTGAGTACTCAGTATTCAGCCAATTTGCCGAGCAGTTGCAAGAATTTCATTTTTAAGCATATTTAAACACAATTTATAAGTGATCTATAAAAAGTTATTTGAATATAAATGTATAATATATGCCATAATTCATAAAAACTATTTACTCGGTACATAAAAAATTGTCTATAAAACATAGAAAAAGGTAAGAAAAAACCCCATGCAAAATTAATGAAATCGGTACTCAGTATCTACTCGGTACTCGGCCAAAGCACTACAGTGGGTGATCGGTTAACGAACTGTTCAGTTTACGAACAGATCGGTTAACGAACACTTTCGCGAGAGATTTTTATGTTCGGATAATGAACACATGTTCGGTTAACGAACACCTCACAAAACAAAGCTAAGAAGAAGCAATGCTAGTGTTTCAGATTTGCAGAGCTGTACTTAATTGCATCTACTATTATCGACTTAGAGAACATTTTAACAGTTGTATATTTATGGCCTAATTAATTCAAGGGCTACCGGGGTTCGGGCATTACTTAGGTTCCTCAGATTAGAATGAACAGTACAAAAACATTAATTTTTAAATTTTGTGTCTATTTTTAAAAGAAATTTTTGTAATTGGAAGTTAATTATTTTTATTGAAATTTAGTTCCTAAATTATTAACAGGCTCTAGGCTCCACTTGAGCTTTATCGGGCTCTGCAGTAAACACAATCTTTTAGAGAACTAATGGATTTTATGATAGGTCAAAGTAATAAACTTATATATGATTTAATGCTGTAGTCAATGAATGTGATCCTTTAAAAGTTTTACAAAGGGTATGTCATTTATTTTTTTAAGTACGGCACGACACGGACAAAGCCATGAAACTGCAAACTGTCCATATAAATACAAACGTATATTAAACCTATTATTAAAATGGGAAGATTGGAAACTCCAGAAAGGAAAAATAAGCTTTTGTCAAATATTTAATGCCCCAAACTCAAAAAAAAGTATGACATTTAAATAAATATAGGGAGCATTTATATAAATTTTTATATATTATTTAGTTTTTAAGAACGAACTAATTGAATTTCCATATAAGTCTATACTAAATCTATGATCGGTTAATGAACAATTCGGTTAGCGAACATTGTTTTGGAACGGATTAAGTTCGTTAACCGATCACCCACTGTACTTGATACACCACTACCTGTAACCGAATTCTTTTGAGTGTCTCTGTAAATAAACAAGTTTATTTACAGAGACACTCAAAAGAAATTCTACATATTCCATAATATATAGTTATTTCATTATTTTTCAAAGAACTTAATTGAGTCATTTTTTTTTTCGGTGCAATCTGATATAAAATCTGTCTCATATATAAATATTTGTGATGAAAAACAGATTGTCATAAATACTTTTTGGGTTTTGCTATTTCGGGCAATCCAAACATAAATATTTTATCTTTGTTTCTTTCAAAAATACTTGGGACTTCATTTTTATTTCCATCTTTAAAATGGCAGCTACAAACTTTTGAATACTTGTTTGGAGACCGATCACCCCTCCTTAAAAAAAGAAAAGAAAAGAAGTTCATTATATACAACATAAATAAATACATATATAACATAATGAGTTCCCTTGCAGAAGGAAAATAGAAATGTAACTTATCAAACTTATTTTGTACTTATGTATTAAAATGTGTCAGAAATTTTCATGCTGTTGACAGGGAAAAAAATATTTCTTTAAATTGCCTTAAGGTGGTATTCAAAAAAAATATTTTTCCACGCTCAACAACTCAAAATTTTGAGACACATTCCCAGACTCATTTTTAAAAGTAACAACAGGAAACTTGGTGGCGTGATTTATAAAGACATTTATAAGGGCCCCATGTTTTTACTTTTCATTCAATTAATTAGAAATTGATTTACAGACAATTATTTTCACAGTACGATAATTTTTTTTTTGTTTCCAGCGCTATCGCTTCTCGAAATTCGGTTCAAAATGTCCACTTTGACAGCATTTTTAAAAATATATTCTGCCTTAAACTTTATCAAAAAATCGAGACAGTGGGAACATTATAAAGTTTCTGAATAAGAGAACCTGCCAATTAGGTGCATTTTAGAGCAAAAATGAATTTACAAATGTGTCTCAAAATAAGCAGTTTGGATTTGAATACACCCTTAAATCAATAATTTTTAAAATTTATAACACTTTTGATCAAACGTCTTTCCTTGCACAAGAACTTACCTTTTTACATAACTTGCAAGATTAAAAATAATAAAGTACTCAAATAAACAACAATTACATGAAAGATTAAAAAAATTACAACCACTCAGTAATAAATGTGCTTTTGGATTTGCATATTTAAATATGGAATCTTATTTTATTGCTATGCAATATCTGATTATGCTAATATTATTTACTTTTATGAAACTGGTAAGCTGTTGTAATGTTGTTTAAAGAAGAACTTGAAATCATTATCTTTCCATTTTAACATTCATTCGGCAATAATAATGATAATTCATATTGTATCTGAAGAACAACTTTTCATCTTAAGCTTTGAGTATTAGATTCAGTTTGACTGTATATATAAATATATTTCACTTGTAACTAAAAATATCGCATCTATAATTAATGCACACTAAAAGACAAAATCACCTACAAAAATTATTGTATTTATATGGCTATTTTGCACACCTTTATTTACTATTCTTCAGCATTAAAAATAAGGGTCCAACAAATATATGTGTGAGGTATTTAAAAATGAATGATATAGTGACATTAAATTTCCTTGGATAAAAAATTAACGGTATCAAAGAATAATTCAATTAATTATTTTTATAATATTTTAATAAATATTAAAACAATAAATTACAGTTGCAATAGTTATTTAAGTGGCACTTTTAAATAGGGTGAGCACAGACATTTTTTAGTTTTCAGGAATATTCTATAATAATAATAAAAAAAAATTAAGTTCACAGACATTAAGACATAAGAGAACATTAGTAGAATTTAAAGACTGCAATAAAACTTATTTTTTTAGCCATAATTCCACAACATTTAACAATATGATCAAATGTCTTAACTTTGACTGATCAATTTTCTTTTAAAAGTAGGGAGTGGGAAAATTATACAAACATTTTCTTCTAGCCAAATTTTATTTAAAAAGTAACGAATACATAAATCATGCAAGTAAATATGGTATATATTCAATTCTCTTTGTACTCAAACTTTTTATAGATGAATTGCCCCTGATTTTAACATGATCAACGAAAAATTTAACAAAAATAAATTCTTACGCTTCTCAGAATTTCACAACTGGTTAACCTTCAATTATAAATTACAGTACAACTGATACAACTCTTGATTTTACATGAAAAATCAGAAATCTATTACTGAGAAGATGATAACAAAGATACTACTGATATCAGTCATATGTAAATGTGCGTGTTTATTGTCAGAAAATGACATCATAACTTGTTATGTAAAACTCAGAATAATTTGCTTAATTTTTCTGTTCATATATTCTGTAATTTTTTTTTTTTTTTTTTTTTTTTTCAAATGAAAATTTACGTTGCATATTTTATTACATGCACAATGTTTATGAAATAACATTTTAAATTTAAAAGTAGTAGAATTCTATAACACGATTGTTCATAAGGTTTATTTTTGTATTTTTGCTGATTTCACAATATAAAATACAATAAACATGTGAATAAAAAACACGTGTAAAAGCACGAAATATTGTTTATAAATTTGATAATTTATAAATATATTACTTATTTACAAAGAAAAGGGAATCCTAAAAGTAAAATTCAAACTTAAATCATCATCAACATTAGTTCAAAATATGCACAAATTCAATTAGTTTTTTTTACACAATCATTGAATTATAATGTAATATATTTTCACTCCCTTAATAAAGAAAGTGCTATTACTCACCTAATGTTTTTTATCCATTTCTTTTTTAGATTCTTATCCAAAGGAAATCTGAAAAAACTACACTGATCACGGTCGCTATAATGTTTACAATCAGGTACAAAGCACATACCCATTTTCAAGCACTTAATACAGTTTATAAAAACATTAAATTATCGACAAACATATTATTATTAAATTATACGGTATGGAAAATGTTATTTATGCATATAAAGAATTAAAATACTAGTCTATAATTTTAAAATTTAAACTTTTAAGAAGGCCGTGAAAGATCAGTACAGAAACGCCATAGAAATGGAGCATGGCAACCGTTTGTTTGGAGTCAGCTCTCATCCTAGCAACACGAAAACGTCATGAGTGACGTCACGACTGAAAGCGTCTATTTGAAACAGCAAATCAAATACTTCTAGCCCTTGTATTTTCAGAGGTCATTATCTAATTCAACTCTTGTTTTTTTTTTTTTTTTTTTTTTTTTTTAAGAAAAATAAAACATATTTTAATTTTAAAGGTTGGTGAAAACTAATTTAAATTTGTAGTAGCTTGTGTGCATTTTTTAAGGGAAAAAACTTTACGTCCAGCATAATTTATTGATACATAACAAACCTTACATAAAGTTAAACATATTTAATTTATAAATTATTATATTCTTTAATATCTATAATCTATAACTTCCAATTTTCAAATAAAGATTACATGTTTAGATTTTTTTTGTAATTTTTATTTTAAATTTTATTTATAGTAAATACTAAGTACAATTAGCTAGAATTAAACAAAGAAAAACATATTAAACATTATTTCACAAGAATAAACTGAAAGCACAGCAAATAAATGTTAGCTTTCTGAATGTTTATTATTTTTTTTTAACAATCATAATTGAATTAATAAACGAAAATAAAATTACTAGGTTGTTAAAAACTTTTTGAACTGTGCTATTTTATAAAATCAACATATACTAAAGCAATGCAGTTTACAGATTTTTATATAGTTATTTATTTCAAAGAAATGAAGATTTCAAATTTATATATACTAGTTTTAAAATTTTTACTGAACTTAAAGGTTTATTAAACAAACTATTTCCTTCATATCTTTAAGTCAAGACAGCGTAAAATACAAAATTTTCATAAAAATTCATTTAATTTTGGAATTATTTTTTTCTTTTTACAACTAAAAGCTTGCAAACATTGCATGTATCCACTGCCAAAATTTAACTGAAAAAAAAAATCATTCAGTATTTAAATAATTTAAAAAGCTATACAAATTACACTTAAACACCTAAAATCCATGCAACTTCTACGCCGTTAAAAATACACATACACATGTAAATTTATTTTTTTATCTAAATAATTTAAATGGTTTATTACAAAACACACATAAACCCTCCAACATGTAATAATAATGCTCACAAAATGCGTAGTGGCGCCATCTGTTCGTAAAATAAGCAATTAATCATTCAACATTTTTTTTTCGCAAAATAAAAAAAATAATAATTATATTTATTATTACTAGTGTTAGATAGATTTATCTTCTTTACTTTCACTATTATTATTTGTAATACAGTTATGAAATGATGCCATTGTTTGCTTTATTTAATCTATTTATAATAATTTAGTTTGGTTGTTATTGTTTTTAGCCTAAATGTACCAAAATTAACATGTAAAATCATGAAATCAATACAATCCCTGTATATGATTTTCTGCTATTCCAATTTTCACAAAATTCTTGGGATCATGATGACATAAAAATATATGTTACTGATGTAGACGACATATACAATTTTTTTTTAAATAAATAGATTACTGATGTAGACGACATATACAAAGAAAATAAAAAGAAATAAAAAGAAGAAGAAGAAGAAGAAACAGAAATAAAAACAAAAAGTCCTAGCTTCCGGATTTTAATAGTTACCAAAAACGTTTTGTTTCTATTACACATTATTAATAACAAATAACATTAACATACATGTAATGTTTGGGTTTTTACAAAATGTATCAACCGAAACATAAGATCATATTTCAAGCTATGTCTACAAAACCCAAGCTTCTCTTTAACATAGATTGGTTTAATTTTCTCATAGTTTATATCTTGCTAATTAATCACAAGAGAATGTATAAAAAACCTTTACGCAAAAATATTAATTATATAATAATAATATTAATTATATATTTTAACAATAATATTAATTATATATTTAAATAATAATATTTATTTATATTAATTATATATTTAAATAATAACATTTATTTATATTAATTATACGTTTAAATAATTATACTTATATAATATATTAATTGAATATATTTAAATAAAAATATTAATTAATATTAATTATACTTATTGAAATAAAAATAATAATTAAAATTTTAAATAATAAAATAATAGAAAAAAAACTTTAAATATGGTAATCTTCCAGAACTTTATCACTACAGATCAACCAGTAATTGGTAAAAAGAATTTTAGTAAATTAATAGAGATTTTTGAGAATAATGCTTAAGTTTAAAAGTTGAAAACTTTAATTAATTAATTCTGCTAATTTGATAATCATCTGTTACTAAAGTTCTAATAAAAAAAAATTTAATGAAAGTTTAGGAGTTATTGCATTTTAATAAATGTTAGTATAGTTATTAAAAAATAGCTTATATGAATTAAAATTTAATTTAATTCTTGAAATTATCTGATATTAAATTTCATTGTATGTAATAAAAAATTTTATTTTTATTTACCTTAATTATAATTATAATTTTTTAACTTAATTCTAATTAAAATTTAATTATATAATTGACAATAAAATATTGCAGAGCAATTGATAAAGATCAACTGATCTTTACATCAATGCTTAAGAAGCACTGTTAATAAATATTCTTTATTAACTAATTCAATAAAGATCAAAGCAAAACTCTAAAAAAATTGGAAAGGACACAACTCGATACATCAAAACTACGAGCCTGGTGCTTTAACCACTATACAAGATCTAACACAAGTATATTTGCTTTTATTACACTTATTCATTTAATACGCTTTAACTCCTCCCCTCACCAACTACGTAACCATCTTTTAGCCAATCATCATTCGACACCGCCTACAATCGCTATACGCGTGATGGTTTGTAAAATCGCATTTTCGATAGAGAGAACGATACCTAGATAAGAGATTATGTGCTTCCGCATACTTGTGCTACAGTGCCTAGAAGCATTGCCAACTATAATACATAAGGCCTGGTCATTTCGCCAAAATCCTTCGAAAAACCGTACACCGGCTCTGAACACAGACCCTGAACCAAAATATAACAACGTGATCTTTGTTTACATTTATACCCTGCCCAGATAGCGACACGTATTTGCTTTTTCCTAGCGTCGAAGTTTCAAAAACTTTAATCATATTTTCAAATTAAATACTTATGTCCTTGAATTTCATACGATTTATAAGAATATTTTTCTGTACTTTAAAATATATATTTCTTAACATAACTATAAAGATTTGCGAAAGTACTTATTTGTTTACTTTTTCATGCGATACATTAATAAAGATTATCAGTTCTGTTATTCTTTCAAAATATCCACTACTTAATTAAATATTACATGTGTTCTCTGTAGTATTTCGCATACACGTTGTAAAATTAAGATTATTAGATTTTATCCAACTTCAACAGTCATATTGCAGATGAAGCAGACATTTTTGGCGATTTTACTGTAACCTGTAAAATGTTCGTTGTTGGTACAGCTTAAACTAAGAAAAAAAATTCTGATCGATGAAATAATTGTATTTCGTTAAGCATTAAATATTCTTATTTTTAATCGGAGAAAGAAACAATAATAATGGATTTAATTAATTTTGCAATATCCGGTGAAACCCAAACATTTTTGATTAAATCATGTAAAATACTTTTTTATTTAGAAATAAAATTCATTAATGTTTAAAAACAATTTTATGAGTAATTTAATATATTTTAATCTTTTTGTATTAGTTTTATTGTTTTAACAAATGTTAAAAGTATAAATAAATTGGTGACATTGACATTTTCAGACTGAGTGTTTATTATTATTATTTATTTATTTATATTATATTATTTCTATGTTTGTTGGTTTAATAGTTTTAAAGAAAAATACACTATATTATCCCCTTAATAGAACTTTACATTAACATTGTTTTTGACAGTTTATAGTAACCCTTAACTGCTGTTAAGTCTTACAGACCACTGCTTTTTTTAATTTTCACAGTTTAGCCATGTCACAATTTATGTCACAGCAGTTAGTGTTAAAGAGACTTAATTGATCTGTGCATGTAAAAAAATGTTAGGTTGTAAGAACACACATTTTGCTGAAGTATGTAAAAAAAAAAAAAAAATTTTTCATATGTTTAGAAAGAAATATATGGGTATTTTTCCATTATTAAACATCATGCCAAAATGCATGCTAGCACACCATTTATTTCAACCCTGACCGTGAAAAGGTTTTTATTGCAAACTGTGCCAAACATTGTGACTCGCTGTTTATTGAATATGAATCATTTTATTATTATTATTCTTTAATCATAACCATACAAAACATCATAATCTGTTAATTTTGAAATTGAAAATATTTTTTATTAAGTTACATTTTTCCCCAAGATGGATTTTACTATTTAGCAGTTCCCTGATGATGAGAAAGCTGCAAGAAAATTCTTCCATCAGTGCAATGGATTTATACATAAAGTTTTTTTGCGAGAGGCTAGCTGTAAACATTCCACAGTAAATCCTACACAAATATAACTGTGTTAACCCTAACACTGGATGCCATACCCAGTTTGCTGAGAGATTATGGGATATCACAAAATGTAATAAAAGACAGCGTAGCACTGTCCGTCATTATTTACAATTGTATCTCATACAGTTCATGTGGCAACATCTTTTATAAAAAAATTGAGACATGCTGAGATTTTGAATTGCATACGGGTATGATTGTCAGCAGAAAAATATTAGTTTTCACTGATTTCCTTTGATAGATTGAAATGGACTAAGGCAATGGCTAATAAAGCTAAAAAGAGATAATTTTGAACCAAACAAACACTTAGTGTTATGTTTGAATCATTTCAATGATGAAGATTTTGCTCCATGTAATGAAAGGAGAAATTTAAAACCAGACATGGTGCCGAGCAAGTTTTTGTTGTCGAAACTTGCTGTTAAAACGAAAATGAATATCGTACCAATTTAGGTAAGGGTGTAATTTCCCATTTCTGTTATTTTAGTTTGTTTTGAACAACATGTTATTCTTGTAAGAATATTGAATATTATAATAAGTTTATTTCAATATTAATACATTCAGAATGTAAAGCATTAATTTACAATATATTTTCTTGGAAATAACAGTATGTAATCATATACTAAGATTGTTATGTTTAATTCACAAATTCACAAAAACAGCTGCAATCTTAAATTTAGTCTTTAAATTAAATTATTTTGAATACTAATTATCAATTTCATTTATGCTGTATTTGGTATTGTGATTACCTGTTATTTACTGACAGTAATTTATTAAACAACTTTTGTTTATTTGGATACACCCTTGTGCTTATTTTCCTTTTTCCCCAGTATGTGTTTGTTTTCTACTTTCTACTTTTTATGCACCTGTCAAAAAGCAAAATTTGCACTTAAAAAATTGTTTTAATTTCTAAATTAATTTATTATATTCTTTATTATTATTATTTTATTAATTTTTAACTCGACATTAATTAGAACAAGATTATATTTATTTATAGTACATTCACATTAATTCTAAATTCAGAATACAATGATATTCAAAAATATACTATAAGATTATAAATTTCAATGGTTATCAAATTGGAGTAAACCTTGTAAGGGTGGGATCTGATGGCCTGGTGAATGCTTTGGATGTCTAAGGCAGGCCGCACACTGACAAGACAGAGCGACGTGTAGCGCAAGACACGAAACAAATTCTGATATTCAAACCGGTTTTTCTTTGTTAAAAGGGTGAAAATGTCTCATTACTTGCGCTGTCTCGTCAGTGTGCGGCCTGCCTTAGAGCAGCCGTACTCAACCTTTTTTTCTCGCGGGCCGCAAACATGTATTTGCGACGTTAGGCGGGCCGCAGGTTGAGTATGGCTGTCTTAGAGCCTTCATAAATGATTGCCTTTGCATTCAAAGTAACTCACCAGAAAAATCTGTGAAAATGGAACCTGCCGATAATGGAATGATACCAAATGGAGAATTTCATTGTCTACTGAAAGAAAGACCTGCTGATGTAGAAACCAGTCTTTTTTTTTTTTTTTTTCTGTTCCCACACAGGAAATTCTGTAATTTGGCAATTATCTATAATTTATAAACTTATACTATATTTTTGAAATATGATGTATTTTGAATTTACAAATTGAAAGTAGTAAACATATAGAAAACTTTAAAAACATGAAAAACATGTTAATTTTTCAAAAATAAATTTTATGATTGTGAAAATCTAAAATAGGTTCAAATTGGATGGAAATTTTGTCTTTCTTCACAGCTTCGTTTCCTTGGCTATTTATAATATTTGACAAGAATCGAATTCTACATCTGAAAAGTAAAAACTTTTTATGCAGAATTTATTTCTGTAAAGAATGTTTCGAGTTCTACATAAAAAATAAATCTTTTCTGAATGCAATCAGAACTAGTATGTTTGAGTATTTTATGTTAGCCAAGCACAAATCTCACCAATAAAAGCTTGTACTTTTTCACATGTCTAAATTAGAAACAATACTTTGATGTTGATTTAAAATGTTTTGTTAATGATGGTATTATATTTTTGGATTATTATTATTTTTTTTTTTGTGTGTGTGGGGGGGGGGGGGAGGGAAGGAGAGTATTTTAAATAAAATGAGTGAGATGCATGTATTTTAAATGTAGTGCATATATTATATGTATTTTAAATAAAAGTTATGCATCTTAAATGAAATTAGTGAAAGGTTTATATTTTAAATGAAATGAATTGCAACATGAATGATGGTGATGGGAACAATATTTGACAATTTATCATCTGTGCCCAGCTAACATAAAAGCACCTATTGTTTGTTTGTATATAAACAAATGTTTCAATTTGCATTTTTATTTTCAAAAAGTACTTGAATAAAAAGGCTAAATGCTGTTTTAATTTAAAAAACTTTCCCCAAAAGACCTTGAGTTTGTTAGGGTCAAGACCCCTTTATCATACTTCAGACCTCACAATCTGGTGAATGTCTATGGGTGTAAATGTCCGAGGTAATTCCCAACTTATTTACTGACTTTCTCCTTAAAGTATCGCTGCCCGGTGCATTCTACCAATACTAGTTCGTAAACAGTTGCATAAGAAAACAATGTAGCTATGAAAAAATATTGTGTTAATAACAATAAAAAAAAAAAAAAAAAAATTAAATTCTATTAAAAACAAATACGTAAAAAACATATTTCGCAGAATTTCTAGCCGTCAAAAACATTTTTGAAATCGAAGATTTACATACAAAATTGATTATTATATAATGTAGCATTTTAGCTAATCGTCTGTAATCAGGCCCACAGTCAAGGTTAGTGCCAAATATGAGCGATGCTAGGGCAATGTGATTCCAAGTATGCAGTAGTTACAGCATTGGTTAAAAAATTAAATTAATTTTGCATTAAGTTGCATTTACTATAACAAGCCAATAGGTCCTTACATAAACAATAATATTTATAATTTATACATGTTTAAATGAAACTATATTTATTATATAGGGCCATTTTTGCTACTGTTTATAACACATGGCTCAAGTCGCTCTTCGTAAATCCAAATTTTACCGGTCTCTGTAAAGAGAAAAAAAAAAACCACTCAAATTTATTTACCTTTGGCATTTGAAACTATTAAAATAAAAGTTTTAATTATGTTTATTTTCACACATTCAGCTGATATTTCCAGAATTTCTAGATTGATAAAATCCTCTGCACGAGCAGACTGAAAGGCGAGATTTTATTTCTAGAAAATTAGTGGTATGATACTGTGATACAATTTGTGATCTGATGATATGTGAAAATTTGTGATATTAATTTGATGATGATGATTTGTGATAAGATTGCTGATACTTTATAATAAATGAAAACATTGATAATCTCTCGTAATCAAATCCAGAGCCAAAATTCACATTTAACAGGAACGATGTTGACAACAATGTGTTTTGGAATGCATGGTAGTTGTAACAAGAAAATTTATTATACATCAAAACATGCTCACCCAGATATGCGAATTGGCTGTGGTCCAGATTATGGAACGTTTCATAGAATACATACAAACTTTCTATCAAAAAACAGTGAAGCTTGCGCCTAAGCTATTTTAAACTGAAATGATTCCCCATCATTTCAAAAATAAATAAAATGACACACCAATCTATATTAATAAAAGAATGTTTCACTCCGGGCTGGCGGATTGAGGGTGACTTTTCTAACGGGCTGGGCCGGCAGAATTAGAAAAAAAGTTTCAACGGGCCGAGCTGGCAAAAAAATTGAACGAGCCATCCAGGCCAGGCCGATAAAAAAAATTTAGCGGCCTGCCGGTTCGATATAAAAATTTAAGCAGAACCAATAAATATATGAGCTATTTTCAAAGAATATGGTTTTCGCGAGAATAAGTATAAATGAGCGTTACGAGCCCATGCTAGTTTGACAACATAATACAGAAATGCAAGTTGATCGACATCGGACAGTTACATTGCCTTAATATTTTTTTAGCAGACTCGTGCCGGCCCGAGATCAGGCTTGCATTTTTTTTTGCTACGTAGTCGAGCGGGGCCGTAACTGGACTTAATTGTTTTCAGGATGTGTAGGGCAGGCAATATGTTTTGTAAAAGTATTAATAGCAATAATGAACTTCTGTTAACGTAATCTTTAAAAATATACCTTAAAGGTGGTTCTTAAATTCCTACTCAACAATGCGAAACCTTGACTCATTTTCTGACTAATTTTTAACTGTAAAGTCATAAATTGACAAGCCTGACTACTGAAGGGATTTGGAATTAAATACAGTTTACCATTTTTAATAAATAAATTACTTGTCGAAATATAAGATATTCTTATCATGTGACTTCAGATTTTCCCCCTTTCCCATGCTGTTGCTTACGGAAATTCAATTCAAAATGCTAACTTTGACAGTATTTTCTCAAAGATATATTTCTTTTATCAAAAAATGGATAACGCCATTCGATTATATAGTTTCTGAATAAGAATACCTGCCAATCTTATGCGTTTCCGAAAAGGAATGAATTTAGAAATCTATCAAAAAGTAGCTCCTTTGGATTTGAGAAAAGCTTTAATAAATGACAGAGAAATATTTTTATAAATCTACTTTTTATTATACAGCTTCAAAAGTTATGATGTTTTAACCCTCTTTTTTTCCATTTATTTTAAACTAATTTTTTAATAAATCCTTATTTGAATGTTGAAAGTCTTAGAATCTAAGTAATCATTAATGTTGCTATTGTGTATTTTCTGTCTTGCGAACTCATTGCAATTTTAAAATATACTGTAAAATTTTCCCATAAATATTATGTATACAGTATTCTTTAAAGAAATCTGAATTATATGCTAAAAATCTCAATTTTTTCGAAATAGTAGAAATTGTGTCATGGCATATCGGGCCTGTTTTCACTGATTTCTGTACGGGCCAGGCCAGGCCATGAACTGTGAAAATATAAACGGGCCGGGCCAGGCCATGAACTGTGAAAATATAAACGGGCTGGGTTGGGCCTGGAAATTCCGGCCCGTGCAGATCTCGGCCGGATCGAATGCACATGGGATTCAGAATTTTAATATTTTGATAATTACCCAAGATATTAATTCAAATCTCATTAAACATTGCATCGAAAATGCCATCTTTTTTATCAAAATGGCTTAAGAAAAGAACATTTGTTCTCGATTTGCAAGTGGAAATGAATGAATTTGAAATTTATTTACTAATTAGCAAATTTCAAGAAAACTAATTAAGATATCAATTTGAAAATTTATGAGCATATATAAAAACAATTTCTACATCTGACAATGTAATTTTTGAAAAATGCAGCTGGTAATTTTTCATAACTTTTGCAAAAATCTGACAGTGCCAGTAAAAAAAAAAATCCAAGAAAGCTTCAGACAGGGATCAGCTATCATTAAAAACTGAATTACAAAAAGATCTGTTTCTCTGGCTGATCCCTTCATTTAGTTTGCGAAAATGAAACGAAATAATTGCCATTTTTTACTAATGAATAAAGATATAGATTTGAATTTGAGGATGGGAAGGGTAGCCATCTGGCGGCTGTTTTAGGGTAACATCTTTGTTATGTTCTAATTATCAGAAAAATATAATTATTTTTTTAATGATCACGTTAATGTAGAGGAAGGTGGTTTTCTTGAACAAATTATTTGTTATATTTGCGGGTATGAAGAGGGAAAGGGTTAACATCTTGCTCTGATTTACACAAATTCCATTTAAGAAATTTGACATTTTTAGCTTCTTCCGTAGCGTTTTATAAATGTTATATATAGAGAATAACAGAAAATTCAAATGACTATTTTCGTAAATTTGAATTTTTGTTCCTAATGAAAGTACACAACCCCTATTTACTTGATGTATACCAACAATCAAAGTAAATGATTTGTTGTTCAGCACTTGACCAAGCTAAGCACCCCCTGGGTGACAATCCTACAAGTTTTTTTAATCTAACTGTGCATTCTTATTTCGGGTTCTATGGGCCAATCACAATCTGGTTTGGATTATTCGACTTAGTTTTCAATTGTGTTACAGATTTTAGTTCCACCTTCCACTGCCAGGGTGTGCATCATTTTGTCGAGCTCTATGGACCCCGATTTCGATGGGAATTAGTTCATTCAACTCCCTACAATGGGTACCCATGTCGGATGTTACCTTATCTTGTAATTCTTTTACTGTATTACTTCATCAAATTAAACTAATTTGTTTATTTTTCCACATTTTATTTCATATAAATATATATCTACTCCAACATCTAATTACAATTTTCACTATCCTAGTGAAAAGTACAAAATACAATTCTAACAGATGATATTGACTTGCGAATTATAATAATTTACATGATATCCGTTTTCTCTGCAGCAATGGAATCAACAGATTGCTGTTATTTTGAAAATATTTCATTAAAAGTCTTAAAATAGTGAAAGTAAAATATAAAAATTGAAATAACTTGAACTGCTAGTGCTAGACTGCAATTAGTCAAAATGATGCAATTTCCAGAAATATTTTGTTATGATTTTGGCTTGTCAGTTTCTAGCGCTGAAAGTTTCAGAAGTCGATTTTAAAATATTTCTGCTTAAATTTTAGTTTAAAAAAAATGTTCTGAGTGAACATTTACAAGTTAATATTTACAAGTACAAGTGCTATATTTATTTTCAAATTTATTGGGGTAAAAGAAAGGGAGCTTCATTAAAATTGTGATGACAAGGATTTAAAAAAGATTTATATCCCAATTCACCTTTCTAAAATTTGATTTTTTGTGAGCATGTATATTCCGAGTAATGTGTATGCTATATTTTATTCCTTTTCTTTACAAATTTCAATTTAAACTGTGTTTAATTTTACAATTACTTTCATCTGCAATTTAAAATGAAAGTTAAAATCAAGTTTGATTCCTTTTTCCAGGAATACACTTCTGAGTATTTGTACCATGAAATTAGATTTGGAAAAGCAGAGGAGTGGTAGATTTGTGCTTTGTTTTCAAATAATTAATTGACAATTCTCTTTAAAATTGCTAATCTGATTAATAAATTATGAATATAATCAACCGTTATGCTCTGCCTAACTGTAAGCAGAACCAAGGATGGATCTAGAGCAGTGGTTCCCAACGGGGGGCAATTCCAGATTTGTTTAAACCCATACCCTTTGAATTGCTTTTGTAATATGAATGTTGTAGACTGAAAATAAAAATTACACATTCAAATTTAAAAGACAAAATGAAAAAAATAAGTTTTTTATTTAATTTTTGAAAAGTATCCATTCAAAAATTTTAAATACATCTGTACCAGAATAATTATCTTCTATAATTATAGAAGAAACTTTTAAAAATATTTAGGTACTTTTATATATTTAAAAATACTTTATAATTTTTCTGGTTTGTAAGTATTTTAGACTTTTAAACAACTTTTTCGACTATTTATTGCATGAGTCGCACTGCAATATATCACATGAAAATCAATTTTACACATGAAACTATTCAAGTGTATATTTAATAATTACTTGCCATTCCTTTACAGAATCTTTTATCACTGAGTCTGATTATAAATTGCTGTGTAATTTAATCGCAGAAATTCTGTAATTAAATAAGACAAAAATGCTTTATTCAAAATTATTGATTCATCTAATCAAGGATTCTGAGCACTCTATATAACACGCATACGTAGCGACCGTTGCAAAGTGATTAAAACTGACTGTCTTAACCCTTTATGTGCTAACGATACTTTAAACTATGAGTAGTATCAGATGATTATAAAAAGTATTTGATTCATCCATTATCTTCGGTATGTTTCAGGATCAATGTTAAATGCTTTTTACTCTATCAGGAGTTCATTCTTTTTAATTTTTATAAGAATAATAGATTATAGGGGGAGGGGGCATCATCATTTTAGAGATGCTTTGGTGGGGCGCGGCCGTAAAAAGGTTGGGAACCACTGATCTAGAGTCACATTAACCATTGACTTCTATTATTTCAGGTTTGGGTTGACCATATTTTTTCAAAAAAGTAAAAATTCTATAACATACATTCTCAAATAGCAGAAACCTTTTTTCAAGGAATATAGCAGCCTCGAGGTGTCTGCTATTTAGAGGCTTTACAGTATTCGAATATCAACGAGTATGACATATTTGTTGTCTATATAAAACAAACAGATTTTAGATGATCAATTATTACATTTAAGAAATTAAAAATTCATCTTTTCTGCTATTACAGCAATGCAGATTTGTGTCATAATAACAATCGTTTTCATTCCTACATGAATAAAATTTTAAGATAAGTTTATTGAAGCGCTATTTTTATTTTTTGTATACATAAGTTTTATGCATATACAGATAAAAATTATTTCAAAAAAGAATATCAAGTAGATGAGAAGTTCATACAGTCACAAATTAAAACAAAAATCTATTTTAAAATTATCTAGAGAAAAAAAAAATATTAAATGTTAACAAAATTATACAAGGAAATGCAGATTAAAAATTTTTTTAAGGTACACTTTATTTTATAGTTTGAAAACATTAGAAACTATTGCCTAAATGCTGTAAATTTGCTTTATTAATGGTTTGCGATGTCTGTAACCCTCTCTCTCTTTTCAACCATCTTTAAGTGTAAGTTTTATATAAAAAAAAAAAAATACTATAAGTACCATTGCTAGTCAAACATAATTTGAACCAGAAAATGTATTTAATAAATAAAATCAAATAAGTAGTGCATATATACAAGAAACATTTTATTAAATAAGTTTTCCGATTCAAAATAAGTTTATTATTTTTTTTTTTTACTTGAAGAAAACACAGAAGATTGACAGCTATGTCTTAGCTAGAATGTAGAGGAGTCTGGTACACAGTGGGCCACTTTTTCAGTTTTTATTTCTCTTTGACGAACAGATGAATCTGCTTGAAAATATTTTTGAATATCCTTAAACCTTTTTACATTTATCATAGTTTTCAATACATTTTTAAATATATATATATATACACCCATAAAATGGATCAGTGTGCCCCTGAAGTGGGGCACATTGGTCCACCCACCGAGACACAGTGGACCACTATTAGGTACAGTAGAAAGCCACTAATCCGCAAAGCTTGGTTCCAAGTGTTGTGCGGATTGGAGGCTTTTTGCGGATTACAGGCCATGTCTATTTAATCTTTGTTTACAATTTTTAAAATTCATATTTTGGACAAATTTAGATTGCTAATACTAAAAAATAAATAAATTACACATTTTAATATATAGACAAAGTAATAACTATGTAAAAAATAATTTATTATTTTAAAAATTTCTTAAATATGGCAATAATTGTTGTCTGTTTTAGACATTTGGTTTATAGTGTTGAATTTTATCTTTAAGTAAGAGTTCAAAAGCAATATATATGTATTTTTTATGTGTTTTTCAATTTATAATTACGATTTAATGAAAAAAAATTATAAAATATATTGTCTAAGTAAGGATTTTTTATCATTAAAAAAAAAAAAAAAATCACAAAAAGCTTAAATTGTATTTTACAAGTATTGTATGAAGAAATGAATATATAAAATAATATACTAATTAAATGTGCTTTCATTTTAAACTATAAAGAAGAATGTTATATGATATATAATACTATATATAAGGATAAGAAAAATGTTAAAATAGGTGAAATTTTTTTTCAAAATTCAAAATTTTGTCACCATTGAAGCATTTTTTAAGAATTAAATTTCTTTGCTTACATTCATAAATTGATTGCGGATTAGAGGCCTTTGCGGATTACAGGTTTGCGGATTAGCGGCGCTCTACTGTATTATCTGAAATATAATATAAATCTATTTTTCATTAATCTAATTCTTCTTTATTTCCCTTTTACCTCCAAATTAACATAATAATATAAATTTGCGAGTAACATTTTGAAAAAAAAAAATTATCAAAAACTTATTACATTTTGAAAATAACAGATTAATACAGGAACAAATGCAATTTAGATTAAGTTATTACTTAAGTACAAAAAAATCATGTACCGTTTTGATACTCTGAGAATTAGTTCAATTATCTTAATAAGCAATTTAAAAAGATTTGTGAAAGCTTACTTGAAAGTGATTCATTAAATTTAAGAAATGAAATAAATAACTGCAATTTTTGGCATAGAAGCCATGGCTAAAATATGTCTGTTTCGAACCAGAAATTTTATTTAATAGTTTACATTTTATAAAATAAAATTTCTGGATAGAAACAGATTTATTTGAGCTACAGCTTATATAGTGGAAATTACAGTACACACATGAAATTAAAAGAGAACACATGTATTATAAAATAAAATTTATTTGTAAACAATATCAAAATATTTTACAATAATCAAGGTTTGCAGCATATAAGAATTGTTCCCACCAGTATCACCAAACAATAATCTTCAGGGTAAATTTCATTAACATATGTAATAGAAATAGATCATGAAGACTGTTGTTTTGAAATAATAGAAGAAACAATAAAAATTTTCCTATGTGCTTTGTACCTTGACAATAATAAACTAGTTTTGAACAACATAGAAAAAAAAAAAAATCATGGCAAAATATAGCTAAATGTATTTTGAAGCTAAAGAAATGAAATGAAACTCATGTATAGAATGCAAATTTAAAGGCAAGGGTAATAAATAGGCTGTAAAATGTATTAAAATAAATTTATGAATGATACGAGATTTTCAGAAGATAAACTGAAAAGAATAGTGTAAACAGAGTTTCTCCCAGGCTTAAAAAAAAGGCAGGGTGCTGCTGGTGAGGAAAGGACACTGTTTTTAATTTTTAAGGGCACCTTTAATACTTAAAGGATAACATTCTTTCAAAACACAGGTCAGTGAGTCAATTTTTACTATTCAAGCAATAAATATTTCTAAGGGCATTTCTTTTATATTATGCTCTTATTTCATAGAACAGTGCCCCTTAAAAAATAAAGAAATTGACAGTAAATCTGTGTGCCAAATTTGAAGCAAATCGGATAATTCTGCATGAAATACCTATTTAGCTAAATTAAGGGGGGATTAGTCCCCCATTTCCCCCTTTATACTTAACCAATGAACCTCCAAATGTAATCAGGGAAGCACCTTATCAGAATAAACCTGTATACCAATTTTGAAGCAAATTGGATAATTCTGCATGAAAAATCCATTTATCTAAATTAAGGGGAGGGGGGATTAGTCTCCCGTTCCCTCCCTTTATACTTAACCAATAAACCTCCAAAACTAATCAGGGAAGCGCCTTGTCAGAATAAACTTGTATATCAAATTTGAAGCAAATCATATATTTCTATCAAGAGTTAATCGCGTTACATACATACAGAACCTGCAGAGATTTTTTTTTTTTTCAGTTCTAACCTGCTATGCCTTTATTGTTTATTCATTACTTATCAATGTTAATTATCAATGTCATGCACAATAATTTTACTTATATATAATTTTTCTTTATCCCCAACCTGTGTGTTGTGAGACCTGTCTGTTGTGTCTGTCACGCTGAAATTCTTTTAAAGAAATGACTGATTACATTTTTTTTTTTTTTTCATAGTTTGACCAATATAATGCAAAGCATCAGTAAAATAGATACTTATATATATACTTGTGACGATTTAAAATGGAACAATGCATTTAAAGATAATAAAGTTTATATTTTTAATGCTTCACAGCTTCATCTTCTATAGTAATAAAGATATATGTTTGTGTGTGGAACCTGCTTTCCGAAGAGATTGCACCACGCAAAGCTATCAGATTTAGCAGAAAGGTACTTGTATCAGACATGCTACAAGCTCAGCAAAAAAAAAGCTGAACTTTCACGGCGGCCTCACGCACCCCCCCCCCCCCCCAAAGCAAGAAAGTTACATAATTGGTCATACAAATTTAAATATGTAAATATTATATAATTATACATAATGTGAATTTAAATTGCATACATTGAACATAAAACCCTATTCAATACTACATATTGTTTATTTGGCCAAAAAAAAAAAAAAAAAAAAGTTGAACTTAGCAGAATATGTGCATTTGTCATATATGTCATATACACGTTATTTTAAATTAAGAAACTTACATGCAAGCAAATATTACAAATTTGACACACAGCATTAATAACTTAATAACTTTTTAAACATTTTTTTTTTATCCGCATTTCAACTTTGTTACAGAATAAAGAACCATTGTTGAGTTAAAAATTTTTGCATAAAGAAACATTCTGAATTAATCTTAAAACAAAGTCAAATCTTCTATGCATTTTAATTGACATTTTATATATTTAGCAAAAATTCCTGTAAAAATGTTATAAGCAGAAAAATATTACTCACCAAAAGACAATTATAACAAGAGTCCAAGTTTTATAGCATTAGAAGAAAGCTGCTCAATCCAAAAATATATTGTCCAAAGAAAAAAAACTTAGTCCTTATATATACATACACAAAAAAAAAGAAAAAAAAATTACTGCAGTCAGAATAAAAGGATATTTACAAAATAAAATAAATCTGCTGGTGGCAGAATAAAAACAATCTTATCTTTGGAGAAAGGGGACTTATTTCAATTTCATTTTCTTATTTTTTATATTTTGGACCATTTTTTCAAGTTTCCTTTTATGTTTAAGTCTACTTGAGTTCTCTGCAGAACAGATTTCTGCTACTTTATGCTTCATCGGAACAATTTTAGTCTTAGCCTTTTCTTCTCTTCTTTCTTTTTTTTCGTCCAATTCTTTTTGGTAACACATTCTAGAAGACCTCAAATTGTAGCATAACTTCCTATCTACAGGTTCATGAAGAAAATTTTTTTTATTAAAGAGCTGAACAGCTGTTTTCTTCTCTGCTAGTAGTTTATATTTTACAGTCTGGATAGCAGAATATGTTTGTATTTGCATTCTACCAGACCTTTTATCTATTATGTCTGACATAATATTAAAGGATCCTTCAACCTGTGGTCCATGAAAGCAGCTTAAAACGGCCTTAACAATCTTGCCAATGGTATAATACTTGGGCATGTTAAAAATTTTTGCCCACCAAATATCAACTGCTACCAGTTTTCCTGAATCGTCAACAGGAGGAGCTAATTTCATGTCTACCTGGTATTGAAAAATCTCCAGTTGGTATTTATCTTTCTCTTCATCAGTTAAAACATTAGAAAGTAAAACTGGTAGCTTCTGTAGCCTCTCACAGGTGATTTGATGGCCCCTTGCACTTGGATCAATGGCAGAGGCACATTTGAGAAATTGGTTGTTTAAAGGCAGCTTTTTTTGAAGATATATGCCACATTGAACATAAGCGTTTTTTGCACAAGCTAGAAAATCTTCAACAGTCGGGTTATTCAGACTCTTTGAGATAAGATCTTGTGTTCTAGAGCCAATGAACATTATCTGCTGAGGTAAATGGAATTCTTCATTTAATAAATCAATTTCAAGAAGACCTTTTGCTGATTTGATTTGTAAATGCTCCTGCGCAACAAAACAAGATAAGAAATCCAAAAAAAGCTGCTTTTGCTCATCATATATTTTATGGATGAGTGGTTCTTTAGTTTGGAATAACATAATGTATTTTTTTAAAAGCGGTAAAGTAGCAATATAAAAGTTGGCAATTAGACATGTTTTCTTTCTATAAAAAAAGAGCTTCTCATAGATTCGCTTTTTTCTTTTTACTCCATCATCTGTGAGTTTTTTTGATGACAGCTTCTTCTGAATACATTTAATTTTTGCTCTATCAGAAGATGAAACATTTTTACTCTTGAAGATAGCACACAGCATGGAAAAGTAAACAGTTTTGTCATCATCACTCAGAAATGCATAATATACAAGTGTAAGTGCATCTATTAAATAAACAAAGTTCAAGGCTGCATCATAACAGGACATCCATCTATGAGCAATAAAGGAGGTTGGTGAAACAAATTTCATATTTAAAACATCACAAATTTCATTAACACAAGTTCTAATATCTGCAGACCATTTAATATCATTGTATACATCTTTAAATAGACCTTCTAACCACATATTAAATGGCATGCAAAACTTCTTACAGGCATTGTGGATGTGATGACATGAGTCACCATCCACATCCAACAAATGTGGAGCTTTTTCACCTCTTATTTTGGTTTCAAGACCTGCTTTGGAACCTCTCATCACATTGCAGGAATCCAGCAAAACTGATACCAAATTTTCCCATGGAATACCATTCTTATCAAACAATGCTTGAATTTCATTGAATAAATTTTCTGCACTTACTGTGTCTACACTTAGTGAATTTAAGTGTTCCACTACAACTCTATTTACACTTGAAGAAAAATAGCTACATAAAATAGATACTACACGCATGTGGTTAGAACTTGTTGACTCATCAATATTTAAGGAAAATTTGGAAGTTTTTAAATTTTCAACCGTAGATTCCAAAAATGTTTTTCCTAAACCAAATCTCATTTTATAAGTTGCAGAAGCACGTTTCATTACAAGATGATTTAGGGCTTTTTTATCTTCGGATAATGTTTTGCTAACGTCTATGATAACCTCTGCCATGGAAAATGGTAAACTGTGTTCTGCTAAAACACCCAATATTAGTGCCTCAGAATTTGACACTCTATCACATATCGGGACGTTTTGAGACGAAGATGGTGTTGATAGAGTCGTATCTGCAGCATTTGATTGAACTCCAAAAAAGTTGCTTGGTAAATCATAGTTCTCTTTTTTCAAAAAAACCTTCTGGCGGTGTTTTTTACTTTTAAGGTGATCCGAGATTGCCGCACAACCACGTTTTCCATAATAAATATCATCATCATTGCAAAGAGAACAGATTGCTTTTCCGCTGACATCAATCTTTTTTACACTATCTCCGATTAACACTTCCGTTTCTTGATTTTCATATTCTAATTTGACGGATTTCGACAGCCATTCAAACCGAAATTTGTTTTTTTCTTCTTTGTCAATATCCCTTACTTTTGCTCCATCTGAAATTATTTTTGCCATTACAACAAAACAAACGCTTAAAACTGAAAACACCAACGAAAAAACGAAGAGCAAAAACCGCGTGCGCCGCTGAAATGAGCAAGCACAGGACCCACGCTGAACTGATCGCTGATGTCACTTCGCTTCCTTGTGTTCCTTGCTTCAATTTTTTTCTACAGCAAATGATATGCGTTGAATAAATGCGCAATCAGTCACAAAATGGGGTGCGTTCCACGCGAGGCAGAAAGAAACTCATTCTGAACGGTCGATAGCTAACAGAGGTAACCGGTTAGCAGACGATATTTTCATATCGCATGACGTTCTTTGCTGCTGCGCGCAGATTGTATGCGCGGAGGTCAGGGAAAAGAAAGGGGAAATACGTAGCAGAAAAACCCGATTTCGTGCTGTTTGTTCTCGCACGTTTATTGAATTTCGTCCGCTACCCCCCCCCCCCCTAAAAAATGGTCCACAAATTTTAATGCAGATTTGCATTGAACCCAAGAATGATAAAATTCAGTGCCGAAAAAGCGGAAATCCGCGTTTTCGCGGAAAAGTAGCATGTCTGTATGTATAAAGTTATGCACCTCGAAGCCAATTTCTATAATTTTTTTTATAGAAACTGGCTAATAAAAATCTAATGAGTTTTTCTGCATTTGTTCGACGAAATGAGATTTTTCCCCCCGTGATAGAGAGATGAGATTTTCGATTTTTTAACGCGACCAGTTGACGAAATTCGCAATTTTATTTCATGCTCGTTCGATGAAAATCGCTATATTTTTTTTGCAATTATTTGACAAAATTTGCAATTCTTTTTTTTCTGTTTTGATAGGGAGAGATTGGCAAAATTGAAGATTTTTTCAGTAACAATTGACAAAATTCGCGATTTTTTTCTCAAGAGGTTGACAAAATACAAGACTTTTACTAGATTTCTTGACAAAATTTGCGCCCCCCCCCCCCCCTAAGATCGTTTGACAAAATTTGCAATTTATTTCCACGATCGTTTGGCAAAATTCCCGAATTTTTTTCAAGCAATTGAAAAAATCCGCAATTTTTTCTGCAATTGTCTGACAAAATTTTATTTTTTTTTGACCGACTGATGAAATTCATGGGGTTTTACTAGATATCTTGATGAAATTAATGTTTTTTTTGCAATCGTTTGACAAAATTAGTGTTTTTTCTGCAATCATTTGACGAAATAAGCAATTTTTTTTCGCGATCGTTCGGCGAAATTCCCAATTTTTTCCCATGACAGTTTGATGAAAGTCGTGATTTTTTTCTCGAGCAATTGAAAAAATGTGATTTTTTTCTGCAATTGTTTGACAAAAATTTCGATTTTTTTTTGCAACTGATTGATAAAATATACTAATTTTTTCCGTGACCAATTTATGAAATTTGCGATTTTTTTAATGGATCTCTTGACGAAATTTCATTTTTTTTTGTGAATTGAACCTGCGGAATTCAGCCATGGATGAATTACATGCCCATATCTTGCGTCTCCCTCTAAAAACATCTCTCAATATTTCACGACCTACAAATTTAACCTGTTAACTGGGTAGGACGAAATATTTCGTCATACACAAACTACAACTGCAATATTTTGAACGTATTACTTACACTAGTAAAATTTTAATAAAAATTTTCGTCTTATTAAAACAGCCTATTCATGCAAAATTACTGCCATTAATAAAGATTTTTTTTTTTGTACTGGTGGAAGTGTGCCTTGTTGTTATTCAGAGGCATATCAGTTGAACAAAAGTTTTTTCCCCGGTTAACGGGTTAATGAGTGGGACCCAAAATTCTCTTCTCGACATGAATTTTTCTGTGCCACAGTAATTGACTTCATTCGCAGCGCACATCAGCATATTTTTTTTTCTTTGTTTGTGAACGGTTTTGCAGAAATCACCGATTGATTAAAAAAAAGAAAAGAAATGCAGAAATCCACGGAAAAGAACAAAGTATTCAGATATAGAAAAAAAAAGGAAGAAATTTGTGAAAGATCGGAAAATTGAGAGATTTGGCATGTCTAATTTTACCATTCTATTTTGATTTAATAGAATAATAAACAAAAATCATATGCACACACAAAAAAAATATTGGAAAATGATAAAAAAAAAAGCAGAAAATATTAAAAAGAAAAAAACGGGAATTGACAAGAAGTCGGAAATTCGTGGATCTGTGGAAGAATCTCATGCCTTCCTGAAATGTATAAACGAAACTTGTGATTTTTTTTTTTTTTTTTTTTTTGTGAGAGATTGACGAAATACATGATTTTTCCCGCACCCGATTGGCGAAATTTGCCATGTTTTTACCGTGCTCAATTAAGTAAATTCGCATTTTTTTCTTTCTTTTTTTAATGATAAATAGATATCATGATCTATTTTTTGGCTAGTAAATTGTTTCCTTTGCACCTATTAATTCCAAAATACTGATTTTTTTAAATTCTGTTAAAAATATATCTGCAAAATTTTGCTAATTCTAAAAAAATTCATATTGATTATTGTGGAGTCTGGAACTTTGCGGGCCACAGGATTTTTTTTTTTTTTTTTTGCAGGTGTGTGTGTGGGTGTAGACCTTTGTATTTTCTACTTTATTACCGTACTACACATTTTATTCTACATTTACTGAGAAATTTAGTATTTTTTGAGAAGTTGACATCTATGTAGTGAACCAAGCAATGCTAAGGTGCCATTTATTGAGATTGATAGTTTAACTGGATAGTTAGCAGTTCTGTATTACAAGAGCTAATACTCCAGTTCTGGTTAACAGAACAGATTATTATAGTACCTTCAACAGGTCTTTAATACATTCCTGCTATTGGTAGGAAATTTCTAAATCCACCGTAATCACGAGCTTTGAACAGATGGGAGGCGAACGTGCGATCCTATGTGTGTAAATGAGAAAATAACTTGCAGGCGGGCACAACAAAAGGCAGTAAGGGTGGCATTTTTAAAAACGAGGGGCAGAAGGGCGCTATTTTTTGGATGAGGGGCAAGAAGGGCGCTATTTGTTTAACCAAAGGGCAGGCAGGGCGCAGCGTCCTCCTGAAACTGTCTGGGGGAAACTCTGGTGTAAATAGTCATTTATGTGCAAGCAAAATATGGACTAGTTCAATTTAACATACATGTGTAAAACAATAGATACAGAATCAATGCAGATGTCTTAAAATCTTTTAAATGAATAATACTGAAATAATAAAAAAAATTAACTTGTCTAATATTTTTTAGTTTTGTCTTTGTCAAACTTAATTGTCAGCAGAAATGTATCTTTTTTTAAATTGTAAAAAACACCAAACAACTGTTTATGTTGCATATTGTCGTCTGGCCTTGTACTTGGTAGCAGTATTTATAAGTCTGTTTTAGATCATATGTTCCATCCCAATTGTCTCTTAAACAAAAATCTAATCTACTGCATAACTCTGACGAATCCAGTTATTTTATGTTGTATATAAATTTTATCTCAACATAACTTCATCTCCATACAAACGGTCATTGAGTGACGCTTCTGAATGTGGAATGAAAGGGTTTATTACAAGTCCACCATTTCTAAAGTCAAAATCTTTATGCATGCATTTGCCATGTCAACTAAGAAATAAAATGAACATTTAAAGAATGAATCACTAGCATTACCAACAAAAACTGCTGCAAGAATGCATATGGTTCTTTTGTTGACGTTTTTGTTACTCGCAATGACATCACTTGGGTAAACAGGGGTCGATCCAGAAAAAATGTAGGGCCTATTTAGGGCCCTTTAACAAAAACCTATTTCATGCAATGGGCCTCTTCACAAAAATCAGTTTGATAAAATTACCCCTTCACAAAAATCAATTTGATAAAATGGGTGAATGGGTCCCTTCACAAAAATCAATTTGATAAAATGGGTCCCTTCACAAAAATCAATTTGATAAAATGGGCCCTTCACAAACTTCTATTCCATAAAAACTTACCATTTATTATTTATTTATTATTTTGTGATGTTTTAAAATGTGTAATTTGTAAACCAACAAGTTCACCAGAGAGGGAAAACTTCAGCAAAAGGATTTTAAAAAGGTTTTGTTTATAAATGCTTGTGTGGTTTGAATTTGATTAACTGGATTTCAACTTTCGTTAAAAAATGTTATTTTTCACAAAAATATAATAAATTTCATAAAAATAACCTTTACTTTTCACAAAATGGGCCCCAAGAAAAAAAACCTGCATCGACCCCTGGTAAAGACCATTAGAAAATTTAGTCTTACACTCATCGGTTATGTAGTCATTAGTCAACAGCAATATATCATGTCTAGACTTGTATAAAACCAAAAACTTTCTGCACACATAAATATTGAGTCAAAAACTTTCTGCAAATTAATTTAATGTTTAATAAAATTACGTGTCATATTATTTTGACAATATAAATTAAAAACAGTAGTTTAAAATAATTTCCATTTAAAATTAATTAA
Source organism: Maratus michaelseni (assembly GCA_963931845.1). Taxonomy (NCBI): domain Eukaryota; kingdom Metazoa; phylum Arthropoda; class Arachnida; order Araneae; family Salticidae; genus Maratus; species Maratus michaelseni. The sequence goes on from OZ007597.1 coordinate 292,729,134, forward strand.
TATTAAAGAATAATTATTTTGGTTAAAAATAATAATAAAGCTAAAAATCCATGCTAGGAAAGCTGAATTCCTATCAATTATTTTGTCAATGCATTTAGAAAAACCCAATCCTTAATATTTTGACCTCTTTGCAAGTGTCTGTGATGTCACAACAATGTTTTGCATCTTTAAATTTTGAATTGTGTGCAAACAGTAAATAAATCGTACATAAAATTGAGGAATATTTTTAATTAAAAAAAAAAAAAAAAAAATTCTAAAAGTTTTTTCTGCAAAGTTCCAAATTTTGCAGAAATTTTTCCGCGCACAACGTGCGTCTATATTATACAACCATGTCCACCAAAAATGTGACAGCAAATATGAGTCTTTCAAATAACATATTGCCTATTCAAAAAAAAAAATAAAATATACAGATCTCTTACACAGAAATTCAGAAGAGTCCAAATAGTTACCAAGAAAAAAGATCATATGATAAAAAGTTTGATTGCAGAAAATAAAGAAGAAACTTAAAGCATTAAATGTTCAGAAATTATAAACAACTAAAAGTGTAAAAGGTAAACTATTAATGGAGAAATTCCAATATTTAGGCACCTCACTGGTCTGAAAGGACAATACAGTATTTAATTTTATTACATAGCAGATCAACTGCTTACAACCTTATACAACTGAAAAATATGTTTTCCTTCCCATGCAAATCTATACTAAAAAGAAAAAATTGCCCCGACCTCAGGTGTTGCTGTGTTGTCACTTAATTAGAAAGAGGTTGGTGCATGAGGCTAAGATGTTAACAAAAAATGTAGAATCTTTTGGCTCACTGAATATCGATGAGATGAATATAAAACCTGTTCAATAAACATTCAGAAGAATTTACCAGATTTGTAACAACTAAATCAAATATTTCTGAATTTGGCATTGAAAAGAAGTTGCTAATCATTTTCTTTGTTTTATATTTACAAGACTTCCTACTCATTTTAGATTACCAATAGCTTGTTGTTTTTTTAAGGGAACAAATGGTGATGAGTTAGCTGTATTTACAAAAGAAGTTTTTAAAAATGTCAAAGATGTTGGATTCAAAGTTACCAGAATCATAGCAGATAATCCTATGTAAAGATGTTCAGTATTTTATCTGAAGATAATATCCGTAAGCCAGTCATTACACACCCAATAGATCCACCAAGAAAGTTATTTTTATCATTTGATCCTTGCCACATTGAAAAAAAATTTAGAAATCTTTTTAAGAAATATGTTTAATAAAGGGCAACTCATTAGTTCAGATTTCATAAAGATGTTATATGGCATGCAAAAGCGAAATGTTATAAAACCTGTAAGAATTCTTACTTTCAAACATGTTTATCCTTCATCTTAAAAAAAATGAATGTTTCAAGGGCCCTTAAAATTTTCAGTACTGAAATAGTCTTTGAACTGCAGTTCTTGAAACAAAATTCTGTAATTATTTGGAAAGCAAATTTTTCTTGAAGCAATAGCAGGGGTAGTACTAGCCCTTAGTGATATTTCAAGACACATTTGCTTCGCATACTAAATGAAAAAACCCTTAACTCTCTCTTCAATACATTTTATTATCATAAATAGTACACTATATACACAATTATTTTTGTTTTAAAAGTATACATTTAAAAGAAAAGTAATTTTACCAGAACCCTTTGACCAAGCTGCTAAAAAATTGAGATTTTGGCATTACTGAAGGATGAAAATCTCTATTTTTTATCATCACTGATCAACAAAAATTGCAAAAGTTTTTTTTTTTTTTTTTTTTTTAATAACTGATTGGTGAAAATTGCGATTTATTTTGTGACTGACAGACAAAAATAGGAAACTTTTTTTAATGACTAATCGATAAAAATTGTGATTTTTGGTAACTGATCACCAGAAATTGTGATTTTTCTTGTGCAAATCGACGAAAATCACTATTTTTAACGATAGATTGAAAAAGATTGCAACTTTCGTGATCATTTTGCACCAGTAAAAAGGTACATCTACCATTTACATCTATTTATCTTTGATCATTTCAAATGCCGATATAGTACAAAATTTCATAAATTTTAGGTCAGACTACCATATTTTAGGACATTTCCGGACGTTATTATTTTTTTTTCAGGAATTTCAGGACAAGTACGACCCCTGCAACAGCTACAATAGTATTTTAGAGACAATACAGAAATGCTTCTGTATTTTAAATGTTACGAACACATACGATCATATAACATCAAACAATTCTGATGTCATGCATTTCGTATCGCTGAATGATGACAGGCTAGATTGGCTTAAACACACATTTTGAGGTATTTAGAAGAATGAAAAAATTCTTGTGAAAACGTATCTCTATAAGTAAAGAAAGATATTTAGCTACTAAAATTACAACAGAGTTAACTGTGGAATGTATTAAATTTATTTTTCAATTTGGTTTCCATTATGTACTAACTAGAAAACTGAATTCAGATGAGTTCAAGTCATTTTTCTCGGCGCTACGACGAATGCAAGTTTATCTCCACAGTTGGCGAGATGTTTTCGCGCGTATATTTTGCAGACCACAGCAGTATCTCTACCGCGGCGTCTTCTACAAATTCCAATGTTACAACTTGTAATGATAATCAGTGGATGACCAACATGAAGAAGCTGAAAAGTTCTAAAGTTAAATACTTCGTGTTCTTACAGTAAATTATATTTGAAGTTACATAATACACATATTTTGCTTAAACATAATGTTCACATAGATTTTAGCTATTAACATAAAAATCTTTTAATTAGCTGTTTAATTTAGTTTTCAAGTGTTTTCAGCTAAATATTATTTAGTAGTCATACGTGAACGCACTAACCCATGAGAGCAGAAATATAAACAGCTTCTCAGGTATAGAAAACAGAAAAAAACAACTCCACTAACGAATTTAAAGTCAGCAGACAAAATAAATTTCCACAAAACTAATTAAATTTCCAGATGATAATTATAAAGCACGTGGTTTACAAACCACGCCACAGACTTCCAACAAAATATCATCTTTGTTTACATTCTACCCTGCCCAAATAGCTTGAAGTTACGGTCAGAGTCATAATTCAATTTTGGGCAGGGTTTGAGAGTCCTCTGGCGGAGAGCTTCATACATTAAAGCGAAATGATCAGGCCTTATGTATTATAGTTGGCAATGCTAGAAGTAACTAGTGTGCTTATCGCCAATACAACCATAATTAAAAAAATGTGTCAGAAAGGAGGAAAAACCAGATTCTCCGCCAGAGGGCGTCGAGTTCCCACCGTGGTTAATTACATTTGAAGTTTCATGTAAAAGGCTTGATCCTAATGTGAATTTCGATATAATTACCGCTATGTTTTCAAACAAACTATACGAATTTTTCTATTTCTCTAATATTTTAAAGTAAACATACATTATAACATATACTATGCTTCTTTAATGATAAATTAATATGGATAATTCCGCAAATACTACGAAAAGAAAAGCTGATCGAACATGCTTCGTTCCTAGATGTTCAAGTGGATATAAAATTAACAAAACTAAAATAACTCTATTTTTCACCCTTAAAGACAAAAACCAATTTGAAAAATGGTTAAAAGCCGATAAAGACTTGAACCAATATTCAGTTGTGTGTGAATCGCATTTTGATGAGCGATTTATTGAGAGGAGTTACAAATACACGATTTATTAATTATTGATATCCTAACTTTTAAATTTATTTTAACATGACTATTTTGAGAATGGTTAAATATTGTTGATAAATTAATATAATATTAAAAAAAATTAAAATATAATGAAAACTATTAATTAAAAGAATTTTTTTGAAGGATGATTAGCACATCTACCCCAATTTAAAGAAAATGCATTCTTGTAATATTTTCAGGAGAATATTTTTTTTTCTTCCAGATTTGAAAGAATTATAGATTTCTCATTTGATGTTTTGCTGGAATACCTTAAATTATTTTACCCAAAACTACGCTCTGAAACAACAGAAATTTTTAACAACTAATCATTATTAATTAAATTTATTATAGCTTGAGATGTTTTTTGAGCTTGAATTTACATAGCTGTGTTATACAATTATTTTAAATTTAGTATTTTAACTTTTTTCTATCTAAATTAATTAAAATATTGATTTTGTGATAATGACAATAAATACAGACTGAATTATTATCATAAATATTTTATTAATTATTGATATCCTAACTTTTAAATTTATTTTAACATGATTATTTTGTTTCATTAGTATGCTTTCATTGAATTTTGGTTTTAATACATTCACAAAATAAATTTCTTACTTTTTGTAGGGTGTCTATTGTGGAATTAAAAGTGTTTGATTTATTTCTTTTATTAAAACTTTGATTCACATTGGGAAATGTGAGTATGAGAATGGTTAAATATTGTTGATAGATTAATATAATATTAAAAAAAAAACTAAAATATAATAAAAACTATTAATTAAAAGAATTTTTTTAAAGGATGATTAGCACATCTACCCCAATTTAAAGAAAAAGCATTCTTGTAATACTTTCAGGATATTTTTTTTTCTAGATTTGAAAGAATCATAGATTTCTCATTTGATGTTTTGCTGGTATACCTTAAATTAGTTTACCCAAAACTAAGCTCTGAAACAACAGAAATTTTTAACAACTCAATTTACTCTTAGTTTGGTAAGTGGATGTAAACAAGTTATGTAATAATAAATACCGATTAAAAAGTTGTCAAAATAGGGGTAAAATAATTTAACTGTATAAAAAAGGACATGTTTTTACAACAATTTATCATAGTATGATGTATTTATCCAATATATTGTTTTAGAAATAACTAAATGTTGTTGGAAGAAAATCCTCCTATAATAAATTTTGTAACTGTTTGATTTCATTACAATTAGTTGTTATGAAAGCAGTTACATTTCTCCCCAACTGCATTTTCATTATTAGAATTTTTTTTTCTTATTTATTTTTTATCTAGAGCATTGTAAAGTACTGATTTGTTACCGAAAAAATTAGATTTAAAACGATGTTTATATACAAACGAAAGTTACCATAGCTGCGGCGAGAACACTGGCGCCATCTATCCGCGTCCTCTATTTCAGAGATATAATTTTGACGCCGATAACAACACTATTTACTTCTAGACACTGTACTTGGCGATTTTGGAAATTGTGTTCGATTCAGCACCTTGGCGAAAAAGTTTGGTGAAAAACCTTGGCGAGAGTCCTGCGCGTAGGGTTGCACAAGATTTTCAGATCAGCAGCAGCAGCAGCATCATCTGGACTGGACGACTACATGTGCTTACTGCATGGTGATTGTGATTTTTGCTTGAATCCGTTAGCTTTATTTTTTCGTAATAACTGAGTTCACAGTATCATTATTGGAGAGTCTAAACTATAATTTTACAGTTGACGAAAAATCCACAACTAAACAATTTGCTGTTATTAGAACGTCCTTTCAAAATTCTGATGAAGTGTGCTCTTTTGTGCAAGAAATACAGAAAGCTACAAATACGAACTTTCGAATAAAACTTGCAAAGCCGAACATGTAAAGGTAATTTTTTAATATTGTTATTGCATATATAAATTATGTCGTTTTGTTGCAGACTTGCTTTGTTTTTCTGAAATTTAATATAAAATGAATGATTGGACATATTTAATATAAAATGAATGATCAGACTGATTGGAAAGGTTCTTATTTAATTTTGGAATAAGCATTCACATGTAATGTAAAAAATATATTTATTTTTATCAAATGCAGTTCCTTATTATTATCTATTGCGTGCAGAATTAGCATGTTTTTAATGCAGTGATATTTTACTCTGTTTTAACCATGCTTTTTGCTGTGATATCAAAACACTGAATAGTGCTTTATTTCTACGTATACATTTCATGCAACATTTAAAATGGAAATATCAATTACTTATTCCAATGTTCTTGTCTTTAAGTCATCTGGTAAAACAACTGCTATAGAATAGTTTCAACAAATACTATGGTACTGTAAAAATAAATTCTTACATCCAATATAAAATATTGAATCTTATTAATAAATTAATTTAAAACCTGTGATTTTCAAATCGATATTCTTGCTCATTCAACTTAAATTTCTAATTATGTATGTAATGTAATAATGTATTAATTTCTTTCATTATATTATTAATCAATTATTTATTAAATTATATATAAAATTTAAAATAAAATAAATTAAAAATTATTAAATTCATTATATTATTAATCAATTATTTATTAAATTATGTATAAAATTTAAAGTAAATTAAAAATTATTAAATTCATTATATTATTAATACATTTCATTAATTATAGGGTGCAGTGTGTACTATATGTGTACTCTTGTATGACAACATGAAAATAAGAAATATTGTTTTCCTGATATTCCCCACTACCATGATTGCTTATCTTAATCTGATATATATATTTTAAACTTCTATCTTCTTTGTCATATAATTGACTGATCATAGCAATCTCTGTACATGATTTGCATTGTTATTCATCAGCTTTAATTTTTTAATTTTTTCAATGAATCAATCCTAATATATCTAAAATATTGCAGAGATTTTAGATTGTATTTAGTTTCTTAGCCATCTCGCCCTCCCCCCCCCCCCTACAAAAAAAAAAACAAAAAACACTCAGGATAACTACACAAATATAAAATTTAACTTTTGTTAAGGTGAACAAACATGTTTTTAAGTAAACAGTTTTTACATTTAGTTGTTATTACTAATTATTAAACCATTCCTTATTCTTTTAAAAATTTTATTAGTTGTTTATTTTTTGAAATTTCTTTTAATAATTAATCAGTAGTACATTACATGAATTATTGTAGCCCCCCACCCCTTCCCTTTCTCAACAAGGATTGGTTTAAGTTGGAAAACTTCATATATATATTTTTTTTTTCAGAAAAAGTTTGAAAAACTTTCAAAATTCATGAATGGTGCAAGAGGGATTGTCTGGTGAATCTACTGGTCCCAGGATATGTTGCTCTCAGGAGATCACTCATGCGTAGTTTTACTGTAGTAATTGGCTATCATTTGTGATCTTCTGCAAGAAATTTTAATTTGGGCCTTGGACGTATGCTATTTTTGCTTCCAAATTTGTCAAGCAGGAACTGTGGTAAATATAATGTCAATCAATGAAGTATATTGACTGTAAGTATGTAGTTTTTCAACGTATATTTAGTTTGTTGCATAATAAGAGGGATTTTAAAATACTACATTCTACATTGTTGTTTGGTACTTTCATATTTCGTGTTTTCATATTTCTCTTCTTTATTAATTTACTGTCTCCCTAAATCCATGAGAAAATAAGTTTATAAATTATGTAAAGCAATTAAACATTTAATTTGTTTCTTTGCTTGTAATACAGGCAGCTGAAAATTAATTCTTAAAAATGGAATTTAACTATTACTCTTCATAATTTATTTTACTCAAATTACTTTATTGTTTACTCCAAGTGATTTAACAAAAATGCAATTTTTGAAAAATGAAATTTAAACATTGTCAGGTGTGCGTTGCTATTGACCATCCCAAAACTACAGCAGTGAATGTTTCAAGATAATAAATGCAAATGTGTTGTATGTTTTCCGATATAAGTTTAAAAAAAAAATTATTGAATATCAAGGGAAGGAGGAAACAGTGTTGAATTCAAGGGGTGGCCCTTGAAAAAATGTCCCCCCTCTTCCCTAGAAGTTTTGAGATTTTATGCTTTTAATGGTCAAAAAGTACAATTTCCCCTCCAGAGCTTTATAATGTCCCTCCCGGAGCCACAGAAATCCCTTCCGGAGAAAAATGTCTGAATTCAACACTGGGGATAAATTTTCTGATTTTTTATTTATTTACTGCATTATGTGTCATATTAGCCATAGTATTCCTGAAAATATTACATAAACGATTAAAAAAACATTAAAAACATACTAGAATAACAATTATAGTTGTCTTTTTTAAAGAAGATATTTAACATTGGATTTCCTTTAAACATGTCATTTTAATATAGACATATGGAACCTTGAAAGTAGCATTTTCGCATTTTATCTGTAAAAAATAAAGATAATACTGTAGTACAGTTGAAGCACTTTATAACGAACTACGATATAACGAAATGCTGATGACCATTTAGTTGGTCTGTATGTTAAAGAATACTGAAATCGAAACGATATAACGAAATATTTATAACGAAAAGAATTCAAGCATGTAAATTGATAAAAAGAACGATATAGCGAAATTTTTACCTTTTTTTACTTAAAAAATGGCTGCGAAATAGAATTTTATTTTTTAAATAACAGCTATTTTATTCATGAGATAACCTTCAATTTTTTTTCTCTACGGCCAGTCACATATTTTCAATACTTCCAAGAGAGATTTGGGGAAGGGGCAGTATTTTAAGACAGACAGAGGGGCGACAGCTTAGCTGAACTGGATTATGTTATTTTTTATTTGATGACTGATTTCATTGACATTTGCTTTTCGTGTAATTTTATCACGTGCTGATTTTTCAAACTTTTTGTAAACTGGATATGTCTGTCATAAAAAAAAAAGTTTGAGTTTAGAAGAGAAAATTGAAATTATAAAATGCGTCAAAATTAATGTTAAAATAAGCGATGTAGTGAAACAATTTGGGATTCTAAGTAGCACTCTCTGCAATTGAAAAATTAAGAAAAAAATATTCAAATATTCAAAAAGAGTGCAGTTTCCTCATCGTTTTAACGTATATGTACAGCGAAATCTGAAGTTGTTGAGGAAGTATTCTTTTCATTGTTTAAAGATGCAAGATCCAAAATCTTCCATATTAGTGGAAGCATTTTGCAATAAAAAACATATGCGTTTGCCGAAACACTTGTATATAAAGACTTTCATGTAAATGATGGTTGGTTGAGCAAATTCAAAAAAAGATATGAAATTGTGTGTAAAAAATTATGTGGAGAAACAGCCTAATATTTCAGAGGAAACAATTGAAGAATGGAAGAACGAAAACTCAAAAATATTTTAGGATTACGATTTTAAAGATGTATTTAATATGGATGCCTGAGCCTGACAAAACTTTCACTTAAAGAACTAAGACCTACTTTCATTAGCATTATGTTCTCTGAAAGGCGAAAACCTCTTGTAATTGGAAAAGCAAAGAATTCACGGTGTATCCCTAAAAACGTAATAAAAACTCTGCCTGCAATGTACATGCGTAATTGAAAAGCTTGAATGATGAAATGCCTTTTTAAAGAATGGATTTCAGAGTTTGACGAATAGAAGCAAAAAGCCAAAAGAAAAGTTCTGCTTATTTTAGACACCGTCTCAACGTCTCTTCGCATGTGAGTTCTGTTCGTGTTTAATTTATAAAATTACTTCTTTTACCACCTAACACTACATCCAAAGTGCAACCATGAGACCAAGGAATTTTTCATTCGTTTAAAGCTAAATACTGGAAGATGCTTGTGAAAAAAAAATCGTGAATTCAGATGACACGAAATAAACAAAAATAGACGAGCTGAAAGCAATTTATCTGATAAATAAAGCTTGGTGCAATGTTTTGTTGGTAATGCTTTTCCAGTTTCGAAAATTTTTCCAGCACCTTCAAACAATTATGAAACTGTTTCTTTACCTAAATTGGAAAATACAGATGAACTGATTTCATCCTTTTAAATCTGATTTCCGAGTTTAGATTTGATCAATATGTTAATGTTGATTCAAACATGGCAAATGAATAATTCGATGAAGAGAACATCATAAATAAAAAAGAGAAAACTGCCCAGTTAAACTGAGGGCATTGAGCTCACAGGCTATTCACACTAATTGTATTTTAAACTCTTATTTCAAAGAATTTGAAAAAAATCCCTCGAAAAATAAAGAAATTGACAATATATTCACGATGGTATCATCCCCCCGTTCCCCCCCCTATAATTTACTAATGAACCACCAAACTAATCAAGGAAGCGCCTTATTACAACGAACATATATAGAACATTTGAAGAAAATAGGATAAATCTGCATGAAAAACTCATTTATCTGAATTAAGGGGTGTTAGCCTCTCGTTTCCCCCTTTAATCTTAACCAATGAACCCCCAAAACTAATCAGGGAAGCGCCTTATCACAAGGAACCTATAAACAAAATTTAAAGCAAAACTGTTAGTTCTATCAAGAGTTATCGTGTTACGTAACATACGTACATACATACGTTCATACAGAACCGGCGGGCACATTAGCTCTCAGGCTTTGACAGGCTGTGAGCTAAAAATTTACAAAAGATGAGCTATGCGTTGGCAGTGTCAGTGAAAACATCCTTCTAGAAACTGGTGAGAAGGTTTTACAATTCCCACTTAATGAATAATTCCATGCACTTTTTTAAATATTTAGTGAGTTTTTTTTCTGAAAACAACCCTATCATGCCAATTTTCTTTCCATCGATAAGTTTCTTTAACAGGGGTTGATCCAGGCAAAATTTGGGGCCTATTTAGGGCCCCTTTACAAAAATCAATTTAATAAAATTGGAACCTTCACAAAAATCAATTTGACAAAATGGTCCCTTCACAAAATTCTTTTTACTAAAATAGGCCCTTTCACAAAATTCCATTTCATAAAAACTTGCTATTTATTATTTATTTATTGTTTTGTGATGTTTTAAAATGTGTAATTTGTAAACAAACAAGTTCACCAGAGAAGAAAACTTCACCAAAAGGATTTTAAAAAGTTTTTTTTTATAAATGCTTGGTTCGAATTTGATTAACTGGATTTCAACTTCCATTATAAAATGTTATTTTTCACAAAAATATAATAAATTTCACAAAAATAACCTTTACTTTTCACAAAATGGACCCCAAGAAAAAAAATCTGCATCGACCCCTGTTTAATTAATGAGTGGCTGTAACACATACTGCACTATAAATAAAATATAATATAGTAATATTTTTTCTTTTTATTGGAACTGGAGTTAAAACTACTTGTATTTCTGATATCTTCAAATCCACAGATATTCTTAGCAGTTTGAATGAGACATTTCTTTTCATCTCGCTGATTAATTTATGTATTTTAATAATAGACTGAAATTTGTTTTTCTTTCTTTTCTTTAAGCATGCCAGTGCTTGGCTTTGATGTTATTATTTTTCATTTTTTAATTATAATAACTGAAAATTATTAATAACTTGTTTCTCCCATTAGATTAATACATACCTGTTTTTGCAGGCTAATAGAATACAGTTTTCTGCTGAGTATCGTGTCACCATCATTAGCATGCCAAACTGTTATTTATGTATTTTATTTCTGATATGTAGTATATCATTATATTCAGTAATAAATTTGTTATGTGATAATATTTATAATATAGAACAATATTTTGTTGTTTTATTTCTGTAACTTGAATTTTCAAATAAAGGAAGTTTATTAAAAATTTTCTGTTATCATTTGACTATAATTTTATTATAAATGATCATTTCATATATCTACTTGTGTTTAAATAACATAATGTATATTAAGATATTAAGAAAATACTCAAAGCATTTTTTAATTTAAAAAAAAAGGGTTAAAAAGAAAGTTTATTTAAATTTTACTATTCAAATTTTTATTTTAATACTAGCAAATCCACTTGGCATTGCCCGGTCCTGTCAACAAATAATACGGAATGCAAAATCGCTGTATGAAACCCTTCTTCTGGTAACGCCTTGTCTTTTAGAAATTAAATAGAGAGATTTTCACGAAGTGGAAGTAAATTTAATACCACCTCCTCAAATGTCTGGATCATTTGATTCAAAACTGGTCAGTTTTTAGTCAAAAATTAAAAAAGGTTATTTTTAGGTAAAAAAGGTCTGATTTTCACAAAATTTACATTTTCGGAATCAGAAGAAAACTGAGTTTCGATTCAAATAATCCAATACTTTTCTTAATACTCGAAAATGAGTGAAAATGAAATTTTTTCGTTTTCTGAGATTATCAAGTTGGTAACTTTCTTTTGCAGTTTCAATAAAAATACTTTGTACAGGATGAAAACAGAGTTTTTAAATCCACATCGTTCATAATGTTTTTGTTTATATTTTGAAAGTCCATTTTCAGGTTCAGACATGTTTATATTATGGATGTAAACAAAATTTTTTCTAGAAATATTGCAATTTTCTTTATAAAATATTTTATTTCCTCTTCAAGTTTAGTTTCCATTCTGTCAGCACTAGAATTATTACTGTCACGACACCAGAGAAAAGGGAAAAAAACTGTCTTCCTGTGACGACAATCGTTTATAACTCAAGATATAATTCATTTATTAGTAAATCAATCCGAATTTGGAAATATTCTTTTGAAATACTAAGAAATCAAATAGCATTTCAGGTTTTCTGATAAATAAAAATTACCTCTCCGATAATGGTAATAAAAATTGCATATTGTGTCAATTTCCCAGGCACTACAGTCATATAAATGTTGTCATTGTTTTGTAATTCAAGGAATATCAAATTTGTAGGAAAATAAAAAATGTAGGGCCATTCTTTGACAAAATCCCTGCTGGCTCTGCCTGCAAACAAGTTAGGTTTCGAAGTGGGCGGTTTCAACTGCTGCATCATGGCAAAAAGCTCATTTCTTCCACAATTCCCAACAGACAGGCATCCCACGGCCTGCACCTTCGAAATCTACCTGTGCCTGTAGTCCGAGCCGTTAGGGATTTTTTATATTTCTGAATAGATAAAATTTTCCCTTTGAGCCCGACTCAGAAGGATTGTTATGAAAACAGAACCTGAGCCCATCTCATCTCTATTTCATACCAACTGTAGCATAATTAGCACAGTCAGCAAAAGAGACCATTCCAACTACTTTTCAGTCTATTTTGATAACATAACAGTTCAACAATGTATGGAAATTAGCTTATCTTAATCATGTGAGATAGAAGTATTGTAGTTTGCCTCTTTTGTTGGCTGTGGATATTACCTACTGACATGCTCATAGAGCTCAAGATTACTTTGTATAAATGTAGAAGCAACTTTTTTGGTGAGAATATTCACAAATCAAACAGATAAATAGCACACTTTTAGTCACATTTTCTGACAAAAAAGGATTGAGCCAGCTTTTGTAGACATGCACAAAAACATGCATATTTTGATATAGCTCATAACTCAAGTTGTTTTTGTTTTTCACATCTTTCTTTAAAGGTTAATTTTATGCAGTTTTATTGAAAAAAAAAATGGCTGATTTTAAAGGAAGATTATCATGATCCGGATGAGTTCACTCCGTAAGTGTTATAAATTTAGCACTATTATATATATATACTCGTATACAAATACGTAGGGTGACACCACCCTGCCAGTAGTTGATCAAATTTTTGATATATTGTGCCATTTCAAACAGAAATCAGTTTTATATGTAGCACTAGACATAATATTTTTGTTTGAATGTTAGTGCACCTGTTACTGTTATTACATTGTTGTCAACCGTCTGCTGTAAGAGAAGCCATTTTATGAAATATTTTTATTAAAAAGTGTGAATATTTAGTTTTTGATTAGTTGGAGACAATTACAATAAGTTAAATTAATCCACTTCCATCTAGCTTATTTCAACTAATATTTTTATAAGAATTATTGTTAATCACATCACAGGCCAATGATATTTTAAAGATTAATTTTTAGATTTTCGATTGATAAACCACTGGGAAAATGGCAATTAAAAAAAACTATATATTTATAGTTTTGTTGGTATTTAATTTCAGCGGATTTCATTTTTGTCCATTATAAGACTTTCATTAAGGGTTGTAGCCCTGTTTAATGAAAAATGATAAATTTTGTCGTTTATCCAAAGTTGTATATGTAGGTAGGTATAAAGGAAAAAAAGCTGACTCATAGTGGAACTTATGCAGAAATGAAAAGCAGTATTGTCACATCTGAAAAGAAGATAATGATTGTCAAGGTTTCCTTAAAGCGCATACTTAAATTAGTTTGAAAAAAAAATTCCAATGAAACTATTTATGTAAAAAAATACTTTTAAATGTTTTATGCTAAAAAGATGCGATTTGACAAGAAACATTTTTTCTTTGCCAAATGCAAGTGATTTTAAGGCACTTGGAAATTGTTAAATAAATAAGTGTTTACATTCTTAAAGAACTTAAACAATCAAATACTTTATTATTTCTATTATGCTTATTGCTTATATACTATAACTTCTTAATCCAAAATCATCATGATAAGAGAAATACTAAGTACCCAGTAGATAGTCTCGCTCGGTAGTTTTTTCAAAATATTTTTTTGTTAGTTTATTTGATTTAATATTTTTTTTATGCATGGAATTTTGCAATAGATTTTTAACCCACTTCTTGAGAGGCTAGAATTATATAAATTATGTACAAAGGTGTGTTTCCAATGACAATACATTTTAATATTTTTACAACTTAATTTTAAATTGATACATTAATATTAAGACATTTTTCAATTAGTGACCACGCGGATTAAATCACCAAATATACTCTGTAACTCGTGCAATTGTGTGGGAGTTGAAAAAAAAACAATGGATTTGGTGACAAATGTTCACCAAAATATGCCAAAGTGCTATTTTAAAGAGTTAAAAGTAGAAAATAAATTATAAATAAAGAAGAGTGTAATGGGCGATTCCATCGTTATGTGTATGGCTTTTAGAGAGTTTTTTTTTTTTTGCAAATTGCGACACATTTGGAAGTGAAATTTTTTTAGATAAGCTTTATTTTTTTTATTGCTATTAAAGGACACATACAGAATCATTTTTGAAGTGACACCTTTAGTCTAAAGTAATAACAATTTAAAAAAAAAAATAGAGAAAAAAATTCTGAGTTGAAAATAAAAACTAAAAGAATAATTGTTCTGAAATGTTTGGATTACTGAAGTGTCCAGAACAAAGATGTTATATTGTATAATACAGTATAAGATCTTTATAACACGAGTCTATATAATGCAATTCTCTATATATCATACAACTTCTCAGACATAAACAATGAATTCTGTATTTAAGAAGCATTTGCATTCCCACATTGTTTAAAAAAAAAAAAAAAAAAAAAAAAAAAAAAAATGCTGCTCTTTAAAAGACTAAATTTCATTCATTAGTTCAACTTTATCTCCTCAATTTGGAGCACTTTAATGAAATGATTGCTATTACAATAAAAAAAATTTAAAGGGGAAAATAATGAATTATTATATAATTATTTTGTCCAGACACATTTGGAACATGTTTATAAAGTAAATTTAACAATGAAATTTATAATCTGCACAACTTCTGCACCAAGGAATGTAATAAAGATATTGTACTGTATTTTGAGATATATAATTTAGGCTTATTTGGCCAAAATCACACTTCAATACATACTTTCAGTTAACTAGAATTCATCATATTCTTTATTCATGCAGAAACAAATGAAAGCATCAAAGATATTATAAACAAAAAAAAGAAATCTTAAGATTGTTTTGCATACAGATCCAATACAACTTCTATTATAGTAAAATTTAGTGATACTATCTGGTTTTATTTTTATCACTACAAATAATAAACAGTTATTGTTATAACTAAGTGCTTTGTTTTGATTAATACTGCTACAACTGTTTGAATTATCAATTAATGATAACATAAATAAGGAATACCTGAAGACACAATGGGCTGTTATTGGTTTACATAAGCAAGCACTTATGAGAATTGGATCTAATTAAAAAATCTTTTTGCACCATTCCCCCCCCCCCCCTCCCCACTGAAACAGAGTTTTGGCAAACTTTACTTAATCACCCTAATTATCTTATAAACAAGAAAACTAATTTGGTTAATGATAAATTCTGAGGCAAGAACAGCCTTTACTTAATCTCTATAAACAAGCAAAATGATTTTTTTTTTTTTTTTTAATTCTGCTTATTTTTTTTAAAATTTACAATTCATATGATATTTGTATATGATTTAACAGACTGTTTTTCAAAATTCACTCATGTTCTATTTTGTTATAGTTCTAAACATTAAAACAGAAAAATTTGTCAAATAAAGTGATGTATATATTTTTTAAATACATTTACAATTTAAACTGTTCTACATTTTCTGTTGTCACATGAAACATGTGGGAAATTTTAACAGGACTTAGGCAAACAGAATTAAATAAAAAATGCACCCTCCTATTGCTGCTCTTAGTTAAAAAAACGTTATTTCAAATACACTGAAAATTGAAAGCAAACAGGACAACCCATTTTAAAAAGCATAAAAGCAAAACAAAAAAAGGGAAATTCTGTAAAACTATGAATAATTTAAATAACATTGCTCATATGCAAAACTTACCACGTGTTACTGAGCCATTATACGTAAATTTATTAATTTAGGCATAAAACTGTTCATGCAATTGAGTGTGTTTACTTTTGAAAACATATAAAACAGTTAAAAAATTGTCATTAAAAAGTAAGAAGTTAAATTAGATTCAATTTTTGTACTATTAAATAAGTAAATAAACCGATTTCTATTAAAGATATGATATTTTAAATCTTACTAATAAAACACAACTACTTGATAGAAAGAAACAAATGTAAACAACGTTATCGTTTGTAAACAAACCTATTTATGTACTACAGGCGCCATCTATTGGTTAATAATGAAACGTTATGGTTTCAAAATATGGTTGCATAAAGAATAAATTTGAATAATGATTCTTTTGGTAAAAGAAATTCAAACATATGAAATGCTGGTGAAGCTTTTTAAAAGTAATATTTAAAAAAAAAAATTCTAAATAAAATGATTCAAACAATATTATGAATGCAGGTTTTCAATTAATAAAATATTTTTTTAAATGTAATGATTAAAAACTGTATTATAAATGCTACTTTTTATTTAATTTATTACTGTTTTACTCTACAATATCAGAGAATAAACTCAGAATATTACAGAATAAACTCATCTCTAAATAAACTAGCCTAGATTAAAACTAATTTCATTATATAGGGTAGATGTGCCAGTAATGAGCCGCCTTCAAAGTTTTTGGTTTATAAAAAAATAACCAATAAAAATTTAGCTTTTGACATATTTTTTCATTACTCCCTCTTCCATGTTTTATAATCTGGGTTATTTATCGTTGACACTCTTAATTAAACCAATCAAGAAGCAGAAAATAATGTTTCACAGTTCCACTGTTTTTCTGTGAAAATCTTAATGAAAATGCTAAGAGCTGGCTTCACTTAATTAATTTATATATTTTTTATTTTCTTGAAATAATTGCATGTTTTTGTTTTAATAGTAATAGAAAACTTTGAATTTTATGTACCAATGTCTATTTACAAAATTTCATTTATTTTTCAGATTTTAAGACAATGGTCCATTACTGGAATACTTAATTAGTCAATTTCCAGTAATGGACACCCCATGTGGACGTTACTAAAAAAGCAATTTCAGTAATGTTCATAGTGCATAATTTTTTTTTATTTAACTGAAAAGCTAAGTAATTACATTTAATTTTTTAAGTTTCACTTACTAGAATGTAATAATATTTTTTTTAAATCGTGCCTAGCATACTTTATAATACAGCAATCAACATCCAATTAGGAAGCAGAGAATAATGTTTAAGGGCACAGGAAAATGAGGAGCTCATGGGGCTCAAGCTCTCCCCATTTAAATAAAGACAATTTTTTAAGTCACATAAGTTATTAAAAATCTATTTTCTATCTTAAATGTTTGATTTTTCATCTCTGACAAAACAACTAGAGCATACATTAAAAATAAAATAAAATTATAGTAGCAATGAAACTAGTAAATCTGCAGATCATGGGGCTCAAATCTCAATTCTGCTATTTTATTTTGAAATAATTTTATTTAGTATTTAAAAAACATTCAATCCATACTTTCATTTATTTGATATTTTTTATATAAATTACAAAAAATAATATATCAAGCAGTTTTAGGAAGTTTAAATTATTAAAAATAATAGGAAATAAAATTCCATGCAGTAGTAGTCAGATTTTTTTAAAACTAACCCTTCTAACCCCCCCCCCCCCCCCCTATGTCTCAATAATTAAAATATTGATCTTGTGATAGTGACAATTAATATAAACAGTGAATTATTCTCATAAATATTTTATTTAATTATTGATATCCTAATTGTTAAATTTATTTGAAAATTGCTATTTTATTTCATTAATATGCTTTCTTTAAATTCTAGTTTTAAATACAATCATAATATCAATTATCTATTACTTTTTGTGAGGTGTCCATTACTGGACCAGAGTGTGTCCCATTACTGGAACAGAGGGTGTCCATTACTGGAATTTAGGGTGTTTTGATATATCTCTGTTATTTACAATTAAATTTCGATTCACATTGGGGAAATGTGACTATGAGCATGATTAAATATTGTTGGTAGATTAATATAACATTAAAAAACGTGGAATATAATAACAGAGTTTACGCCAGACAGTTTCAGAAGGGTGCTGCCCCCTGCCTGCCCTTTGGTTTACAAAATAGCACCCTTCTTGCCCCTTATAAAAAGAATTAGCACCCTTCTTGCCCCTCAGTAAAAAAGGTGTCCCTTTTCCTTTTTGCATTAAAAAAAAATTGCTTTGATAGTAAAAACTGACTCAGTGTTGTCTTAAAAAGAGTGTTTTGACTTTTAAATATCAAAAGTGGCTTTAAAAACCAAAAGAAAATCTCTAACAATTAAAAAAAGTGCCCTTAAGAATCTGAAAAATGCCCTCAAGAATCCAAAAAGTGCCCTTAAGAATAAAAAAGTGCCTTTTTCTCACAAGCAGCACCCTGCCTTTTTTTATACCTGGGGAAACTCTGTAATAATTAATTAAAAAATACTTTTTAAAGAAATTCCTTACGGGTGTCCATTACTGGCACATCTACCCTATAATTAAATAGCAGGATATCAAACTACATTTAAAATCTTAACTACATACTACAATCTTGACCTGGTTTAAATCAGTTGATTTAAATAAGTTAAATTTTCAATCTACAGTTGTTTTTTTTTTTAATAAAGAGCATGTATTTTCATTTATAAATGGTAATCTCAAGCACTCCCCATTCAGATGAAGGAACTTTCTTTTTAAAGTTACAAATGCTGTTCCAAAGGATGTCACTTTTTTATTTGCAATGTTTGATAATTCATCTGTGAAAAAACACTTCTATACATAACGAAGCAGTACAAATATTGATTATAACATGCAATTCTGCAGATCAGGGGCCCCAACACCCACTATTCAAATCACATCTTCATTTTATTTTATATTTGAAACTTTCAATCCACAGTTTCATTTCTTCATATTATTAATACTATAAGTACAATTTCAGAGATTCACTTATGAATTGTAATTCAAAATCGACTATATGCACTCACTGACACAGAAAAAAAAGGAGGGGGGAGAGGTTATGGTTAAAACCCCTTCCAGACCATTTAAAAATTAAGATAACCTTAAAAAAACCTGCATCGACATCTGTATTCACAGAAAATGAAAACGTCATTCGATACTTTGGCACTTAACTAGTATTTTCTTTTAATTTCATGCATGTACAGCCAAAAATGAGTTCGTAAATGTATCAAAGTTTTGTTCCCTCCCTTTTTTTTTTAGCACATTTTAATAATTTTTACTCTGTTCATTAAACCATTATAATGATTCATTCAGTTTAAAGATTTCCTGTTACATCATCAGTTACAAATCTGGAAAGTGTATCATAATCAGTTAACAATGAACGATACTTCTTTCATTTTCTTATATTTTTTTAGTGCAGATATACATATATCATGGATATAGATTCAATATTGTGAAATTTAGAAAATAAATTCCATTAAATTCAGTATTCTCGTATATATGTCTATTTGTTATTATTATTGATTTTTTTTAAAGAAAAAAAAAGGGGGATATTATGTTGTTATTATTATCAAATTATATTGGGAAAGTGTTGACATTTTAAATTTCAGAGACAGAGCTCAAAATGTTTTTGATAAATCATATAGCAAAGTCATAATTAAATTTAGGAAATGATATATTACTTGAATTATTTGATTATATCTAAACATATTTAAATCATATTAGCAATATTAGGCAATAAATATTTTAAAACCACTTATTTATATTCCGTACTGAATGCTAGCGAAAATACAATTGCAATTACACTTGTATTCATTATGCTTCATCAGAAGCAAAATGTTTAAGAACCAATGAGTGGTACAATTCTGTGATGTCTTCTATTAAAATAATGTATAACTAGATGTGTCCCTATTTCGCATTTTAAGATAAAGGGAAACTCTCTACAATTCAAGACCTCTACAAGAAGAAATTTTATTAAAAATCACTTTTGTATTTTCTCTGCTGGAATGTAATTTGAGTTTTAACTATTTTATATAGTTAAAATTTTTATTAACTAATTTAACTATTATTATATAGTTATTTCTTTAAATAATTACAAAAGTAATAAAATTTTAAAACAAAGAAATGTAAAATGAATAATGTACTTCTAAGAAATCACTCTACAACAGAAAAATAAATTGAAACATGTGCCAACAAATATATAGCCTTCTACACAGAGCAATTGCAGACGTTATTAAAGATTATTTAAGCAAATTACCTAACATATTGAAAAAGTTTTAAAAAACTGATTTTTGTCTACCCAAATTAGCACTTTTTCCTTGTGTGAGACAGGGAAGGAGGGGGGAAGCATTCTGGGGCTTTTGTGTTGGTGAAACCAGCCATTAGTGCAAATCCAGAGGGAAAGGAAAATTCACTCCACACTAATGAAAGTTTATAAAATCCTGAATTTTGCCAAAAGCCTATGATAATACATTCAATCATTCATTTATTTATACATTTCATGCAGCATGCAACAATTTTCGTTGCAAGAATTTAATTTTAAATTTGGTTTCCAAACTATATATTTTTTAATATGATAGTTTGAAGGATCAGGATGTATTTTAGATCACAGCGTATCGTTAATCTTTTGTGCATTTTAATATTTACATGATAAAATAACTGAGCATGAAATTACCAAAACTAAAACATTTACAACAACAGCCAACAACCATTTCAGTTTATAAATAAATTTTAGATACTTAATAATTAATAAACCATTATTTTCAAGCAATTATTGTGACTTAACTATTAGGACAAAATAATTCATATGAGTGAAAAATGCACCAAAATACTTTTATTTTATTTTATCACAGGAGCTAGGAATCTCAGGTACATCTACTAGATGAAAGGATACGATGAGAGAAAAACAATTTTGCTATTTCTAAGAAAAATTAGTTTCCATGGATGTAAAACTGATTTTTGCCCATATGCAGCTTATAATTTGCAATTATGATATGCAGTTTTATAGATTTGACATTATTAAAAATATATAATTGCAACATAGGGGAGAATGCAATAGGTAGTATTTCTTAGGAAATCTACTTAAAAATACTGATATACTGTGGTCAAATGTAAGCATTGCTACTGCTACATAGTACATACTAAAATTACATATAGTTATTTTACATATTATTAAAATATGTCATTGCACTCTTCATTTTCTTTATCATAGTTCACCATAGTACAACAATTTCTTTTTTTGCAGAGCAATTTTGCAATAGATTTCTCAGTTTAGAATGAATTAATACAAAAGAAGAAACAACCCATTTGAGTATTCAGAATTAAAAGGACAGATTAAAAGCACTTCAACGTATCCATTCCATTCACCTGGTATGTTATTGACTTACAAACACCCTTCCACCATGTAATTTTTTCTGTTTGAGCCATTAAAATGTGTCTTGAAATCAGGGCCACACAAAGAAACCATGGGCCACGGGAATAATTCCTATACAGGGCCCCCTGCCATAAGTATGATACAATAAAACCTGAAGTGCAAACTACCAGCGAAAAATTCCATTTTATACAGTTTATTTTCATCTTATAAAGTATGACTGTATAATATTTGTATTTATTTATTTCATTTATTTAGGTACTTTTCGGTTAGCCGGGCGCCAGTGTTAATGCATGTATATATATACACACACACATATATATACATATATACACATATCTACATATATATACATACACACATATATGTATGTATATATATGTGTGTGTGTCTATACATATGCGTTTATATATGTACATATATTACTGGCGCCCGGCTAACCAGTAATATATGTACCTTTATTACTGGTAGGTACTTTATAGGTACTTTTATATGTACCTATAAAAGTACCTTTATTTTATTTTTTTTTGGGGGGGGGGGGGGGGCGCTGGACCATCTCTCTCTCTCTCTCTCTTTTTTTTTTTTCAGTTTATTGCAAGATTTTGTTATACAGGCTTTACTCTATTAGAAAATAAATTTGCTGGATAGTACCTTTCTTAAAAATCTATACAGTATTTGCTGACAATTTTGAAATATTTCTTTTACAGTATTACAGTTTATGATACATTTATCACGCTTTTTTCATCTAAAGATTTAAAATAAAAATATGAAAAGTATAATTAAATTTTAATTGAATTCACCAATTAATTTTGAATAAAAAAAAGTTTTAAGTATGAAAGAAATAAAATTCGAAACCTTTTTTTTCTCATGTCAACACCAGAATTAGCCAAAAAAAAATTATTTCAAGGAATAATTTCGCTTCTTTTAAAAGTTTTTTCAATTGCATTTTATTTCTAATTTTACCTTTAATACTAAGAAACATATAAGTTATATTGAAAGGCAGAATTTAAGTACAAAATCAACTTTTATTATTAACAAATGTTTATATTTAATAAACAATTCTTTAACTTGCATTCTTGAAAGATTTTTATTAAATGTTCTGGTTCTAGTCTTGTGACAAGATATTTAAAATTTTTCCAGAAATATTTATGCTCAATTTTACTCTTAAACATTTTATTTTACAATTGACAACAAAGCACACCATCCGTTGAAAGATATTAAATGTGTCAAAATATCTTTTACAGTGAAAATCTACAGAATAAAACGACAAAAATAAAATATAAACATATTATTACTATATCCTGATACAATAACAATAATACAGCTAATTCAGAAAAAAAAAAATGATATGCTCGTTCAGCATAAACACACAAGAAACAAAACAAAAAAAAAAGGCGGGGGGAGTAGCGATTCTTTATTTATTGTTATTAGTAAAACAAACGTGTAACGCGAATAAAATTCAAAAACAGACGCAAAAATAAGTTGACATAGTAATAGAAAATCAGTAAACACAACAGTTTTGCCGAATCCACGACAGATCAACAGACGACAGCGAAAGGAACGCCAGAGACCAGCCGAACCGAGCTATCGGAGTTCCATATTTGAATTTCCTCTCAAACACCGCTCTCGCCAAGGCTTTTCGCCAAAATTTTTCGCCAAGGTGCTGAATCGAACACAATTTCAAAAATCGCCTGTACTTGTGCATTGAACCAGACTTCGCAAGTGATCTTGGGTTTACTTGCATGCAAGGACATTTCGCAGTTTGAATAGTTGGTTTATTCTTTCTTTTTGTTAACTGTTAAAGTGATTGTTTATGTAAGTTTTCAGTTCAGAGCAGAGAGCTCATGTGTGTTAGATGGCGGTCGCTGTCAAATGTGTAACCAAGAGGGTTTTAACGTTTTAATTAAAGTTTACAGTTCACATTTTTACCTTGTGTAGTTTTAATCAGTGTTTTCTTTCTTATTAAGTTTAAAGTTAACCAGCCGAGCTATCATTAAATGGTCCGTCGCCCGAGATTTCTTTTAAAGGGGAAAATAGCTGATTGGGCTAATGTGGAAAGTGAAATTGGACTATAAAATGTGGATGTTTGGTGTTCAGTGTTAGAGTTTAAGCGCATGGTTGGTTGGATGCCAATGCCCCTGCTTTGTTGATCAAAGACGTTTTAAAGATTCGGTGAGTTCGTTCCTGTATTTAAACTTTTATTTGTTATGGAAGATTTAAAGGATGTTTTAGTTAAGAAGAGGGGATTAAAGTCTGCTATTACAAAATTAGAAAAAAAAAAAATAAATGGGTGTATTAATGAAGCCGATTCAAGTGAATTAACTTTGTTTGAGATTAAAATAGGAAAATTAACTGATGAATTGAGTGAAACATTTAATAGGATTTTGGCTAAATGTGATAAAAATGAGGTTGATACGTACATTGAGGAGCAGCAGACTGAACAGGATCGAGTTGACAGTATGTGGCTTAGTGTTAACCGAAAAAAATCGGGAATTACTTTAAACGAAAGTAACAACAGTGCGGGGTTGTTGAGGTCTCAAACCTCAGAGGTTAAACTGCCGAAACTCACACTTCCCACTTTCAGTGGTAATCTGGAGGAGTGGCTTCCATTTTATGATTTATTTAGGGCTAGTGTGGATTGTAATGAAGTTTTATCAGACTGTCAGAAATTACAATATTTAAAATCGGCATGCAGAGGCAATGCACTTAAAATAATTCAATGCCTTCCAATCTCTGATTCGAATTATAGGACAGCATTAGAGCTGTTGAAAGAGCGATATTCAAATAAAAGAGAGTTAATTAATTCATTGATTAAGAAATTTATTGGAATGCGTTGTATTTCGGGTACAGCACAGTCTCTTCTGGAAAGTGTAGACGTTATTAATGAATGTGTCCGTTCATTGAGTGTACTTAAACAAGAGGTTAAGGGATTTTCAGAAGTATTGATTGTTTATTTAATTACAGAGAAATTAGATGGAAATACAAGATATTGGTGGGAAAGAACACTCAAAAAAGAGGAATTGGGTACACTTGAAAATTTATTATATTTTTTAAAGGACCATGCGAGAACCCTTCAAAATAGTAAAACAGCAGTTAAAGAAAGTGGAAAACCTAAATTTACTACATTATTGTCTGCTAATGATATTTGTGTTTTATGCAAAGAATCGCATCCACTTTACAGATGCCCACGATATTTGAAATTAAATGTGCAGAAAAGAATAGAAATAGCTAGAACAAATAGTTTGTGTTATAACTGTCTTTTAGAGAAACATTATGCAAAAAAGTGTATGAGTGTGGGTAGATGTAGAGTGTGCCACAAGCCTCATCATAGTGTCTTGCATATTTCACGGGATACTGGCCCTCATGTAAAGAATGCGACTGAAACTCCGGTGGTTCCTCTTTCCCCGAACGCAACGGAATTTCGACCGAGACAAAATGAGTTAAGTCAAACTTCCTGCACTGGCACCTTTGAGTTTCGAAACAATTCTGGGTCGGGAATACAATTAATGAATATGGGACAGACTCTACTTTGTACAGCAATGATTAAGGTTCTTGATTCAGTGGGTAATCTTGTAAATTGCCGCGCATTGCTGGACAGTGGAAGTGAGGCATGTTTTATAAGTGAAAATTGTATGCGAAAATTGTGTTTGCCAAAGCGAAGAACTAGAGTACAGGTTACATGTTTAGGTTCTTATAGTGCTGAAACAAATGGAGAGATAAATTTGAATTTTACTCCTCATTTTAATTCTGAAATAAAATTTGCTACTAAAGCATTTGTGATAAAAAGAATTACATCTAATGTGCCATGTGGTTCTATTCCTTCAGATGTTGTGAATAAGTTTAATGATTTAGTTCTAGCAGACCCACTATTTTTTGAGTCACGACCAGTAGATATTCTACTTGGAGTTAACGTATTTTTTACATTGCTAAATGGGAAAATTGTGAAAAGAGGGGAAGCTCTGCCCTTTGCTGTAAGTTCTAAGCTTGGATGGATAATTACGGGGACTACCTTATTCGATAGAGGTCTACGTACATTTGCCGTCAATAATATTCAATTAAAATTAGATGGCTTGGTGCAACAATTTTGGTCCTTGGATTCTGTTCCGGAATTAGTTCAGATTTCTAAGGAGGAGAGGGAATGTGAGGATCATTTTAAGCGTACTTATTTTCGAGATATGTCTGGAAGATTTGTCGTGAAACTTCCATTTAAAGATTCCCCATCTAGATTAGGTGACACTAGAGAAATGGCTATCCAGAGATTTCGTTCATTAGAACGCAGACTTTCAAAACAGCCATTTATTTATGAAGACTATCGAAAGTTTATGAGGGAATATTTTGAATTGGGTCACATGGAACGTGTATCCAAGCCGGAGAGTGTTCCTTCAAGTGTTTGTTATTTACCACATCATGCGGTAATACGGGAATCAAGCACAACGACAAAACTGAGAGTTGTTTTTGACGCTTCAGCTAAGTCTACTTCGGGTGTATCTTTGAACGACATTCTTATGGTCGGTCCACGTATACAGCAGGAGCTTTTTCCAATACTGTTGAGATTTAGAGTTTTACCTATAGTTGTATGTGCAGATATAGAAAAAATGTTTAGACAGGTTTTGATTAACCCTGAAGATAGAGACTTTATGAGAATTCTTTGGAGAGAAAATTCCCAAGATACTATAGAGGATTACCGTTTAAAAACAGTTACTTACGGTACCGCATCTGCCCCGTTTCAGTCTACTAGATCTCTTCATCAGCTTGCCTTAGATGAGAAGAGTGAATTTCCGTTGGCATCTGCAGCAGTGTTAAGGGATTTTTATGTAGATGATTTATTGTCAGGGGGTCGGAATGAAGAGGAAGTTGTGGAATTAATTGATCAATTGACATTGTTAATGAAGCGAGGTGGTTTTAAATTGCGAAAATGGATTTCTAATGTGCCTGGGGTGTTGAAAAACATTTCGGAAGAATGTAGAGAAAGTGCAGATTCCTTGTTCTTAAAGAATGATAGTGGTATAAAAATTTTGGGAATCCAGTGGAATTTGAACGGTGATTTCTTTTGTTTCACTGTTTTAGACCATGACAAAAAGAATAGATATTCGAAAAGAGATATCTTGTCAGAGGTCGCAAAAGTGTTTGATCCGTTGGGGTTGCTATCTCCTTGTGTCGTTTTCATGAAGATCTTGTTGCAAGATTTATGGAAAATTTCACTTACCTGGGACGAGCCAATTGGTGAAGACTTTAGTAAACGGTGGACATCGTTTAGAAATGACTTAAGTGTAATTTCGCAATTGAGGACTCCTCGATTTGTGTTGGCTGCAGATAAAATGGGACTTCAAATTCATGCCTTTTGTGATGCGTCCGAAAAGGCGTATTGTGCGGTAATATATATGCGTTCAATTTCTCAAGATGAAAAAATAACGGTAAATCTTTTGACATCTAAGACTAAGGTGGCACCCATTAAGACTCAGTCCATTCCACGACTTGAATTGTGTTCAGCCCTTCTGTTGGCAAATTTGCTAAAAATGGTTTTACAGCATTTAAATTTTACTGAGACTGAAGTATTTGCCTGGACTGATTCTAATGTGGCGTTGGCATGGCTTTCTTCAGAGCCTCATC
Organism: Maratus michaelseni; assembly: GCA_963931845.1. Lineage (NCBI taxonomy): Eukaryota > Metazoa > Arthropoda > Arachnida > Araneae > Salticidae > Maratus > Maratus michaelseni. The sequence goes on from OZ007597.1 coordinate 292,756,348, forward strand.
ATTGGCAAACCTTCGTGGCTAACCGTGTTTCAAAAATCCAAGAGGCACTTCCTAATGTTCCGTGGAATCATGTTTCTGGAATTGAAAATCCTGCTGACTGCGGAACAAGGGGTATGTTGCCGTCGGAATTAGTAAATTGTGAATTATGGTTTCGTGGTCCTCGATGGTTAAGAGAGCCATTGAACAACAATCAACATAATGATCCAGTTAACGGTAAAGATATACAGGAGATTGTTTCAAAGGAAGAAAAGCGAAACTGTGTTGTAAACGTGTTTGATCTTAGTGATGATCATGTGATTTTCAGATATTCCACTTGGAATAGACTGGTACGAATCGTCGCGTGGTGCTTGAGATTTGTGAACAATGCAAAAAAGGTATCTCAGCGAATAAACGGTTTACTCTTGACATCAGAGCTTTTGAGAGCCACAACGACGATAGTGAAATTAGTACAACACCAGTGTTTTTCTGATGAGATCCTTTCTTTAGGAAATCATAAATTGTTAAGATGTTCGAGCAAACTTTTAACATTAAATCCATTTCTGGATTCAAGCTGTATTTTGCGAGTTGGTGGAAGGTTGAGACATGCTAATGTTTCTGAAGATCAGAAACACCCAATAGTTTTGCCTAAGTCTCATCATATTACTGCATTGCTTATTAGACATTATCATATAACTTACTTGCATGCTGGTCCTCAGCTTCTTTTAGCTGTCCTTAGAACAAAATTTTGGATTTTAAGTGGTCGAGATGCAGTAAGAAAAATTGTGAAGACATGCATAAAGTGTTTCCGTGCTTCAATAGCTATTGATACACAATTAATGGGTGACCTGCCCGCTATGCGTGTCTTACCCAGTCGCCCATTTTCGAAGACGGGATGTGATTATGCCGGTCCTTTTATGCTGCGTTTACACTATATGGTCTTTCAGGTCTGTTGGGTCTTTCTGCTCCAAGAGTCGAAAAAATTGCGTTTACACTATGGCATAAGAATTTGGCGTATGGAGAAGAAACTTATTTTTGCGCATGCGTGAGTTTTGCAGCTTGGATGGAGGGGGAGGGGTAGTGTTTGTTTGTTTACATTCGCAATGAAATGAACATGCAAATATTTTGTGGGTTAATGCCTGTGCTAATTTCTTTTTTACTTAAAAAATGGAAGGCAGATAATATAAAAGTGATTTTTTTTAACGTGCTTATTTCGTTATTATTATTAAAGGTTTGGGAAATACACAGGGGATATAGATACAAGAGATATTGTTGTATTGGGCTAAGAAAGGCTCAGTGAGCAGCCAATTTCATATTAAATATAGCCATATACAGTGCATGCAGAAGCCCTATTCCGTATCTGTACTGGGTCTCACAATTTCTGTGCACATTTTATTTTCCCTGGTAAAAATAAAAATATATGGAGATCAGTTTGTTGCAATATAATACTGACAAAAGTAATTAAATAAGGTTTAATTTATTATACAAAATAAGAAAATTCCCATCAAGATTTAAATAAAAAATATGAACTAAAAGAAAAAATCATTCTAATCAGTATTAGCACTAACTTAGCATAGACATACATTTACAGAAATGTATGTCTACATGTAAATAAAATGTCTATTACATTACATGTAAATTTATAGAAATAAAGCATTTTATATGCACATGTGCCCACAATGGGAGCAAGGCAATTGCTGTTATCTGAATTTTCAAATTTTATAAACTAAAGTTTATTTTTCTCTGATAATTTTCAAAAAAAGAAATAATAATAATGTCAAATAATTAATCACTAAGACAAAAAGAAACATTTTTTTTTTTTTTTTTTTGGCTGAAGGGCTCTGATCACCCTTTTCCTCAAAACAAAATTTAGTTTTGTTTTTCTTTCTAAATTTAAGTGTTCAAAAAGAATCTTAAATGGTGGGTTCAGCCTCCCCCCCCCCCCCCCGATAAAAAATTAATTGAACATAAAGACAGTTCTTCATTTATAAAATGTCAATAGCAGCTTATTTTTGGTTTCTTAATTATAATATGTTTGAACTGCTTTTTAGTTTTATAAGTGATAATGCAGATTTTCTTTGATGCTAACAGAAAAACATTTTCCTAACAATATTGAAAAAAAGAAAATGAAACCAAATGACATGACATTTAGTGGAATTCCATTTCTCATGGCTTGAAAATAAAGTTTCTACTTTAGAGATAATGCACGTTAATTTCAGAAGGGGAAGTTTCCTCTTCTGATGATAAAACATTATTTTTAAATGGAAACTTGCATTTTCATTCAGGAAAATTAAATCCTCAATGATTACATAAAAATGCCATTTTCTAGATGCTTTTAGTCGTGACATCAATCCAGTGCCTGATTTACAGCAGGTCATTCGAGGCACAGGTCCAGGGCCCCCCCAAATGCTACTGAAGATTTTTCAATGATTGGTCAAAATCTGGAAGTTTTCACGATAAAAACACAAAATTAATATGGAAAAACCTGTTTATTTTTTTCATTTAAAAATAACTACTTCACTTGTGCAACAACACTCGCTCGCTAATATTAATTCTATGGGAAATTTTTTTTATATATATCTTGCTTGCATTTCATTATTTAAAAAAAAAAAATTCCATTGGATAGTTGAGGTCAATCAATGCAAAGGCCATTTTTTACTTTTTCGGTTTTGTTAACAGGTTTTTTTATTAAGATACTTTCACTTTCAGAACCGATTTTGAAAAATCGTTAGCGAGATAGAACACTAAAGATTGATTATGAAGCTGTTATAAAAACTTTTATTGCTAAAAAATTAAGAAGAAAATGTATAAAAAAAAGGTACTTCTCTATTATCCCGTCGACCACTTTTCATAACAAAAAACTATCGCCAACTCTAAGATTAAACGCCAAAAATGCAGTCCCATTTACTTGATGTCAGAAGCATTATACGTGTTTGTTATGTCATCAAGTGGTTTTTAATTTGACATTTGCATGTATTATTCATTATGTTTTACTGACTTATTAGTTATTTCATTAATTAAAATAACAATTGTGTCCGTAAATTCTTATATTTTATTTATTTTGATATTCCAATGACAACGTTCTTCCGTTTCTTTGGCGATAGTTTTTTATTATGAAAAGTGGTCGACGGTATAATAGAGAAGTACCCAAAAAAATTATTAAATATCACTAAATCATTTAAGTCAGTAGTGGTTATCTTAATAATTACCGCTATTAGTGATACATATTTTTTTACTCAAAACCACTGTAAGCACCGGTGCAAGCCCTCCCCCCCCCCCCCCCTTCCCAAAGCATCTGTGCCCAGGTACTCCCAAACTTGTAAATCGGTCCCTGCATCAGTCAGAAAGTTTTGTGTGAAAAGAGGGGGATTTCAGTGTTAAAATCAACTTCCAGAGCATTTGAAAAACTGACAAAATGCATAGAAAACCCCTTGTGTTAAAAAAAATTAATGTGATGTGTAAAAGCCAAAGTAAAGGAAAGCATGAGCAGCATAAAATGTTTACCATTCAAGACTTTATAATAGGATTCTACACAAAATTAATGAAATAAAAAGTTAAGAGCAATAGCAATAAAGTAATACATATTTCATTGCTATTGCTTTTTTTTTCCCCTCTGAAAATGCTGTGTTTTAAAACACATACATGCTAAATATATTATGATTGATTGTGATTTTCGTTACGGCAGTTTTTACGTGTCATGTATTGTTATCAACAAAATTGTTTATTTTATCAGTAACAATGGTTCAGAACCCCTCCCAGATGAGAATCCTGGTTGCGCCATTGGTATAAGGATCATACAAATAAACACTTTCCAACACTAACAGAATATTATTAATAAATTTTGTTTTTATGAAATACGATATCTAAATGAACAATTTAAAAGCACATAACTCAGTAAAAATCTATTTTCAACAATTGTTGTCTGTCCATATAGTCTGTAATGTATGCAAATTCTTTCATGCAGCACTATATATAGAATTTATACACACCCAGGGCCAGTGCAACGCTGTGTGGGGCCCTGACAAAGCAGTTAATGGGGCCCAACGTATACTGCAATACTGTATTAATGAAATTTATTTTTAAATTGTATATTTCATACTATAATATAGGAAATGTATGAAAAATAGTATAATTATTTATTAAATGTTAATTTGATTTAAGAATGAAATTAATTTAAAAAATACTAATCAAAATTAGTTAATTAAAATCATTGAACACATAAATTAAATTACAATTAATTTAAAAATAATATATTTAATAATTATGTTCTAAAATTTTCCTCTTTCATCCGAATACATATGTAGGGGCACTAGGAAACTTTATTCCTGGGCCCCAAGTTTATTCTCTGCACCTTAGCATATGTGTTTCAAAATATTGTCCCTCCCCCCCCCCCTTTTTTTTTTCCTTCTGAGAACGTCCGTGTTTACAAGCTCAAAATATTCATCTTATGAATTAATTGTCATTACATTTTGTTATTACTGTTAAAGGAAATTATTATTTTTACGATAAAATAAAACAATGTAAATCTAACAAATCACTAATTTATTAGTTTAATTCCTGAGGCTTTTAAGCATTTTAATTATTTAAGTAATTCTGCTTCCAGTGAAAAATACCGCTGACAAACATCCTTATTTCTTTTTGTTTAATTCATGGAACAAAAATATTAAATCTGGCTATTAATCTCATGAAGGTGTTTATTTAAGCAAATAGTAATCCGCTGAATTTTAAATTAATGTAGTCATTATTCTAGATATGGTTAACATATCACTTCATCATACATTTTTTAGGTGTGCTGTGCTGTTACAATCTTCTTTTCCATCCAGTTTTCTTGATAAAATAAAAATATATATCAACGTAACATATCTGACGATTTTAAGCATATTGGTATTAGCTTTAATGCTAATAATGGCAGAAAAGTTTTAGGAAAACATGGCAGTTCTTTATTGATTTAACAAACTAGCAATTGTACCCAAACATGCTTCAGCATATTATGGTGAAACTCCAATTGTATGCTGAAAATAATATCACTTTCACTACAAATAATAAAATACAGTGCTTGCATTAAAAGAGGTATTTATTGAATAATCTAATAAATAGACCGAAAAGGCCAATTTAGAATTATTCAAACATAATCTTTTACGTATCACATTTCAAAATTATGCACTCTTTTGTTTCCTGAACACTCCCAACCCTAATTAAGACATATACATTTACAGTCATTCTGCCCATGATCAACTATTTGTTTCTAATTTGTGGCTCATTGTCAACTATTTGTTTTCAAGCTATCTTTCATTTTAAGTATTTGATTTATAATTATATATATATAAATAAATGAGATAATAAACCGACTCTGGAATGAAGAAAACCCTTCATGTTTGAAGAACGAATAAAAATCTTTATTATTTTTTTTAAAGACTAATTTAAAAATAATGGCTTTATAAAACAAACTTCTACTGATAATTCAAGTTTATTTTTGACTTGAATGAATTCATAATGATATTAAATAAGTAACATATCATGAAACATTAAAAAGTGAAAATTTTTGATTTTTTAAAATTATGATATAGACTTTCTTTTAAAGAAATACTTTTAAAAATTGCATTTATTTTAATTCCAAATGTTTATTTAATTTTTTAAGAGAATTTTTAAAATATTGTTTTAATATTTCCCTTGTTTATTAAAAAGGTATTGTTATGAAGCATTATATACATATTAAAATAAAATAAAGACTTCAATAGTAAAATTTAAATAAACTCTCTTTGTAACTCTTTTTTTTTAATTAAAAAAATGGTTTGAGGATTTTCTTATTTAATATACATTCTGTTATTTAAACAACACAAGTAGATACATGAAAAGATCATTTATAATAAAATTATAGTCAAATGATAACAGAAATTGTTTATTAAATTTCCTTTATTTGAAAATACAAGTTACAGAAATAAAACAAAATATTGCTCTATATAATAAATATGATCACATAACAAATTTATTACTGAATATAATGATATACTACATATCAGAAGTAAAATACATAGATAACAGTCTGGACTCTGGATGTTAATGATGATGGCACGATACTTTACAGAAACAGGTATGTATTTTAATCTAATGGGAGAAACAAGTTATTAATAATTTTCAGTTATTATAATTTAAAAATGATAAATAATAACATCAAAGCCAAGCACTGGCATGCTTTTTTTTTCTAAAAAGAAAGAAAAAAAAATGGAAATTTCAGTTTATTATTAAAATAAATACATAAATTAATCAGCGAGGTGAAAATAAATGTTTCATTCAAACTGCTAAGAATATCCTTGGATTTGAAGATATCAGAAATACAAGTGGTTTTAACTCCAGTTCCAATAAAAAGAAAAAAAATATTACTATATTTTATTTATAGTGCAGTATAGCCCTGTATGTTATATGAAGATTTTTGTACACACCACATATTAAGCTAAAAGGCAACTTAAAACTCACTCGCAGCAATTACCAACCGTAAACGACAATGAATATTTTTCTTTGCGTACCCCTGTATATGAACTTATTTATATTCCACAAACTTCTATTAGTCTACTAAATATAGTTCAACAGGAAAATGCGTAACAAAATTAAAAACTACCCTTAAGCAATTCACTCCCATAGTCTGTAATACTGACGGATTCACTTGTGTAGCTCTGTAATATGAACAACCGAGTTTATAAACACACAAGTACTATGAAAAAATTTAGTTAAACTTAAAAACGCACACCAAAGTTGAAAATGCACCTATCACACAGACTGTAAATATCACATATGTACTGTAACCGATATCTTTTGTGTGTCCCTATAAGTAAACGCAATGCACACCACAATTTCAAGAGAGCAATTTATAGTGCACCTCAGTAATGAATATAATTTTTATTATGTCTGAAATAGTAACTTTAAAAAAAAAACATTTCTTGTTATCAAATAGTTATTAAGAAGTGGGGTTACTGCACAATCTTTATTTTTTCCCCAGATTGGGGGCATAAAACATAGGGCTATATCTGAACAAGCAATTTTATAGGAAGCTACTACAGTATTATCTTTATTTTTTACAGAAAAAATGTGAAAATGCTACTTTCAAGGTTCCATATGTCTATAAAATGACATGTTTAAAGGAAATCCAATGTTAAATATCTTCTTTAAAAAAGAAAACTATTATTATTATTCTAGTATACATGAAAGATAACAAAACATTTAAAGCAATCTTTTGAGGAATAGGTATGGCTAATATGACACACAATGCAATAAATAAATAAAAAATCAGAAAATTTATCCTCAGTGTTGAATTTAGACATTTTTCTCCGGGAGGGATTTCTGTGGCTCCGAGGGGACATAATAGAGTTCTGGAGGTGAAATTGTACTTTTTGACCATTAAAAGCATAAAATCTCAAATCTTTCAGGTGGGGGGAGGGGGGGGGGGCAGGGAGAAAGATTTGAAGGGCCATCCCTTGATTTCAACACTGCTTGCTCTCCCCTTCCCTGAATATTCAATTAAAAAAAATGTTAAACTTATATCAGAAAACATACAAAAACACATTTGCATTTATTATCTCAAAACATTCACTGCTGTAGTTTTGGGATGGTCAATAGCAACGCACACCTGACAATGTTTAAATTTCAGTTTTCAAAAATTGCATTTTTGTTAATCACTTGGAGTAAATAAAGTAATTTGAGTAAAATAAATTATGAAGAATAATAATTAAATTTCAGTTTTAAGAATTAATTTTGAGCTGCCTGTATTAAAGCAAAACAAATTAAATGTTTAATTGCTTTACATAATTTGTAAACTTATTTTTTCATGGATTTAGGGAGAAAGTAAATTAACAATTTAATTAATAAAGAGAAATATGAAAACAAACTAGTACATAACAATATAGTTAGTTGTTTTTGAATTCTAGAATAAGAAAAAATAATTATTAATGCAAAGTGCATAAATTTTTCAATTATTAAATTCTTCATCTACAAAACACATGTACTTCGCTAGATTTTCTATCATTGGTAACAAAATTTGATTTAAAAACTAGATACTAATGAATATTTCATAATATTTATTTTTTTAAATATAACCTAATGATGTTCCATCAAATCTGTCAAAATATATTATCTTCAATATTTAGTTAAACTAACATAAGTAATTACTCTCACTTCAAAGAACTGTAAGTAAACAAACCAAATTATAACCTTGATAATATTGTTAAAATACATTTTGGATCATTTCAACATTAATAAATTATTATATATGCAGCTTAATAATTATTAAGCATAGCAAATTATAACCTTCATAATATTGTTAAAATATATTTTAGATCATTTCAACATTAATAAACATTAAATAAATTATTATATATGCAGCTTAATAATTATTAAGCACAGCAAATTATAACATTGATAGCATCATAGATAATACATTTTAGATTATTTCAATATTAATAATATTAATTCAAATAAATTATATATTCAACTTATCTGATAAGTTACTTTAGTTTTTGTTGAATTTGATTTTTTTTTTTTTAGTCTGAATGATACTTTCTTAAAATATCAGATTCCTTGAAGGGAGGGGCGAGGGGTAACTGCTATCCTCTACCATAACACTTATACATTTAAATGTATTAGTGTTTACATACACTAATTAGTGTTTACATAAAACAAGTGCTTATGGAAGTTTATATAAAACATAACTTACACACTTGCATAAAACTACACAAATTAATTAACTACAAGTTGTGTTTTTAGATTGATCATTTAACAGCATTTTATAAATTAAAAAGCTAATAGCAAATAAACCTTCAGTTAAAAAATTAAAGGAATTAAATTATGAAAATCAATTTTTGTATTGAGAATGGACATAGCTTTAACTGATTCTCTCTGATACAAATTGATTTTGTTGGAAAAATAACTTTATATGAAACAACATTAATAAATACACAACAATGTAATTTTGAGAAAATGACTTACTTACAAGCATCATACTTACAAATATTACTGAAGATTCATGCCTTCAAAAATAATCATGCAAAATGCCTATTGAAAAGATCACCATTTATAAATGCGTAAGTGAGATCAACATGTAGTAATCGACAGGTATTCGCATAGATATTGAGAAAAGTAGTGTTCGATTAAAAGCAATCTGTAATTTAAAGAAAAGATTATAATAATCATAATAAACTGATAAAAACAACAAGTATTTTTACTTTTATGTTAGCCAGATACTAGTGATATATATATATATATATATATATATATATGTTAAAAGGGCACCAGTGATATATATACATGCATATCTATCACTGGTGCCCAGCTAACATAAAAGTACCAAACAACATAAACAATGTAAAATATATTTAAAAATCCTTCTTTATTATGTAACAAACTCAATATACATTGAAAAACTACATATAAGTCAATTACAGTCAATCATACAAGTTAATATACTTTATTGATGGACATTATATTTACCGCAGTTCCTGCTTGACAAATTTGGAAGCAAAAATAGCACAAGTCCAAAGCCCGAATTCAAATTTCTTGCAGAAGATCACAAATGATAGCGACTTACTAAACTGTAAAACTACACATAAGTGATCTCCTGAGAGCAATAAAATATACATTTCCTGGCACCAGTAGATTCACCAGACAATCTCCCTTGCACCGTTCATAGATTTTGAAAGTTTTAAAACTTTTTCTGAAAAAAAATTATGAAGTTTTCCAACTGAAACCATTCTTTGTTGTGAAAGGGGGGGGGGGGGGGGTTACAAAAATTCATGTAATGTACTACAGATTAATTATTAAAGAAAATTTCAAAAAATAAACATGTAATAAAACTTTTAAAATAATAAGGAATGGTTTAATAATTAGCAATAATAAGTAAATGTAAAAACTGTTTACTTAAAAACATGTTTGTTACTTTTAACAAAAGTTAAATTTTATATTTGTGTAGTTACCATATTAGATTGTTTTTTTTCTTTTTTTTTCTTGTGGGGGAGAGAGCTAAGAAACTAAATACAATCTAAAATCTCTGCAATATTTTAGATATATATTAGGATGGATTCATTGAAAAAATTAACACATTTAAAACTGATGAATAACAATGCAAATCAATGGTCAGTCAATTATATGACAGTAACAGAGAAAACTGAGAAGTTAATTAAAAATGAATTATATGGCTAAAAATTTATTGGTACCAGTTTTAAGATAAAGTTAAAAATTGCCAGTAACAATATTAAATAAATACCTGAAATAAATCAAAGTATTTCCTCACAAAAAAAGACATTACTGTACATTATGCATTACGATCGTACTATTCTAATTTTTATTCATATACTGTCCAATTTGTTTTTTTTTAATTCATGCCTATGAAACAAGGTGAGTTTTGAAATAAGTAACGTAACTAACAATTAACAAATGAACTGGTAGCATAGTATATAAATACCGGAAGATAGTACTTAAAGAATTTATGAATACATAGCTTTATAAAGAGTTTGGTAATATAAAAAGTAACATAGCGAACAAATGAATTTTAGTCACGTAGTACGTAAATACATGAAGATAGTAATTTACGAATACATAAAAGAAACTTCTACAGTTATGAAGCAATGTAGAGAAACATTAAAAATATCTGAAAAATATTACATACCTTTGGTTTGTAAATCCCTTTTTAATTTTAAATCTTCATCAAAATATTCATCTGTCGTCTGCTTCATCAAACTTCGTCCATTTTTTAAAATGGCGGAATAAACAATTATGAAGCACGCTGATTGGTTAGGTCTTATATTTTCACGCCTGAAACGCCAACGCTTAAGACCACGCCACGCAGACCACAGAGACCTTCTTAAACCCTCTTATACCTGGACCTGACAGACCACGCAGACCTGATAGGCCTGATAAGCCATAGTGTAAACGCAGCATTATGTGTAAAGAGAGAAATCGTAGAGGTATCAAGGCATTTAAGAGTTACATAGCAATTTTTATTTGTTTTTCGACTCGTGCTATTCATCTTGAATTGGTGTCAGATTTGTCCACTCCAACGTTTTTGGCTGCTCTGAAAAGATTTGTTTCTCGTAGAGGCAAGCCAGCCGAATTAGTAAGTGACTGTGCTACAAATTTTAAGGGTGCAAGTAAGGAATTGAGGGAATTATATGAATTCATATCCTCCACCATTAAAGAACAATCCTTACAGAATTATGTTGCTAATGAGGGCATCGTTTGGAAATTTAACCCTCCATCGGCTCCACATTTTGGTGGGCTGTGGGAGGCTAACATCAAGTCTGTGAAATATCATTTGCGTAGAACAATGGGAAATTCGCTATTTACAATTGAAGAGTTCTCAACATTATTGTCGCAAATTGAAGCTTGTTTGAACTCGAGACCTTTGTGTCCGTTGTCAAGTGATCCAAATGATCTAGAAGTTTTGACACCGGGTCGTTTTTTGACGGGTGCTTCGTTGACAGCTATTCCAGAGCTTGATGTTTCTGAGGTTCCGCCTTCACGACTTCGTCGTTGGCAACTGACACAGAGAGTATTCCAGCACTTTTGGAAGCGATGGAGTGCAGAGTATTTTTCTCAGTTGCAACAACGCCCCAAGTGGTTACGTCCAACAGCAAATTTAAAGATTGGCGACTTAGTGCTCATTAAAAATGAACTTGTGCCGGCGCTTCAATGGAAGCTGGGAAGAATCATTGAAACCTTTTCAGGTAGTGATGGTCATGTTAGAGTGGCCATAGTAAGAACTGCTACGGGAGAGCTCAAACGTCCTATTCACAAACTTTGTCCTTTACCTTTTGAATGAGAATAGTTAATTATAGCCCTTGAAGGTTTCAAGGCCGGGGGTGTATGTTCGGACAATATTTTCTGACAATGTTTTTGGACAGTGTTTTCCGACACACGTTCGACAGAGCATTTTCGATAGAGAGAACGATACCTAGATAAGAGATTATGTGCTTCCGCATACTTGTGCATTGAACCAGACTTCGCAAGTGATCTTGGGTTTACGTGCATGCAAGGACATTTCACAGTTTGAATAGTTGGTTTATTCTTTCTTTTTGTTAACTGTTAAAGTGATTGTTTATGTAAGTTTTCAGTTCAGAGCAGAGAGCTCATGTGTGTTAGATGGCGGTTGCTGTCAAATGTGTAACCAAGAGGGTTTTAACGTTTTAATTAAAGTTTACAGTTCACATTTTTACCTTGTGTAGTTTTAATCAGTGTTTTCTTTCTTATTAAGTTTAAAGTTAACCAGCCGAGCTATCAACCATGTTCACATTACTGCAGTTGGGAGAAACATGAAATATAAGTTGCTATATTTTCCATACCTTTAGTTTTTAAAAGACTATCTAGGATTTCGCTAGCCTCATTAAAAAAAATCTACTTGCCACAAATGAATAAATTGATGCGATTTCCAAACCCTTATCATTAATCTTATAATGTAAAAACATTATCTGTAATCTCAATATTTTGTTTTATTAGTAAGCTTTCATGAAATTTTCGTTCTAACAAACACACATACAGAAAAAAAAAATGTTTATATTATTTTGTGTAGGGTGTTTCAGTTCATTAATATAGGGTTTTTCTGTTCATTACTAACATTTTCATGAACATTAATGAATTTTTTGGTGTTTTGATTTACAATGAAAAATATGACTGAAATTTATTCTATTAATGTTGAAAAAGTTAAAAATTGTAGGTAGATTAATATAATATAAGAAAAATAACCTGTAATATAATAAATATAACTATAAATTAAATTTTAAGAAATCCTTTAAGATGCATGCTTATGCTTTGCTTATTTTTTAATTTCATATTTGTAATTCAGAGTATAAAAATATAAAGAAACAGTTTTTACAGCATAATATTGTGAAAAAAAGAAAATACAATTTCTATTTCAGAGCTATACATTAAATGTTATAGGAACTTATATAAAAAAGGAAAACCACTTACTTTTGACAAGTTTAAGTGTGCACAGGTCATGAACAGCTCTTGTTTAATCCAGAATGTGATTTAGCCTGTAAGTATGCATTTAAGAGACCGAAGATTGTTTATAAATCTTTCTAGCCTCCTAAACGCATTCCAACGGGCCAACACAAAAAAGTAGCAACTGTAGTAAAACAGATTCCAGCAGTCACACAACAGTAGCAGATACAGTATATAAAAGAACTAGGAGGGGTGTTTAAAATATGCAACACATCTGATGTAGATGACACAGACATATTGCAATTATAAATAAAAAAGGGGCCATATAAATGAGATTAATATAAAGTTAAAGGCAATTGTAAATTATGTGAAAGTTTGGGAGGATAAAAAGGGCTTTTTTTGCTAAACAATCAGCTATATCATACTTACAATTTTGTTACAAAGTACAAATTTATTTAAACATTAATTTTAAGACATACAGATGGGAAATAATAAGTGACAAAAAGGTCACAGTAATCGACAAATTCATTTTTTAAAATTAATTTTTGGGGAGGGGGGAGGATTAGAGAAAAATATATTGTAGTTAAAGAATAAATAAGGAATTGACAACAAACTGTTGTAACATAAATTATAAATAAATACTACGTTAAACAACTTTTACTTGATATTAGATTAGAATTCTACCAAAAATTTAGCGTTAAAACTCGCAAATGTTAATTCAATATTATTAAAAATAAATTGTATCGGTTCAAATCTAAATAAAAATGGAAATATCTCCATATTTGCCGAGCTTTTCAACATCCGCGAATCCGCCATTATAATACTTCTGAACCAATCATTGAAGCGTATCGTTGAAAATAATCGAATAAGCAGTAACAACTTTGTGACGCCGCCGTCTTCAGTTGTGACGGTCACAAGTGTTTCTTTTGTATCGCTCTTTTCATGCCGGTAACAAATTTCAGATTTGTGACCGTAACAGTTTGTTACTGTTACCGTTTCATTTGTATCCATTACTAAAGTTACTAGTGGTTACTAGGCAGAGGAGACGCCCGACTCCGATTCGATTAGGGATGACGATGAATAGAAAAGTTCGATTTTCCTGCTGTATTTAAATTTCGATTATTCGATTCAATCTGATTAATCAAAACCAGGGAGATATAAATAGATTAGGAGAATTTTCCCCTATGGCATCTTCCTTACAAACTTGAGCCTAACGCCGAAGTGGCCGCATGTGGCGCTGCGATCTTTAGCTGAGTCAAAATAACATTGTTTGCTATAGGAGTGCGTTATTATTTCTTTAATAAAATATTAATTTTACATTATAATTTAATATGGCTCGGAACTGTTTTGTATATGGATGTGACACAGGTTATAAGAAAGTCGAAAGACAGAATAAAGAACTGGGTATAAGAAAAACCATCGTTGTTTCCGTGAGCATAGCTCGTCTAGCACAGTAAAAAATGCCAAAAATTTAGTTCAGATAGGAAACACAGTTACAAATTATCTTTTCACCAATTCAAAACATGAATCCACCCCTTCCGGGAAAAAAGAAAAAGGGAGGGGGGGGGGGCAACAGATAAATTAACTGAATAAAAATATTTTTTTTTTTTTAAATCTAAGGTGAATGCTGCGATTTTTAAATGTTTGTAGCCGAGTAATTCTTGAAATTATATTTTTTGTATTTTTCTTTGTTAAATAAATGTTTGTTAATTATTTCTGTTAAATAATGTTTGTTCCTTAAATAAAGATATGTAATTTTTCTTGTGTAACCTTTATTTAAATATACACACATAGGCACAAAAGTTTTTTAACTTATCAAAATATCTTGATCATATGCAATAAATACATAGACATCAAATTATTTTTTGATTTGAAAAAAAAAAAAAAAAGTATTTCAAATAAGAAGTTATTGACAGCAAGTCTTGAATGTAGAAAATGATTCATATTATACATGTGTATTAATTTACAGAAAAAGCTAGTTGTATTTGAATTTATATTACATTAAATATAAGAATAAAATTACAATAATCCAGCAGTATAGGAAACACTATTTTTCTTTTCTAGGGTCCCCTTTCCTGTATTGTCACAAAAATTTGAGCATTTCCGATGCCTATCAAAGTATAGATGGGAGTATGTAAATAAATATTTAGATAAATATATTTGTTATTATCCAATTCTAATAGTATAAAATATCATCTCTAATGAAAATTACATGCTAAATTTGGGGGCCTAGGGCCCAATTGCTACAAATTTCAAATTTATTTTACATTTGCAGTAGGCATAAACATTTTTTAAATCTAGAGTTTGAGTACAATAAAATTATTCCTAACAAAATTTACCTTATTCCAATACTTGTTTTGAATAGGAATTGATATTTTTTTGCTCATTTTAAATAATACAGCTGGGAAGAAAATATATATATATGTATATATATAATTTTTAGTTATTTGCAGTTTGTAAAATTTAGTATGAATATTTAACAAATTCTTAAACTAAATAGTCCTGGTGGTCATATTTTATTTATTTTAAAAAATAAATAAAAGCATATAAAAACACCATCATTTGTTTTAATTAGAAAAAAAAGAAGTTATTCTATAAAATATTTACGAGAATTACGTGATAAATCCCGGATATCGAAGTACACTAAAATTTAAAAGAAAAAAAAGATATATTTGAGTTCCAGGCTTGTTTTGAATAAGAATGTATATTTTTGTTCCTTTTTAATATTACAGTGAAAATATATATTATTTGTAGTTTGTAAAATTTAATATAAATATTTTGCAAACTCTTAAAATAGTTCGTTTTCTGTTTTATTAATTAAAAAACATCACAGAATTTCTTTTTAAATGCAGCTTGAGAAAAAAGCTGCGTTTAGAGTTTGAGTAGAATAAAATTATTCCTAACAAAATATATCTTATTCCAATACTTGTTTTGAATAGGAATTGATATATTTTGCTCATTTTAAATAATACAGCTGGGGATAAAAAAATAATATATATATATATATATATATATATATATATATATATAATTTTTAGTTATTTGCAGGTTGTAAAATTTAGTATGAATATTTAACAAATTCTTAAACTAAATAGTCCTGGTTTTCATATTTTATTTATTTTAAAAAATAAATAAAAGCATATAAAAACATCCTCATTTGTTTTAATTAGAAAAAAAAAGTTATTCTATAAAATATTTACGAGAATTACGTGATAAATCCCGGATATCGAAGTACACTAAAATTTAAAAGAAAAAAAAGATATATTTGAGTTCCAGGCTTGTTTTGAATAAGAATGAATATTTTTTAAGTATTCCTTAAGTATTCCTTTTTAATATTACAGTGACAATATATATTATTTGCAGTTTGTAAAATTTAGTATAAATATTTTACAAACTCTTAAAATAGTTCGTTTTCTGTTTTATTAATTAAAAAACATCACAGAATTTCTTTTTAAATGCAGCTTGAGAGAAAAAAAAAAAAAAAAGTTTTCGATTTGCTGAACTTCGATTGCTGACACAGATGGCGCTCCGGCCAGTACACGAGATTTCGCGCATTACCAAACTTCATTTCGGAGTCAAAAACCTAACACGGCGTTCCCCTACCTGAGGTATTCTATTACCATGATCAAAACCCATGTTCACTGGTCAGTGCAGTTTACCCAGGGATGTTGAAACCTAGACCAACATAGGATCCTAAAGACCTGCCCATTCGCCGACTTTCCATTCATAAAAACGTGCCCATTTCGTCGTCTGCTAGCAGATAGCGTAGAATAATAGATCAACATTCCGGGTTTTTCCCTTTAAATACGTTAGTAATGTTTTCTGTTTATTAATATTTTTAGCATATATTTCAATTCAGGATGGATGAAACTGGTGAAAAGAACATATTTAAAGTCGAGATTTAAAGTCTCATCGCAAAAAAGGTGTTTATTTATTAATAAAATTTTCACATTGTGTAAAAAGAATATCTGATTAGTAAACTACTAGATATGATGTAAGAGCTCGATTAAGATAAGTTTTTAAATATTTCAACAATATCTAGGATTTTCATTTTTGAGACAAATACAATATATCAATAAGTTAAAGATCCATCTCAGAAATTGCGTTTTGGCGTAGTTTTATTATATATCCTTATATAATTTCCCCTTTTATTTTAGGATAAAAGTAATTTCAAGACTATTGTATTATTGCTTCGATTTTACATATTTAAATTATAGCTTATATAACATATATAATACACAATGATTTGAGAGTTAATTTTGTTGGGGACAAATACTAAAAAATATGAGCGCCGGCAAAATAAAATCTAGGGAGGGGCAAATTTTTTTAACAGGTGTGCCTATGTCCCAGTTGCAATTTATAAAATTCATTTTTAACATAACTAACATTGATATGTTATTTTATCAAAAATTTTCCTTATTTAAAGATCCATTATATCAGTTTTACCAACTCCACCCCCCAATCTATTAAGATGTTTCAATATATTCCCCTTATTTAAGTCCTTTTTTAAATGGTATGCAATTGCGTATTCTATCCAAAAACTAATGGCACTGGATATGAGTCAATTATTAGAATTCTTTGCAGATGTGCTATTTTAATAAACATGTTTATTATTTTTTAGAGCATAGTAAATGTACTGTTACTGATGATCAGCAATTTATAAAAATATTATGATAATTTGCAAAAAAAAGCTGAAAAGGAAACAAAACACACTGAATTGAGACTTAATTTTGTTGGGGACAAATACTAAAAAATATGAGCACCGGCAAATTAAAATCTAGGGAGAACAGGTGTGCCTATGGCCCAGTTGCAATTTATAAAATTCATTTTTAACATAAATAACATTGTATGCTACTTTTTAAAAAAGCAGGAATATTGTATTTTTATTCAGAATCATTGAAGTTCTTAATCTACATTGTGCAGGGGTCGATGCAGGTTTTTTTTCTTGGGGCCCATTTTGTGAAAAGTAAAGGTTATTTTTGTGAAATTTATTATATTTTTATGAAAAATAACATTTTGTAACGAAAGTTGATATTCAGTTAATCAAATTCAATCCAAGCATTTAAAAACAAAAATTTTATCAAATTGATTTTTGTGAAGGGGCCCATTTTATCAAATTGATTTTTGTGAAGTGGTCCATTTTATTAAATTTATTTTTGTGAAGGAGCCCCAAATTTTGTCTGGATCGACCCTTGAAAACATTTATTGTAAGCAGTGCAAAATCAAAATGGATTTAAAACATCAGTTTTATGAAAATTGTGCACTAAAATTGGAGGTGCCCTAGAGCCTCAGCCCATGTTTCCTTCAGGCGCTGATTGAAAAAACAATAAGCCAACATTCATTGAAGGCCAACAGTATTTACCCCTTTCATCATATTTTGACCAGTAAATATCCTTGAAACGTTTTTTTTTTAATATGAACTTTACAGAAAAAATAAATCACTTTTAAGCACCTTAAAAACTATTTTCAACTTTTAAGGGAAAGTTTGCTTTACATCCTGTGTATCAATTTGCGAAAAAACTGGGTCCCCGCTTTGATGCCCCTGACAAAATTTCATCCCATGAAAGTAAACCCTTCATAAATATTTCATCTCCATAAGATTTTAAATATATAACTTGTAATTTAAAAAGTTCATTAGATAAAAGAAAACTTTCACAAAAATAACTTCATTAAAACAAAACAGTGCAACAAGAAAAAGATCTTTCACTAAAAAATCGACTAACAGCATTACAACTTACACACACACACAAAAATAAATAAAGAAAGAAAGAAAGAAAAAAAAATGGACATTTCCTTAAAGAATTAAAGTGAAAGGAATCAGGCAAATAATGCTTCTTTGGGAATATGTTATCAGATGCTGACAATCCTAAATACTGAATTTATGCTTGCATTATTAATAGATATATAAAAGGAAATTAACGCAGCATTATGCAAGTAATATTGTGATATTAAAGCTATTCTAAATTTTTTTGTTTTCTATCACTGGTTTTCAAAAGTTTCAATTGTACAAAATAAATTAAAAATGCTGAGAAAATTCAAAATTTACTCATTACAATATAAAATATTGATTATCTTTGAATGATTCAAGTTGCAAAAAGATTAAAAACTCCATCTACATATCAAATCATTTCGATTGTTCAAATTTGGTGGAAGGTTAATGTCATGATGAACATCGTAGGTACTTTGTTACATCTACATTTGTCCGTTACATATAAACATGTAATATCAGGATTTTCAATATTAAAGTACAAAACCACAAGAATCTCTCATGCTTAAACTCATATGAAAAAATTTTCATTCTGACGTATTCTCATTCTATGAAGTATTATACCCATATATAATATTTACACTCAGTGTAGTCATTTTCATCATTTATGTCCAGTCAAACCACTAACGACGATTTTTAAGAATTTCAATCACTTTAATTCCTTTTTATTTGAATATCCTGATTCAACTGACACATTTAAAACTAGTTAGGGCTGAAATCAATCTCTATGGGTGTTATTAAAGATTATTTTAGAAGATAGCCAAAGTCAAGCAATAGGAAATTATCCAAAGTTTAATCAGACATAATGTTAGCAGAATATTTTATTAAAAAAAAGTTACAAAAGCCTAAATCTTCCATGTAGTGGCATAATTTTTTTCTGGCAAAATACATTGAGACTTATCGTAGCACTGTAACTGTTAACAGATCTCTCAGTACCCAAAACAGAATAAAAATAAATATGGCAATTGACAAAAGCCTAGCCATAATTAGTGACAGTAGAAGTAATTTGTATATGTGTATGAACATCTCTAATGATTATGTTAAATATATATTAAATTTAAGTGAGGAAAAAAAATAAAATCAATTCTCACTCAAATTAGGACATAGTGTGAAAGTATCACCTATTTGTGTTAATCTAATGGGAACCTTAATATATATGAATGGATACACAGGTATATAAGCAGGGAAGTAAAAAACCTGTTTTTTTTTTTTACCCAGCCTGAGCAGCTACTCACTACAACCCTGTAGGGTTGTAAAAACCTGGGTTTTTAAAAATAACCCAGCCCGTGTGGGTACCCAGGCATCTATTCACTGCAACCCTGTATATAAGGGAGTAAAATTTAAATTTTTTAGTGTTTTTTGCAATTTCTTCATAAACATTTATAAATGGAGGACATCACACACAGATAGCTACCCATACAGCACAATAACGTCCTGACGTCATATGTAGAATAACGCCTCATCCGCTGAACGTCCTACAATATCCCATCCATGTCCTGAGGATGTCCAGTGGGGAGCAAAAAGAGACTCCTATGCTCGTCCTGTGGACGTCATTTTCAGCCATGTATAGGATGACAATAGGACGCTCATAGGACGAGATAAATAATACAATTGCGCATCCTCTGCTTGTCCGGCAAGCGTCATTTTTAGACGTTTATAGGATGCTTATAGGATCAGTAGTGGACGCTTTATATAAAAAGGAAAATTATTTTAAAAAATTGGGTGGAGGGGAATTGCCCCACCCTGCTTTACCAAATGATGCCTTGAATTTCTATTAATTTTACCTTAATTTGTGCAGAGGTGCGCAGTAAAACATTTTTATTAAAAAATAGTGGTAACCTGTACAAGTACCACTATTTTTAATTTAAATGTTTTAGTATGCACCATTGCACAAGTTAAGATAAAATTAATAGAAATTCGAGACATCATTTGAGAAGGGCAGGGTAGGGCAATCCCCCCCCCCCCCCCCCGACTTTAAAAATAATTTTCTTTTTTTAAGTTGCCCCACCCTGACCTTCACAAATGATGTCTCGAATTTCTATTAATTTTATTTTAACTTGTGCAGAAGTGCACAGTAAAACATATTTATTAAAAAAAATAGTGATTGTTTATCCAAGCTACCACTAGTTTTAATTGAAATGTTTTAGTATGCACCACTGCACAAGTTAAGATAAAATTAATAGAAATCAAAAACATTATTTAGGAAGGACAGCCTGGGGTAATTGCAACCCTCACCGCTTCTGATTTTTAAATATCATCTGTTGTTTTTCTTTTATTAGTTTAATGTTTTTGCAAATAGTGAGCTGGGCTAGTTGAGCTAAAGCCGAAAGGTAGGCCTCCTTACCCGGTTTGACTTTGACTTTGTTTTTGCAAATATAGTAATAATTCTTTATTAATAAATTATAATAAAAATATTCATTTGTAAATATGCATAAAAAATTATGTAGAAAAAATACCAGTTCGAGTGAAAAATCTGGATTTAACATTATATTTTTCTATCAGGTGAATTTACCCTTTCCAAGCAAATCTGTATCAAATTTGTGATAACGATTTAGAAAATAACTTAATTAAATATTGTAGGTAATTTGTATATGAAATAAATTCAATTTATTTTCTTTCATATTCCCCATAATTTTTTATTTAATACTGTTTTCAAATCTAAACCTGCTACTTTTGATACATTTTTAAAGTCATTTTCACCTATAAATACATAAAATTTGCAGTTTTTAATTTAATTTTGATATAAATAAGGTCAAATAGCACTTTTTATTTTTCTATGAAAAAAGCTAGAGTCTTTCTTTTTTCTACACTGTCAAAATTTAAATTTTAATCTGATATTTGGGATACAACAGCTTGAAAAGGCAGTCATCAAAAATACTAGTTACAATTCAGTAATGGTCTCATTTAATAGATAAAAGAAAAATGCTACAAATTTGTCGGTATTCAAATAATAACATCTGCAAATTTCATTTTTTACGACGTTTAAGACCATAATTTAATACATGTCTCATTTGAGGAAAAAGAAAAATGTAGTATAATTCTTAGGCATTTATATAGTTATGCCTGAAAATTTTAGGTATTTAGGTTCAAAAATGAGTTTGTGAATGTGCAAGGTTTCATTTAAAATTAAATATTTGAGTATGCCCTAAATGAAATATCAACAAAATGAGTCCTCTCATAACAAAGTTTTTATTAGGTTATTTCACAGTTGTTATCAATACCAATTTGCTCTCCTTTTTTTTTTAATATAATATTCTATAAAAACAAAAAGCGATAAAGAATATTACCTATACCTACTAAGTGGCAAAGAAATAAGAATAACTCAGAAAGAAAATACTTCTTTCTCAAATAATTTTTGTATTTCTTATAAATGTCTTTGTTTCTGAACTAATTACATTTCAGTAAAGGGGGAAAAAATCACAAAAAATACTTTTTTTTAAGTATGTAAACATTTAGCTCAATATTTACTTTAATAATTATCATTACTATTGATAATATATTAATAACTTCTATTAATAATCAATTATATACATATTACATTCAATTTAAATAAACCATAATTTTTAATTTTATTCTTTTCAGATTCTTTGGTGGAAAAACTTGGTTGAAAATTCTCATGCTGATCAATTACCATGATACATGAATTTTAGCATATAATTTTTACCATAAATCAAAGGAAAATAATGGTAACATGTTATGACGTCACATGTGAAATATGAAAGCAATTAGGTAGACATTATTTTCAAGTAGTATAATATAGTTCATTTCATAAGAATTTAACAATATTTATATCAATAACTTATAGATCATATATAAATTTTTGCATAAAATTAGCTCCAAATTACTAGTTTCAGAAAATGGGACGTCACGACAGGAGAAGGGGAAAAAAACACAAAATTTGTGTTGCGTAATTAGTGGATGATGATAGAACATGATAGAAAAAATATATATTAAGACTTGGACTATATGTTAAAGAAAAAAGTTACATATCAGATTTATAAAGTACCCAAATTCCATCGAATTCAACATCTCTTACCCGATAACTTGTTCTGTCCTTGATGATGGTATTTTGAATCACTAAAAGTTATTGTTTCAATGAAATAATAAATATATACCTTCAAATCTAGTTATTCTATTTATGAAATTCTACTGAATTCTTTAATAATTTTTCATAGTAAATGTATGAAAATAGTATTAAAATACTTTTGCAACATAAATTATTTTTCATAAAATACTTAATGAACTTCTTAAATTGAATCTATTTACTTCTATTCAAATATGGATGTAATAATTTTAATTAACTACACAATTATATTATTCACTACTTTAGAATGCAATAATTTTAAGTTTTAAACAATAAAATTCAGCTTCTTAAAGTGTATACATTTTTAAAAATTATTAGAAAAATAAAACATACCTTACTGTAAAATAACAACACCAACAAATATATTTAATATTTAATGCACTTTAATTTACATTTTTAAACTTTATTACAAAACATTTAGATTTTTTGAATGACATTGTCTTTAAAACTTCTTCAATGTGTGCACTTGATATATTATTTTCTTTCTTAACAGTATCTGGAACAAATAATTTGTAAAAACTGATTAAAATTCAGAGTAAAATATCATTATGAATACAGAAATTAAAAGAAAATAAAAAAAAAAATTAAAAATCTTTTCACATAAATTAAAATATTTTTCGCTAACATTTTAATATTTTTAAATGATTTTTTTTTTTTTCATAGGATAGCTGAAATCGATCTCTAACTTGGCTATTTTTTTTTTTTACTTTTTTATTTTGGAAGTTACTTACACTTTCAAAACCGGTTCATAAAAAACTGCAATCAAAATTGAAAAAGTAAAAAATACCCTGGTTAGAAATCTATCTCAGCTATCCTATGCAAAAAAAAAAAAAAATTATGTTAAAATGCAAGAGAGAAATTTGAAAAGAATGCTCCCATAGGTTTAATAACATTAGCGTGTCAGTTTCTCTGTGTCTCCAGTGTAGACTCTTAATGTGCCTCTCCTACATTATTTAATTGTCCACATCATTTTTATTTTCTGAATAAATTTCCCCCTTGTAACAAAACTGAAGATCAACTGAAAATAGAAACAATTTCATGGAAATTTAAATAATTTGCTTTTTACGTATCAAAAAACAAAACTACAGAAAATTTTATGTTTTATACAACAAAATATTAATTTCTTTTCGTTTTTGTTGAAAATTTTGAACATAAATGTACATTGTCTGCTATGTCATTCCCCAACTTATTGTGCAGTTTAAAACTTAAAAAAACAAACAAAAAAAAAAAAACAGAAAAGATTCATTCTAATCAAGCTGTAAATAACTTATCTAAATTAGACAGTTTATCTTTCAATGGCTGTTCTAAATAAATTTTATCTTAAGTAATTATTGGTTCAATATTTAAAAACTTAGTTTCAAATATAAAGCTTTTTTTTTTCTTTTTTTTTGCTAGAACAGCCAAAGCAAAAGTTCTTTATCAACAGAATGACAAAATCTAACACATTTGAAAAATTCATTTACATTTGTTCTGGCTGAAAATATTATAAATATCATAAATAACAATATTTTGAAAGTAAGTATTAAATGTGTAAAAATATCAAACTTCATGATATTTTGAAAATAAACATCAGATTATATGACTATATCTGCATGAACTTGAAAAAGTTATTTTAACAAACTGTTTGATATAAAAATTTAAAAGCATGAAACCAAGCCAATAAAATATAAACAATTTTCAATGGACATGACTGTGGTGATAATAAATATAAATGTGTTGCACGAATCAATATCAAGGTTCGTAAATATGATATTTTGATATACAGTAGACTCCCTCAAATCCACCACCCTAAAATCTGCAAATTCTTTAAATCCGCACATTGTTTTAGATGTAAACAATGAAACTTACAGTTAAGATGTAGGTGTAAAATTTAAGTTTTTTTTAAATTTTTATATCAATCTGTACACATTTTAATATGTAATTCTTTTTGATATGATTCAACTCATGTTTTCTCATGAAGAAGTAATAAATTTATTTCTGAAAAAATTCTCTAGATAGTGCTGATATCAGTGGCAATCACAATATTTTTACCAAATAATTTATGCATTAATCAAGCTTTTTGGTTATTAAGTATGGCTAAACATGAATGAAAACTTATTTTAAGATTTTGAAGTGAATTATCAATGTATATTTATAAGATGAGTTTCACTGAATAATTCAAGAAAAAAATATCTCATCATTATACATATTCAGTTATGCATTATTAATTATTTACTTGACCTTTACTTTTAATATTTAATTTTTTTTCTTAATTTTTTTTCTTTTAATTAACTATTTTACTTCATTGTAAGCATTCATTATAATTTTGAATGCATTATTAAATTCAAATTATTGTTTAAAAAATGTAAACAAAACAGTGACCAGAAATCCACAAAATTCTAAAATCTGCATAACCTCTGGTTATAAGCTATGCGGATTTAAGGAAGTCTACTGTATATCCACTACTTTCTAAATAATCAACTTACTGCTAATTAAAAATGTTTTCAGACTTAATATAAATTAAAAATTACGATATATTGCACTTTTCATGAAAATAAAACAATATTCTAAATGTGTCTTTATTTTTTCCCCTGCATTTATAACAAAACTGAAGATCAACTAATTGGAAGCAGAAACAATTGAATTTACTTTTAACACTCAATCGAAAAACAAAATATAGGATTCAGTATCAAATATCGTGAAAAAATTTTATGTTTTATTCAATAAAATTATAAAGACAAAATATTTTTTTTTTAAATTCTAAATTTGAATAAATGTAACATTGTGTAATATTTTATTCCCTAACCTGCTGTGCAGTTATGAAAACCAAAAAAATTCTTTCTAATATAGTTGTAAATAAATAATTACTTAATTAGACAGTGTAGTTTTTGATGGCTGATTTTATGTTGATACTATCTCGCATAATTATTGGTTCTACATATAAAAATTCAGCTTTAAATATAAAGCTTAGATTTTTTTTTCTTTTTTTTTTTTTTGGGGGGGGGGGGGGGGGGTGTCTAAAAAAAGCCACTGACAGTGGAAAAAGTTTATCAACAAAACGACATAGCAGGGTTCATACTCATTTCCCCTCAAAAAATCCCCTGATGTATTTTCCAGAATGAATAATTTTCCCATGTTGACAATTAACGACATTTTTTAAAACTTAATAAGTATTACCCCCCCCCCCCCCTCTAAATAAATAAATAAAGAGGTAATCACAAAAGTTAAGTTTTTACATCAGGAGGTTAAAAAATAAATATGTATATATATACAGGTATGTATAAAAAACCTGTATGTATTTTTCCCAGATCAGCAGCAAATTTTCTAGGTATCAAGATTTTGTTATGTTACACACAAAAATCTTAAGAGTTGTGAAAGTTCCACTCTCAAGTTCACAACTGATTCTGAAGCACAAACTACTGATTTGTTACAGATTTTTTTGCAAAATTTACAAATTGTTGAACATTTTGCAAATACATGCTTTTACGTCACAAAGCATGCGAATAACAGCAAGTGCCCTCATTTCCCAGAGTAACCGATTGTTTTGCCAAATTTTCCCAGGTTTTTGGTATTTTTTGGAAAATCCCCTGAGATTCCCCTGATTTTTAAGACACAAAATTTATCCCCAGACTTTCCCCTGATTCCCAGGTTTCCCCTGATGAGTATGAACCCTGCATAGTCAATAAAAGTTGAAAAATTCATTTACACTTATTTCGACTGAAAATATCATACAGAAAGATGGGCTAAGATGCTTTACACTCACACAGAAAAAAAAAACGGTTAAAAAAAGGGAAAAAGTCGCCAAATTTAGGGGATTTTTTTTCTTTAATGGCAACCTAGCCATTGTATTGTTATTCGTTTGGCGCGGTCTTGAAAATCAAGCCAACCAAACAGTCGCCAAACTTATGTTTACATGTTTCCGTGAGTGTAAAGCATCTGTTCCAAAAGATATTTTGAAAGCAAATATCAAATATGATATTTTGAAAAGAAATATCAGATATAAATAACCCTGATTAACACAGAAATATAACATGTTCAATGTAGAGATCAGCATCGGAAAATTACAGAGTGTCTGAGTCGTGCCATGCCTGGATATTTCGGCCCGTGCAGACCTGTAAATTTAGGTCATATCTATATCTAAGACAAAAGATAGCACTTCTCAAAGAATACTGATAATGAACATCCAATATCAAATATTTTCATAAAGTATAATTTTACTGCAGGAAAGTATATTAAATAATATATAACAAGGACATTACAATATATGTATAATTTTTATATAAATTGATATTTTCTTATGCCTTATTAAGAAATAGTTAAAGAAAACTTACCAATTTTAGAATTTAATTTCTTGCAGTATTTTATGTAGAACTCGACCCTCCTCCATGCTTTTACTTTTGGAATCCTACAATTTGTGCATACAAAAGAGAAAAAAAAATTAATATGCAAAAAACAAATCTCTCATAAAAGTTACATTTTATGATTATCTTATTTACTAGTTTATATTTAAAAATAAAATTTAATATGGACAATCACATGTAGCATTAGGATGCTTCTATTATCATTACATTTGATCTAAGCAAATTAGTGCGAGTTTGATCATCCAATTCCCATTGCAATAGAAATTAATAATTACTATAAAAAGTACAAAATAAAACTGATATACCTGAAATATTGCATTGTTTTATTTATTTTTGGTCTTAAGATCAAGGGCACTTGCTGGACAAAATAAAGGGTAGGGAGCAAGAATTGATAAATGTTTTATAAAAGATCTTTGCGCAGAAATAGGAGTACATTTCACTACGCTAAAAAGAGGCTGGGTACATTTTACTGATTTTAAAAAGAGGCAGGGTACATTTTACTGATTTTAAAAAGGGCAAAATACTGCACATTTAAATAATGACCTAGAGGGAACACTAGCCAAAGCTATGTTATTTAAAATGGAGAATATTAATATGAAATAAACTAAACTAAAAATCTTTGGTCAGAACACCTCATGTAAGACAGATTTTAAACACATTAAATATAAAAAATAACATTGAAATACGAAAAAGCTAAAAACAACGTTGAAGCACACAAATTATAAAACTTTAAAACACATACGGCCGTTTCAAGGATACATAGATCCCCTTCATCAGTGTAAGGTGAGGGAAAAAAAATGTTAAAAGGGTTCAAAAGACCCACGCTCGGCTATAGCCCCGAGTACTGGCTGTAATCTGACCAAAATGTCAAAGCAAGTGTAACCAGAGCAGAAGTGACGCAGCTGACAGGAAATCACCGAAAACAGGCATCACCGCGCAGGCTCTCTCCAAACGGGAGAAAGAAAAGGGGTGCTAGACATGTCGTTCACCAATGAATCTGTATATTTGTAAATATAATGTGCTTCATAAAAATCAAGATTTGCAATTTTCAATAATTTTGGCTCCAGAAAAGTTAAATCTATGGTCAAAATTCCAACAATGCTTCGCTATTGTAGATTTATCAAGTTCTTGCTTTTTGATATAATTTTCGTGTTCTTTTAATCTAAATTTAAGTGCTCGCCTCGTCTGACCAATATAAAGATAGACCACATTCACAATATATTCTGTAAATTCCCCAACTGTAATGACTTGGAATCGGATCTTTAAGATTAGAGAAAGTGACTTTATTTATTGGAGAAAAAACAACTTTAAAATGAAATTTGTTTAGAATCCGTGAAATTTGAGAACTGACTTTTGGAAAACATGGTAGTACAATAACATTTTTAAAAACTTACTTTTTAAATTTTTATAATGTGTGCTTCAACGTTGTTTTTAGCTTTTTCGTATTGATAATCACACAAAGTGTACCTTTTATACCTAACATTGAAATGTAACATAAAAATCAAAAAGGAAGTTTCTACTGACTTTTTTTTTCAACATTAAGAAATGAAACAGTGTGTTAATCTTTTTTTTTCAGGGGTACACTGACACCTAAACCCACCGCCCCCACCCCCCCAAAAAAAAAGAGCTAAAAACTAGGTAGTATTTTTTTAGATAAAAATTAGTATTTTTATAAATATGTTATTCTTGAAGTAAAAAGATACTTCATTATAATTTTTATGAACTCTTGTTCAGCTAAATTTTATCGTGTAAATTATTTTATTAGTTGAATTTAAAGCTTTATGAATATTTTTACTTGTTCTTCAACAATAAAATTGTTAATGTATTTTTATGTCTAACACAACGGTTCTTAAACTATGGGTCGCAAGCGATGTTTTGGCAAACCACGTAACGATCTTTCTTTATAAATATACAGTTAACTTCGGTGAAAATAAAATAAACAAAGGTTTGTTTTATGATTATACCACATTATGCTTACAATTTACAATTACTTACATTAAAAATGCCTGTAACAATTTCCGTGTGGTGTACAAGCTTGTTTGAATGTTTGCTTTATTCATGATATAAATTTAGAAAATACCCTTACAAATCAGAACAAAACTCAAAAGTTAACTTTAAAAACCTAAAATTCGAAAGTTTACTTACCTTAGAAACTAAAATGCAAGCTTATAATTCCATAAAATATAATAGTAGTGATGAACAATCAAAACGACAAGACAATAAACACAGAAGACGGAAGAGTTGAAAGTTGAAGTTGTTTCTTTTCCGATTTTCCGAAACGTGACAACTTGAGATTTGGGGCATGCGCACTGATAATTCCGCTGCTACGGATGTTCCCTGGATGATTATGGATAGTTCGTCCTGATTCTGACGTTCTCCGAACGTCTGAATTATGGCGTATACAGGATCGGACGGTTGTAGGACCACTGGGATCTGTATGGGACGTCCAGAGGATGCTTTTGGTTGTATGGGTAATAGCTACAAAAGGTAGAAATACTATTTGATTTGCTCTGCCTTTTGATGATATCACAAAATTTCAACCATTTTTTTATGCCACATGTGACAGGTTTTCACAATTTGTGCATCTAGCAGTGTTTCAGAACCATTTTCTGAAATCTGCATCAGATTATTTAAATTCTGTTTGCTTAATAATTATCTTTCAATTCTTCCAGGTGCTAAATTCCATGATTATAGATTAACAAGCATTCAATATTCCAAACTTAAATATTTAAAAATTGTTATTCCCTACAGTTTTAATTTGCATAAAATGTATGCTATTTAATAAAGAAACACAATTTTTCGGTACTTTTCGGTTAGCCGGGTGCCAGTGATATATATACATGTATATATATACACACACACACATATACACATATCTACGTATACATATATATATATACATACCCATATATATACATATATGTATTTACATATATACATATATATGTATACACATATGTATTTATATATGTACATATATCACTGGCGCCCGGCTAACCAAAAAGTACAAATTTTTCTTTTGAGACACATTAATCTAATTGGATTGCAGCAAAACAACACACAGGTTGAATAACTTTAGTAATAAAATCAAGAGCGTATTTATTTTACCAAAATGAAAAATAAGAGATCTGTAAAAATATTAAAATACATATAGAAATACATGTTTACTTTATTTAAAATTGTAGAATAATTTCTTATTGTTAAGAGAAGTATTTTTAACCAATGAATGTATTATATACAGGGTGTCCCAAAAACATCGACCTCAAGTTTTATTCCTTAAATATTGATCATAGACATATATTATAAATTACAATGTTATGTAAAAAAGGTGCAGAATTTTATGAAGTTGATTAAAACTTTCAGGGGATTAAATTTGAAAAAATACAAATTATAATTTTTTATACACCCTGTATAAAAAATTTTCCAATGTGTGAAATGTGCCTTATACACTAATAAGGTCATGCACGAAATTTAAATATTTCATCATAAAAAGTTTCAGAGATATGAAAATACATAAATGCTGACTTAAACCACTTTTCGATGCCTGGATATAAATTCGCAAAGTGGAAATATTATGTTGGATGATTGTGTTTCAGGGGTCCTAGACAAATTACAAAAGAAAGCAATGTTTGCATAAATAAATAATTAGGCTATTTCTTGGTACAAAAGTATCTTTCAACAACTTTCTCATGCAATGAAACATCTGTTGTGATTATGTGGCACATCAATCAGAGGCAGATATTTGCATTTCCAAACATTTCAAAGCTGTTAATGTTCATTGACTGTGCCATTTCCAAGTTTTATTCTGTAATTCATCATGTAAAGTTTTAAAATATTTTCAAAAATCATAGTTTTGTAAGTAAAACTAAAGATATGAGCCATACTTTATTTGCTTATGATGCATTTCTGATTTGTGTCATCTGCACTCTGATTTTAAACATTTACATTTTAATTTATGATTAACCCCTCACAAACTTTGTTTAAACATATCTCTGCAACTTTTTCTGATAAAATGCTGAAATTTTGTAAATGACCTTATTAGTGTATAGATATAGTAATTCATCTGTTTTTATCATATCTTATCCCATATTTTCAGTGTAATTTTGACAATGCATAATAACACCCATCAAAATATTTAATGTATTAGTTAATAATCTTAATAAAAAAGTTTGAATTTTATATAAATATTTCATGTAGTTTATCTTACAGTTACTTTCTTATAGTTTTTCTTACATTTACTTTCCTGTACTTTTTCTTAGTTTTATTTATTTTATAGTTAAAATATAAATTATTTTTATTTGTACATTTAAGGATATCTTTTGTAGAACTGCATTTGAAATCATTCTTTTAACTTACTGGTGTTAAGTTGACAAAATATAAATTATATTTTTATTATAAAAAATTTTGTGCTTCATTGATTTAGCATTTTTGCAGACTGTAAAGTTTTTTGTGTACTATAAAATGTTTTCCATTTTGTGTCAAATATTTCAGATATTTTCATGTGAGCTAAAGAATTTTAATGGTGCATAAATAAAAAATGCAAACTTCAAAGGTATTCAAAGTTTGGTCAAAATGTATCTCGACTCCATTGATTTTTATGTAACTTTTTTTATTTTCTCAAGATATTTTTTCAAATGATACTATTGATCATGACAATCATATATCTTTAAAAATGCCTTAACAGATGTTATTTGCAAACTAGCACTTTGGTATAGATTCCAAAGCGGCAGATTTTAATATAATTTATTGTTTAAAATTTACTTTTTATATCTGGATCTTTTATACAAAATGTCAAATATTATAAATGAAATCTTTTTGATTATTTTATTATTGAAAATACATAACTTCAAAGATAATCTTATTTAATTTTTATTTTTAAATATATATTACTCTTGTGCCAGATGCAGCTGAGACAGGCTGTTAAAGTTTTCAATTTATAATTTTTTAAAAGAAAATCCTGATACAAATCCTCCGAAAGTTATCACAATCTTAGAATGATGTTTAACAATTATGATCAAAATTTTTGGTAACAGTGTTTTAACTGAAAATAAATAAATAAAAATAAAGTGTCGTTTGTTTGCTAAATATATATATATATATATATATACAGTAGACTCTCTTAAATCCGTATAGCATAAAACCAGAGGTTGTGCAGATTTTCGAATTTTGCAGATTTCTGGTCACTGCTTTATTTACATTTCTTAAACAATAATTTGAACTTAATAATGCACTCAAAATAATAATGAATGCTTACAATAAAGTAAAAAAAGAAAAGTTAAAAAAAAAAAAACATTTAAAATATTAAAAGTAAAGGTCAAGTAAATCATATCTAAATATACATAATGAAGATGAGATAATTTTTTTCTTGAATTATTCAGTAAAACTTGCCTTATAAATGTACACTAATAATTCAGATTAGATGGAGTCTACTGAATATATATATATATATTTAAGGACTGAACATTATCCCTTAAACTTTCCATTTAAAATCTTCCCTTTATCCCAATTATTTGTATGTTGCAGTTACAAAATTATTTTCATTCGTACATGATTGGTGTTTCAGGTATGTTCAATTGCCAATGAATCAGACGGCTTTTACTATTTCTCTTCAAAAATTTAATATCTTTGATTAAAGTCGTGCTTTCTGATGATCTTATTTTCAAGATTTCCATGTCCTGAAAATTAATTTTAAAAACACCATTCTTGACTGTATTTTCTCAGGAAAATAAAAAACCTTACTCATTTCTTTAGAATTTAAATTTGAATATCTGAAATTATTATATATGATAAGATGAAAATGATTAGGTCAAACAGGTATTTTAATTTGAAAACAGATCATAAATGTTTTTTAAAAAGTGTGAAATCTTCTTTATATATAACAGGTAATGTTTAATTTATACACATATACATCAAATGTGTGTATATATATATATATATATATATATATATATATATTAATTATATATGTGTGTGTGTGTATTTAGAATCCTTGTAAATTGTACATACAGACATTTTTTACATATTCTTATACAAGTTTCTGGCAGTCAAATGAAATTTTATATTTCTTAGCAGGTTTACAAAATTTATTGAAAATGAGTTTAAAACTTAATTCTGGTAGATGATACTCACCAAAAATGTTGACATAAATGTAACCTTTCACTAAGTTTAAAGAGATAGAACATTCATGCAGGAATGAAAATATTAATTTTTTTAACAATTGAATGCCTGAAAAATCCAAGCTTTAAGAATCATTTTAGTAATGAATAAAGAAGATTTGCTATGTAGAATTAGGTTAGAAACAAATATTAAGAAAATACATTAATTTAGTTCTTGTTGGGGTAACATAGGTGCTTAGTTAACAAATTTACTGCATCTCAATGAAATATTTTTTTTAGAAAATCGTCATTTGTTTCCATAATCATTTGACAAAATCCGCCATTCTTTTCTACGATCGTTTGTCAAAATTTGTCATTTTTTTTCCCAGCTGGCTAAAAAAATACTGTATTAACCCTTTAACGTTCATTGGTTTCCCTGTGAAACCACAAAACTTTAATTATGAAATTCAACAATGACAGCAGAATTTTAATAGAAATAATTTCCATTTACTATATATGTGAAATATCGCTTTTTTCATATATAGAAATAAATTTGTTCATAATTTCCGGTGTCAATCATGTATTTCAACATTTTAGCAATTGAAATGTTTTATCCGTGAAAGGGTTAAAGCAGATAAAATTCTTGATTTTTTTTGTTATCATTAGGCAAAATTCTCGATCTTTTCACGTCGATTGTTTGGTTAAATTTGTGATTTTTTTTTGTCCTCGGCCATTTAGCAAAATTCAAATTTTTTCCCCACGATCATCAAGGTTTGCAATTTGTGTATTCTATTAACGAAATTTGTGATGATTCTTCTGCGACCGAATGACGGAAATCGCTATTTCTTTCAGTAACCTTTGATACAATTCGAGATATTTTCTCACGGTCGTTACAGAGAAGATTCGCATTTTTCCACGATGATTTTCTGCAATCGACTGGCGAAACTAGCTATTTTTTCTGCAATCTTTGATGAAATTCGCGATATTTTCATGTTCATTGGAGGAGATTTCTCGATTTTATCCACGACCAATTGCAAATTTAGCAATTCTTTTTCAGGCGATCTTTTCACAGAATTTACGATTTTTTTCATGATTCTTTGCCAAATTTTAAGACTTTTTTCTTTGACCAATTGACGAAATTCACAATTCTTTTCCACGATTGTCGTCGAAATTCGTGATTTTGTCTTCACGACCAACTTATGAAATTCTTGATGTTTTGTGCAATCATTTATTACTAAATTATTGAGTTTTTGCGTGATTGTTTGATTGAATTCACGTTTTATTTTCCACGACCGTTTGACGAAATTTGCAATTTTTTCAACAATTTATAAATTTGTTTAGCTGTTAAACAACGTGAATTATAGAAAATTGCAGATTATGAGTGCACGGATTGTCGATTCTTGACTATATAAACATTTCATACATGTAAAATTTGAACTAAAATTTTAATTAGGTCAGATTGTCTATGAGACAACAAGAAACATTCTATTAATAAATGATTCTCACATGTCAATTTTCTGCCTTTAACAAAATTTTCTTTCTTCTTTTGAGCCATTCAGTGCATAAACTGTGCGTAAATTTAAATGTAAAGAGTTATTGTTATGTATTATCACAGACTCTAACTGTAACGTTAACCATAACATTTTTATGTTTCCAGAATGGCAACAGGCTAGCGGCAGTCAGATGTAAACATTCACGCCGTGTCGCTACAAGATAGCAATGCACATGCTTTTATCTTTAATAAACCCTGTTAAGTTATATCATGAGTAATTATATGTATGTTACTAATACGTAACAAATTGGCGACGAGGATGGGATTTAAAGGGTTTAGCAAGCTACCTGCAAAATATTGATACTCACGCGTTAGGCTTAACAGTGACAACGTGGATTGGTTACAGAACTGAGTGAAATCTACATTCTGCAAACTTCTGATTTTTTTTCTCCAAACATCGTTGTGAAAAATGGCTACTTTCGGCAGCTTAGAGCCTTTCGATGTATCGGAACCATCAACGTGGGACTCTTATCACGAAAGATTGGAATGCTTTTTAGAAGCGAACGATGTCAGCGACTCGACGAAGAAACGGGCCATATTTCTGAGTGTGTGTGATAAATGCATTCATCGCGGAATTACGAAAACTATCCGAACACTGCAATTTTGGCTCATCGTTGGATGTCATGCTCAGAGATAGGTTGGTGTGCGGGCTGCTAGACGAAGCTCTCCAACGACGCTTATTTGCCGAAGCATCGCTGACTTTTAATCAAGCACTAGATAAGGCCTTGGCAGCAGAGACTGCTAATTTTCATGTAAAGGAGATTCGGAGCTCCGGATCTGTCTCAGTGATGCCTCTCGACAAGAGACAAAATCGAAATCAAAAGCAATCTAAAACTCAATCACAGAGAGAAAATTGTGCTGGTTGTGGAGGCAACCATTCAAGATCACAGTGCAAATTTAAAGATGCTGAATGCCATGCCTGCAAAAAGAAAGGCCATATACAAAGGGTCTGCCGGAACAAATCAAATTTTACTAGGAAAACAGTACATGAACAGAATTTAGAAAATAGCGATACTGATTCCTCTGAAACAGAGAGTTTAAACACCTTCCATTTGAAATATGTGTGTCTCAATAATGTGGAAACACCAAACATGAGAACAACTGTCCTGATCAATGATACACCATGTGTTATGGAAGTAGATTCGGGAGCCAAAATATCCATCATTGACAAAAGTACTTTTGACCAGTTATATCCTCACGAGGTTCCACTGTTGGAAAAGTCTCCTTTTATTGTTAAAGAGTATAATAAACAACCAGTAGAAATTTTGGGTCGGTGCCAAGTAGATGTTAAATATGCTTCATTTGACCGGAAGCTTCCACTTCTGATTGCTAAGAAGAAACGTCAAGGACTTTTAGGTCTGAATTGGTTTGAACCATTAGGAATAAAGGTAACAGGCATCCATAGCATACAACAGTCTATCATTGATGATGTCTTAAGTGAATTCCCTGATGTTTTCAAGGAAGAATTGGGAAGCTTTACAGGTACTCCTATCAAGTTGCATTTAGATCCCACAGTCCGTCCAATCCAGCTGAAAGCTAGAAATGTACCATTTGCTCTAAGACCCAAGATTGAGAAGGAGTTGCAACGATTACAAGACCAGGGAGTTCTTGAACCAGTTAGTTACTCTGATTGGGCAACTCCTGTAGTTCCTGTCCTTAAATCTAATGGGGAAATTAGGCTCTGTGGTGACTATAAATGTACAGTCAACAAGACTTTAGGCACTCATCCATATCCAGTGCCAGCAGTAAATCAAATACTCGCAGAATTAACAGGAGGCCAACATTTCGTAAAGCTTGACCTGTGCCAAGCATACCTGCAATTAGTCGTGGATGAAGCTTCTGCCATGGTACAAACAATTGTGACACATCGTGGAGCATTCAAGTGCAATCGACTCCAATTCGGAATTTCCACAGCTCCTGGAATATTCCAACGGTTCATTGAGTCATTGGTCATAAACATACCAGGAGTGTTGCCATACTATGACGATGTCTTAATCAAGGGTTCAACACTAGACGAACTAGCCAAGCGACTTCGAGAAGTTCTTGACCGATTCTCCAAGGCTGGGTTACGCTTAAACAGAGAGAAATGTATCTTTGGAACCTCCAGCATTGAATTCTTAGGGTATGAAATCAATGAGAAAGGTATTAAACCCACAAAGGAGAAAGTGACAGCTATCCAAGAAGCCCCTATACCAACCAAGAGAGAAGAACTCCAAGCATTCTTGGGCCTACTGAACTTTTATCATGTGTTTCTACAAGATAAAGCAACAGTGGCAGAACCTCTTCATCGCTTGCTTGACAAGGGAGCAGTGTGGAAATGGAAGAAAAGCCACGAAGAAGCTTTTAATAAGGTAAAAAAACTCTTGTCAAGTGATTCCCTCCTTGTACATTTCGATGAAAAGAAACCAATCATCCTCACATGTGATGCTTCCCAGTATGGTGTTGGAGCTGTCCTGAGCCACGAATTGTCAGAGGGCGTAGAAGCTCCAGTGGCATACTATTCAAGAACAATGAACCCAACTGAGCGCCGGTATGCCCAGATTGACAAAGAAGCCTTGGCCATTATACAGGGTGTTAGGAAGTTTCACAACTACCTCTATGGACAAAAATTCGAAATAAGAACTGATCACAAACCTTTACTAGGCCTTTTGGCCAGTGATAAACCCACACCAACTATGCTGTCTCCTAGAATGCAACGATGGTCCCTAACCTTAAGCTCATATGACTACCATCTTGTATACCGACCTGGCAAATTAATTTCCAATGCAGATGGACTTAGTCGTCTACCTCACCCGCAGATGACCCATCATGAAACATCTCCCAGTGAAGTGTTACTCCTGGAGGCTTTGGACAAGCCCCCTATCTCAGCCAAAGATATTGCACGAATGACACTCCAAGACCCAATCTTAGCTCGAGTGCTCAACTGGGTTTTGAAGGGGTGGCCGGCTGAAAAGCCAGATGAAGAATTCGCCCCTTATTTTCAACGACGATTGGAAATCTCAGCCCACAGAGGATGCCTCCTTTGGGGATGCAGAGTCATAATACCAAGGAAGGCACAAGAACGTCTACTGGCTACTCTCCACAATTCACATCAAGGCATTGTGCGAACAAAAGCTCTTGCAAGAAGTTACATGTGGTGGCCGAGGATGGACAGCCAAATCGAAGACACAGTAAATAGCTGCAATATTTGCCAACAGACACGACATGCTCCTCCTAAGACAGTGGGAACATGGGAGTGCATTAAAAAACCTTGGTCAAGACTCCACATCGATCATGCTGGTCCTTTTCAAGGATCCCTTTTCCTCATTGTTGTCGATGCATACTCAAAATGGCTAGAAGTTGTTAAAGTCTTGTCAACAGACTCAGTGTGTGCTATTGAAGCTCTGAGGAAGCTCTTCGGTACACATGGCATCCCTGACACTGTAGTGTCAGATAACGGACCTGGCTTCAAATCCTCAGAATTTGACGAGTTCCTTAAGAGAAATGGAATCTACCATTCTTTTACAGCTCCGAGACATCCTTCATCGAATGGGCAAGCAGAGCGGATGGTGCAGACAACAAAAGATGCACTTCGAAGAATTATTACTGGGAATTGGAATTCTAGACTTGCATCATTCTTATTAGCACAACATGCTACACCCAATGCTACTACAAATGTGTCTCCAGCAGAGCTGCTTATGAACCGCCGTTTGAAAACCTGCCTGGACAGACTTCATCCTGATTTTACGGAGCCTAATCCCAAGAGTCTGTCTAATCCAAGGTTCCGAATGTTTGCACCTCTAGACTCGGTGTATGCTCGAGGATTCCATCCTCACGACAAATGGGTACCAGCTACAGTCACAGAAGTAACTGGCGCCACAATGTATGAGGTCTTAACGAATGAAGGTCTTGTGTGGAAGAGACACATTGACCAATTAAGACGACGTCAAGGTAATCTTCAGCATGTGACAGACACTGGTAATTCCTCAGCATCATCCTGTGGTCCAACACCTTCACCGCTGATGTCAGGATCAGTAGAAGACAGCGAGGACACCGAGCCAGCAGGAGGCACCAAAGATCCGGGACTGACAACAAATGACACGGTTCCAGAGCCTGTGGATACAGATAGTTTAATTGGGATTGCACCTGCAGGAGATAGACAGATCCCTGATGTTACAAGTCCAACATTCCTCCCATCGAGACCAGTTAGAGCTAAACATCCACCAACCTGGCTAAAGGACTACGTTACATAGGGGGGGAGGGATGTTATGTATTATCACAGACTCTAACTGTAACGTTAACCATAACATTTTTATGTTTCCAGAATGGCAACAGGCTAGCGGCAGTCAGATGTAAACATTCACGCCGTGTCGCTACAAGATAGCAATGCACATGCTTTTATCTTTAATAAACCCTGTTAAGTTATATCATGAGTAATTATATGTATGTTACTAATACGTAACAGTTATATTTTCTTTATTTATTTTCTATGAGATATCTTAAAGAAATCGATGTATATAATCAATAAATATTGTAAATTTCTCAGATTTTCGGATTGATCTAAAAGCTCAAATTACAGTATCAAATATTAATTTACAGTTTTATTTTTTCTTGTTACAGAGTGTGCCAAAGATGGAATGAGTTGGCAAGGAGTGCAGTCCTGTGGAAGAAAGTGGATGTGAAATTGCACCACAATCGTGCATCTCCAAATGATGTAGCCACAAAATTAATTAATAAGCTATCACCGTATGTTACTCATATGAGATTACATTTTAGGCCTCGTAGATCTTATATTGAGACACTGTATTTTGAAGAAGTTTGTGCAAGGCTGCAAGAAAAGTGTCCCCAACTTGAAATGTTATTTTTGAAGTAAATTCAAATATCAAATGATCTTCCATCAGTTATCTACTTATGTACTCAGCTTTTACAAAATGTTAAAATACTGGTTTTCCATCATTCTACATTTTCTGACTGTCCGACAGAAGGAGAATTTGATGGTGTTTCTAAAATTGAAGTTTTAGATGTCACTTTGAACATTTCAATAAGCCCGCATTTTCAAGAATGCCCTACTTGAAAAAAATATATTTAAAGAATGCAGATGGAAACTACTCCTGGTTTGAAAATGACCTTCCTTTTTTGAATCAATTAGAAGTGTTGGCATTGAAAAATGCAAGAATTCCTCACCTTAAAACAATCTGCCTTAACCTTTGCTACAGAGTAACTTGTGAGGGCATTGTTTCCCTCATCCAGTCATGCCAGTCTTTAGAGAATGTTGACGTAGATGAAGAAGTTGCTAAATCTTATGCAGAACATCCTTTTGTTGCTCTCAATGCATGTAAATTTGGAATTGTAAAAGTTATTTTTTGTAGCAACCATGAAAAAGTAGATTATTTTTGTGTGTAAAGAAGGATTGCAAATCTTTATTATGTGTAGAACTGGTACTTTCTATTTTTTTTTTGAGCATTTATGTTTTCTTTTACAGTCTTAAGTTTGTGTTAGATTGGTCTTTTTCATATATCCAACAGAAGATATCTGATGAAAACTCGACATGAATTTTTTCAATAAAACAATTTTCATTCATGCATGTGTTGATTTTTAAAGTTTTCTCATTTAAATGTAATAAAAAATATTTTTGTCTTTATTCTTATATGACACATTGAAATATAAATGATTGCTTGCTTCTGATCAACTTCATGTAGTTTGTATGGCTCCAACATTAGACCACAACGCTGATTGATGTATAAGAAAGCAAAAAGTTCAATTCTTGTGTCCTATGCAAAAAAAAAAAAAATTAAAAAAAAAAAAAAAAAATTAAAATGCAAGCAAAAAGTTTATAAAAAATGCTTCTATAGGTTTACCATTAGCATGCAAGTGTCTTTGCTTGACTGTGTAAGTTTTAAGCAAAAAATAGTGCATTCATTTTTTAAAAACAAGAGAAAACAAAGCGTTTACAGTTTGAAACTTTTATTACTTCAGCAGAAATTTAAAAGTACATATTTAAATATATATTTTTACATTATATATCATGTTTTAATGCAGTGACCTCTCATTTACACATGATTTACATAAAATAGTGTATAACTAACAGCAACACATTAAGCATTTATACATTATATATGGAAAAAATAAAATTTTTAGAGCACAATAGATTGTATTACTGTGTGTTGTGATTAGTATTATACTTTAAAAAACTTTTCTTTGACAATAGTATGCCAATTATTCTTTTTGAAAAAAATTGTCAATACTATCCTTCTTCTAATGTTAATAAAAAAAAATTACTTCATTAAAATGCATTTTTGCATTTGATAATAAATCAGCATTTTTTAGTCAATGTCTCAATGCTATTAAAGCTTCAAGGACATTTGTATGTAACTTGAAGACAGTTACCAGAACTATCATCTGAAACATTATTTATTTTTCAGCCATACGATCTTGAAAAAAAAGTTTTTTCAAAGTATCCAAATTTATTTTTACACTTGTGAAACTTGTATTTGAGCGTTATAAACAAAGTTGGTACTCGTACAAAGGATGAAATTTCATGACTTTCCCGAATGTATTTAAAAGAAATTTCCAATCTAGCAGTAAGAAAAACACTAAAGTTTTTTAAAATGCAAATGACATTGATTAAAAATTGCTTCTCTGAATGCCTTCAAAAACTTTCTCTTTGGTTTACAAGAAAAATTGCTCTCTTTAACCACTTGTCTGTGGAATATTTTTGAGAAAGATATGTCAAAAACTGAAACATATTTTCTCTCTTTAATTTTGTGCATTACACCAATAAAGAGGTTAAAAATAGGTTGTTTTATATTAAAAAAATAATAAATTAAATTAAATAATTACTATATTTAATATTTTCACATACATGAGAAAAATTAATGGTTTATAGTCAAATTTTACTCAACTATTATATGTTGTAAAAATAGTAAATTAAATTTCATTACACATTTGAAGAAGGAAATAGAACTAATGGAAAAGAATCACTGATTTTCAGCTCCCCAAAATCAGTTCAGACACTCAAAATATCACACGTTTGGGTGTCTTGAACTGGGATTCAGGTGACACAGGCAAGGGGTTAACAATTTATGATAATGTACAAACTTTCAAATCTAGTTTTCTCTAAACTGTAAAAAATTGCTGTACAATATTTGTGTACTGAGCTACAGAAAGAAGAGATTTCAGTGGGGTGATGGAGGTTTGTGGATATCATTATTTATTTTTACTTCAAAGTGAAAACTACCTTTAAAAATGCTAAAATGTGTAATAATGAAATATAATGTAAACACATTGATGATTTGTTGTTACTACAGAGGTGCCATAAAACAAAAAACAGTTTTAAAAATTAAAACTATTAGATGTTAAAAATCCATAAACTTTCTGCTAAACATTAGCCTTCCTCAGATGAACACGAGCCGTCGAGAAGACGCACCTCTGAATGGCGCGCTCTGGACAGATCCAAAATGGGCGAAACCAATCCACTATGAATTGGAGGGAGTGAAGGAAGTTGGGATGATACCATTACAAGCTGGAGGGGAGGGGGGGTAAGCAAAATCCAAAAACAACAGTGACACCCAATACATTATACCATATACGAGGGATCTGATAAGATAATACATCATTACATGCATTATCACCTCTTTTCAAAATTTCTAGGGACTTTCTGGTTGGTTGGGGTTTTATGGCACAAAGTCCCTTTAGGGACATGCTGCGCCAAAGGGACTTTCTGATTATGCAACTATTATACTGTGAACAATGTGAAATTATTTTAGTTTTACTAAAAAATATATCAATATCTTTAGCAAAATATATCAATACCTGTCCAGAGCGCACCATTCAGAGCTGCGTCTTCTCGACGGGTCGTGTTCATCTGAGGAAGGCTAATGTTTAGCCGAAAGCTTATGGATTTTTAACATCTAATAGTTTTAATTTTTAAAACTGTGTTTTGTTTTATGACACCTCTGTAGTAACAACAAATCATCAATGTGTTTACATTGTATTTTATAAATTTGTGAGGGTGAATTTGTCGTTCGCATTATATGGAATTTTCTATAAATTTTATTTATGTGTAATAATGAGTTTAATTTTTTTTTAAACTATAAGCAGTGATGAAGGGGAGGAAGTGGAAATTTAAAAAGGAGAGGAAATTAGATGAAATTTCTTTCTTTAAAAAATGTAATAAAATAAATATGGAATCTGCGAAAGTATGAAAGATTCTCATCTGTGGTGGCACTAGGATTCACAGCATCCTATATATTTAATCTGTCTGCTACCACTATTTTCCAAACAAAAATCTTGTTGGTAGATTTTTTTTAATGTGCACAGTAAAGATTATTGCATAGAAAAAGTGTATCTTCTAACATATACAAAATATAAGTCACAAACTTCTGGATGGACTGCAGATCAAAAACATTATCAAATTCCCTGAGTTTTCCAAATAGTGTAGCATTCCTGTAGCATTTATCTACTTTTCATGTCAGAAAATTAAAAAAGCTGACTATATACAGGCGATAAACATATTTGTAAGAGATCACTGCATTATTAAGATCTTAATTAATACGTAGTATTACATGAAAATATTTTATCAATAATGTTAATTATTATAAACTTACAAAAGTTATTTTCTAATTTATTGAACACTTGTCCACTGAAATGTCCATTTTTATAA
The DNA here is from genome assembly GCA_963931845.1 of Maratus michaelseni. Taxonomy (NCBI): domain Eukaryota; kingdom Metazoa; phylum Arthropoda; class Arachnida; order Araneae; family Salticidae; genus Maratus; species Maratus michaelseni. The sequence continues at coordinate 292,799,724 of OZ007597.1, forward strand.
CTTTCATAAGAAATGATGGTAAATCATTATGTGAAATCTTAATCCCTCTACTTAATTATATTTTTTTTTTCTAAAAATAACTTTCTAATAACTTTTAATTTAATGTAAAACTATCAAATGTCATCATATGTCTGCATATAATTAGGATATAACATGCAAAATCCTCATGGAGGATACAATATTACTGTTGCAAATAGAACAGCTATAATAATACAAATACCATATATCCCCATTAGGCTTATAAATCAAATTACATGTGTTCATTATATGGCTATATGTTAAATCATCAGTATTCAATATGACCGCAAAGGAAGGTCTAAATTTATCATCACAATTATCAATATGATAACTGGTCAAATAATTGTAACAAATAAATAAAAAGTAAAATACAATTTTAAAAAAATTTCACTCTTAAAATTACATAAAACACTGATAAAAATTACAGAATGAGTTCAAACTCTTAATGTGTCAATTACTGGAACACTCATCTTATATAGGATAACAGTACTTTTTAGGTAATTTCAAACTTAAAATTAATTTAGATTTAAAATATTTCAATATAAAATAATATATTATTTTGGTCATTTTTATTTGCATTAATATTCCTAAGTTTCTTTAATTAAAAAGCCAGACATACAAAAAAAAGCATATCACATCTATAAATGTATGTCCATATTTGCATATTACATCTATAAATGTATGATTGCACCTGAAGATACAGATATATATTCCACTTCCTCTATTAAAATTTATAAATCATTTTAACTATGTGTCGTTCAATAGCCAGAAAATAAAGTAAAATGAAAATTTAGTACACATGAGTGTAACAATTGAGTTAACAATTTACTTATACAGCTTTTTTTTATAAGTAAATCCAGCTGTGTAAGGCAAAATGTAAAATAATAAAAAAATAATGACAACATAAAAATATAACTCAATTCATTAAAAGAAACTATTAAAGTCATATTTTTCATAGTACGATTTAAACAAATGATTTCATTCATAATGAATTTGTGTTCCAAAATGTCAATTATTCTAAGGCTACGACATCATAATTTTTTGCAGCTACACTAAAACCTTTATTATAGTCGTGTTGTTTAATTCCTAAGGTGGAAAAAATTTTCATCTGCATAACGCCTAGTTCACCGAACTTCTTCCTGAAGATAAAGCATCTTACTGCCCCATGCTTTCATTCTCCACAAATTCTGAATCCCATTTTTTCTATTTTTTTAAGAAATTTTTTAGCAGAACTGAGAGAAGAAGACTTGTCATTTTGCACTGCTTCATGGATCAAATATTAGTTTAAGTTGAACACAGCGAGAAGGGGATATTTGACTGACATTATGAATCAGAATTTTTTGAATTGAATTTTTGGGTAAATTTATAAAATCCTCATTTGAAATATCAAGAAGTTGATATATTTGGGGTTTGAGAAAAAAGAATGGGTTGAGAAGATGGAGTGTCACTTGAATATGTGATGGATAAAGTTGGTGACAAGTTAAATCTAACATGTAAATTGTTGCAAACAGGTTGCTTATTTGCAGTAACAATATCAGCAGAACTGACAGAAGCAATGCCAGGCATTACACGGGCAGCATTTGTATGACTTCTGAATATGCAGAGTGCTACAGTTACATGATTTTTTGTCTGATCAATATTATTATTAAGTTCCTGCAGACCGGGCCAACTCGAAGGCATCCATTGTTATCTACACGATTCTGCCCAGATGCAACAATAATATGACTATTATGAATTCATTAATGATCATTTAAACATATAAAAGCTAATTGTAAACATACAAAAATTAGTAATTTTTTTAATTAACGTGTTTTAACTTTTTATAAAAGTTATTATTTCATCAAAGGTAAATTATCATTATCTTACCAATACTAGATGTTAACTTTGATTTCCTAAATCATTTCTTGTTATCAAAACCTTGTGCTCCTTGTCACGGAAAGCAGCATCTATTATATTTCAAAGCTTGTCTTTCCAACACCAATCTTAGATTACAGATTTTTTGAAAAGACTCTAGATACAAATTTTGTGTTAGGAGGTGAGTAACATCCATATATTGAAAATTCTCACCCTCTTCTACTTTTCCTGAATATTTTTATGATCCTCACACATTGAATACTAACATACATACTATGTATTATGAGTAAAAACTTTTCAAATGGCTATTTAGCAAAGTTCAAAAAATCCACGAGGACAAGAATCTGTTAGATATTATGATCCCAGGTACCTGATTGCATCAAAATACAGAATAAATTATCAAACATAAACAAAAATTTAAACAGCAAACAACCGTTTCAGCATTTACTCATTTTTATGATAACAAATTAAATTTAAATCTGAATATAATTTTAGTTTAAATATATTTAAATTCATTATTTTTCCTTTTTATGCCTTTTTACATTGCAAACATTTTAGATAAAAAAACATAACAGATTACTTTTTCATGTGAGTAAAGAGCTTTGTACAGCAAGATAACACACAACTTTTTTTAATCCAAAACATACATTAAAAATTCCAAAGTTGTATGGCGTTGCCAAATTAAATATTTTATTCTTCTACTGAATAACATGATAAAGCACAGTATTTTTCTACAGTGAGTTAAAATTATTAAAAAAAGTTATTGATTTTTCTATAAATATGTTTAAAATAGTAAAATAGAAATAATTAAAAATATTTTTTTACCTATTCCTGAGAATTTTAAATAAATATCAAGATAAAAAATATTTGGGCCACATATTGGGCCAATATTTGCAATGAATCAGTAAAAAAGGGAAAAAACAAACAAGTTGAAAAAAATAAGAACACATTCGAACAAAACAACAACTTAATTGAAACAAACAAATTTTTTGCCATATTTAACATAAAATAAAAATAATACAATACTTAGATGCAATTATCTGAAAAAAAATTAGTCAAATTAAATTCTTGATTTAATTTGTGTAGTTTGCCAAATGACATTGGATTTGCCCAGTGTATCACATATTCCACAAAAATTACATATGTAGACTCAGAATAAAATCATTTTCAGCAGCAGCTCAATGCAAAGATGAAATAGGAAATATTTTCTCACCACTCGTTTTAACTTTTCTGAAAACAAAATAAGATAGATTAACACTTAATTGTTTACATCTAAAGATGTATTGCAAATTAAAAGTTTTATGGCTTATAGGACTACAAATTAAAAGGAGTCAACTATATTTATTAGAGTTTATGGATTTTCATATGTAATTTCCCTCTGTTCCAAACCAATGAGAAAATAAGTGCTCATGATTAGATTCTTGTTATAAATAAGAAACCTTGTTCATTATCTCTAAAAGAATGTACATACTTAATTACATAATCTGAGAAATGACATTTTGTTCTACATACATAACTGTATATGACACTATGACAAAAGAGAAAGAAATCATAGCAAGCATGTACCTACAATATATGTTTAAATTCTCCTTTTTTTTAAATTCATTTAAATTTAAAACAGATGTAAGAAATAATACAGATAAATAAAATAAATAATAAATAAGATAAAGATAAAGATAATTTTTAAATTATACTATATCAAAATCTATCTATCTGCATAAATGTAACAAACCTGTCAAGAAAATAATTTAAAAAATCCTCCTTATTTTTTTCCCTTTTATAACACATGAAAAAGCAAATTCAAATCAAAAGTTCAAATAGCCTTTATTGGATTACCCAAGTACCCAACAGCTTAACTGACATTCTTTTTATTTCACTGTTAATAACTTTGATAAAAATATCATGAAAGAGAGAATCAATCTGAATCAAACTTCTCCTAGATAATTTCGTTGCATTTAAATAGTTAACTAGAAAATTAATTAGCAACATATATTGATCAGATGAGTGTATTATAAATAATTTCGACATACCTCATAAAATTAATCACTTTAATTTTATTGATTAAAACAAATCCTTCTCTAACCATAAAGGTCCTACAACTTAAATCTGTAGTATGGTTCCTAAACATCATGATTTTATTTTAAATCATATGTACATATTTTGTATAATATTCACAACTTTAAAATTCCAAATGATGTTATTTTAACAATAATAATTAAATTTTTATTACATTATTAACATTTACATATGGTAAACTACATATAATTTGCATGAAATTTTGATTCTTTTATACATTTTTAATTAAAATCAAGCAAACTGCAATCTTAGCTATAACTCTCTCAGTTACTATCAAAAGTAAAGGAAATTAACTTTTTCATTTGAAATACAATAAAAAATTTCAACAAACTTACGATGTTTGTCTTTGTTCAGAAATTGATTTCTTTATTATTTAAATATACAATTTTATTTAGAAAATTATTTTTTTAAACGTTACAAACAATTTTTACAATTGCCTGTTAAAATACTATCTTCCACCTTCGGATTAATGCAGTCAGGACTTAGAAATTTAAACTGTGAAATGAAAAACATTTAAGTTTTTGTTTTTCTTCAGCAAGCCTTTTACAGTATGCTTCAAAAGAAAAAGGTTTTTTCCCTCTATATATGAAAGTGGAGTTGAGCTTTTAAAAGATCCCATTGAGATAGAAATTTTACAAATACATTAGTACTTTTCTTATGAATGAGTTTTTAAATGTTTCTTTAGGGCGCTATTATCAGAAAATCCTTTAGAACACATTTCACAAATATATGGTTTTTCACCTGTATGTATACGGAGATGTAGTTTTCGAGTAGAGTAACTAGAAAATGCTTTAGTACACATTTTACAAATAAATGGCTTTTCCCCAGTATGGGTGCGAAGATGTACCTTTAGATGTCCATTACAAGAAAATGCTTTAGAACATACTTCACAAATAAATGGCTTTTCTCTAGTATGGGTGCGACGATGTACCTTTAGATTTACATTGCAAGAAAATGCTTTAGTACACACTTCACAAATAAATGGCTTTTCTCCAGTATGGGTACTTAAATGTTTCGTTAGATCGCCCCTTCGAAGAAAACCTTTGGAGCATAAATCACAAATGAATGTTTTTTCACCAGTATGAATGCTAAGATGTTGTTTTAGATTTGACTTTTGAGAAAATCCTTTAGAACACACTTCACAAATAAATGTTTTTTCTACTGCATGGATGCTAAGATGTTGTTTTAGACTTGACTTTTTAGAAAATCCTTTGGAACACACTTCACAAACAAATGGTTTTTCTCCTGTATGGATTGTAAGATGTTGTTTTAGATTTGATTTTTTTGAAAATTCTTTAGAACACACTTCACAAACAAATGGTTTTTCTCCTGTATGGATTGTAAGATGTTCTTTTAGATTTGATTTTTTTGAAAATTCTTTAGAACACACTTCACAAACAAATGGTTTTTCTCCTGTATGAACTCTAAGATGGCTCTTTAGACTACTAATCTTAGAAAACACTTTTGAGCATATATCACAAATGATTGTCTTTCTATTTGTACGATTTGGCTGATCATCATGTTGAACATATTTTAAAGAACCCCCAGCATCACTAATAATAGGCTTTTCTTCACTCTCAATAAAGAGGCTTTCTTTTGCTTGACACTCCACAGACACAGTTTTTTCAGACATGCTACAAAAATACAAGACTTTTCTAGTATTTTTTTTTGTATTTGTATCACGTTGAAGTATTAGTTTTTTAGTCAGTTTTTCAGCATTGTATTTACAGAAGAGAGTTTTTTTCTATAAATGAAGAAGAGAGTTTCATTTATAGGAGGAATTTACAGTTTGAAAAAATCTTAGAATAAAATTTGAATAGAAAAAATATTCTCCTATTTTGGTGTGAAGATATGTCAAAGAAATTTACCCCAATAAAAATTATTTATTTCAACGTTGCTTTTTTACCGTACTCTTAATTTTTACTGGAATGTGTTCAGTAAAATATCTGGGTGCCTTACTTCTAAGAAAATCTTTTTTATCCTTCAAAGATGAATGAGTCCTTCTTTTTCTTTTATATCTGAAATAAAAAAGATGTTTTATTAATTAGCCTTTTTACCTATAATTCTTAATTTATTTCCATTTCAATATATTTTTTAACTTTTTTAACTCTAGAAAATTTAAATATTTTAAATTATTAAAAGTACATGTAAGTGTTTGTACAGTAAGTGTAATAAAAGAAAACCGTACATTTTAATCGCCAAAAAAAAGAAAATTTGAAGCAATTAATGTTCTTTTTTTAATTATGTTAATAAAATATGTTTAGTAGGGGAATTTCCAGATTCATATTGTAACAGACATGAAAATGTTCGGTAGTTTGTTTACTTTCTCTTCTATCATTTACAGTCAATAGAATCTGTTGCCAAACAATGCGATTAAAAGTCAATAATGGATAAGCACACTGTTACATTCACTAATGATGTAACAATGTAGTGTGCAATGCTGTAACAATGTTGGCACAATGTAGTGTGAAATGCTGCACATAATATGCAATATACAGTCATCCAAAATAAAAGAAAAAGAACACCCCATAAATTTTAATCATCAAATTGTCGCAGGAGAAAATGGACAACAACTGGAAAAATGTTCAACTGGAAATGATGTCATCTTCCAATTTATGTTTAAGAAAGATTTAGGGGTCGTCTTCAAACTGAAATTGTAGCATTTCTGAAATTTTCAACATGAACACCCAATTTTGACAACATATTTGTCTTTTTTAGTAAGTTTTACCTTAGAATACCAAAGATGAAGAAATTCAGTTGAGCGGTTTAGGAATTATGTGGGTTTACTATTTGGAAGTCCTATTGTTAAATTTACTCTTAGCTGTTAAAAAACGGTTGACACACAGGTATTTTTTAAGAATATCTCAAAAAGGCTGTAGAGCTTTAACTTTGGATTTTCATATTTAAAGCTTTTAGAAATCGATTTCTTAAAAAAAATTCACATGTTAAAATTTAATACATTTATTCAAAAATTAATTAATTTTTTTTTAAATTTAATTTTCGAAAAGAAAAAGAAATATAACTTCTAATTTTTTTTAAACAGAAACTAATTTTAAAAACTTGAAATATGCAAATCAAAGATTACAGCTCATTCTGCCAAGTAGTTTTTGAATCATGCTTAAAACACTACATGCATTGCGATCTGTTTTGCAATGATTGTGAATGAATTTAACATTAGGTATTTGAAACTTTAATCTTTCATAATTCCTAAACTGTTTGATCGAAGGGTTCCCGTTTTCTATCTCAAGAAAAATTTACCAAAAAAGCGAAATAGGAGAACAAAATAATTTCCTTATATCAAAAATTTGAGTTTGGTACAATTTCAGTATGACACTTGTTCTGTTTCCGCTTTGTAAATTTATTGAATTTAGCTTTTAAAATTTTCCGGTGGGATATTCCATGATGAGATCTATTACTATTCCATTCAATAACTAAAGGAATAGACCCCCGATTCCACCAGTAATGGCAGTCAGCCCCAATCAACTGCCTTCTATCATTACCAAGAGCAATGAATAACCTCAAAGTCGCTTCAGTCGTCCGATGCATTAAACTTGCTGTTTGATTTGTTAAACTTATTGAATTTAGCTTCTAAATTTCTCTGGTGGGATCGTCTGTGATCAGGTCAACTATCATTATGATTAATAACTGAAAGCGACCTCTGATTCTGCCTGTTCTGTGAACAGCAGCAGTTGATCACCCATAAACTTTTATTTTAGCATTATTTTTTTTTTACATCCAGCCGAATTGCTATTTTTGTTCTTTAATTCAGTAACAATTTGAAGATTAAAATATTTAGAGTGCTCTCTGCTGTTTGCGGGCCAATTGTGCATATTCCATTTTTATTAATTTGGGGGAAAAGTCAGTTTAGTTTTTGAAATGAAGTATACAAATTTATTGCTAATTCTCTTAATTTGCAGTAAACAAAATCTGGCACTGAACAATATGATTTATTGCCACTATTGTACAATAATAGAGTCACATTCATTGTTGTCAATTTTGTAGATCAGCAAGTTTAGTTTTTGCAGTAAAAGACATGTGTCAACTGCTAGTTCTCTGTTTTCCTGTTTCATTTTTAGGTAGCTTTCAATACAAAAAGCTACATACCTACCTATTGCAGCCATTTGGAGGAAAGCAATTCCACAAAATTTTGGTATATTTTCACCGATCATGACCCTCACACACTCAAACCACCCTCTGTTCAAATGTTGATTTATATATATATATATATATATATATATATATATACAGTCGAAGCACCTTATAACGAAATCGAAAGTGCTCCATAGATTTGCTCGTTATAAAGTGCTTTCGTTAAAACGTTATAACGAATTAGTTCGTTATATAGTAAGAAATCCAACTATCCGGATTAATGTTGTCTGAACGTAATCTGATTATGCATAAGTCCGGATATTGCAGAAAATCATAAAAAAAGTCTGTTTATTTCTTTAAGATCTCTTAAAATTGTTTTTGTTAAAAAAAAATAAAATTTAGATCTCATGTATTCATATTAAATTAATGCTTCACAGGAAAAATTACTTTTACTAGAAAGAGTGAAAAGAAGAAAAGCGTTGATTAAAAAGAAATTTCAAGATAATTATATTTTTACGAATGTTATACGTACAATTCATATCATAAAATTTTTATTTTGTGATTATTGATCTGGATGACTGGATTTCAGATAATTAGAGTTTTGTTGTATCATTTTAACGGTATATGTACAGTATATATTACTATGCTACACATAAAAAAAAAAAAACTGGGCAAGTTAAAAAATATATATATTAGTGATTTAATTCTCTTAAAGGAAACTTTTACATACCTATATTGGTTTGAAGAATGAAGTTAACAAGCTGTGCTTTCTTTTTTTTACAGCATTATCTAATAATGTAAGCTCTATTTTGTCAACATACATATTAATTTCATTCGCTAACAAGTTTTTATTACGCATGTAACACACAATTTTCTGTAAATACTCGAGTGCATCAGATGGTAAAAGTTTCTGGCAAATCCTTCTTGCTCACTGACACTGCCATCTCATATTTAACTTTTTTTTTTTTTTTTTTTTTTTTTTTTTTTTTGCGCTATTCTCTTTATTGAAAGTTATAAAGTGATATGCTTTTTCATGCAAAATACTTCCACTAACGGGATTTTTTTGGATCTTGCATCTTTAAACCATGAAAATGATACTTCCTCCACATCTGCATATTTTGCTGTACGTAAACGTTTAAACGATAAGAAAACTGCATCCTTTTCGAAAATTTTAAGAAATTTTCTCGATCTTTCAATATTGTGCTGAGAGTGCTAATCCTAAATTTTTCCCTACATCGCTTTTTTTTAACATAATTCTGGGAAGCATTTTATAATTTCGACTTTCTCTTCTAAACTCAACCATTTTCTTTTGTCAGACACAGCCAGCGTACAGAGTTTTAAAAATTAACACGCCATAAATTTACAGGCAAAGCAAATGTCAATGAAATCAGTCATCGAATAAAAAAGAACATAATACAGTTCTGCTAAGCTGTCGTCTTTCTGTCTGTCTTAAAACACTGCCCTCCCCCAAATCTCTCCTGGAACTATTGAAAATATGTGATTGGCCGTAGAGAAAAAGATTGAAGGTTATGGCATGGGGGAAAAAACTAGTAATTAAGAAAAAAAAAAATATTTCCCGCGTTAAGTAAAAAAAAAAAAGTGAAAAATTCGCTATATCGTTTTTATTGCACTATTCATGCTCGAATTGTTTTCGTTATATCGTGCTTTTCGTTATAAATATTTCGTTATATCGTTTCGAATTCAGTATTCTTTAACATGCAGACCAACTAAATGGTAATGAACATTTCGTTATATCGTGCTTTTCGTTATATCGTAATTCGTTATAAAGTGCTTCAACTGTATATATATATATATATATAGATAGATAGATAGATATGGATATATATAAATATATATAAATATATAAATAAAATATATATATATATATATATATATATATATATATATATATATATATGTCATGCTCTAACTCACTTATTTATGAACCAATTTGGATGTAACTGAGTATGTGTATAGGACATACCAAGGTTTCGATTGAGTTCGTTGGCCAGCTTCAGCCAGTTAAAAAAATTTAAAAACGTACAGAAAAAAATTATAAATTGAAAAAATTGTCTCTGTTAAGTGTTAGAACATGATACAAGGATTCTGAAACATTTTTTGTTTTTGCTATATCTTAAAAAATAGCTGAGATATGGCTGTTTGAAATTCTTAGGTGGCTGAGATTTTGAAACAATCTTGTATTTGTTATGCTGTAACACTCGTATTTATGAACCGATTTAAATGTGACTGATCATGTGTACAGAACATACCAAGGTTTCGACTGAGTTCATTGGCCAGCTTTATGCGCCATCTTGTTTCAAAATGGTGGCAAGTTAATTTTTTTTAGATTTTTAAAAAATTCAAAAACATATATAAAAAATTATAAATTGAAAAAAATGTTTCAGTTAAATGTTAGAACATGATACAAGGATTTTGAAACATTTTTTGTTTTTGCTATATCTTAAGAAGTAGCTGAGATAGGGCAGTTTGAAATTCTTAGGTGGCTGATATTTTGAAACAATCTGATATTTGTTATGCTGTAACACTCGTATTTTATGAACCAATTTAAATGTGACTGATCATGTGTACAGAACATACCAAAGTCTCAACCGAGTTCATTGGCCAGCTTCATGTGCCATCTTGTTTCAAAATGGTGGCAAGTTAATTTTTTTTAGATTTTTGAAAAAATCAAAAAACATGTATAAAAATTATAAATTAAAAATGTTGTTTCTGTTAAGTGTTAGATCGTGATACAAGGATTCTGAAAATTTTTTTGTTTTGGCTTTATCTTAAAAAATGGCAGAGATATGGCAGTTTGAAATTCTAGGTTGGTTCACATTTTGAAACAATCTGATTTTTGTTATGCTTTAACTCTCATGCTGAAATGCATATTCAAATTCAGTATTGACGAAAATCAGGATTGAATCTTCTTTAATCTGGTTCCAAGCAATTTAGCTTAGGGTGTTTGAGTAAAATGGGTTGAATTTTTAAAAACATGGACTATGAAAGATACCTTTTCTTCCTGGTACAGGCCAGAAAGCCTTTTTAGAAATGAATCAAAGTTTAAAAATTTGAATGTGATGAAGTATTTTCAAGACTAGTGAGACCCTCATAATAAGTGTACATACATGGCATTCATTTCTTCTATTACATGAGAAATGTAGGTTGACTGTAAATTGTCAGGTCCTAATTTCTGTGAATTGCAAGGATCAATTAGTTTGTTGCTTCTTAAATATGTTTCCTTGGAGTTCGGAAAAAGTTTTCTTCAGATGCACCACAAGATTTTTGCAGTTCCAATCTGATTTTTGTTTAGTGCTGACTTTAAGGCAATTTGGCAAAGCACAAAATTTGGTGGTCCTTACTGCCCTTGTGTTTCTTTTCCTTTTTCCATCACAGGAATGAAAATCGCAAAATACGTCCATCATTTGTTGGGAAAAAACCCGTGAAATTTACCGATCTTTCGCGAGAGAAAAAAAAAATCATAAATTTAATGAATCTGTTGCAGGGGAAAAAAATCCCAAAATTTGTCATTCGGCTACTCAAAAAAACCCTGTGAAGTTTGCAAACCAGTCATGGGGAAATATATCAAAATTCATAGAACAGTCTTGGGAAAATATTGTAAAATTTGTCAAACAGTTCTGGAGAAAAATCCCAAGATTTTTCTGTAAGATGCGAGGGAAAAAACGTGATTTTTGTCATCGGTAGCTCGAAAAAACACCCACTCATCAATTTGTTGCAGAAAAATGCAGAAAATTTTGTCAATTGGTCTTGAGAAAATATCCCAAAATTTGTCAGTCGGTCGTACAGAAAAATAACAAAACTGTTTATTTGGACTCGAAGAAAAAATCGTTAATTTCATCACCTCTAGCAAGAAGAAAAGGAAATGAAAAAAAATCAGGAAATCTGTCAATCGGTTGTGGAAAAAAAGCCTAAATTCATCGATGTGTCGCCAGAAAAAATCCATGCAAATTTTGCCAATTGGTCACAGGAAATTATTGCAAAATTCGTCAATCGATTGTGGAAAAATCTATATATATATTTGTCTTACGTGGCGCGAAAATATGGCTGAATTTGTAACTTATGGTTTGGCAACAACTGTAGTTGTCAGAGCTTAGACCAATGAACAGACTAGATTGTGTTAGATCAGCTCCGCCTTCGTCCAATATGGCGGTCAGTGTGAGAGCAGTGAAAGTGAAACCATAGAATGAAACTCAAACTAGCAATTATTAAAAATAAAATAACATATACGTAATCCAAAGCGTCTGAGATGATTCCTCATTTTAATTATGAGCAATATCGTTAATTTCAAATGAATTCTCAACTCTTATTTAGAATTCATTTACGAATTTCACTCACTCAAGAGATGGAGAAAAAAAATCAACTGTCTAGATATCACCTGCCGCCATCTGTTGCTGTATTGATGAAGTTAAAAATAATTCATTTTGTAAAATTATATAATCGATTAGAACAATAAAATGTCGAACGAAATTTAAACAATGACAAACAAAATATCTTCCTATCACGTAGTTTTTTGTTTTTTAATGAAGTCGTGCTGTACAAAAGATCCTTTTTTCATAGTATTTAAATGATTTACATGCTCATTAGTAGCGCCAACTAAATGCATTTTCAGCTGTGTTTTCAATGGAGAATTACTTTTATACATTAAAATAAATTGTAAATTTCATATGTTCAAATGTTTTATGGTAGAATTTATTCTGGCTAGAATTTCTGAAAAAAAGGGGCGAGCGAGCGTGGTCACAATGTGAATTGCGAAGCAATTCACGGGAGGTTGGCGAGTGTTAGCGAGTAGGGGGCTGAGCCCCCTAGTATAGTTTAATTCGTCAGTCTGTTGCTGAGATAAAGCACAAAATTATTCGGTCAGATGCAGGGAAGATTCATGAGTTTTGTCAATTTGTTGAAAGAAGAAACAAAGAAATTTTCAAATTAACGAAAATATCATGAAATTCGTCAGTAAGTTGCTGAGAAAAAGTGTAAAATTATTCGGTCAGATGCAGGGAAGATTCATAAATTTCATCAATTTGTCACATAAAATTCCTGAATCAGTCGCGGAAAATATTGCGAAATTTGTTAATTGGTTGCAGGATAAAATGCGAGTTTCATCGATCTGTCTCGGACACCCCACTGTAAAATTTATCAATCGATCATGAGAAAATATCTCATTATTTGTCAGTCGGTCGTGAGACTTGATCATTGTTTCAAAATGCAAATTTCTCCAGAAAATTATGAAATTATTTGTGCAGGAGACTACCGCCAATGATATTCTTTTGGGAAGAATTTAAAAATTTTGGGTCTGAATCCATCATCCCACCCTGAAGTTCAAGCCCTGATGATACCCAATTACATAATTATAGTAACTTTTCTGATAAAAGAGGTGCATCCTTGGTACAAAATAAGGCACCCACAGAAGCTAAAGATAATACAGTTGATTCCCTTAAATCTGCAAAGCTTAAAACCAGAGGTTGTGCGGATTTTAGAATTCTGCAGATTTCTGGCAACTGTTTTGTTTACATTTTAAAATTTAATAATGCACTTGAATTTATAATAAATGTTTATAATTTAAAATAACATAATAAAAATTAAGATTTTTTTTTTAATATTAAAAGTAAAGGTCAAGTAAATAATAATGGTGCATAACTAAATATGCAGATGAGATAATTTTTTCTTGAATTATTCAGTGAAACGCTCCTTATAAAAATAAATATACATTAACATTTCACATCAAAATCTTAAAATTACAAAGTTTTATTGGTAATTTTCGGTTAGCCGGGCGCCAGTCATATATGTACATATATAAATATATATGTATATACATACATATATATATTCATACATATATGTGTATATATATGTCTATGTGTACCTATACATATGTGTAGATATATGTGTATATGTATAAGTATGTATATATACATCTATAAATATCACTGGCACCCGGTTAACCGAAAAGTACCATTTTATTTCATGTTTAACCATATTTAATAACCAAAAAGCTTGATTAATACATAAGTGTATTTGATGAAAAGATCATGATCGCCACTGATATACGTGCTATTTTGAAATTTTTCAGAAATAAATTTATGCTTCCTTCATGAGAAAACATGAGTTCAAACATATTATAATGTATACAAAATGATATAAACATTTTTAAAAACTTAAAATTTTTCACCTACATCTTAACTGTAAGTTTCATTGTTTACATCTGAAATGATGTGCGGATTTTAGGAGTTTGCAGATTTTAGGGTTGCGGATATTATTGTCAAAAACATTTCTTAAATTTTAGCTGTGCCATAAATTTTATTTTGACAATTCAGGTTGTTTTCCCAATAAAAATTTCAAATTGAAACAATAATTGTTATTTTTATGAATACACTCCTCTCATATTTTACTTTCTAATGAACAAATTTCTATGCTTATGATGTATGCCAAAAAAGTGATGTGCAGATTATTATCGATAAAACTTTTGAGAGAAAAGTCTGTTATCATGTTGATAGAGAAAACTGCTGCAAATCTATCTTGTAGCTGTATTCGTAGGAAGCACTGAAATGTCAGAAAGTATGGATATGAATGTACCCAAACAGAAAAACAAAAATTAAATATAAAAAAGGAATAAATATTAAAAAAAAATTCCTTTACAACAAAAAGAATACATGCATGATAATCTGGAAGTAAATTTAATAATAAAAAATCATGATTTTCCTCAGAAAAAAAAATTGGAATAACTTGATTTATTTTTTAAATTAAATTCGATTTTTATGAATTTTTTTTCTTATGGAAAGTTATTGAATGGCTGTCATGTGCCAAGCATCATAAGTTTACTTCAAAATAATTAAAAATTTAATTAAATGATATTAAGAAATATAATATATATTATTACATAGTATAATTGAAACTAATTATTACAAAAATACATTACACTGCAAATTCTTTAGTGGCACAAGTAATAAACAAAACAACAAAATATTTCCAAGATATCCAGCATCAAAACATGTAAAATTGCTTTAATTGTTTAAATATATAGTTAGATAGATGTGTGTGTATATGTTACAATATATTTTAAATTCTTGTTTTTTCATTTTTGATATGTATGGTAGAAAGCTGCATGGGCACGAGGCCTGTAACTGTCCTGACATAATGAAGGCAAATTTTTAAATAGAATGTGCTGGATGAATAAAGACAAATTTTTTAACAGGCCAGGCCAATAAAAAATAATAAATTATAATTTTGGCGGGGCAGGTGGATAATAAAAATTAAACGGGCAAGTCAGTCCAACAAATCAAATAAGCAGGCCAACCATCCCAACATAACAAATTAAAAATTATCAAACTAAGCTGATAAAATATGAATAATTTTCAATGAACATGACTGGGATAAGAATAAATATAAATGTACTGCATGAGCTGCTGCTAGCTTGACAACACCAATACAGAAATATAACATGTCCAGCTTAGAAATCAGTATTAGTCAGTTACATTGTGTCTCAGTTTAGGCTTAATATTTAGGCAAATCTATGGCACTGTTGAAATATCTAACAATTTATTATAGTAAAATTCTATATAACATTCACAAAGTTGAGGGGGCGCCCCCCTCAATTTCCGCGCCCGGGGCGAAGGCCCCTTTCCCACGGCCCTGATCAGAATTTTAGGAATCCATTGATTTGAAATATTGAGGGCTATTTTTATAAATTTTAACACACGGAAAAGAATACCAGCTTTTTTCTTTTTTTGATATTAAGTCTTCACTATATAACATCTATGTACAAAAGAAAAAAGAAAAATGCAATACTTATATTTAGATTGGCAAATATAAAACTTACCACGCCAACACTACTCAAAAGAAAATGGAAAGAAATGAATGAATGGACGTCACAAATAGTTTCGATTAAAAATCCAAATTCGATTAATTGTTCTTCAATGATTAATCGCGATTAATCGCTCTTAGTTTCATCATGCTAATGCTTTACCAAAATCGAAAGTTCCATTTCATCGTTCTGTGCCTTAGACTTGGTTGTGTACCTGTAATTAGTAAAGTAATTTTCTATATGTTTATTATAGCGTTACTTTTACATAAGATTTTCACAATTTTAACTGCCAAACTCACGATCTACTCTGCCCAACTCATTTAATTTAAATTTGATACCCGACAAAGCAGGAAAATAATAATATTAAAATAAGTTCACGTTAAGCCTACTTCAGGTCTATATATTTAACATTTATGTAAGAAATAGTTCGGTTGAATATTATTTATTCAAAGGTACGTTTATTATTTCTTATTTATAACATTTCAGATTTTTTTTATCATTATTATCTCTTACAGCTACCTGTTTAGTTTGAAATGATTTTGATAATTGCTTGTAATTGCATTTCCCTTCACCCCCGCCCCCCTTTTTTTTTGGTAACTATATTGTATGGAAATTTCTACTCATAAACTTTGTTTTGCTTTTGTTTATGAAATTATTTTCAAATTTTCTTTCGAAAGCCTAAAGTATTTTATTCACAAAGATATGTTTTAGACATTCTTTTTATCAGATTTAATTAATCAGGTGGAAAGACAATAATTTCGGATTCTTCTTTATCATGTTTCTATTTGTACACCAAAAATATAATTATGTAAGTGGGGGTGCTGGAAAAGGAGGGACTCGTGGGAATCTAGTCTACTCCATTCAAGTGTATTTTTTTTAAATCGCACTGTCTTAAATATTATTATCTATTATTATCTATTATCACTGTTAATAATTCATCCTGAAGAGAAAATTCTGTAGATAAAGAAATGCTCTTTACAATGTATAAATCTTCAGGTCGACAACCTCAATGTCATCTCTGCAAATCTCATTTTCATTTTGAAGCCATTTATTTGAAATTCCACAGTTTTTGTTTTCTGTTTTCCACATTAATGATATTAAAAACTTACAGTAGATTTAACTCTTGTAAATTGTAACATAAAATGCAATTACATGTACTGATATTCCATGACTATATTTTCTGTGAGAGCTTATAGTATTAGTTTCAAATTATCTTCTTTGTTGTTGTTAAAATTAGTCTTTCAAGTATGTGTTTCATCATGCTAATTAACATTTTATGTCATAGAAATACATTGTCTCATTACCTATTTAACAAGCTGCACATAGTAAAAATTATGCTTCAAGAATTCAAGATCACTTTTATCATTTTTAAGTGTAAAAAAAAAATATTTTTCATCTCAAGTTATGAAAACATTGATTTGATGGAACAAATTACATATTAGCCCATGCTCTGCCATCTTTTTTTTTTCTTGGTGCAGAAAAAGTGATTTTGCCAAGTAGTAAATGTTGCAAAGTCCTTATTTATAGCCATTTTAAGCGCAAAAAGGTTTGACAATACAGAGATTAATCATTAAAACATAAAGAAAAGTAAAGCAATGAAAATTAAGAAATTTTCAACAGAAATCGGGATTACAAATGTTATTTAAAAAATAAATAAATAAAAAAGAGAGAAAAGGGGGAGGGATTTGTAATGAGCAAACATAAAATACTACATAAATATACTGTGATTAAAAAAATTGAAATAGAAAAACAATGTAATAATTCCATTTATAAATATCATTTACAAAATTAAAGCCATAAAAAAATTGAAGCATAAAAAGCAATAAAAGCATAAAAAGCAATAAAAGTCTTAAAAAAATAGAGACGGGGAGGGGGGGGGGGGTTCAACGACAAGAATATAAAAATACTGAGATTTAGAAATATAAATTGAGAATTTTTTCAAAGATAAGTATTAAATCAAAGGTTAATACCTTAAAAGATAAATTGTTAATTTTTTTTTTATTTAGTTTGAAAAGCATACAATTTATAAAAAATGCTTCAATGTGCTGAAACAGAACTTTAATATTCGTTAAACAAAAAAATCTGTAAATACCGTAATTTCGGGAGTAAGCGCCGTGGCGCATACGTGTTTGAAAGTTCAAAATATGGGCCATGCGGCGCATACGCCAGGGCGGCGGGTACGATGATTTTTTTCCCCTCAACATAGCAAAATCTGGATATTGTGAAAAACAAGCCTTCATTTCAGGTTTTTTTAAGTCTTACTGCCTCAAATACACTTTTAAACACATGGATTCATTAACATTCATTCATATTTCACCTTTATTTACATTCATTTAATCTCAGTATAAAGTTCATAAACAGTACATCACAATATATCTTTATTATAAAAACGAAATTACTATAGTCAAAATATATTTAACTTACCCATATTTCTCTATTTTATGTTCACTATTAATAGCTCACTCTTTAAAAGTATTTATTGTATACTTTACAATAGTTGATAAATTATATTTATTTCATAAGCACACCGCATACGGCGATATTCGATTAAAACGATAATCGAATAATCAATTGGCGTAGTACGTTTTTTTTTCCCTATTGTATTCTAAGATAACCTGTGTTTCAATATTAATAGCTCACTCTTTAAAAGTATTTATTGTATACTTTACAATAGTTGATAAATTATATTTATTTCATAAGCACACCTCATACGGCGATATTCGATTAAAACGATAATCGATTGGCGTGGTATGCATATTTGCGTAGTACGTATTTTTTTTCTATTGTATTTTAAGATAACCTGTGTTTTATTATTAATTCATATATCTTGTAAGATTTTATCGCTATTCTTGTTACTTTTAATCCAATTTTGCAGATCGTTTTTTATCATGACTATTTCATTTTTACCGATTTTTCAATGATGCGGCGCTTCTAATGGGTGCGGCGCTTACGTGTATATTTGTTCTTTTTTACCGATTTTTCAATGATGCGGCGCTTACGATGGGTGCGGCGCATATTCCCGAAATTAGGGTACATAACATTTCTGATAAAAAAATATTAAACATATCAAAATCAAGCAAAAATTTGTATTTTAAAAAGATTAATTTTAAATAATTTAAAAAAATAGTTTCTAAAAGCATACAATATATAAAAAAAGACCCCACATGTTATGCATAAATTTAACATTTGCAAAGAAAAGTACAATTTAAAAGAAGTAATACAAAATAATTGTTTAAAAAAATGAATATTACTCAAGAATCAAATACATAAAAATCACATTAAATAACACTATTTTTTTTCACACAACACCACAGAAAGCACGTAATAATAATTTTATTTTTACTTCATTCTCAAACGTTATTTTTGAAAAAATTGTCAATTTTTATTTTTAAATCTCTATAATTTTGCAATTTAGATTTTTAAAATTGAATTTTCGATTTAAATTGCTGTTTCAATTTCTTTTTAATTGTAATATATTATGTATTTACCATTTGTTTATTATGAATTTCAGCTACATCGTAGGTTGATAATTTTAAAACCCTCACATATCTCTGGTAAAAAAATGTTGGACTGCCAGAATACTACAATTGTCAGCTTGCTATATCACCAAACATTGGCAGTGGAAAACACCAAAAAAGAATGGCAGCTGATCGCAGGCTAATATGCAAGGGTAGCCAATTTGACATTTCCTCTAAAATAAACTATGTTATACTTCATCACCATATCACTCTGCTCTAGAAAATTAAAATTTTTTTCTCTATATTACATGGTTGGGTTATAAACAGCCCAACAGTGAGAAATTAGGTTGATTTCTGTAGAAATCAATCTATTGCAATCACTTCATTTAGATATTTATCTATATCCATATAATACAAATCTTGTTATTGTTTTGATATTTTAAATACTGAACCTAAATGGAACAGTGTATTGATCTTGTCAGTATCTTTAATGAATTTCTTAACCAAGTATATAGCTCTTATAGTTTGTTCACAGGCACAAAACACACACAAAAACAAACAACATTCAAAATTTGTCAGCATGATATTCTCTGAAATACTGAACCAATTTTAACCTAATTGAGACCGTGAATCTTGCCAGTAACTGAGTTTGTTTATCAAGTATGTAGCTTATATAGTTTGTTTACAGAGACACACAAAAACAAAATATTTCATCACCACAACATGTGAAATATTAAGTCAAATTGGACCTAATTCTGACAGAGTATTGATTTCGTACGTATCTGGGATAGTTCTATAATCAAGTATGTAGCTGTTATAGTTTGTTTATAAGGACACACAAAACTTGCATCACAATAATATTTGAAATACTGAATCAGTTGAAACCTAATTGGGACAGTATATATTGAATGTGTATGTTGTCCTGCAAATGTCTCAGATAAGTTTGTTAATATATTATGTAACTCTTGTAGTTTGGACATGCAAAGTTTTTTTATAATATTCATTGAATGGCTTGGATTTAAACCTTGTTTAAGCATAAAAAATATATTATAGATTGGGGGGCAATTTTTTAAACTATTTTTAACATCATTGCCTCATATCCATTTAAATATGATTGGTAAAACTGAGCTGAAACTATGGGCAGTCATCAGGCATGTCAACTGTCAATCCCAAGTTCTAGAGAATTTTTACTGGGCATAACCAGCAGAGTTCCTGTTTGCTCTACAGCCAGTGGGGTCCCTACTACCTGCTGACCATCCCCATTCTCCCAAGTGATTAACAGTATAGTTCGTTGTGACTTGCGGTGGATCCTACCCTCTTTGGAAACCACCACATTCATTCTTGGGAATGAGCCAGAATCCCCCAACAGCCTCAGAGTAAGGCACCCAAAAGGGAGCCAGGTGATAGGTCTTCAGTCACATTTCTCTGACCCATACTTTTTTTACCATTGCTCAAAGCATGTGTTAAGATTTCCCATCAAATTATCTTTCTCACCAAAATAATGAACTTAGAAGGAGAAAAACCAATTTGTTTATATTATATTAAATCTGATTATGTACTTTTAAAAAAATCAATCTAGATTTTCAGCTGAGCCAAAAGGATTTGTTTTAGTTTTATGATTTCTTTAATTTAAATAGTTCATTAAAAGCCTATGATACAATTTACATAGACTGTCATAAAAATCATTGATTATGTATGTCATACATTGAACTTTTAAAAAAGAACTGTATATTTTTTGTTATTAGGATACCAGTTTAGAGTAATTGTCTTATTATCAACTTTCATATAATGTATACATTAAGACAGTGTGGTATATCTATTTTTCAGCTTTGCCTTATACAGAACACTCTGAAAACCAGAATGAAAAGTAATAAACAAAGCTTAATTTGTTTCATTTCAAAAATGTAAAAATAAAAATCACGAAATTCTTCAGTCAGTTACAGGAAAAAATCAAAAAAATATTAAGTGAATCAAAGGGAAAGACCGTGAAAATTATCCATTGATCACATGAAAAAATCTGCAAGTTTTGCCCTTAAGTCTTGGGGGAAAAATCCAGAAATTCTCCAATTGTTCACAGGAATATATCACGGTCAATTGGTTGCAGGAAAAATGCAAAATTCGGCAGTCAATCATGGGAAAAACCACGAACTTTGTTCATCGGTAAAAGGAAAATATCGCAAAATTTGTCAATCGGTAGTAGAAGAATAGTTCCAAAATTCGTCAATCGGTTACGAGGAAAAATTTGCAAAGTTCGTCATTCAGTTGTTAGGAAAAAATTGTGATATTCTTCAGTCAGCAGTAGAAAAAATGCAAAATTCTTCAATTGGTTGCAGAAAAAAACTGCAATTTTACGCCAATCGTTTGCAAGAAAAATCTGCAAAATTTGTCCGTCAGTTGCAGGAAAAAAAATTTGTTTTATGCCAAATAGTCACGACAAAGTCACAAAATTTGTCAATTGGTTGGGAAAACCACCGCAATTTTATGCCAATTGGGCACTAGAAAGAGCAGTAAAATTCGTCAATGATAGAAGCAAAATTTTGTGAAATTTGTCAATTGATTATGGAAAAAAATCGCAAATTCAGTCCATCATCGAACAAATTGTAAAATTCTTCAATCGGTCATGGGAAAGAAATCACAAAATTTGTCTGTCAATCAATAGGAAAATCTCAAAGATATTGTGAAATTCATTAATTTGTTGCAAGAAAACCCCTCACAAACCCCCCTCACGAAACCCCTCACGTCAGTCAGTCGTGAAAAAATATTGTGAAATTCTACTCATAAAAGGGGACTTAAAACAATCCAGTTCAAAATATGTTTTTCGAACAGGATTCAAGCCTGTTTTGAGAACAGTGTGCTCTTTTTTATGAATTCCTGCTCAGCAGCCCTTACGTTCTAGAGTCAACACAAAGAATAAATAAATGATATTGCTTGCATTCAATAAATAAATATAAAATTATGGTAAAGCAAATATTAAGATTTAAAGCATTAAAAACAGATGGGCAACTTATATTTTCACTATACAACTGATTTGTGGAATGCTGCAGAGAAGTTACTTTCATGAACAGAAAATCATGTCAGTGTACATGATTTTCTGTCCTAACTGAAATTCGTCCATTGGTCACATTAAAAGAAACTGCAAGTTTTGCCCGTAAGTCTTGGGGTGGAAAATCCACAAATTCTCCAATTGTTAACGGGAAAATATTGTGGTCAATTGATTGCAGGAAAAACGCGAAATTCGGCAGTCAGACATGGGAAAAACAAATGAAATTTTTCCATCAGTAGAAAGACAATATCGCAAAATTTGTCAATCGGTAGTAGAGGAAAAGTTGCAAAATTCATCAATCAGTTACGGGGAAAAATTTGCAAAATTCGTCATTCAGTTGTTAGGAAAATTTGTGAAATTCTTCAGTCAGCTATAGGAAAATGCAGAATTCTTCAATTGGTTGCAGAAAAAACTACAATTTTACGCCAGTCGGTTGCAAGAAAAAGTCACAAAATTTGTCAATCGGTTTAGGAAAAAAACAAAATTTTATGGCCATCAGTCACAAGAAAATGCAACAAAATTCGTCAGTCGGTTGCAGAAAAAAACTGATTTTACGCCAAATGGTCACAACAAAGAGTCACAAAATTTGTCAATTGGTTGGGAAAAAACCCATAATTTTACGCCAATCGTGTGAAAAGCAAGCAAAATTCGCCAATTGCTAGAAGCAAAAATTTTTGAAATTTGTCAATTGATCATGGAAAAAAATCATAAATAAAGTCCATCATTGAAAAAATTGTGAAATTCTTCAATTGGTCACGGGAAAGAAATCACGAAATTTGTCTGTCAATCGATAGGAAAATCTCAAAGATATAGTGAAATTTATTAATCATGCAAGAAAAAATCCCACAAAATTCGTCGATCAGTCGGGAAAAAATATCATTCAATTCTACTGATAAAAGGGGACTTTAAACAATCAAGTTCAAAATACGTTTTTTGAACAGGATG
The DNA here is from genome assembly GCA_963931845.1 of Maratus michaelseni. Lineage (NCBI taxonomy): Eukaryota > Metazoa > Arthropoda > Arachnida > Araneae > Salticidae > Maratus > Maratus michaelseni. The sequence continues at coordinate 292,823,026 of OZ007597.1, forward strand.
CAAGCCTTTTTTGAGAAAAGTGTGCCCTTTTTTACGAATTCCTGCTCAGCGGCCCTTGTCTTCTAGAGTCAACACAAAAGAATAAATAAATAAATGATATTGCTTGCATTCAATAAATAAATATAAAACATTATGGTAAAGCAAATACTAAGATTTAAAGCATTAAAAACTGACAGGCAACTTATATTTTCATTAAACAACTGATTTGTGGAATATAGCAGAGAATTTACTTTCATGAACAGAAAATCATGCTTGAACGTTTTACAAACTGTTCTTAAAGAGCATTTATCGATTACTAGGACTTCCCTCAAAGGGATTAGTCTGAGTGATATTGCTGAGAACATAGGGTTAACAATTACAATATAAAGAAAAAGAGCAATTTAAATGATAGAATTACAAAATATCATATATAAATTCATATACACTGTTAAAAAAATAGAAAAGAAGCACCGTTCATCAGATGTGTTGTCATATTTTTTTTTTAACATGTGGCAAAGAATCTCATTTTCTTAAGCGCATATTGCACAAAATTTGAAAAAAAAAACAACGCCGGATCTTTCAAAACCCCAAGCTTTTTAAAGTTACGTAATTGGATTTGCAGCCATTAGATTATTCTATCAAGCTTGGCTTAACGCAAATTTAATTTCATTGTTGCACCTTTTTTTGTGTGTGAATTTAAAATTTTTCTTCCTTCATTATATATCTATTATTTGTATAACTGTTTATAGAAACTCTTACACTTCAAACCACATTGATAGCATGCTTTGCTACAAACCAGATTGCAAAACTATAGTCTAAATTACTATTAAAGTATACAAAAAATCTTTCAATGACTTCTGTAAAATAACTTTTACATTAAATCTCCATATCGGCAAAATTGAAAAATTAGATATATTTCAAAGTTAAGCTTAACAGATACTTCTTGATTATTCTCTAGGAGGCTCTGCCCCCTGCGCCTTTACTGCACCAATCCGCAGACTTTTCTTTTGCTTGTCTGTTTGTCTCTCCACAATCTGTCTGTTTCCCTATCCGTTCTTCTGCCCGTCTCTCTAACCGATTGTCTATCTCTCTACACGTCTCACTACCTGTCTCTATATTTTGCTACTGGTCTTGCTACCTACCAATCTATTTCTCTAACCGTCTGTCTATCTGTCTAACTACTTGTATGTCTAGCCGTGTCTCTATCCACTTCGCTACCCATTTGTCTATCTGTCTCTCTATCCGTCTGGCTATACGCCTCTCTACCCATCTTCTTACCCATCTCCGTACCCATCTACTGTCTCTCTACTCGTCTGTACACCCGTCTCACTATCCATCTGTTTTTGTACCCGACTTGCTACCAATCTCATTACCCGTCAGTCAACTCGTCTCTGTACTCATCTCTCTACTCGTCTCTTTTATCTACCACGCTACCCATCTCGTGACCCATCCCGCTACCCCTCTGTCAACCCTCTTTTCACCTTTCCCTCTAGCCGTCTGTCTATTCGTTTTGCTACCCGTCAGCCTACCTATGTCGCTATTTGTCTCTCTACCCATTTGTTTACTCGTCTTTCTCACCACCTCTTCCCAATATTTAAACAATTCATTTAATATACAGAAGCCGTTTATCAGTTATTAAATGCAAACAGAAGTAATTTATCTAATAAGTGTAATCAGATGCAATTTTTTTTAAATACATACATAAACCTGAATAATAATTCATTAGTTTTGTGTTCATAGTTGTTTATATCATTTGACAGTAAATCTCAACTTCTTAAACCTGAATTGTCTCAAGCTTTTTAAAAAACCCACAAGGTCTGTATAACTGCAAAGTACCCTGAAGGCTATATTAGCTACATGTTATTAAGTTAAATGAAAGTTTCGCTATCGCGTTTGCAGCTAATTGCTTATGTCAGAAAGCGTGGCTTAACACCATTTTAAATTCATTACTGTAACTTTTTTTTCTTTTCTTTTTTTTTTTGGGGGGGGGTAGGGGGGGAAGGGTTTCAAATATATACATTTAAATTAAAACTTTTGCCTCCATGCCATTAGTGTTGTTTGTATTATTAACTAATACCTTGTAGACCGAGCTTCATTTGAAACAAATGTGAAATACTTCTTCTACAGTTTTTTTTTAGGAGAAACTTTCTTAATTGGGCCCAAAGCCAATCGGAGCATTTAATATCATTATTGTAACTCTTATAGAGTTAAAACAATATTGTTGCTAGCTTTACTCTTGCTTGAGACCAGCCTTGCCTGTGTATCTGAATGGGGAAAAGTTTTGTATCCTATGTCGGTTGGCGAAAGAAAAATTAAATAGTGCCAAAAGGTAGTTTGAGCATCTTACAAAATTTTTAAAGAGAGTGGTAAAACATGTTTTTCAAATATTTAAAAACATACGCTTATTAAAGCATGTTTTTGCACCATCTTAAAAATTTAAGCACGATGCTAAAATAAAATTTTATCGCCATATTCAACATTTTAATAAGTAATGAAAATACATAAACAAACTTATTTAACAAACCTAAGAGGCATTTTTGTGATAAATAATTGTTATTGTTAGGTGGTAAATTGTAAACAATTAATAAAAGGCTAGTAATTAATAAATAGCATTTAAAATCTAAAAATGGAGAAGTGGTCCGTATAAAAATGCAAAACATAACATTATACGCTTGATATATGTAAATCTTTTTTTATTTTTTAATATTTCCGAAGGCACAGATAAAAAGGTAAAAATCTCTTTTCCAAATGCCAAATAGAAAATACACAAAATAGAATGCCAAATATACAAAATAGAAAAATATCTGCAAAAAAAATACATTTACATAATACTACATCTGCAAAAAAATAAGATTTAGAAAAAGTAAGCCAAATCCTGCAGATCCCAACAATCGCATCGAAAAACTTATCACCAAATCTTACGGCACAGGAGATGGATTTTTCCTATGAATGCAGAATATTAGTTTTTTTTTCTTGTACGATGGGTGATTATAATATAATTGTTTCATTTCACATACTACATACCGTTTGATATATTGGTACTTTTATGTTATCCTGGCGCAGTTGATAAATCGCCAAATATTGTTCCTATAACATTTTCATATTGAATTCATTTTATTTAAATATAAATCTTTCACTCATTTAATTTAAAATACATACCTTTCATTAATCCCATTTAAAATGCTAAAAAGAGAGAAAAAAAAGAAATAACGCCATAAATCAAAACCTTTTATTTAAACACCAAAGAATTTTTTTTTATTTATTTACACACGCGAAATAAAAAAAGCTGCTATTGCTGAGATTTGCGCCAAATTTCTAATACCAAGTTATTGCGGAGTTTTTCTTTCAAACATTAAAAAATCCAAATTAATTTTCGATTTCTACTAAATTGAAATATATTTTATTGTGCTGAATATTAGTGCGTGCATATTTTTTTGCTCCATGTACTCCATGAACTTTTCAATTCCGATTGTCTACGAAAATCTCCCGCCGGTGAAAATGACATATGCACTAAATTTTCGTGACGTATGTACTTTAATTGTGCTTTGTTATCTATTTTTTTAATATAATTTCCAAACGGTTTGACATTTATTCTTGGTAATAAATAGACGTCGTTGTCACCTTTATAGGTACCTACTGTAAAAATTTGAACGAAATCCGTTAAATATTTTTTGAGTTATGCTTGACGAAAGGTTTTAATATCCATCGTAGCTATATATGGAACAAAGTAATACTGCACTGTGTATGAGTCTTCGTTGCACTCAGACAATAAGTAACTACCATTTCAAATTTCTAGCCCCTTCATTATCACAAAAACTGCAAGTTTAGAAAGTTTTTCATTACCGCAGCCCCTGGGGCTGCAATATATAATTACAGTCTGTGTTGGATCAGGGATTGTCAGCATCAATTTGACACCATGACTTTTGAAATCCGTTCGGTGGTTCCAGAGATTATCCCCTACCAACAAAAAAACAAACAAACGTTACTTCTTTATAATATTAGTATAGATTGCAGATACAGATGATTGTTTTAGCGTACTGAAGATACAGTGACAATAAATATAGAGATAAATCGTGTCACAAGACTATTTTACGCATTTTACATTCTTTCTTTATAAAATAGCCAAATAATTATAGAAAATAAAAATATATACACAGTTCGACTTTCCCCTAGCAGCTTTGTACTTTGCATATTAATAAATTAAGCTCTTGCTGTAAATAAAGCCAATGAAAATATTTTATATTTTAATAGTTATAATTTTTGGTAAATAAAAATAAAGTATGATTCCTGACATTGTATATACATCTAATTAGAATATTTTATCTTTATGAAATCTAATAATGAGGCTTAATTAATTATTCTCTCATTATAACTTGTGCACTTTAACATTTCTAACTTCTTTTTATAAAAAATGGCAAAAGAACTAATGAAATAAAGATTAAACATAATTTTGCCTTCACCTAACAGCTTTATAAAATTACTTCGCATATGATTTTAGTTGTGCTAATTTAAAAAGCTAAATTTAAATGTACCAAAAATTTATGTATTTAATCATTATTCTTATTTTATTAATAACATGGTAGTGGCATTTGTTATATAAACATTTGAAAATTCATAATTCCTATATGATATGCATACATTTTTATTTATATTACAGGTGCAGATGTTTGTGAAGTCTATTTATAATTTATAGTGAAAGGATTTGTGAAGATAAATTGTGCCCAAATACTATATATTTTTTGTATTCCATAAATTTTCCCAGAAAAAAACTTGTTCAATAAGGAGCTTTTTAAGTTTCCGAGCTATGGGGAATAGCATATTTATCTTCATTTCCAAATGCAAATTACTGGTTATAATTTAGACAACCATCTGTTTCGCTAACATGTTGTTGTAATAAAATATATATTACTGGGAAACGTTCATGGATATATATTTTCAGTGTGTTTTCTCAGTAAGTAAACTATCCCTTTTGAAGCATAAATAAATAATTTGACTAATTATGATAAAACATCACTGTTGCTATCTCCATCTTAATTAATAACTGCAATGTTATATGTAGAAAGAGTTCTCAGCAATCCTTATTGGAAATCTATTATATATCATTGCAATGAATGGCTCATTCCATTAAATATGTTTCATTTCTGTTGAAAAGGAAAGTAACTTAAATGTATATGATATATTTCGGTGTATTTTAAAAATTTCATAATGTAACTACTGGAAATCGTCTGTAGTTCTGTAGTCTTCTCTTTTCATAGAAAAAAGAAGGTCATTCATATTTATAGTGGTTATAAACCTCTTCTAATTGCAAAACGAAGTGTATAAACAAATGAAGTGCAAAACAAACTATATAAACAAATGTGTAAAACAAAGTGTATAATTAAAAATCTAATTTAACTTTAAACCAAAGAATTTTGCAGCAAAGCATCTACTCAGAATTTTAGTTTTAAAAAACACTATTGTATTGCCAGTAAGGGAAACAACATTTAATTTGTAAAGTTTACAATAAGAGATTTTTGTTTAAATATAAATTAAATATGATCTTAGATCATCACCATTTGTTTGTGAGGTGTGTAGCAAATGATTTTCTCAATTTTTTTTATTTAAATCGCCATTTGTGTCAGAATATGAAAGAGAAACTTTTTCGTAAAGTTATCTAACAAAAGCATTTGCTAAAATTTATAATTTATATTGGCATCACAGTGTCCATAAAAATGAGAAACTTTTCACTTGTGACATTTTTAGTAAAGGATTTTCTTAAACCTCTAATTTAAATTACCAGTAGCAAATTGATAACAAAGGGAAAGCATTCGTTTGTGAGATTTGTAACAAAATGTATTCTCAAAGATCTAGTTTAAATGTTCAGCTGCCTATTCAGAGTAAAAAGGAACCTTTTACTTGTGATGTATGTGGAAAAATGTTTTCTTATAAATCTGTTTTAAATATCCACATGCGTATCCATACCACACAGAAACCTTTCATTTGTGAGGTGTGTAAAAAGGGGTTTGCCCAAAAATCTAACTTAAATACCCACAGGCGAGTTCATACTGAAGAGAAAACATTCTGTTGTGGGGTGTGTAACAAAAGATTTTCTCAGAAATGTCATGTATATGACCACCTACGTGTTCATACTAATGTGAAACCTTTCAGTTGTGAGGTGTGTAACAAAGGGTTTTGCCAAAAATCTGATTTAAATAACCATGTGCGTACTCATACTGAAGAGAAACCTTTTAGTTGTGTTGTGTGTAAAAAAGGGTTTTCTCGAAAATTTACTTTAAACGTCCACATGCGTATTCATACAGAAGAGAAACCATTCAGCTGTGAAATGTGTAACAAAAAATTTTCTCAAAAAGCTAATTTAAATGCCCATCTGTATGTTCATAATAAAGAGAGACCATTCACTTGTGAGGTGTGTAACAGAGGTTTTTCCTAATAATCTGCTTTAAGTAGACACAGGCGTGTTCATACTAAAGCTAAACCTTTCAGTTGTGAGGTGTGTAACAAAGGGTTTTCTCAAAAATCTAATTTATATACTCACATACGTAGTCATACTAAAGTTAAAAAAATAAAAAAAAATAAAATCAGTTTTTGGCATATAATATTTCGCATAGTGACTTTATAAGTTTTTGTTTGGCACCTTAAACAAAAACCTTCTTTTTCTGTCCTTTATTAGTGTTATCACATAAGGAGAACTGATAGCACTAATGAAGTGCCTAATTAGGAATTAGTAGGAATTAGCTTATTCAAGTGCAAGCACACCAGTCACACCACCCTTATTGTACTTCGGACCTTGCCTAATTTCCTTCCGTAATTCTTTTTTTCTGACTCACTACCATTGAAAGTTAGAATAACAACCAGCCACCCACTCTGAAATTTATACCAGGAACGTAACTACATTCATTTTGCTGGATTTCGTATGTTGTATTATGCCACCATACCAGGTGCGAAAATTTTCTCTGATTCCAAAGAATCATTTTCAAAAATTTCATTCACTTCCTCACACCAGAAATTTCTGCTTCCCCCATCCTTCAGCACGAAAAGTAAAAAATCTTTAACACTCTTTCATTTTTAGTATATATGCCGTACTTGTTATTTTTCTGTAACAGTGAATTAATAATCACATCTTAAAACGCTACAAAAGAAAATGTGCATGAAAACTAATAATATTTGCTTAATTATGAAAAACAGAATCTATGAGATTCCAAAAATAATTGTATGAATTAGAGTGAACTCCATTTCTATATTTAAATGTATTTTTCTTTGTATATAGCATCTGTAATAGTATTTCTAGTCATAATTAGTGTATATAACATATTTTATACCATAATTTTTTTGAAATTGTTATCAGAGCCGATTTAATTGAAATTCGAGGATATTAAATTAATTGAAGACTAGTCTTTGCCATGTCCCAACTAAAAGGCAGACTGGATATGGTGTAGTTTTTTTTTACACATCGATGAAAATAACTTTTTATTACTTTCCAGAGTTTTGAATTCTTTATCATTCATTTGAAATTGATTTCCAAAATATTTTTTTTTTGTCATTACAAATTTTCTTCTAATTTACCACATTCTCGATTTCGTTTTTATTTGTTCTATATACATAACAGAAGAAACTATTGAAATCGCACAAATTTCTAACTTTCATTTTTTTCATGCATTTGCACATTTTGGGATGGCTTGAACATGATTAAAGGACTATTTTGAGAAAATGTCTGTCAGTTAGTGTGTGTGTCACCATTTTTGTCAGTGCTCTGTATCAAGAACTGTTGCATGAAATTTCAGAAAACAACATATTATCTTAGTCCTTGAAAAGAAATTATGCTGGCTAGGCTTTGATGTATATCACCCAAAAGGTGGCAGAGCCACAATTCTTTCTGTGTAACTTGAAAGTCTCTCAATTTATCTAAATATTTTAATGAAAGTTGTAAGTAAAATATTTGTAATTTTTTACCTCTAAAAAAACAGACTTTTCAGTTAAAGAACATTTAAAAGATCTGTGATTGAGTCATATGTAAGAAAACTTTTTTACACTATAAAAATTTGTATTTTGAAATCATTATCAGACCTGAACAAATTGAAATTGGATGATATCACAATAATTTATGGCTGACCTTTAACATTCTCCTACTAAAGAGCAGACTAGATATGATATAGTTTTTTGATGCATCAATGAAAATAATCTTTAAGGCATTTGGGATACTTTATTATTGCATTTGAAAATGGTTTATTAATTGTATAGTTTTTATGTTTTGTCATTGCAAATTTTCTTCCAGTTAACTTAGAGTCTAGCTTTTATTTTTATTTTCTTCTATATACAAAAGAAGAAACTATTGGAATTGTTAAAATTTCCGACTTTAATTTTTTGATGAATGTACACATTTTGAGATGACCTGAACATGATTAAAAGACTATTTTTATAAAATGTCTCTTAGTCTGTGTTACACAATTTTTGTGTCTGTTATCTTTGAAGACTCGTGCACGGAATTTCAAAAAACTGCATATAACATTAGACCTTGAAATAAAAAAAATCTGATTAGATTTCGGTTATATCGCCCAAGAAGTGGCGCAGCTGTTCAAATTATACTTCTTTCCACGAAAATTGAAAGTCTGGATATATATATATATATACGTTATTCAAAATTTTAAATAAAATATTTGCCATTTTTTACCATTAACTAAAAAACACACATACTTCTGAGTTTGAGAACTTATAAAAGTTATGTGAATGTGTTATATGTAAGAAAATAACATTTTGTAATTTAAAGAATATGACCTCTTTCTATTCTTCAATGTTATAAAAGTTTCCCAGAGATAAAAAAAACTCCTTCCCAAACTCTTCCACTGCAATTTCGACTGCCTTATAGCCTTCGGTAAATCTCCAATGAAAAGCAACACTCCCCTATCGGCAAAAATTCTACTCTGCTGTACTACTACATCAAGTGGTCGCTGTGCCGGCTCTTTTCTGCCAGTTTCAGCGATCCTGCTACAACAGAATTTATTCTCTGAATGTTTTTAAAAACCTGTAGATATGTTTTATTGGGGAAGGGGGTTCAGAAATATTTCTGTCTTTTGCAGATGATTGTTCTGATGCCTGTATCACTGCATAATTCCATAAAACTATTAACAAAGAAAATTTCAGAGCTTTCTTGTATAATCATTTATTAACATATTGTAAAAGTTATTTTTAACACAAATTCTCATGTAATATGAATAATAAATTTCTGTTTTATTTACTCTTGTTTATTTCATTTACTTATTTTTTTTGTATTGTGTTTTAAGAATGTTTCATACCTTATACTGGGTTTTATCCAGTTTTTTTATTGATATGCAGTTTGTGTATAAATATATTCTTAATAAAATAACTTTACTCCACATTTAATTGACTTTTACTCTTTAGTTTCTTCTGGTTTTCTATTGTTTATAATTAAACAATATTACAGTTTTCTGATTGCAAAGAAAATAAATATGAGAAAAACATTTATGTGGCAAATTATTTCTATTGTTCTATTGTTTACTAAATTTTTCAGAGCTATTGTTGTATCCATGCTAATAAATGCAAAAATTTCATACTTTTAAAATGGGGACCTCTGGCGTGTTATTTTGAATATTAACAGCAAAATGTTCCCAGTGACACAAAAAAAATTCCTAAGCACCTTATTAGGATATAGCCATAACTAATTTTTTTTTTTGCAACAAATAAATTGTTTTGAACCAGAAAATTTTGTTAATAAAATGTTTGTTTGTTCTACATGTCCCTTACTTGATTTGTACTCGTAAGTAAATTTCTGGTAAAAATATTTTTAACTTCAAAAAATCTTTAAATACTGTAGTTATGGCAGTTTTTTTTGTTAGTTAAAAAGTGATCAGTAACTCCACCCCCCCCCCCCTGTGCAATTTTTTTGCCACATCAATTCAAATGCCAGCTAAGAAAATATTTGTTTGCCCACGTATCAGATCGGCCGTAATCAAGAATTGACTAAAATTGATTCCCTTTGCAAGGAGCGTACTGTTTGTTGCCGTGGTAACCCTCTCCCTGAAATGATGACAGGGATAGTGTATCACATGAGTAAAACTCACCAATAAGCTGGAATATCTTATCACACAAAGCCTCTCAAAATGCTTCTTCACATTTCTAGGACATATCAATTTTTCACAGACAATTGAATGAAGTATAGGGAGAAAAAATATTTTTGGAAAAATGTTCTGTTGGGGAAAATAAATTTCTTAATCACAAATCACTTAACAGTAATCTCTTAAAAAATTACAGAAAACATTATAAATATAGAGTAAATAAATGTATCAATTTAAAATTATTATTTTTCTTTTGTTTTTTTCAATAATTATGTATTCATACTTAAAAATAGACTTTGATAAATGGAACCGAATAAATTTAAGCAATATATATGAATAAATTGGTTAGAAAGGCCTTTGTTGGTATCGATAAATAATACATGCAATACATGAGATAGTATCTGAAATTTAGACTAATACAAAAACGAACTAATTTGCACAAAATGTATTTTGTTAATTATGAATTAGAAATCTTAGAGTTAAAAAGTAATTTTTTTGGAAATTATTCAGAAAATATTTTGGTAAATAAGAAAATAGAAAGCTAGAACCGTAAATAAATGAAATATGACATTTAAAAAGAATGTTTGGAAAAGCTTTCGAGATTTTTTTTCTGCATGTTATGATGTAAATTAAGTTATAATGAAGTATACCACCTTTTTTCTTCAAATAGTGAGATATTTAAACTTAGGCTTTTAAATGTAAAAAAAACCCGACTGAACAAAGTATTCATTAAAATAATTATTTATACATTAAAAGAAAGAATAAATGCTATTTTTTTCATGCGTAACCATAGTAGAATATGAAGCTTTAAAGAAAGTGATTTTCATAGCTTATAGAAATGTTAAGTGAGTACATTTCTCATTGTAAGTAGCAAAAATTGTATAATTAAAATGTTTAAAATTTCATTTTAAATCAAATAGTAAATTTATATCAAGGATGTAACAAATTAATATGTAAATATATTGTATTATTTAAAGTTTAAATATTGATGTTAAATGATTTTGCAATGGAAATTAAAATTACAATTTCAATTAATTAATCTTTGTAAGATGCAAAAATATTTCTATATTAATAGTATAAGGAACTAATATTTTTTAACATAAAATGTAATGTAATTTGAATCTTACAGTGGAAAAGTAATTGTAATTTATATTTTTAAAGATTTTTAAATGGTTTCGCTTTGGTCGAAAAGAAATATTTGCAGGATGCATTAACAGTCTCAAATTCAAGTGTTACACCATTCTTCAGCATGAACACAAAACATTCTCAAAGATGTACTACGTCAAGGCGTTAGCAAACTACAAATGATAATGAAGGCTCTGGTTACTTTTTCATAAGTCTTTCATGCAGTGAGTGTGCATTTGACACTGAAATCTGGAACTGTATCACAGTCAGTAAACGCTTGAAATCCATATAGGATAATGGAATCTTTTCCTCACATTTCCTCCAGTAAATGATGAATAGGCAAATCTTTCTTTTCAGCCAAATCCATACAGAATGCATAGCTCTTTCAATCCCAGGACTTCAGGGTTATAAAAGAAAGGTATTGTAAATATGCCAACGTCGGTATCCTGAGTAAAATGAAGGACGCTTTTAATACCATGGCAGGTCGTATCATGACATGCAAGTTTACCCGACCCTATGCCCCTTCCATATTTTCACATGAAGAGCCCCCTACTGATGTATCTTGGTTTTTAGATGTAAATATTTTTGTATCGACGTTTCTGACAACATGGATTTGATTTAAATTATGGAGAGCATAATGCGCAAGATGTTTTGTTTGACCTTCGAAATGATTGTTAAAAGTTTTTATAATATTTATGAAATGAGAATAAGAACGTTGTTTTTTATTTATTATATGATCTTTTTATATGTATCGTTAAATTCAAGAAATAAAATATTTTTAGCCTATTCATAAATCGAGTATCTGAAAATAATATATTCTTTATGGCTTAATTTAATAATTCTGCATTTAAATTCTTAAATTATTCTTAGCATTTCATTTTTTAGTGACTACATCTAAATCCACTGCCCCACACACCCCGACCACACTAGTCGATGTTTTTATTTTGACGAAAAGAGTGCTGCGATATTTTCTGTTCGGAGCTTCCGTGATCGAGCTACCACCCTCCGAAGAGACTTATCTTTAAGATGGCTACGATTCCACCTTTTAAGTGAATAACTACGGTCGGCCTTACCCACCCAAAAACCGTCCGCCATCGACAGGAATGAATAAGCTCAAAGCCTCTTTTGTCGTACGATATATTAAAATTTAATTTGACGAAACCGCTTTTAATTTTTTTGGGGATTTTCCATTATCGGACTACTTCCTTCCCAACAATCTTGTCTTGAAGGGATCCGCCATTCCGTCTACTCTGCGAGTAACGGCAGAAAACAATACATTGCTTAGGCGTTTATTTAGCACCAACTTCATCTAGAAACCAGATGATGTGAAAGTCTGCTTGAAATTAACTCCTTAACCGGCTCTACCTCCCTGATCTACTAAGATATCATGAGATGTTTGTAATGTGCTTGTCGAGATCTACAACATGTTAAAAATTTATTTCGAAGTCCATGTGATAATACCGCCAGAATGACGAATTGGCACCTCCTTCTGCTCTTAAACTAAGATATGCCGAGGCATACTAGTCATTGTTTAAAGTAATATTAATAACCTGTTATTACATAAACATTTTGAAGATTGATCCCGTTGTAAAATATTAGTACAGGTAAAATAGGGTTCTACAAAGACAACTGGTGGCCATTCACGAAAATTTGGGAGGAAGTTCGTTTTTGCATTAGAAATGAAGATCCGATAAGACCCCCCCCCCCCGCCAAAAGAAAAGTTTTACTATGTTTCGGGGTGCAAAGAGGGGCAGTTTAACTAAGTAGGAAAATATAACATTTTTAAATAGATCGAGTGGGGTATTATTTCATATGTGTTATTTAAATTCTAAATCGAATGATACAATTTGCAAGCCGATACAATCAATTGTTACAATGAAATGACAGGTTTTATGAATAAAGAGTTAAAAATTTTACATGATGAGAGATTCCAAGTTTATTACATTTATTTTACGTTTAAAATGTGTTCTTTACATATTGAATAACCTTAAATTTATTAAATGTCCTTAAAATAGCAACAGTCAAAATCAGGATCTTCTGAGTCTTTTTTAAAGTCATCAAAGTTGTCAAAATCGACTTCAGGCAGAACCATAACTGCTTTCTTTTCAAGCAGTGTATTACAACAGTCTACTTCCTCACAAACTTTGCGCAGTGAAGAGCAGATTATTTCTCATTTCTTGCAACTTCAGTGAGCTGACGAACAATCACTTTTGCAGAAGCAATATATCAGCTTGATTATTTCTTTAGAAGCAGGAGGTAAAGTAGTCTGAGAAAGATATTAATCATCGTCTTGCCGTACCCGTATTCACTGTTTGGGTTACAATTTATTTCTGTTAGGGGTTTTCTTGGATTTGTATTAAGTTAGCAAAATTAGAATGAATCTTGTTAACAAGTACATTAAAAGCGCAAATAAAATTTTAATAAATTTGGATGTTTGAAAACAAAGAATTTAAACAAACAAATTAGAGAGTTGAACAGAATAGAATTTAAATGAATAAACTTAATGAATTACGAAATTGAACAAAAATTATTTTTTTCTTTACTAAACACATTAAGAAAAAGAGTTAACAAGGTTCTAAACCTAAACAAATCCAAGTTTCCTAATATACAGCCTGGGGAATTCAAGGTAACCGAAAGGGAATTTTATACAAATATGAATCACCTTGGTAAGATGTTTAAGGTAATTTGTAATCTTTCTAATATAGAAATCACTAAAAAGGAGTGTCAACCAAAAGAGATAAATAAAAGAGGAATTGAATTAAGAATTTTGGAAGTACCATGACATTGCCTAAATTCAACAGAACTAAGCGGTGAAAAACATAGTGGCTAGTATTTTTAAAATAAAGACATTTATTAGTTTGATTTTGTTAAAATTGTATTATTTGTTTCAAAAGTTAACATACTTTTCAAATTATTACAATTAGTTACTTATTCAATCAATTTTTAAACAATGCATCCAAAAATTTCTAATTATCAACCACTTTTTTTTTAATTGATTAAATGAACTGACTTCTAAAATTTGTACTGACTTGAAAAATTTAAAACATAGAATTAAAAAAGTTTACTCTTAGTGAATAATTAAATTTTTTATAACAGTAGAGAAAAAGATTATCTTTATAAATTACTGTTTATAATTTCATACTTAAAGTGCTTCATATGTCATTCATGTAAATGGAATACGTAACAGTTTTATAGTTGGAAATTTAACATTCATTTCGATTATTTTCCTTATCCTTAAATTAACCTTTAATGTAAATCAAGAGGAAAAGAAAATTTTATTAATTCTACCAAGCCCGGCAGCGTGGTTGGTAGCAGAGGCGACCACCAGCGAGAGCACTCAGGTTCGAATCCTGGTTAGGCATGGATGTCATTGTGTATGTGTCTTCAGCGCTGTCTTCTTTCTGGTATCTGTCTCGTCCTTGTCAGAAAGAAGATTTATGTAACTTGTCAACGTTTTGTAGGTATTTCTGTGAATAAAAATATGAATCATTCGAGACAAACAGCCTAGTAGCTTATAGGTCTCAAAGCAATTCTCCTTCAAATGTATCACAAATGTATTTCTACCAAGAATGAGATTTCTTTTAAACAATCCTGCTTATTTAATGAAACTGTCCTTTTACTTATTATTTTCCTTAAAAGTGAATTTAGTAAAAAAATAACGCAATAAAAACACAAGATAAGAAAAGTACAAGTTTAAAAACATACTTGTTTATTAAAAATTGATGTAATATTAATACTATTAAAAACAAACTATTAGTTTCATCATAAGAATAATAGGTATAAATCTTTCAGTTTGTATGAAGGAAAACTATTTTGAACAAAACAATACTTACAATTTGATGTGTGGTGGCATTATGATAGTATCCAAACTTTGATTAAACACAATTGACAGTCTTGCACATACATTTTCATACTATTGCAGGTAGCTATCACCTGTATCTAGGTTTCATAAAATGTTTCCTTTAGATAATGTATTTTATTATTCACCAGTAGGCTGTCCTCTATTAAAAAAAGTAGGCGACATCTAAGCTCAACAGGGACTTTCTTTGCAACAGTTTCATGTATTTTTCTTTGACTCAATCAACATTTGTGACAAAAACTTGGAGAGTTTCAACAGGATTCGATATTCGAACTATTGAATACTGTATTACGGATGCACATAGTCTATAGTCCTCTACAAAAAACCGTAAGAGACATCGAATCTCTACAGGGACTTTCTTCGCCACAGTTTCACGTCTTTTTCTTTGACTGAAACAACATTTGTGTCAGAAAATTTGCGAAGTTGCAACAGGACTGAATATTTCAACTATCAAATACCTTATTAAGGATGCAGACAGTCACTCTTTATTTTATCAGACTTTTAATCGCTTTTCGATGGTTCTGCTGCCTCACTTCTGTGTTTGATGTAATTTCATGATGAAGCGGTGACTTTATAATTTCTTTTTCTTTTCTACAAGTACATCTCCAGTAGTAGAACGACGAATGATGTTGTTGTAGAAACCATCAGTTTTTATAAATTAATTCCCTTTACTGGTAAATCCTCCAAAGCAATGAATATCGCTGAAAGGAATCTGATAACACCTCGCTGCTCCTCAATTGCCAAATTTTGCTATAGGAATGCCATGATGTTCTCACAAGCACTGCTGTATCAATTGAACGGGCAAAACTCTGTGCATTTGCAGAAATGTGGCAAAGGGATTCTAAATGACCTATTACAGTAACTAAATTTTTGTTAATTGTTATTAATACACAGAAATTTAAGAGTGTGTAAAATTTTGAAAATTCAACTTTCGAAATATTACTTGATACGAAAAAAATATTTTTCATGTCTGTATGAATGTTGAGTTAAGATTTCAAAACAATGTACTGAGAAAATACAATATTTTTCAAATAAATTACATTTCTTTAGCATGAGTATTAAAATGTCTCTTTAGTTTATCACTATTAGAAAAACTTTTGGGGCATACTTCACAACTATATGGCTTTTCTCCAGTATGAGAGCGAAGATGTTCATTCAGATGTCCCGTTTGAGAATATCTTTTAGAACACAGATTACAAACAAACGGCTTTTCTCCTGTATGAGTGCGACGATGTACGTTTAGACTTGCTTTAAAAGAAAATGTCTTAGAACATACCTCACAACTATATGGCTTTTCTCCGGTATGACAGCGAAGGTGATGTTTCAATTGGCCACTGGCAGAAAATTTTTTAGGGCACAATTGACAAACAAATGGCTTTTCCTCTGTGTGAATTCGAAGATGCATTCTTAGATATCCCTTTCTAGAAAATGATTTAGAGCACACGTCACAATTAAATGGTTTTCCCTCAATATGAATAGAGATATGCTTAGTTAGGTCTCCTTTTTCAGAAAATCCTTTAGAGCATACCTCACAAACGAATGGCTTTTCCTTTGTATGGATGCGCCGATGAACGATTAGATGATGCTTTAGAGAAAATGCTTTAGAACACACTTCGCAAACAAATAGCCTTACCTTGTTATGAATGCGAAGATGTCTATTTAGACTCACGTTTTCAGAAAAGCCTATAGAACACAGTTCACAAACATAGGGCTTTTCTCCTGTATGAGTGCGAAGATGTCGATTCAGGTTACTCTTTGAAGAAAATTTTTTCAAACACGCGTCGCATATAAATGGCTTTTCTCCAGTATGAGAACGAAGATGTATCTTTAGATATTCCTTTTTTAGAAATCCTTTAGAGCATATATCACAAATAAATGGCTTTTCCGCAGAATGGATGTTCAAGTGATTCCTTAGAAAATTCTTGTTGAGAAAACTTTTATAGCATATATTACATATAGGTTTTTCTTCAGTATGAGTGATGAGATGTTGTTTTAGAGAACTTCTGTTAGAAAACTCTATAGAGCATATTTCACAAATATATGCTTTTCTTTCCATAGGATTAGACATATTTTTACATGAAAAATCTTAAGCAATAAAAAGCTTTTTTTCACTATGAGTGGAGAGATTTTCTTTTGTAGTGCATTTCTGAACAAAACTTTTTTCAGATATGCTGCAGAAATACAAGATTTCAAACAAATATTTTTATCTAAATGAGATTGAAGTGCTAGATATGCAATCTGTTTTTCACTTCATGTTTGTAGTTCATGGAAATCTTAGAACATGTTTCAAAATATAAAACATCTTTTCTTATAATAGCGTGAAATTTACCTCAAACTAGTTTCTTATTGCCATATGTACAATTGGGTTTATCTGTTCATTGCTTCCAAAATATAACATTTTCTCTTCTTTATTGGTAAAGATGTCTCTCTTGTTTATATCTGAAATGAAAAAAAAAATTATTCGTCACTTTTATTATAGCTTTTAGTTTACATTCAAGGATGCCACTCAGAAAATAACAAAAAGAGGAAGTTTTGCATGAAGTAAAATTTATGATATTTTTCACAACATTTATGCATGCATTTTGTAAACTATAATGTTTACAATTAACTAACTAAATTATAACAATAAAATTTAAAACTAAAACAATTTTTTAACAGGTTTGAAAAATAAAAGAAAATAAAAACTATTTTTTTCGTTATATGCAAACCTTCACTTTTAATGCATCATGCAGGAAAGCATACATTTGGAGCATACTTCACAACTATATGGCTTTTCTCCAGTATGAGAGCGAAGATGTTCATTCAGATGTCCCATTTGAGAATATATTTTAGAACACAGCTTACAAAAGGTTTTTCTCCAGCATGAGTGCGACGATGTACGCTTAGGTTTCCCTTTACAGAAAATATCTTAGAACATACCTCACAAGTATATGGCTTTTCTCCGGTATGACAACGAAAGTGTTGATTCAATTGGCCACTTACAGATAATTTTTTAGGACGCAATTGACAAACAAATAGATTTTCATCTGTATGAATTCGAAGATGCCTTCTTAGACATCTCTTTTTAAAAAATGATTTAGAGCACACCTCACAATTAAATGGCTTTCCCTCAGTATGAATAGAGATATGCTTATTTATATCTCCTTTTTCAGAAAAACCTTTAGAGCACACTTCACAAACAAATGGCTTTTCCTTCGTATGGATACGCCGATAAATCATTAGATGATGCTTTAGAGAAAATGTTTTAGAACACACTTCGCAAACTAACACTGCTATAAAAAATTCCCTTTCCTTACCTTGTTATGAATGCAGATATTTCTATTTAGACTTGCTCTTTCATAAAAGCGTCTAGAACACAAATCACAAACAAATGGCTTTCCTCGTGTATGAGTGCGAAGGAGTGTATTCAGGTTTTTCTTTAGAAAAAACCTTTTAGAATACACCTCACATATAAATGTCTTCTCCCTAGTATGGCAACGATGAAGCGTCTGTAGATTAGTTTTATTTACAAATCCTTTGGAGCATATATTACAAATAAATGGCTTTATCTCAGTATGGATGTGTAAGTGCTGCCTTATGTACTAATCCTTTTTGAGAAATCTTTTAGAGAATCTTTACAAATAAATATATTTTTCCTTCTATGAGTGAGTATGTGTTGTTTTAGAGTATCTTTTCTCGAAAATCTCAAGAGTATACTTCATAAATGAATGCCTTTCCTTCCATATGATATGGCAGATTTTCACACGGAAAATCTTTTAAAGAGCAAACATCACTAACAAAAAGCATTTCTTCATAGTGATTGGAAATATGTTGTTTTGTACGATACTCCTGAATAAAAATCTTTTCAAATATGTTGCCGAAATACATGTGAGGTTATTTTAATTATTTAAACGAGGTTGAAGTATAGATTTGTTGTCTGTTTTTCTTTCCTTACTTTCTGGTTCATAAATATTTTAGAAAGTTCTTGAAAAGGTAAAACAAACATTTGCTAGTAACAGTGTGAAATTTGCTTGAGCTAAAATGAGGATTTTACTGAGAACGTGTACAAGTTAGTTAGATGTAAATAGCTTCTGAAAAAATGCTATCCTTTATTGATAAAGATATCTGTGTTTTTGACATTTTATATCTGAAACGGAAAAAAATATTAATTGTACTCTTTTATTATAGTTATTAATTTACATTATTTCATATTTGTTTAACTTTGAAAAAGTTTTAACTGCTAGAATAAAAGACTTAATCTATTTCGCTTGTACATTATAATATTGCATGAAAATTCTACTGTGGAGATATTTACATACAGTTATGAAATATAATTGGATACTTTTCAGTATAGAGACCTCGCGAAATAGAGAATATGACCTAGGCGACAGAACGAAATATATCAATATATTTTCTGGCAACCTATTCACGACTTCATGTACACATGCAATTTTGTCAGTATTTATACAATTTACTTAATATAAAGCCATTTATCGATTTTTATGTACCAGCAGAAGTAAAATGCACATAAAAATAATAATAATACATACATATAAGTAGCTGATACATATAATAAACAAGCATAAATTTCATCAGGTTTATTTCATAGTTGTTTATATTATTGGGCAACAAATCTCTCTTTCTGAAGCACGAATTTTAAAGTAAGTATTTTAAAAATCGTTAAGGACTTTATATTGAAAAAATACCAGAAATTCTTTTCTATCATTGTTATTGCATTCTAAAAGCAGGAAAAGTTTTATATATTTCAGACGAATCAGGATACTGATCTTGATAGGATTATAATAATATAGAAAAATAATGACAAACTTTCATTTAGAAAAAGCCAGAAATGAAGCGTAAAACAAACAGCAATTGACATAAAATCACTAATAAATAGCCTCAGGTGATATGATAGGCATTTTAAGCAAACCAATCTCGTGAGAATAAGTGTTCCTGATCAACGAATTTTCAAGTTAAGGCTTGGGAGAATACTGCTGTGTCATTCCATGTCAAATCACTCAGAGCACAGCAATTTCAATATAATTTTGTATATGTGTAGAACTTTTAATGCTGATTCCAAAAATAGCAATCATTGATATTGATCAAACGATTTAAGAATTATGAACTTTTAAATACCTTCCAAGCTGGCCGATTTGCCGCCATTTTGAATAGCACATGTGACAACATAAAAGTCTATAACTCCTTACAGGTTTAACCTTGAACCTTCAAATATTTTTTTTGCTCTGTTCTGAATAAAGTAATCTTTCATTGAAACAGATTTCTGTACAGTTTATTCCATTAAAATGCTTTCAAAAATGATTTTTTGGCATTCTTTTAATAAAAAAAGGTATAACTTGAACAGCTGATTTCCCCCATTGCCCCCCTTCAATTTTCATCTAATTGCATACATACACAACTCAAAGTGTGTTTTGAAGCCTGATAAAAATTTTAATGGGCAGTTCACAGACATTTTGTTTAAAGAAGAATTTTAACTTTACAGCCTTTCCAAAAATAATGGAAAACACAAGATGTTGGATATTTCTTCTATTATCAGAAATATCATACATCTTTACACCTAAAAGTTTGATAAGATTTTTATTTATCTTACATAATGAGAATATTGTTTATAAATGTAGCTAAAAAGAAGTGGAACATCATGGAAATAAACAGGAATGCTAATAATGAATATCTGCAGGACGTAGAAATATTTTCATGCCAAATTGAAATCTGTTGCAAAGTTTCAGTAAAATATGAATAAAAAAAAGTTGAAAAAATTCTACAAATAGTCAAATTTTTTAGCTAAATCATACTTGTAAATTTATCATATTTGGTATAATATGGAACTCTCAAATAAAAAATACAGTAAGTAAAAATTATCATACTTTAAAATTATACAAAATGTTCAATTGCTGATTCAAGAAATATATCAAGATTTGATCCAGAAATTGGTTTGCAGTTCTATTTGTGATTGTATGTTACGTATATGCAGGAAATGTCCCCCAAAAAATGTTCTTGGAGATTTTTTAAAGTTAGAATTTCCAGACTTTGATTATGAAGAAACAATTGAATCTAAACAGTGGATATCAACTTACAAAGTAGATTTAATATCACATACATATACTCTGGGTGATTTCCTCAATTTTGTTCTTAAAAAGATTGAAAAGCTCTTACCCCATACATACATATCCAAGTCCGAAACATAGCCATCATATAAAATACCTCTTGTATGGTCCCAAAGTTTTTATTTGGAAAAAGAAAAGAACTTACTCCTCATGAGATTCTCATAGAAATGGATTTTAGTGAAAACTTTTTTTGTAATGCAAGATGAAGCACAAGGTTACCACTAGACGCATGGATGCTTTACTTTATACACACTTGTATTCGATGTAAAGGAAATTGTAAGCAGCTTAAAAAGTGAAAGCCTTTGAGTGGTTTCAGATGATATGAACCGTGATATACTAAAGGTTTATCAGACTCAAAAATTAATCATGCAATATTTAAGTAACAGGGCAACAGATTCTGGAAATCAGGGAAATTTGTCTATATGCAAAAATTTGTGTTTTCTCAAGAGACTGAGTCGTCGACAAACAAATGATATCTAAACCCATACTAGTACACAATGAAAAAAAGTAAAAATTTTATATAGTTTTTAAAGATGCACCTGATATGAGTTTTTAGTATTTAACACAAATTAACCACTTCAACGGACACAGAGAGGAGAAAATAGCATTCATTCCCCGACTTATCTTGAGGGGCCATTGAAGTGGTTAAAGTGATCAGATGTCCTCATTTTCTGTAGATAGCATTTATATTGATTGCAATTTACCCATTTTTGAAAATTTTATGATACTTTAGCATAAGCTGAACAGATGGCCATCTTAATCCAATTAGCTCTCCTGTCAGATATAGATGTGTCTTAGAATTGAACGTTCTTCAGAAAATGAGGAAATTTTCTGGTCGCCAGATATTCATTGGCAACTATATGAAGTTGTTGCATTAAATTTTAAGTTTGGATTTATGAAAATGTGAACCAGTACTTTACGAATATTGTGCAATTTTTTGTTTTCTCGTATTTTTTCTCCCAAATGAGGTATTGGCAAGCTGGATAAGCATGTAACACGAGAAAACGGCATATATTAAAAAATATTGTATGTGTATAATTAATAATGGAAATAAAGGAAATCTGATAAAGGTAGTCAGGGAAATCAGAGAAAAATTGGGGAACTTTTTTTCGCAATTTCTTTAGCAATCCTGAATAATAAGTATCCATTAGTTACAAATGTAGAATATTTTACTGATGGCTGTGATGCCCAGTATAAAAACTGTAAAACATTTTTTAACTTATGTTACCATAAATATGAGTTTGGTGGAATAAAAGCAAAATGAAGCTTTTTTGCTACAAGTTACAAAAATCTGTTTGCGATGGTGTAGAAGAGACTGTTAAAAGACTTGTGACAAAAGCGAGTTTGCAAAGGCCGCTGCATGGTCAAACAAATGTGACAATGATATACAAATATTGCAGACAAAACATTGAAGTATAACATTTTTTATTATCACAAAACGTGACATGTTGAAACTGCATAGCAATATGTCTCAATGGATGCAACTTGCTACAACAATTCCTGGAACACACAGTATGCATTATTTTGAATCTACAGGAAATTTATTAATATGGTGGAAAAAGAATAAGTAGTGATGAAAGTTTCTGTTTGTTAATTTTTTGATAGACATGTCAGAGACTTTGAATATTCCATCTCTTAACAGTTATGTAGCATGAACCGAATTGGTATATAAAATTAGTTTCAGAAGTCGACAAAGTATAAGGAGATTAGTGATGGGCCGATTCGAGATCTTTTAAGAATCGATACCTTAGTTTTCGAAAACTTTTCAGAATCGAAACCAACATTCGAATACTTTGTATTCAAATGCTGTAGCACTGAGAACTGCTCCAGACTTCGTTCAGGTGAGATTAGGGGTGACATATCGCCTGTTTCACCCATCAAATGTTTATTTTACGCAAAATCTCTCTTTCTCTCTATTTTTTTTTTTTTGTCTTTTGTTTCCATGTTTTTGAGTTCTAAAGAAGATTCAAATTGTTATAATGTTTTCTTTTTCGTATAATGTTTGAATGGTGAAATTTTCTTTAGAAATTTAAATGGTAACCCTTTAATGAAGACCCCCAGACTTGATAAATAGTCCAGAACAGGAAGCAATTTTTGTTTAAATGTTGACAAAATCAAGACATTTTTTTTTTTTCAAAATGTACAATTTTTCCTTCCAGTATGCGAAATTGATTGTTTTACTATTTTATTTATTTTAAATGTTATATTTCTAATTTTTTTTAAGTACATTTTTCAAATGAGCATCATATAGGGTTTAAATGGGTATCATTATTTCCAAATAGCAATATTCGTCTTATTTAATAACGAATATTCTGCGATTAAATAAGGTGACGGTTGCAATTAGGTAATAATGGTATCTGTAATTCAAGGATCATGGGAACCTTGTAATAAACTTTGTTCTTTAATTTAATACGTAATACCCTTTATACTTGATAACCTTAAATAGGCATATTCTATAAAAGTCAGTATGGGCGTTTATTTATTTATTTTAAGTTTAATTTATTTTTTGAACGGGGGGGAGGGGGGTACCTAATTGGTACATCATTTTATCATAAACACAGGGAAGGGTGCAGGGGAGGGCAGTTTCCTCTCCATAGGTCTGGGAATTTAATTTAATTTTCTGTTTTAAAACTTATGTAAAATTATTATTTAAAAAAAAAAAAAAAAGAGAAAATCATTCAGATTATTTAAATTTTTTTGATTGATTGAACTATAAGAGAAATAAATAACTAAGAATTTTTCATCAGATGGGCTCTATCCCCATAATGTCTCCCCCCCCCTTCTCCGGTTTGTCTTTAAACAAAACAAACCTCGAATTTGTATGATTTTACATTTTTAAACGAATATAGAGTTGGGGAATCAGTGTACACTGGACGTGCTATGGCTCGTGCTATGTCTTCTTGAATTTTATATTTTTAAACAAAAATGTTTCAAAACGAACTTGATTTTTGGGGTCCACTGCCTTCGGCAACGTACACTAGAATTTGTATTATTTTATATTTTTAAACGAAAATCCATTCAAACATACCCAGGGTTGGGTGTTCAAAAATCTCTGTTGGAATTCCGAATAAACTTTGTTGAAAACAGGAGGGGCGGGTAACATTTAGTTAATTGCGGTAAAAGATTGAAACCGGATTCCTTTTACTAATGTGGAAAAACCACGGCGAAATTCGATAAAAAACGTTAAAAATCGAGAAAATCAAACTGGCTTCGAGGTGCATGACTTCAGATATATAGGTACTTTCCTGTCAAATTTTGTAACTCTGCGTGCACCAGTCTCTTTAGAATACAGTACACATGGAGACAAACACAAATACACACACAAAAACTTCTATCTTTATTATTATAGTTTTTTAAAAGGCACACTAGGCTATCCGCCAACATAGCAGTTATCGTTATTGCTAAAATGAACTTGAAAAATTAAAAAAGGCTGCAGATGTCCAAAAATAGATTTTTTACAAAGGTAAGTTCGTAAACTTTACAATTTTGTAATAGAAAATGGGGCAATATTTATGAGAAATATGTATTTTTTTTTTCTGTTTGTTCCAGATATTTAAAGGAAAAGCAACATTTAGCCAATATATATTAATTTTTAAATTGTACAATTTTTTTCATTATTTTTTACATGCTTAAAATTATGTTTTCTAACATTTGAGTAAATAATTTTCCAATCGGTTACAAAGGTTAATCTCCATAATCAAGAAAAACAGTCTTTTATGAATTATACTAATTAATTTTTCACCATGAGTAATTATTTTCTGTTATATTTTTAAAAATCCTAAAACTTAATAATGTTTAAATACAATTTTTCAGAATTGTATGTATTATAATCATTTGAAATTTAAATTCATATGCTCTTTAACTAAAAGAAAAAAAAATGAATCTTAGCTGTACACACACGAAAACATAAAACAAAGTTTCAAATCTAGAATATTACTGATCATCCTTCTAATCGTAAGCTATTAGGGCGACAAGTTGGAACAGCGCCAAAAATCCTACTATTTGAATACTCGCATTTATTCACTGGATGATTGAAAACAAAGCTGGAGTTATGAAAATAGACAACCCCACTTTTTTCGTCGCCGATACGAATGTCAGGTAGCTTGTATTCGAATACAGTTTTCTGAATCGAGACCATCTGAGAACATGGCTAAATCGAGACCTCAGACATTTTGAATTCGAATACTCCCATCACTAAAGCAGATGTAATTGTTCAATTCATGTATCCACAATGGCCCATCACCTTCATAAAATTGGCCAGAAAATGACAGTTTCAATCATATCCTTTGTGCAGTTGACATCAATATCACAACTGGTAGAACATATAAACTTACTGATATATTCAGTGCTTTAATAAACACCAAGTTGGAAAAACATAAAATAAAAATAAAATTGAAAGATAACATGAACAGATTTTAACTAAAACAATTTTGTGATTTTTCATCAATATTACAATTAGAATTACTTTTTTTAATTAAATATCTTTATTTTAAATTGTTATTGATGTAGATATATTTTAATAGTGTAATTTTACTGTGTATGTGCTAAAGGTTATTTTGTTTAATTTTAAAATACTATGATAATTTTCACTTGACAATATTTTGTATTTAAGAGTTGTAACTTTATCATATTTGGTATAACATACAAATATGGCTTTGCTATAAAATGTGACTTTGTAGATTTTTTTCCATCATTTCATTTTTATTTATAATTTACTGAAGTTTTGCAACAGATTTCAATTTGACATGACTCTTAAACCGTTTGATCAATTTCAATATGATTGATATTTTTGAAATCAGCATTAAAAGTTCTATAAATGCACCAAATTTTATTGAAATTGAAGTGGTGGGTGTCATTTTTAGAAAATTCTGGGTGATTTGACATGGAATGACCCATAAACCAATTAGGAATATAAGGGTTCTGTAAATAACTGTTCTTGATATTCTTTTATGCCTTTCAACAGAATTATAAAGTCTTATAACAAGTAATATACTTGTGAATCTATTGCTCATAATGTCAAGAAAGATCTGTCTTCTACCTTTAATTCTCCAAAATTTGCATAATTTTTCATTTTTTGATTTCTGATAAGAAATAAATGTCCAATGATTTTTTTGTTCAGTTCTATAATATCGATCGGTTGCCAGTCATTTTCAAATACTCTGTTGCTCTCAGCATTTGTACATTTTATTATAATTTCTAAAAGGCTTTTACGAAAATAGAAATGGAATGAAAATTAAATTGCTTCTACTTCAATATTTTTCAATCTTATATCTCCTAATTTTTCACATAAAATATGAATTGTAGTACATCTTTCTCGTGGACTGGTAATTTCATCCTTTTACCATGTAAGGCCATTATTTTTTTATCAAAGGGACTATGTGAGGTACAGTCGTGGAAAAAAAAAACGGAACACCCCCCACTAACTCTGCAACAAATTATAGTAGAAGGACGTGACTGGTACCAAACGATTGGAAATAAAGTCTACTTTTAAGTGATGTATCTAAAATTTGCTTAAGGGGCCATCTACATATAAAACCAGCCTAAACTTTAATTTTTTCAATGGCAACACCCACTTTTGACATGATATTTTAAATCTTCGGTTCAAACTGTGCCTAGATACAAAATTTTAAGTCATTTGGATGATAAGTTTTTGAGTTATAAACATTCAAATTTTAGAGCTTCTAATGTTAAATTACATTTTCATATTTTTATTAATATCTCCTGAAATTATAATCCTAATGTGCTAACGTTTTGTTTGGTTATAAAACTCAAAAACCCAAACATAACTACGTCAAATTTGTAATTTTTAAAATTTTATATGAATTATGAAATTAATATTCGAAAAAATTATGAATTTCAACCTACAATTTTTTTGATGGATTTATATTTATTATGTCCTGCTTTATGTGTATTCAAAATTTTAATTTTTTTTTCCAAGTAGTTTTCAAATTATGCTTAAAAAACGACAAAATGCTGCTTTAAGGGGCCGTCTATGATGTGCATTAAAGCATAGTTTGAATAGGGATGGGAGCGCTCCGACTCAAAATCCCGATTGACACCACTAAATTTTAATAGTATTTGTTACCTTATTCAAGGA
Source organism: Maratus michaelseni (assembly GCA_963931845.1). NCBI lineage: Eukaryota > Metazoa > Arthropoda > Arachnida > Araneae > Salticidae > Maratus > Maratus michaelseni. Next base: position 292,850,257 of record OZ007597.1, read on the forward strand.
CAAAATTTCTGAAATTCTTTACGTTGGAGAATACTATTAAAATTTAGTGGTAAGAATCGATATTCGTGTCGGAGAGCTCTCATTCCTCTTTGAGAAAATATTATACTCATAGGCTGGGATTATAGTGACTTGATAAACTTAGAGATTTAGTCTGTCTTACACTATAAACAATGCGTAAACCGTATTTCAATGCTTCGTGATCTTACATTAAACAACTCTGACAACGACCTGTGATTGTAGTAAGATATAAGATAGCGAGGCACCAGAACCCCAGCCTTTATTAGTATATATATATATATATATATATATATATATTTCTTTTACTTTTTCAATGTCTGCTTTAAAATTTTTCATTAAAATTACGTAAAACGTATTTGCATGAGATATATGTTTTCATTTATGGAAAATAGTTTCGCTTTTATTTTTAAATTAATAAAGCTCATTTTTGAAAAATATGATCAGTTCTACCTTAGAAAAAATCATTTTTGTTACCTTTAAATGGATTTATAGCTTCTTTTCCAGTCTAATAAAGCTATATTGTTTTTTCTGCAGTATATATGTTTGAAGTGAAGTTTATTGTAAATGCATATGTGTAGAGTATTTGCTGAAACAAAATAGCCCCACAATTAACTGAAGCAACGAAAGGCCAAATGATTGGCATGTGGCAAGCTGGAAGAAGTTTTCGTTATATAGCTGGGCATTTTCAAGTGTCTCTTCAAACTGTTTCAGCATGGATTAATAGGTAAGGTTTATATTGGTAGTTTATTGCGAAGAAAAAATTACAATATTTCTTCTATAACTTTCGTATTTAAATCTATTCGATTAAACAGGCTAATTGAAAAAAAAATTACAAGTTATTTTTATGGTTTTCTGATAGGCAAGATTATTTCCCAATCGCTAGCAGTGTGCAAAAAAATCTAATAATAATAATAATAATAAAAAATAATAAATGTCATATGGCAAGTTTTCTTACCAGGAGGCATTAATGAGTTAATTGTAAAATTTCAAATGAACTACCAGAATAGGTTTAATCATAGAATTATTACCCCTATTCCGAAGGAGAATAACGGATGTAAAGTTATTCAGATGTCTTTATAACATATATTTAGTTTTAGGTCTTAAAATAAATCGGAATGTAAATTCTGCGAACATATCTCAAAACAAGACATCCCCCCCCCCTCTCACTACTAAAAAAAAAGCAATGTCTGGATTTATTTTCAGACTAAAAAACAATTTATCTGCGTTTTTTTTTTTGTTATTTTTACTTTGTTTCATTACGCTGCTTTATACTATTTTTTTTTTAATTCTAAATTTTGTATCTGTCAATATTATTCACGTTTCTGCCAATAAACTAAAGAAAAGGCGAGTTAAATAGATGCAAAATCTGAGAAAAAGCATTATAAAAGCACCTGTAAAATTCCAATAACATTTACATATTCTAAGACTATTTTAATTACAAATAATCTTATGGTTTTTTAATCCCTTCGTGACGAGAGTCTATTACAGAATTTTTAATAATTTACCACCGGTTTTTCAAAACAGAAATTTTCGTCTAATTGAATTGTGGAAATGCTAAGATATAATAAGGCAAAGCTTGCAATAAAAAATAACTGGTGGGAAAAATCGAGGATTCTGAGCATCTTATGCGTCACGCATACGTGTCGCTCGTCCCCAAGGGTTTAAAATCGGATAATTCAACACTTGTAAACATTATCTTACAGCATATAACAATAACCGAAACCTATTAAGTGAGTAAAATGGTCATATCGGTAAAACATAATACATTAAAAGGTGACATTCTGCAGCATTTCAACAATCGAGCACCGAACTTCAATTTGGATACAGCCCCTTAAATATGCTCATTATAAAGTAATTAATTTCTCAGAAACTAATGGTAGGAATTTAATGAAATTTGGTATCTAGGCATAGTTTGAACTGCAGATTTCAAATATGTTGTCAAATTTGGGTCTTGCTATTGAAAAAAACAAAGTTTGGGTGTGTTTTTATATGTATATGGCCCCCTAAGCAAATTTTATATACATCACTTAAAAGTAGACTTTATTTCCAATCGTTTGGTACCAGTCACTTCCTTCTACTATAATTTGTTGCAGAGTTAGTGGGGGGTGTTCCGTTTTTTTTTTCCACGACTGTACTTGTAAATGCTAAGTTTTCTTCAGTGCAATCATTATCTGATTCTGAGTAAGAATATGAACATTCAGCACATATTTCAACATTATCTATTTCACCTCCAGCAGACTAAATATTTGCAACAGCATCTGCTGTGTATTCTATATTGTCTGGATTTTTCATATTTTTTTAATTTCTACTTGAGTCAATTTTTCCCTGCTCCTCTTCAATTCAATCTTACATAACAAATATAATTAAAATTACTGCAAATATGAGATTAAAATAGATGAATAATGCATTAAAACAGTAGTAAGAAAATTTAATAAATAGATACAAATCATACCTTTAAAAAAATTACCTTAAAACAAAATCTTGTTTAAATGATGATCGTTAGGCCTAATCCAACTACATTATACGTTGATACTTTTTCTTAATTATTAATATTTGTCTGCTTTGTCAAAAGAAAAATTAAATAAATCAGATAGCGATAAATTCTTTTAACACTGAAAATATTAAAAATAAAACCCGAAAGTCGCAATATAACACCAGATGGAAAATTATGTATCAAACTAGCAGCCCAATTTTACGATTAAATTCTTGATAAACGCGATTATATCAGAAAACTTTTCGATTAAAGATTCTCTTTCGATTAATTATTTGCTATGTTGCCGTCTAGCATCCTAACAAAAATCCTATCTTTATATATAAAATTTCAGAATTTTTAAAAAAGAAATTTTATTTGTGCAAGACGAATTTTATATCTTCAATCAATATGTGATAATCTCTGCGTAGATCGTTCTGGTTCGATTCAAGGTAAACACAGGCAATATGCCCTTCTTAGGCACTGAAAGAAAAACAGACATTGACATTGTGTGTTGCGCATTGAATTTTACCATGGACGTAGAAAGACTTATTTTAATAACCGAAAGATGAAATACCAAATCACACTATTTTTTTTTAAAAAAAGTTCAAAAAGAAACTAGCAGTCAGAAAATAAGATAATAAAACCGGACAACAAATGACAGAATGACTAACCATTAATCGAACAACATTTTTAATCGAAGTATTTTCTGGAATCATTTTGCCAGTTTGCTTATAAGTTTGCTTCTAGTGTGTGGTAAGTTATTTTTTCATCAATCTAAATATTGCATTGGTTGTACTTTGGTATTGATTCATAACCAGCGAATAGATAAAATTTTGCTTATTTATGAAGTATTATTACTGTGAATAAGAGATATTTCGTTTCATGTTAAATTTGTTTGGTTTTTACATTGTTTACATATCATACTAGCGTTTAGTAATTAAAGTCCGTAAATTTCTGTATTTAAGTCATCTGTATTTCAAACTAAATTAACAAAATACAGATTTTTAGGAAATTTCAGAGTTTAATGTGCGAAATATATTTTAATCTTCTTGCATTTTACATCTAACGAATATTATATTCAAATGATGGCCAAATATCCTTCAGTTTAACAAAAAATAGGCGTAGTTTTTATTTTTACGTCACAGAATTTAACTTTTAAAATCATTTCGGTTCTTAACCCTGCAGTGCTCGCGTGGCATATTGTTACGTTAAAGGTCATGCGGCTTCTGACAGATGCCAGGTATATTTTTGCTGCAATAATATATATTTAGGTCATTCAATTCAAATTAATACATGCAAAGGGATTATTGAAGTAAAACATATATATTTGTGGTGTCATATTACAAACACAAGTAACAAAACTCAAGTTTACAGTGAGACTTAATTTTATTCTACTTACGCAATACAAATGAAAAATACAAGTTAAACTATCTCATTTAGTTAGTTGCATAAATTAGCAATCAGCACATATTTGCTGAGCGTGTTCTACACATAGAATTTTTTTACAATTGCGGCATTTGTATTTGGTGTTCCTTTTCTTGGAACGACCGCATTTGTGAAATCTCTGCCTTTTAGTAGCTCGAGCCTCTTCTGTAGGTTGAACTGTACCCTCATCTGGGAAAAGGCTCTGAATATCCTGCTTTAGGCTTCTAGGTACTGATGAACATTGATAACATTGATGCAAGGAATCATCAGCTAGATTACGATCTAAAAGTTTTTAAAACTCACTGCGCCTGGTGCTGATTGATTAATTATTTGCATAATGTATTATTTGAGCATTTACAGCTGCTACATTCATCATATTATAAAATATGACCATAGGCCTTCTGTTCATTTTTCTGACGGCATTGGAAGTATATATTTAAGTGGGCAAACTTTTGACAATTTTGATGATATATTCCGGCCTAGGAAAAACTTATTGGCAATATAATCATCACTATCGCTATCATTAGAGTCTATTTCTTGCTCGGTGTCTGTGTTTTCTTCTCTTGTGTCCATTCTATCTTCTTCTGTATCACTATAATCATAAAACTCATCACCTGATTCATATTCTTTCATCAGCAAACGTAGTACTATTTCTCTATCACGTTCATTTGCCATATTGAATTTTTTCTGAGAAGTCATCTTGACTTTAAAGGTAAGAAAATAAGTAATAAAAACAAGTGTTGTCCATAAAAATTATAAATACCAGAAGAAATACATTCTTTTTTCCTATCCCCAATTCTTTTTACCTTATACCCAATTTCATTTACCTATCACTAAAACGAAAAAAAAAACACTACTAAGGACAGCTGTTGATAATAAAAATTAAAAATACTAGAAAAATTAAATTTTTAAATACTTACTTTTGGAATAAAAAACAGTTGTGTGGCGTCTCCTAGACTCCATCAATGCACATCGGCTTATAAACTCTTCCTCTCAGCACTAAAATGAAAATGGCGTTGTTTGGATGATTTCTACTTACTTGTGTTTAGTTGACAGAAAGGTAGATAGCAGCACAAGCTTGCTCGAGCAGCCGTTTATAAATCAATTAAAAAAGAAACACTCCTGGCATCTGTGGGACGCTGCGTGAGCATTCAGGGTTAAAAATGATTGAAGTACTTTCTGTTCCATATCTCTGTTTTAGTAAGCAGCACAAGCTTGCTCGAGCAGCCGTTTATAAATCAATTAAAAAAGAAACACTCCTGGCATCTGTGGGACGCTGCGTGAGCATTCAGGGTTAAAAATGATTGAAGTACTTTCTGTTCCATATCTCTGTTTTAGTAATTATGAAAGTTTAAAGTTTGGAACTCCCAATTTTAAATTCATTTGTAGTTGTTGCAAAACAGATTGCAATGTGAGCAGTTTTATAAACGTATCTCAAAAACTACTTGATGTGCTTAGTTGTAATTTTGTATTTAATTTCGGTTTAAAAAAATACATAGGTTATATATATATTTTTTAATTTCTAAAGAACTTAATTTTTCAATAAAAAAGAAATAGGAATTGTAATCTATGAATTGTTTATTACAAATCAATTTTCAGATATTTCAAATGTGCAAATGCTAAATTACAATTCATTCTGCAAAGTCATTTCTGAAATATATTTCATCTTCATTATATCTTTAAAAAATTCCTGCTTTCTTATCTGTTTTGACAAATTAAATTTATGCTAGAAATTTCAGACTTTAAACCTTCATATTTCATAAAGTAAATGATCGAATCACTTCCCGTTAAGTGGTCTAATGCAAAATGTACCGAAAAAGAAAAATTATATGTCAAAATTAGGTGTTTTATTGAAAATTTTAGAGTTTAATATAATTTCAATATGAAGACGACTGCTGAGATTATTTTTATAACATAAATTGAAAGAAGATCATTTGAATGGCTATTTCCTTTTTTTTTTGTTTCTGTGCAGATTGAAATACATGGGAGTGTTCTGTTTCTTTTTGAGGTGGGTTGGTGGAGGAGGCAGAATATGCATCAATAGCCATTCTAGCTGCCATTTCAGTTCTTAACAATCTAAATATAGGCTTTTGCAGCAATTTTTCTATCAGCATAGACTCTGCGGTATGTCAAATTGTCCTTTTGACTGTTCCCTTAAATTTTGTTTTAATTGCACAATTATAATTTACATTATTGTACAACATGATTTTTTTTTTCTTTTGCTATGTATTCAAAATATTTCTGTTGTGGCAAGATAATTTTATTTTCTCAACAAAGGTTTTAAATGACAATATGTACATTACTACTATGATGTACGTCATAAACATAAAGAATTGTTTTTTAATATTTCACTGCAAAATAAAATGTGATGGAAAGTGCATTTATTTAAATAAAAAAAACATTGTTCCAAATTGAAATTTTTATTGAAAAACAATCTAATTTTTAAAAGTAAGTATGACTCAGCTAAAATTTAAGAAGATTGTCAATAGTATAATATTAACTTTCGCTTTTCTGGTTGCTTAATTTGCTCTTAGAATGTCCCTTTTTTATAAAAAGAAAGTCACTGTAATAATAGAATTTGGAATAATTATTATGTGCCTCAAAATTTGCTTTATGTCATTTTATGATGCTGCTGTAACAAATAATAAATTAGTTCATTCTGTTATTTAAGCATTGGATAACACTTGTTACATTCACAAATCATTAGTTATTACTTATTAGAGTCAGCTGCTTTTATGAATCAATTATGTTCACAGAACATTAAAGAATATTAATTTTGCTGCCTGTTGGAATGAGCATTATTAGATCAGGTCGGCAAAACTTTTCACATCAGAGTGCCAAAATGTTCCAAAAAAATATTTTACTGGATTAGGATGTGACAACTTCAATGGACCAAAAATTTTTATGGATGAAATAACAAGGAATCAAAATTAATTAAAATTCTGTTTTTAGGATTAACTCTACACTGTGCAGTGATGCATTAAAATTAAACCATAAAAATTTAATCTCAGTTCCATACTACCATTATATTTAAATTAAAAAAATCACCTCACGTAATTACTGCTGTCTGGACAAAGAATTACTCTTTAAAATTTGTTGTATTTAACCATGAATATGAGTAATGAAAAACATACTACCAAAAGAAAAATGCATGCAGTGAAAGGTTAGGCAACATTTTGTGTTCTACTTAAGCAATTAAAAACAGTCTTTACCTTATTGCATCTTAGATGCTAAACAATCCAAATTAGCTTTTTACTTGGTTTTTTTTTGAGAGAATGGAAGCTGAAATGGAGGTTGGAGTTATCTAACTTGAGATTTCTACTTAAATTTTACATATTGTACATTTCCTTAAAAAAATGAGTTAATTGCAAAAGAAAATGTCAAAATGGTTTCTTTAACACTTTCAGGGGCAAAGTACTTATATTTGTAAAATGCTAAAATGATTGAATCTCAAAAGAATTTACAAACAAATTTATTTGAAAATAAGTAAAAGATTTTTTTCACGTACATGATAAATGAAAATTTTCTTTCCAAACTTCTGGTGCCAATTAGGGATTAAAATTAAATGGTCCAAAAATGAACCATTGCCTTTGAAAGGGTTAAATAGTTCTTGTCTGTAATTGACTTCAAGTTGTCATAATTTTAGCATCTGTATTTTTGCTTGTAGTCTTCATTTTCTGATAATCTCGTAGTTTTCTCTTAATCAAAAAATTTTATGAGCCAATAATATGCTAGATGGAGATTCAGTAAGTTGCATTTTAATTTCTGCAATCTATGTCAACAACAACCAATCGATATCAGAAAAACTTAGCAAGTCTAAATTCAAAATAATGCCATTTGTGCATTTTCACTATATGAAGGGCTCCAGTTGAAAATATGGTAACTGACATTTTTATTTTTTTCAGATTGATTTTCATAAAAAATTGTTTATCTACATTCTGACTACTTTTTAAAAGTACACAGTTTTACTCAATATATCCCATAATATTCAAAGATAAATTGTACATATGAATTTTCAGTTTGCATAATGCAACGTGTTTACAGATTAGTCCAATAAAATAAAATCTATCAGACAAAACTTTGCATATAAATAAATAAAGTTCCAATGTTAACAGATGTTCACTGGAATCAATCATAGAAGGTTTTGCACTTTTCTTTAGAAAACTTTTATCTTTAATCTATCGAATCTGACATTTATTAGTAAATATGTTTCATACCGTAACCTTTCAATATTGTGATTTTGAACCTGAATCTATGTCTCCACGAAAATAATCTGTGTATCACCTGTGACACATGTGCTGTAGGTTTGCCATCACTGGTATAGATCATCAAATGGCATAAACAATTGTCAGCAGGACTAATGCTGCAAGGCCTTTGACTGTCATCATAAGAATTCATACGAATGAGAGTTTGATTCAGCATTGCAACAGTCATTCTAAGACTAAACTAGAAATCAAAATGAAATTTTTTTCTTAAAAAAAGTAATGGCCGTCTTTAGATGATAAATTATAGAATATTATTCAATGGTGAATTGAGACATTTTTTTTCAGGAGTGCTGTCCTGTAATAGCAATAATAAAAGTAAAATGTTATCTAAATAATTTCACTGCCAAATTTGTCTCAATTTGCAAAAAAACACTCTAAAAGTCCCACACGTAACGGTGGAACCCCCCACATGTCAAATACACTGCTCAAAACAATTAAAGGATATTTGAAGTTTTATATAAAATAAAGATATAAACGAAATTTTTTTTGCCGAAAATAGAAGAAGAGAATCACAAATGCAAATTTTTCTGGTTTTCAAACTGTGGAGTATGCAAATTTTGAGTTCGACGTCAAAAACGTCGCTTCAGTGGCAGCGAATGAAATTTGACTTTCAACTGGATAAAAGAGAATGAAGACAAGGATGATCGGCATTCAGTGATTGCTTTGTTTCGATGAGTACGATGTCTCAGCGAAGTCATTTGACAGATTCAGAAGCTTGGAGAATTGTTTGTAGGTTAGAAGGGGTCCAAATTCAAGCCGAAGTAGCGCAAGCCATTGGAGTGTCACAAAGTGTCATTTCCAGGATCTGGAACCGTTTTTTGGAGAGTGGATGTGCAGGCCGAAGACCAGGGCAAGGTCGTAGACGGGCAACAACGCCCAATGAAGATCGGTATTTAGCGTTAACAGCTCAGAGACACCGAAACATGAACGCTACTCTTCTCCAACAACACCTTCGCTCGGCTACAGGCACCACGATTTCAACTCAGACTGTCCGAAACCGGCTCCATGCTGTAGGTCTGTATGCTCGCCGACCGATGGTATGTGTTAGATTAACATCAAGGCATCGTCGCGACCGCAGGGAGTGGGCAACCGAGCATGTCAACTGGAGGAGAAATGAATGGAGCAATATTCTGTTTTCTGACGAGTCCCGTTTTTCTGTGCATCCGGATAATAGGTGTATTTTCATCTGGAGGGACCGTGGCAGTAGGAATAATCCTGCGTTCGTGCACGAAAGTGTCAGATTTGGCAGTGGAGGAGTGTTGGTGTATGGTGGCATCTCCATTGACGGGCGCACTGACCCCTACATCATTCGAGATGGAGCTCTGACTGGTCGCCGATATAGGGATGAGATCCTCAGACCTATTGTAGTCTCTTACGCTGCAGCAATCGGAGATAACTTCATTTTAATGGACGATAACTGCAGGCCACATCGTGCAAACCTGGTGGAGGATTTCCTTTTCGAGGAAGGAATCGTTCGAATGGAATGGCCAGCGTGTTCTCCAGACATGAATCCAATCGAGCACGTTTGGGATGCTCTAGGAAGACGAGTTTCTGGCCGCCAACAACCCCCACAAACTGTCCAAGAACTGGAAAGAGCTCTTCTGGAAGAGTGGGGCAGAATACCCCAACTCGTCATTAATAGCCTCATTGAGTCTATGCCTCAAAGGTGTTCAACGTTGCTGGCTGCCCGTGGAAACCATACCCCCTACTGAAAATGATTTTCTTTGAAGAAAACACCTTTTCTTATTCTTTTTTTCTCATATGCACAAATTGTGTTTTTTTCCTTTTGTACACAAGTGCGCAATAAAATGCATTTTTTTCTGCCAAACATGTGTAATTTATTCTCATATAACCTACTATGTCTGTCGACCATTTATCAATCAGCTAAAAAGTTTCCCAGATACAAAATCCACCTAAAACTGCAATATCCTTTAATTGTTTTGAGCAGTGTAAATAGCAGAAAGACGACTTTCAATTGATTCATGCTGTTTAGATAAGTAAAACCAAATTCATTCGGATTAACTTGGTAGTAGTCATGTGTCAGTCTTTTTATCCACATATCAGTTATTTTCTCCTAACGCGTCTCCCCTTAAAAATACAATATGAAAAATTCATGTTGTTGACTTTAAGTCTTTCCTTTTTATAACAGTAATGTTACCAGATTTTCCTGTTTCTTTCAGGTATACATTTATAAACAAGATCGAAATTTGTTGAAAAGTCACCAACATGATCGTTGGTATCAATTCCATTTTGCAATATTCCAAAGCTTGTGAGAAAACTGTGTAATTACAGTAAACTGCAATTTTATAATTTAACTGAAAGGAAATATTTGACTAACAAATGAAAATTAATTGATATTTTCCATTTTCTGATGGAAAGCACTGGCGACAAAAAGACAATGTGATCAGTAGAGTTTTAAAAAGATGCTGCTACTCGCATGTTAATCTGATATTTTACAAAAATTTACATAAAAAAAATATTAATTTAGTATTGAAAAAAATGAGATAGGGGTGTTATATTTCTCATAGTTGGGTGAAATGATTTGGTTTTGTAATTCTGCTTTTATATAACTGAGTTACAACATTAAAAGAATGATTTGTTTTGTTTTTTTCAGGCAAAGAAAATGTCCACGCGAAAGAGAAAAACTTCCCCATCTAATTTACAGTTTGATTATGATAAAGAAGTTAGTATCTTGCTAAAAAGATTAATTGATGATTTTGTCTCCGAAGTGACAGCACATAGTTCTGCTATTCAACCTCAGCAGGTATAGTAAATAAAAAATATTGTTCAGTTATTTACTTGATATAATGACTTTAACTCCACAATTTTTCATAACTTTTGAAGCAATGTCTTTATAATTACAAAATTTCTATCAAAATAAAATTTAAATGTGCAAATTAATTATAAATATAAAGTGAAACGGAATAATAAGTTTTTGTTTTTCTATTGGATATTTAACATTTTTTTTATTATTTTGGGGTTTGGCTTACGTTAAAAATAGAATTATGAGTATAAAATGATTATATCATTAATCTATATTAATAGTTTCTAATTAAAATTTTCTATTAATATGCAATGATTAGCTTTTATTTTGTTTTTATTTTATTTATTTTTATCTTTATATTTTTTAGTGCTAGATACATTTTAAAAATTAGACTGAAATTAGCAAAAGTAGTTCTATTATGATTATTAATCTCGTAATAAATTATGAGATTGCAAAATATTAATTCAATACTAAATTAATATTTTGTTATGTAAATTTTTATACAATATCAGATTAACACGCGAATAGGCAGCATCTTTTTAGATTAGATTTATAGTGTCTTTATTAACCCCTTAAGCACCACAACGTACCTGCGTACATCATGAAATATCTATCTGTAGTACCAGGACGTGTGTGCATACGTCATGAAATATCTATCTAATACCAGGAAGTATGTGCGTACATCAAGGTTGCCAGTTTGGCCTTTTATTAAATTCAAAATTGTGAATTCATACCAGAAAGTTATAGTAGTAATTTGTATTTTATATAATGACAGACTTTTCGTGAAATTATTCTTTTATAATTTCCGGTATGAATTTTGTGTGTTTGAATTTTTTGTATTTTGACGAAATTTAGCATAGCTGGTATTCAGCATACTATCACTGAATTGAATAGGGTGCTTAAGGGGTTAATATGAAAAATTATAATTTATGTTTCTGGTCACCATCTAAATTGTGTACAATTCACAAACAAAGAAATATTTGGAGGAGAGGGGCACTATACAACCAATATCCTCATAGCCAAGCTCAAGACCACTAAGAGTATAACAAATGTTTATTTCAAAAATGGATAGCCAACAAGAAAATGCTAAGACAGTGAAGAAGAATCACCAATATCATTCTCATTCTTCTTGCAAGGTCTATTATTGAGAGCAGTATGGCTGAATTTCCTCTGGAAACTATCCAATTCCCTGCTTAAGAAATGTCAAACTGGGAGATTCTTGCCCGTGGAAGAGAAAACTTAAACGAGGATTCCATCTATAATAATTATAGTAATAAAATTTCTTTTATAGACTTTTTCCCCTAGCAAAAAAAAAAACAAAACAAACAATTCATTGACTGGAACCTGAGGTATTAACTGAAAATAAATATCTAAAATAACAATTTTCTTTTAAACACATTGACAGAAATCCAAATAATGTTCCCAGTGAATATTTATTTTATACTTATGACTTATAATATAAATTAGTGAAAAATTTAAGATCAGTTTCCTTTTAGATTATTCAATATTTATTAAATTTTTACAACTTCCTATTCTTTTTTAAATTTCACATTTATATCACTCATTTCATTTCATTTCTTATGTCACATTTCTTTGAGACAATTTGCTTCACAGGAGCTTTTTCAAAATTAGAAAGGGGGATACATAATATAAAGAATTTAGTTATTTAATAATTATATTACTTAAACATTTCTTTGTTGGCACAGTAGACTTACTATAGAGAAGCATTGCATTTTTTTCCTTGCCTCTCTACTAGATAAATACTTGAAATAAACACTGTTCATCATTGTCATTATGTCAGTAACCAATTTTTATCTGAAAGGCTGTTGAACATATCATTGTCCAGCCTCTAAATGATTGTAATTTTGCACATACATTTATCTAATGACAAATTGTACTTGTTACAGACTTTAATTCACTTCAACAGCTGATATCATTATCTGATTTTTTTTTTTAATTGACTGTATCATAGATTGAAAGAAGTTTTCTTGACAGACATTTTTAAAAGACTTTCTAATGATATGTTTAATTCTATGATGTTTTCTTAATTTTAAACATATTAAAAGTTAATTTCATATCAATTTATCTCTTCTCCAATCTTGCATCTTTATTTTGTAGTTGCTTTTATATTTCACTCATAATCTTATATTTTTATTTCTAGGTTAATAAATCAAATGATGATGCTTTGGATATTAATTCCTTTCCCAGTGAAATTATTTTGAAAGTTTTTGGTTATTTAAAACAGAACCAACTAGGTCAAATTGCACGGTACGTAAAGTTTATACATGGATTTATAATTTAAATATCAGACACAGAAGGTGTATTTGGAGTTCCAATGCGTAATTTATTTTTCTTGTATATAATATTAATTTGATGCAAAAACTTCAAAACTGGAATTATCCTTCTGTCCATTCTTTTAAAGACATGGGTGTTATAGATTTCAAAACAATAACTTTTACTTCATTAGGAATTTAATATTTCTAACATCTAAGCATAAATCATTCATCTCTTTCTTTTTTTTTTTCATTTACACTTAAGAAAATAGAAAATATGCAGTGTATAAGTTAAATGAACTTTATTAACATTTAGATGATTCTCTAATTTTTAATCAAACATGTATTGAAAATTTTATTCTGAAAGAAAAGTTTTAATAAAAGCAACCTCATTAACAGTGATATACTCCATATGGAATGCTCACTCATTAATGTCAGTTTATTAAAAGGGCTATTTTGCAGATAGTACAGATGAATTAAAAAAAATAGCAAAATGTATTTATGTAAGTTTTTAGCATATTGTATAGTAAAAGATTGGACATGAAATGTTCCAAATTTTTGGTCCTTCGGTCAATATTTATAAAATTTTGTTTGTTTATATTTTTAAAAATAAATCTTCTGATTTCTATGAAATATTTACATTTTATTAATGAAAGAAAGCAAAATTTTGCTTTGATTTTAGTTCATATTAATTAGACACTTTCGGTCCAATTCCTTTTTTAATTGCTTAAATTATTAAGTTTTGTGAGTGCTAAAAAGTGAGTACAGTGTAAAAAAATTGCATCTATTTCTGACTTAAAAATTATAAAAATTAAATATATATAATTTCCTGAAAACTAACATTATAAAGAATGGAATTGTTTAATTTTTTTCTTTAGCGTATTATACGAAAATAGTCCAAATATTTATTTTAATTTTAATAACTTCAAAACTGAAATGCAAATTGAGATTTAAAATGTACTGTCCTCATAAGCCTAAATTGTACCAGTTCCAATTAACCCCTTCATGACGAGCGTCCTTTACAGAACTTTTATTTATTTACCACTGGTTTTTCAAAACAGAAATTTGCACCTAATTTAATCGCAGAAACGCTATCATTAAATAAGGCAAAGCTTACAATAAAAATTAACTGGTGGGAATAATGAAGGATTCTGGGCATCTTATGCGTCACGTGTACGTGTCGCTCGTCCCCAATGAGTTAAAAAGCATCAAAACTCCTATGAAAAGGAGTAACTTTTTTTACTATTTTAGCACTTTGATGTAGTTATATCAGATAAGATAGCAGATTTTAATTTTTTCTTTTTTTACTTTTTTATAAAGTGTCAAATACTATTTTTTTAAAATTCAATATGCATACATTACAATAAAATCCTATTTAGTTTCTATTTTCAAAGATATATTACTTACTTTGGTGTGTCAATAAAAGCGAAAATAAAATTGAGTAGATATTTAATGTTTCAAATGAATAATCCCAAAATAATCACAAACTAAAATTGATGAATATAGCACAATTGATCTATATTTTATGGTAAAAATGTTTTGATCATTGTCTTAAAAAATGAAAATAGCATTTTGTTGCTAAAATTGTAGATTTATTTTTAATTGTGTCTCAGCACCACTCTAAAATTTGTTGTCAAATATTCCATTTTCTTCACTCAATTGCTTCTTTTTAAAATTAATTATACAAAATTACTTCCATTCTTAGATGCATGGTATTTCTAGGTAATATCACTCTTAATCCTAAAGAATTTATCTCTTTGTCTCTAAAAATTGTACATCTTTGATTTAAGACTCTTGTAAGGTGATGACCTCATTTTCCTGACTTAAATGTCCTGAAAATAGATTGACAACATCTGTACATGTGTAAAATGTTCATTCTTATTCTCATTTCAAGCAATTAAACAGAATTTCTTTTGTTTTCTTCTAAAAATAAAACATCTTAACTTAATTATGGGAGTTGAGAATAATGAAAATATTGTTCTAACTAAACCCTTGACTAGAATGAAAGAGGTGCCATATTCATAAAAAAAAATAGTTTTTTTTTTTCATTTTCATATTTTAACCTGAATAATTCATGTATGTAGGTATGATTTTTTTAAATGTCTTAAAATCATAAAAAAAGATTAGGGACCTACATTAGAAAATATAAAGTAATTTAGATCTCTTATATATTATTTGTGTAATTTGTTATTATTTTTTTTTTCATTTCAATAAATTATTTTTAAAGAAAATCAAAACATAATTTACATGCTCATATCCCAAAAGTACTTCTTGAAGGATTTTGAATTTTTCAGCTACAATAAAAAAAAATCTTATACAAAATATTTTCATTTTTAAATGTTAATACAGTAAAATCTCCATAACAGATACCTCTATTTAAAGGATAGTTTTCCAATCCCCACTCCTAAATCCTAAATTTTTGTATGTTTGACCTCTAACAAGCAGACATTCTGAATAGCAGACAGTAAATTTGGCAATAGTGTATAAAAAATAATTTTTAATGCGAAAGAATCTGGACAAAAAAAGTAAAGTCTCTAAATTTATCAGGGTAATTTGATATAAGTTCTATGACCACAGATAAATGTAGGGGTTTGCCAGGAAAAAATCCACTCCCTCCGTCAGAGAAAAAAACCCTTCTTGGAAGATATTGGATTTTCTGCTGATTAATGTCTAGAAGTACCAATTTCTCCCTCCCCAGAAATCCATAACACACCATACATCATTTTCTCTTTCTTCTTAAATGTGCCTAAGTTCACCCCGTTTACAATTTTTTTGAAATTTCAGGATAGATAATATGCTGACTATTTTTATTTCATTTTACCCAAGCTCAAAGAATTTTTTAAATAATCTTAAAATTTCCAAAAACAAAAAAAGGAGTATCCTTTAATTTTAATAGGACTTGTTTGTAAAATCTAAAAAGTAATTAACTGGATTGCATCATTGCATATTATAGAAGAAAGAAATTGGACGTCACATGGTGTCATATAATCTGAGCAAAAGAAAAATAATCACTGAAAACTTAACATATGATTTCATTTATTTATATTTACTCTTTTATAAAACAAAGAAAAGAGTTACTCTATTTTATTTATTTTTATTGGGAAATTGTGGACTGATTTTTAGGAGTGAGAATTAAAAGGGCCAAAAAAGCGACATTGAGCAGAGAAAAAACTATTTAGCAATGTCTATTACTTTTTGATTCTTGAGAATTAATTCACACTCAATTTTTATTGTTTTCTGAAAATATTGAGTTCTAGGTACTCTGAATTTAAAGTCTTGTTTGTGATTAATGTTTCAAGAATGGCCTCAAAACAAAAACGATTAACTTTTTAAAAAAAATTAAATTATAAGTGTATCAGAGAAAGAGAATTTGAGTTTACAGATACTTTCTGAATGTTTTAAAAATATGTAAAACACAGGTGGGAGAGATTTTATGAAATAAAGAAGAAATAAGAAATTTGTGGATTACTAACTCTAATGAAAACATCAAAAATGTGAAATTGAGGAAGACTAATTCCATTGAAGTTGATTCTATAATTCTGAATTGATTTACTTCACTTCGTTAAAAAACATTCCTATCAGTAGGACTTTGATTCTGGAAAAGGCTTTAGAATTCGCTAAAAAACCCGGATTACACGATTTTAAGGTTTCCAGTGGATGGCTGGAAAAGTTTTGGTCTCAGCAAAACATCTCTTTCAAAGCAATATGTGGAGAAGCAAAATCTGTAGATCATAAAGAAGTGGAGGATTGACATGAATGACATAAATTGCAACTTTTTTTTTACATAGATTTCATGATTTGAAAGGTTTTTTTAACAGAAATTTGTTTTAAATTGAAAACTTTTCAGGTATTGGTTGGCTGAAAAAGTGATAACATTAAACGATGTATTGAATATATAAAGCAATGTTTTTAGCATAAAGCTGAATTCAGTGGGTCGGGACAAGGTGATTTTGATAACATTAACCTGGAACACATTAAGTGACAGTTACTGTATATATATCATATATGACTATAATTTGGCAATATATGTCTTGAAATGTTATATAAATCATATATTTTTATAATGTCATTTACGTTTTATAATTTGGTGATAAATTTTGATTGCTTGGCAATTTATCCTTGGGGGATTCTATAACATTGTATCATATTTTACATGGAAATCATAAATACTACATGATTACTTATTCAGACATAGGATTTTTAAATTTCAATAATTATAAATATTTAAAAAACAACCTCAGCCACTGTTATGTAATACTGCATAGAGAATACTCATTTTTAAAGTCATATTATTGAAAATGATTATTTTGAGAAAATGACTAAATATATTTTTATGAGCTTCTAATATCTTGTATAGAAAAGAATGTACACAGTATAAGCAAAAATTATAGTCATTCCATTAATATTCACAAAATTTTGTTTATGTGTTTAAAATGTTTTCGAATTTCTGACTTCTATAAAATACATGATATTTTATCATTAAAAGAATGGAAATTTTGCTTCGATTTTTGTTTGTTTTAATTAAACGTTCTGCAGTGTATTTTTTTATTGGTCTTGTATTTGTTTTTAATTTAAATATTTAATTTCCTAAAAATGCAAAATTTTAAAGAAGGCGTTTGTTTAAATATTCCTTTAACATACTAGCTGAACCTTGATAATCTTAAATAAAACTCAAGTTTGTATGATTTTGCATCTTTAGAAAATCTTTCAAATGAATCTAGTTTTGAGATGCCCACTGCCTTTGATAGTGTAAAGTGCTTCAAATGAACTTAATTTCTAGGGAGCCAAACTTTTGGCAGTATCTAAAGTATTTCCAACAAACCTCTTTCTGCACGAACCTGTGACATGGATCCTTGCTGCCTAAGGCAACGTATGCTGGGAGTGTTCACATGGGCCAGACACAATTGAAAACCAAGTTCAATGAGCTAAACCCTGTAGTAATAAGGCCATAGAACTGGAGATTAGAATGCGTCCTTTGGCGGTAGAGCTAAAATCTGTAAGACAATGGAAAACAAAGTTGAATGAACCAATTCCTGTTGAAATCGAGCCTATAAAACCCGAGAAAAGAATGTGCCATTAATATTTGAAAATAGTGGTAACAGAAGATAAACTTTCATAGAGCTGAAAGTAGACAAATTGTTAGCTAAGTTAAATGAATCAATCCCCGTTAAAATAGGTACCATAGAACCTGAGAAATGAATGCACCTCCAGGCGGTGGAAGGTGCCACCCCTCCCTGTAAATTTAAGAATTTAACTTTAACATTAATGCGACATGTAATTAACAGATGAAATTCACATACCCTTTAAACTTAACCACATAACTTTAACAGTAACAGGATTTTTAATTACGCCTGTAGTCAGTAAATATAAGTTGATGTCGAAAAGGATGATTAATATATAAAAAATGTGATAGCTGAGGTCTAAGAAAATTTTTAGTAGTTTATAATGTAGCTGGAGAACCATAGAACTACGTTAATGAAAATTGTTAGAGAATTGGATCATTTTTAAAGAAGCTGCACCAAGGGCCCCCAAGCACAAGAAGGAGATTAATATTCTGAATTAGTGGTAGCTGAGGTCTGATAAATTTTTGTTTTGTTCATGTAGTAGCTGGAAGACCTAAGAAGTCGTTTTAAAAAAAGCTAGTGAATCGGATGATTTTTAAGGTAGCTATAGTAGGGGGCCCAAAAGGGGCCAACTGAAAGGTTTGAGTAGGGGAAGCAGATCGATTGCACTGAAAAAATAAAAGAAAATTATAATAAAGTTATAGTATGAAAAACATTAAAAAATAAAAAATGCAAACTTTAAAACAAAGAAAAAAAAAATACTAACAAAGTATTTCGAAAAAGTGTCCCCTGGGTGTGGCAAAGGGGGTGCAGAATGTGTAAGAGTTGTCAAAGGGCTTTCTAATGATTTATCACATGATGAGTGTCTAAAAAAATATAAAAATGCCCCTGAGTAGGGCATTTTGGTGGGAGGGTAAACGAAGCCCATTATATGAAAGAGTAATCCAAGGACTTTCTAATGATATATCATATGAGGGATGTCAGAAAAAGTTTAAAAAGTGCCCCCCTGTGAGCAGCAAATTGGAGGGAGGAAGGGAATATTAGGCATATAAACAAACGCATGTATTTTAATGCAATGTTGTGTCGAAATTTCAAAGCAATTGGTCAAAAACTTTCAGAGATTTAAGATTTTGAACAAACAAACATTTACATTTTTATTTATATACATTGTACACATGGACCTAATGTATTTTTTTTAATTTTCACAACTTCAGACATTTTAAAAGGGAACTGTTCTCTTATGTCTGATCTATGCTATTGTCGCTTTAAAAAACACTAAGATCCATAGAAATAGGTACATTTTTTTTCTATTTAAGCACTTTGACATGGATATATCAAATAATATGGCAGATTTAATTTAATTTATTTTTTTTATTTCTAAAACTTTTTTAAAATGAATATACATTATACAATATTAAAAGAAAATCTTATTTAATTTCTAGTTTTCAAAGCTATATTACTAACTCTGGTGAATATATAATAGCTACAAATTGAATAGATTTTTAATGTTTCAAATAAGTAATACATTTTGATTAAAAAACTTCTGAACTGATCCCAAACAAAAATGATGATACAGGATTAATGATCTCTATCTTTGGTAACAATCTTTTAGCTGTTTCATTAAAAAAAGTATTTTGTTAAAGTGTTATTTTTAATTGTCTCAAGCACCATTCCTTAAATTGTTAGCAAATCTTCCAGTTTCTTCATTCAAAAACACAATTTTTTAATTAATTATACAAAATCATTTCCATTTTTACATGAATGGTGTTTTTATGTAATATCACGTCAAATACTAAACAATTAAGCTGTTTTTCTGTTTCTGTTCAAAAATTGTACATTATTGATTAAAGTCTCTTTCACGATGGTGATATCATTTTTATTACGTACATGTTTTAAATATTGTTTAAAAACATCTGTACATGCACAAAATTTTCTTTCTTATTCAAATTTCAAGCAATTAAACAGAATTTCCTTCTTTTCTTTTTAGTGTAAACATCGTAACTTAATTGTTGGAGATGAGAATAATGAAAAGATTGCAATAAATGTAAGAGATCCTTAACTAATCTTAAAGTAGCACAATCACATAAAAAATTATTATTATTATTATTATTATTATTTACAATTTAATAATAGTTCAGTGTGAAACATTGATGCCACATTTACATAAAAAATTATTGTTTTTCAAAATTTGATTATTAGTTCAGTGTGAAACATTCATGTACGTGGGAATGCTTTTTTCAATCTATTAAAGAGATTTGCCTTGTGAAATAAGATTGGGAACCAACATTAGAACAAATATACTAATTTAGATCTCTTAACTATTATTTATATAATTTGTTACTAAATTTTCTGCATTTCAATAAAATATATTTTTTTTAAGATCAAAAAATTATTTAAAATTTCATATTCCAAAGCATTTCTTGAAGAGTTTTAAATTTTTCAGTTAACCACATTTGATAGAGCAAAATCTGATACAAAATAAGTTTATTCTGAAATGCATGGTGGTTACAGGTATTATCTGGTTCCCCAAAATCAAATATATTTTATTTTACTTCAGAAAATGTTAAAGTGGGTGTTTGTAATAGATTTTTCAACCACAAATCATTAAAATGCTGTCATCAGTTAGCAGTCGACTGCAGTAAAAGTTGTATGATATTAATTACAAAATAAGATAATGCAGTTGGATTCTTTTTACCTCTGCAGAAAAAGGTCATATATGTAAGTACTGACTGAATTTTCTAATTATGACAGTTTCACATTGTCAAGAAGAGAAAAAGAAAAATTCTATAACTAAATGTTTCTCACAATTAAATTCTCTGTCTTCATTAACATTCCATCCTTTTTTTGACCCACCTTATATATAGGTTTGAAAACAATATTATATCTTTTTTTAACGTTATTGTGGAATAACTTAATGAATTTAATATATGAAATACAAATACTGCATATTTCTCTGATTTTCAACATTATGTGATCTCGTAATTTAAATTACTGTATCAAGTATATGTACAACACAGACATTTTCATGTTTACATTTTCTTTTCTTATTACAGAGTGTGCAGAAGATGGAATGTGTTGACAAAGAGCTCAATTTTGTGGAGAAAAATGAATGTAAATTTTCACTGGACCCATCGATCCCAAAATACTGTAACCTGGTGTTTTGTCAAAATGTTACCACCTTGTGTCACTCACATCAGAATAAAATTTAGTCACAGGCTTGCAAGATGGAATGAACAATTGAATTTTGAAGAACTGTTTGTGAGATTGCAAAGAAGATGCCCTTGTCTCAAAACATTAATTTTGAAGGGTGCTTTATTATCATACAACCTTCGCTCAGTTATAGATTTATGCACTCACTTTTTAAAGGATGTAAAGATTCTGGTTTTTCGTCGTCCTATATTTTATAATTGTCATTTAACAGGTGAATATAATGCAGGTGGTATTTCTAAAATTGAAATTTTGGATATCTCTCATTGTGACTTTGGACGTCATGATTAATGTCATCAATTAATGGACGTCAAGAGACAAGGGCATCTTCTTTGCAATCTCACAAACAGTTCTTCAAAATTCCATGGAACTATGTCAATAAGCCCCACTTCTCAAGAATGCCCTACTTAAAACAGTTACATTTATCTGAAACAAATATAAGTGATTCTTGGTTTGAAGATGACACTTCTTTCTTGAATCAGTTGCACATGTTGAATCTGAGTTACACATCCATTACTTTCAGTATTTTTCCAACCATACAGAATCATGGACTCAATTTAAAAGAATTATATTTGTGTAAGTTTTATCTACAGGTCCCTGATGTAAATTTTAATAATTCAGTATTTCCTCACTTAGAGACAGTCTGCCTCAGATGTTGGTTAGTGAGATGTGAGGATATTATTTCCCTCATCCAGTCATGCCCATCATTACAGAATGTCTATGTGACTGACAGCAGGGCTAATACTTTTGCAGCACATCCCATTGTTGTTGCCAATAGACGTATGTCAGAAATTGTTAAAGCCAATGGTTTTTATCATAAGCATAAAGTAAATTATTTGGATAGTTAATTTGATAATTTTTTTTATGTGTTATTTGTGAAATTGTACTTTTAAATAAATAATAATTAATGTGCATGACTATGTTCTATTTTGTTAAAAGTTAAATGTTCTATAATTGATTCAAATTAGGCATGTTGACAAGAAAAATGCTCCTCTAAAACAAATCTATATTTAATTGTCTCCATTCTGCATTTTGAATCTTGCACAGAATTTAAAAAATCATTTGTATTTTCATGCATGCACCAAAATTTAAGTTTTTTTAAATTTATGTTCCAAATAATTGAACAGCATATTTCTAATTATAAAGGGTTGATAACTAATCAACATTTTTGTGACTATCAATCACTTGGAATAACTTTAAAATACTTACATTTGCAATATCTCGTGAAATAGATAAATATTTAATTTTTGGAATTCTGAATAAGAATAACTGAAAATCTTACACAGGGTGTTATAAATGATTTTGAATATGTGTTCATAACTTCACATATATTCATAACTTCAGACATAATGAAAATTTCCTTTCTAACCTTGTGTTACTTGTGTATCTTATGAAACAATTGTGAAATTATACTTCTATTTAGTTGTCCAGTTAAACTGTTTATGAAAGGTTTTAAATAATTCAAATATCAATTAATTATATCACTTGAGGAAGGTATGGATTGTGAAAAAAAAAATTACTTAAGTGTTCAGTAATTGGCTCATTTTTTTTAAATTTAGAATGGGTAAACTTTCATTACTAGCCGCACTTGGCATAAATTGAATCCCAATTTTTTTGCTATCTTAGTCATCAATGCTGTTACAGAATCTTCACTCTGTAACAGGTGTCGGTCAGACTAACACAGCACTCCTTATCATATAATGCTGTTCATATATGTGTATCTTCCAAGTTAATACTGTTTGTATAAATTATTTCCATAGTTCTTTTCTGCTTGCTTTTACAGCTATTGAAACTTAGAATAATAGTGAAAATTATTCCCTCTGAAGTTTATTTTATCTCATTAATTTCAGAATACTTCATTTTTTAAAAGTTTAATTTCAATGAGGTGACTGCTTCTTTAATTTGTCTGCCTTTTTCTTTGGGACACTATATTAAAGATAAAATTCCATATATTTTTTTCTGCGTTATTTCTTATTTTATAGTAAGAATGAATAAATAATAAAATCTGAGATGAATGATTTGCATGAAAACTGTTATATTTGCATAATTGTAAAAAGAAAAGAAAAATCTACGATTTTCTAATGGTTGTAAACATTGCAGCAAACTGCTTTTTTTTTTTAGTTAAAAGTATGCAGCTTTAAATATGATATATGATAAGTATTTCTGGTGGTATATAATCAGTTGTTATTTAAAAATTTAAATCTCAAAATCATTATCAAATCTGAGAATCAATTGAAAGTTAAGAATACTAGATTTTTTAATTGGTGACTGCATTTAGCTTATTTTAAAGGACATCCTGAGGGCATTGTATTTCAATTCATCTGTATATTCAATGAAAAAAATAATTTGCTAAATTTTCACATTCGAAATTTCTTATTTAATCAAAATTGGTTTTGCAATGCTGTATTTTCATTATCAATTAATATTTTACCAATTACTTAATTGAGTCTTACTTTCCTTTTGGTTATTGCTTCATTCATTCAAAATAAAGCTATATTCTTTGAAAGTTTAAATTTCTGATTTTATAATATTTCAATGAAAAATTATCTTTGATGTATTAATTTTCTGCCAATAATTGCATTTTATCTCAGCATTGTAGATTTGTTGCTGCAAAATGTGTAGCTAAAATATTTTTTAGAATGATTTGTATTTATAAATTAAGTATATTATAGTTCTGCAAAGTGTAATATTTATCATTTAAATTTTTTTTTGAAATTTTGCATTATTGAATATTATTTTTTAAACAGATATTTTTCGGAAAGCATTGCATATATATACAAGATTATTAAAGATATGAAATAAGAAAGTTAAAAAATCTGAGCTATTCTATTGGATCTTCTAGAAACTTCATTTTTAACATTATAATTTTCCTTTTAATTTGAATTGTCATGTAATTTGCATACCATTATGTTTATAAATCTAATAGCTTAACTACATTTATTATGGATTTTGTTTTTAATTATTTACCATTCTGTGTCATTTACATTTTATGGTTTGACATTTATGTTGTTGTTTGAATTGAAACAAATTGGTTTACATTTCTCTGACAACGAAATAAATAAATATGCATAATCAATTTTCTTGTAATTCTTTTATTTTCAAAATATTTTTACACTAAATTAAGTTAAAGATTGCATCTTTTTAAACAAAATAATGCTATTTAGAATAAGAGGAAAAAATCAGAAACCTAATCACTACATCCTACTACAATAATTTTTAAATAGCAATTTTTATTTTATTCTCTTTGCATGGTGGAAATACAATATTAATCATTTAAATTACTGCAATTATGATTTTTAACTATAAAATTTTATATAATTTAAGAGAAGGTCTATTGTGATTTTGGAAAATCATAATTTGATTTATTAAAAGTCTCTAAAATCACAAATAATGCTATAGTACCTGGAGACCTAGAAAAGCCATAGAATTCAATAACATTTTGTGTTATTTACCATGTAAGAGATCTTCGCATCAACTATTGATGAAAATATGCCACATTTAAGTAGTATTCCACATTAAAAAAATTTTAGATCTTCCCCTCCCCTACAAAGTTTTTATTGCTCTGTTTTACCTTCCTAGTTTACAAAGTGCTATCTTAAATCTGATTTTTCTAAATGTCTCTGACCTATTTGTTACTTTGTATTAACAAAAAATAAATAAATCATTAATTTCCCATCCATCTTTTGATTTCTACTTGCTCTATTTGTCTCTCCCAGCACACAAATTTTGAAAACAATGGAACTCATTTTTTAAACAAAAATCTCCACTTATTGTTACTTTGCAGCTTCAATTAATAGTCAGTCTTCTAACTCTTCAAATGGTTACCCTCCTTTTGACCTGAACACAACAAATTTGCAATATTTAATACAATTTTTTGCTTTTTTGGGAATTTTTAATAAAAAATAAATCATCTAAATTGATCCTCCTCAAATTTCTACTTCTGTTGTAAAATCTTTAGACCTTATTTTATTAAACTTTTCTCTAGCATTTGTTATTTTGAAATAATAATAAATACCTAATTACCTTAATCAAAATATCTGTTTTCCCCCCTCCTTCCTTGAACATAGTTTTAAACATTCTATTCTATTTGTTACTTTGTTGTAACGATTATTAAAAATCCTATCATATTAGCATGTTGCAGAATGAAATTCAATATTAGGTTAACATATTTTTTGAAATGCAATTAAAATGTATAAAGTAGTTTTTCTTCTTGGGCAAATTTCTTTTCCCTTCACCACTTTTCTAGCCACAAATGTTTCAAGTAATTTGGTATAATTAACAGTCACCCTTGATATTTTCTAGATTTTTTGCTTTTTATGTAATTGATTACAATGTTTATCTACTCTTTAATGATTTTGGAAAAAAAATTGCTGAAGACAATAGTAGTTCAGTACAAACAGTGATGGCTTTAGTATATATGGTGACAGAATGGAAATTGTTTTAGCACTTCTAAGAATGATGTATTCTAGAGAATCGATTAATTTTTTTTCACCTTGTGCAGTCGGCTGACTTCGTTCCTCTCTTAAGTCGGCCCTGAATAGACAAACATTATGTAAGAATTTTTTACATTTAATGGAAGTTTCATTCAAATCTTTTCTATTGTCATAAATTATTAAACAGAGAAACTCCTAGTATATTCCTGAAAAGAAGTTTTACGGGAGAATTTAAAAGTGAAGTTTTAATCAGTGAAATTAAAAAACTAAAATATTTCCAAGTGATACTTTTTTTATTTTGCCCTCAGCACACATAATTTACACTATACAAATTGAATAGATTTTTTTAATGCACCTGAAAAATTCAGACAATTTCATTCTCCTGTTTGTGTGGCAACGTTGTCTTTCATAAAACTTTAATGGTTTGTTTCATCATTTGAAAGTTTCTCCCTAACTATGTAAAATAACATTCTATTTAAGTAATATTAAATTAATGTAGTTGTTTAAACTTTGTGTGCTTTTCTATTCAACTACCTGTTAATTTGAACAGTTCGTAAACATGTATGTAAATTTTCTATTGCAGGGAGGCATGAGCAGAACATACTATTGGCTTATGTCCTGGTTTGCGGCCAAAAATGCAATCTCTGCATAGATTGACGAATGTTCTATCTTCCGTAAATCATGAAAACTGTAACTTTACTGTAACATTAAATTGGAAGTATCTTATATATAGCATTTGTAAAATGGGTGTTAAAAGGAAATAATAATAATAATAGTTCTTCTTATTATTATGGAATTATTTTAGCACGTTTACTCTATATTGGGTTTTTTTCATGTCTCGCGTGATATGGAAAAGTGTGGTATTTTTCTAGTATCCTTGGCGAGATATAGAGTTGAGATATAGCCTTGGCAAGAGAAGAAAATTTGGTGACATAGTTTCTGGCAAACTATTCACTGTTTCATTTACACAAGCATTTTTTTGTTCAATATTTATGCATTTTTTATGCAAAAACAAGACATTTATCTGTTTTATATGCAAACAGAAGTAAATTGTATATAAATAATAACATTGGTATACATATAATTGAAATGTTTACATATGTATCAATACATATTTAAACAACTATAAAAGCTCATTGTTTTTTTTCAATAGGTGTTTATATCATTTGGCAACAAATCTCACTTTCTGGAGACCAAATTGTGTCAAACGTTTTTTAAAAACGCCAATTGTTTCCTGTAACATGAAAACTCCATGAAATGATTATCTATAAATGCCCTTATCTGTTACTGAGAGATGACAGCACAAAATTAATATTTATTTGCCTAAAATAAGACAATTTTCGTATGTTCATATATTATTCATTGTTCAAGGTGAAATGCAAAAAGTAAATTTATTTGTATTTTTTCTATCAAAGATCCAAATAAATAAGTTACGACATTAGCTTTTAGACTTCTTTGAAAT
Source organism: Maratus michaelseni (assembly GCA_963931845.1). NCBI lineage: Eukaryota > Metazoa > Arthropoda > Arachnida > Araneae > Salticidae > Maratus > Maratus michaelseni. The sequence continues at coordinate 292,877,640 of OZ007597.1, forward strand.
ACGTATTTAATTAAAATTGTCAAATTAATTTATTCTAGCCTAATTTTCTTGCATGTTTTTAATGTCCCAAACATAGGACGCTACGAATAAATGGGTACATGCTTTTATTGGCCATTTAGGGGACAGTTTTTTATGTAAAATCCTTTTCAAGATGATTAAGAAGTAAATTGTTTTCTGCCTCAAATACTATTATTTTTAGTTCAATAATAATTAAAAACTCATTGGTATCTATAAATAAATATAATTTTAGTAGTACATAAAAATGCTAATTATAGTATGCAATATAAAATTTAAAAGCTCATTTTATATAAATCTAGGCAAAACATACAATTATGCATATTTCCATGTTAAGGATGTTTACATTTTATCAAATAAATACAAAAACAAATTAGCGTAATTGCCTTTTGTAGTTTTCTAGTTCATTTTGCTATATTTTAAACTGATTTTACCAGTAAATTTGAGAAAATAAAAAGTCAGGCATAAATGAGTTAACACTAGAACGACCAAAAGCAGTCATTTTGACCGCTACCAAATGAATATATTACAATTCAAACCAGGAATTTCTTTTTAAAATAAATTAAATACAAATCTCTCAAAAATATGTTAAATGAATAAGTTAAATAGTTTTAAATAAATATTCTGGTGTGAATTAGTTTTATAAAACTTGAGTAAAATTTCCGGTCGTTCTAGTGTTAAAGCTAGATATCAGATAGTCTTTCTTTTTCCATGTTAACAGTACAATCATTGCAAGATGTCACCTTTTTAAGGAATGTCTTTTCATTTGTTGCAATAATAGAGTATTTTACTTTTTTTAAATATTAAATAGCCTAATTGATTCGCTTTATTGTCATTTTCACTTTTTATTAAATATTTACTATTGTAAAATACTCAAACCTTAGTTTTATAAAATAAGATTTCCTCTCAGTAAACTAGAATTTTAGTAACGTTTTTTGACATTTTAAAAAGTTTTTAAAAACGCAGGAAAAATTTTTGTTTCTCGTTTTTATTAAGCAATTGGCATAAATTTTTATTCATTTTTAAAGTAAATATTCCTGTTACAAAACAGACTTTTCCATGCTGAACATTAAATTTTCTTCACATTCTAATGCAATCAATCATCCTACAAGAAACAAATCCCCATTTATGGTAATTTATCGATTATTTTTCTTCACAGTTCTGAAAGTTTCTAGGAGAAGATATCTCTTTTGCTGAATATAACTGAAAGAATTTCTCCTGAATGACCAACAGTCCTAACTGCAATTTTAGGTAGATTTATATTGTTACTTTTATTGAGGTAACTGTAAAATGCCTTTAAAGTTAACAAGCATGCAGTTTTTTATCGACAAAAATCTTCATGTGAAATTAATACATTTTATTGAAGGAAATGATTAAGTACATGCTCAGCAGTCATGTTGACAGTTAAAAACTTGTATAGCTTTGGAGAAAAGTATGTTCAGGATTATTATAGGTATGTCTCTTTGGGATGCCGGACATCAGGTGGATGACCCGACTCCCTTATGGGTGTTCGGCGATGAAGCCGTTCGACAGTCTCTACGGTTCATCAGGTGTCGCGTGGGGAAGTCTCCTTTGATGGTGGGAACTTCCGCCGAATCGTAACGACCTCTGTCGTCGACTCTGGGGCAAAAAGATGAGGAGGCGTCGCTGGAACGCGAACCCTCTGAATCGATCGTAGCGACCTGACGAGACAAAGTCATGGTCTGCGTTATAAATCCCTCAGGATTTGGGCACGATGAGGAGTGGGCTCGCCCGGCGCCTATTAGTTTTACCATCTCATTTAGGCATAATCATTGATTGGAGAATTGCATTAAATTCTGTATCATGATTTATGAAATTCTTTCTTCCTGTTTATAGACTAAGAAATGTTTATAACATCTATTAATGTGACTCTTTGATAACTTAAAAGGACATACATTTTCAATCTGAATGTTTAACACATCACATTCAACTACTTGTACTATACATAAACATGTAGAATGATCTTGAAAATGTTCGATGTTTAAAATCATGATGTGCATGCGCAGTAACAAACTATTATAATTTCACAAATCGATAGCATCTTGATTGGCCCTCTGAAAAAATTATATCACATTACAGTAGCCCCTCATTGTTTCTTTCATTAACTTTGTTGGATGTTCAACTAACACCAACATAGTGTTTAAGTAATGTACTTTTTTATATATAGTTTGTAATAAAATCGATTTTATTTGCAACATACATTACACATTTTGAAAGTAAATATTCCAGTTATAAAACAGATTTTTCTATACTGAACTTTAAATTTTCAATCATCCTACAAGAAGCAAATCCCCATTTATGGTAATTTACCAATTTTTTTCCGAGTGTCTAGGAGAAGACGTCGCTTTCCCTGGATATAACTGAAAGAGAATTTCTCCTGATTGACCAACAGTTCTAACTGCAATTTTTAGGTAGCTTTATATATGTGGTAGATTTATATTGTTAATTTTATTGAGGTAAATGTAAAAATTTTTTAAAGTTAACAAGCATTGCATGCAGTTTTCCATCAACAAAAGTCTTCGTTTAAATTAAGACATTTTATTGAATGAAATGATTAAGTACATGCACAACAGTCCAGCTCGCATTGCAATGCCTCATCCGTTTTTGAGAAAAGTATGTTCATGATTCTTAAATGTATGTCTCTTTTATGAAATTCTTTGGTCCTGTTTACAGGCTAAGAAATATTTATAGTGTCTATTAATGTGACTCTTTGATAAATTAAAGGAACACTCATTTTCAATCTGTATGTTTAACATGAAAAAAATTTCTTCATGTAGCACAGCATGGAATAAATGAATCACCAGAACTATGTTTTAGTGTTGTATTTCAAGTACCTGTGGATTGTTGCAGAAGAAATAAAGTTTAACTTTATCTCTATTTAAAAACAGCTAAAATAATCATACTCAGGTCCAAACATCTAACCCGATGTTTCCGTTTGTTTGAAGAATTAAAGATTTCCAGTTTTTACAAAAGTAGACATTTATTTCCACAAAACAAATCCAAAAACATATCTCTAATAACATTACCTCTTCACATTTCAACTACATCTTAAGAAACTTCTAGAACATCTACTTTTTCTATAAAAATTAAAACGATAAAATATAAAGTTGCCACATCACAAAAATAAATTACAATAATAAAGTAAAATCCACAGTTCAATGAGTCTCTACATCATAAAGTTACAATAAAATATTGAAAAACCATGTCACGTGATTCCTCTCTCAGCGAAGTTAAAATTAAAAAGATCACGTGAGCTAAAATTAAAAAGTTAATGCAACATGGATAAGAATCACATCTCATCCAATTACTTACACTATACATAAGCATCTAGAATGGTTTTGAAAATATTCCATGTTTAAAATCCTATAACCTAATGCACATGCGCAATAACAAACTATTATCATTTCACAAATCGATAGCATCTTGATTGCCTATCTGACAAAAATGTATCACAATATAGTAGCCCCTCATTGTGTCGTTCATTCACTTTGTTGGATGTTCAACTAACACCAACATAGCGTTTAAGTACTGTACTTTTTTATATATTGTTTGTAGTAAAATCAATTTTATTTGCAACATACATTATGTCTCATTTTTATTACTACACAAAAATATTTTTTGGGGGAATTTTTTTTCACAACATAAAATATTTTGATGATTACTCTTATTATCCAGATTCCTGCTTATCTGGATTGCTTCCAGAACTCAATGGATATAGTTTGTCATTTTAGTGTATTAACTTAATATTAGTCTTCAAGTTAACTCCTCATCAATTTGACCAAAACCGAGTTCAGACAGCTCAAACATGCCATATTTGTAATTATTGAAACACAATTTATCTTATGCAATATTTGTTTCTTTTACATAAAACCTAAAATTGATTTTTTTCCACATTCCGGTGTATAACATATACTGGTGTATGTCGCACACTTTTGGTAAAAAAAAATATTGATAAAAAATTACATTTGCGCGTTATACATGGGTTATCATAATAAAATATTAAAAATTAGGAAAAAATAAAGATTAACTTAAGTGCTAAGATTTCCATTTTAATGAAGAGGCTATTTAAAAAAAATCATGTTATCCTTTTCGTTATCAGATTACGTGAAAAGTAAATGTTATTATACAGTACAACAATCTTTCATTTATTTTGACTATGTATCTGATGAAGTGTTTTTTGCAAAGAAAGTGTTATACGATGAATATGTCTAAAAATTGAAAAACAAAGTCTGAAAATTTTGGTGTGCATTATATGCCAAATATATGGTAAATATACAACAAACTATTTTCATATTATTCTTTTTACACTCATAATGAAATATTAAAAAGCATAACACTAAAAATAATTTTTAAAAAGCACTTTTATAAGCATTCAATGTTTATCTTCAAAATCATGCCTCATTTCCTGAATGCTATTCATGTTATTTATAGAAAATTATCTGTTACAATACATTAATTTGATGTCGGCACCAAACTTGATTGTTCATTTCTGTATTTTATACCTGACAGAAAACACAAGCAAGTGAATTCATTAAAAATATATAATGTTTGCTCTGTTTCTTTTTTAAGATAGTGCGACTGGACAGAAAATATGAAACATTATTTAAACTATATTTTTAGGATTTCTAAATTGATTTCTTGATGTGCAATCTTAAATTAATTAATAGGAAACTACTGATTGATAAAAGCATATTTTTTTTATTTTTATACTCTTTATTTCTTATTTATAATTTATTTTATATGTTTTAGTCTTTAAAAGATTTTATTGTTGCAGTTTCACAGCCATTTGCCCTATTTTGGCAAGAGTAAATGGGTGCATCATTAAATATATTGTTGTTTCAAGTCGTATACAATATTACGCTTTATACAGAATATTCAGTGATGAATCACTTGTGATGGTCTAACAAAAAAATTCCTTAAAATTAATGTATTCATTTATAATTAATTTTAAAAATATTAATATGTTTTATTTTCATCAGAAGCGTACCTGTGAATGCATTTTGTATAATTCTAGCCTATCAGGAAATAAATGAAAAATCGGTTATGCAATTCCATCTTTACATTCAAAAACCAGGTTGTGTTAAATTAAAGAGTCTCAAAATTAGGGAAAAATAATGATTTTCTTCAGTGTTAAGGTTTTTAATTTAACAAAGATGCTATTTCTTTACAAAAAGAAAAATAAAGTTATCAGATTAAAAGAAATGTAATAGTTACTCTACTTTACAGCATTTTTTTTTTTTTTTTTGGCTATGTATCTGATGAAAGTTTCTTTGAAAAGGAAGAGTTCTGCGGCGAATATACTTAAAAATTGAAATATGAAGCCTCAAATTTTAGGTTCACATTGTACATCAGGAATACACAGTAAATATACAATTAACTATTTCCAAATTAGTCTTACAATACTTGAGAAAGAGGAAGAAGTTGATGGCTATAATTTCTGTAACAAGTACACCATGCTATTTTTTTAATACACTTTGTTTTTTGAAAAACAATACATTTTAATGTGGTCTTTAAAAAATCTTCTTTAATTCACTTTCCCTTACAAAACTCATAAAAAAAAAATTACGGGATAGTAAATACAAATACCAGGGTTCCTGACACATTTTAGTCCTCTAAAAGGGAGAAAGGGGACCATTTTTATCTAAAAGAGGACTTTGGGGGACCATTTATATTAAAAAAGCGAACTGAAAAGCAACCACATGTCTAAAAGTACTGCACCAAGTTTTCCTAAATATGCAATTTTTTTAAATACCTAAGAAAATATGTTAACTGGTTACCTTTACAAAATTGTCATTAAATAATGTACACAGCTTTATTTAATACACTCAAATATCCTACTGTAAGATGGATAATATTTAGAATAACAAAAAATTATATGAAATAAACTATAAACAATAAAAATTAATGCAACTAAAAAAATATTAAATCAATCAATTTTTAGCAGAATTACACATTAACAATTACAAAAGCATAGTGCATTTCATAGAATTTAACATGAAGTACCAGTAATAAGTGACTAAAAAAAAAACACAGCATAACAGGGCCTTCTGTTGTGAAATAAAATAGAGTAATAAAAAAGAGTATTAGATTAAGATATATACTGTTAATTATTAACCTCATACATAAAATTTAGTACCTTTCAACACAACAAAAGCTGAGATAAGCTATAATTTTCATCAAAAAAGTATAGTATGGCAACGTCCTTTGGTAAGTAATCAAAATCAATATTGAATCAACAGTTATTCGTAATTACCTTACATATTAAATTTGGTAAAATTCAATCCAAAACATGCCGAGATCTGCCTATCACAGAAATCATGAAAAATGTGACCCAGTAGCGTCACCTGTTGGGTGAAATACACCAAAGTCTAATCATCATCAGTAAGATTAAGGGTTAGTTGAATCTGAAGTTTGATGAAATTTCACACCAAAGATGCTGAGATTTCTTTATTGAAATACCTCATGTAAACTGTATAAAATAGCAGTGCCACCTGTTGGTCCAAACATAATCAGCAACTCTACATGCTAAAGTCTAATTAAATATGGCATTTGATGAAATTCTATGCTTCAGTGTTTATATAGAATGGCTACAATATTTGTATCACATTCAGACAGAGATTTTTTTGAAATTATCAAATCGTATTCAGGTTGAACAAAAACATGTAAATCCATCAAAAAATTGAAATTATTTTCATTATTCCAATATTTTCTTCTGATAAATATATATTAAAGAAAGTATTAAAAAAATAAAAAAAGAAGAAATTGTAATTAAGATATATTTTAATAGCTGGAATATACTTGTCCATTAAAACCAAAACTACATCTATATTAATACAGAAGTTTGTCTGTGTGCTGAAGAGACTGTTGCACGTAGAGCTACAAGATATTTGCAGGAAGACACCTGTATGTTTAAAGTTAGTTTTTGGATTTTTTACATTTAATTTTTTATGCGATTTTTTAATTTTTTTTCTTGTTTCATGTGATTTTTTCACATTAATTTAGTTTTAATTTTTTAGCCCAGTAGTAATTTTTTTCCTTTTTAAATAAGGTTTATTCAGAATTTGCACAGTGATTTTTAAATCTTTCATGAATCTTTTAAGGAAATTTCAGGCTTTTTTCAAGATTTGCAGTAATTTTTTGACATTCGTGAAAAGAATTCGGATCCAAATTTTTAGCATTAAAATGTAATATATTTTGTCCTTCTCCAATTGTATCCTTTCATTTAAATGTTTACCAATTTTTGACGTTTTTTCCCCACACATTCCATGACGATTTTTTAACATTTGTGTAAGAATTCCGATTACAACTATAATATTTTTTTTCGTCTGTGATTTTTTGGCAATTTTTATATTTTTTGCAAAGGAATCCAGTTTAATTTTTTTAGCCCAATATTGTAAATGTTGTCTTCTTTTTAATAAATTTTATTCGGAATTTGTGGAGAAATTTTTGAATTTTGTGCAATTTTTGAGTTTTTCACATTTTGCAGTGATTTTTTGACATTCTGAAAAGGAATCAGGTTTCAATCTTTTAGTCTAGTTTAATAAATTTTGTCCTCTTTTCAATAAAATTTATTTTGAATTTGTATGGCGATTTTTGAATTTTTGGACAATTTTTTATGCAATTTGAGTTTTTTGCATTTTGGGGCGATTTTTTGACAGTCAATCTTGGTCTTGTCCTCTGAGATTTTTGAAATTTTAATGACTTTTAATAAGATTTTAAATACATTTTTTAATGTTTTTCCACATTCTGCTGCGTTTTTTTAACATTTGTGAAAGAATTCCGGTTACAATGTTTCAGACCATTGTACTAAATTTTGTCCCCTATGATTTTAACTTTTAACAATTTTGAAACTTTGTTACATTTTGCAATATTTTTTCCATGTTAGCAAATTAAAAAAAAATCATCACTGAAAGAGGACTAAGAGAATCAAAACACATCAAACAGTACTTCAAGGGGGAAAAGGGGGCATTTGGGAGGCCTGAATACATAAAAAAGGGAATAAAAAAAGAGCCTCATCATGAAAATTTTCTTTTATGGAACCTTCATGCTTCAAAAGTTGTGTTATCTCTATTGCTTGAAAGTAGTTGCCTTTTACTAGCCTGTAGTATTTATTGCGTAGGAATGACTCTATATGTATAAATACAGTAGCACGTTTTCCTATCTCTCATGCTGGTGAACAGAAGAAATTTTATATAAGTCTTCAAAACATTAGTTTATATTATAGTAGTTTTAAGAAAACTAACGTTACATTTTTCATAATCGATACATTTATATAGTCACCTAAGACTTTTTTACTTTTTCTAAATTTACAAGAAAGTATTAGATTTATGAAAAACTTCGACTTGCAGTTTTCAACAGATTTATGTCCTGAACACGATTTGACTGTTTTTAGAAAATGTCTGTCTGTGATTGTGTCTATATGTGACAAAAATTTGTGGGCGCCGTATCTTAAGAACTAATGCAGCGAAATTAATAAAACTTTAGATTCAGTTAGACCTTGATATACATTGATGCTGATTAGTTTTTGCTGTAAATCGCCTAACAGGTGGCGCTGCTATGATGCATTTTTCACGATAGCTCTATCTCAAGAACTAATGTTTGTACTTTCATTTAACTTCAGATTCAGTTAGACTTTGACATAAATAAACGCTGATTGCGGTTTGGGGTAGATATCTCAACAGGTGGCGCTGCTAATGCAGCGAAATCAATAAAACTTTAGATTCAGTTAAACCTTGATATAAATTGATGCTGATTAGTTTTTGGTATAAACCGCACAATGCCACAACAGGCAGCACAAATGTTCTGCTGCAATTTTCACAAATTTGACGATAGCTCTATCTCAAGAACTAATGTACTAATTTTCATCCAACGTCATGACATAAATAAACGCTTATTACGTTTTGGAGATGATATCACAACAGGTGGCGCTGTAATGCTACTGTTTTCATGATTTTCATGATAGGTATACCTCAAGAACTAATGTACTAAATTTCATCAAACTACAGATTCAGTTAGACCTTGACATAAGAAATTTTTTTCTTTATTATTGACAAATACAATTGTTTTTATCAAATTAGTTTTTAAAATATTACAATTAGTTTTTATAGTTGCTTGTTGAAAGAGTACTTTACACTTTCAGTATTGTTCAGCCTGAACTGAGAAATAGACTTGGAATAGAAAAATATATCTAAAATTTATTTAGAAAGTAATTTACAGTATACGTCACAAATAAAAAGTGGTATTTCTCTCTATATGATAGGAGAATGGTGTTTTTAAAGCCACTTAATGACAAATAAATTACTTTTCTTCTGGAATGTCTCCATCGTGCACTATTATTACAAAATCACTTCAAGCATACTTCACAAATGAAAATTTTTTCACTTGTATGTGTTCATATATGCAAATTTAAACTTGAGTCACAAATAAATTTCTTTTCTTATGCATGAGTTTTGAAATGTCTCTTTAGTGCACTATTATGAGAAAATCTTTTCGAGCATACGTCACAATTGAATGGCTTGTCTCCAGTATGTGTATGGAGATGTACATAGAGATCTGATTTACGAGAAAATCCTCTAGAACACATTTCACAACTAAATGGCTTTTCCTTAGTATGAATGCGATAATGTACATTTAGATGTGATTTATCAGAGAATCCTCTAGAACACAATTCACAAATAAATGGTTTTTCCCCAGTATGGGTGCGTAGGTGTCTCTTTAGATCAAAACTATAGGCAAATCCTTTGGAGCATAAATTACAAATAAATGGTTTTTCACCTGTATGGATGTGAAGATGTACCTTTAGATATCTTTTTTGAGAAAATCCTTTAAAACACACTTCACAAATAAATGGTTTTTCTCCTGTATGGATACTAAGGTGTCGTATTAGATGTTCCTTTAGAGAAAACCTTTTAAAACACACTTCACAAGAAAATGGTTTTTCTCCTGCATGGATTGTAAGATGTCTCTTTAGATTTCTACTCTTAGAAAACACTTTGGAGCATGTTTCACAAATGAATGTATTTCCTTTTGTATGATTTGGCAGATCACCACCTTGAAAATGTTCTATAGAGCCAATATCACTAATAATAGGCTTTTCTTCACTGTCAGAAGAGACACTTACTTTTGACAGGCACTCTGCTTTTGAACTTTTTACAGACATGCTACAGCAATATTTCTAATATTATATATATTTGTATAAGAATGAAGTCTTTTAGTGTTGCATTTATAGTTTAAGAAAATCTTGGAACATACTTGAAAAGAAAAAAATGTTCACCAGTTTCAGTATGAAGATAAGTCAGAGAAATTTACCTCAAGTAAAATGATTTACCTCAAAGTTACTTTTTCACAGATACATTTACTTTTTTACTAGGATGTGTTCAATGAAATATTTTTGTACCTTGCTTTTAAGAAAATATTTTGTAACCTTCAAAGATGAAAGAAGCCTGCTTTTCCTTTTATATCTGAAATTAAAAAAAACGTTTTTACCAGTTTTTTTATTTGTAATGTAATTATTAATGTACTTTAAATACACATTTGATCAATTTTGTAGAAAAATGTTTTAAAAAATTTTAAATCTAAATAATAAAGAAATACATCTAACTGTTTCTATAGTCAGTGTAATAACAATGAAGAAAAAATACAATTCAATAGCCAAACTATTGCAAAGATGGAAATTATGTTTCTTACACTATATGTTAATAAAATAGGCTTAGGAGTGGAATTGAAATTGTAACAAACCCTATTGAAATTTTAACAAACGTAAAATTATCAGTACTATATTAATTTACCATTTACAATCAAAAAATCTGCTGACAGACAATGTGATTATTAAAAGTCAATAATAGTCAACAATTAAAAGTCAACAATGTTATTTATTCACTGGTATTTAACTGTGATTCTGCACATAATATGAAGTATACAGTCATCCAAAAAAAAAAGAAAAGAGACCATCCTATATACATATTTTAATAAAAAAAAATTATCAAGAAAAACAAAAATAACTATTCGACTCGACATTATGTCTTTTTTCACATTGTGTTAAAAAAGGCTTAATGGGTCGTCTTCGTATTGAAATTGCACCAAATTCTGAAATTTTTAACTTGACAGAATATCTGTTTTTATCTTGGTAAATTTTACCTTAGATTATCAAACAGGAACTGATTCAACCAAGTAATTTAGAATTATGCTGGTATAAAGTTTGAAATTCCTAATCTTAAATTCTCTCTTTGTAATTGAAAAACCAATTGCAACACAGTAGTTGTTTTAAGCATAACTCAAAACTACTTGTGAAATGAGCTGTTATTCTTGATTTGCATAATTGAAGCTTTTAGAAATTGATTTATGTTAAAAAATTCATTTCGATTTTATATATATTTTGAAGTTAATTTTCGAAATAGTATGAATTGTAACCTATAAATTATTTAATAGAAATCAATTCTAAAAGTTTCAAATATACAAATTAAGTATAACAGGTCTATCAGGTAGTTTTTGAGTTATGCATAAAACACAATTCCCTTTTAAATTTGTTTTGCAACGATTGGATATGATTTTAACATTAAGAGTTTCAAATTTTAAACCTCTATAATTCTTAAACTTCTTGATCAAATGGCTCCCTTTTTAACACTTTCCAACCTAGTTGAAAAGTGTCTATGACTTCGGTTTGTCTGGTTGTTTGCCGTCTGTCCATGATCTAACTCTCGTAAATGTTCGGGTTATCCTGAAATTTTTGTAAGTTACTGTCGTTTACCATACAATGTTCCCTATTCCAACTGAAGTGTGTAACATTTATAGTTTTTTTACATTACACTCAATGGGAAATAATCGTTTCAAGTGTGCAAGCGTCGGTGCAAGTGTATTTTGATGATGCTATGGCATTTGCATTTGAAACATGATAAAATTGATATATAATTATGAAGTGCATTAAAATGGGCTTTTTGTGGAATATGGGGAATATTCATATTTAACACTTTTTGTACTTTTATTGTAAAATTTAAAAATATTTTGAAATAATGAAGACGCTTTTTAATTTATTGTCTGACATAGATAATCAGAGTGCAGTTTGTGATTCCCAAAGTAAATTAAGTATTATGTTTGCTCTTCAGCATTAGGATAAGGCTTTTAAACAGCAAACAAGAATTTTTTATTGCATGTAATTTAGACACATCTTAATTCCGTTTTTTAAAAATGAATGAACTAATGTAGGAAATCTCTCAACAGGAAGAGTTTTAGTGGTAAAGATGAATTTGATTTTTACTTTTTTGTGAATAACTTACCTTTTCTTCAAAAGAAATTTATGTGAAATAAAGAAGCATAATTATCATAAAGAGTCTGATTTTATAAACACCAGTGAGTTAAATAACATCTAAAAAGTTAAGATAGAAATTCAATATTCTATACCCATACTGCCGAAATGAGAGAACAGAAATAAAAAAACAGGTTACAGAAACATCGCTAAGAAGCCACACTTTTTCCCAAATCCCTAGTTTGCTAATTTAATTTTTTCTTTTAATTTGTTAAGGCTTCTCTTGAATCTAAACTGGCATTATGACATTTTTAAAAATTCATTTTTGTTCAGATAAGCATGAAATTGGCAAATGTTCTTATTCAGAAACTTTGTAATCGAAAGATGTGTTTCATTTTTGGTAAAGATAGAAGATCTTTCAGAAAATACTGTCATAGTTGTCATTTTGAACCACATTTTTAAAAAATCATCAATTTGAACACTGAAAGACAATAAACAAGCAGTCGAAATGGAAAAAAATGCAGAAACTCAGACTGTATCTTTGGTGCTCTTGGTACAGTCTCAGGTGTTTAATCATCGTCAATGTCTATGTGCATTTGTTTAATTTCATTTTCTCGTCTCCATAAATGGAGTATAAGTTGTTATTATCACCATTTCAAATTTGTTACTAAGATGAAAAAATGAGTTAAAAACATGATTTTTCTTTTTAATCAAGGCTCAATTTACCCATACCACAATGGTCCTGGGGTCTCTTATTTTTACAAGACACAAATTTTATTATGAATTTGTTTAAGTGATTAAACTTTTAATCAGTTTTTGGTCCTGTAATGATTATACAGAATAATTTAGAGTTTTAAAGTAGGATAAGGTTAAAAATAAAAGATATTAACATAAATATGAACTTCATATATTCCTATATCTATATATCAAATTTTATCAAATACTCGAAACAAAATTTATCTGACTGAAAAGAAGCACTTAAAAAACAGCTTGAACAATCATCATAAAATAGTTTTCTTTCTTTTGATAATTTTTATATTATGAGAGTTTTTAATTTAAAGTAAATATATCCTACCTGAATTATGCTAATATTAGTTTTATTTTCAAGTTGTAAAAATTTTGTAATACTGATACTTTTTTGATTTAGGAGATACATTCTACATCAAGTACACTGCAAAAGTACATCAAGTACACTGCTACAGAGCAATATTTATAAGAGCTTTTAAACAAATATAAAACATGCAATATGGGAACATTTCTTAACTGTTAAGAGGAAATATCCTTATTACACAGTTCTATGTTACTTGTGATACAGAATCATGAAACAGTAATTTTACATATATATTTTTTAAAAAGATGGACAACACAGTGGCTTTAAAGACAGTTTTTCCTTAAAGTTTCTAATACTGGATGCACAAAAATTTCTTAAGTAACATAAGAAAAAATAACTTCAAATTTCATCTGTTTACATTTCTTTTCTATTGTTGTTAGTTGTAAATGTATATGAAGAAACAGACATAAATATAAAGAAGAGAAATAATTTTTTAAAATAAATTTTAGAAAAATTTTCATTTTTTTGTAATTAAAATTACACATTTTAAGGAAGTTTACTCCTTAAATATTCATATTGTTTTAAAATCTCTTAAAACAGGAACAAAACATAGAGTCAATTACTTTTCAATTATCTCACCTTCACATGAAAAGGCTAATTTTCAGCATATGATATAAGAAAAGTATTTTTCACTTTTGGGATCATTTGAAATATGTTACACAAATTTTGTAGGATTGTTCCTCATTTCTCCTATGTCACAAATTGTCATGCTAGAATAATAACTTCTCCTCCCCAGTTTTGATGTCACAATTCTTAAACTATTAATTTACAGTTAATTTTATGCAAAAAATGTCATATAATCCCTTACTGACATAAAAACTGTAAAATTGTTAAGATCTTGGGCACTTTCACTTGAAGCTGTTGCAATTTTTAAAAAAATACTACTAGACAAAAAATAGATATTTTCTAGTTAACATTATTATGCTGCTTTCAAAAAGTTTCCAGTTTCCTTTCATATTTTAAATGTGACATGGACATCACAACTTGTTAACCTACTTCTCCTTGTCACAATTCATTAATCCCATCCTGTTGAAGTGTAATATAATTTATGGATGATCCCTGTGTTCCATACCGTCACTTTAATTTTCATTTACATTAGAAATATTTAATTTAGTTTTCTGCCTGCCCCGATGGGAGGGAGAAATTTAGAGAATTTTTTATTATTACCAAAAAGTAATAAATACAGAAGAAAATTTTTAATAAAATGTAAAAAAAATTGTATATTGTATATATAATTGAATATTTAGTTTAGTTTTTCTCAATCTGTTTTACAAGGGAGGCTAAGCCTTTCCTTGCCTCCCCCGATGGGGGAGGGGGTATTTAAAAGATTATTTATTATTATCAAAAAAGTAATAAATACAGAAGAAAATATTTAATAAAACGTAAAATGATTTAAAGATTGTAAAACGTTGAAAGTGGGGCAAGGATTTTTCTGGGGGGGGGGGGTGTAGGGGTGTTGGTTTGGCATTGTTAATACAGAGTAGAGTACAGCTCAGGTCGGATTGTACCTGACATTAGAAAAAGAGAGAATCTGTTAAAAAAATAGCAATTATTCGGTAAATTTACAGTAGATTCTGTAAATTTATAATATATTATTATATATAAATAATTGATTAAAATAATTTTTAGCTTAGAAGAAATGTGAGTGAGTTAGAATTTTTTGAGTGAATTTCAATTGGATTTATAATACAGCATTTAATTTTTAAAGGAATTGCTTTGATCATAGATGGGAGTTGAACCTGAGTCATGTGGATGGAAGCATAACCACTGTACATTAGAGGTATTACTGTAGCCTACCAAAGATGTGTTTTATTATTCGGTTGGAAAAAATATATTGTGCTTCAAAAGTTTATCATTGTTTTTTAGTGATTAAGTTTAATGCGATGATTAGGCATAAGAATGGAGGCTTAAGTGAGTTTTTATTTTTCTAGTTTTTAAATAGACTTAAATAATATCTGATTCTGCCATCTTTCAGATTATTATACGTTTAACTTAATATGTTTCCTTTTCATGATTAATTAAAATACTTTAGCGAATTATGCTTTTTAAAAACTGTACCTTAAAAATATTCTCATTTCCCTTTTTTTTTGTTTGTTTTTTTCAACTCATGTAATATATCATTTAGAATTCTTTTTAAAACCTAGAATAACATGCATTGCTAATGTGCATAACATTATATGTATTTTTTTTAACTTATAACATGTAAGTAATCATTTTGTGACTATTTTTTTATGAAATAATTTTAATGTAATTAATTTTTTGTGCAACGATATTAATAATGTTTTCAAGAATTTTTTAAAATAGTAACACAATATATTTTTTTTTTCCTTAATGCATGAATACTTTTTGAATTTTTTAGTAATAAAAAAAAAAACAAATTTAAAAAAAGTAATTTTTTTAAAAATTGACTTTTAATGTTTTCATACACACACACACATATATATATATACGTAATTTAGCATATTAATTTTCATTTTTTTTATTTTGTGTAATATTTATTCATTTAGAAGGTTAACATATTTTTTCTAACTCATATATCATTAAATTTCGACTACCCTTAATAATAATAATATATATTCTAAATTTTTATAAATATTAACAAACTAAAACACATAGAAAATATTAAAAAGAGTGAAACAAAGAAAAGCCACCAAAAGGAGAAGAAATGAGAAATATTACTGGGGTATCCGGGGCTGCTAAACCCTTGAATACCTTAAGAAGTTATCACTATTAGGGGGTGGGGGGTAATATTCAGGAATTTCTTTTGAAAAATCAGGTTAACCTTAACTTGACCTCAAAGAATTAAAACTCAACCTGAAATTGACTCGAACCTGAAAAACTCAGGTCAACTCGATCTGTATTGAAAAAATTAGCATCAACTCAACCTGACTTATAGGTCTGGTCACAATTGGATAAATCTGGGTTGCCAGACTCAATCCAGGTCTATGTTTCAAAGCTACCAGTAGGCAGGGTCTGATTGCCATAAGAGCATATGCCCTGGTCTCCAGTTATAGCATGACCCAAAATGCATTAAAATGAATTTCCATTTACTCTTGATAGAAAAATGAATTTTTTTTATCTATCATCACTGAACAATCATGGAATTTCATCAAATAAATTTATCAGAAACTGTGAAATTAATAGAAATTCAAATATTATACCAAAGGTGCTTCAATAAATAGCTTCAGTTTTACACTGAAAATAGGATTATGGAAATAAAAAAGCATATTTTAAAAAATAAAACAATGGTATAAAATTTAAACAGGGCATAATTTTGTAATTTGAGATTATTTTGAGAATGCATCACATGCGGTTGATCGGGGCTCTACAAATGGAACAGGAATTTTTTTTTTAATTTTGTACTGGGGCAGGGTGGCAGAGAAAAATTAGCTAAAAATTTAAATGAAGAATTTTAAAGACTTTAAATTTTTATGTCAGAACACAGGTAGGAAAGGGAGGAGGGAAGTAGCAATTTTAGGGGGACAAAACATTTAGATGATTGATTATTTATTGTTACAATAAAGTACAAATAAAGCTGTAAAAGGTAGAAAAAAATTAGATCATTAATGATTTTAAAATTTGTGAGCTGTGAAGAAGGGAAGGTTTCTCAAAGGTGAGGAAACAGAATTTCTGGGTTGATTAGAAAAATTACTTTTTGTTAATGAATAGAACAGGGGGAAAAATTAATTAGTGTTTTAAAGATACTTTAAATTTTGGATGCTTGGTAAGATAATTTAGATGACTAATTATTTATTATTAAAATAACACATCCAATCGGACACAATTAGCAAAAAAAATATTTTTAACGATTTTAGGATTTGACTATTGTGGAGGGGTGGTGTAATTGCATAAAACAACAATCTGGCAATACATAATACATTTTTATTCCTAATTAAGAAATAATAGGAGAGTAAAATTAAGGACTTTCAAGAACCAAAATTTACTTTTAAAAGGGTTGAGGACTTTGAAGAACCGTACAAACCCTGTTGTTTCACACTGCTACTTCTGAAACTATTCATGATTTATACCTGAAAAAAAAAATGCAATGAAAAAATGGACAGGGATGAAAAAGGTGTTTTCAGGAAAGCCGATATCTGTTAATAATGTATTTTAGAATGACTGGGATATTCTTTACTGCATGAAATGGTTCTGCTCTTTGGAAATGTATTTCTCTTCTACCACGTTTTTTGTTTTTCCCCTATCTAATTTTATTTTTGTACATGTTTTGTACCATTTGTGATTTTAAATTTATTTTATCATCTTAATGGATCAAAGGACTCAGAGTCGGTGCAACGTAATGAGGTGTTCTGGCAAAGCAGTTAGTGGGGCCTACATTTACTACAATACTGAACTAATAAAATTAATTTTTTAATTGCATATAACATAGAATAATATATAATATAGATAATAACTTGTATGGATAATATCACTATTTTCACATTTAATGAGGATAATTAATTTTAATTTTATAAAATCTTCTATCCTTTACAATGTTTTAAATATTTATTTTTTGCGTTCATGGTTACTTTCAGAATCCTCAAGTCTATCGAGTCCCTGACAATTATATGAACTTTGTCTGTAAGAAATAAAGCTGATACTCTTTGTTTTTTTCTTACGAAGAAACATTTAAAAATAAATCTAGCACAAGAATTTTATTTTATATCGAAAAAACAATGTATGCTCGAAAGTCTCGCCCCCCCCCTCCCTCCCAAGAAGACCATAGGAGGCCCGCTTCCATGCTGATTGGGCCAGCTTTGGAAGGCATGAACAAGTGTATGACAAATTCATGAAATTGATACAAGATAAAGGTTAAAATTCAATATTTGCACTAGTAGCCAGTAGCTGGTAAAGACTGTAGGTTTAGTATCCCCTACTGTGAAGTTAGTGGCCACTTCTTACTGTGCTTTGTAGATTTAAATAGTTTTACAAGTAATATTTAAAAAATATTAATATTACAGACATATTTTTAGGTATATAAAAATAAAATTATCACAGTAGCAGTTTACTTACCACAAAAACCAAAACATATCGTAGTTTTATTTCATGATTGTTTGCCAAAAATCAGTTTACTTTGTGGTCACTTTCCGAAAATCATGGTTTTATTTTGCGATTGTTTGAATAAAATCATGCTTTTATTTTGCAATCGCTTGATGAAAATCACAGTTTTATTTTGCGTTCATTAGATGAAATTCAAGGTTTTCTTTCACGATCATCTGATGAAAATAATGGTTTTATCATTGTAATCTTTTGATGAAAATCGTCTTGTTGCAATCGTTTGCAAAATTTTTCAGTTTCATTTCATGGTCAGTTGTTGAAAATAGCTATTTTACTCCACGGTCGCTTACCAAAACTTGAGGTTTTATTTCGAAATCCCAAAGACATCTCAAAACATAAAAAATCTGAAAAAAAAAAAACTGAGATTGAAAATTTCGTGAAATTTATTTTTTATGTATATAGAAGAAGTTGAAAACCTATGAATTCACCTACGAAAATTTCACCCTTTTTTGCACGAAATCTTCAGGCAAGACTATTGAAGGGATTCGAAATTGAACAGAATTTTTCTTTTTTGTTAAATGTATTACATATTGAGTTAGAAACAGCTTTTGTCTCATGACAAGCTTTCGCAAACTATTACACCCCAAAAATCTGCTCAAAACGTCAAATTTTACAGCATTATCTTAAAGATCCTTTTCCTTTATAAAAAAACAGAAAATGTTATTCAATTTTGTGGTTTCTGAATACAGCTCTTGCCAATTTCATATGTCTAAGAGTAAAAATAACTTGGAAAAACCAGAAAGTAGTATTTTGGATCTTTAGAACATATTTTACATTTGTTTTTTCTTCAGTAAGCAAAATGTTTGTGATTAAACATATGAGAAATTCACTTGTTTTCATGATCTTGCAGATGAAAATTGTGTAAAAAAACAACTTACTTTGTTATTTAATTTTTGTCATCTATTTTTTGCAGTTAATGCCTGATAACTCTAATGTTTGACAATTATACATGGTTTTTTTTACTAATTACAAAATCATTTTCATTCCTTCATGCGAAAAAATTTTAGATATTCTAACTCTGATTCCAAACATTGATGCAATGCCTTTTGCCTATGAATGTTGTATTTTGCAAAATGATACGCAATAACACTAACTGGGCCCACAAAACAAAGGATTTACAGTTTTTAAATTTATTCTAACTTTACTTTTTACAGATTACACCACTTTTATTATAACTCCCAGTAATGTTAAGTTTTTTAGTAATGGTGATTTCTCAAATTAAGTTCATAGTTTACACTTTACTTTTCTGTCCAATTAGCGAGGAAGAAAGATATTGCAATATTAAACTAAAGCTAAAAAAATTAAGAGCTTTAATAATGCACTTTACAAGATTTCCTTTCAGAAATCATTAAAAAAAATCACCTTTGCAAATTCTGATAGAAAGTTAGAAAGAAAAATTAATGTGAAAGAAATACAGATTGGTACTTTATATTGCTATGAGTATAGGTGAAAAATATTAACTCAGATGCTCTTAAAAACTGAAAAATTTGGCCATTACTAACTGAACACCACATTTTCATTTTTATCATGCTTCATATTTCAACTAATCACACACATTAAAAAAAATTTCTGACACACTCTTCATTGTGTAATAATAATGATAAAATAAAATAAAAACTGTTCAAGTATTCTGGAATTTGAAAGATAATTGAATTGTCCCATTAAATTGATTCCAAATGTTCTCATCTCTACATATTTTAGTAATAATATTTTTATTTCATCAGCTTACCACAAACTCAGCTTATTCTTGTTGCAGCCTTAACACAAATTATGAAAAAAAAAATTAAAAAAATTATTAACACATAAAATTAATCACTGCAGTACAAGCAAGTGTAGCACTAATAATTTGTTTACCTAAAAGGAATTATGAGTAAAAGCCAAATTACTGAACTAGTAGCTTTCAGGTCTGATTTCACAAAAAAAAAAGACCTAGGCTGGCTTCCCCTCCAGACTGACTAATAGGTTCTAAATGGTATCTGGAATAAAATTATTGTTCTGAATCAGTGTTGAAAATTGGATTTGAGTGTCCATATAAACAGTGCTTTATATAAAACAATCAACAAATCCTTTTTTCATATTTAAATATGCTTTTTTACTTCGAAAAACCCTTTTTTAACTTTTAAAAACACATTTATTACTTTTTATTCCACTTACCCATTGTTTAAAACCGATTTAATTAAACCAATATCTAATCTCAAGAAAATAAATTAAAAGTTTTAAAGCAGAAAGAAATAAAAATCAACCACGTGCACAACCTCTTCCAAAAGGGTTTCAATCTACACACACTAAACAGTGCTTTATATAACATAATCGACAAATCCTTTTTTCATATTTCAATATGCTTTTTTTACTTTAAAAAATCATTTATTAACTTTTAAAAACACACTTATTACTTTTGATACCACTTACCCATCGTTTAATACCGATTTAATTAAGCCAGAATCTAATATCAAGAAAATAAATTAAAAGTTTTAAATCAAAAATAAATAAAACTCAATCACGTGCAGATCCTCTTCCAAAGGGGTTTCAATCTGCACACACCAAAGTTAAAACAAAATTGTGGTTGGTGAGAACAAAGATTCTTACTATTCGCAAAACATCACCAAAAAAGAGGACAAGTTCCCTGGTATACACAAGGGAAGCTGCTTTTTTTTTTTTTTCAACAGTTAGGCCTAAATATTGCCATGAGGTTATCACTACATTTTCGAACTTTATAGTAAATTTTATACTTACATACAATACCTTTAAAGTAATACCTCTCAAGTAAAAGTTTGTTTCTCCAAATCCTACTGGGATAGAAAAACATAAAACGAAATATACATGGAATTAAAATATACTAGATAAAATATTCTTACTATAAAATATTACTATAAAATATTCTTACTATTCGCAAAACATCACCAAAAAAGAGGACAAGTTCCCTGGTATACACAAGGGAAGCTGCTTTTTTTTTTTTTTTCAACAGTTAGGCCTACATATTGCCATGAGGTTATCACTACATTTTAGATCTTTATAGTAAATTTTATACTTAAATACAATACCTTTAAAGTAATACCTCTCAAGTAAAAGTTTGTTTCTCCAAATCCTACTGGGATAGAAAAACACAGAACGAAATATACATGGAATTAAAATATACTAGGCACAGGAGACGCCTAACTCTAATTCGATTAGCGATGACGATGATTAGAAAAGTTCGATTTTTATCTTGAATTTTAATTTTGATTATTCGATTAAATCTGATTAATCAAGGTCCATGTTCACTGCAGTTTACCCAAGGAGATAACTGGACCAAAACCTAGAGTTACCTAAGTCACCGGTGAGATTAGATAGTTACCAAGACATATTAGTTCGGCTAAGCATCAGTGAACGAATATTTTTACAGAATTCCTTAATCAAAATTTAAATACATAATAATAATCGAACTTTTCTATTTATCGTTGTTGTTAATCACATCGATAGTCGTATGTCTGCTTTGCCCATGAGTAGTATATTTGATTTTCGTTTTTCCATTCATATAGGTCATATAAGATCAGCTTTTATTTTTCACAGTGTTTTCGTCTTTAAAGGTATTTATTGCATGTAATTATTTCTGTGTCTAGTCCCTTGGGTGCATTTATGCCGAATTTTAGAAAACATTTAATTTATTTGTAAAACCATTTATTACCCAAACCTGATTTTACTAGCAATAAGTTAAGATCGTAAAAATTCATACTATATCGCATAAACATGTAAATTAATTCAAAGAGAAATATTAAGTGGATACAGTACTGTAATTCCAGATTTTGCTTGAATGGGGCAAATGAACATAGTATTTCCGAAGTTTCCATTTATTTCATATGAGCCGTTTCTTATGCATTCATTTTTTATAGATAATTCCAAAAGGATAATTTTACGGTTTAGTTTATTATCTATTTATCGGTAAAAACAAGTGAAAACATTAAAGTAATAATAAGAAAAGTAAATAAGCAGATAATGTTAAAAGAATTTTTTTTTTAATTCAGACTTTTTAATACAGTTGATAAAATAAATATAAAAAACATTTAAATTACAATATAAGAGGCATTTTATCCGTATTACTATTTACTATAGCTATCATACATACCTATAAACAGTAACAAAATATTTTTCAGCAATTTCAACCATTTTTTTTTCAACATGCATCAAATTTTGAGATTCAAAACAGGTTAAGAAAAATTGAGCAATTTATTCAGTTATTAATTTTAAAGTTTGAAAAACTTAACTAATTTTCCAATTTTGTTTTTATTTCTTGTATTTTAAATTTTGATTCTAATTACAATTTTGAGGCTAAATATCAACCGTCTTGTAAATCTACATACTTACCTTCAATTAAGTTTTCATTTAAGTTAACTAAAATAAACGTTTCATGCTGCATCACAACACCTCATCAGGACAAACATCTGCTGTCAAACAACACTGAAAAGACTCAGAAAACAATCATAAACAGTTACAATAGACAGTTAAACATTTAGTAAAATAGTGCATTCACAAGGTATATTACAATATTTATTTAGTGTGAAATACTCTATGCATGAAAACCAAACTTCAAGAAAAACTGTTTCATAATAATTCCTGCATCCCATTTTGACAATACCTGCACTCGCAAATTGCAGAATATGGTCTGTCTCGAGAGCATGTGGTACAATTTTTAAATTCAATTTTCCATTCAGAAATGCAGATATGTGCTCACCAATTCTCATCTCAAAAAATTTTAGAATGGAAAATTGAATTAAAAAATTGTATTAGGGAAATTTGTATTTAGGCTAACAGAAGGATATATAATTTCCTCTATTGTATCAAATTTAAGTGATACTATTAAAAAATTAAAATTGTTTTCATTTTAAAATAGAGATAGCCCTCTAAATACTGTTTAAATATCAAATGAAAGTAAATGTTAATCACTGTCAATTTTTATATGTTTCATTTTTCTACAGTTTTGTGGCAAAATTAGTAGAGGGTCTTATTATATATATACATATATGAAAGGATAAAAAAATAAAATCCTTTTAAAATGCACAATTTAAATTCAAGTTTTAATTTTTAAATTAAAATTCCCAGCTTCTTTATTCTAACGTTTCAATCCAATACTTAAAATTTATTTGTCCTCTGTTAACTTTGTTACTCAAGTCAATATTTATTACTTCAAAAACTCAAATTCTAATGAACTGTAAGATGAAATTGATGATCAAAACATCTTTCTCACTTCTTTTTGGTCAGTGCAGGACCCAGATGCAACCAAACCCACTGGTACATGACAACCCTGGGTATATTTTGGCCAATTAAAAAATAAGTTTCACCCTTTTTTACACTTCTGCCCCTTGCTGGGAAGATTTCTAACTAACCAAATAAATAGCCGAGACAACAAAAAATTTGTAGTTTTTTCCTCTGTCTAATTGCTAGTCTGATTCATGCCACCTGCGGTGATTGTTTTGGGCTAATTGATTGAAGGTTAAAAACGTAAGACTTTCATGCAACTGGACTTGACTTTAAAAAAATCATTATGTTTCTCAAAGGAATAAAAAGTCGGGTCCATAAACAAACTTATTTTCTTCCTTCTTTATTAATATGACGACATCCCTTAAATAACTCTGACAATGACTTAAAAAGGAAACGAGCACCCAATTTATTACATAGGGGAGATGGGGAATAAATGGGACATTTTCACAAAAATCGTTATTTTAAATATTTTATTTAAGTTATTATCAATATTATATATCACATGTCATACATTAAGTGTTTGACTACATCTTATGCACAGTATTATTCAAGATTAATATCATACAGAAAAATAAATTAAATTTAAAAAGAAGTTCTTTTATGTCCCAATCATCCCCACAGCAGGGATGAATGGGACACAAACATTTTCCTCCCCGTATTCAATGTTAAGGACTAAAAGCTGAGAAAAATGCCTCCTTGGCAATAGCTGAGGGATTATAAATTGTAATATGATTTCCAGGATTATTTGTTAGCCAATCATCTTGAACTCATCTCAGCTTTGCCTTAAAAGGCTCATAAACAGAAGCATTCAATGGCTGAAGACAATGACTACAATGAGGATGAAATGTTAAAAGAATAATTTCCATAAATTATTAATTTATCAACCTATATAATATTATTTAGATAATAAATATATTTTTCAGCATCCTATAGGGATGGATGATATAGTTCCATTCATCTCATTTGAAATGTCCCAATCATCCACAAGATGCATATATTCAATTGTCAGCCATTTTGTCTAAAAAAATATTTTTTCTCAATGGTTAATATGCATTCATTTTAATTACCAATATTGAGCCTTGAAATAAAAACTACAACATATCTTAATTGTTTATATTGCATAAGATATTTAAATAAGTTCAAATGTAAAAAGAAAATTACTTTTAAGCAGAGTTTTCAGGAAATGCAAATTTGAAGAAAACTGAAAACAGCCATCTGCTCTTGCTTTTGGTTCTGAAGCACACTATGGTAGTGAAATCTGTGAGGATAGGAAGTAACTAGAAAAAAAAAGTTTATTTCCTAAAATATTGAGAACATCCCATCCATCCCTTGTCCCATTCATCCTCCATCTCCCCTATATATATTTGTTTCAGGATTTTACATATCTTAAAGTGGATTTTAAAAAATAATACTAGAAACAAAAAAAAACATTACTGTGTTATAGGTTGAAAGCAGCTTCCTTCATTTCCTTCACACAGATTTTTTATTTTTTTTAAATGATACAATTCCATGATGCTTTTTAAAATTTCATTTTTCTCTCTTCTGAAATTTTGCATTTAGGGGGATTGGAAGTACGTATCTGGTTTTCACTCATAATCTGATATTGTAATTTATAGGTTATGGAACCAAATGATGATAGTTTCGATATTAATTCCCTGCCTGAAGAAATTATTTTGAACATTTTGGGTTACCTAACACAGAACCATCTAGGGAAAATTGCACGGTATGTAAAGTTTATTTATAGATTAGAGTTTCAGTGTATATTTATTTATATTTCTTATATAGAACATTCATTTGGTAGCAAATTTTACAATTCTTTGGTATCAGATCAATGTGATTGGTTTTACCATAATTTTTATTCCATTGGGAATTCAATATTTTAAAAATCTCAATCATCTGTTTTTATCATCTCTTATCCCACATCTTCATTGTAATTTTAACAATGCATAATAGCACCCTTCAAAATATTTAATGTATTAGTTAATAATCTTAATAAAAAAGTTTTTATTTAAATATTTTATATACTTTATTTTACAGTTACTTTATTATAGTTTATCTTACATTTACTTTCCTGTAGTTTTTCTTAGTTTTATTTATTTTATAGTTAAAATAAAATTATTTTTTTTTGGACATTTAATGGTATCTTTTGTAGAACTGCATTTTAAATCATTCTTTTAACTTACTGGTGTTAAGTTGTCAAAATATAAATTATTTTTTTATTATAAATAATTTTGTGCTTTATCGATTTAGCATTTTTGCAGACTGTAAAGTTTTTTGTATACTATAAAATGTTTTCCATTTATGTGGCAAATATTTCAGATATTTTCATGTGAGCTAAAGAATTTTAATGGTGCATAAATAAAAACTGAAAATTTCAAAGTTTTGTCAAAATGTATCTCAACTCCATTGATTTTTATGTAACTTTTTTTTATTTTCTCAAGATATTTTTTCAAGTGATACTATTGATCATGACAATCATATATCTTTAAAAATGCCTTAACAGATGTTATTTGCAAACTAGCACTTTGGTATAGATTCTAATGCGGCAGATTTTAATATAATTTTTTGTTTCAAATTTACTTTTTATATCTGGATCTTATGCAGAATGTCAAATATTGTAAATAAGGAAATCTTTTTGATTATTTTATTATTGAAAATACATAACTTCAAAGATAATCTCATTTAATTTTTATTTTTAAATAGATATTACTCTTGTGCCATATTTAGCTGAGACAGGCTGTTAAAGTTTTCAATTTATAATTTTTTAAAAGAAAATCCTGATTCAAATCCTCTCAAAATTATCACAATCTTAGAATGATGTTTAACAATTATGACCAAAATTTTTGGTAACAATGCTCTAACTGAAAATAAATAAATAAAAATAAAGTGTCGTTTGTTTGCTAAATATATATATATATATATATATATATATATATATATATATATATATATATATATATATATATATATATATATATATATATATATGTGTATATATATATATATACAGTAGACTCTCTTAAATCCATGTAGCATAAAAACAGAGGTTGTGCAGATTTCTGGTCACTGCTTTATTTACATTTTTTAAACAATAATTTGAATTTAATAATGCACTCGAAATTATAATGAATGCTTACAATAAAGTAAAATAGTTAAGTAAAATGATAAAAATTAAGAAAATTCAAAAAACATTTAAAATATTAAAAGTGAAATGTCAAGTAAATATTTAATAATGTATAACTAAATATGCATAATGATGATGAGATAATTTTTTCTTGAATTATTCAGTGCAACTCGCCTTATAAATGTACACTAATAATTCACATCAAAATCATAAAATAACAAAGTTTTATTTCATGTTTAACCATACTGAATAACCAAAAAAGCTTGATTGATACATAAATTATTTAGTAAAAATATTGCAATCCTGACTGATATCAGCACTATCTTGAATTTTTTCCGAAATAAATTTATACTTCCTTCATGAGAAAACATGAGTTGAATCATATTAATCAGAATTACATAAATGTGTACAAAATGATATAAAAAAAAAAAACTAGAGTTTTACACCTACATTTTAACTGTAAGTTTTATTGTGTTTACATAGGGCATTCCAGTAGATGGCAACGAGTCACGTGAGTCCATGTTTTTGACGTCATCTCCGGTAATGAAACTGGCGATTTGGTGTTTTTCTTGGCGATCTTTTCGTAACCCCATATAACGGAAGTTAGCAATGTTTATTTTTGTTGAGATAGACGTTAGGAAACATAAAAATAATAATATCAGTTTTACAACTTAATAAAACCAGTATTACAAGTTATCACCGAAATATTTATTAAATATTATAATGAATAAAAAGGTTTTTTGTGCAGCTATAATTATATATATATATATATATATATATATATAAATGATTTTTCACTCAAGAATACTTATAAAGAAAATGAAAAATTGTAGTTATAAAAAAAATCACGATTGCTTTTCATTTTGCGAACGAAAACTTGCATATATTCACAAAATCGTATTTAATCTAAATGCATTTTAAGATTCAAACACATTTGAGTAGTGTAGTTAATAAAAGCTTGAAGAGATCTTTTTAAAGAGTATTATTTATTTGTAAATTTTGCTTTATTTGTAATTTCTGCTTTTGTACAGGACTTGTTTTAATCACTGTTAATATTTAAATTTCATATTATTTCTTTATTTTTTGGAATTAGAATTTATCAAATTATTAAATCTGTGCTTAAAATATATGATATAGTTTAACAATTTCGGGATACTTTAACTTCACTAGCAATATTCATAAATCAAGGTATCCTAACATTTTAGCCATAAATAACATATCAACAAACTAGAGCTGTACACTGAGTAATTTCATTTTTTAAGCATTGTTTTCATTATTGAATCCCCCCTCCCTCTATAAAATAAGCTTTTCAAAGCTATTCTTTGTAAAACTAAATCACATGATACTTGCCTTTTTTTTTTTTTTTTTTTTTCATTTCTTAATTTGCAATTTAAAAACAGATTATATTTGAATGTAAAAGTGTTTTTTATTTATTATAATAATCATCATTCTTTTATTGCCCCCAGATTTTGCACAAATGATACCAATGCTATCAGAATATCCTAGATACTTCTAACTATTTTTAAAAAATATTAACAAATATTAAACATTTAAAAATATTATCTAATGGTCGAAATAAATATTTCAACTAAACTGCTTGTTATCTCAAAAGATTAAATTGAAGGTTGCAAGAAACATTAAAAATCTATATATTACTAACATAACATATTATAAAACTGTTAAGTAAATTGTAATACTCAAGTAATCATGACAGATTCATGACATTCTTATAATCTTTTCACAACTAAAAATAATTCATTAAGATATGTTATTGAATTCCTTCAATTAATATTTATCTACTTTAAATGGATATCAAAACTTTTATCTTCAAACATGTGTCTTTATAAACATACACAATTTTTATTTGATAAATATATGCACTTTTAATTCCTGCAATCCATGGTTCATATTAATCTACCTTTAAAAAGAATACAACTTTAAAATCATCTTCCACCTGTCTTTAAAAGTACTAGCAATTTTTACAATATACGTAGTATATTTAATAATTAAATAAACATTTTTTATTAACAAAATTCAGATAGTTGCTAGCAAAATATCAAAGCAAAAGCTGAGTATCTCTTGGAAAATTGTCACAACTTTCACAGATCATATAAGACGTTGGCAAAACAATAGAAATTTAATTAGCCAAAAATATATATTCTGGCAATACAGGAGTCTGAACAGACAGGTGTGGTTTTATCTGTTAATGTAAAGGAATGAAATTAAGTCAAACGGAAATTATGAATTTTAATGCCAGCCTGATTAAAACCGCATAATGGAGCCTTGTGAATTTTTTCAAGAAACCACCCTAAAATATTACTATGTAAAAAGCGGAAGGTGAGAGCTAAAAATATGACAAATGGGCATCGATGTACCATAATATGGCAAGTAAAAGGCTGTGTGAATAAGAAACAAAAGAAATAATTTTTATATGCCATAAGAATTGACAGCAGATGCACTAACCATCGAAATATAGATGTACTACATCTGTGAACAAAGATTTCTCATTGTTGCTAGGTGCAAAACATCTTTTTTTTTTTAAATTGATGAAAATGAAGTCGGGGGGTAATAACGAGAAAAATAAAATGAAAGACTAATTTTTAGGAAAAGAAACTGCGAATAAATAATTTGTAAGCGGACAATTAAATTTCTCCTTAAGATAAAATTTAGAAACCTTATACTTTCAGGGGGTGGGGTGGGGGGGCAATCCAAATACATAAATTACATTGTAATATATCAAGTTAAATCTCTCTCCTTCATATCCTTAAGCTCACTTCATGTGCACACCAGTGATTCTTTCATGTACACAACTACTCATTATATGGCTGAGTACTCAATATTTGGCTAATGTACTACTCTATACACCACTAGTAAAAACAGCAGTGTTGATAAAAATCATGATTTTTTTAAATCAAAAAATCTGATTTATTTGATTTAAAATCCAATTTTTTAAAATTAAAATCCGATTTTTTAAAAGTTAATATTATTTGTGCAGTGTGCATTGTATTTATCTATTTTCTCTGTATAGATTTGCACATTTCTATTACTTTCATTACAGTTTCCAAATAAAAATTCAAAATAATTTACATTAAAAAAAAATTGTTCCAAACAAATTCAGACTTAAAATCATATTATTTTACTATATTAAATTGTTACAGATATACCTATGTGTGTGCATAAATTTTTAGTTAATTTAAGTTATTACATTTTTCATTAATGTATTTCCCCAATAATATACTGATTAGTGATTTATTTTATCTAAAATCTGATTTATTTGATTTAAAATCTAATTTTTTTAAATTAAAATCCGATTTTTTTTATTAATATTATTTGTGCAGTGTGCATTGTATTTATTTATTTTCTCTGTATAGATTTGCACATTTCTATTAATTTCATTACAATTCCCAGATAAAAATTCAAAATAAGTTACATAAAAAAAATTGTTCCAACAAATTCAGACTTAAAACCATATTATTTTACTATATTAAATTGTTACAGATATACCTATGTGTGTGTGCATAAATTTTTAGTTAATTTAAGTTATTACATTTTTCATTAATGTATTTGCCCAATAATATATATAACCAGGTCTTTAAAAATTTGATAAAATCTGGTAACCAACAAAAAACTCTAGTCACCAGTAAAAGATATTTACAATGCAGTACCCAGACACTTTTCTTCAAATCAGGGAGGCACCTATCTATTTTGCACTATGTGCAGTGCCATGATAATAAAATCGACAAGTATTTTAAGAGAGGTAGAAATATTAAATAAACACATATTAATCTTTAATATAACTAAAATTAATTATTCTTTAAATTTAAATTATTTTTTATAGCCCTACTTCAAATGAGTTACTTATAATATAATCACTTATAAATCCTTAATATGAATGTGATAGAATAATCAATTTTAATTCTGGACACAAAAATATGATTTGAAACATAATTTTTTAGCACTATATCCAGCTTTAGATACCACAGAATCTGAATTGACAATATTTCTTACTGTTGTATTGAAACATACCTTCTACCCCCCCCCCCCCCCAATATTCTAATCATGTGACATGCTAGCTGGCTAGAGTCACATGATGGCATGGAGTTTTCTGTGCATGAGTTTGAAAATGTCCTTTAAACTTGGTTCTTCCAATAAAAGTACGAGAGAGGAAGATTACTGCTTGCAGTGCACAAGTAAGGGTAGGGGAGAGAAAAAATGTTGTTTGTGCTTATTTCTTAGGTCAATTTTTATACAAAAAAAATAATTAAATAACTTAGTTGCC
The DNA here is from genome assembly GCA_963931845.1 of Maratus michaelseni. Lineage (NCBI taxonomy): Eukaryota > Metazoa > Arthropoda > Arachnida > Araneae > Salticidae > Maratus > Maratus michaelseni. The sequence continues at coordinate 292,908,721 of OZ007597.1, forward strand.
AGATAAGAAAACTTCGTCACCAGCTGTGGTCTGGCAACCACATTTATCAAGCCCTGTATATAATATATAATCACATAATGAATGTTAAATATATATGTGTATTTCAACTGATTCAGATTCAATAATGTCATCTTTATCACAGAGATTACAAGTTTCTTTTGTGTTTTTTTATTGCTGCCACAATCTCCACTATTTCTATTATACTACATGATTTACAAATTGCTTTCAGTTTTCCAAAAAAGTTTTTTTTTTTTTCCCCGTAAAATAAAGTCACATTGGATCTTTCTTTCTGCCAGCCATTTTTCTTATGTATCAATATATCCAAAAGCTCTCTGTACCGTACCACCTAGTATTAGTAAATGATGAAGTTGTCCCAACTTGTGTTTCACACTATACTATATTAACGATTACAAAATAGCTACAAGAGATGCAAGGTAATCACATAATTAAAAATATGAAGCTATCAATTGTCAGTGATATCCAGCCCTCAGCCATTGACAATTTCAACAATCAATCCTGTTTACTGTACAGTAGAAATGACTGCTTAGCTCAGAAATAAGGTACATATCTTATATTTTCCATTGCAATTAGCAATGAATTCTAGGAAAGGAAAGGGATCAGTCATATGGCTTAAATAATTTTCAGTTATAAAGAACATGAAATTGGTATTCTATAATTCTATGTTAGACAAACTGTCCAAATATTTATTATGATACAATTAGTCCATTATATGATCATATATTATGAATTAATATGTGATCAACCATCAACATATGGGATATTGTAATTGCATGTCTAGTCTAAGAACTAAACATAAAACAAACTTGTGAATCATGTATAATCTACTTTAGAGGAAGTAACTCCTCAGTGAAAATACTATTATATTAAATATTTTTGTATTAAACAGATTTAAATCTAGCATCAGCATTTATTTAAATTGCATAAATGAAGTGATCATCTAGGAAAGAAACAAGTTTAAAAATGAGAGATCATTTATCAGTATTTATTTTGGGATGCACTATGGACAAATAATATTTTGAATGCAGTGTTCCATTTACTTCATAAAAAAGTAGTATTTTCAATTTATAAAAGTTTTATTTAACATTATTGAAAGGTAATTTTTAATCTGACATGAATGATGACATTTGCTTTAACACAAATGATTAATTTGATCCTTATTCAGATTGTAAATATCAATGTTAAAATATTGATTTAAATCAAAGATTTAAAAAAAATCATTTGATTTAAATCCAATAACCCTCAAAAACGGCCAAGTGCAAAAAAGAGGAAAATCTGCTCTCTCCCTCTCCCCATTCCCAGAATTCAACTTAACTAACTATACTTCTCTGGGTATCAGAAGCGGAAATGAGAATTTCAGGGCTGGGGGGGGGGGGAGAATTTTGATGATCAATTATGTTTTGTTACAATAAAGCAGAAAAATTTAAAAAATGGTTTTTTTAGGATTTTAAATTTTGTGTGCTCGGGAAGAAAGAAGGATTTAGATGGATTTTATTTTATTAAAGTAGAAATTCACTAAAATGTGGAAGAAGCTTTTCCCCCCTGTATTTACCTTTTTTACTTCTAAATTAATGAAAAAACAGTGTTTTAATGAATTTTTGGTACTTCTCTATTATCCCGTCGACCACTTTTCATAACAAAAATCTATCGCCAAACTGTAACGCCAAATAAACGGGAGAACATTGCCATTGGAATATCAAAATAAATAAATAAATAAAATATAAGAATTTAAGGACACAATTGTTATTTTAATGAATGAAATAACTAATAAATCAGTAAAACATAATGAAAAATACACGCAAATGTCGAATTAAAAACCACTTGATGACATAACAAACACGTATATTGCTTCTGACATCAAGTAAATGGGACTGCATTTTTGGCGTTTAATCTTACAGTTTGGCGATAGTTTTTGTTATGAAAAGTTTTCGACGGGATAATAGAGAAGTACTGAATTTTTAAAAAATCTCAATTATAAGCCCTTACCATCAGCCGCTAAACTGGCTTTGCTTTTGAAAACGGGGGAGGGGGGAATTACATTTGGGTTTTACAGTAATTATTAAAAATAATAATTGAAATGTCAGTAAACCCTGTTTAAGTTGGATTTTGTGTAATACAAAAATCTGCTTAACATGGAAAGATTTTCAAGCCCTGGGAAACAAGAGTGGTACTTGAGACTAGAGAGGGGATCCAGCCCTCTACCCCCCATATCGAGGTCAAAATTTAATTGTCATTTGGAAAAAATATTTTGAAGGAAGTAGAGTCCTACACTGGTTAGGTAACCCAATTTCACTTGAATCCGTTCTAACCGATGGGTCAGGTTTATAAAACAATTTTGGAAAAACAAACACAGGCATAAGAAATGGTACTTCTCCATCATCCTGTCGACCACTTTTCATAACAAAAGACTATCGCCAAACTATAGGATTTAAGGTTAAAAATTAATGACCGTGGTGTCACATTCACTTGACGTCAGAAGCGTTACATGTGTTTGTTATGTCATCAAGCAGTTTTTAATTCGCCATTTACTTGTACTTTTCATTATATTTTACTGATTTATTAGTTATTTTGTTAATTAAAATAACAATTGCATATTGCATCCTTAAATGGAAGTACCATGAAATTAAACGAGAAAAAGCATTGGAAAACTGTTACGATGCATAGTTAGGTACAATAGATCAGTTTCAATTGACGTCACAAACACTTATTCCCAGCTGAGAGGGATAATAAAAAAAATAATGTAAATAAATATCCAAGATTCTTTTTCTCTTTTCATTAATATACTCTAATTTTTATTGTTTAAGCTTACTAAGTTGACACATTGGTGAGTTGGGCTTTTCCAACTTTCTTGTGTTTATTTATTTTTATTTATTTATTTTTTGAGATTCCAATGGCAACATTCATCCATTTGTTTGTTTGGCGATAGTTTTTTGGGTACTTCTCCATTATCCCGTCGACCATTTTTCATAAAAAAAAATTATCGCCAAATAAACAAATGGAAGAATGTTGTCATAGAAATCTCAAACAAAAGAATAAATAAATAAATACAAGAAATTTGCCCAAATACCCCACTTAGCTTAAACAATAAAATTTACGTTATATTAATGAAAACAGAACAAAAAATCTTCAAAAAATCTATTTATTTATAATATTTTTCTTAGTTATATCCCTCTCGGCTGGTGAATAAATGTTTGTGACGTCAGTTGAAACTGATCTATTTCACATAACTATACATCGCAACATCTTTTTTTCTTTTTTAATGTCATGACACCACCGTTTAAGGACACAATTGTTATTTTAATTAACGAAACAACTAATAAATCAGTAAAACATAATGAAAAATACAGATAAATGTCGAATTAATAATCACTTGATGATATAGCAAATACGTGTATCGTTTCTGACGTCATTTGAATGTGACGCCACAGTCATGCCTTTCTGGCCTTAAATCATATAGTTTGGTGATAATTTTTTGTTATGAAAAGTGATCGACGGGATAATGGAGAAGTACTGTTTTTTGTTATGGAAAGTGGTCGACGGGATAATGGAGAAGCACCCAAGAAAATATTTGAGACAAACTTCTTACTATTTATAATTAAATGCAAAAAAATGCACGAGGATGTCTCGGAAAAATGTATGACACATTTATAAATATCGTTAAAAACTAGAGTAAAAAGTTAACATTAAAAATCAACTAATAAATGTAGAACAGAATCATTACATAGAACCATAATTAGAGTACTGAAGAGAGCATAAATTCATATTAACGTACCTCAATTGAACAGTGTGGTTTTCCTTCAAATGTATACTTTGTCATTTCCACCTCCATTCACGATTTTGACTCCTGCATCAAAACACTTTGATTTTGAGAGCCTTATTTAAAGGAAATTTAGCTGGAGCAATGTTACCAAGGAATATGAAGTGAAAAACACACATATGCACTTGATAACATTTCTACAGCCTATGTGTCTTCATCTTGATTATCGAGTTTCATTCATTCCAGGAAAAATCTTAAGATTCTGAAAAGAAAAGACATCTTATGTACGTAAAGGTCAACAGAAATGTATTAACATATCAATATAAGTATAAAAGAGGGCCAAAACTAGCTTTTTTTACAGGGGGCAAACATGGATTTTTGTTTCTACTCTTCCCCCCCCCCCCCCCCATCACCTCACTTACTTGCAAAGTAAATTTAAAAAGAGAATTTTACAAAGTTAATAATAACCGATTTTCTTTAAAATTAAAAATATGCAATCACAGTTCTGTCCAATATTTATAAAACTTGTGAAACTGGAATCAAAATTAACTAGAAAAATTCTGGTTTATACAGGTTTTCATATTAGCAAATAAAATTGCTGGTATTCTTTCTGTTGAAACCATGTAAAGTTTTCATTTAGGACAAGATTCTTTTATACACAGATTTTACTGTAATTGCAATTAAGCAGGCGTTTAAAGTCATATGAGTCACAATGTCTTAAGAACTGAAAACCAGGATTTTCTGTAGGTATAACAATGAATTCCATTTCAACACCGTAAACTATATGCGTGCTATACACAGCCAATTTCACAGAAGTATCACTTCCTATTAATAGACTGTTACATCTAGATTATTTCCTAAACCTAACGTAAATTATCAAAATTGTAATAGTGACCTAGAACTAAAACAAAAACTTATAATTTTTAACTAAGTATTATATTTTGTGAATTTTCCAATCCATAGTGTTTAGTGTCCCAATCATCTCTTCTTCTTTTGGATTTTCCAACTGAAAAACATTTTTATCCAAATATCATATATATTTTTTTTGTATCAAACAACAAACCAAATGTTCATTTGGCGTCCTCAGCACATCCCCCTCTGTCCACCCCCTTAGTTTCGGCTCCGGTATAAAATGAGATATTAGTGTTAGTTCTTTACAGAAGGGCCTGATTATGAAAAGGGGTAACAGGGCAGCCTTGTATTTTTCTTAAAGTGAGTACAAATAGTGGTTAAAAACATGTTACAAGGGCCCCAAACTGGATCTTTTTACTAAGTAACCTCATGTAAGGTTAGTCAGGCCGTACTTTAGATCATGTATTCATAAAAATTATGCATTTTATTTTTATAATAAACAAATCATGCTTGTTACTCTAAAGACACTGAATCTGAACAACAATTTAGTTAAATTAAGCTTTAAATTGAAATTAAAATATAAAATAATATAAGAATCCTACATCCTCAAACACTGCAAATCAAACAATAAAATCGGCAAATCATTATTGAGAAAATAAATATTCCCTTTATGGTACTGCCCTATAAAATATTAAAATTAATAAAAGCATATAAACTGCACGACTGCGATGACAAAGATTAATAAATAAAAAATATCGATTTTGAATAGAACGCGTATAACTTATACAATAGCATTTAATTGCAAGACAAAAATAATAATGATAATAAAGGGTACAGATTGTACTAATTGTTAAAAAAGGGATTGTTAAGAGATATAGCCACTCAGTTACAATGACTTTAAATAAAAGTGTATGAATACATACTTTCCCAGTTGCGTGTATAAAATCTATAAAATTAGACAAATCTTATTTTTACCGAGCAATTTTTTTTTTTTTTTTGCCTAAGATACGAACTTTTCATCCCCACCCACTTAATTATTATATTAAATTCGTAAAATAACACCGATCAAAAATAGTTGAAATAACATGATCAGATCCTAACACTACAGAAATTGTAACACTGACATAACCAAAAAAGACAGAAAACAACACACAAAACACTTACCTGATATATTTTTTTCCAGTTTACATAAATTTTTTCTGCATGCTAGAGGTTTTAAACACAACACGTCTTGATTTTCATCAAAACAAATTTTAAAATATAACAGAAAAGAAGTACTTGGCAATCAAATAAAGTGAGATAAAGAAGCCAATGTGGTAAACATGAACTCGCTCTAAGCCTGTGGCGAGTATGTGCAGTAGATTGCGCAGATTGAAGATTCTGGGTTCCATGTTTTTGACGTCATACTGGAATGATCTATTGGAAATGATGTGCGGATTTTAGGGTGGCAGATTGGAAGGAGTCTACTGTATATATATATATATATATATATATACAGGGTGAAGTATACAGAGAAGTAGTAGCGTGTAATGTGACCACTGCAGGAGAAATCCAGGAAACTCCTGGAATCTTCGAGCGTGTCTGCCAGTGTTGAATTCAGGGGGTGGCACGGGGGGGACATTCCCCCCCGGAGCATTGAACCCCCGGAAGATTTGAGATTTTATACTTTCAATGGTCAAAAAGAGCAATGTCCCCCCCGGAGCCCCAGAAATCCCTCCCGGGGAAAAGTGTCTGAATTCAACACTGGTGTCTGCTAGTTGTTGCTCCGTAGATGTACTCTGTGTAATAATGTCTGCAGTCGACACTTTGAACAATTGTTGTAAGATATTTGTTTTCTCTGAACATCACGAGCTGTGTTGCACCTATTCTGTGCAATAAATAATTTTCTGGAGTGTTTCTTTCTTGTCTCAGTTTGTCCATTTCCAGACACATTTTCTCGATTTTCATCCTTTAAACGTCATTTGCGATCCCATGTTCCATTGCATTTTTTGTTCTTCTTCATGAGTACTATCATCCCTCTAAGTTTGTTGAAGCATTTCAGATACACCCTGTATATATATTTAAGGACTGAACATTATCCCTTAAACTTTCTATCAAATCTTCCCTTTCCTTCATTCAAATACATAATTTTTGAATTAATTATTTTTATGTTGCAGTTACAAAATTATTTTCATTCCTACATGTGGTGTTTCAGGTATGTTCAATTGCCAATAAATCAAGCAGCTTTTTCTATTTCTCTTCAAAAATTTAATATCTTTGCTTAAAGTCTTGCTTTCTGATGATGTTATTTTCATGATTTCTATGTCCTGAAAATTAATTTCAAAAGCACCATTCTTGACTGTATTTTCACAGGAAAAAAAAAAACTCTACTCATTTCTTTAGAATTTAAATCTGAAATTATTATATACAATAAGATGAAAATGGTTGTGTCAAAAAGGTATTTAAACTTGAAAACAGATCATAATTTTTTTTATGAAGTGGGAGATCTTTATATAGAACAGGTAATATTTAATTTATACACACACACACACATCATATATATATATATATATATATATATATGTCACATTTTAACTTCACAATCACTCCACATTCCGTAACTCAAATCAAGGCCAGGGGTCTCCACCCAGAAAGTTTTCAGTCGTACGCCGATTGTGATAATTCGTTGGTGCTTATTGGAAAAAAAATAACTAGGCAGTCAAGTCCACTTCAAATTTTATTATGATCCCAAGAGCTCTGGTTATACTTTTAGCTCTCATGATAATTCACATGCAGTAGAGCCAAGGAGCAGCGTCGTATTCCAAATACCATTTGAAGAAATCAAGTTGTTAAGCGGCGGCATCTTCGCTTACATCGGCAGCTACGGGGATTTTTATTCCATGATGGCAAGCCATACGTCGCATTTTCACCTACATCCTGCTCCTAACAACATCTCTCTCCCTTCAAGGCGGGAAACCCAGAGTATATCTATTCTCTAACGCTCATGAATACAGAGCCAATAAAAACAGTCTTTCGACCAATCAGCGCTACGGAACTCAATTTTCTGGTGCTATGATTTTGAAGAGATCAAGCTGAAAAGCGCAGGATAATATTCTAGAATGTTTCGGAAAAATCTGATTCCTTCGAACAAATAAGAAAGAAAAAATAATGCGTAGGTTTTACCGAGTGTGGGCAGGATGCCAAGATAAAAGTTTTACTTTGAAACTGAGATTAGCTTTTATATTTTGAGAAATAAATACTTTTTTGCCAGAAAACATAGGGAAATAAAAATAAAAAGATATAGGTTGTTATTTATAGAGAATTAAAATATTTAGCTGAGAGATTGATATTTAAAAGACTTAAATTCTAGGATGCGTTTATTTAATGAAACAAAAAGTGTGTAATTTTAACAGAACAGCGCTTAGAGCCATTTTTTTAAGAGAATGAATTTCGAATAAAGCATTTCTAGCTTGGCAGAATTTTGACAATCTAAATACTAGAACGAGAAAATAATTTAGAATAATGCGATTTAAACAGAATTATAGCTTTGATGAGGCCAACGGCAAAAAAAAATAAAAATTTGTTTCATATATATATATATGAAACAAAGTCTTTTATTTCGCTTAGTAATGAATTTAAAACTTAATTCTGGGTCATGAAACTCACCAAAAATGTTTCCAGAAATTTAACCCTTCACTAAGTTTAAAGAGATGGAACATTCACACAGGAATGAAAATACTAATTTTTGAAGTGAAAACTTCTTTAGGCGCGCTGGGCATTTTTGAGATGGGAAAAAACCACTGAATTCGCGACACTGTTACCGACACCACTGTATATGTTGCCAATTCATACAATGAAGCGAAAGTATCAAAAGGGAATAGTTCACGTGCAGAAAACGAAATGATTGGTATTATGAATAAAATAATTCAGAAAATAATTTCAAGATAAATTTAGCGCGCGCGGTGAAAACAGATAAAAGTGACTCAACTCGCGAGACCAAACCAAAAGATGGAAATGAAATAACAAAACACGGAAAATATTATAATTTAACTAGCACGAGAAAAGAAATAGATGGAATATAAAAAGTAAAAATTAAAATAAGGAAATATTTCACGAAAGTTTTAAGAAACGTGGTTGCTGATACTGAAATGAAGTGAAATCATTTTATAGAAAAAAAAAGTTTGTTGATAGAAATTATAGATACCGCAAACAATACGCGCAGTATGAAGATAGAAAAAAAGCATAATGTTCACGAATACCGTAAACAAGATAGGCAGCAAAGAAGTAATAATTTTTGAAGTGACAAGAAGCGGGAACCCTATTTTGCAGATAAATGTTATTACAAAAGATATGAAACTACATCTCATGGAAGAAATGATGAATGTATTGAGAGTTGTTAAAATTGTGGATGAAAATTCATAAGTTTCATTGGTATTCATTTCAAAGAATACCAATTAATTAAATTTCATATTTTATGTATTTGTAAATTTACGTTTTAAGCAATAGTTTGCAATTTTTGTATGTAAAATAAAATGCATTATTTTTCATGTACAATAGTGCATTAAATGAAAATTGTAATATAATTTTTGTAGTAGTAGTTTATAATAATGAATTAAAAAAACCACTTCATTTAAAAGTATTTCCTGCACAATAAAACATTTCCTGACGATTTAAATAATACACCCGTAATTGTTCAAGTTTTCACTTCTCTCAGCACTCCCAGAGTGCCATTTTTTTTAACAATTGAATGCCTAAAAAATCCAAGATTTAAGAATCATTTTATTAAAGAGTAAAGAAAATTTGCATTGTAGAATAAGTTTAGAAACAAGCATTAAGAAAATACCTTAATTTAGATCTGGTTATTACATAGGTGCTTAGTAATCAAATTTACTGCATCCCAAAGAAAATTCTTTTTTTAAATTTAAAACTAGTGTATATGCTTGTATCGTGGGTCCCTTTCTTGAAGAATTATATGTATGGCATTCAGGTTCTCAAAAAAAAGTCTTTTATTTTGCATCCAAAGTAATGCATTCTTCAAAAAATGTCAAATGTTGTGTTCCCTGCATATTTTTAGTCTATCTCAATTATTTAAATGTCATAAATTAGAAGTCAACTGTATTAAAAGAAGTATAGCATTAATTTGAAAATAAGTAACTGCTCTTGGATTCTTTGTTATCTATGAATGTGTAAACATTTCATGGATGTAAAAATTAACTAAAATTTTAATGAGGACAGATTGTCTATGAGACAATGAGAAACATTCCATAAATAAATGCTTCTGAAATGTCAATTTTCTGCCTTAAAAAAAAAAATTCTTCTGAGCTATTCTGTGCATAAATTTAAATTTAAAAATAAAGAGTTATATTTTCTTTATTTATTTTCTATGAGATGTGTTAATGAAATCAATGCATCAATTATAAATATCATATATTTCTGAGATTTTCTTATTGATTTAAAAGCTCAAATTACAGTATCAAATAGGCTTTTACAGTTTTATCTTTTCTTGTTACAGAATGTGCAGAAGATGGAACGAGTTGACAAGGAGCCCAGTCCTGTGGAAGAAAGTGGATGTGAAATTGCACCACAATCGTGCATCTCCAAATGATGTAGCCACAAAATTTATTAATAAGCTATCACCGTGTGTTACTCATATGAGATTACATTTTAGGCCTCGTAGATCTTATATTGAGACACTGTATTTTGAGGAACTTTGTGCAAGGCTGCAAGAAAAGTGTCCCCAACTTGAAATGTTATTTTTGCAGCAAATTCAATTATCAGATGATCTTCCGTCAGTTATGGAATTATGCACTCAGCTTTTGCAAAATGTTAAAATTCTAGTATTCGATCATTCTATATTTTCTGTCTATCCTGCAAGAGGATAATTTGATGGTGTTTCTAAAATTGAAGTTTTAGATGTCACTTGGTGTCACTTTGAACATTTCAATAAGCCTCCATTTTCAAGAATGCCCTACTTGAAAAAATTATATTTAAGGAATGCAGATGAAAACTACTCCTGGTTTGAAAATGACCTTTCTTTTTTGAATCAATTAGAAGTGTTGACTGTGAGAAATGCAAGAATTGGTTTCAAAATATATCAGACAATATGTAATCAAGGACATCACTTACAAGAATTGTACTTGTGTTATACAGATTTAGAAGACAATGATTTAAATTTTAGTGATGGTGTGTTTCCTCACCTTAAAACAATCTGCCTTAACCTTTGTTACAGAGTAACTTGTCAGGGCATTGTTTCCCTCATCCAGTCATGCCAGTCTTTAGAGAATGTTTACGTAGGGGGAGAAGTTGCTAAATCTTATGCAGAACATCCTTTTGTTGCTCTCAATGCATGTAAATTTGGAATTGTAAAAGTTATTTCTTGTAGCAACCATGAAAAAGCAGATTATTTTTGTGAGTAAAGTATGATTGCAAATTTTTACTATGTGTAGAGCTAGTACTTTATATATTTTTTAATTTTGTGTTTTCTTTTACAGTCTTAAGTTTGTCTTTGTCATATCTCTAATAGAGGATATCCGAAATAAAGTCGATATGAATTTTTTTCAATAAAACAATATTCATTCATGCATGTGTAGATTTTTAATGTTTTCTCATTTAAATGTAATAAAAAATATTTTTTTTAAATTCTTATATGACATATTCAATTATAAATGATTGCTTGCTCCTGAACAACTTCATGTAGTTTTCATGGCTCCAACATTAGACCACTGCTGTAATTGATATATAAGAAAACGAAAAGTTCAATTTTTGTGTCAATCTTAATAAGAATATCTGCAAATTTTATGTATGCACTAATAAAAATGAACTATAAATATCACAGAAATGTAGACTTTTTTCCCCCGTAGAATAATGGAAACTTAATAAAATTTTTATTTAGTTCTTTTTTTTTAATCTGAATGCAGAAATATAACAAATTTCACAAATGATTCTAACATATACTCCTAGTTCCTTTTTATGCTAAGAAACTGTATAACTAATGCTGTTGCTACCATAATTGAATTTATTGTGACTGAGGCTTTTTCTTGGCTTATACTTAAAAAACTATATGAAAACTGGTAATTTTCTAGAGAAATGTATGATAAACTTGCTGAAGCAGACAGTTTTTAAATTAAAGAATTATTTTTAGCTCTGTTTAATGCTGAAATTGGTCAAGATAGTTCAGTTGCATAAGTTTTAAAGGATAAAAAACTATACATAGCAATATAAACATTCTTTGCAGGCACCTACTTCACTAGATTAGGGTGTACATGTCCAATCAATTTTAAAATTTGGTCTGCTTTTTTCAAGTTTTTTACTTTTTTGTTTTTATTAAAAATTTCATTATCTAAATAGAGAGTTAATTTGCAGTTTGAAATAACTGCTTTTTATCTACTGTTGTCAGACTTTAAAGGCAAAATAATAAAATTTACAAACACTTTACAATTGAAAAATATATTTACTCTTGAATATTATACGAAAACAAAATTTAAAATTATTAAATTATTACATGTAAAAAGCATTTAATGGTGGAAATTATATCATATTTAAAACTTTTAAAAGATTTTCTTACAATATCGTTATAAAAGTCTGACTGAGCAGTAACAATTTTATTTTCAAATGTGTGATTGATCTTATTTAATCAATCATAAAATCAGCCATTATTTGTCACAACAGTGGTTCATTTAGCCTTAAGAACAAAAATATTCCTCAGTCAAATGAAAATGAATGGCAACCTTATTACAGAAGAACGCCACAAGTCATGTTAAATCATTTAACATTCGTAATTGAGTAATCTTTTTAAAACACAGCAAATTAGTGTATTTTTAGAGCCTGTGCTATCTGAATGGTTGTTAGAGGATGTAGCTCGTAGAAGCCAGAGCCTCCTAGTTAAAAAAAAATGTGCATAAATTATCTTATTTCTTAGTGGACTTTTACTTGGATAGAACTATTGATGTTTTAATGTAGATCTCTTTTCAGCATTTAAGGGTAATTTCTTCTCGTCTCTACAGTATGTGTAAATTCATAAACATTCTTACATACAAGTAATTTTCATGATTCAAGTTAATGATACTTTTTTTTAAATTTCATGTGATACATATTTGATGAGTGTAGACTGCTATAGTCATGAGAGAAAATGTACAACCCAATGTTATTTTATCACCAACTGTCCGAGAGAGATGTAACAGGTACCATTCAACATGTAATTTTCTGTACTTTCCAAATACAAATACAGTTTTCAAATTAGGGATAATCTATATATTAAAAATTGTACCAACTTTCACTTTTCAAAAGATATCAGCCAGTTTGAGTTTCTTGTGTAATGTATTTAATATCTAAGTTGAAACTAGATGACAGCAGATGCTGAGTGCAACTCCATAAATAAATATTCTTGCTTAGAATCCTGCAGAGGCAGACTGATGCTAGAAGCCATGCTGCTCACATGTAGCTAATATGTCTCATATATTTATCTTATTTAATCTACTAGAATTAAACATAAAACAGTTATATTCATTTATTAGTAATATTTATCACATTTAACCTTCTTTAAACTAACTTAAAAAAATTATACTTTATGTACATTTTCTTAAATTTGCATGGAGTTGGGTCAAGGTTTGTAGACTCTAATATTAAATACATATGACAAATGTTAATTTATATCTTCCAACAAGTTATCTGATTGCAATATTTCTTTTTTTTAATGAGACACCCTGAATAGACACTTCAAACATCTTTTCACTCAAAAACATATTTTAAATTGTGAAAATTATAAGTGATTAATCATGATTAGTTAATTCGTATTAGAAAAATATGAATTAAACTTTAAATAAAAAGAATGGTTTTTGTCCAACATGTTCTTTTACTACTCATTTCTATCATTACTTTTAAAGATATAGAGAAATTTTACTTTTCATGGTCTAAGGCAGTGGTTCTGTAACTTTCTCTCACGTACTCCTTGCTTAGACTTCTCATTTATGTGTACCTCTTTTCACATAAACCCATTTCTAATAATTTTGTTTTCGTTCCTTAGTAATGTTCTTATGCTAGTTACCAATGTTCAAGGGTGGATCTATAGAGTCTTCAAGGGGGGGGGGCGATATCATAAATTTGGAGGTTAATATCTGACCCGCAATCTTGGTTGAGTCGGGCATAATGTTTTTTAATTACGGGCATGGCTTACTTCTACTTTTTTGCTAAGGGTCGGGTTGACTCCTATTTGTTTACTGCGGGTCGGGGTTTGGGTCAGGTTAACTTGTTATTTAGTACGAAATGGGTTTGGGTTGGGTTAATTTTTACTTTTTCTGCTGCGGGTTGGGTTGAATTCTACATATTTCCTTCAGGTTGGGTTGACTTACATTATCGGGTTGGGTTTTATCACTATTGAGTGTCGTGTTCGGGATGACCCGATTTTTAAAAGAATGTCTAAAATATTTTTTCCGATAAAATCTATATGCAGTAAAAATTTCATAACGGACAGTCCCAAATAGCAGAAAGCTTCATGTAGGGAATACTTTTTAAATCTTTTATTTAGTAAAACCTCCGAATTACGGACACCTTGGAGCCGTCGAGTTTATGCGCAAATTCAGAAGTAATAGCATGTACAGTAAGACATCCGTACAGTCACTCCTGAAGAGTAGAGACAGTCTCCAATACAAATATTTGCATATTTTTGTGCTGTGCATTCCTCCGAATAAGAGATAAATTCAATGGCAGTAAGGTGTCCGTTATTTAAATGTTTTACAGTATTTGAATATTAATGAGTATATAGTTACTATATGTTTATATTTCTATATAAAATAAAATTGAAATTAGAGATATAATTGCATACTACATTTTAGTTCTATTAAAATAGGGATTAATTTTCTTTCATTTCGGTTTCGGGAGAACGAAGAATTTTTTTCGGTTTGGGATGACCCGATCCGCGCAGGTCTCTAGGTAGAATTTTAAGTTGTATGTTCAAAAGGTGGAGTTATTTTAAATGGGATTTTTGAAATATCTTAAAACTTGCCCAGTACGCTAAAATTTTTAGGAACTTTAAAACCTCGCTGTGTTAACAATTATGGTATAAGAAACTACAGTGGTCTCTAGGGAGCAAGAGCAAATATTTGAATTGCTACAGGTGCTTAAAACACAGCATTTGCTACTGACATTGTATTCTTATATGTGTATGAATAGCACAGGATAAAATGTCTCATTGTTTCAGATTCTCTCCTATATTTGATTGTAAAATTTATGAAGGAATATTCTGTTATGTGTCACAATTGTACATTTTATATGTCTAAAAAAATCACTATCACAAGCACATTGTTTCTATGAGGATCTTATTTTTGAAGATGTAAAACTTTAATTACTACTTTGTAACAGACTTTTGTTTTTTAATTATTATAATTCTGTGCACTAAAACCACATATACATCAAATTAAAATAATTTTCTATTGCAGGCTCAAGCCAAAAATAAAAATAGAAACTTTTGCACTTGCAAAATGGTATATATTAACACTTTCAATTAATTACACTTGAAACTATTCACTTTTCTTATGTACAAATGCTGTCATAAACACTTACAAATTGAAACAAAATAACTTAATTTTTCTGAACAAACTCAAATTATTTTCTAAGAAGCATGGCACAAGTAACATCGGTAGGATATACTCTACTATTTATTTTAAAAAAATTAAATGTTAAATAAAGTAGGTTAAAGACAGAATCAAATAAGATTATTTTTATATTGTAACATTTTACGGTATCCAATTATGAAATAAAGATTTAAATGACACTGTACAGATAATACTTATTTTTAAAGCAAATCACAACTAAATCTTAAAAGCATTCGTTAAATTCTGTAAAAAAGTGAATTTTTCCCTTAGAGATGTAGCATCATTATTTCAGAAAAATATTTTAAGAATGCTTTTTAAAAGAATATGTATAAAAGCATTATTTCTGTCTATATAAATGTGAAATAAGATTTTTTTAAATCTTATGTTTTACAAACAAATTCTTTTATTTTACATGAATTTTACTATGTTTGTTTAGATTTGCATGCTTAGAAAAGGCTTTGCAGCATACATCACAAATGAATGTTTTTTCATTTGTATGAGAGTGATAATGTGTTTTTAAATTAATATTTTAAGAAAATCTTGGAAGCATATATCACAAGTGAATGGCTTTTCATTTGTATGAGTAAGATAATGGTCATTTACCTCCCTTTCTCAAAAACATTTGAAAACACATTTCACAATGAAATGGCCTTTCACATGTGTGAATGCGATAATGAATCTTCAGTTGACAGGTATCACAGTGTTCTGTGAAATATATATATATATATATATATATAACCACCACAGCATTCATGGAGTGTGGCGTTTCACGTGATGCTCCTTTGCTAGGTTCTTTTTATACTGAGACACTTGCTGAAGCCAGGAAGAAAGGGAAAAAAATCTGAAAATTGAAACCGGAAATATTTAAAAGGAAAAATGAATAAATTAAACACCTTGAAATGCGGGAACGGTCGGGCCCGGTGCTCTGAAGCTATCGACAAAACCCTACAGCTTCGAACTCTATGTTCGTCTTGGGTGGCAGTCAGGTGGGTG
Organism: Maratus michaelseni; assembly: GCA_963931845.1. Lineage (NCBI taxonomy): Eukaryota > Metazoa > Arthropoda > Arachnida > Araneae > Salticidae > Maratus > Maratus michaelseni. The sequence goes on from OZ007597.1 coordinate 292,924,909, forward strand.
ACCTGAGAGACAACTGCAGAAAAAGTGTTTATTAAAATACTGGTATGAAGGTTAAATTAAATTTTATTAAAAATGGCAACTTTGACATCCATTAATAGATTTTTCAAAAATATTTAACATACATTTTTCTGTTTTTAAATCCGATGTATATTTTTCGAGTTATTCGACAATTTGCAGACAATTCAATGGAAACTATTCTCACTACATTTTACTGGATTACAATGTCATCTGCAATTTTCAAAAGGAAATGTTAATTACAAGAGTTACGTATTTTTTCCCATAGAGTCCGAATCTGGAATAAAAAAGGGGGTTTATAATTTAAGATTTGAAAGTAGCCCCTCTTTCCACCCCGGGGGCAACTTTCATACACCCTAAATAGATTTTTCAAAAATATTGAACATGCATTTTTCTGTTTTATAATCTGATGTATATTTCTCGAGTTATTCGACAATTTCCAGACAATTCAATGGAAACTATTCTCACTGCATTTTACTTGATTACAATGTCATCTGCAATTTTCCAAAGGAAATGTTAATTACAAGAGTTACATATTTTTTCCCATAGAATCCGAATCTGTAAAGAAAAAAGGGGGTTATCATTTAAGATTTCAAAGTAGCTCCCCTTTCCCCCCTAGAGGGACCGCGTTGAGGGGATAACTTTAATATCCCTAAATAAATTTTTCAAAACTAATGAACATGAATTTTTCTGTTTTTCAATCGGTTGTATATTTCTCGAGTTATTCGAACATTTCCAGACTTTTCAATGGAAATGATTCTCACTGCAATTTATTCAATTACAGTACCATCTACGATTTTCTGAAGAAAATGTTAAATACAAAAGTTACCTATTTTTCCTGTAGAATCCAAATCTGTAATAAAAAAGGGAGGTTATCATTTAAGATTTCAAAGTTGCCTTTCTTTCGCCCCCCTCCCTCCCTAAGAGGGGCAGAGTTGGGGGCAACTTTAATATCCCTAAATAGATTTTTCAAAAATATTGAACAAGCATTTTTCTGTTTTTCAATCTGATGTATATTTCTCAAGTTATTTGACCGTTTCCAGACTTTTCGGATGCCCTGTATATAATTTGTAGTAAAAGCGATTTCATTTGAAACATACATTATGCCTAATTTTTATTAAATGAAAATTATTTTTGGAATTTTATTTTCACAACATAAAATATTTTGATGATTACTCCAATTCTTGATTACCCGGATTACTTCCAGAACTCAATTCAGATAGTTGGAGTTTGAGTATATTAACTTCATATTAGTCATCTAGTCATTATCATCGGTATCATTATGAATATTACCAGAATGGAGTTTGTAATGCTCACATGTGCAATATTTGTAATTATTGAAATACAATTTATCTTATACAATATTTGGTACTTTTACATAAAGTCCGAAATGATTTTCTTTCCGCATACACATACCGAATATTCCAGTGTATGACGTGCACTTTTGATTGTAAAAAAAATCTGATCAAAAATCTGATGGTTACAATAATGAAATATTAAAAATTAAGAAAATTAAAAGATTATTATAATTGCAATGATTTTGAATTTAATGAAGATGCTACTTCTTTACAAAAAAAAAAATCATGTTCGTTATCAGATTACATGAAAAGTAAAAGTTACTTTACTTTACAACAATCATTCATTTATTTTGATTATGTATCTGATGAAGGTTTCTTTTTACAAAGCAAGGGATATACGATGACTATATCTAAATATTCAAAAACAAAGTCTGAAATTTTAGGTGCTCATTAAGTTTAAACTCATTAAGATAAATAGCTAAATTTTCAAGAAAGTCCAATTCTTAAGGACTTTTGGCATTAAAGATAATTTTAGCATTTTGAAAATTAAAACTATGCCCAGTATCCCAAGAATGCTTGGCAATAGAAGATTTAGAAATTTCTTGGTTAAAGACATATCCGAATGTATACTTATAAGCAGGCTTCTAAATTTCTTTTACTTTGATCTATATAAGATAAATGCTATTGCAAGGAACATTATAGATTCCCCATTTGGAAAGATGAGGAACGAGAGACTTAGTGGAGGGGAACTTAAATTTATTGACAGATTTAAAGATAACACTAAAGTTGAAACCTTTCAAGACTTCAGCTAATTTGAAACATAAATGACGATAAAAAGGCAGATAAATAAAATTATCATGTTTGTTTTTAACAGATTTAGAAAGAGTAGATTTACTAGCGACACTAATGAATGTATTCACAACATTATCGATAACAGAAGGGTTGAGACCTCTTTTCTCAGCAACAGATTTTAAGTAATTAAGTTCATCATTAACGGAAGCAGCATATGAACAAATTTTGAAGGCACGGTTTATATAAGTGTAAAATACATCGATTTTCTGGTTGGTTGGGGGATTTGAGAGAGCATGAGAGGAGTAGAGTTAGAAAAAGTTTTTTTGTAAACACATGTTTTGAAAAAAGAATCAAATCTGGTAACTAAAACATCAAGGAAAGTGTATTACAATTTTCTAACTCAAAAATAAATTGAACATGTCGGTTGATAGAATTGATAGTTTAAAAAATGGTAGAAATATCAAAAGGATTATCAACTAAGACAAAAGTACCATCCACACATTGCATCCAACATTTGTAATTTAACAGATTCTATAATTTTTCTTCAAAATATTGCATAAAAATGTCCCAGAGAATTCTTGATAAAGGATTTCTCATGCTTAAGCCGTCCGTTTGTTTGTAAAATTTACTATGAAATTCAAAATTAGTATGAGTAATGCAAAATTTAGTATAGCTAATAAAATATTTGACTTCAGTATCAGAATAATGAAATTCACATTATCTAGTTTCTAAACATGAAAGAGCACCTTCAACGGTAACATTAGTAAATAACGATTTGACATCAAGCGATAACATAGAACAATTGACAGATTTGATATTTTATAATGTACGGACAAAATCATAAGTATTTTTATGATATATGTGTATAAGTAATGCATAAAGGAGAGAAAATGGAACTTAAAAAGTTGACAAGAGGGTGGGTAGCGGTACTAATATTAGAAACAATAGATCTTGCAGAAATATTGTTTTTATGAACTTTAGATAGAGCATAAAAATGAGCACGGATGGCTGAAGAAGGAATAACACAATCTTTAGTGTAATCATATAATACAACAATAATCTTAACACTTTTTTCACACAGGAAACATGCAAATTAGTAGGATCTTTTTTACTTCAATGTAAAAACTTTTGTGCAAAGGGACATAAACTTTATCAGACTAATTTTGTTTATTCATCAGAACTATTTGTCCAAGTTTATCTGCTTTAGTTATAGTTAGGTTATCATTGGGCTTATGTTCGTTTAGAGCAACATTTTGAGTACATGAAAGATTATGTTTATAATTTAAATTATAAGAAGAAATAATATCATCAAGGATGTGACGAAGAAATGCATTTTAAAAGAGGGAGGGAGGAGCATTTAAAATTATTTAAGGATTTCTCCGTTTCTTTTTGCAGAGTGGCAATATATTTAAAAGAAGACTCAATAGCAGCAATCAGTTTGGAGAGAGAAGGTTTGCAAGACTGAGAATTTTTTTTAAAAAGTTCTAAAATGCTTTTTTGCTTAGGTATAAGTAGAGACATCCCTCCTGAGCAAAACAAAATTTTAGAACATTGTTTAAATTTTCTCACTCTTGCAAACCTTCTTTCTCTAAATTGTTTCTCCTATTGAGTCTTACTTTAAATAGTATAGTAAAGTCACTCATTTTCAAAGGAAACTGAGAAATCATTAAATAATTTTAAATGCTCCCCTTCCTTCTTTCAAAATGCAAATATGATAAACTTGCAAGAAGCATTTCCCACACAACACAATTGATATCTGGGAAGGTACTGAGAAGAAAAAAAGCTGGTGAATTCGCAAAAGCACTTCCAGATTTTTTTTATACTGTAAATATTAATATGCTTTTTAAACAATTACAACATTAGAATCGGAAAACACCAGCAATAAGTGGGTAGTTTTCCTTTTTTTTAATCAGAAAACATTTTTGTTGATATAGTAAATATTCATATATTTTTTCAACAAAGAGATTGTTAGAATCTGAAAGGAGATTTTGTGTTATATATTTTACTTTGAAAAGCAGGGGCAGATTTTTAAAAATAGCAGTAAAAACAAAAAACACCAATTCCACACAGGTATCGTTGGTTCATGGCTCAGCATTTACGGGACTCACAACCGTAATGTTAGGACTTTTCCTATCAGACCAACTATACAACATTCTTGAAGGTGCAAATATTATAAAAATAGTATCAAATATTACAATTTTTCATCACTTCAAACTTTTTTGTATCCTTAACTTACATCTGAAAAAGGAAATTGACCAGATGTTGTATGTTGCTCCTTGGAGAGAAAGATTTACTTTATTATTGACATACACAATTCTTTTTATCAAATAAATTTTTAAAGAATTACAGTATTTTTTACCGTTGTTTTTTGAAGGAGTATCTTCCAGTATCGGATTTCCTCAGTCTGATCCTACAAACTAACTGGCAGAAAAAGAAAAAGTATCTAAGATTTGTTTAGCAAGCAATTTATAGCCTGCTTTGCAAATAAAAAGTTGTACTTCTCCCTATATGATAGTAGAATGGTGTTTTTAAAGCCACTTCATGAGAAATAAATTACTTTTGTATTGTTTCAGAATGTCTCCAAAGTCTACTATTATCACAAAATCACTTCAAGCATACTTCACAAAGGAATGTTTTTCACTCGTATGTGTTCATATATGCAAATTTAAACTTGAGTCACAAATAAATTTCTTTTCTTATGCATGAGTTTTGAAATGTCTGTTTAGTGCACCATTATGAGAAAATCCTTTTGAGCATACTTCACAAATGAATGGTTTTTCACCTGTATGTGTACGGAGGTGTATATCTAGACCAGATTTACGAGAAAATCCTTTAAAACACACTTCACAAATGAATGGTTTTTCACCTGTATGTGTACGGAGGTGTACATTTAGATCTGATTTATGAGAATATACTCTAGAACACACTTCACAATGAAATGGCTTTTCCTTAGTATGAATGCGAAAATGTTCAGTTAGATGAGATTTTTGAGAAAATCCTCTAGAACACACTTCACAACTAAATGGCTTTTCCTTAGTATGAATGCGATAATGTTCAGTTAGATAACATTTTTGAGAAAATCCTCTAGAACATATTTCACAACTAAATGGCTTTTCCTTAGTATGAATGCGATAATGTACATTTAGATGTGATTTATCAGAAAATCCTTTACAACACACTTCGCAAGTAAATGGTTTTTCCCCAGTATGGGTGCGTAGGTGTCTCTTTAGATCACAACTATCGGTAAATCCTTTGGAGCATGAATCACAAACAAATGGTTTTTCACCTGTATGGATGCGAAGATGTACCTTTAGATATCCCTTTTGAGAAAATCTTTTATAACACACTTCACAAATGAATGGTTTTTCTCCTGTATGGATACTAAGGTGCTGTATTAGAAGTTCTTTTCGAGAAAACCCTTTAAAACACACTTCACAAAAAAATTGTTTTTCTCCTGTATGGATTTTAAGATGTATCTTTAGATGATTGCTAATAGAAAACGCTTTGGAGCATGTTTCACAAATAAATGTCTTTCCTTTTGTATGATTTGGCAGATCACCATCATGAAAATATTTTAAAGAGCCAATATTACTAATAACTGGCTTTTCTTCACTATAAGAAGAGATGTTTTCTTTTGTCAGGCACTCTGCTTTTGCACTTTTTACAGACATGCTACAGAAAAATTTCTACTATATATATATATATATATATTTGTATAAGAATGAAGTATTAGTTTTTTAGTGTTGTATTAATAGTTGGAGAAGATCTTGGAAGAGGTGCAGAAGAAATACTGAATAGAAAAAAATATTCACCAGTTTCGATGTGAAATAAATCAGAGAAATTTAAAAAGAAAGTAAAATGATTTAGTCCGAAGTTACTTTTTCACAGGTATATTTACTTTTTACTAGCATATATACAGTGAAATATTTCTGTACCTTGCTTCTAAAAAATATTTTGTAACCTTCAATGATGACTGAGTCCTCCTTTTCCTTTTGTATCTGAAATTTAAAAAATATTTTTTAATAAGTCTTTGTAATGTAATTATGAATTTACTTTAATTCCACATTTGATTAATTTTATAGAAAAATTTAAAATAATAAAAAAAATACATCTAACTGTATGCACAGTCAGTGTAATAACAATATAAAAAATTTACAATATAAATATTCAAACTATTGCAAAGATGGGAATTATGTTTTCTAATAATATATGTTAATAAAATATGCTTTGGGGATCTCTATATTGAAATTGAAACAAACGTGAAAAATTTCGGCACATGTTTACTTTCTCATCTACCATTTACAGTCAAGAAATTTGCTGCCAGACATTGTGATTAATATTGTTATGAATTTTGTAAATATTTCATTTTTTTTAATTTAATTTATTTTATTATTGTGAAAATTGCAGTATTATTAATGTATTTCCTATTGAGCATCATGTAACTCAATGCTAAAGCCCTCAGATGCTTTGCAAGAAAAACAACCTTACACCCTCATTTTTATAATGGAGTTCTACGGGAATATCGCCAAGGAATGGGTTTATTGCCATGTTGGCGATGGTTTTGGCGACTTATTTTTGTCGCCAAATTTGGCGATATATCGCCAAATGTCGCCAAGTTGGCGACTTTTTGTACAACCACCACCCCCCCTTATACCTGTACATTGGGATCCTTTCTCGCTTGTGTTCTCTATCGAAAGTTGAAGTAATTTCTGGTAAATTCTGGACATCCGAAGCTCTCAAAAATTCTAGAATGATCTCTAAAGCCTATATAAGGGACCTCCACCAGTTCAGTTCAGTTCAGTCTATCAGCTGCGATTGAATACGCACGAGAGGCTTTTGCTTTGAGACTGTGTTGTCTATAAGCGATTTCGTATTGAACAATACGCTATATCGTTCTGTGTGAAATTTTGCTGTGCTGTTATTAGATTTGAAGATTACTGAATTTCTGTGTTTTGAGAAGATATTTGTCTTCTTATTGAACTGTTTAGAGCAAGTAAAGCTTGCTGATTGTTTTTATATATTGGCATTCATCCTTTCGTACCCCGAGCTCACAACATTCGGTGTCAGAAGTGGGATTTTGAATGCGGATTACCAGAGCAATGGAGGATCAACTGAGACAATTATTGGAGAAATTAGGAGCGATGGATGAAAAAATGACTGCCAACCTTGGCGAGTTAAAAGATGAAATAAAGAAGGAAATGACTGCGAATCAGGCTGAAATGAAGAAGGATATGTCAGCCAACCTTGGCGAGTTGAAAGAAGAAATGAAGAAGGAAATGTCAGCGATGGATGAGAAAATGACTGCAAACCAGGCTGAAATGAAGGAAATGTCGGAAGAAATGAAGCAGGAAATGTCAGCGATAGATGAGAAAATGACCGCAAACCAGGCTGAAATGAAGGAGATGTCGGAAGAAATGAAGAAGGATGTGTCAATCAACCTTGGTGAATTGAAAGAATTAATAGATAATAAAATAACATCTTTAAATGAAAGAATTGACAGCGTGGAAAACAAATTTGAAGGAAGATTTCAGGAAATAAAAGAAAAAGTTCAAAAGACAGCCAATACCGTAGAAGAAAGGATAGAGAGTGTAGAAAAGGAGTTGGAAAATGTGAAGAAACAAAAGATAACTGCCGAAAACTATCCCGAAGATGTCAAGTATCAAGCTATGCTTCCTCGGGCCTGTATTAAACTCTCGACCTATGACGGAAAATCCTCATGGTCAGTTTTCAAGACACAATTTGGGATCGTAGCGGACGCCAATGGATGGGATTCCCAGACAAAGGCTTGCCAGTTAGCTGCTTCTCTACGAGCTGATGCTGCCGACGTTCTACAGACTTTGCCTGCAAATGAACCGCTGGATTTTGAAATTCTCGTCAGTGCCTTAGAATTGCGCTTCGGCGAGAAATGCATGAAAGAATATAGTCTCCAGCTCAAATCTCGACAGCAGAAATCCACTGAATCCCTGCAAGAACTTCCTACAGATGTCGAGAGACTTTCACATCTTGCTTATCCTGACTGTCCGACTGAAATTAGAGAAAGTTTAGCTCTGCAACATTTTATCGATGGTGTGCGTGACTCTGAGATCCAGAAACAACTCCGGATTGCAGATCTCACTGACTTAAAAGGGGCTTTAGTTTATGCCCTGAAATTCGAGGCAGCCCAGCAAGCTAGAAGGAAAGATCGACACTTTGTGCGAGCAGCCAACATGTCTGAGGCGTCGGATAGAGCTGTGGAGCGTTTACAGCAGCAGATGAAGGACATAATGAGACAGGTGAACTCCTTGATGGACAACAAGCCTGGCAGAAAGATCAAGTGCTGGAAATGCGGTGGGGAAGGCCATATTCAAAGAAACTGCCTAAAACGACCCAGCACAGAAGGTAATAGTTCCCCACGAACGGCGGAGCAGGAAAACTAATTAATGGCCATTTCGCGGGGCGGAGGTTGCCAGATTTTAAGAAGCCCCATTATCAAGTGTGTCAAATTTCTGCAAGAAGTTGCGGCGAGAACGGAGTTTTTATAGTCGGGCGTGTGAATGATTTGCCCTGTAATATGATCATCGATACAGGAGCCAATGTGACCACCGTTCGGAAAGATCTAGCTCTGCGGCTGAAAGAAAAACTCCTTTGGACCCCTCCCCGTGTTATCCTTCAAACCGTGACCGGGGATAAGATCGACATACATGGAAGAATGAAATTGAAAATAAAGTTTGGGAACGCCGCTTACCATCATACAGTTTATGTGGTCGATATTTCAGACCCTTTCATACTCGGACTGGACTTTTTAAAAGAGCATGGATTTACACTGGATTTTAAGAATAATGAGTTACGCTCTGCTCAAGAAGATGTCACTATTTTCAAACTAGGAAATGAGTTCAGGTCAATTCAACGGATCACAGCCAAGGCAGATGTTATCATCCCTCCTCGGACCGAAATGATAATACCTGGATTAACTGGAAACGAAAGAATTTTCCAGTATGGCTTGACTGGATATCCTGAGAAGAGCCCAAAGGGAGTGCTAATAGCATCAGCGCTGATGGATCTGTCGAGAGATGTGATCCCTGTGAGGATTGCGAACGTAAGTGAAAAGTCTAGAATTATCCAAAAGGGTGAAGTGCTTGCAACCTGTGCTCCAGTCACCTGCGTTTGCAAAGACCCGAGCTTGACGTTGTCGGAGCCGCCTACAAGTTTAACACCTGAAATTGGACGAAATGAAAATTTATCTCCTGAACAAAGACATGCCGCAGAAAGACTGTTCCAGGAATTTAAGGATGTGTTTTCACAAAACGAGAGTGATATAAGTCGCACTTCTCTGACACGTCATAGAATTGATACTGCCGACCATCCACCGATTAAACAGCATCCAAGACGGTTGCCGTTCGCAAAACAAGAAGAGGTTTCTAAGCTCTTACAAGAGATGCAGGATAGTGACATCATCGAACCGTCATCAAGTCCGTGGGCCTCTCCCATCGTGTTGGTCCGAAAGAAAGATGGCTCCACAAGATTTTGTGTGGATTATCGTAAACTTAACGACAACACGAAGAAGGACAGCTATCCTCTACCAAGAATAGACGACACGCTAGATACTCTTTCAGGACATAAATGGTTTTCCACACTGGATTTGAAGAGTGGATATTGGCAAGTAGAGAACCATCCTGATGACAAAGAGAAGACTGCATTTACTACTGGACAAGGACTTTGGCAATTTAAAGTTATGCCGTTCGGGCTCTGCAATGCCCCAGCAACGTTCAAGCGCCTCATGGAGACAGTGTTAAAAGGCCTGACTTTGAAGCTTGTCTCATCTACCTAGATGATGTCATCATTGGTGGCCGCATGTTTGAAGACCATCTAGAAAATATCCGAAAAGTGTTAACGAAGTAAAGAGCGGCGAATTTAAAGCTGAACCCTCTGAAATGCAAGTTCTTCCAATGCGAAGTAAATTATTTAGGACACATCATCTCAGCTGAAGGTGTTCGAACAGATCCTGAAAAAGTGTCCGCAGTAAAGAACTGGAAGCGTCCGGAAAATGTCCATCAGCTGCGAAGCTTTCTGGGACTATGCACTTATTGCAGAAAGTTTGTCCAGGGGTTCTCCAACATCGCAAGACCATTGCATAGGCTCACTGAAGGCAAGCAGAAGTTTCTATGGACACAAGAATGCGAGGATTCCTTCCAGCGGCTGAAAGAAGCTCTCACAACCTCTCCAGTCCTTACCTACCCGCACCCCGAGAAACAATTCATTGTGGACACGGATGCCAGTCATGAAAGTGTCGGCGCTGTACTTTCCCAAGAAATAGATGGCCAAGAACGAGTCGTAGCATACTGGAGCAAATGTTTATTGAAACCAGAGAATCAAGAAGCTTCTATGGTTGCTGATGCCTTGGTACACCAGTGGATATCAAGGTATGGAGTCCCCCTTCAAATGCATTCTGACTAGGGGAGAAATTTCATCTCTGCTGTGATTGAGGGTCTCTGTCAACTTCTCGGAATGGACAAAACTAGGACGATGCCTTTAGATCCACAGTCAGATGGCATGGCTGAGAGGTTTAATCGTACCATTCTCAACAACCTCTCACTGCTAGTCTCAAGAAACCAACAAGACTGGGACCAAAAACTTCCCTTGTTTCTTCTCGCCTATCGCAGCGCCGTCCATGAAACAACCGGCTATTCCCCGTCTCAGATGCTTTTCAGTCTTGATCTTCGTCTACCTTGTGATCTGCTTTTTGGTCGCCCACCAGATGCGCCTTCATCGCCAGAGGGATACGTGCAGAATCTCCAGGCACGATTTGTAGACGTCCACAACTTGGCTCGCGAGCGGATCAATATACAGATGGAGAAGGTGAAGACCAGGTACGACACGAAAGCCACAGGACATCAATTTAAAGAAGGTGACAAAGTTTGGTTTTATAATCCGACTCGACGCAAAGAACTTTCTCCCAAACTGCAATCGCACTGGGACGCTCCTTATACAGTCCTAAACAGACTGAACGATGTCATAAATCGGATCCGAAAGTCACCAAGTTCGAAGCCTAGAGTCGTTCATTACGACAGGCTGGCTCCATACTATGGCCATAGTACTTAGTTCATTGATTGTAAATAGTGTAATGTAAATAATGTAAATTAGTATGACCATGGTCTTGTATATAAGTTAATGTAATAATTTCTTTTGCTTAGCATTATCATTATTAATGTTATTATTATTTAAATACTTGTATGTAATAATGTCTGCTTTAATTTAATTTTATTTATTTTTAAATAGGTGTATATTTTGTATAATTCAGCATTATGAATGTGTTTAATTGTTATTTTCCAAGTTTGCTTTAAGTGTTTTGAATAGTATAGCATTTGTTGGTAACGGGTTTGCTTTCCGATCAAAGGTTGAACTGCCCGGGACGTGCAGTCCTTGAGAGGGGGGCAATGTTATGAATTTTGTAAATATTTCATTTTTTTTTAATTTAATTTATTTTATTATTTTGAAAATTGAAGTATTATTAATGTATTTCCTATTGAGCATCATGTAACTCAATGCTAAAGCCCTCAGGTGCTTTGCAAGAAAAACAACCTTACACCCTCATTTTTATAATGGTTTTGGTGACTTATTTTGTCGCCAAATGTCGCCAAGTTGGCGACTTTTTGTACAACCCTCCCCCCTTATACCTGTACATTGGGATCCTTTCTTGCTTGTGTTCTCTATCGAAAGTTGAAGTAATTTCTGGACATCCGAAGCTCTCAAAAATTCTAGAATGATCTCTAAAGCCTATATAAGGGACCTCCACCAGTTCAGTTCAGTTCAGTCTATCAGCTGCGATTGAATATGCACGAGAGGCTTTTGCTTTGAGTCTGTGTTGTCTATAAGCGATTTCGTATTGAACAATACGCTATATTGTTCTGTGTGAAATTTTGCTGTGCTGTTATTAGATTTGAAGATTACTGAATTTCTGTGTTTTAAGAAGATATTTGTCTTCTTATTGAACTGTTTAGAGCAAATAAAGCTTGCTGATTGTTTTTATATATTGGCATTCATCCTTTCGTACCCCGAGCTCACAACAATATCAACAATGAATAAGAACGATGGTATTCACTGGTGTTTTACTGTGACGCTGCACATAATATAAAGTATACAGTCGTTAAAAAAAGAAAGAGAGAGACCATCGTATATACACATTTTAATCAAAAGAAATGTATCGTGAATAACAAAAAATAACCATATAACTGGACATTATGTCTTTTTCCAAATTGTGTTAAAAAAGGCTTAATGGGTCATCTTCCCATTGAAATTGCACCAAATTCAGAAATTTTTTGCTTGAACACTTAATTCTGACATCATATCTGCTTTTATCTTGTTAAATTTTACCTTGGAGTATCAAACAGGAACTGATTCAATCAAGCAGTTTAGAATTATGCTGGAATAAAGTTTGAAATTCCTAATCATAATTTCACTATTTATCATTGAATAACAGATTGTAATAGAGTAATTGTTTTAAGCATAACTAAAAACTACTTGTGGAATGAACTGAAATAACTGATTTGCAAAGTTGAATCTTTTAGAAATTGATTTATGTTAAATAAAATTCATTTCGATTTTATTTATATTTTGAAGTTAATTTTCCAAAAAAGTATGAATTGTAACCTATAAATTATTTAACAGAAATCTATTCTAAAAGTATCAAATATGCAAATCAAGTATAACAGGTCTGTCAAATACTTTTTGAGATCTGCATAAAATACTAATCACTTTTAAATTTTTTTTTGCAACGATTGCATATTAATTTAACATTAGAAGTTTCAAAATTTAAACCTCTATGATTCCTAAGCTTCTCGATCAAATGACTCCATTTTTATATCTAATCTAAGATAAAATTTACTACAAAATCCAAATATGAAGACAAAATTATGTGTACTTACTGAAAATTTCAGAGTTTGAAACAATTTCAGTATGAAGATGAACCCTAAGTTTTTTTTTAAACACAAATTGAATGAAAACTTAATTTCAAGTTGAAAAATCAGTTTAGATTTTGTAATGAAGGATTTTAAATAATTAATTAACACAATTCAAACAAAAAAAGTCCTCCAGCACTTTTCCTATGAAAATATGATTAGAAAAAAAAAATGAAATTTTTTTTCACAAACATAGCTTTACTAAGACGGTTTCAATCTCCTAACAAGAACATAAAAAACAAATGTTCATTTGCAGTCTACCAAACTAATTCTCTGGGAAAATTAACACCTTTAACATTGTTCATCAAAATTGAGAAACCACATTGCTTCATTTACAGTGTCAGTTCATCCAGGTTAAGTGTCTATAGACCATTGCAAGAACCACTACATTAAAAAAACCTGGAAAACTTTTGTCAAAGATAAAAATCAAAGCCTAGAAAAAAATACAGTTGTACACAGCAAAGATTTTATTACACTTTCTTTACTAACACAATTTAGGTTTAATTAGAAGGAAAATTACTAAAAACAGACTTTAAAATTATTTATAATATTTTCACATGTTGTTAAAAGATCTTTAAATTTATTAAAACCTATGAGTTCCACGAGAGGATGATAAGAATGCCATATCTTGATCTAAACTACAATAACAATCTTCTCGAATGACATTTTGAATGAAACTTCTGTGCATGTCCAATCCACTTTCCTTTTGGTTTCTAGAACACAGTATGCAGATGTGAAGCACAGATACAAATCACAGAATGAACCACGATTGCATCAAACAGTAACACCATCTCGTAGTATCTATGAGAGCTATTGAGAAAAAATAGGACTTGCAATCAAACATGCATGAACAAAATATGACCAACAGATGGCATGAATTGATAATATCAACCTATAGTAAACAAAAGACTGGAAAAGTAAAATGCAGATTTTTCAGGAGACAAAAGAAAAATAAACTTCTGGGCCACTACTTCATGGAAAATGCAGCATGCATGTGTCTGTCATAGGTCTCTTCCCTTTCAATATTGTCTGCAACAGTAATATACTATATACATAACAGTGGACGTAGAGCGAAGAGAAACATAACTAAAACTGTATATACTAAATCTAAATGAAGAATTTAAGATAATAAACAAAGAAATTGTTTAAAATATTGGAAAGTTAGATAAAAAATATCCCTAATGACTCTGCCTACAGGCATAGGTAGATTTCGAAGATGCAGACTGTGGGGCACCTGTTTATTGGGAATTTCAAAAGAAATGATGTTTTTGCTACAATGCGGCAGTTGGGACTGCCCAGTTCAAAATCTACCTGTGTTTGCAGGCTGAGCCAGCAAGGTTTTTTTTAATTTGTTTTGCTGCAAGAGATGGTTTTTTTAAAAACTTGTAGATAATATTACGACGATTTACAATAAATTTAAGCAGATTTGATATCTTCAGAATTGACAAAATTATGATTTTTTTTCTTCTTAAATCTCTATTTCCCGCACTCCCTGGAGATCATTTTTTTAACTATATCAAGAAATTGTTATACATAAATTTTCGGAACTTTCCTCAGAAGTAATAATAACTTTAAACGGATTCGATATGTATCATAATGAAGGAGTTATGGGTTTTTGTGTGTTTTCCCAAAAAGCCCCTCCACCCCCCCCCCCTGGATCGGTTTTGCCCATTAACAAACCTGACCCCCTTGATTTTATGTATCCGTTTGGAAGAGATTTGTGCAGAATTATAGAATTTATCATGTCCATAAAAAAGTGATATAGATAGATAGATAAAGTTTTGAACTGGGGGTGGTTTTATATTTTAGAAGTCATGATCGGCATAGATCTGCAAAAAATTTCAGTAATTCTAACATAGGGAGAATGTATTAGGTAGTATTTCTTACAAAATCTACCTAAAAACACTTTATAGCGCCAAATCATGTTTGTAATTTAGTGAATTGGCAGTGGGCAGTTTCTTATGAAATCTACTTAAAAACAGGAGATTCATAATTATAAGGACTTACTGAAATTAGCTTTAAAATTTTTCTGGTAGGATCTTGCATGATCAGGTTTGCTATTATTATCTCAGGCAGTGGGGAAGTGACCTCTGAAGGGAAAAAAGGAAAGGGACCTCCGATGGGTGCATGACACACTTTTTAGTGAAGTAGTAGAAGTCAGTGTTTATCTGTGGTTAGGCATTATACACCGAGAATACAGGCAGTTAGTCACTATAAAATTGTGTTTACAATTGCGGAAGTAAGGAGAAGAGAAAAGCAGCTATAATTCCATATAGTAACCTTAAATGAAGAATTTAGGATAATAATAAAAGAAATTGATTAAAAAACTAGAAAGTTAGATAAATAAAAGAGGCTATTATTAAAAGGAATATTCAAATTAACAAATATTTTTAATTAATAAGAAATTAACAAATTTATTTAATTAAATTTTAGGTATTTCTTTGTGATTGGGACCTAGAAAGAACTCAATTTTTAAGTAAGTGTGATTTGCATCAAATATTATAAACAATCACAAAAGTAAAACAGCGACTAATGAAACAATTTCTAAGCTTATATCATTTATGTTATATATTTTGTATTACATTATTATGTGGCTTATTTATGTATAAATTAAACAAATGGCTTCTCAATGTATCCATTAAATGATGTAAGTACAATACAAATTGTTTATACATTTTAATACACTTTGTAATAATTTCATAAAGAATCTGATGATGTTTTTAAAATGTAAATAAACGTTGCCAAAAAATGTTTTAAAAAAATTTTGCTTTTCTTGAGAAAGTGAACCTTTTTATTTTCTCTCTCACACCAATACCTTTATAACAAAAAAGTGCTAAATTTTATATTCCTATTTTTATTTATTTATATTGATACATCTCACATAAAAATATTGGAATGTTTTCAACAATAATATTAAAGAAAGAGTTTGTTAGTGTTTACTTACCTTCATGGACATATACTTCCTGCTAAACATAAATGGCTCAATTTGGCAAATCTAATAAGAGGTAAGAAAATAAATATATTAAAAACACATATTTGATAAATAAAAATTTATTAAATTAACACTGTCAGGAAATTTCAAAATAAATGCATGAGTTTTAAGTAGGATGTAAATAATTTTAATCCATGATTAAATTGTGATTTTAATCATAAATTTTCTAAATGTTTAAAATTATATAAAAATAAATTAAAATTTAAGATGGACATAATTTCTAAATATTTTGCTTTATCAATAAATAAAATAAAAGCTTTAAATAATTGTTTCTAAGCTTAACTCTTTCAGCTTGTAAGAAATTAAGTAAAGTATGTTTGTGAAAAGCAAGATTTTATCTGGCATAAAAGCATTTAATTTAAAAATGAAATTTAAATCTAATTTAATTCCTTTAAGTAATCAAATTATTCATTATTTTATATAAAATAAACATAGCAAATATAATAAATTTCTGCTAGTAAAAGAATAAATAGCCACTACCTTATTTTCTCATTCTAGTTCTGCAATGATAAATTTATAATAAATTAGAGCTAAAGAACAATGAAAGAATGAGATCAGCTGAACAATAATTGTAAAAGAATATAAAAGAGGAAAAGAACTTAACTGATATAAAAATATTAAGCACAGAAAGAACTTCTTCAATAGACTTTAAATAAATGTTTTTTTTTTTTTTTTTTTTTTTTTTTTTAACTCATATACACCAAATAAAAAAAATAGTTAGAAATTGAAAAGGAAGAAAACTTTTTTCTTAAACAAAAATAAATAAATTATAAATATAAACACTGAATGTTAATAATCCCCACTGAGTGGTAATAATGCTAATATTTAATATTTTGAGGATTTGAGATATAACTGGCTATTCTTTATATATTTACTCTCTATATGTGTACAAATGGGTTAACTCATTTTCATATTTTTTACTGGTTAGCAAACACATACATGTGCATAAGATTAGATTTAGGTGATTAACAGTCTTTTTTTTTTAGTGCAAATGCAAAACGAGTTGTAAATGATATTTGTTTTGTTTTTTGCGCTACTCACTAATGAAATTACTTATCTGAAAAATTTATTAATTCTGCAATTACTCAAAGTAGTATTCCCTCTAGACCATTTTTTATGGGCATTGCACCTGTCCTTTTTTAAATTGGCAAAATGTACCATGCTTTTTTAAAAAATAGTGAAATTCATCTTTAGTTATAACCACAGATTTCTTGTAAAAAACTTCCCCATATCACAGTATTTTTAAATATGTGTGTCTAAGACCGAACAAAAATTATATAACTTTATTTCTTTAGTAAAAATAGGATAATATTAAATGATGTTAAGTAATTTAATTGTATTTTTCACCTTGTAATTCATAAAATCATTTAAAAATTAATGTTACTTTATTTATCACATTCAGAAAATGTTTTTTTTTTTCTGATATCATTACTAAACATATTACTAATATATTTCCTCATGAAATAGTGGTATTTTCAACTGAACTAGTGCCCTTTATTGGAACTAGCCCCTGACCTTTTTTAGGGTTTAAAAGAATTACTAAATTACTAATTATCATTTTAATAATTAAAGCATAAAAATTTATATTATTTTCTTGATTATACAGTGAATTGTTTAATAATTATTAATTTTAAGCAATGTTAACAATTTAATATTATTTGCAGTTATTAATAATTTTATTAAATGTAAATATTAATAGCATTTAATGTAGTTTTATATAATTATTTACAAAATATTAATGTACATAATGCTATTGTATGCCACTTACAAATGAAATTACTCAATTGCATTTTTATAATTTCTATAATTACTAACTAATAATTATATTTTTATTAATTAAAGCTTAAAAACATAGATTATGTTAGAAATGAGAGATTTAATTGTTTTGGAAACATAAAATTATTGGCAGCTATTCACTATTTTAATTCAGGGGAAAAATCATAAAAATCTTATTCTAATTTTTTTTAAATCATTTTTTTTACAGCCTGGATTTAAATCATAATTATAATGAACTTGATTTAAATCAGCACATCCTGCCAATGGCCTACAAACCTCTAATGAAATTTGTAAGCAGTTTTCGTAAAACTGATATTTTAATTTATTATTTTTTTACTTTGTGTTTGTTATAATCAACATTTTGTACTTTTAGAGTAGGATAAAAAAGAAAAATAAAAGCGAACAACTTATTTAACTAAATATGTATATATATCATATGTTTTCTAAGTCATCAAAAAATGTTTAACTTTTTGTGACACAATATCAAATAAGGTCCCCAAATGAATAGCTGGCTTTGGCTCATCTTTGGATTGACTGGGCCCCGATTATTATTTACATATGCCATTATTTAAAGAGTGTGGTTAATGTGGAGCTTTTAGTTACTTTTTTTTTCCTTAATGGAAGACACAGAAATTAATTAATTATACCGAATGACTGATTTGGGCATGATAAAACATGGTATTTGAAGTCTGTTCAAGATTTTTAACTTTCTAACTAGCTATCCCATATTTTTCTGTTTCCTGAAAACACTTTTAATTAGCTCTAAACAAAAACATTATCAACAAAATTAAGTTGTAATATATATAAAATATAAAGTATATGAGAGGCCTGTTAGCAGAAAACAGTACTAAAAAATTTTAAAACCAAGTTTAATGAGCATTTTAAAGCACATGCAAGAAAGTCCTTTTTATGCTAAAGGGTTAAGTGCAACCTTTCTTCAATATATTGCATCATTTATACAGTATAGCAAATCGATGGAAATGTTGAAATATCTAACAATTTATTGTAGTAAAATCCTATATCAGTCACATTTTTTTTATAATCCATGAAACTGAAGCGGGAGGAAAATAATAACTGTATTTAGAAAACGAACAGCTTTAGTATTAAACTAAAGAAAATATAAAAATTACAAGAAGTAGTACTGTTATAAGTACTGCAATTATCATAATTTTAGGAAGCCATTGATTTGAAATAATAAGTGCTATTCTTATATAATTTTAATGCACGGAAATGGAAAACCACTTTTATTTTGGCAGATTCAATCTTTTCTGTAATAATAAGTAATAAATAATCAAAATTGTCTATGTACTAAAAAAATGTAAACAAAACAATGACCAGAAATCTGCAAAATTCTAAAATCCACACAACCCCTGGTCCCAAGTCGTGCGGATTTGAGGCAGTCTAATGTAGTTCATTATTATTTTTAGAAAGTGGTGTGGGTACAGAGAGCAGAACCTCACTCCCTTCCTAAATTTGTAAAACGTAAGAATTTTGGTCACTTTTGGCAAATTTTAACCATTTTGACCCTCTTAACAAAAATCTTGATTAGTCCTAAGGGGGCTCCTCAAATGGTAGGCCTGGGGCAAATGCCCCACATGCAACAACATTACTCAGGCTCTG
Organism: Maratus michaelseni; assembly: GCA_963931845.1. Lineage (NCBI taxonomy): Eukaryota > Metazoa > Arthropoda > Arachnida > Araneae > Salticidae > Maratus > Maratus michaelseni. The sequence goes on from OZ007597.1 coordinate 292,944,336, forward strand.
TAAATTATAATATCTATAAATTACTTTTGACAAAAGTATATGTAATATTGCAGTTTCACTGTGACCATTCTATATATCATTCGGCCTAAATATTTACACAGAAAAACTTCTGCTTTTGAATGCCCCATTTGTCGAATGATTCTGTTCTCAAACAAAGAACTCGAGTGAAATTTGATTAAGTTCTTGGAGAAATATGAAGTTCTCAAACAGTGTCACCATTAAATGGACTGAATGAAAAAATGTAGCAAAAGTGATCAAATTATTTTTTTTTTCTTTGTTGATGCAAAGCAACATGTCAGATAAAATGATCATGCTTCTAATAAATTTCATGCATTTTCTTATTGAAAACTGGCAAGTGAAATTAGTAGTCCTAATAATCTTGAAAAATAGCAATGATCCCCCAGACACCCTTCCGTTTCTTTTTAATATTTTAATATCATCTAAAATTTTCCCAATTAATACGTATTGCTTAAACTTTTCATAAAATTCTACAAAATTGTCATTGTTTCATGTAATGTATGGTACAGTGATACATTGCTATCTTTTACTGTAATGTACAGTTCCAAGTTTGTAACATGTAAATACAAGGAGTAACTTGGGAGGCGAGTACCAATAAACTAAATTTTATTATTTCTTACAGTAAAATTAATTCAGTTCGAACAATTCTTTCGAACGATTTTATAATTTTTAGGCATGATTTAACAATGTGTTCAATTTATTATCTATAACATAAATACATTCTGAAATAATTAAACACTTTCTGGCAAGTACAAATGTTTCAAAACTAGGTTAATTTAATCAATAAATGGATAATAAATACCAGTAGATAAATTCCATTAATACAACGTCTAAAATACTGCATAATTAGCACAAATACTTTATGTTTAGGGAAGAAAAGAAATTTAGTTTTTGCATAAAAAATATCCCAATTACTACAATACATACCAATTTACTTTTTAAAGTAAAAATGAATTTTATGCACATAGAATTAAATTTTTAAAATTTCTTTTACTACAAATATACCACTAAAATAGATGACTATTGCATTAAAACAGTAATAATTAAATCATACCTTTAAATAACTTAATTTAAAACTAAACGTTTAAATGATGATCAATAGGCTTAAAACAACTACATTATAACCCTCAACTTAAACAAAATCATACATTTAACTAACTTACCTTAAAACGAAATGTTTAAATGGTGATTTATAGGCCTAACCCAACTACATTATAACTCTCAACTTTCCTTTATTTATTAATATTTCTCTACTTCGGTGGGAATCAAAAGAGAAAGAAAGTAAATCAAATAAAGGAATACTCTTTTAAAAGTAAAAATCGTAAAAATACTATATGAAAGTTCTGATATAATACGCTGATAGAAATTAATGTAAGGAACCAGACATTATTTTACTATTAAATTCCCGATAGACGCGATGATATCAGGAAACTTTTCGATTTGAAGATCCATATGTGATTATTAATAAACTATGCAACTGTCTATTGTCCTATCAAAATTTCAGAAATTTGATTTTTGTGTGTTGCACAATAAGTTTTACCATGAATGTAGAAAGATTGTTCTTTCTATATTACTGACCGAAGCATAAAATAAGAAAATGGCATAGTGGACTTTTATTTCAATTACTGATTCTATTCAGTTAAAACTCATTATTCGTTTGATTATACATGAAGCTAGGTGGATAGGAATGATTTATTGGATGGATACTACTTGAGATAGAGCTTTATTGAAGTGTTTCAGCAACTTGGTTTTTATGTAATGCAAATTATATCAAGTTATTTGATTAGTTCGAAAAGAAGTTAACAGGAAAAAGTAATTTGATAAAATGCTTTACTGACAGCAGATGGCAGCATGAAGAACTATCAATTCAACAAGGATTTTTAATCGAAGTATATTCTGGATTTTGGAGTCGTTTCGCCATTTTGCTAAGTGTAAAAAGTAAGGGTGTGGTAAGTTCTGTTCTTCAATCTACATATTGCCTTAGTTGTATTTTGTTATTGGTTGATATGCACACGAACAGATGAGATTTTCATTATTTATTAAGTGTTATTATTGTGAATATGAGTTATTTCGGCCCAATTATAAAAATGAGTCCGTCTTTACATTGTTTGCAATTTAGATTAGCATTTGTAATAATTCAAATCCGTAGATTTCTGTATTTAAGAAGTCTGTATTTCAGACTAAATTAATAAAATACAGATCCTTAGAGAATTCCTTGAAAGTTTAACGTGCGAAATCTGCTTTAACATTTCCTACATTTTACATTTTATGATTACAAAATGTATTTCGGTTTTGCCGTAGTTATGCTTAGATTTTATTTTTACAGATTCTACAGTTAAAAGGTATTTCAGTTCCCAAAAAACCAGGACTGCGGAGTAGCTGGTGTTTGAGATCCTAGTGGATATGAATATATAGTTATATGTATATGACTGGGAAAATAGTGACAACATTGAAAGATAATTTGAGAGACACTGTGCTCACTAAAACACATAATTTAATCCCTTAAAAAAAAAAATTATCTTGTTTCAAAATGTCAGCCATCCTAGTGTTGTGTATTGACTCTATGAACATATTAATTGACTTATACTGTTCTGTATTGCCTCCATGGGCTAATGTAAAAAGCTCTTGGGTTTGAGAGTTCTCTAAAAAGTTTCGGTTTGACTTCTGTATCTTGCTATGTAATGTTATTGTTCTGTCCGTACAACTTAGTTAAATTAAAATGATGTTGCAACCGATTAATTCTTATTCTGTGTGACTCCATTTGAGAGTATTTAATACTGGCGACGAGCGTGAACAAAAGGATTCATTTTTATGAAGTAATGCTTTCTTATTTAGTTTTTCTGAACTGAACTATTTTAGTTTCGATTCGTTCTTTCAATCTCAAGAGCATAATAATGTCTCTCGGTAAACTCGAAGAATTTCATATAGGAAAAACTAACTGGACTGAATACAAGGAGCGCTTAGGATTCTATTTTGCAGCAAATGGAATTGAAGACGACGTTAAAAAGCGTAACCGACCCGACATTGTATTCTTTGATACGTTCGTTGGTACTCCGAATGCCCCGGATGCTGTGACTTTTCCGAATTTGTTATTGACTTTGGATGGACATTTTTCGCCGAAGCCATCTGAAATTCTGTGCCGATTCAAGTTTCATAAAAGGGACCAGCGACAAAACGAAAATATCGCGGATTTCATTGCAGAACTCTGGAAACTGTCCGAGAATTGTAATTTCGGGACTCAGTTGGATTCCATGCTCCGTGACAGACTGGTCTGCGGAATTCGAAATGAAGACATTCAGCGTAAGTTATTGGCCGATCCAGCATTAACCCTCGCTACAGCCATGGATATCGCTCTGGCAGGAGAAGCAGCGTTACGACAAGCATCTGAAATTCGAGGAAATTACAATGATTCTAATTACAAGCCTGTGAATTTGATTAAAACGAGAGTGCACAATAGGTGTTCAAAGGAAAAGCTGAATGCGCAAAGCAAAAAACCATGTCATAGGTGTGGGGTGCATCACCCTTTCGAGGAATGTAAATTTATAAAAGCTACCTGTAATTATTGCAAAAAAATCGGTCACATACCCAAGATGTGTAATTTGAAAAATTCCAAGAAGGGGATATTAAATAATAATTCTAAAGTTCACGATATAGATTCAGGTAAGTCAGTTATTGAGGATTGTTATGATTGTTTAAATAATATTAATGCTTTAAGTTCCGTAAATGACTACCCTCCTAATGATATAAGTGTAAAATTAAATGGCATCAGCCATAAAATGGAGATAAACTCTGGTTCTTTATATTCCATAATTAGTTCTAGCACTTATGCTAGATTATGGCCAGTAAATCCTCCTTCTTCACTGCCAATTTCAGATCAATATCTGAGAACTTGGAATTCTGAAAGATTAAATGTAAACGGCTATTTTGACATAAATGTTCAATATAATTCACAAGATGTTACCTTGCCTTTATTAGTTCTTGAGGGTAAGGGTAAATCCTTAATTGGTCGTAGTTGGTTTGATTCTTTGAAAATAAATATTAACGTTGAGGATTCTAATGTTCATAAAATTTGTGCTCCAACTTTAAATTCCATTCTATTAGAATTCAATGATATTTTCAGTGAAACTATAGGTAATTTTAAGGGACCCCCCATTTCAATTAAGATTGATGAAAATTGTACTCCTAACTATCTTAAAGCGTGTAATGTACCTTTCGCTTTAAGAAATAAAATAATTGATGAAATTCAAAATATGGTAAATAAAGGAATTCTTGAGCCAATTTCTTATTCAGACTGGGCTACACCTGTGGTTCCAGTTGTCAAAAAAGATGGTAGCATTCGTTTATGTGGTGATTATCGCAGTACTGTGAATCAGGCTGTGAAACAATTCAGCTACCCGCTGCCTACAGTTAAGGAGGTTTTAGCTACTATGACAAGTGGTACTGTTTTTTCCAAATTGGATCTGTCTGAAGCTTATTTACAACATCCTGTGGATGAGCCTACTTCTAAAATTTTAACTTTAAATACAATTAAAGGTCTTTTTAGGGTAACTAGACTTCCATTCGGTATCTCAGTTGCTGTTTCAATTTTCCAGAAAAAAATTGAGGAAGTTCTGGCGGGAATAAATGGAGTATTACCTTACTTGGATGATATTTTTATTAAGGGTAAAACTATGGATGATCACAATTTGAAATAAAAACAAGTTTTGGAACGTTTAAAATTATCAGGCATTCACCTTAAACGTGAAAAATGTGTCTTTGCGGTTTCCACAATAGAGTTATTGGGATTTCAGGTTACTAAAGATGGTATTAAACCCAGTTTAAATAAAGTTAAGGCCATCCATGAAGCTCCTAGTCCAAATGATAAGACTGAACTTCAAGCTTTCTTAGGGTTATTAAATTTTTATTGTAGTTTTCTAAAAAATAGATCTTCTATTTTGGAACCTTTGCATAGATTGCTAAGAAAAGATACAGTTTGGCGTTGGACGCCTACACACCAGAAAGCTTACATCGCGGCTAAGAACTTATTAACAGAAGATACCATTTTGGCACATTATGATGAAAGCCTTCCCTTGATTGTCACTTGTGACACTTCGTCTTATGGGGTAGGTGGTGTGTTAAGCCACATTTTACCCAACGGTAAGGAAACTCCCATAGCTTATCATTCCCGAACTCTAACAACAGCTGAAAGAAACTACAGCCAAACAGATCGCGAAGCTCTTTCAATAATTTCAGCGGTAAAGAAATTCAATCAATATTTGCAGGGTCGTAAGTTAAAAATTATTACAGACCATAAACCTCTGTTAGGCCTATTTAATCCAAATAAGCCTTTGGCCCAAATGATTTCTCCGCGAGTTCTTAGATGGGGTTTAATACTAGCAGCTTATAATTATGATTTAGAATATAGGAAGGGTAAGGACATAGCGAATGCAGATGCACTTAGTCGCTTACCTTTGAACACTCCTGATTTTGAAATTCCTGCTCAGGCTGATGTGCTATTATTAGAATTTTCCCCTGTCACTCAGCTCAATTCTAAAGTGATTTCAGCGGCAACTAAAAAAGACCCAATACTTTCTAGAGTAGCTCTGATGATTATGAATGGTTGGCCTCCGAAAATAAAAGACGAGGAATTCAAACTACATTTCTACCGACGTAATGAATTGAGCGTTCATCAGAACTGTGTGCTGTGGGGTAGTAGGGTTGTTATCCCTAGCATTCTTCGAAAAGACGTTTTAAATCTTCTTCTTAATGGCCATCCCGGAACAGTCAGAATGAAGGGACTGTCTCGAAGTTATGTCTGGTGGCCACGCATGGACAGTGAAATCGAAGTGACTGTAAAATCCTGTACTTTGTGCCAAGAGAACCAAAGAGCTCATGTGAAAGCACCCATCCATCCATGGGAATGGACAGATAGGCTCTGGTCTCGCCTGCATATTGATTTTGCTGGACCTTATCAAGGAAAAAACCTTTTTAATTGTGGTAGACTCTCATTCTAAGTGGTTAGAAGTATTTCCTGTGTCATCAATGTCTTCTTCTGCAGCTATAGACTTCCTTAGATTACTTTTTGCTACACATGGTCTTCCTGATAGTGTCGTGTCAGACAATGCCCAAGCCTTTAAGTGTTCTGAATTTATCGAATTTCTCGTTAAAAATCAAATTCGTCCAGTAAAGTCAGCGCCTTATCACCCTTCTTCAAACGGTTAGGCCGAACGTATGGTTGCCACCACCAAGCAAGTTTTAAAGTGAATAATCCAAGGAAATTGGAAAGCCCGCTTAGCACGATTTCTGTTTTCACAACACATTTTACCTTGTACAACTACAGGTAAATCACCAGCTGAAATCCTAATGAATAGACAGTTAACGTCACTATTGGATAGGTTGCATCCCGATTTAAACACAGAAATGAGGCACAAAAGCGAGAAGAAAATGGAAGAGGAAGGAAATAAAAGATTAAGAATTTTCAATGAAGATGATCCTGTTTACATTAGGAACTATTCTGACAGAACTCCATGGGTTCCAGCTAAAATCCTGGAGCATACCGGTCCTGTTTCTTACAAGGCTGAAAGCTTAATTGACGGTAATATATCCAAACGTCATGTGGATCAGATTCGTGATCGTATGCCTGTTTCAAACACTCCTGTGGACACTGCTAAGACATCTACTTGCGTTCCCCCCATCACCGATGATTCCTTTGAGAATTCGTCTGTAGTTGTTCCCGAATCAACAACCTTGTGTGATGAACTAAGTCAACCTATGGCTTTGGTTCCTAATGGTGAAAGATCTGAACCTGAAGATCTACAGCCACCTGTTCGACGATCTCAACGGAATCAGAACATTCCCAAACATCTCAAGGACTTTGTGCTCAATTCTTAGAGGGGAGGAGTGTTGTGTATTGACTCTATGGACATATTAATTGACTTCTACTGTTCTGTATTGCCTCCATGGGCTAATGTAAAAAAGCTCTTGGGTTGGAGAGTTCTTTAAAAGTTTCAGTTTGACTTCTGTGTCTTGCCATGTAATGTTATTGTTCTGTCCGTGCAACTTAGTTAAATTAAAATGATGTTGCAACCGATTCATTCTTATTCTGTGTGACTCCATTATTGAGAGTATTTAATAGATATCTTACCTATTAAATATATATTCATAGTTTTAATAATAATGAAATTATTTGAACCTGACAGAAGGCACACACCCAGCACTGATGTTGAAGATCACACAGGGTGCCTGGGCCACCATAATCAGTTTTATACAAATATTGTCCTATAAACAAGAAAAATATCATTTGATTTTAACAATAAGTTCATTAAATCATTAAGAATACGTCTTTAGTTAAAAAAACTTTTGCAATGTTTAAGAAAACTTTATAGTCAAAATAACTACATACCTTTATCAGGAGTTTTAAATCTACATACATTTCTGGTAAACATAAGAAGAATGATTTTTACAGGTAAAATTATCATACTTTATGCAAGAAATTGTAGTTTTATTGTGTTTAAATCTGTTTAGTTCTGTTATATTGAGTGCAATAATTTTTACTCCGGCTAAATGACTTATTATATTTTAAGATCACGTTTTCACTTTTTTATTTATTTATTTATTTTTTACCAAAACTGTTTTATTTTTGCTAACAAAAATACTTTCTTCTGAATCAGAATTTTCGTAATCTTTATCCTTTTGCTCAAACTCACTTTCACTGTTGTGAGAACTGTATATTTCCTCATCAGGTTCATTTTCACCAATTTGATCAATTTCTTCTTCAGAAGACTCAACTTCATGTAATAAATTTCTCAAAAGTTCCATTCATTTTTAATAGTCTCTAAGTTTATGTTTGCACACCATTATTTATTAAATAATTCAATGCAAATACAACATAAACACTTTGGAACAGAAAACTACGCTGCTGAGAATGAAAAATTTCGAAGCAATAACGGTCATGTGGAGACTGATTCACCCCTTTTTTACATGGATTCCAAAAAACTATTGTTTAACTTGCAGAAAGGAAAGGAATGTAAAAATAACATTACACTTAGCAAGGGGAGAGTCAGACAGGAGGATACTGAAAGGATGATTGATTACAGATAAACATTTTTTGCAGGAGACTGATGTTTTCCTAAGACTGGGGTGACTCTGTGCCTCGCACTAACTCTCTTAGGTTAATGAAATTTTCAAGAAACATTGCTTTGTTTGAAAAACCATAACATTATAAAAAATGCTGGAAGAACCAGTAATTTGTTTGGTGGCACCCTAAGTAATGTGAACTACATTCTGAAACACTGCGAGTCCAGTTCAGCACTATTTGTGTGCGGAATGATAACCAGAGGTAACCACTACTTCTCATGATATCATTTTACTTTTTAAGCCTGGAAAAAATGCACGTGGAAATTTCATACATGTATTAACAAAAATAAATTAAGAAATATGCCAGGAAGAGGATAATTTGAAACTTAAAAGAGTGGAAATAAATAAATGAAAATTTATTTTAAAACTCATCTTTTGGATTTTTGTGAATGGATTGTTTTTAAATGAACTGTAAATCAAGTGAAACTTGTTTTGTAGTTGTCTGGTTTGGTATATACATATATTTCTTTAAATGGACAACAAAAATAATCATGATGTTCTGTCACTGTAACGAAGTATTTAGCTCACTAACTGCATAGAAAAAGAAAAGAAAAGAATAAATATAAGAAAAGGAAAATGATAATTTCTGTACATAGGTCTCATTTTATTACCAGGTGCATTATTATGTCAAAATTGCATTATTATTATGTTATTATTGGAAAAAATGAAATTTTAAATAAAAAATTAAATTAAAAAAAATTAGACATATTTTTTAAAATATTAGATAGTACACATTACAATTTCATCAAGTATGTGCTGTGAAAAATGGTTAAATTGCTAAGTATAGTTTTTTATCTTTATTGATTCTAACTTTAAACAGAACTTAAAATAATTTATCAGTTTAAAAACAGTCATTTTTCAGACAAATTTTATATAAAAAGAGGAGTCATAAAATAAAATTTCTAGTTGTGATATTTAAGATATAGTTTAGCTTCTTCAACTAAGTTTTGAAATAAAATATCTGTTCAGTATTTTAAAAGCTTATCAATTTCATAAATGTAAATAATGTAAGCATAATCGAATAAACTTAGCAATAATAAAATCTGAGCTATTTAAATATATAAATCTAAATGCACATTCATCTCTGATTAATTTAAATTTTCTGGTTTATTTGTAGTTTGTTTCAATAGGCTTAGTTAAGGAAATTTTAATTTGCAACTTATGCGAAAATGTAACTTTCAGTTCAGAAATAAAAGATTATTCTGATAAAACTAATATAATTTTAAAAAAATAATAATTTTTGTTGAATTTATGGTTCAGAGAAAAAAAAAGAATTAAACTGAAAATTCGATTCAATTAAAGCTAAAAAAAAGTAACGCTCTGCAAAAATATGAAAAATAAGAAAGCTTCTGCTATTGAATTTTGAATCTTAGCAATAAATTTCAGTTTTTACATCCAATTATATATAACACATAAAAGGTTTTGCAAATTATAAGTAGTTGACTGTATTTACAATACTGATGAAGATATATTTTTTTATAAAGCTTCTTCTAATGAAAATAACATTCCCAAAGACAAATGTTACAATATCAGTATAATGGCAAAATAATATTTCGATCTTTTACAGTTAACAGGATTGGGGAAAGCTGCTAACCTTTAGGTAATTGGACAAATTGTCACTGTTATAAAGATTTACCTGTAATTATAAACAATCATGTTACGAATATTTGATAAAATTATGCAAGAATTTTGAAAAAAAAATTCAAATTCAAAAAGACTGTATACAAAAAACTTCTGAAAGTCTGAAATATCTTAAAATGAATAGCATAAAGATGAGGAGTCTAACCAAGTTTGAAAGAAAATGCTAGATACATGTCCATGAGAGATGTACATGAAATTATAATTTTCTATCTTTTTTTTTTAACTGGAAATATTTTTCATTAAGTTATAAGTTACATTGTTAGCTGATGCTGAGATGGACTTTACAATATGGTGGTTATCTGCTAATGAGGAAGCTGCAATAACGCTGTTTTAGCACTATGGAAATATACATAAAGAAAGTTTTGTTACAAAAAATCAAATGAAATTATAGATGAGTTAGGAATTTTATCCGCAATGAAGATTTAGTAGACAATCATGCTGAGACAGCATGATATTTTTAAAAACATGGTTTGAAGCATCCCAATTACCTTTTTTTAATACCTTGAGAATTATATGTTTGTGGTGTTAAGAGCTGCTTTCGATGGAGTTTCGTCAACTTCAACTCCAGAGTCTAACCAAGTTTGAAAGAAAATGCTAGATAGAGTAAATGCTAGATGGAGTTTCGTCAACTTCAACTCCAGAGTCTAACCAAGTTTGAAAGAAAATGCTAGATACATGTCCATGAGAGATGTACATGAAATTATAATTTTCTATCTTTTTTTTTTAACTGGAAATATTTTTCATTAAGTTATAAGTTACATTGTTAGCTGATGCTGAGATGGACTTTACAATATGGTGGTTATCTGCTAATGAGGAAGCTGCAATAACGCTGTTTTAGCACTATGGAAATATACATAAAGAAAGTTTTGTTACAAAAAATCAAATGAAATTATAGATGAGTTAGGAATTTTATCCGCAATGAAGATTTAGTAGACAATCATGCTGAGACAGCATGATATTTTTAAAAACATGGTTTGAAGCATCCCAATTACCTTTTTTTAATACCTTGAGAATTATATGTTTGTGGTGTTAAGAGCTGCTTTCGATGGAGTTTCGTCAACTTCAACTCCAAATGAACCACAATACGACAGTAGACTGGAACAGCGAAATGAGTTAAGTTTGAGCCAATTTCATTTGTTCATGATCAAATGATAAAAATTAATGGCCCTTTGGTTTTAACTATTATGTTTGGTGACATTGGTGTTGGCATAACAGAAAACTACCAACTATTTTATAAAATTTAGAAGGCACATACTAATGAATTAAATAAAATATTATTGAATTATTTTTCATATATTAACAAAGTATTAAAAAGGGATATGAAACAGAAAACACTTCATTCTTCCCTAGGAACTGAAATACCATTAAATGTAAGTTATGTTAGGTAAAAATTAAAACTAAGCATACCTACAGAAAACAGAAAAGTAGTTGGTCATCATTTGAATTATAATATTTATTAGATGTAACATGCAAGAAAGATTAAAATAAATTTCGCACATTAAACTTTAATAGAATTCCTTAAAAATCTTTGCTTTGCTAATTTAATCTGACATGCAAGTCACTTAAATTGCTAAAGGCTAGTCTAAAATGCAAACAATGTAAGGATGGACCCATTTTATATTTGGGTAAAAAAAAATCATATTCACAATAATAATACTTAATGAATAATCAAAATCTTATCTGTTCGTCACCATATCAATCAATACCAAGGTACAGCTAACGTAATATTTATATGGATGGGAGAAATTCTTACCACACCCTACTTTATGCTCAGCAAAATGGCAAAAAGACGCCAGAAAATACTTCAATTAACAATTCCTTTTCGATTGATAAGGATTCATGCTGCTATCTGTTATCCGAACTGGCGTTTATCAACTTGTTTTAAGCTTCTTTTTGAACTGATCCAATATGTTGATATAACTTACAACACATCAAAATCAAGTTTCTGAAATACTTATTGCTCTCTGTATAATCAGAGGTACTTTAATGATTTTTAACTCGGTAGAATTTATAATCGATATACAAGTTTACAATGCCATTTTCTTTTATGTAGTATAGTGTAGTTTTTCATATTTCGGTCATACACAAAGAAAGATTGTCCTTTCTCCTTAAAGTAAAACTTGGTGTGCAACATACTAAAAACAAATTTATGAAATTTTGTTAGAATGATAGACGGTAGCATAGCACATTATTAGTCAAACTAGGTTTTTTGAATCGAAAAGTTTCCTGGTATCATCGCATCATCTGGGAATTTCATCGTAAAATGGTGCAGCCTGGCTTGGAACATAATTTTCTATCTTTGTTTTATACCGCAACTTCAAAGTGGTATTTTTATGATTTTCACTGTTAAAAGAATATTTCTTTATGTGATTTACTAGATTTCTGTTTTGATTCCCAACAATGTAGAGAACATAATGTAGTTGGGTTAGGGCTATTAATCACCATTTAAACATTTCGTTTAATATAAGTTATTTAAATCTCAAGTATAATGTTCATTTTATTACCTATGTTGTTTCTTAAAGCTATTTATTATTTATAATAAAACAGTCATGGAGATGCTAAGGTTTCTTACATGCACAGAATAATGTGTAACATGGAGGTTTAAATCATGATTTGCTATACAATTGGCTAATAAATGGTAATATGAAATTTATTGAATATATTAAATGAAAGGAATACTGAGTTTATAATCAGAACAATAGATTGCAGCATAAAAATATTGGATTTATTAATCGAAATCAGTGATGAGTATATAATCGAAATATTCATTGTCCAGCCTTAGAAAATCTGCAAAATGGCCTTATGTAATACGCTAGGATATTACATTATATCTTCCTCTCGAAATTTTTAATATTTTCGATATTACATAATTTATATTTCTGTATCTAATTTACTTGATTTTGTTCTGACTCCTGATAAACAAAGAGATAAGAATAGTAAAAAAAAAATAATTTTCATGTTAAGCCTACTTGAGATCCCTATATGAAAAAACTTTTTAAAAACAATGTGACTATCACTTATTAAAAGGTATGTTTCTGTGGTACTTTTCGATTATCTATAATTGTTTTATTACCAGACAGCCGATTATATGCACTTAAAAACTGCCAAAATATGCACTAAAAAAATTAAATATGCTGTTAAAATCTAAAATATGCAAGTAACTTGAATTATTTACCTGTAAATGCGTTTCTGATTTTAAGCTTGAAGACCCCTATTTTATATAGTCGAATTGTACAAGTTTTTCTCTTTGAAAATGATTAAAAAATATCTATGTACTGTGCCAAAATCCAGGCTTGCCCTCTGTGAAAAAAAACCTAGTTCGGCCCTGATCATGGGTAACAAGGTGATTATGGAAATTTCTGAATTACAGAAATTTTCAAACTAGAGTGAATTTAGATAAATCACTATAGACTCCCTCAAATTCACGACCATAAAACCTGCAAAAGCCTAAAATCTACTCATCGTTTCAGATGTAAACAATGAAGCTTGCACTATAAGATGTAGGTGAAAAATTAAAGTTTTTTAGGGTTTCGTTCATCTCACGAAACCCTATTGCTCCCGCTCCGTTGTCTGTCTGTCACAGAGCCATTCTCGAAAACTATGTAACTTACAGAGTTGAAACTTTATGTATAAATCAGAATATCAGCTGTGAAGAGCTGAAAATATTAAAATTTGAAAAATTCGTATTATTTTATAGAGATAAAAACCCAAAATTCTAACAGCCTTTTCCTTTTAAATTTAAACATTTTTCATTATAGCAGATGCCAAAAATTAAAAATCCACGATGAAAATCTTTCCACAATAATTAATTTTCTATCAGACGATTTCCACGTAAAAAAGGAAAATGAAATAAAAAGTTTCACCAATTGAAAAAAAAAGATAAATATGAAATAAAATTGATTGACGTCATAGTCGTAATAAAACAGAAAATGTCTAAGATTTCTCAATAATACAAGGAGTATGAGTAAGAGTAAGTAAACAAAGCAGATTAATATCACGTCATTAGAGAATGAAAAAGAAAATCTGACGTCATATGGGAAGTTTAGCTAATTTTTCAGATGTTTGAGAATAATACAAAGCGAGTATCAATATAAATAATAGAGAATGGTAAATATATGAGTTTGAGAAACATATTGCATCGTGATAAAAATCCAATTATGGAAATATTCTCATATTTTAACATTTTCAAGGTATACAATTTGTTTAATTTTGAAATTATTTTTTTAAATATTGCATTTAGTCCGTATGACAGATATTTTTATGACAGAATATAATAGCGGGCTTGGCCCGCTATCTGGCTGGTTTAGATATTCGAAAAAACAAAAAAATAGACCGGTAAATTTTTACTTTATAAAAAACATGACTTTTTTTTTGTTGTTGCTAAATGAAATTTGTTTGGATTTATTAAAGAAAGGATAAAGTGTTTTGAAAGGAATATTAAACGAAACCCTTTGAGCGATCTTTGATCACACTTACCCACTTGTTTTTATATATTTCTGTAAACATTTTAATGTGGAATTCTGGTTAATATGATTAAACTTATGTTTTCTCATGAAAAATATTGTTCAAGCTTTTTTGGTATGTATATATATGTATGTACATATATATGTATATATATTTATATACATTTCACTGGCGCCCGACTAACCGAAAAGTACCAAAAAAAATATTGTTTCAATATTAAACTTTTTATTTCCTTTGGAAGAAGAAAAATTATAAAATTAGTATTAATTCATAATTTATTACATAAAATCTTAATAAATGATGTAATACAATGCAATAAATGTTATGAATTTCTTTATCTGTATAAATTACAAATAAAACACAAATTATTATTAAAATCAATTTTTAAATCAGGAAAATGCAGTAGAATTAAATAAAATGTAATAATCAATCGAGATTTTATTGTTACTATTACTTTAATTCAACAATGATAATATACAGGGCTAATGTTATAGAAAATGATAAATTAAGTACAAAACAGAAAATTATTACAATTAATTTTAAAATTGCTAAATTGTAGTAAAATTAAATATAATAGTAAATTAGAGATTATTTTATTACGGTAATTTTGGGAATAAACTGCCCCATCCATCGTAAGTGCTGAACCAATGAAAAACTATTTAAAAAAATGTATTTCCATGTAAGCTGCTGCACCATCGTAAGTGCTGCACCTATGAAAATCAATTTTTTAAAAAATATATCCACATAAGTGCTGTACCCAAGAAACTCAAATTTATTTATAATAAATATTTTCATTTAAATGCCACAAAAAAAAATTTAAACTAGTAATTAAATATAAATAAATATCATAATATTATTAATATATACATATAAATATTTTCACTTAAGTGCCGGAAAAAAAATATAAAACAATATCATACAGAGATTAACGAAACTACTTTACCATAATTAGCAGCTTTCCTGTTTTTCTTTTCTCTTTTTAAAGGCAGGGAGGGCGGGGGGGATCCCATTTGATTAATAACATGAGATTAGATTTAACGTGTGCAAATGCTGAAAAAACATAAACAAGTGAAATATTACAGAAAAATATTATGTAATAAACCATATAGTTATGTGAAAACATTTTTAAAAAACAAACAACAGATAATTCTCTCCTTTTTCTTTGAAGTTGCTTTTAGTAGGAGTGCTCTAATTTTCTAATAACTGATCATTTTTTAATAAAAGTTTGTTCTACAGCCTAATTTACGATTATTGCAACTTGCTGAAAATTTCAACAAATTCCATCAATTAACAATGGAGATATAATTTTTTTTTAATAGTAAGAAAAAAATGGGTTTTGCTTTTCGTTTTTTTCTTTTAATTGTTTTTTCTGTTTGCTTGAAGCTCATTTTCTTTTCCTCGCATGTCAGGCTCCGGCCAAACTTTTATCTTTTATGAACAGGCTAATAAAATTATTGTATGGAGCCAGGCCAAAATTTTAACTTTTATACCGTGCCAGGCCAAACAAATGTTTGTATGGTTTAGGCCAGGCTCGGGTCAAACTTTTTGCTTTTATGCCGGGCCAATAAAATTTTGAAATGTGAAAATTTGAATTGGCCAATTGAATTATGAAAATTTCTTTAAAAATATAGAAAATACAAGAAATACAATTTTCTTTAATCCTTCTAAGTAGAAAATGATCAAAACTGTAGTGTTTCTTCTTAACTTATGCATTTTCTAGACACATGCTTATACAAAGAAAATACAGGGATTTTTTTTTCAGATTTCAATATCCTGAAATGACATTTAAAATTCTTTTATTTTGTAAAAAAGTATATTAGGGTCATGCCAAACGTCGAAATCAGTTAATGATTAGATCATATAATATTTTAATTTATTTTATTTTTTCAGTAACGTCATAGAAATACATTTTCTTGGCACGACTTGGCAACCAATTTTCTTGGCAACCAGTTTTCTGAACTTTAAAGAGTTTGGACTTTCATTTCTCACAACCTGCTGTGGATTTTCCGGAACTCTTTATTTTGTTGAATAAAAAAATGGTAGGTCTTGTTCTTAGTGTACTTTTATACTTTTCTGATACTTGTACAGTTATAGATTAAATAAAATATACTTAAATACTAGTATATATAAAACTAAGATTTCTGATTTTGTTAAAGAATAGCTGCAGTATTTAATATTTTTAAATTCTGAAGAATTGTAAAAAAGTTCGCTAGTCAATGTTTAAAATGTCTGCATACATTCATTTGATATTTAAAAAATGTTTTGTGGAGCTCCCGGATGTAACTCTCTGGTGTTGTAAATTTCCTTGTGGCTATCTCGTCCCTGTATATTGACAATGACTTATAAGCGGGCACTTGATGTCAAGCACACAAGTCAGATGTGTGTTCTCAATAAACAATAAAAAATGTGTTTTTTTTTTTAAATATTGTGCCATATCTTGTTATAATATTAAAATAGCTATGATGATAAAATTGTATTTTATTCTTGTGCTATATTATTTCAGGATTATTTAATTGCATGGTTATTTTTAATTTATATTCCTTTACTTGTTAGAGCAAAGAAAAAGTTTTACTAAATATAATTTATAGCACACAAAAACTTTATAAAAAAAAATTCTTTTGATAGATTTTCAGATGATAAAGAACAGCATTAGAAATATTTTTATAATTAGAACTATAGCTGAGTTAGAACTTAAACTAATGGTTTAGGAATTAGATATTGTTTAACGATAAAAAGGCACACCCCATTTATTAGTTAAGTTAAAAATGTGTTATTAAGGTTTAACATTTTAAGTGTTTTAAAAATTTTAAACAAATAGAACATAGATGAACATGCCTGGAATGTATATTTCTGAGAACTGAAGTCAATAATCTTAACTTTTACTAATTATTAATGAATGTCTTAATAGCTGTTAGTTTACCAATAACATAAAAAACGAATTTCAACATTTCTAAATGCTCGTTTTAAATTTATATATTTTGCTATAAAACTCTACTATCTAACTGAGATTGTGATAATAATGGTTCTTGAATGTTTAAACCAGTATTATATTTTTGTTATGTCAAAAACTGCCTTTTGATATCAAAAATCGGAACCTCGACAAATGGAAGAAGAAATTGATATGTGAGTAGGTGAGGTTAAAATAAATGTATTGTTCACATGCATGATTCATAGCTTATTTCACTCTGTTGAACTATGTCTTTTCTCCAAGCAAGTAAGTTTCTGTTATGATCCATAGAAATAATTTTGAATGCATTAATATTATATTTAAAAAACAGTGATCTAAAGAATTCAAAATTCTAAAATCTGACAAACATTTGGTTCCAAGCTGTGCGGGTTTCAGAAAGTAAAAATACATTGTACTACAAAAAACTACTTTTAATAAATTAAAAAAAAAATCAAGGAGCCAAGCTTTATAAAGCAAACAAACAATTTAACAAAACTTTAGATAAGGTGAAAATTTTGTCTAAAGAATAATGTTATATCAAATTTTGTAGTTTATATTCACCTGAATATAAACTATGAAATACTTATTTAAATTTTTTCTATTTACTAAATTACCATATAAGTCAAATATCTATAGAAGATATGGTGATAGAAATCTTTCTCTCTTGTACTAAATTTTGAAAATTAAGGTTTTTAATAATTATATATAATGGCCTTGGCAGCCATCGTTCCACAATTTACATAACTTTCTATGCACCCAAATATTTAGTTAAAATCCAAAAGTTTAAAATTGTTTCTCAAACAAATATTTTATGCTTTTCATATACATATATTTTATTTTTAAACTACTGCCAAGCCCATCATGAATAGTTTAAACAAAAATAATAATTTTCATAAACATGTTATGATGTATTTAATACAGGAGAGAAGGATTTCTATCCACATATTATACATAGGCACTTGACTTACATATGGTAACTTAGTTAGTAGAAAATATTAAAGAAGTACCAGAATATAAGCTTGTAAATTCAATGTTGCCTCATTTTTTTTAGACACAACATTTACCATTTTTTTTTTAAGTTTGGCAATTTTTTTCTTTTTAATTTTTTTTTTTGTATGGGTAAATTGTTTTTCTTAAAAAAAAAAAAAGTTTATATAATTTAAATAATTTGCTTGCTGAAATTAACATGAGCTCTCATTTTTTAAATGAATGAATTTATGTTTCATGTTGTAACTTTAACATTTTAAAAAGTTTATTTCAGTATTATTTCTATCTCTTCTAAAGTCTTGCATCTTTTTGTTGTTACGGAGAATGCAAGTATGTATCTGTGCTTCCCTCCTCTCATAATCTTATACTTTTATTTCTAGGCTATGGGATCAAACAATGCAACTTTGAATATTCATTCCCTTCCAGAAGAAATTTTGATAAAAATTTTTGGTTTCTTAAAACAGAACCAATTGGGTCAAATTGCACGGTATGTAAAGTTCATGCCTGGCTTTCATAATGTGTCATATTAAAATGTTTGATATAGAATGTGTGCTTAGAAAAGTATTTCTTTATTAATTAAAGTAGAAAATTTCGTCCATAGTAAATATCCATCTACAGTCCTGGAGGAAAAGGGATCACCCCTACTAATTTTCTTGAAAATAATCACATGAAAAAGGATATAGATACAATTGACTGGGAATACAGTAAAAGCTCAACTAACTGGCATGCTCAGAAAGCGCCAATTGCCAGATACTTGAAAAGTCTCGATAGTTGAGTGCTACAAAATCTGTCTTAAAAGAAGGGGGTTGCATTGATGTAACAGTGAAACAGGAAAATGATATTTTGGTTTATTTTCCTGTCATCGGGAAGTCAATCAAATAATTGTTTTATTATTGTTAAATTTGCATTTGATAAAGTTATTTTTGCCGAATAAAAATAAAAGTAAACAATATTTTATGTTAGGATGTATTTTCTAAATTTATTTATTAATATTCTACAACGTTACATTATTTATAATTAGACATCTCATAAAGGTTTCAATTTAGGCCTAAGATGAATAACAGATGCTGCTACTACTTCACGTGCTAATTAAAATAAACATCAACATGGGAAGTAACAAAACTAATGAGTCAACTGACCAACTAGTGTTCCTGTTAAACGTTTTAAAACTCTTTTTAAAAGTGAAAAATGCACTCTGCATTTTTCCTAAAACATCATCTTTGCACCCCATTTTTTAAAAATGTTGCCCTTTTTTATCTCCTTTCTGGAAAAAGGACGTAAAAGCTTGGAAAATTAATTTCTGTATGATTCACTTGTGTTGCCTGCTCTACACATGTAATAATGAATCCTTTCTGCATAGCTAAGAACATTATTATCAGATGCAAGCTGATAACTCTTGACTTCTCCAATCATGATAAAAACAAACTACAAACAGTTGTCAGCATTTTTTCTTTGGAGTGGCTCAGATAGTGAGCTTTTTTTTAGAAAGTGATAAAATGCTGCCAAATTCTTTATTATCTATGTGAGAATGCATGCAACTCTTAAAGAGTTGAATAGAATTTTTAAAGTACATATTCACATTCTCAAGAAGTTATATTCTCAAGTGTTATATTCACATTCTCAAGAAGGAAAAAAATAAAGATTTTTTAAATAAATTCTCGGCATTTATCAACAAGTTCATCGTTCTTATGAGACTCATTTCCATAGATTTAAAAGTAATTACACCTATTTTATTTACATTTTAGTGTGAAATAGCTTAATGAAATTCATATATGAAATATAATAAATGTATATTTTGAAGATTTCCAAGATAATGCAATCTATCAATTAAAATTTCACTGTTAAATATAGGTACACATACTAAAATTTATGTTAAATATGTGTACACACATTCATTTTTTCTCCTTATTTCAGTGTGTGCAGAGAATGGAATATATTGACAAAACGTCCAGTTTTGTGGAAAAAAGTGAATATAGAGTTTTCGCCATCCCATGGATCCCAAAGTATTGTGGCTGAAGGTTTTGTTAACATGTTACCACCTTGTGTCACTGGCATCAGATTGGATTTTACATATTGTGAGGATTGGACTAAACCATTGAAGCTTGAAGAACTTTCTCTGAGACTTCAAGAAAAATGTCCTGATCTTAAAATGTTAAGTTTGAAGTATGCTGTATCATCAGAAACTCTTCCGTCAGTTATAGATTTGTGCTCTGTTTTTCTACAAAAAGTTAAAGTATTAGTATTTCATTGTTCCCTGTTTCCTGACAATCCTGCAAGAAGAGAAGTTGGTTGTGCTTCTAAAATTGAAGTTTTGGATATCAGTTGTTGTCACCTTGGACCTTTTAATAAGCCTCCATTCTTAAGAATGCCATACTTAAAACAATTACGTTTATCTTATACAAATGCAAACGATTCCTGGTTTGAAAATGATGCTTCTTTTTTAAGTCTGCTAGAAGTATTGGATCTTGGAAGCACAAAGATTAAATCCAGTACGTTTCAAGCAATACAGAATCATGCACATAATTTAGAACAATTATATCTGTGTTATGCAGATTTAGAGGATGAATTAAATTTTAATAATTCAGTTTTTCCTCACCTGAAGACAATCTGTCTCAGAGGTTGTGATGTGAATTGTGAGGGAATAGTTTCCCTCATCCAGTCATGCCAATCTTTGCAGAATGTTTATATTAGACAATGTGTGGCTCAGTCTTATGCAAAACATCCTTTCATTGTTTTTAATAGATGTAAATTAGAAATTGTAAAAGTTATTACCTGTGCAGACCACCGAATTGTAGATTATTTATGAAAGACATAAATCATAGACTTAAATCTTTATCTGTAAAACTGTACATAAAGCATTTTTTTTATGAATGTTTTTATGCTTTATATAATTCTTTGTTTTTATTTTATTACATTTACATTCAAAATAAGTATGAACTTTTCTGGTAAAATAACTTTCCTCTGAACATGCATGCATTTCTCGGGTATTCTCTTATTCATACCCAGGTAGCACAGAGATATCGGCCAATACCCACGGCAATATTGGCCAATATTTTCAATGTCGCTGAATGTCGAACGTCAAATTTACAACATTTGCCGATATTCACAGACATAACTTAAAATTAGTTTTAAAAAGAAAGCATTCAAAAGAGCTTTTTGCATTACTTATGACTTTATAGTACAGAAATAGTATTCTAAACAATAAAATTTAATAATTTTACAATTTTTAAAAAACTTGACTTTTTAATGTCTTATTTTTAATATTTGGTTACATTGGCCAATGTTGTGAAAATGATATTACTATTACAACATTCAGGGATATCTATCGACATTCGTAAAAAACAATATAATTTTCGGACATTTCAAGATATTTGTCGACATTCAGCATATCAGACAAAATTTGTAATCTTGATGGAAGTGAACGGAAAGTTCTAAAGGACCGCCCATTTGTGTAATTTTCGTCAATGTGCATTTGATGGAGGCGTCGGGCGTGAAATTTGTACAGAAAGAAAAAGCCAATATTTTCTGTAGGAATCTATAGTTATTTTTATATATAAGAAAAGCATGTGAAAATTTGTGCTTTATAAAAAAACTAAAGATGTTTTTATACTATTTTTATACTATGTATTTTATACTATTTTTAAAAATGTCTTTACAAGAAAAAAAAATCAATTTATGTAATTTTTAAATGGATGCTTGTTTATCTTTTTTTAAATGTTTCGAATTTCCGACTTTTATAAGAATTTTATTTTTTATTATTGTAAGAAAATTTGTTTTCGTTTCAAAAGTTTAGTTTCAAAAGTAGGTCACTGATTTTTTAATTAGACACAATTAATAATAAATATTTTATATAATGCATCTAATTAATTATTAATATTATTATTATATAAGAAGCTTTTAGGGCTATCTTATGTGGTGTTAACTTTTCTGTAGTGTATTTTTGAAAAAATGTACACATATTTCTGACTCAAAATTAATAAAATATATATATTTAATTTCTCACAAAGCAAAATTCAAAGTAATGGGGTTGTTAAAACTTTCTTTATAGTTTTGTGCAAGGTGAACACATGATTTTTAACACAGCAAGCTTTAAAATTTCGTATTTCGTTTAAATTTCTAAGTTTTTAATTTCTTACTTATTTTAGAATATTTTTTTTAAAACTCAGTAATAAAAAGTAATATTTAAATAAATCTTAGCAGAGATCTCTCGTTTTACAATGAGGGATTTCTGTCCACCACATCTGCGGTGCAAAAAACAGATTCTTATTCCGTAATGAAAAAATAAGTCATTTAATATCCAAAAATGTTATTCAGGAATGTTAGAAAAATATATCGCTCAATATCAAATGATGATATTCAGCAATGACAGAAAAAAATATCACTTAATGTCAAAAAATGATATTCAGAGATGTTGGAAAATATTGGCCAACATTCACACATGTCAGAAACTAATATTCACAAATATTATTTTAGGGGGGGTCATTTAACGTTGGCCAATATCAAATTTTGATATTGGCCGATATTACATTTTGATATTGGCCAATATCTTTGTGCTACCTGGGTATGGCAAAACAGTGAACATGAGTTTTGTCTTTATTCAAATACACAATCAAATTATAGATGACTGTTTATTGATGATCTCTTTATTTACCTGCCATGTTTTAAAAATTAATTTAAAACACAATTTTTTGTACATAATTTTCTATATATTCTATAATTCTTCTATATATTTCATATATATATCTGTTATAGTAACTTTCAATTGTTGGAACATTGATAAAAAGATCTGCAAATTTTATACATGTTTGTATGCAAAGAAGTTCATGAATTATACTTTATATTTGCTGCACTGAATTAAATTTTACTCCATAAAATATTCTTACATATTATTTTTTTCCCATATTATCTACATTTAAAAATTGCCTGATCTTAATAAATACAATAAACAGAATATGTATAAGACATGTTTAAATCCTTAATGTATCAGATAAATTGACTAATAAATTTAATGTTGATCTTTTTTCATCATCTAAAAGCTTCTGGATTTTTTTTTATTATCTCTAGTCTATAACATGTACAAATTCACTGTCATTCATACCTGCAGCTAATTTTTGGATAGCCTTTTATATGGGACAAAAAATCGGTCACTTTTTATTTTATATTTTAGGAACTGTATATTTCATTACAGTAGACTGGTACCTTAAAGCACTTTTTCATGACTTTTGCTTAAAAATGTAAAACCAAGTTTGTCTTTTGGATGTTTTAGCTTTCTAAGAAATTAAAAAACTCTAGTTCCTTTTGCGATCTGAAAATTCCATGCATTAATAGAAAGATGTTATATAAATGTGCAAGAAAAAATTAAGTTTGGGTTTGAAAACTGCTTTAACGACCTTCGAGACAATATCTTGTATACTGGGTGTTTCACTACCAGACCGACAAATTTGCAGCAGGCGTAGAGGGCACAGAGACGACTCGGAATCACATAGCAATGCAGGTAAAAAATGCTGTAGTTGTGATCTATAGTTCAAAGATGTTCGAAATTACAGCCAGAAGTTGTCTTCTTCTGGTGTCAAATGAAGATTTTGGTGTATGAGATCCCCATTAATTCAGTTGAAGACCTCGCTGATCGAATATCTGTAGCTGCTGGGAGGATGCGCGACATGCCAGGAATTTTCCAGAACATAAAGGAATCCATGCAGTACCACTGTCAAGTCTGCCTGACGACTTCTGGTTGTAATTTCAAACATCTTCTGCATTACAACCTTTCAATAAAATGTTTTCTCTCCCATTAATGTGTTTCTGCTTCTGTTCTTTTTCTCTGCTTCTTTGAACCATAGCTCGCAACTACAGCATTATCGACCCTGCATTGCTATGTGATTCCGAGTGTCCCTGTGCCCCCTACACCTGCAAGTTTGTCGGTCTGGTAGTGAAACACCCTGCATGGCTTTTTACTTTTGAGCATCACAATTTCAGAATAGTAATCTTTTCATTATTAATTTTTTAAAACTCTGTGATTAGGTAAGAAATATTCAGAAATATGGATACTCAAAAATAAATATTCATATGGCATGCATATGTGAAATTCATCCTGAAGTTTGAATGATAATAAAGTGTCACATACCAAAATTACCTACTTTTAAGTCAATCAGTGAGTGCCCACTTTGTTTTAGGTTTCTTAGTAATAAAGTTAATATTTTAGAAATGTGTTTCATGCAAAGATAATGTATAACCAGTATTGAGATGATTAGTCCAAAGGCTCTAATAATATTTTTTTAAGTTAAAAAGGAAAAACAAATGCATGGCAAAGTTTGGTAAGGAAAAACAATGGCAATAATTTTCACCAATGTGTGAAGAAAAGGAAAGCTACTAAAATGGGGATTTATTTTTGAAGAAATCGTAATCTGTTTCCTACAAAAGAAAAGGTTAAGAATTTCTAGTAATTTCATACATTAACTCTACATGGTAAAAAAGTAACCTGTAACCTATAAGGATGCACCTAATAGTGATTTTGGCTGAATACTGAATATTCAGCATGCAGATAAACTGGATACAGAATATTCAGCAGCTTAATACTCCCATATTTCAGGGTTTAAAATATTTAAAAAGTTTAAATTTAAAATAATTCATATTTAACAAAAATGCTTCATCGTTATATTTAATTTTTAGAAGTGTATAATTCAATATATAATATAAGATATAGGATATAGTAATTCAAGCCAAAATTATGATGGTGAAAAAATATAATATAAATCTAAAGTTTGTAAAATTTGTTAAATACGCTTTATCTAGATTGAATCTATAACCAGTTCGAACATCTAAAATCCATTTTTTCTTAAAAATGTATTTTTTCTCTAAAAATATTAACTTAATCTTGTGAGAATATTTTTATGTTTTTCCCACATGTTCTTTTAAATAGTACACAAATGCTGATATAAATTTCTAAAAAATTCAGCTTTATGATACTAAACATCAGTACAAAGTAAATCCCATAATATAGGATGCCAAATGTTTAAGTACCGTATTTTCCGGAATATACGCCGCACCCATCGTAAGCGCCGCATCATTGAAAAATCTGTACAAAAAACAACTATACACGTATGCGCCGCATCATTGAAAAATCGGTAAAAATGAAATAGTCACGACAAAAAACGATTGGATTAAAAGTAACAAGAATAGCGATAAAATCTTACAAGATATATGAATTAACAATAAAACACAGGTTATCTTAAAATACAATGGGAAAAAAAATACGTACGCCAACAAGCGTACTACGCCAATCGATTATCATTTTAATCGAACATCGCCGTATGCCATGAACTTATGAAATAAATATAATTTATCAACTATTGTAAAGTATACAATAAATACTTTTAAAGAGTGAGCAATTAATATTGAACAGAAAATAGAGAAATATGGGTAAGTTAAATATATTTTGAAATCGGTATTTACGTTTTTATAATAAAGATATATTGTGATATGTACTGTTTATGAACTTTATACTGAGATTAAATGAATGTAAATAAAGGTGAAATATGAATGAATGAATGTTAATGAACGCATGTGTTTAAAAGTGTATTTGAGGCAGTAAGACTAAAAAAAACATGAAATGAAGGCTTGTTTTTCACAATATCCAGATTTTGCCATGTTGAGGAATAAAAAATCATTGTACCCGCCGCCCTTGCGTATGCGCCGCTTCGCCGATATTTTGAATTTTTAAACATGTATGCGCCGCAGCG
The DNA here is from genome assembly GCA_963931845.1 of Maratus michaelseni. Lineage (NCBI taxonomy): Eukaryota > Metazoa > Arthropoda > Arachnida > Araneae > Salticidae > Maratus > Maratus michaelseni. The sequence continues at coordinate 292,970,244 of OZ007597.1, forward strand.
CTTACTCCCGAAAATACGGTACATTGAATGTAACTCATTTGAAGATCCCCTTAGAAGCATTGCAGACAGATCACACTTCAAAGACCACTGATTTAGAACATGAAGTTATTTTTAGTTATTAGCAAAAGTATTCACTCTTTGTAAAATTAAAATCTAACTTTTTGTTTATTTTTATCTTTCTACTTAATGGGATGCATAGAACTCGGTAAAGTGTTCGGAATGTCTATTGGAGCCACTCCAGATTTCTTTTATACAGGGTAGTTATAATATAAGTTAAGTATCTCTACTTGGAGCTGTCTGTAGCTTGAAGAAATAACCCGAATGAAACCAAAATCGGTACACTTACTAGTCGAGAAGGGGGAAGAAGAATGGAAGAATAAAAAAAATAATCGCAAAAATCGCGGTGCAAACGCCGCACAGTGGGTCAAAGTATAGCAGATGTCGAACATAGGATTATCACAATAGTATAAGCCTATATATAAGATTTTTTTTTGTTATATTTAGGTTTAAAGAAGTAAAATATATTATATTCAATAGATTTGCATGGTTTTTATGAGCAATTTAATCTTTTTTTTGTTTAAAACAGGACTTTTAGAGGCATACTGGATAACTAAATTAAACTTGAAAATCAAAGAAAAAGCTTAGCAGACAATAATTTTATTACCAATCATGTTTTTACTTATATCCTAAGGACATTGGCAAAATATTCAAAATATTTGTTTAATTTTTAATTGGCAACATATGTAATGTTTAGATAACTTTTCAAAATCTTTCTACAAAACCGGAACATTCTTCTGCAACATTTTAGAGCCTATTTCAGTGCATATTTTTTATCATCGGGATTATAATAATAATCATAATAATATAATAATAATAATTTTATAAAATAATTTTGTAGTGATATTAATTTTAGTATATTTCTTTTTTATTTCAAGCAAGATTATTTCATTTTGCTTTTTTTTATATTCTTTTGAAAAATGATAACAAACAGAGATTTGTTTCTGTATCTAAATAATTTAAATAATGGTTTTAGTTATGAAAAATCAATTTTTAGTTTTGTACGTGCTGTTCTACTGTGGACTAAGTGCTTCAGAAATTGATGAAGAAAATTTAAAGAAGCGTTTACGTAAGTTTTGTGTAGCTGTAAAAGATCGATGGCAGAAATCTCAACGAAAATTAGATCGTTTCAATACTAAAAACGATTCTTGGCTTCAGTGTTCCTTTAAAGTTGGTAATGAATTTAAACCATCTGAAGTTGAAAATTCGCAGAAACCAACGTCTCGGAAATCTTTTTCAGATGTAACCGAAACTCATAAAAGAAAACTAACTCAACGTTTAAGAGAGGATACTTCTGGAGAAGCTCTTTTGCATGCAGCAAACAAAAATTAGCATCTGAGGGTTTTAAAAGATCTTTTGATATAGCACATAAAAATATAACCATTGATCATGAAATGAATTTAACAATGATTGATAGAAAAATTATTACGGAAATTTCAAATACATCCTCCTGTTCAACATGTTATATTTGTGGTGCAAAGCCCTTCGGAAATGAATAACATTGATAAAATTGTTCAAAGAAGTGTAAACGCATCCACATACAGCTTTGGTGTATCTAGTCTACATGTAAAGATACGGTCTATGGAATATTTGCTTCATATTTCTTACAATTTATCATTTAAAGCTTTAAGTGCTAGAACTGAAGACCAAAAGAAGCAAAAAGAAGAATCAAAGAGAAAAATTCAATGCGAATTCAGAAAAGAATTATGTTTGCTAATTGATGTTGTTAAACAGGGGAGTGGTTTGACACACGATTTAAACACTGCAAGGATATTTTTTGCTGAGTTTGAAATTACAGCTGAGATCACTGGATTGGATAAAGAACTAATTAAACGTTTTGCAATTATAATGCAAGTTATCTCCTGTGATGAAGTAATTAATGCCGAAAAAATTGGCGAATTTGCACTGGAAACAGCTAAAGAATGTGTTTCGAAGTACGGGAGGTATTATATGCCAGCTTCTATTCATAAGTTATTCATTCATGGAAAAAATATAATTACAAATTTTGCTGTTCCAATTGGCCAATTGGTTTATTATCGGAAGAAGCTGGCGAAGCTCGAAATAAAGAGTTTCGGAGGTACCGGGATTCCCATACGAGAAAAATAAGTCGAAGAGCATGTAACGAAGACTTGTTGCACCATTTACTTATAACATCTGAACCATTGATTTCCTGTATTAGACGCAAAGTAAGAAAAGCTCAAAGGAACAAAAAATCCAGAAGCATTAGAACTTTTACTTTAAATAACATTTTAGCACTCACACATTATGCATCCATTTATTAGAGTAGATTTAACCCTCTGAGAGTCTTTGCTCTTTTCAGCATTTTCATGTAAATATTTATCTAACACAAGATACGTATATATTGAATTTAATTTTATAGTTTAATTTTAAATTATTTTTTTACATTATTTCATCTTAGAAAATTCTTACAGTATAATATTTATTAAAAAATATTTTTGTCTACAGACAATTTACTATGCTTTCCGTTAATGGAAAATTCTGCGATAGCCACTTATAGAGTGTTTCAAATCCATTTATTTCAAAAATGCGCAGGTTTGCGCAAATATTGCCCTATACCACATTAAAATACAGGCTTTTAGGAACACAAAGATGTGTTTTAAATTTCAGGCAACTTCATGCAATTTAAGTTGCACAATTTTTAAGTTTCTGATACCGTTAATTTTATATGGGCTGTTCATAATGTAAAATGATACATAAAATTCAATCAAAATGCAATCAGTAGTGGTTTAAAATGTGTTTTAGGAAATTCATAATGATATTTTAAACGAGTTATTATTAGTGGTTACCTAGGTTTCATTTCTGAGCACATTTAAAAATCACTGAAATTCGCAGAAAAATTCCTCTGCTGAAAGATGTATATTCCGAGCAGTACAAATAAGATATAATTTTGTATAATTTAAAAGATAAACATATATTCGTATTTTGTAGACATTCTTTTAAAATATTTCATTGAAAAAATTTAATTATTTAATGATTATTTTTTGGCCCTATGTTCGCATTTTCTTAAGGATTGACCCACTGTGCGCCGTTGTGAACCGTGGAGGTAAACCTCAATGACTTAAAAGATCGCATATCACAACATGTGGGAAATATCCCTCCTGATGCATTACATTTCGCAGTTGAGCATGTCTTGCACCACCTGGATTGTGTCCTCCAGCACAATGGCCATGTGGAACTTGAACTTGATTGGCACTACCATGCGAAAGCCTAATCACATCCATTGTGACATTTTCCAATAAATTTTGTTTGCCTTCCGGTTTTACGCCTTAATTCTTTGTCTCATTATATTTCACACTCAAAAGCGCCATCTGTCGACGATTATTGTAATTATTTTTTGTATTGTCCCATTCTTCTTCCCCCTTCTCCACTAGTAAGTGTACCGGTTTTGGTGTAATTTGCGTTATTCCTTCAAGCTACAGACAGCTCCAAATAGAGATACTTATATTATAACCACCCGGTATTTTGCAGCTAAACATCTCCGTCACAGTTATATTTCCTTATTTGCATTTCATGTGATTATGATATTAGTTTTGATAAAAATTTGATTTTAATAATGTATTTAAGTAATCATAATTGAATAGAAAATAACTTCAGCAGTCTTAAAATATAAGAATATTACTTTAATATTTAAGCTGCATGCTGCCAGTATAGACAGGCAAGATAACAACAACTGAACTGGCTAACAACTGTTGCCACAAGATAGAAAACGAACTTACTTTGATATTTTTCTTTAACATACAATGAATGAATCAACTGTGAATGAATCTTAACACTTTCCCTTGTTAAAGAAAATATAATAACAATAATAATTTTTAAAAAAATCATTAAAGTTCTCAGAATAAATATTTACAAAAATCCTATTTTAGAACAAAGAGTCATCAGTCTAGGTTTAAAAAGAGGCTTGGTCATCATATCAGCTATTTGATCTTCTGTAGAAACCTGTTGCACTACTAATTGTTTTTCTAGGACCTTTTCTCTAATAAAAAAGTGTTTAATGCTGATATGTTTGGTACAATGATGAAATTCTGGATTTTGTGCTAATCTAATTGCAGTTGTATTATCAATTTGAAGCACTGGTATCCTATCTAATTTTGTAACACCAGAAAAAAGACATTTCAAGCAAATTACTTCTCTTGTACATTCATTCGCAGCAATTATTTCTGCTTCAGTTGTAGAGGTTGCAACTACAGACTGCCTTTGGCTAAGCCATGATATAGCACCACCACTATATAAAATCATAATAACACTAGTTGATCACCCTGATGTTTTACATCCGCCAAAATCTGCATCACTAAAACATTCTAGTAATCCTAGCTTGTAGTTATGTTTATAGATAATACCTTTATCATATGAACCTGCAATGTATCTAAATACACGTTTCACTTTCATCCAGTCTTCTCTAGAAGGATTTTCTAAATGACGAGAGAGAACACTAACAGAATAAGCTAAGTCTGGCCTTGTGCCAATCATTAAATACATTAAAGTACCCACAGCTTCTCTATAAGTGAAGACTTCACTGCTATGCTCATCACTCTTTTCTGCATTTATGTTTTCTTTAATCATGGGAGTAGATACTGTTTTACAATTTTCCATATGAAATTTTTGAAGATCTTTTTTCGCATAAGCTTGTTGATTAATTTTGATACACTTTTGATACTTTATACCATCCTCAAAATGATGAATTTCAAGACCAAGAAAAAAGGTTGCCTGTTTGGTTGTGATTTTGAATCTTGACTTCAAATCATTTATGAATTTTTCAAATTCTTTTAAATCAGTTGCTGCTACTAAACCATCATCAACATACAAACAAACAATCAGTTTCTTTTCATCTGTTTCTCTTATGTACAAGCATGGATCACCTTCACTTATTTTAAATCCAAGTTTTGATAAAAATTCTCCAAAGTATCTGTTCCAATAGCGAGAAGCTTGTTTGAGTCCATACAAACTGCGTTTCAATCTACACACTTGATTAGTACCATTACTGTATCCCTCAGGCTGCTGCATATATGATGCTACCTTCATCAAGTTTGCCATACAAAAAAGCTGAACAAACATCAAACTGAGTAAGATTCATTTTTTCACTAGCTGCTATGCTGAGAATTGAGCGAACAGTACCCATCCTTGTCACAGGGCTGTAAGTTTGTTCATAATCCACTTTATAATGCTGAGTGAATCCTTTGGCAACTAACCTGGCTTTGTATTTATCGATTGAACCATCAGGATTTTTCTTAATCTTGTAGACCCACTTGCATGGAATGGTTTTAGAATTCTTTGGTAATTCTTCTAAAGTGCATGTTTCATTTTCAATTAATGAAGACTTCTCTAAATCCATAGCTTCTTTCCAATTCTTCTTCTGTTGACATCTAATAGCTTCTTCGAAAGTAACAGGTTCTTCAAAATCTGCAATAAAAGCTTCAGCTACCATTATATAGTCCTCGTAGTGCTTTGGTTTACTTAAATCTTTTCTATCTCTGAGCTTTCTGTTCTCTGATTCATTGCTTGAGTCAGTGTTAATACTGTCATCTTCGCCGGATTCATTTTCAAACTCTTCTTCATCTGGTTTTTCTTCTAACTTTCCCTGAATTTTAGATTTGGAAGCCATTTCATTTTCATCCATGATGGGAAAAAAAACAGTTTTTCCACAATTTAATATCTTCTCATTAAATTTTACATCTCTTGAACATATCACCGTGTTTGATTCTTGAACCCAAAGACGATATCTTTCATCTCCACCATATCCTATCAGAAAAGCTTTGGTAGCTTTATTATCCCTTTTTCTTCTTTTCTGTCTTGGTATGTGGGCATAACAAACAGATCCAATAATTCTTAAGTGTTTTAATCTTGGTTTCTTACCTGTCCATATATCATAAGGACTTACACTTTTAACTGATGACTTTCCAGTTCTATTGAGTATATATGCTGAAGTATTGATAAGTTCAGCCCATAATGCTGCAGGAAATTCTACATCAGGATTAGAATGTTTAGTGTTCTGGCCATTTCCACAAGAGTTCTGTTTTCTCTTTCACTTCCACCATTTTGCTCTGGAGTATACGGTGCTGTGAGTTTTGGAATAATGCCTTTCTTTCTCAGAATTAATTTTGCTTCTGTATTATCAAACTCTCCTCCATTATCGGTGATTAATTCTTTTACAGTATGACCCATATTTTTGGTATAAGCTAAATATTCTTCAAGTGCATTAGCAACATCAGATTTCTGTTTAAGGAAAAAAACACAACGAAACTTTGTAAACTGATCCTTGAAAAGAACAAAATATTGAAAACCCCTAAAAGATTTGTCGAAGGGACCACATACATCTGCAGAAATTAATTCTGATGCTGAAGAACAATTATTTCTTGATCCAAAGTTTAATCTATGAGCTTTCCCGTATATGCATGCCTCACATTATTCATCTTGAACATTAACCATGATGTTCAGTTCAACATTTAACAGAGATTTCACATGACGTTTATCTTGATGACCAAAATGCTCATGGTAGAGTTGAAGCATTGAATTATCTGATGTGGCTAAATTTACTTCAATAGATTTTTTTGGAGTAATGACTTTCATATCAGCTTTGAAGAGTCCTCTTCCTAAATTTCTAGTGCCATGTAGAACACAAATGTTATTTATCTTCAGCCAACACTCTGTTGCAGTAGATTCAAAAAGACTGTTAACATATCTATCATGAGTGGCTAACACAGAAAATAGGTTTTATACTTATTTGAGGGACATACCATACATCTTTCAGTTCTTTGAACTGCTTCTTATTGTTGACTATAGTGGCAATCTGAAGTGTACCTTTACCAAGAGCTGGAAGAACTTTTCCATTTGCTGTTGTAATACCATGAGGTGACTCAAATTTTTCAAAATCAATAAAGTTCTTGTCATCGATGGTTATACGTTTGGAGGCACCATTGTCAATGTACCAGCTATCTGAATGGATTTCTGAAGCAAATACCTCTTCTTCAACAGATATTAGACCTAAGGTAGTAGCTGTGCAGGAAGTCCCAACATTTCTTGAATCAGACTTAGGTGGCTTACCATCTGCAATCCATTTGGGGCAAGATTTAACCCAATGACCTTTCTTGTGACAATATTTGCACTGGCTTGTCTTTCTGTTAGAAAAAGGACCTTTACTTTTCTTGTCTTTTACTAAAAGAGCTTCTTGTTCAAATGTATCTTTTTCATGATTGTTAAATTCCCTTTCATATGAACATAACTGAGTTGTCAACTAATCAACTGTTCTTTTGTCTTCATCTAGCAGCAACCAACTAGATTTGAATGATTTAAATTCTTTTGGTAGAATATCTAGGATTTTGCAATTTAGCAGCAATTCAGGTGATGTGGGCTCATCCTTATTCTGTAATCCTGAGTTTAACTCGTTCCATAATTTTTTTAATTTAGAGAGATGAGCTGCTATATTTTCATTCTCATTCCACTTGAATTGGAAAAAGTGCATGCAAATATTATACAGCTGATTTTCTGAAGATGCTTCATATAATTTGTGTAATTCTATCCATATTTCACGAGCTGTTTCAAAACGCATTACCTTTTGAAGAGTATCTTCTGTCATAGAACTAGTTAAGACAACCATAGCACTTGTATTGGCTTTCTGATAATCTTTCAGATCTTTCTCATACTTCGTACGATCTGCATCTGAAACAACCGTATCGAGATCATCAGGCTTAACTAAAGTTCCTTGAACGACTTCTAATGCACCAGTATGACAGTTTAAAATAAATTTTATTCTATATTTTCATACCTGCCTATCGCTTTCACCAGCTAAAGGTTTGATCTGAACTTTTGCTAAATCCATTTTCAACAACGTGGTTAGGCTTGTGCAATAAGGCTTAATGCAATTTGAACATGAGCTTGCTAAATAAACTTAAAACGATGTGCGAGGGGAAGCGATATTGTTCCCATAACCTAATAAAGTATTTAAGTAATCATAATTGAATAGAAAATAACTTCAGCAGTCTTAAAATATAATAAGATTACTTTAATGTTTAAGCTGCATGCTACCGGTATAGACAGGCAAGATAACAACAACTGAACTGGCTAACAACTGTTGCCACAAGATAGAAAACAAACTTACTTTGATATTTTCTTTTAACATACAATGAATGAATCAACTGTGAATGAATCTTAATAGATTTCACTCCCTGTATTTTCCTGGATTTAATATATTTTGCTACTGTTGTATATAATTAGCACAAAATCTTACAGACTAGATTTCTATGTCTTTATTTTTTTTAATATGGCAATTATTAAGATACACTGTTCATCATTTACTACATTTATTACAACAAAATGTTCACTAATCAACGCTTTTAGCTTTACTCTTTGTATTTCATGCAACAACAGATCCGATTTAAGTTTTGATGGCTTAAATTTGGAACAAGAAAAAATATTGTTATCCAATATTTCTTTTATTAATTTTTTAGCTTAAGTTTCCCTGAAACAATTGAAGATAAACAAAATTATAATAAATATTATGTTAAATAACTTATAAAGCTGGTATATTTTACATTTAATTGTAATAAACAATTTTGCTATTTTTTTATTACAATGTACATGTTGAAACATATTAAATGTGGCTACAAAATTTACTATTAGTGGTTATGTTTCATTTTTTTTTTCGATCCGAAAAGCTGATGCAGATTTTTAAATCTGCATCAAAAACAAAGCACACAATCTGCAATCATAAAAATATATATATCTTAACCAAAGAAGTCATAAATAAAAAGGTGTGCATATTAAGGTTTTCATTTTGTGTTATGTATTTTACTTTGAAAAGCAAAGGCAGATTTAAACAAGTGGATAAGTGTGATCAAAGATCACTCAAAGGGTTTCGTTTAATATTCTCCTTTCAAAACACTTTATCCTTTCTTTAATAAATTCAAATAAATTTCATTTAGCAAAAAAAAAAAAAAAAAAAAAAGCCATTTTTTTATAAAGTAAAAATTTATTGGTTTATTTTTTCGATTTTTCGAATATCTAAACTAGCCCGCTATTATATTCTGTCATAATAATATCCGTCATGCGGACTAAATGCGATATTTAAAAAAAATAATTTCAAAATTAAACAAATTGTACAACTTCAAAATGTTAAAATATGCAAATATTTCCATAATCGGATTTTTATCACGATTCAATATGTTTCTCAAACTCATATATTTAATATCTATTACTCATATTGATACCAGCTTTGTATTATTCTCAAACATCTGAAAAATCCGTTAAACTTCCAATATGACGTCAGATTTTATTTTTAATTCTCTAATGATGTGATATTAATCTGCTTTGTGTACATACACATACTTATACTCCTTGCATTATTGAGAAATCTTAGACATTTTCCGTTTTATTACGACTATGATGTCAGTCAATTTTATTTCATATTTATCTTTTTTTCAATTGGTGAAACTTTTCATTTAATTTTCATTTTTCACGTGGAAATCGTCTGATAGAAAATTAATTATTGTAGAAAGAATTTCATTATGGATTTTAAATCTTTGGCATCTGCTATAACAAAAAATGTTTCAATTTAATAGGAAAAGGCTGTTAGAATTTTGGTTTTTTATCTCTATTTATTAAAATAATACGAATTTTTCAAATTTTAATATTTTGAGCTCTTCACGGCTGCTATTCAGATTTATACACTAAGTTTCAACTCTGTAAGTTACATACTTTTTGAGAATGGCTCTGTGACGGACAGACAACGAGGCGGGGGTATTAGGATTTCGTAAGATGAACGAAACCCTAAAAAAATGAAGTAAAAACGAAAAACGCCAATTCCATACAGGTATCGTTGCCTTCTGGTTCAGCACTTATGAGACGCACAACCGTAATATTAGGACTATTCCTATCAGACCAACTATACAACATTCTTGAAGGTTCAAATATTAAAAAAATAATATCAAACATTACAATTTTTCATATCCTTAACTTACATCTGAAAAAGAAAATTGACCAGACATTGTAGGTTGCTCCTTGGAGAGAAAGTTTTACTTTATTATTGACATACACAATTCTTTTTATCAAATAATTTTTTAAAGTATTACAGTATTTTTTACAGTTACTTCTTGAAGGAGTATCTTCCAATTTCGGATTTCCTCAGTCTGATTCATGGTAATAGAATATCTCAGGTAGGGGAACGCCGTGTTATGATTTTACACAGAAATGAAGTTTTGTAATGTGCAATAATGCTGGACAGATGCATTCAAATGCACCATCTATTGTCGGTATTTGAAATTCAAGACAAAAACATTTTTTAGTATTTCTTTTTTTAAGCTGCATTTAAAAATAAATGCTGCAATTTTTTTTACGAATTTTTTAATGATTGAAAAACATGTAACATGAAATATTTTAAGACTTTGTAAAATATTTATAATAAATTTTACAAACGGCAAATAATTAAATTTTTTTCAACTGTTTTATTAAAAAGGTACAAAAAATATTAATTTTCAATCAAAACAAGCCTGGAACACAGTTATTTTTTTTCTTTTAAACTTTACTGTAGTCAGATAATTTAAAGTAATTAAGACAGTATCTAGATAAAAATTGTAGACAAGATTTATTCAGTTATTTAGATTATTCAGTTTAATTTTCATAAATATTTCATGGATTAACTTTTTTTCCTAATTAAAACAAATGCTGCAATTTTTTTATATGCAGATTTTTTTTTAAATTATTAATATTAAAAATCATGAAAATAAGAATTATTCAGTTTAAAAATTTGTTAAATATTCAGAATAAATTTTACAAACTACAAATAACTAAAAATTAAATTAATTTTTTTTCAGCTGTATGAGAAAAAAATATTAATTCCTATTTAAGACCTCAAGCAAAGCTTTTTTTTAAAGTTTGCTGTACTGAACAAACTATTTAGAGTAATTAAGATAGAATTTAAATAAAAATTATGCATACTGTAAAAATAAAATGAGAAAGTGACGTGATCTTGATGAGAAAGTGAATCTTTGCAAACTTGCCATGTCAATAGGAACTCGAATTTGCCATGTGTAATATTTGTATAGCTGATATTTTAAATATATTCTGACCTTGTATTGATTATAATTAATATATTTTTATTTTTAGAGTAGGATAATTAAAAAATAATAATTTCATTTAAATATGTATTTATATATTGCTTTTTCTTTATATTAATACCGATGTGTAATGTGAAGAATTTTGCACATTCAAGAAATTTCTTGTCAATTAGTTTCTGTTTCATGAAGAAAATGTAAATTTATTGAAAATTCTTTTTTTTTTTCAAATCAAAATATAAGTTGATGTCTATGTGTTATGTGTATAGTGCATTTAATCAATATATTTTGATAAATTAAAACTTATGCCTCTGTGCATTTAAATAAAAATGACATACAAAAATCTGCATATCTTTATTTAAGAATTAATTCACTAACAGTTTTAGAGACAAGAAAATATACACAAAATATAATTTCAAGAATTTAAAAACATTTGAAATTTGAATTTTGCTAGTGCTGCTGTCTTTCACTCTAAAGTTAAAATAACTCCAGATTTAAAAACATTTAATTTCAAGTAGTTCTTTCAAAATCTTTAAATAAAACTTTTATATCATGAAACTTTCAAACAAGACTTTGGACAAAAATAACTCACTTTTTATGCCATAGAAATATTTAGCAGATACTAGGTCTTAGTTGATATACTTGCCTTAAATATTTCAAAGTGCTTAAAGTCTGTTTACAATATTGTCAAAGTTTTGTTACGATTTTTTTATGAAACTTTTGTACAGACTCTTCAAGACTTTTTGAAAGAACTGAAAGAAGATACTTTACACCTTGTCTTACTCACACATATATATTTTCTTTCAAATGAAAATAAAAATCAGTTAAATATTAGATCACCAATATACGTAAGCCAACATTGGGAGTAGAAAATAATGATGGATTTCTTATTTACCCAATTCTTTATTCCGTCTTTCAGCTTTCACATATTCCATGTTACATCCATATACAAAACAGTTTCGAGTCATATTAAAATATAATGTGAAAATAATAATTTATAAAGGAAGTAATAGCACACTCATATAGGGAACAATGTTAATTTGATGCGACTGCAGACCACAGCTCTGCATGCGGCCACTTTCGCGTTAGGCTCAAGTTTGATTGGATGATGCAATTGGAGAAATTTCTCCTTTTATATCTTCCTGGTCTGATCTTACAAATTGACTGGGAAAAAAGCCTAAGATTTGTTTAGCAAACAATTTACAGCATGCTTCACAAATAAAAAGTTGGATTTCTCTCTACATGAAAGTATAATTTAGTTTTTAAAACGACTTCATGAGAAAAAAATTTGCTATGTTTTAAAATGTCTCTATAGTGTGCTACTGTCGCAAAATCCCTTCAAGCATACTTAGGAAAGGAATGCTTTTTAATCTGTGTGAGTAGGTAGGTATAAATTTAAACTTTATTCCAAATTTAATTTCTTTTTTATGCATGAGTTTTGAAATGTCTCTTTAGTGCGCTATTATGAGAAAATTCTTTCGAGCATACTTCACAAATGAATGGTTTTTCCCCTGTATGTGTACGGAGGTGTACATTTAGATCTGATTTACGAGAAAATCCTTTAGAACACACTTCACAAATAAATGGCTTGTCCCCGGTATGTGTACGGAGATGCACATTTAGATGTGATTTTTGAGAAAATCCTCTAGAACACATTTCACAGCTAAATGGCTTTTCCTTAGTATGAATGCGATAATGTTCATTTAGATGTGATTTATCAGAGAATCCTTTAGAACACACTTCACAAATGAATGGTTTTTCCCCAGTATGGGTGCGTAGGTGTCTCTTTAGATCACAACTATCAGTAAATCCTTTGGAGCATGAATCACAAATAAATGGTTTTTCACCTGTATGGATGCGAAGATGTAACTTTAGATATACTTTTTGAGAAAATCCTTTAAAACATACTTCACAAATAAATGGTTTTTCTCCAGTATGGATACAAAGATGTCGTATTAGATGTCCTTTTCGAGAAAACCCTTTAAAACACACTTCACAAAAAAATGGTTTTTCTCCTGTTTGGATTCTAAGATGTCTCTTTAGATGACTACTAGTAGAAAACACTTTGGAGCATGTTTCACAAATAAATGTATTTTCTTTTGTATGGTTTGGCAGATCACCATCTTGAAAATATTTTAAAGAGCCAATATCACTAATACTAGGCTTTTCTTCACTGTCAGAAGAGACGCTTTCTTTTGTCATGCAATCAGCTTTTGAACTTTTTACAGACATGCTATAGAAATATTTCTGATTTATATATATTTATTTGCATAAGAATGAAGTATTAGCTTTTTGGTGTTGTATTTATGTTGGAGAAAATCTTGGAAGATGGTGCCGAAGAAATACTGAACATAATAAAAAATATTCACCAGTTTGTGTGTGAAATAAGTCAGAGAAATTTATAAAAGTAAGTAAAATGATTTACTTCAAAGTTGTTTTTTCACAGGTATATTTACTTTTTTTACTAGCATCTGTACAGTGAAATATTTCTCTACCTTGCTTCTAAAATATCTTTAGTAACCTTCAAAGATGACTGAGTCATCCTTTTCCTTTTATATCTGAAATTATTTTTTTAAATAAGTCTTTTTAATTGTAATGTAATTATTAATTAACTTTAATTCCACATTTTATTAATTTCATAGAAAAAAATAAAAAAAATACATCTAACTGTTTGTACAGTGTAATAACAATAACAAATATATTCAATTTAAATACCCAAACTATTGCAAAGAGGGGGAATTATATTTTCTTAATATATATGTTAATAAAATATGGTTAGGGGGACCTCCAAATTGAAATTGTAACAAACGTGAAAATTTTCAGTACTTGTTTACTTTTTCATCTAACATTTACAGTCAATAAATCTGCTGCCAGACAATGTTATTAAGATCAACAATGAATAAGAACAATGGTATTCACTGGTGTTTAACTGTGATGCTGCACATAATATGAAGTACACAGTGATCCAAGGCAAAAAAAAAGAGAGAACTTCCTATATATAGATTTTAATAAAAAAATTTATTGAGAAAAACAAAAATAACCATTTGACTGGACATTATGTCTATTTCCAAATTGTGTTAAAAAATGCTTAATGTGTCGTTTTCCTATTGAAATTTCACCAAATTCTGAAATTTTTAATTTGAACACTTAATTCTGACAGCATATACATTTTTATCATAGTAAATTTTACTTTAGAATACCTAACTGGAACTGATTCAGTCAAGTAATTTAGGAATCATGCTGGTATAAAGTTTGAAACTCCTAATCATAGATTCACTCTTTATCATTGAAAAACAGATTTCAGTAGAATAATTATTTTAAGCGTAACTCAAGACTATTTGTGGAATGATCTGAAATATTGGATATGAATATTTGAAGCTTTTAGAAACTGATTTATGTTTAAAAAAAATTCATTTCAATTTTATATATTTTTTTAAGTTAATTTTCTAAATAGCATGAATTGTAACCTATCAATTATTTAACAGAAATCGATTCTAAAAGTTTCAAATATGCAAATCAAGAATAACAAGTCATTCTGCCAAATAGTTTTTGAGTTATGCGTGAAATACTAACCACTTTTAAATTTGTTTTGCAACGATTGTATATGAGTTTAAAGGAGTTTCAAATTTTAAACCTCTATAATTCCTGAACTTCTCGATCAAATGAGTCCCTTTTCGTATCTAATCTAATGTAAAATTTATCACAAAATCCAAATATGAAGACAAAAATAGGTGTACTTACTGAAAATTTCAGAGTTTGAAACGATTTCAGTATGAAGATGACCCCTAAGCTTTTTTTTAAACATAGCTTGAATGAAAACATAATTTCCAGTTGAATGGCTAATATTTTTGTGTGACTTGTTTTGTCCAACTGTAATTGTATATATCCATTTTTATTTATTTTGTGGACAAGCCAGTTTAGATTTTGTAATGAAGGATTTCAATTAATTGTTATCTCTCTATTATCAACCAAGCAGACCTTAAGAGGTCTATTAGTCTGATATGACATAAAAACTATGTTAAAAATTGTGACATTTAATGCTCTGTGATTGCTAACCATTGCTGGTCTAATAATCACAGTTTTAACTTTTCAGAAGGTTCAATAATTCAGAAGTGCTCATCAATTTACAACTTTGATTTTCGGGGAGCTTATCATACATGGAAGAATTCAGGCAACTTAGTTAATGATATGTCCAGTACACCAAATTTTTCAAATGTCTGACTACCTTTCATTTAATTCATTCTCTTCACTTCCCCCTTTTTCTTCTCTGTACTTAAACTCGTCCAGACTTGCAGAGCGCATCTGATTGGTCTCCTATGTCACATGGGACTTTTGACTATGCTGTTTTTTTTAAACACTCGCCGCAATTCCATCTCAGTCGTGAGCAGAGCCACAAATATACTTACATGGCCTAAACTTTTAAATCAGTTTTTAATCTTTTAACTTTGGCACTTATGATAGAGATTTAGAGACTCTGAAACAGCTGTTTACTATTTTATGTATATTTAATTTTGCTATTTTTTCATTGATCATTTATTTTAATTTAATGGCACCAAGTGCCATCCACCTCAAAATAAATTTCTTTATTTTGATATTTCTTTATTTTTGATTTATTTTTGATTTAAATAAATTTCTTTATTAAATAAAAAGGAATAAATTTATTTCTCACAAAGCTTGCTGTAAATTTAGTAAACATAATTCAAACACAAAAGGTCCTCCAGCACTTTTCCTCTGAAAATATGATTAGTAAAGAATAAATTGAAAATTTATATCACAAACATAGCTTTACTAAGATGGTTTAAATCTCTTTACAAAATCATAAGAAAAACAAATGTTCATTTGCAGACTACCAAACCAATCCTCTGGAAAAATTAACACCTTTCACATTGTTCATCAAAAATGAGAAATCACGATGCTTTATTTACAGTGTCAGTTCATCCAGGTTAAATCTCCTTAGACTATTTCACGAACCACTTCATTCATAAAATCTGGAAAACTTTTGTTGAAGATAAAAGTCAAAGTCCAGAAAAAAACAGCTACACACACCAAAGATTTTATTACACTTTCTTTACTAACACAGTTTAGATTTAATTAAAAGGAAAACTATTAAAAACAGACTTTAAACTTATTTATAATCTTTTCACATGTTGTTAAAAGATCTTTAAACTTATTAAAACCTATGAGTTCCACGAGATGATGATACAAATACAATATCTTGATCTAAACTACAAGAACAATCGCTTCGAAAGCAGATGTATTATACTATTTATTTACGGCTGACATTTTCATTGAAACTTCTATGCATGTCCAGTCCACTTTCATTTCGGTTTCTAGAACACAGTATGCAGATATGAAGCACAGACATAAATGCGAGAATGAACCATCAAACGATAGCATCAAACAGTAATGCCATCTAGTAGTATCTATGAGAACTACTGAGAAAAAATTGGACTTTGAACATGCATGAACAAAATATGGCAAAGAGATACTGTGAATTGATAAGAACACCTATGGTAAATAAAAGGCTGGAAAAATAAATACAGATTTTTCAGGAGACAAAAGAAAGAAGAAACTTATAGGATATATTTCATTATAAAATTTAAGTGTACGTCTGAAAAACAATAAATAAAGAAACTAGTCACGATAAAGTGATTATAAGCAGATATGTATAATGTGACAAAAAATACTTCCTAACAGGGTCGACTGTGCCACTACTTCATGGAAAAGGCAACATGCATGTGTCCGTCAGATGTCTCTTCCCTTTCAACACTGTCTGCAACAGTAATATACTATATAACAGTGGAAGTAGGGAAAAGGGAAATGTAACTAAAGATGTATATACTAACTCTAAATGAAGAATTTAAGATAATAAACAAAGAAATATATTAAAATAATAAACAAAGAAATTGATTAAAATCAGGGTTGTCAATAAACCGGGTTTTTTACAAAAAAAAAAACCCAAAACAGGTTTTTTTAGTTTAAATGATTTTAACTTTTGGAAGAATGCTGAAAATTCATATTTTTAAATAGTTGAAGTCAAGGACTAAACAAAAATTATTTTAAGTTATTTTGTTAAAGTTTAATATAATTTTTACCATTTTAATTTAAGCATTACAATATTTTTATATTATTTTAATATTTTTACATATAATAAACAACAACACGTGTGATCACTTATATACATAAACAATCAATCCCTATTATAATATTAAACGCAACTAAAACTGTATATACTAACTCTAAATGAAGAATTTAAGATAATAAACAAAGAAATTGGTTATAAAATATTAGAAACTTAGATAGAAAAAAGAGCTTCATTATTATAAGGACTTACTGAAATTAGCTTTAAAATGTTTCTGGTGGGATCTTCCGCAGTCAGGTTTGCTATTATCATTTCGGGCAGTGGGGAAGTGACCTCTAATGGAAAAAAGAAAAAAGGACCTCCAATTAGTGAGTGACAGACTTTTTAGTAAAGTAGTGGCAGTTCAGTGTTTATCTGTGGTTAGGCATTATACAGGGACAGTACAGGCAGTTAGTCACTATAAAATTATGTTTACAATTGTGGAAGTAGGGGAACGAGAAAAACAACTATAATTGTATATAGTAACTCTAAATGAAGAATTTAGGATAATAAACAAAGAAATTGGTTAAAAAATTAGAAAGTTAGATAAATGAAAGGGGCTATTATTAAAATGACTATTCAAATTAACAAATATTTTTAATCATATTTTAATAAATAATAAATTAACCAAATTTATTTAATTAAATTTTAGGTATTTCTTTGTGATTGGGGCCTAAAAATAACTAAATTTTTAAGTAAGTGTGATTTGCATCAAATATTATAAACAATCACAAAAGTGAAACAGCGACTAATGAAAAAATTCCTCATCTTATTTCATTTATTTATGTTATATATATTTTGTATTACATTATTATGTCGCTTATTTATGTATAAATTAAACAAATGGCTTCTCAATGTATCCATTAAATGATGTAAGTATAATACAAATTGTTTATATATTTTAATACTTTGATCACCGTTGCTAAAATTTGCTTTTTACCCTCCAACTTTGATAAAAAATACCTGCAATTTACCCTCAAGCTTAGAATTAGTAGAGCCATCTGGCGATTCAAAATGTAACTGCTTAACAGGGTAATCACCCTAAAAGCATTGATTTTAGTTATTCTTTCAGTGAGCTTTTCTAATTTCTCTCTCTTTTTTTTTTTAAAAAAATACAGTAAATACTGAATAAAAAATAATAGTAAGTAGAAATATATATCTGAAAGTAAAATTTAATGAGTAAAAATAAATTATTATTTTGCATAGTACATATATACAATGTAACAAACACTAAATGTACTAAACACTATTTATGTAATATTATAACACTAAAATAACTGCCTGTAGCATTAAAATGAAATGAAAAAATAATTTAAAACTAACAATATTTTCTTTGAGTTCTTACCAAGTACAGTTCCAGATTTACATTTAGAAAAGGGATGGGGTTATACCTCTTTTTGTTCTTGGCAGGCGGTGGTCACATTATATTGTGAACAATTTTTCTATTTGAAGGCAGTTCTCAAATACAAACTGTTCTCAAATACAATCACAAAAACATTTTACTTTGTAACTGTATCAACTTTGCATTAATATTCATAAATGTATAAAATTTGGAAGTTGTAGCCAGATACCAAGAAATCGAACAGCGTTTCCAGTTTTCTTTAAACACAAAGAAACTATTTTACAAACACAAATTGCACAAATTGTGCCTATTAGTTGCTAAAATCAGTGTAAAAATTGTTTTAAACTCATAAAAGAGCTAAAATCCTACATGTTTCGGCTTTAAACTCAAAACCATCATCGGGGAAGAAAAACAACATAAGTGCCTACTGATCTTATAATTTACGACACGAGAAAATTTAAATCAACAGTTTGGAAAAAATTTTAAAATAAGCGGGCGCTCTCTGTTGCCAAAGAGCGAAAAACTAAACTATGAATTAACAAGGGGTTAAAAATGTATCCCATAAATTAGGAATGTTGAAAGAAAAGTTATCATTACAAATACAATCTTTTCTAATTTTAATCTCCAATGATTCCCTAATGGCAGCTTTAAATGGGTTATTGAACCTATAGATAATTCTTGCTTTATCGAAATTAATTACAGTATCATTATGTTTAGCGTAAAACCGGGAGAGAGCAGTGGATAACTTTCCAAATTTTATGTCGTTTTTATGCTCTTTTAACCTTTCCAAAAACTTTCTTTTAGTCATACCAATGTAAAAAATTATACTATTATTATTTAAGCTAATGGGGATTTCATAAACACCTGCGAATTGATCAGGGGGGATAGGATCTAATTTACAGGAAACTAAGTCAACCAATTTTCTGAAAGGGACAGCAATAAGATGGATATTGTATTTAATGAGGGCCCTTTTAATCCTTTCAAATATAATAGGTATGTATTGGAATTTCCGATAGTTTGGTTTATTATTGCTAGGGACAGGATGCTGAATTAAATGGCCATTGAATTTTTCTATGATTTTCTGTACGTGATGAGCAGGGAATCCATGGTCAATGGCGATATCTCTGATAAAATTAAGTTCATCTTGGTGAATTCATTTGAACAAACCAGAAAAGCACGCTTGATGAACGAATTGAAGGCAGCAATCTTATAAGTGAAAGTTGTAGAGGCATTAAATGGGATTATTGTGTTACTTCTCATCGGTTTACGATAGACTTTACGTTTTAAGTTGTTGTCATCTTTAATTAATTGAATATCCAGGTACGGCAGTGATGAATTTTCTTCTATTTCCAACGTAAACTGAATATTTTCTAATTTATAATTATTTATTTATTATTTATAATTATATCTTTCCTCTCAAAAATAAACGAAATAGATGAAAATATTCAGTTTACGTTGGAAATAGAAGAAAATTCATCACTGCCGTTCCTGGATATTCAATTAATTAAAGATGGCAACAACTTAAAACGTAAAGTCTATCGGAAACCGATGAGAAGTAACACAATAATCCCATTTAATGCCTCTACAACTTTCACTTATAAGATTGCTGCCTTCAATTCGTTCATCAAGCATGCTTTTCTGGTTTGTTCAAGTGAATTCATCCAAGATGAACTTAATTTTATCAGAGATATCGCCATTGACCATGGATTCCCTGCTCATCACGTACAGAAAATCATAGAAAAATTCAATGGCCATTTAATTCAGCATCCTGTCCCTAGCAATAATAAACCAAACTATCGGAAATTCCAATATATACATATTATATTTGAAATGATTAAAAGGGCCCTCATTAAATACAATATCCATCTTATTGCTGTCATTCCCAGAAAATTGATTGACTTAGTTTCCTGTAAATTAGATCCTATCCCCCCTGATCAATTCGCAGGTGTTTATGAAATCCCCATTAGCTTAAATAATAATAGTATAATTTTTTACATTGGTATGACTAAAAGAAAGTTTTTGGAAAAGTTAAAAGAGCATAAAAACGACATAAAATTTGGAAAGTTATCCACTGCACTCTCCCGGTTTTATGCTAAAAATAATGATACTGTAATTAATTTCGATAAAGCAAGAATTATCTATAGATTCAATAACCCATTTAAAGCCGCCATTAGGGAATCATTGGAGATTAAAATTAGAAAAGATTGTATTTGTAATGATAACTTTTCTTTCAACATTCCTAATTTATGGGATACATTTTTAACCCCTTGTTAATTCATAGTTTAGTTTTTCGTTCTTTGGCAACAGAGAGTGCCCGCTTATTTTTAAAATTTTTCCAAACTGTTGATTTCAATTTTCTCGTGTCGTAAATTATAAGATCAGTAGTCGTTTATGTTGTTCTTCTTCCCCGATGATGGTTTTGAGTTTAAAGCCGATTTTATGAGTTTAAAACAATTTTTACACTGATTTTAGCAACTAATAGGCACAATTTGTGCAATTTGTGTTTGTAAAATAACTAGTTAACAGTGTAGTGTCCAAATGGATTCAATTTCACCAAGAAACTTTCAGAAAATGTTGTATTGTTCACATTTCAGCAGATTTTTGAGTGCTCAACAAGCACGGAAAGTTGTCATGAAGGAGCAGTTGGCTATAATTCAAGAGGCACTATATATAGGAATATGAAATAGGTTGTTCAATTCTTTGACATGTTAGAGAATTAAGTCAAAAAAAAAAAATCTCCCTACTCAGCATTGTAAAATTTCCTGATACATTCACGTACTGATTTTTTAAAGTAAAAGTATACAAATAGCAGACATTATATAAGTATTACATAATTATAGCAGACATTATATAAGTATTAAGTATACAATTAGGTATTATTAAACTGATTTGAAATTGAAGAACTCTTTCCATTATTTGATATATGCATTATATTTTGCATTGTAACTTGTAAGTGCTTGATATCGCATGACGACTTTTTTAACTAAGGCTGTCAGGTTCGAAAGTTTGGTTCATAACACCAAGTTTGAAACTATTTGGTTACAAATCATTTTTTAAATCTCGCTTGAAAGTGTCATATTTTTATGTTTAAAAATGGATCCATAATTATTCAGAAAATTTCACATTATTGGGAGGGGAAAAATACTTTTTCAGAACTGCCTTAAGGTTGTTTTAAAAAATTTTCCGTTGTTCGATAAATCAATTATATGTTGCATTATGAACAATTGTCATCAAATGAAAGCAATTTATCTTTTCTTCCACGATGTTGATCTAGAAATTCATTTCAAAACGCGCAAGTTTTACAGCATTTTCTAAAAGGTATTTTGAATTTACCAAAAAAATGAAAATCAGTTTGATTACACAGTTTGTGAATAAGAGCATTTGAATTTTGAAGCATGTTCAAACAAAAATTAATAAAAAAGATGTGTCAGAAAGTAACTAGTTTGAATTTGAGAATAACCTCAAAACCAAAACCAACCCACAGTTGAATGAGATACAAAGAAATACACCTCATCTGACACCAAGGTTGTCCGGACAAAGACATCCTACCCTGCTAAAGCCATTTCTTCCTTTCAATCTTCACTATCACATTTACGAAACTGGTTCCACTGATAGTCAGAAAAACACAACAAACAACATAAGAGTAAATTATGTCAAATTCAAAAATACCCGGAAGCACGGCATTTGAAAATACCCTCAAAAATACACACAAAACATTAAAATACCTGCAGATTGGCAACACTGACTTTGCTAGTAATTTCATAAACAATCTGATGATGTTTTTAAAATGTAAGTAAAGGTTGCCAAAAAATGTTTAAAAAAATTTTGCTTTTCTTGAGAAATTAAATTTTGTCATTTTCTCTCTCATGCCAATAACCTTATAACAAAAAAGTGCTAAATTTTATATTCTTATTTTTCTTAATTTATATTGATACATCTCACATAAAAATATTGGAATGTTTTCAGCAATAATATTAAAGAAAAAGTTTGTTGGTATTTACTTACCTTCATGGACAAATACTTCCCGCTAAACATAAATGGCTCAATTTGGTAAATCTGATAAGAGATAAGAAAATAAATATATTAAAAGCACATATTTGATAAATTAAAATTTATTAAATTAACACTGTCAGGAAATTTGAAAACAAATGCATGAGTTTTAAATAGGATGTCAATGGTTTTAATCAGCTGATTTTTTCTTAAAATCATTGATTAAAATCATAAATTTTCTAAATGTTTAAAATGACATAAAAAAGTATTAAAATTTAAGATGAACATAAGTTGGTAAGTTTCTAAATATTTTCCTTTATGAATAAATAAAATAAAAGCTTTAAATAATTGTTTCTAAGCTTAATTCCTTAAGCTTGTACAAAATTAAGTAAAGTATGTTAGTGAAAAGCAAGATTTTATCTGGCATAACACCATTTCATTTAAAATGACATTTAAATATAATTTAATTCTTTTAAGTAATCAAATTAGTCATTCTTTTATATAAAATTTTATAGCAAGTACAATAAATTTCTGTTAGTAAAAAAATTAATAGCCAATACCTTATTTTCTCACTACTTCTGCAATGATAATTTTTTAGTAAATTGGAGCTAATGAAAAATGAAAGAATGAGATCAGATCAACAGTTATTGTAAAAGTGAAAAAGAACTTAATTGGTATAAAAATATTAAATTTATTGCACAGAAATTTTTTTTTCAATAGACATTAAATAAATGGGTTTTCTTTCTTTATTTTTTAAACTCATATATACACCAAATAAAAAAATTATCCAAATGATTGATTTGTGCATGATAAAACATGGTATTTGAAATTGGTTCAAGATTTTTAACTTTCCAACTAGCTATCCCATATTTTTCTGTTTCCTGAAAACAATTTTAATTAGCTGTAAACAGAAACATTATCAACATAATTAAGTTATAATATATATAAAATATAAAGGTATATGAGAGGCATGTTAGCAGAAAACTGTAACAGAAAATTTAAAAACTGAGTTTAATTGAGCATTTTAATGAAAATGCATGAATGTCTTTATTTTGCTGAAAGGGTTAAGTGCAACTTTTCTTCAATATATTGCATCATTTATACAGTAAAGCAAATCTATGGAAATGTTGAAATATTTAACAATTTATTGTAGTAAAATCATATATCAGTCACATTGTTTCTTATAATCCATGAAACTAAAGCGGGGGGGGGGGGGGGGGTGATAATAACTATATTTATAAAATGAAGAGCTTAGTATTAAACTAAAGAAAATATAAAAATTACAAGAAGTTGCACTGTTATAAGTACCACTAATTATCATCATTTTAGGAAGCCATTGATTTGAAATATTAAGTGCTATTCTGATATAATTTTAATGCATGGAAATGGAAAACCATTTTTTTTTTGGCAGATTCAATCGTTTCCATAATAATAAGTAATAAATAATCAAAATTGTCTATGTACCAAAAAAATTTAAGCAAAACAATGATCAGAAATCTGCAAAATTCTAAAATCCACACAACCCCTGGTCTCAAGTGGTCCGGATTTGAGGCAGTCTAATTTAGTTCATTATTATTTTTGGGAAAGTGGTGTGGGTATACAGAGAGCAGAAAGGAGGACCTCACTCCTTTCCTAAATTTGTAAAACGTAAGAATTTCGGTCACTTTTGGCAAATTTTAACCATTTTGACCCTCTTAACAAAATCTTGATTAGTCCTATGGTGGCACCTCAAATGGAAGGCCTGGGGCAAATGCCCCATATGTAACTACATTACTCAGGCTCTGCAAATTATAATATCTATAAATTACTTTTGACAAAAGTATATGTAATATTGCAGTTTCATTGAGACCACTCTATATATCATTTGGCCTAAATATTTATACAGAAAAACTTCTGCTTTTGAATATTCCATTTGTTGAATGATTCAGTTCTTAAACAAAGAACTCAACTGAAATTTGATTAAGTTCTTGGAGAAATACGAAGTTCTCAAACACTGTCACCATCAAATGGACCAAATGAAAAAAATGTATCAAAAATAATCAAATTGATTTTTTTTCTTTGTTGATGCACATGTGAAATAAAATGATCATGCTTCTAATAAATTTCATGCATTCTCAAATTGAAAAATGGCAAGTGAAATTAGTAGACCAAATAATCTTGAAAAATAGCAATGAGCCCCCAGGCACCCTTCTGTTTCTTTTTAATATCATCTAAAATTTCCCCAATTAATACGTATTGCTTAAAATTTTCCTAAAATGCTAAAAAATTGTCATTGTCTCATGTAATGTATGGTAAAGTGATACATTGCAATCTTTTACTGTAGTATACAGTTCAACGTTTGTAACATGTAAATACAAAGAGTAACTTAGGAGGTGAGTACCAATAAATCATCTTTTCATTATTTCTTACAGTAAATTTAGTTAAGTTTGAACAATTCTTTTGAACAATTTTTATGTATGATTTAACAATGTGTTCAATTTATCATCCATTACATAAATACATTCTGAAATAATTAAACACTTTCTGGCAAGTACAAATGTTTCAAAACTAAGTTAATTTAATCAATAAATGGATAATAAATACCAGTAGATAAATTCCATTAAAACAACGTCTAAAATACTGCATAATTAGCTCAAATACTTTATGTTTATGGGAGAAAAGAAATTTAGTTTTAGCATCAAAAATATCCCAATTACTACAATACATACCAATTTACTTTTTAAAGTAAAAACGAATTTTATGCACATAGAATTAAATTTTTAAAGTTACTTTTTCTACAAATATACCACTTAAATAGATGATTATTGCATTAAAACAATAATAATTAAATCATACCTTTAAATAACTTACTTTAAAACTAAATGTTTAAATGGTGATCAATAGGCTGAAAACAAATACATTATAACCCTCAACTTAAACAGAATCATACCTTTAACTAACTTACCTTAAAACGAAATGTTTAAATGGTGATTTATAGGCCAAACCCAACTACATTATAACTTTCAACTTTCCTTTATTTATTAATATTTCTCTAATTCGATGGGAATCAAATGAGAAAGAAAGTAAATCAAATAAAGGAATACTCTTTTAAAAGTAAAAATTCTACATGAAAGTTCTGATATAACACGCTGATAGAAATTAACGTAAGGAACCAAACATTATTTTACGATTAAATTCGCGATAGACGCGATGATATCAGGAAACTTTTCGATTTGAAGATCCATATGTGATTATTAATGTTCTATGCAACTGTCTATTGTCATATCAAAATTTCAGAAATGTAATTTTTGTGTGTTGCACAATAAGTTTTACCATGAATGTAGAAAGATTGTTCTTTCTATATTACTGACCGAAGCATAAAATAAGAAAATAGCATAGTGGACTTTTATTTTAATTACTGATTCTATTCAGTTAAAAATCCTTATTCGTTTGATTATACATGGAGCTAGGTGGATAGAAAAGATCTATTGGATGGATCTTCCTTGAGATAAAGCTTTATTGAAGTGTTTCAGCAACTTGGTTTTTATGTGATGCGAATTATATCAAGTTATTTGATTAGTTGGAAAAGGAGTTAGCAGGAAAAATCATTTGATAAAACGCTTTACCGACAGCAGATGGCAGCATGAAAATCTATCAATCCAACAAAAATTTTTAATCGAAGTATATTCTCGATTTTCGAGTCGTTTCGCCATTTTGCTAACTGTAAAAATTAAGGGTGTGGTAAGTTCTGTTCTTCAATCTAAGTATTACGTTAGTTGTATTTTGTTATTGGTTGATATGCACACGAACAGATGAGATTTTCATTATTTATTAAGTGTTATTATTGTGAATATGATGTGTGTATTGCAAATTTTGTCTACACTCTAACTCAATAAATAATGCACACAATTTTATTAAACTTCATATTCTGTTAGAACTTGACATTAGTTGGCGCTGATAAGGTTTGGATGTAAAGGTATAGCAGCTTATTAGAAGAATGTCGTTTCTCACTTTAATTTTCGAACCTCCGCTGCATCCTGCTTTTGCATTTTTATAAACATCAGAACTGAAATATTATATGAGTTATTCCATTTTTATTTTTATGGGGTATGTTGCTGAACGGCCACAGGAACCTCTGGTTGTATCTACCATCTGCATCTTTTTCTTCTATAGCATTAATATTGGTTTTGGACCCAGAATAAATATTTCATAGGTCGTGTATAAATTTCTTGAGTTTGTCATACATTTGTTCACGCTTTCCAAAGCTGGTGTAATCAGCATGCAAGCAGGATCTGCTGCGGTCTTCTTGGGAGGCCTGAACCTTTCAAGCATACTTTGTTTTTTCTGTCTAAAATTTAAAAATTTGCGCTAGATTTTTAAAAAAATGTTTCTTCATAAGAAAAAAACAGAGTATCAGCTTTATTTCTTACAGGCAAAGTTCATATAATTGTCAGGGATTTGATAGACTTGATAATTCTGAAAGTAACCATGAACACAAATATTAAACATTTAAAACATTATAAAGGATAGAATATTTTATTATATTAAATTTAATTATTCACATTAAATGTGAAAATAATGATATTATCTATGCAAGTTATCTCAAGTTATCATAAGTTATTTCTATATTATATATTATTCTGTGATATATGCAATTACAAAAATAATTTTATTAGTTCAGTATTGCAGTAAATGTGGGCCCCACTATATATGAGTGTTGAATCATATGTGGAGCATTAAAAGGTTTTTGCATTTTATGTTCCTCTTTGTATCTATATTTTAATTGTCTTTTAAATTATTTTATTTAAATTTTTTACTATCCTTTTTGTAAATCTTTAGTAATGATAAATAAATAACGGATCAACAGTTTATACCTCAAAATAATATCTGCTTCCCTTCCCCTTTGCCCCACCCCCTTCCCTCAACTCACAGAATTTAAAATCTTACCTCTTTAATATTTTAAGACATTTTCTGTCCTATGTGCTGATATATTGTTACAGTAAATAATCACTTATCTAAATTTTTCTGTCACCCTGCCCAAATACAAATTTAAAAATCTTTGAAACTCTAATTTTTTTCCTGTTCCATTTCTAGAGTCTCGATCAAACTCATGTGATGCATTCTCAAAATAATTTTGAATTACAAACTTATGTCCACTTTAAATTTTATACCACTGTTTTATTTTAAAAAATATGCTATTTTATTTCCATAATGCTATTTTCGGTCTAAAATGAAAGCTATTTATTGAAGCTTCTTTGGTATAATATTTGAAATTCTATTAATTTCACAGTTTCTTATAAATTTATTTGATGAAATTCCACAATAGTTCAGTGGTGATAGATAAAACAAATTCATTTTTCTATAAACAGTAAATGGAAATTCGTTTGAATGAATTTTGTGACCCCCTGTAACTGTAATCCTGGATCTTCCTAATGGCAATCAATCCCTGCGTATTTGTAGCTTTGAAATAGAAGTCTTGATTGAGTCTGGCAACTCAGATTTATCCAGTTGTGACCTGACCTGTCGGTCGGGTTGAGTTGATGCTAATTTTTTTATTACAGATCGAGTTGAACTGAAATGTTTCAAGTTCTAGTCAATTTATCCGCCGATCGAGTGAGCGCGTAAAAATCACGTATTTCGTCGAACGCGTGTGGAAAAATCACAAATTTCGACGATCAGCGCTTAAAAAATCGCGAATTTCACCGATCGAGCGCATAAATATCACAAATTTCGACGAGCGGGCTCTTAAAAATCGCGAATTTCGCCGAGCGGGCTCTTAAAAATCGCGAATTTCGCCGATCGGGCTTTTAAAGATCGCGAATTTTGCTGATCGGGCATGTAAAATCACAATTTTTGCCAATCGGGCACGTACAAATTACGTATTTCGCCGATCGGGCTTGTAAAAATCGCGTATTTTGCCAATCGTTCACACAAAAATCGCCAATTTCGTCGATTGGACGTGTAAATATCTTGAATTTTGGCGGTCGAGCTCGTAAAAATCGTGTATTTCGTCAAACGGGTACAGAAAAATCACGAAAATCATCATTTTGTAGTGAGAAAAAAAACTTGAATTTCAGTAATCTGCCGATGGAGACCATAGATACCATAATCGAAAATTCTGGAGTTGCGTATTTCGTCAATCCCTATAGGAAAAAAATCGCGATTTTTTTTCAATCACTGAAAAAACCTACAAATATCGTTAATCTCACTTGGAAAAAAAGTGCAAATTTTTTTCTATCATTGTCAACTGAATTGGATTATGCTGAATAGGGAGGTGGTTAGGTGGTTAAATATAGGGGGAGCTAATGCTCATTTAAAAATCAGCATTTTTATGAACTTATAGGCCACCGATCCTCCACCTCCTTCCTCAAAACAAAATTTTGTCCACGCTATAGATGTTGGCTCTCGACAATCCAGTCATTTTTGTGACTGGTCCTCCATTAAGATTGTGCGCTCCTACTTAATATCGACATTTTATGACTGAATATGTTAAGAAGTACAATTTAGAATAATATATATTTCTCCTCGTCTGTACCTTCATTCATGAAAGTACAAATTTTTTTTGGCACTCGCAACCGTCATGCCTCTTTGTTATTTAGTACTTTTAATAATGCTAAATTTACTCCTCCAAATAAAGGCAAGGAATATTTTCACTCCTTGAAAATAGGCCTAGCTAATATTTCTTTTATAAATATAAACATAAACTGTTGATATATCCTTGCCAACAGAATTGAATATCTGGAGTGGGAAGGAGAGAGCCTTAGGGGCTAAAACTACCCTTCCAAAATCGATGTTTTTAAAATCTGATTACAGGCTTAGATCCCCCACAGACACACACACGTCCTCAAAACAAAATTCTCTCTGTGCTACAGGGTTGCTACACTACCTGGAAAAGTCAGGGAATGTGAAAATTGACCACATAAGTCAAGAAATTTCAATATTTTGTCCAGAATCTGGAAAGTCTTGGAATTTGATAACAATTTAATAAGTATGATCTTCAGACCACCAAAGATAAGAATCTCTTTTTTTTTTTAAACTAAGTTTCTATGGTTCTTAATGGCTAGTTTTCATTATGTATCTCAAATAAGTTGAATTGTACTAAAGTGATGATGAGAGTGAGCCTTATCTTATGCTATTTTTCTTCTTATTTTAGGTCAAAGTTATTATACTAGGACAAGATCCATATCATGGACCAAATCAAGCTCATGGTAAAACAAAAAGAAAGAAAATTAGATTTCTTATTTCATAATACTTTATTTTAATTTGTACTTTTAAGTGCAGTGTTTCGGAATTTTATTCAAAGGCTGAAATTTAAGTATTATTTGTTCCAGTTTACTTAACCTAAAAATCTAATCTTTAATCAACAGAAAAAAAACTGCTTAGGTCGCAACAGTTCCTAATGCAGTACCTTCAATCAAATTTGCTGAAGGTATATCAAAGCTCATAAATTTTCATCTAGAATTTATTTCGAGAAAACAGACAAAAAGTAATGTTTGGCAATTTTTAATTGAATATGTATATTTAAAAAAAGTTTTAATGTTATATTCATATAGTAAATAGATATGAACATGTAAATACAGTTAAATTCTTACAATTTAGAATGGATAAAGATTGATAAACAACATATCTGATACATCTTTCATCCATTTAAATCTATTTAACTACAAACATATTGGCATGACATATGCCACTAAATCAATTTCAGTTTTTGCATTTCACTTATTTCAATCTTATTAAAATCATCAACATTCTAAAATTAAGAAAATTTTATTTTGTTTAGTAAGTTTTATGTATATATATATATACTCAGTTAAAATGTTATAAAATGAGAAGAATAGAAAACATACTATTAAAAAAAACTATGAAAACAATGGTATAAATGCAAATAGATATCAACCATTGGTTCCTTTTCTAAACTATTTCTGTTTTGTGTAATGTATGTATATATATATATATATATATATATATATATATGATGTGTGAGCAAATCGGTGTAAATCATTATTGCTTTCTACATCTGTTTGTGCTTAAATTGTTGCTATCATTTGCTATCATACAATTTGTCTTTCGAAATTAGCAATTTTCTACTCTCCCACACTTTAAGGTAGTATCATGATGTATCACCAGTATCAACATTAACTCGTTGACATTTTGTAATATTAAATTTCTCATATCATCCAGTCCTCCTTAAAAATCATTGCTTGCCTTTTTAGGTGCGTTCGTAATCATATAAATACATAGAACTTATAGTTGTCGTCTGATCCATCCGTCTTTCCTCATATAACATACAAAAACTACCCAATTGAATGTTTTAAAATTTAATGTGTATAATCATTGCAGAATTTTGTTGAGTCGTTTCAAATTTTATGAAAATTTAATCAAAACTTAAAAAGATATTAAAATTTTTCTTTATTCTATTAAATCCTATCATACGTAATTAATTCAATGATATACCATGATAGGTAACGATTCTGAGTTGCCATGATGGATTATGTCCTATTTAAGATGGAGTCCCTTTATTTCCATATTACTGAGTTTGAAAACCGAATTTGTATACTAAAATTGTTTAATTATAGAAATCATATAATCTATCAACAGTTTCTGGGTAGATTTTTCCAGAGAAATAGATATTAAATAGAAAAAGAATCTAAATATGGATTTCAAGTTTTGAAATTTCAAAGCTGGAATTTTCAGTAAATGTCAACAAAAGATAAAATGTTGCCAAATTAAAATGTACTTATTTTATTATGGAATACTATTATACTAACAGACAATATAATTCATTTCACTGAAATAATAATGATGATTTTTTTACATTGTTTTGTATTAGTATAATTTTAATGTAACAGAATCATGATTGTGTTCAGGTTATATACCTGAATTCAGGTTTTTTTTTTCATTTTCAGTACCAAAATTCCAGGTTTTCTGATAGTTAAATTAATAAAATAAGACTAAAATATGAATTTCATATTATTGATAAACATAATTAAAATTCATTTTTTTCATAATTTGACCTATCTGCAATAAATTATATGTTCCCACCCCCCTCTTTCCTATGAAAATGTTTTTTTGTTAAAATTTCAGGTATTTTTTCATGAACCCACAATCACCCCTGCAGAATTGTAATTAATTGTTTGTAAAGTTGTTTTATTTAAGTATTGAAACTTAATTTCATAAAATAAAATTAATGTCTACCATATGAAAATCTGCACATAAAATAAATTTTGTATTCATGCATTTTTGTATAAAAGTACAACAGCTAATGCACCAAGATCTGGATTTTTATAAAAGTAGTTATAGTATGAACGCACCACATTTGTCACGTTTGACGTGCCATTTCCTAAGTAAATTGAATTATAAATTGTTTTCATTGATTTCATAGGTTGTCATAATGTTTTAAACCTATGTTTCTCAACCATTGTTTGTTATCAGAAATTTATTAAAATTCTTATAAACATATCTTTTATTTTTCTCTGACATTTAATGAGATATCTGAGCTTGACCTTTTTTTAGAATTTTTATATAGGCGTGTTCTGAAATTTCTTTTGAAGTATCTAGCTGAGATTTATGTTTGCTTTAAAATTTATTCAGCATAGGAAAGCTCATTTCCCCTGTTGAGATGTTATTATTATTTGTGATGCTTGTAATACTCAGAATTGGGATACAATGAGCAAATTGTAATATTGTTTTATATCTGTTAACTGTTCTATAATATTTAAATATTACAACAAATTATAATAACATTTCTTATATCTGTTATGCATTATTTAAATATTGTAATGTGTGTGCACATAGCCTTAAAACAAAGGCATTTTTCTCATTATGTACAGAAGTTGCATCAAGTGTTGGTGGATTAATGTATTCAAGGCCTTATTTTCATGGTTTCCAAATGGTTTTGCCCGTTGTTCCCATTTGTTCTTGTGACCTGTTAATGTGTCTAGTCCATTTGTTTTGAGCAAAATCTTGCACCATTTCATTCGTACTGACAAAGACAAGCTGAATCACTGTTGAAACCAGTTTGTGGGGATTTTATACTTCATTGGCGTATAAAACATTGTTTTTTAACTATACATGCTTTTTTAGTTTGTATGTAAATATGTGTGAAAAATAATATAGGGATTCTGTCTCTGTTAAGATTCTATTAAGTAACACTGCAGACTTATAATGAAAGTATATGTTCCATTTTGGCTACATTATACCTGTTCAAATGGCACGATCAATAACTGTGAAAGTTTTTAGGGATTTAGCTTACTCAGTTGAAATTCAGATAATTTTACCCAAGAAAGTTCTGAAGCAGCTCTAAACAATGTTATAGAAATTGACTGTTATCTAATAATTCCTTTATGAAAGTTTTCCTTTTACTACTATGTTGTATAATTCTTTAGAATTAAATTGTAGTTCCTTTGTGTTAATTAATATATAAAATTCTCAGCTACTTGATGGTGTTGAATGAGTTTTTATTTTATCATTCGCCCAATTGATTTATTGATCCTTGTAATGCTTTGAAACCAGGCTGCTTTCAAATGTGCTAATAATGTAGCTGTTAAGAACTTAATTTTTTTTTATTTATTAATTTTTAATGAGATGTATACCTAAAATTTCTTTTCATTCTATCTATGTGTCTTTATGTAAAATTACGTAAATGAAGTTTAACTTGAGATAATTTATTTCAGGATTAGCATTCAGTGTTCGCAAGGGAGTGACATGCCCACCAAGGTATAATGTAAAAAAAAAAATGAATGAAAGAATTATTTTATTTATTACATATTTGTGTAATTTTCCTTTGTTTTGTTTTCAGCTTAAAGAATATTTATAACGAGTTGACTAAGGATATTCCTGGATTTACTGCTCCTTCTCATCGGTTCCTATATGGTTGGGCATCACAAGGTAATTTAGCTTTAGAGATGTAAATTATTAGAGCTATTTTTTCAATGAATATAGTATTCAATGCCATTTTGACAAATGTTACTTTTTTCCTTTTGAGTGAGAATACCACATTTATTCTTACAAAGTGTCAATTCTTCCAACTTTCTTTCGAACATGTAAGTGTTGTCATGATTTAGTAACATTGGTAACATTTATTTCTCGTGATAAAAATGTAGGCATTTTGCATTTCAAAATATGTTTATTTAGTGATTTAAAAAACAGACCCCCCTCCCCTTCCCATTTCCCAAGCTAATTTTCTCCAAGATTTCAAGTCAGTAATTATTGATTAAAAACAGATTAAAATGGTGTGAAAGATGAAAACTTTAAAGAGGCTCCTTTAGAAACTTTCTACAAAAAATAGATTAAATTACCGTATTTTCGGGAATATGAGCCACGGCATATATGAATTTAAAAGTATAAAATATTCTAAATGCGTCTCTTATGTCAGAGCGACACATACGGTGATTTTTTTAAAATTTCATAGGGATGTCTTATAATGCTATTTTTTTCCATACCGATATCTTACGATGTCATTTTTTCTTCTTTGATCAATTGTCACATGCTCTCAAGTTGGTACCAAAACATTAGAATATGTCTCCCAACTTCCGATGTCCATGAAAGGTTACTTATTTTTGAGCAATCAGTGGCGTGAAAAATGTTGTTCTCACCTGCTCTCATGTTAAAAATGACTGTTTTCTGTGCACCCATCAATAAGCATTCTACCCCTTGGATATTAGAACAAAAGTAGAGCCGTCATGACCTGTTTCGTTAATGTTGGAAATATTTTGTTTCAGCCGTAAGTTTATCTTATCATTTGCTCAAATTTTGTCCTCATGAACATTGTGTTCGTCCACCTTCTCAGAAAACGTTTTTTTTTTGTTTCAGTGCCATTGCTTGTTTACCTTTTTGCCAACAATTTTTCTAAGTTTAGTTGTCTCACGATTG
Source organism: Maratus michaelseni (assembly GCA_963931845.1). Lineage (NCBI taxonomy): Eukaryota > Metazoa > Arthropoda > Arachnida > Araneae > Salticidae > Maratus > Maratus michaelseni. The sequence continues at coordinate 293,004,670 of OZ007597.1, forward strand.
CTTCATCGTGCAATAAGTTGTTTTTGCAGGGCATATAGGTGGCACTGGTGTTCCACGGTTACGTGAAGCCTTACTTTTTATGATGTACGCTGCACTGTGATTGGTCCAGATAACCAACTGTTCTTTTCATGGTTCATATGCAAATGTCTTAGTTCTAGATCAGCCATACTGAACCTTTTTTTCTCGTGGGCCGCAAACATATGTTAACGATGTTATGCAGACCACAACACACTTATTTAATAATGTAAAAAAGGGATAATTAAATTAATAAGATAACAAAGCATTGTAACAAAGTTAATATTAGTAGTAGGGTTGAAAGTTTGTTGACGAAAAAATGTAATGAAAAATTTTAACAACACTAATTCGAAATTAAATATTTCGTGATAGATTTCTATTGCAAATGTTGTAGAAATATTCTGCGAAGATTACTGTTTGGAAATAGTTGTGTAAAAAGGTTTTGCCGCCATTCTTTTCTTGCGACAAACATTTTTTAAATGTATATATGATGCAAATTTTATTAATTTGGTACAATGTTTAATTAGAAGATTGAGAAATGTATACACCACGGTAGCACAAATAGGACTATATGTAAAAAGAAGTTTTGACCTAAGAAAATGGATGTAAGATGTTTTAAAATTATATGCAAATAACAGAACAGATTTTGTTCTATATAAAACAAAACATAATAAAACTATAATATATAAACTAAATAAAATATATAAAACAAAACCTCACATTGCAGGTATTAAATATTTTTATGTACATTAATTAATTTTTAAAATGTGGTTTAGTGATTATATGTCTCGGGCCGCACATAAAAGGTCGCCGGGCACTCATGCATCCCATGGGCCGCAGGTTGAGTATGGCTGTTCTAGATGATTCTACCTTTGTATATATACTTGGTACTTTACAAGTTTCAGTGAAGAGAGGGGAAGATAGTGAGAATTTGAATATGTTGCCATCCACATTCCATTCAATGCTGAATGATGTTTTTGTAATGGGAATAATCCAATAATTAGAGAATGTTTAGCTCAAGTTGAGCTCATAGCTTTATTATGTTTTTATACAATTTTTAAAAACTTTCTGCTTTTTTTATCCAAAATCTTCTGAATTTAGTTGACAGGTATGCCGTGGCCTTTGAAGTAACCCATGTATGTTTATAATAGATTTTCAGTTGGAATAGGTCTCATGTAGGATCACATCAATTCATAGAGTTATGAATTTCGTTATAATATCTTGTTAAAATCATATGAGGCTATGACATTTTTCTGTGTTTGTGAACCAATTACTTTCTTAACATGCATTGTAATTCTGATTTGTTTTTCTTTGGATAGTAATGTTAAAATTCCCCTAACTTGCCATATTATACTACCTTCAAATTCTCTTTATGCCTTTGACCCATTGCATTATAAGGCATTATTGAAATATCATAAGAAATGTACCAGTCACTCCTCCCCTCCTTATTTTGAATTAATGCAGATGATCTGAATGTATAATTTTGAATAATAAAATATTCTTACTGTATCTAAGATTTATATGATTTCTTTTTTAAAGCCATTATTTGAACATTTATGAAATATTTCTACTGACAAAAGTTACATTGTTTACTGTGGATAAAGCTGAGAATTTCACATCATCAAACAACATTGGAATCTATTCCCTGAAATTGTCTCAAAATGATGTTATTATGCGTGGCATTTCATTTTGTTTAACCTTTTTAAAAATGGAAAAATTTATTGTATTTTTAATATCGATATTTAAAATGTAAAATAGCAAATTCTTCAGAAAATTCATTATTTTATTTTTAAATGGGAGCATTTGTATATGACTGCACTAGGTCTTTAAAAGTGGTTCCAGTTTTCAATGTTTAGCCATATGCAATTATAAAAAACTACACTCTGTGGTGCTACAACCCACTGAAGGATCATTTCCTACAATGTCAAACTCTACTTTCTTGACCACAGGCCCTGAGGTACTACATATAGTACGTGTTCCAGTCAAGTGGTCAACCTGCCACAGAACTCTCCGTGTTTAGTTCCAAGACTTGATACTCATTTTATCGACTATGAAGGTATGTAGGGTTGAATGAACCTTACCCAAATCTGGAGGTTAGCCATATAGTGTGGGGCACAATGATCACTGAGCTCTACATTACTACTCATCTTAAAATTTGTCATTAATATAATATTTTTAATTCATAATTTTTCCAGGTGTGCTACTTCTGAATGCAACTTTAACTGTTAGAGCTGGGTGCCCAAATTCACACAAGGATTCAAAGTGGAATCATTTAACAAATGCTGTCATACAATGGATTGATCAGAATTTACCAAATTCTGTGTTTATGTTGTGGGGGAAGAATGCTCAAGAAAATATGTCACTGCTTACCAAAGTAAATCTTTTTTTATTTTTTTTTTCAAACAATTATTTTATATATTTCTTATTTATTAATATTTTAGGTATTTTGCAGGACAAGCATTTAATTTTGGTTGCACCTCAACCATCGCCTTTCTCTGCTAACAGAGGTTTCTTTGTTTGTTGTCACTTTTCTAAAGCCAGTGAGTATTTAAAGAAACATAACAAGAAACCAATTGATTGGAATTATCTTCCTTGAATGAATTTTAATTTTTGACCATGGTTAAGTTAGTCACCAGGTGGATAATCACAGAGCCATATTTTGTAAACACTTGTTTCATGTTTAATAAAAGAAAGTTAAAATTTACTAATGAGTTGTAATATTTTATTTAATCTAATTTAGTATATTACACAGTTCATATATTCTGTTTTCAATTGGGTTTGGTTATGGTATTAAAAGGTCTTCCTCCCAAATTATTTATATATAATAATCTATTTTTTGGATTAGTTATAAAAATTTAAATGATATTTTAATACAGTTGAACTCTCCAACTGCGGACAAATTTGATTTGGTATATATATTAAAAATATGAGTTGCACGAAAAAAAGTGGGTGATCTTATACTCTTAGACAAATAACTGGAACAAAATTAAAAACACATATGCATAAAGTTTTTCAATTATTAGTAGTCATTGCCTAATGTTGTGTTTCATAATAGTACTGTAATCATATTTGTGCAACTTTTCTCTAATCAAGCCAAGTTTTTGATAACTATTAAAAATAGCATGTGGAATTTAGCGCTTTTTGAATTATGCAGCAAGTTTAAATACAAAAATATGCAAGTTTATTTTCTAGGCTAAAATCAAAAGATAAAATAAATATGTAATGTTTTTTTCTAAAATGATGATTAAGATAGTATATGGAACAAAAATGCATTTCAAATGTTCCACACTTTAAAAACCATAACAGTTCCTTTTAGATTTAAAAAACTTCAGCTTCAACTCTTTAACTAAAATACGGTAAAAATAAATATGTAATTACATAGTTCCTTTCGGAGATTGTTAAACTTATGTAATATTGCATAAGTAAAAGATGATAAACTACCATAAAGGAAAAATTAATTCAATAAAGTAAAAGTTGTTCAAGATATTTGATATAGCAGTTATGGTAAAAATAAAGTTAACTGGAACACCAAATGGAAAAATTGATTTGAAGAAAAACTGTTCATCACTACCATTGAAGAAAACATGTATAGTTTCAATTACCATTGAAGAAAACATGTATAGTTTCAATTACCATTGAAGAAAACATGTATAGTTTCAATTACAAGATCTACTGAGTCATCAGTTCACTTAGCTTTGAATTCCTAATATTTAGTAAAAGTAGAAACAAACACTATGATAAAATAAGATTCACTTTGCAAGCCATAACAAACGCAATCATTTGAATAAATCTTACTCGATGCAGTTAAGTCTCATACCTGTTGTGACAATGGGTAAACGTCTTCCATGCATATACATGACTTATGCTGATGAAACAAAACAACGTAGCATGATGGCTGAGGTACACCATCTAGTTGCCTACAAGAATACCACACAGTATGATGATCAAGCTTTGACTATGTACTGTTCAAGAAAAATAAATTTCCGAGACTGAACAATGTGTAAAAATAAATATGACCGGCATGAAGCTAAAATGAAAAATATTCCAGCTGCAAGTTAAAAAAGGATAAAGCATGCTTGTAATTAAATAGAACCATATCCAAAGTGATAAGATAATCCATTTGGGCTGTTATTTCTGAACATAGATAGATATTCAAAATTGCATGCTGTACAATGACAGTGTAACTATAAAGTACAGAATAAATAAAACAAACATTGCTAATAATTAGAGGTTTAAAAGGAGCCATGTGTATTAAATATTTGCCAATAACAAGGAATTGATCCAAAAATAGAAAAAAAATTGATGAAGAAAATATTTTTGTTCAAGATTATCCCGAGCAATATTAATTTATTATTAAATAAAAACCGTAGCCAGAAATTACTTTATATTTACTAAGAGGGGGTGCAATTTTTTAGATTTTAGCTACAATTTGTTCCTGTACCCTCCCTTCTGGCTACAAACATGATTTCTGTTTACAACACAATTCAATGTGTCACATTACATAATACTTAGAACAATAATTAAAATTTAAGTCAGAACATCCCCATCCCCCCAAAAATTAAATCCTGGATATGCTACTGGAATATATGCTAAAATATTATAAAAAGTGATATATTGATTAAGAAATTAATGGAGGTTATTCTCAATTCAATTACACCACAATCAATATTTTCAATCTAAATAGTAAGAAATGATTACGAATTTTGAAATTTGTTTATACAAATTTCATTTGGCTTAATAAGAAATCAGCAGAGGGAGGAGGGTAAGAGAGAGATCATGTCCAATTTGTTTAATTAATTTTCTTCCAGTTTCATTCAGTGGATCTCTGAAAGATTAGTTATATATTTAGCTAATATTTAACTTAGTTCAATAAAATATAGAAGTCCCTAATCATGTAGCTTTTTTAGATATATCGCTCATTTCTTATTTTTTTTAAATTAAATACTTGGACTTTAGTCACATTTTTTTAAATAACATTATAAATACATTAGTGTCATGTAAATATTTATTTTATTTAATACTTTGGAGATTTTTCCATAGAAAATTTCTCATGCCTTGCATTCATAATAATAAAATTTTAATTGCTTAATAGGCATATAGCCAACATAGTGAAAAAGTACCCAAGCCGGGACTCGAACCCGGGTTATCAGTATAGCGCACTTATGTTCTACCAACTGAACCTCTTGGGAACGATACTCAGCCTGGAACTTTCTTACTATAACATGTTGGCATAGCTACAAGTGCAGCACAAGATGGAATATTTTTCTGTGAGCCACCAATTCTGGTGCAAACATGAAATCAAAGAAAATCCAACACTTGCATTCATAATAATCAAATTTTAATTGCTTAGTAGGCGTATAGCCATCATAGTGAAAAAGTACCCAAGCCGGGACTCTAACCCGGGTTATCAGTATAGTAATTTTTTTTTATTTCGTGTTTACCCCAGGGTTGGTGGCTCACAGAAAAATATTCCATCTTGTGCTGTGTTTGTAGCCGTGCCAACATGTTATAGTGAGAAAGTTCCAGGCTGAGTATCGTTCCCAAGTGGTTCAGTGGATAGAACATCAGTGCACTATACTGATAACTTGGGTTTGAGTCCTGGCTTGGGTACTTTTTCACTATGTTGGCTATACGCCTACTAAGCAATTAAAATTTGATTATTTCTTTTATATTAATTTTCCTAGTAATAGATTGATACCTTTGGGTGCAGGAAAACACAATGGTAAACCTACGAGTCAATCGCTAAAATCGGGTTTTAAGGTGTTTTCCACCAAGATGGGACTTGGCACAGAGGCAGATTACCAAATAGGCTGAGTAGGCTGAAGCCTAGGGGCCCGACAAATTAAGGGTCCAGCGCTAAGTTTGTGACTTTTTTGGCGTATATTGCGAAATATAACGTAGGGGGGTCCTAAAAAAATATGTATATATATATATATATATATGTAAATGTGTGTGTGCGTGTGTATGGTAGTATATATAATATATATGTTGTATGTCAATGTGTATACATATAGAGCAGGAGGGGGGGGGCAATGTGTTAAGCCTAGGAGCCCTGTAGGTGTTTAATCCGCTTATGACTTGGCAGACCGATTGCGTTTTAATATGCAAATCAAGTTTTAACTAATTCTGGAATTTCAGCCGTGAACTCGATGAGGTGATTGTCTGTGCTGCCGCCTCCCGGTCTAAGGGGGAAATGGGAGGGCTTTTTGTGAAAACAGAAAAAAACCCATAATTTCTTAATTATGATACGTATCGAATCCGTTTAAAGTTATTATTACTTCTAGGAAAAGGGCCGAAAATTTATGTATGGCAGATTTTTGATGTAATTAAAAATGGCCCCAAGGGGGGGAAAAGAGGGTTTTAGAAGAAAAAAATCATAACTTCGTCAATTCAGAAGATATCAAATCCGTTTGAATTTATTATTAATCCTCTTAATATTATCTAAAACTTTTATACTGACAAGTTTTTTATAGGACCAACCCTTATAGCAAAAATAAAAAACCCTGCCGGCTCTGCCAGCAAACAAGTTAGGTTTCGAAATGGGCGGTTCCCATCTGCCGTATCGTGGCAAAAAGGTCATTTCTTCTGCAATTCCCAACAAACAGGCGCCCCACGGTCTGCATCTTCGAAATCTACCTGTGTCGGTAGACCGAGCCGTCAGGGATTTTTTTATTCTAGAACCTTGGCGAGATTGAGAAAATTTTTCACACATATATTCTGGCAATCTAATCGCAGTTTCATACACTCAAGCAGTTTTTTAAAATATTTATACAATTTAGTAATATACAGTAGCCAGTTATCTGTTATGAAAAACAAACAGAAATAATTTATGTAATATAGATAATCAAAGCAAATTTTTAATTATGTACATAAGCAAGCATAATAGTACATCAGTTTTGTTTTTATAGCTGTTATTTATATCAATTGGCAATAAATTTCACTTTCTTAAGTCTGGATCGTGCCATTTTTTTTTAATTTATTATTAAGTGCCAAAGTCCCTACAACAAAATAGTAAAAGAATAAAAATAAAATAAGAACAGATAAACATATGTGAAATTGCTGCTCCTGTCAATAATCATGGGAAAGAGTCAATACCACTTTAAAATAAAATTAATACTACTCCAAATGTCTAAACTATAAATCAATATCAGCATTATAATATAAATTTTATATAAGAAAATGATTTAATAAATTCCTCAATACAGACCGATGTTCTTGAGACAGATTTTCTAAAACTTTTTAACACTTTTATAAGTTAACGTGTCAATCCACTGCCCCCTCTACAATGCCTTGTCGCTGAGCAGACGACAGGCCTGTGACGTTACCGACTGGAGGCAGATCCACTAACCCTACACGCGGCCTCTCGCCTCCAGAAGAACGAAGTTTTAGCGGCCAAAGTCACGTTGTCATTGTGATCGGTACGGTACGAGTCTGGAAGATTATTAAATATTTGATCTTGTTACAGAAGAAATACATGAAAAGGTAAGAATTTATGATGTTTAATATATTGTATTCATGTTTTTTATATTCATTAAGTTTTAAATATATTATTATTCATAATATTTTTCATTTTATATCGTTTTTTACAAAACATATACTAACCCTAACATTAGCGGTATAGGATGTTGTTCTCCATAGATATCTTGAATTAAAAAAAGAGTATTTATGCATTAAAATAATATTATAAATCCGTTTTTTCTTATTGTAACCTGTTGTTGTATTCAATAACTTTAATTTATTAATAGTATTTATAGGAATTTAATTTCTTGAAGATTATTTTCCGTCAGTAGTATTGAGTTTGTTTATCAGGAATCTATGCATGTTTTTTTTTGTTTTTTTTTTCTTGGAACATTTTATGAAAAGTAAAAGTTATTTTTGTGAAATTTATTATATTTTTGTGAAAATATTATTTTGTTTCGAAATATTAAGTCGAAATATTAGTTCAAATTCAAACAGCACTTATTAATAATAATTTCAAGTCCTGCTAAAGTTTTCTTTTTTGTAAATTACACATTTTAGAACATAACAAAATAAATAATGAAGAGTATGCTTTTCTGAAATAAACTTTTGTTTGTGAATGAGCCTATTTTATTATTTTAAGTTATTTCGTCAAGATTATTTTTAGTAATAAAATTTTGTGAAAGGGTCTGTTTTATTAAAAGGGATTTTGTGAAACAACAAGTTTTATTAAAAGGATTTTTCTGGAGAGCCCGAAATAGGTTCTAAATTTTGCGTGGATCAGCCCCTGTATACATTTTTTATATTCTAACATTTAAAATATTATAAATTAAAAATTGACTTCAAGGTTAACTTATTTTGCCTCTTTTTTTTAAAATTGTGAATTAAAAGTAAAAAAATTAGAATAAAATCCAATAAAATTTATAATTTGTATCTGATAAAATGTATATCCATGAATCTTTTTTGTTAGCAGATCCAAATCTTGCATATTTTATTTTTGCGTGTGTAAATTAGAAAAAAGTTTTTGATGTTGAAATAAAATGCTGTTGGTTCATATTGCTTCTTATTGATTTTTTTAATGAAATGAGTGAAAGGTATGTATGGAAATGGAAGTGTGTTCTTTACAAAAAGTCTAATTAAAAAAAAAACACTCAGCATTATTTATTTTGTTATGTTTTAAAATGTGTAATTTGCAAAAAGGAAAACTTTAACAGGACTTGAAGAAACTATTATTAAAAAGTACTGTTTGAATTTGAGTAATTTAATATCAAGTATTTTAAACGAAATAGGTGACATGTTAATGACAAAGGTTGAAAAGATATTTGACGATTTATTATCACTTTCAGTGTTTTTTAAATCAAAACATTTTAACTTTTATTATTAAATATAAATTAGTCAATAAAATTAAATAATGTGTTTATAATAAGTAAATATGGATGAAAATTATTTTGGAAATAAAAATGTTTTTTATTTATAAAACGAGATGGCGGTCCACGGGAGAATTCCAAATCTGTTCTGCAATGTTAAAATATTGGCTATTTGTTAATAGCAAATGTTAAGATTCGCAAGAAAAAAAAGGTTGGCAAGATTCAAAACATTTTGGCGATCACTGGCGTCTGGCTACCATAAAAGTATTTTTTTGTTCTTCCATGTTATAATGGACCCCCCCCCCTCCCCCTGGCATTTACACCAAGATTACTGTTATCATTTCTCCAAATTAATCGCCTAACTTCTGTATAACCATACACCATACTCATTATACATACTTCTCAATAATTATGAATTCAATCATAAGCATATATATTTAATTCTTTTATTCTCTCTTTCTCTCTCCTTATTATTTACACCACTGTTTTTTATACAAAAATTTGAATAGTTTACATTTTACAGTATTCACATTTACTTGCATTTTACATATGTAAATCCCAGGAAATTTATGAAACATTACTCACAAATTTTACAATTCAAAGTCAACAATTATCTCAATATCTCAGTTATTGTCTGATTTCCCAAGCCCATCGCCACATTTATTATTATTTTTTTTTTAAACAGCAAAAACATTGAGAAATTGGGAATTATTTTAGTTACTGAGTTCTAAGATAAAGTCTTCCAAAAATTCAATTCCAATTTTGTGGATATTATTTATGAAAGATTGACTTGTTTCGATTTTCATATTTTATAAATGTAACTCTATCTTTTGTGATTTATTGGAAAAACTTATCATTGGCGATGCCTTTGAGAATGGGTGACAAAAGTGGTAAGTTTTCTGTATCTTAAAGTTTTAAAGATTTTGAGAAAATATCATTTTTTATTGTATATTTGTTTTTAGTAGCTTCTAGTGAATGTCTCCAATTATAGCAGATATTAATATATGAAAAAAAAAACGAAAATTTGTCAATCAGGCACAGAAAAAATTTTGCAAAGTTTGTCAAACGGTTGCATGAAAATATTGTTAAATTTGAATATTGCTCATGAAGAAAAAATCGCAAAATGTGTCAGTCTGTTGCGGGAAATGGTGCAAAATTCTTCTGTCGATCACAGGAATCCCCCCTCTCCCCCCAGAAGTTCTGCCAGCAGACGCAGAAGAAAATCGCAAAATTCGTCTATAGGTTGCATAGGTAAAAATTAACCTTTTTAGTCACTGGCCACCAGAGTTGTATAATATAGACGCACGCCATGCACGGAAAAATTTCTGCAAAATTCAGAACTTTGCTGACCAAAAAAAAAAAAAAAAAAAAAAAAAATGTTTTGTTTTTTAAATACTAAAAAATTAAAAATATTCCCCAATTTTATGTACGATTTATTTACTGTTTGCACACAATTCAAAATTTAAAGATGCAAAACATAGGTGTGACATTTAAGACGCTTGTGAAGAGGTCAAAATATTAAGGATTGGGCTGTTTCTAAATGCATTGACAAAATAATTGATGAGAATTCGGCTCTTCCTATCATGGATTTTTAGCATTATTATTATTTTTAACCAAAATAATTAGTCTTTAATATTAATTTATTTTAAATGGTAATTATTTTAAACTACTGTTTTTAATTTATATCTTCAAAATAATATAACACGTTATTTTATTAAATGTTAAATTAATTCGCAGAAAGTTTTTGACTCAATATTTATGTGTGCAGAAAGTTTTTGGTTTTATACAAGTCTGCTGGCCGCTGGCCAGTACATGGATTTTTTTACTCGGCAGTGTTTTTCAACATTGGCCAATAACAAAGTTACAAATACTTGATGCAAAATTTGTCAAACGATTGTGGAATAAACAGCCTGTCCTTTTGCTGAGGTATTATTTGCTGATGAACTTGTTTGTTTACAAATTACACATTTTAGAAAGTCACAAAATAATAAATAATTAATAAATAGTAAGTTTTTATGGAATAGAATTTTTTGAAAGTGTGTATTTTATTAAAAGTAATTTTGTGAAGGGGCTTGTTTTGTTATAAAGAATTTTGTGAAGGGGCCCATTTTATCAAATTATTTTTTGCGAAAAGGCCCATTTTATTAAATTGATCTTTGTGAAGGGAGATTTTTTTTAAAACACATTTTTGTGTCCTAAATAGGCGAAAATATGGGGTCGACTTATATACGAGTTAGTAAAAAAAATTATATAAATAAAGAATATTTCACACTCCTTAAAAGTGTGAAATACCGAAGTCACCGGTTCTAGGTTGAAGATAGGTATAAAAGCGGACTCTTCAATACAGGGGCATTCCTTTCAACATTTTAATCTCCCTTTTAAAAAGAGTTCAACTTGAGAATACCTCTAGATTTCTCTCCTAAAAGTTTTACAATACAAAGATAAAAGTACTATATTTTAGCAATCTAAGAAGAGTTATTGTTTTTTTTCTTTTGCAGGATATGGTTTATAAATGTAGTGTGCCTCACTGTAGAGGCAATTATGATGCTGAGAATAAAGCAAGAGTCTTCAAATTTCCACAGGATGAGGAATTGAAGAAAATTTAGTTGCAGAAAATATCAAGAAAAGATTTTATGCCTACAGGCAATTCCAGGGTATGTTTGTTAAGCAGATAAACAAATAACATATTTTTTAGTAAATACTTTTTGCTGTAATAAAGTTTTTTAAAATCGCGATTTTTGCTTACCTTGGTTCAAGTGATTACTACTATCCAATAAGAAGTTTTACTACCATTCTTTTTTTTTTTCATGTATGGAGTCAGGAAATATGTCAGTTTTGCATTGCCAAGCAGAAAAATTTTGTAAATAAAACAGTTATTGTTACTAAGGTGGATGGGTGGAAGATTATTAGCTATTTTTTTCTTTTGTAAATATTATTTTATTGCATTATTTTTATTCTCACTGTTATAATATATCACTCTTTTATTTTAGGTTTGCGAAAATCATTTTGAAGCAACATGTTGGGAGACTCATGAAGAAGTGGTGGATGAGAAGAATGGTAGGAAGATTGTAGTAAAGTCCGACAATTTTTCATTCATATCCGCCTTATATGAATAACAATGTTGCAAACAGGATAAGTCCCGAAGAAAGAAAAATGAAGAATGATGCCGAACAGTTACAAGAAGCCATGAGGCTAAGTGTAGAATCTTACAAATCTTATGAAAAACAAACAAAATTTGCAACTCTTGAAGAATTTAAGGAATGTTTGAAATCGTTTAATTTGTCAAACTTCTGGGATGTTGTTTACCGGGATGGTTATGTGTGTTTTTTAAATTTAAAAATTCATTCTAGTGTAGCTTTATTGTATTCTGTACAAGCAAATTCCAAACTACAATTATCTGTGTCATATAAAGGAGAAGAAGTTGGTTTTCTCAATCGTTATAAATCCCCCTTAAATTTGAACAATACAAATGATTTATATAATATTTTGAATGCAATAGAGGGTAATCAAAATGAATCGAAAGTTGAACCACAAGTAGAGTTAATTTTGTCAATGTTGAGTAATTTAGCTGCAGTAGTTGAAGATAAGAAATCTTCTTTGGAGTTTCTCCAAGAGCAGCTGAAATTATTATTCAGTAAGCCTGAAAAGTACCGTTATTCACCTGAAACATTGATACTTTCATCAATGTTTTTTTTAATATCAAATTCTGCGTATAAATTTGTTAGAGCAAGTGGACCTATTATTTTGCCACATCCCTCAACTATTCATAGGCTTAGTGCTAAATTTAATGTTAACCCATTGAATGAAATTAATGATGACAACTTTTTGGCATATGCAAAGGGTAAAAAGCTTAGAAAATAAAGAATTGTATGTTTCTTTAATGATCGATGAGATACATATTAAAGAATTCTTGGATTACAAAGGGGGTAATATAGTTGGATCTGCACATGATGGCATTGAATGTACAACTAGTGCACATGTCTTCATGTTGTAAAGCCTCTTTTCTAAATTTAAGGATGTTGTATATATTTTGCCAGTAAAAAAAATGTCCTCTGATATCCTCTTTTCATTTTTGAAAAAAATAATTGTCACCTTAGAAACATTCGGCTACAAAGTTATAGTTGTTGTCACTGATAACAACAAAATAAATAGGAAGTGCATGAAGAATTTTCGTAGTCCTCTAAAAGATCCAAAGCTTGTTCATCCAGAGTATGTTTATCCACATCCTTGTGACCCTAAAAGACCGCTATTTTATTTCATTGACCCAGTGCATGTCATTAAAAGTGTTAGAAATAATTGGGTGAACCAAAAAAAATTAGAACAAGCAATGTATTTTCCTTCTTTTGATCAAAATTCTTCTGAAGTTATTACGGCAGCACTTTTATCTGTAAAACACAGTTATATGAATTGGAATCCGGAAATTTATTAAAACATGGCTATTCACTATCTCAGAAGGCATTATGGCCCTCCAGTTTAGAAAAACAAAATGTAGCCCTTGCACTTCAACTAATTAATGAGACTGTAAGCAAAAGTTTATTATCGTATGGAGAAAAACATAGAATTGTTAATAACATTGGAACATCTAAATATATTGAAATATTTCACAGGTGGTTTTCTATAATGAATGTAAAAACTCCAAATAAAGGGTTACGTTTGAATGATAACCGCTGTAATCCTTTAACATGCAATGCAGATGATGATAATTTTTTATTTTTACATGCATTTTTGGAATGGCTAAAGAAATGGGAATCTTTGAAAAGCGATACTGGCCAGTTAACTAAAGAAACTTATTCTGCTCTCATTATTACTACAAATTGCATCATAGATCTCATGTATTATGTTTCAAAAGAGCTAAAAATGATTTATTTATTACCAGGAAAAATACAGACTGATGAGTTAGAATATAGGTTTAGTTTATATAGGAGAATGGGAGGGACAAATTATCATATCTCAATGAGGCAAATTTTAGAAATTGAAAAGAAATTACGAACATGTAATGTTTTAAAATTAATGATAAAATCAAAATCTAAAGGAGATATTCTTGTAAATGAATTTGTAAATGTTGAAAATGATTTAAATGAGGCTGTTACTCTGAAAGAGCCTTTTCTGTCTATTTTTGTAACCGATAACGACATTGATAATGTACAGAATGATTTGGCTGTTTTGACTTTTTTGGCAGGTTTCTGTGTACATTCAGTAATTCACTTAAAATTAAAATGTGAAATATGTAAAGATAATTTAACTATTAATAGAGAATTAGCCACTGATCCCCATTTCGAAGTCATTAATGATTTTGATAGAGGAGGTTTAAAATATCCAACTGCAGATGTTGTAAATATTGTAGCCAATAATTTTATAGTGATAAAGAAGTTAATTTCAGACTTAGAAATCGCATTTTTGAATGCAAATAACCAAAAGCAAATTGCTCTTAAAATAACCATGAATATACTTAATGCAAAAGATATTTTTATTGACACATGTGAGAATCATTCATGCATAAAGGTAATGTCTTTTATTATTAATACATCAACTAATACTTTGTTGAATAACTACTGTAAATCAAAATGTGATGCTGTTTCCAAACGGTCTGACAAAAGAAAATTGCCAACTTTTTCAAAATCGTAAAGCATTTACAGTCGAACCTCGTTAACGTGAACACGCTTAACGTGAATTACTTTTAACATGAACAGTTGCCACTGTCCCCGTCAAAATGAATACGGATTCTAGTATTTTTTCATCTTTTAAGATGAACACGCTTAACGTGAAATTTCGCTTAATATGAACAATTCTCAATATCCCCATGAGAAATTTTGACGCTTAACGTGAACGGAAATTCCTTAGAAAAGTGTGAAAGCTTCTTTTTCCTATTGGAAACGATGGGTTATTCTTTAGAGCTTTGTGAAAAGGATTATGGAAAGGAGCGATGAAAATGAGTACTATTGCCATTAGAATGTTCTCACTTTTGGCCAATACAATACCTGTCATCAACTACATGCCACCAGGATTAGGGAAGGTTGCTACCTAAAGGGAATGTTTCTATGCATTGTCTCTTTACACCTGGAAAATTTACAGTTTAGTATTGCAACTCTCATATGAAAGGCAGCATGCATTCAGTCTTTTATTCTTTTTTTTTCTTCGTTTACAAGTATGAATTTATTAGGGCATTCACATGTACAGTGCAGTCGTTCAAAATGAGTCGCAAATTTCAACAATCCTTAAGTTTGCAAAAAAAGCTTGATATATTACATGAGGTAGATTCCAGAAATTTAAAAAAATCTGAAATTGCTAAGAAATATGGAATTGCTAAAAGTACTGTATCAATGATTTTGAAAGGTAGAGATAAAATTGAAACAGCTTGTGTGCTAAACAAGTTTGAACCAAGTTGAAAGAGAATGAGGGTTGCCAATAATGAAGAAGTGGAAACAGCATTAATAAAATGGATGAATGAAGCAAGAAGCATGAATCTTCCCATTACCGGTGCAATTTTGCTAGAAAAGGCTCACTTTTCGCCGATGCTTTGGGCATAAAAGATTTTTTAGGCTCATCAGGATGGCTTCAACGATTTAAGGAAAGACACGGAATAATTTGCAAGAAACTTTGTGGTGAAGCGGCTGCAGTAAATGATGATATGGCAGATGATTTCGTAATGAATAAATTGCAATCAATTTTAAGTAAATATGCAGAAGCAGATATTTTTAATGCCGACGAAACTTCTTTGTTCTTGAAAGCACTTCCTTCACGAACTTTAACTATAAAGAATAATAAATGTTCAGGTGGAAAGTGCAGCAAAGAGAGATTAACAGTTTTAGTTGCTTGCAACATGAGTGGAACTGAAAAATTACCATTGATGGTCATTGGAAAAGCTGCAAAACCACGTTGTTTTAAAGGTATAAAAACATTACCAGTGATATACGAGTCAAGCAAAAAGGCTTGGATTAACACAGAGTTATTCCAGAAGTGGGTCAAACAACTCGATAGAAAATTTGAAAAAGAAGGACGAAATGTGTGTTTCATTGTAGACAATTGCAGCGCTCATTGCGTCATTTCTGGACTTAAAGCAATCCGTGTAGAGTTTTTACCTCCAAACACAACTGCAAAAATACAACCATGTGATCAAGGGATTATTAAATGCATAAAAGCATACTATAGAAGAGAAATGCTCCTTCAAACAATTTCTTGTTTCGATCAAGGAACATCCTTTCCGATCAACTTGTTGGATGCATTAATTATACTCCGATCTGCCTGGAAAGAAGTTTCTGCCAGTACTATCCATAATTGTTTCCGAAAAGCCGGATTTACTACCAAAGAAACTCCTTCACAAACAGAAGAAACAATACAATTTGATTCTTCAGAAGCACAAGCTCGCGGTATATTTCCAGAAAATGTCACATTTGAGGAATATGTATCAATGGACGATGAAATAACCACATCCGATAGTGTTACGGATGAGGAAATAGTTAAGGAAATTAGATGTGCTAAAATTACTGCCGATAATTTACACTTTTCTTCAGAAACAGAAGAGGAAGATGATAGCAGTGACTATTCAGAATACAAGAATGTATCCAGCATTGAAGCATTTAATGCATTAAAAACTGCAAGAAGATTTGTGATGCAAACAGAAAATTCTAGCGAATACCTAGATGTTGTTGATAGATTAGAAGATTTCTGCAAAAGAACTGTTGATAAGAACAAAAAACAATTGCCGATAACCGATTTTTTTAAGATGTAATTTTGATTTTTTTTCTGTTATAAGTTATAAATAAATAAGGTAAGGATCTTATTATTATTTTGTTATTATTTAGTCTTTCGAGAGTAAATATATTTAATTTCTCGTAATTTAATTAAAAACGCATATGACGCATTATTTGATATATATTTCTATAGGGGAGATTGGGGGCTAATGGGACATATTTTACGCTTCGTGCTGTAAAAAGTGCAATTTATAAAATTCACGTTTTTACACAATTATTTCTAACAGTTTTCTATTAATTTATTAAAAAATATATAAGCAATAGTTTAATTATTAAAATAAAAATAAGTCTAAATCGTAAAACAAAGTTTTCTCCCGTTAGAATCTATGTGAAATGCACATTTGTCCCTGAATCCTTTACCACTGTATTTAAGCTTATTGTAAATTAACTGTGTATCTCTGGTACGAAATAATGATTAAAAATGAACATTGTATAAAAGCTTCATAATAAAAGGTATTATTATTAAAAACTAATTTAATTGTTGATCAAACAGATATTTATTAACTATAAAAAAAAATCATCTTGATGCTTAAATATTTCTTGGTTTGCAAATAGATAATGAAAAAATGTGGTTCACTGCATGTACGTACATGTGTAACACCGGAAATGGTATTTACTGATAAATTTTTACTGTTATATTTTACGAGAAAACCCTGTTGTCCCGTTAGCTCCCATGTCTCATTAGCCCCAAGTCTACCCTATATATATATTTCTCAATATTTTTTTATCTGGATATTTTGTTACTGATAGCATGAACTACGGATAACATGAACAAAAATTTAATTCCCCTTGAGGTTCATGTTAACGAGGTTTGACTGTATGTAGTTAATTTTAAATAAAACATTGAATATATCCATCTATTTAAAGCAGTTTGCTAATTCTGTCAAACAGAACTATGAATGTGGCATACAAGGAGGTCCTAAAGTAATAGAATTCTCAGTAATTTTAGTTATATACATTCATGTGCATGGTGTGCGTTGGCCGCCTGTATGTCTGTCTGTATTTCAATTCAAAAAACACAAATGTTCAAATAAGGTGAAATGGTAACTACACTCTAAATTATAAAAAAAAAAATGTAAATTTTAGTTATGTACATTCATGTGCATGGTGTGCGTTGCCGCCTGCATGTCTGTCTGTACTTCAATTAAAAAAACACAAAGGTTCAAATAAGGCGAAATGGTAACTGCACTCTAAATTATAATACAAAAAGCAGACCTGCCAAGTCTCCGGCTTTTTGGATACCAGTAATTTAGTACAGAAAATGTTGTTTTGTTGAATCGGAGCATTTTGCGATTTAAAAGAACAATATTTTCTTAAAAAAATTACTGGTGTTTAAAAAGCCGGAGACTTGGCAACTCTGAAAAAGGTAAATTTCTTTCATATAACAATTTATAATTATCTATTGTCTTATTGAAATAGGTAAATATTCATTTGAAAGATGAAAAAATTACCCATAAAGTAAAAACACTCATATTTTTAAATCACCATATGAGAATAAATTTTAGTGATTTTTTTTTCTCTGAAGTATAAAATTATTAGGTCAGTCCATTAATTACCATGTTAATTTATACTGTAGATCGGCCATTTTAAAATCTTCTGTAAATCATTGGGGTTTAAAAATATTGAACCCAAGTAATTAATTATTCAATGAATTACTTGGGGGTGACACCAGTATTTTATGCTCGTTATGTGATTTAACTTATTTTATTTAATAAAATTTCTTGTTTGATTTTATTTCATAACATGAAAGGGATGACAGCTATAATACTGATTTTGAAATGCTATTTTCCAATCTGGTTAAAAAATAAATCTAAAAATTTAACATCTGGTAAAAATGACTATATATATATTTAAGATATAACATCTTTACTATGAATCACATCCCCCCCCCCCTTTTTCCAGAAAACTAAAAGTATTAATTTAGTTGTATATTGATGAATATTATAGATTATATAACATATTTCGGGTGCTAGAAATTTAACCAATATTAGTATTATATTTTAAAATACTTTAAAAAATTTAAAAACCATAACACATTTATAACACCAGTATTTTTAACCGACTCAATAAAGGAGGAGGTTATCAGTTCGACGTTATGTATTTTTTTTCATTGTGTTTATTTACATTAAAAGAAAAAAAAAGTCAAAAATAGGAAAATTCTATATAATTTCTAAATTTTTACTTTCTTTTTTTATGTAAATTAACACACACAAAGAAAAAATACTGGCTGTCATTATTAACAGATTATTTTATAAATTTAAATTTTTCTCTTTAAAATATATTTCCTTCTGCCGCGCCGTAACAAAACGAATGGCGCGAAATTTTACCGATCTAAATTCCGTCATGACCATCCCTACGCTCACGACAAAGTTTGAAAGAGAGGGTGATTGTTGTCAGGGAAACCGCCTTCACCTTTGACGTCACGAATTTCAGCGCGTAGGCATTGTAGAGGGGGTAGTGTTCAATCGCATTCGCAATGAATGATGCCGCCAAACACTTGCTCGATTAAGATAGTAAAACGAACTTTCGATACGACATCGATTATCAAATCAAGAAGTAGTATCATGGAGCTGAAGCATATTACCCTACAACTCAGTCCTAGATTGCCTTTATAAGAGTGGAAAAAATAGGGACCGGATGCATATTAGCAAACCAAACAGCGTAGAGCTCCTATTATAGGAGTCTTAATACACCGC
This sequence comes from Maratus michaelseni, assembly GCA_963931845.1. Taxonomy (NCBI): domain Eukaryota; kingdom Metazoa; phylum Arthropoda; class Arachnida; order Araneae; family Salticidae; genus Maratus; species Maratus michaelseni. Next base: position 293,023,957 of record OZ007597.1, read on the forward strand.
AATCATTAAAGGCATCGTCATGGCGACATAGTCCAATCGTATCACAGATGTGTTAATTGTGGAATGATCCCCTGAATTCTCGTGTACAGTAGGATTCATGAAGATGGGCACGAATCTCATGATTAACCCAAAGTAGAGCCTCTAAAAACTAATCTAAATCTGGAAGCTCTAACCCACAGTTACGTCAGCTGCCCTTTACTTATAGGGCAGTTCGAGGCTAACGAAAAAGAAAGACTACCGCGGTACTTTACGCGTATCTTTTTTTACAGACCGCGGGAGTCACGTGATAAGAGCATCACGTCACTCTAGCGGTCTGTAAAAAAAGATAAACGGAATGAACCGCGCATGAAGATAGAGAGAAGGAGAACAAAGAGAATGTTTCTACTTATGGAACTAAAAGCGGTACCTAGTATGGCGGCGTTTCTGTTTTTTTGGGTGTAGCGCCCTCTATTTCCGGTTTCGATTGACAACTCTTTACCATACTCGAAACCAAAATGCAGGAAGGGCAGACGACAATTTGTCATGTTTGAAAGGTCACATGACCGGTCTTTGGGAGCACCAGCACCACGAACCGGGTATTAATTTCCGGTCCATGTTCGGATCTTGAAAGCCTATCTTCACTGTTCTCCTTATTTCTATCTCCATGGAACCGTGGTAGCCTTTCTTTTTCGTTAACCTCGAGCAGTTGCAATTGACGTCATGTTGGAGGTCACACATTACAAATAAGCAGTTCTGATTGGTGGAACTACCCTGACCTCCAATTGAAGTGGTTGATCAGCTGATTACAACTTCTCTATACAGGGCTTCAAAAAAGAAATCGTAAGTATGAGCATGAATAGCTTAAATTGTGGTTTTTACTTGTGTATTTCTAGCTGAACTATTTTCAGTACATTAACGCTCTATTAACACATAACTTCGATCGATGGTTGAACCGTTGTTGGTCCAGATTGGACACTCGTGTTCACCATTTACTCCGTGAATGAGGTGTGCTTATTGATTGAAAAAGTCACAATAAAAAATTCAATGCAGTGTGGATGTTTTTTTTTAAGATATGCACAAAATAAAAACATGCGATCACTAAAAATGGATCAACTTATTTTAAATTTAATTTCTAGAAAGTTTTGATAGATCAGTTTCAACTGACGTCACATCCGAGAAACCCGAGGCTAACGAAAAAGACAGGCTATCGTGGTGCATTCCACATATCTTTTTTTTTACAGACCACTAGAGTGACGTAATGCTCTTTTCGTACACCTGCATTGGTGCATTCGAGCATCACGTGACTCCCGCGGTCTGTAAAAAAAGATATGCGTAAAGTACAGCGGTAACCTTTCTTTTTCGTCAGCCTCGCGAGCAACCAACTTGAGAAGGTCATGAGTGTTGGGAATTCAAGCGCTCCAATACGCCATCTGGTGGAAAAAATATATAACTGCTCGCTTCAGGAAAATCCCTTGCAAGACCATTGTGTTACATGCATTTTTAATTTGTTAATAATGATTGTTTTTTTGTAGAATTTCAGATTTCATGTGATATTTGTGTTCTGTGTTTATTTGACAAGGTAAAAATTTTCCAAATTTGAATATCTAACACTTTTAAACGCGTTTACAATAAATAATGGTTTCAATGACACTTTAGCATTAGTTAAAGGGACAATTTTCCTGTACCGACGGCTGCAATCAGCGCCTCTATACGCTGCTGAAGTGTGACGTTTCAACATGGCGCTGGGCATAAACAGATCGAAGGGCCCATTGAAATAACATGGACGTAAAAAATAAAATCATCTAGGAATAATAATTTTCATATTTAAGAACTTTCAGGCACTGTTTCGCAAAGTGTAAGGCACGCTTTTCATTATGAATTCACCAAACTTCTGATTTTGTGCTTTAAATTTGAATAATTTATTAAAAACTCATTAGCTTAACTCCGGTAAAACAAGCATGGCGGTTGTTTACATCGGCTGAATTGGTGATATTTACATTCATGTCTGTCAAGATCTATTTATCTCTCTTTACTTATAAGTAATTTGATAACTAAAATTCATTAAGATACAACTAAATGTAAATATATTGCTTGAAGGTGTGTAAAAACATACATAAAAACATAACATGTTTTTATGTATGTTTTTACGCACCTTCAAGCAATATATTTACTTTTAGTTGTATCTTAATGAATTTTAGTTATTAAACAATGTGAATTTGCACTGAAATTTTAACTTTTACTGAAGTAATTTGATGTTTTCATTATAAGTAAAAAAGAAAATCATATTAAAATAAATAAATTATTAGATTATTTTTAATAATTTATATACTATAATACTTTATCTATTTAATATATTAAAATTTATTTAATATATGATATTATTAATTTCATTTAGCATTAATTTAATGTAATTCATTATAATATTATTTATATATATATAATATTTATTATTTATTAAGATTAATACTAATTATCATTATAAATATTTTATTATTATTAATATTAATTATAGTTTTTAATATTAAATAATTATTTTAAAATATTAAATAACTAATATTTTATTTCATATTGTTATATTATAATTATTCTTAATTAATAATAATTAAATCATTATGTTATGATAATTTGAATTTATAATTTGTAATAATATTATTATTTATATTATTTATTTATATTAAATATAAATATATTAATATAATTATAAATATGGATAGTAATAAAATATAAAATTATAATATAATCTATAATATATATAATGAATTATTAAATAAAATTATTAATAATTAATTTATATATGTTTAAATTGATTTAATATTTAATTTAATATAGTAAATCATTTTAGTATTATAATTTAATATATTATATTGTATATTTATTTATATTATTATAATATATCATATTTCATATATTTTATATATTATTTAATATATAATTTATATATTTAATTTAAATATTATTTATAATTTATGTATTATAATATTTTTTAAATTATAAAATATCTTTGATAACTTTTAAAAATATAAAGTTAATAAAATTATTAATTAAAATTAATAAAAGTTTTACTTATAAGTAGAGAGAGACAAGAGATATCTTGACAGACATGAATGTAAATAACACCAATTCAGCCGATGTAAACAACCGCCATGTTTGTCTAACCGGAGTTAAGCTAATGAGTTTTTAATAAACTGAACAAATTTAAATCAAAAATCAGAAGTTTGGTGAATTCCTAATAAAAAGCGTACCTTAAACTTTGCAAAACAGTGCCTGAAAGTTGTTAAATATGAAAATTTATATCCCTAGATTATTTTATTTTTTACGTCCATGTTATTTCAATGGGCACTTCGATCTGTTTATGCCCAGTGCCATATTGATGACGTCACGACTTCAGCAGCATATAAGTCCCAATTTTGTTTGCCCATTGGTTTTTCTCGACTTTCATTGGCCGGGCGATATTATAAGCTAATAACTCAGTGATTTTGTTATGTTAAATGAAAATTGGAGGCTTGTTGTCATGTGGTTGAAACTGATCTATACTCTTTAAACAATTCATTTAAATTTGATTTTACATATTTATTTATATTTAATTGATAGAGTTAGGGTCAAATATATGAAAGGTTAAGTAAACGTTATAAATTTCTTTTTCAAATAAAATTTTGCATATTAGCTAAACCATGAAACTTGATTTGGGTAAAAAACTAATGAAACGTGATTTTGATCAAAATAAAACTTTTATTTCAAGAGCAATCAGTGTTGAATTCAGACACTTTTCTCCGGGAGGGATTTCTGTCGCTCCGGGGGGACATTTTAGAGTTCCGAGGGGGAAATTGCACTTTTTAACCATTGAAAGTATAAAATCTCAAATCTTGCGGGGGGACATTTCAATGCTCCAGGGCGGATGTCCCCCCCGGGCCACCCCCTGAATTCAACACTGACAGCAATTATGTTTATTTCTAATATTGGCAGCTACAATTAGACTAATCAAGCAATTTCTGATTAAGAAAGTAGTACAATGAAGAAAAAATAACATTCAAGAAAGCAGCCTGTAGATTTTTTTTTGTCAGTTCTATTTATATATACTATTGTATCCAGATGTGTTTATTTTATTGTTTTGATTTTCAGCAATCTAATTAGAATGATATATTCTAATCGAATTAGATTGTAATTAACATGCATATTGATGAAAAGAACAAAAAGAGTGAAATAATATTAATAGAGCTGCAGAAAAAGTGGTACGGGGGTGGGCTTTAGCGGTGCCTAGCGCCAGACCTCAGAGGCACTTCAAGGACGCATTTATTTATCACTTCCGATCGGTTGATAAACATTTTGTGTTAACTTGTCGCTAAATATTAACTTAACTAAATATTAAATAATTCAATCTTGTTTTAATTTTAAACAGTCTGCCATGGAGATATTATTTTATTAGATGTTAATTTAAGTAACAAGCATTTTAAATGTTTTATGGCTACTAGTGTATAAATTTTCATTCAACCCACAGCTGCGAGTATAGTCTTTTCTAAATTATGATAAATAAATTCAGCATACTACTTACATTTAAAAGAAATGTAAATATTTTAGAATTTTGAACTTTTATTGACTAGATTTTAGTACCCTAGACGTCATTTTTCTAGGTCCGGCCCGTGCGGATTTCTAGATACTTTCCTCGGAGTCCATGTTGGGCTGCAATTTTATTAATTTATTTTTGTAACAATTATTGTAATTTTGTACGTTTGTTTAAGGAAATCTTTAGAAATTTAATTTGGTTTCTTAAATAAAAGATTTTTTTTTTAATATCGTTTTTTTTACAATTATGATTTATTTTACCATATTTTTCTTTCATTCTAAACTACGTTGATTTGCTTACAAAATTTTCACTTGAATGTGATTGTCAAAGGCAGATTTTTTAAACAGAGTTTCTGTACGTAATTGTCTAAGTCAATTTTTTAATCAGTGTTTATGAACGTAATTTTCTAAATACCCATTAACATTGCTATTCTGTTTTACATGAATTTTGAGCATCATATGAAAATAAAATGCATGCATCAGTGTGATTTTTGAATAATTGTAATTGTAGGATAAAAAAATGCGTAAAAATACCTGCATGTTTTTAAGAAATTCAGTCGAGTCGGGCCAATTAAGTTATTGGACCGAGCTTTTAGCTTTTATACCGGGCTGAGCCCAGTGTTGAATTCAGACACTTTTCCCTGGAAGGGATTTCTGGGGCTCCGGGGGGGACATTATACAGTTTTCGGGTGGGGGGAATAGTACTTTTTGACCATTGAAAATATAAAGTCTCAAATCTTCCAAGGGGGACATTTCAATGCTCTGGGGGGGGATGTCCCCCCGGGCCACCCCCTGAATTCAACACTGGCTGAGCCATGGTAATAAATTTTTTTGTATGTGCTGTCTTGTATGTACCAATAATTTTTTTGCACGTGTCGGGAAATTTCGGCCCATGCAGATATCTAATTCTGGATGTGGCAGAGCCCCACAGATTTTCAAAATGTAGTAATTATTTTTTAAATTACTCCATAGGTTTATGTGAATTTTGAAATAGGTGAGGATTTCTGAAGTGTTCCCTTAAAGTGCTTCTTCATCGAAGCAGTTTTTCCTTCGCATATCGAAATATTTCATGCTAAACGATGGGAAATTTAAACAGGTGATCGATCACTCATTATATAATGATTATAGAAATTTTGTTTTCATCATCAAAATGTTCACACCTGTTAATGACATACTGAATTTGCAAAAATTATTTTCTAAATTTCAAGTATGTTTAAAAGGACAACACATTTTAAAATTTTTAGTTTAGCCAAATTTTTAAATTTCACCAACTTCTTAAAAATACATAATTTTTAAGGAATCACAGACGTATTATTTCAAAGTTAAAAATTTAATTTTGAAAAATACATTAATTAGGTAAGGATTAATCATCTGTTTAAATTTCCCATATGTTAAAGTGGGATTTTGTGATTGGGGAGAATCAATAAAATCCTGTAAGCCCCAAACATGTCAGGAGTGGTTATGATTCAAATTAAGAAATCCTGAAAATTATTCAATCCAAAATTCAAATTTTTATCCCAACTAATATCATAATCACATGAAATTTGAATAAGGAAATATTATAATTGTGACTGAGATGTTTAACTGCAAAATACCGGGTGGTTATAATATAAGTATCTCTATTTGGAGCTGTCTGTAGCTTGAAGGAATAATGCAAATTAAACCAAAATCAGTATACTAGATAGTCGAGAAGGGGGAAGAATGGAACAATACAAAAAATAATTGCAATAATCGTCGACAGATGGCGCTTTTGAGTGTGAAATATAATGTGTAATACAAGAACAAAGAATTAAGACATAAAACTGGATGGCTTACCTAATTTTTGGAAAGTGTCACAATGGATGTGGTTAGTCTTTCTCATGGCAGTGCCGATCAAGTTCAAGTTCCACATGGCCATTGTGCTGGAGGACACAATCCAGACGTTGCACGACACGCTCAACTGCGAAATGTAACGCATCAGGAGGGATATTTCCCACATGTTGTGATATGCGATCTTTTAAGTCATTGAGGTTTGCCTCTACGGTTCACAACGGCGTTTGCACCGACAGGCGCCGTAGCGCCGTCTGTCAGTGATTATTGCAATTATTTTTTTTATTGTTCCATTCTTCTCCCCCCTTCTTGACTAGTAAGTGTACCGATATTGGTTTCATTCGGGTTATTCCTTCAAGCTACAGACAGCTCCAAATAGAGATACTTATATTATAACTACCCTGTATAAAAGAAATCTAGAGTGGCTCCAATAGACTTTCCGAACACTTTACCGAGTTCTACGCATCCCATTAAGTAGCAAGATAAAAGTAAATAAAAAGTTTGATTTTCATTTTACAAAGAGGGAATACTTTCGCTAATAATTAAAAATAACTTCAAGTTCTAAATCAGTGCTCTTTAAAGAGTGATCGGCCGCAATGTTTCTTAGAGGGAATCTTCAAATGAGTTACATTCAATGTAATTTTTTTCAAAACTTATGTAGAAACTGAGAGACATGTTTCAAATTTCATGTATCTTAGTGTCTCCAACTTAGTAGGCTTTACAGCTCTATTTGTCGTGTATTAAAATGAATAATTGTACTTAAATGGCAACGCGTGAATAGCCAACTTTTATTTGCTGATATTTGGCAACGGAGAAGCATTAGCACTGGGATAAATGTTGTTTAAGTAGGATTATGTTTATTGTTATGTGTTTGTTCCTGTGTAATTTAGTAATAAACAATGTGTGTTAAAGAAACGTATATTTAATAAGTAATTATAGAACATAAAAAGCTATATACCAACAAAGAAGTGTCACACTATTGGTTTTTATATCATTTATTTAATACTCTAAAAAAACATCAGTAGTTTAAGTCTTGAATCCTAAGGATTCGTGAGGATGGAGGAAATACCAAAAGGGATCCATGATTTCTAAGAATTTAAAAATCGCTTTTCGAAAGTAAACGTGCACTTTCATTCATAAATCTAATACATTTTTCTACAACTATGATGTAATTTTCAATGAATTGTCATTCCGCCGATGCTGAAATTAAAACCTGTAAATAAAAATATACAATACAATTGAATCTACATAGCTATGCTAGAATGAAAAACTTTTTAAATGTAGATTTTTTTCGGAAAACTTCAATACTTAAATTTCACACTCTTTAATCAGACTAAAAAACTCACTATAAATACTTTTGTTTGTGTCTTTACTTAAAAATCAAGTCTATTATTATTTCTAGTGAAACATCATTGTAGTATCGGCATTAGATGAGTGTGAGCAATAAAATTATTTAATTGAAAACTGGGTTAAAAATAAAAATATTAGATTTCTTTGGTCACAAGATGATTCAAAAATTGTTTAAATACCAAAATCTGTTTCTTTTAAATGCTAAAAGTGTAAGCTAACAACATAATAAACACAATGTAAAATAACTTTTATTAGGTTGTTTCACATGTTTCGGCTCACTTGGAGCCATTTTCAAAAACAAATGAGAATATTCCATAATCTCATTTGTTTTTGAAAATGGCTCGGAGTGAGCTGAAACATGCCAAACAACCTAATAAAATTTACATAACTGCGTATTTATTATGCTGTTAATTTACACCTTTTAGCATTTAAAATAAGTATATCACTACAAGTAGTTATAAGTTATTATATTGTTACCAAATCTGATGTTAGAGTGGCTCGAAAATGTATACAGTTACTGTGGAAATGGTCTATAATATATTGGTCTAATGAAAGCTCAACACAAAAACACAGTTTTACCATTATCATCTTCACGCCCATACACATACATACACATGATGACACTAATTTACGGACACTATACTAAGTGAGAAAATTTCATCCTAAACAAGATTTCTGCACCTTTTAAAACCTCAGGATCAACATGTTGTTCAGTTTCTATATTTTCTTCTTCTTGATAAGAACAGTTTCTGCTTGTTAGTGCTTCAACGCAAGATGGATCACCAGATGATGAAGATGCTTGACCTTTATTTTCTTTGTAACTAAGAAAAGAAATCTTCATCAGTACAGAGATGTACTCGTCACTTTTATAATGCAAAACATATAAAAATAATCAGTTTGTGAAAATTTTAAAAAACACCCGTTACAGTCTGAATTAAGATTCATGGATACTTTTTCTTTCATATTTAAATTGTCCGGGACATACAAATCTTAAAAAAAAAAAAAAAAAAAAAAAGAGATATATTTCGATTTGTTTTTGCCTTGAAAAATATTCTTGGAGTGAGTTTTAATTCTAGAAATAGAATAAAATCACGCGCACTAATATTTTTTTTTAGTTTGATGTTCTTTAAATTGTCTTTGGGATTACTTCTTTTGAAAGAAGATTTTGAATATATATTTTTTGATGTCAAGCACACAAGTCAGATGTATGTTCTCAATAAACAAACAATATATATTTCTTGTAATAGAAAGTACGCATATTTTTTTTTATTATTACCAAATCTTTCAAAATAAATATTTTTGTAAATCCTGAAGAAAAATAAAGACACTTGTCTATTGTCCTTTCAATACTTTCTATAAAAGAAAAAGCTGTCTCCATACAATGAGATTTAACTGCAATAATACGCGTCGTCACGTTTAGTTTAAAGTGCAGTGTTAGCATGCGATGTACGTATTTCATTTTTATTTATTTTGTGGATAAGGCAGTTTAATTTTTCTAATATAGAATCTAAATTACCTGCTATTTCTCTTTTTCCTCTCGCATTTTGAAAAATAAAATGATAAATTTTCCAGAATTTACAGAACTGACTGCGATAAACTATTTTCATGATTATGGAATTCTGCCTGCATTAATGTGCATGATTTGAGACTAGAAACTATCTGCAAATGGATAAACAATGGCGATGTAGTGCTGCAAACTGTCATAGGCAAATATCCATTAAAAAAGGGATGGGTGAAACTGTTCCAAAATAATTTCTATCTCCATTGAGGTTTATTTATGGCTGTTCAGATGCATTAATCAATCAAATGGATAAAAAACAGTGTACGCTATCCAATATTATAGTGATTGATTTGAAAAATTATCTCCGAGAAGTTTATACGTCTCACTATCTAGAAAGATATTCCGAAAAAGTAGGAGTGCCTAAAAATATTTTTGAAATTCGTGAAAGTATTTTTGCAATGTAAAAATAAATCTATAAAGTACTTTTTTTAAAGCAATCGTGTAACGGATGTGATGTCAAGTGAATGTGACGTAACTAAGCATTTTTCAAGTTAAATATTATTATTTGCCGACAGTTATTTCTTTATAGAACATGGTTTCCGGGAAATTAGACAAGTACCCAAATTAATGTTTATTATTTTCTTTTCTCAAAAGTAAATGTATGCAATGCCAGTATTTTTGTATAGAATTGTTTTGTCTTATTTAATCACAGAATTTGTGGGTTTAAATAAAGAAAAAATTCGAAAAAAGGGGTGAAAAAATCAGGAGGATTGACAGGTCTGGTAGTATGATTAGGAAGTTTTGAATAAAAAATAAGATAAAATTAAGGTATTAATTTATTGAATGCACTGAGGTATAAAAAATAACAATAATGAGCCTTACCTACTAATAAATTAGATAAAACTGGTTTCTAAAGTAAAAATGAGGTAAGTAAAACTGAAACTAAGCACTGTTATAGGCGTAGAGTTGTATGGGCTCGTGGGGCTCGAGCCCCACCAATAATTTCGAAAATGGACACTTTTTTCCCTTTTAATATAAAATAAAAAAGTTTAGTCTTTTTTTTTTTTTTTTTTTTTTTTTTTTTTTTTTTTTTTTTACTTTATAGTATTTTATAAAATTTTTAAATGTTCCATTTTTTTCTTTTGTTATAGGCATAAACGACATTAGGAAAGCTTTTTCACATTATATTCTATTTTTTTAAAAATTAGAATGAAATGCTTAACGTTTGAACTTTTGATATAAAAAGTGAAAATAGAAAAAAATCCATATTCCGAAAAAAAAAACACACGATGTTATTCAAAGTCAACTTTCGTTGTGATTTTATTATAAACGATCCGCTAATATCAGCGAGTATCATTTTATAAACGGGTATATATTTATAATATCTTAATATGTTATTTAACTTTTGATTTTTTTTTTTCAGTATACGATACGATTATGTTTAATTTCTTTAAAAGGGAGTTAAAAAAGCAACGTTACTTGATAATCTATCTTTTTTTACACTTACATGCACATATTTGTATAAAAAGAGTTGAGCCCCACCAATAATTTTCAAAACTGTATGCCTAAAACTCTAGCAACCAATAAACGGCCTAATTTTTACATTTTAGTGATTAAAATGTCTTAATTTTAATTATATATATATATATAACGTAGAAGAATAAGTTACATAACAATATTTTGTATAATTTAGAAGATTTTGCTAAAACCTTGCACAAGCATTAAAAAAAGCCATAAGTGAAGCCGATTTGGCCAAAAAAAATTAATTGCACTCTAATGGTGAAAACTGGTAAATGGTTAAGAATCTTTACTAGATTATCACAGAAAAAGATTCACAATACAACATTCTAATGATGATAAAACTTACTCCTTGAACCACTGAATCTCTTCTTCTGTCAGATTTTCATCCATTGTTATCTCTACGCGTCCATCTTTGATCAAACCGTATGTAGAATGCTCCGGACATTGGCGATTCGAATGGTTGAATCTTTGTGTGCAACCTAAAAAAACAAAGATAATCTACATTTATGTTCATTCATGGAAACAAACTGTTAAAGAATAATTCTACAACATTATATTATGCACTGCCAAGGGGACATCCATTAATTTTGTCAAACTCCAAAAAGGGCGTGAAATACCGTACGATGTGTGATAAAAGGAATGTGTTTGTTTGACACATTGTGATGTCATATGTATATTACATCAGAAAACAATTCGATGGGTGTTATATGTCAGCAGCATAATAAAGTTTAGTCGGTCAAAAAAATAGATAGAACACCCTATATACTGTAATTATCAAATGGTTTCCGAATAAAAAACGAAAATATCCGTTCCACTGGAAATTGTCTTCTATGAATATCATATAAAGCTTAGGGAGTCTTCTTTATACTCAAATTTTACCACCTAACTAATACTTAATATATTTATATATTTTACGTAAAAATACCAAACGGGAATTCATTCGGTCTAGTAGTTTAATAATTATGAAGTTTTAAGCTTGGAACTTCTAATGTTAAATTCATTTGTAATCGTTGCAAAACAGATTGCAATGCAGGTAGTTTTTAAACATAACTCTAAAACAACTTGGCAGAATGAATTTTAATTTTCGATTCGCATGTTTAAAGCTTCTTGAAATAGATTTCTGTTAAAAAAAATCATAAGTTAAAGTTCCTAATTTTTTTGAAAAAATATATTTTTTCTGAAATTAATGACCTATGGTTATGTTAAACAGAAATATATTTCTAGAAACTTCAAATATGCGAATCAAAATGTACAGCTCATTCTGCTAAATAAATTTTTTAGTTATATTTTAAAAACTACCCGCATTACACTCTGGTTCTGCAACTGTTACAAATGAATTTAACATTAGGAGTTCCAAGCTAGAAAACTTCATAATTTCTAAACTACTAGACCGGATGACTTCCCGTTTGGTATCCTAACGTACAATGTACCAACTACCAACCAATCCAAATAGGATGTCAAAATTACGCGTTCGTAGTGAAATTTTTCTTGTTTGGTGTAGAGTTTCAGCATGCAAACGACACACTAAACTTATATATTTTTTAACATAAATGCTAAAAAGACATAATTTTCCGTTAAATGGCTATTTCAATGTCTTTCTATGTGTCAATTTGGAGATGAACCCTCTAACCCAGCCATACTCAACCTGCGGTCCGGAGACCTTTTATGTGCGGCCCGAGACACATAATCATTAACCTCTATTTATTACATTAATTGAAATGTGTATAAAAGTTTTTAAGACCCTCACTGTTCTTTTATATATTTTCATGGGAAGACAAAAACTGTCCTGTTATTTAAAATTATCTTAAGTACTGTTTCCTTAGTCAAAAGTTCTTTTTACATGTAGTTCTATTTGTGCTATAGTGGTGTATACATTTCTTAATCTTCAGCACTAAAAAAATATTATTCCAAATTTATTACAATTGCACTATACATTTTTACACTTAAAAAAAAAGTTTTTGTATTGAGAAAAATATTAATTTATTAAAGCAAATCACCTTATTTTTTTCTTTAGAACTTGGAAATGCTACATGGTTATATTATTACGTTTAACTAATAATGCTTATTAGGGTTGAACGTTTACCGTGGAAAAAATTGACAGCAAATTTCTTTTTCGACAAACGTTCAATCCTACTGATTATATTAACTTTATTATATAGGTTTGTTATATACTACTTTTTTTAAATCTTACTATTTAAATTACCACTTTTTTACATTATAATATAATTATGTTGTGGACCGCCGAACGTTCCAAACATATGTTTGCGGCCCTCGAGAACAAAAGGTTGAGTATGGCTGATCTAACCGCTTATCCTGCGATTTCGACGGGCAAGACATTTATAGAAAAAATTTATATAATGCGAAAATTTTAAAGAGATTTTCTTTTAAAAATTTCACAGTGAAAAGAAAAAGGCAAATGATAAACTGACTACCCATTTCAAATACATGATGATTTGAAATATGTAATAATATAACAGGATTTTGAAACAATAATTAAGCGAGTAGAGGGTTAAAATGTATGAAGTGTCTTTTTTTCTTTGGCAATCTGTACATTGAAAATTGTGTATTTTTAATAAAGTAGTATTACGTATCTACTTTTTTTCTTTTACTTTCATTTGCAACAGCTTGCAGTAAAAGCACACAATATCTTAACATTTTTATTGCGTCTATATCAGTTGGTAACAGATCGATAATGACATTTATTACATAAAATTAGCTATAAAATAATTGTTGCAAGAAATGTGACGCCACAACAACGTGTGGGGAAGGTGTCACTCGGGTTTAAGAATCTGTGACACTGAGAAGGTGGATATTAAATTTGCGTGACAATTAACGGATGACCCCAAGCATTGAATTAATTAGATACCGTTTTGGACAATTTTCTTGTTAGTAGAGAGAGTTGCACCGAATATTTGATCAGTAATTTTACATTAAATTCAAACATTGAAGTTTAGTAAAAATATATTTTCTTAATTAGTATTGAAAATTTAGAGTGAACTTATGAAAAATTTTAATTAATCAATATTTTATTGGATTTGTCACATCCCTTATTTTAGAGCTTACTGTTGTGTCCTTTGCTTATTTCATTTAAATTTATTGTTATACATATATATATATATATATATATATTAGAATTTAGAGCTGATTTTTGGTTCTTATTATTTTTATTCTTCTCTATAAATAAGTTTCATTTAGAAAAGAAAAGAAAAAAATGTGGGAAAAAATGACCTCTTCCCCTCCCCACCTCCATATCTAGAAATACTCTTTTAACTTGTGGGAGAGTAAAGTGGGGAAGAATTTAGATATTTATATATTATTACTGCAAAGTAATAGACGGAGACAGAAATTAAAATATATATATTTAAAATTATTTTTATCTTGTGCGTTGGGGTAGAGAGCCAAATTGGTCTCCATGGATCAAGTTTTCCCATATATGCATTTAGGTCGATAGATGGTGGTGGTGGGGGGGGGGGGATTTTAGAACATATTAATAATATTTATTAAAATCGCTATTTTTTAATTAAATAAATTTTTAATTTATTTATAATATGTGTGGGAATTAAATATAAGTTTTGACTGGGTAAAACGAAGTTTTTTAATCGATTAATCGGATTTTTGGGGGGTTTCTGTTTTGTTTTACGTGATTTTAATTTTCGTTTAATTAACTAAATCTTCATAAAAAATAAAGGTTTTACTTTTTTTTTGCAAGGGCGAAAATATTTTTGAATGCGTAGGAAATATAATAGACCCCGAAAAAACTGTTAAAAAAACCTTACGTTAATGAACATCTACTGATTTTATGTTATTTTAATAAATACATTTCCTATTAAATTTGTCTGTAAAGTTTTTTTATAGGCAATAATTTGTACAGTTGCCTCGATTCTTTATTTATATTCATTCTAAAAATATAATTAAAATATTTTTTGAATATTGTATAAAATGTCCTTATATAAAAATTAAAATTACATATACGTAAAATGGAAGATCAGAATTAAACTCACCTACATGTTTATTTTCAGATAGTACGAATTTTGACCGCAGAAATGACATACGATACTACTTTAAATAGTGCCGTAAGCAAGCTATCCTATTTGATGAAATCGTTTACAATGTTCGTTGGTGAAACATTAGTGGGAAATTTTGCAGACAGAATTTCATTTTCAAATTTTAATAGTTTTTTAATTAAAAAAATTAATTGAATTTTAGATAGCATTTCAATTAAGAGAACCGATTAACTCGATTAAATAAATTGATAGGACTAAGCATTGATCGATTAATTGGCACATCTCTAAATTATATGTATATAACATTTTTAGTTAACTAATTTAAATTAACAACCCGGATTTGAAAAGAATTCACGCAACCTTACATCTCATGTCGGGATCATTAAAATGAGTACCAAGCTTTCTTAAGAACTAAACACTGAGGATCGCAAGTTTAGGTTGACCACCCGACCTAGACAGTACTACATAGCACATTAAGGCCCATGGTCAAGAAAACCAGGCTGGGCACTGTAGGCCAAGATTGTTAATGAATTGTAGCGCCCCAAAGGTTAGTTAATTTAAAATTTTAATATTTTTATTTAATTTAATTTTTTAATTAAATTAACATTTAATAAATATCATATATTCTAATACGAGCAAATCTTGTGGGTGGTTATATATATATATATATATATATATATATATATATATATATGCAAAAATTATCTTAAAAACGGCTCTAACGATTTTGACGCAATTTCGTATCCTACCGTTTTGGGGCACCAGAAAACCATTGGGCTAGGTCGCATGCTCGAGAAAATTCAATTAGTGGGTCATTTTGGGTCATGGTCTAGCTAATTGTATCTAAAAAACGGTTCAAACGATTTTGACGAAATTTTGTATCCGACCATTTTCGGGCATGAGAAGTCAATTGGGCTGGGTCACACGTTCGAGAACTTTCGATTAGTGGGTCATTTTTGGATAAACGCGGGTCAAATTAATTTTATCTAAAAAACGGCTCTAACGATTTTGATTAAATTTTGTGTCCTACGAGTTTCGAGCACGATAAAAGCATTGGGCTAGGTCGCATGTCCGAGAAAATTCGATTAGTGGGTCATTTCTGGATCAATGTGGGTCAAGATCTAAAAAGCGGCTCAATTTACACTAAATTTTGCATCCAATGGTTTTCGGGCACGAGAAGACTGTTGGGCTAGGTCACATGTTCGAGAAAATTCAATTAGTGGGTCATTTTGGGTCATTGTTAAGCTAATTGTATCTAAAAAACGGTTCAAACGATTTTGACGAAATTTTGTATCCGACCATTTTCGGGCATGAGAAGTCAATTGGGCTGGGTCACATGTTCGAGAACTTTCGATTAGTGGGTCATTTTTGGGTCAACGCAGGTCAAATTAATTTTATCTAAAAAACGGCTCTAACGATTTTGATTAAATTTTGTGTCCTACGAGTTTCGAGCACGATAAAATTATTGGGCTAGGTCGCATGTCCGAGAAAATTCGATTAGTGGGTCATTTCTGGGTCATTGTGGGTCAAGATCTAAAAAGCGGCTCAATTTACACTAAATTTTGCATTCAATGGTTTCCGGGCACGAGAAGACTGTTGGGCTAGGTCACATGTTCGAGAAAATTCAATTAGTGGGTCATTTTGGGTCATGGTCAAGCTAATTGTATCTAAAAAACGGTCCAAACGTTTTTGTCGAAATTTTGTATCCGACTATTTTCGGGCACGAGAAGACTATTGGGCTGGGTCACATGTTCGAGAACTTTCGATTAGGGGGTCATTTTTGGGTCAAAGCGGGTCAAATTAATTTTATCTAAAAAACGGCTCTAACGATTTTGATTAAATTTTGTATTTTACGAGTTTCGGGCACGCGAAAATCATTAGACTAGGTCACATGTTCGAGAAAATTCGATTAGTGGGTCATTTCTGGGTCATTGTGGGTCAATATCTAAAAAGCGGCTCAATTTACACTAAATTTTGCATCGTATGGTTTTCCGGCACGAGAAGACTGTTGGGCTAAGTCACATGTTCGAGAAAATTCAATTAGTGGGTCATTTTGGTCATGGGTCATGATATTTGAACTCAAATTTAATTTTGACCGAGCATTGCTCGGTCTTCCCTGCTCGTTTATATACTATGTGAAGCATTATATGCAAAATGCTATTTAGATAACACTATGCACAAGTGACTATACTTTATGAGCTATAAAAGTAAATTGGATGCAATTTTCAAAATAACCTTAAATAGAGGCAATGCATGTAGACCAGGAGTCGGCAGCGTTGATAATCACCTCATCGACTTCACGGCTGAAATTCCAGAATGAGTTAAAACTCGATTCGCATATTAAAACGCAGTCGGTCTGCCAAGTTATATCTTGGTTGAAAACACCTTAAAACTTGATTTTAGCGGTTGACTCGTAGGTTTACCATTGTGTTTTCATGCACCCAAAGGCATGAAAACATGGAGGACTGGCAGCAGGAACACACAATGGTAAACCTACGAGCCAACCGCTAAAATCGGGTTTTCGGGTGTTTTCCACCAAAATATGACTTGGCAGACCGATTGCGGTTTAATGTGCGAATCAAGTTTTAACGAATTCTGGAATTTCAGCCGTTAACTCGATGAGGTGATTGTCTGTGCTGCCGCCTCCCGGTCTAATGTGGTCTTTCAATAATACACTACAAACATTTCACAAGGAATATTTCCCGGAGACACTTGTATGAACCACGAATCTTGAAATAGGCTGTTAAAATTTAAATAAATTCATAAACTTATAGTTTTGTATAGAGCATATATTCATTCCTAGTCTACACAAAAATGCATTTAAACTTTGGAAATTTCAAAAATGTATTCTTACCATAAAATTGTATAAAATCAGCGTCTCAGGGATTTCGAACCCCACTTCCTTCTCTCTATGGCATTGGCTGGAGAAGGGGAGGGGTGTTAAATATAGATGCTTACTTTTACAACAACAAAAATACAAATCAGACTAGTTTTTTAATGAAAAGTTTAAAAAAAATTAAACAGGGTCCTAAAAAGGAAAAGTGACAAGAGTTTCTTTGGGTAAAAAGAGAATTTGGATAAAATGTTTAAAAAAATAGAAATCTGCCAAAAATATAAAAACCTACGCCTTCTTCTAATGATTTTCCTTTCAATATTAAACCATATTTTTGTATGACAACATACTTATTGATAATGGGAAGGGACAGCATGATTCTATGACGCTGTCCTAGCCCCTGTTGCAGTCAACGAAAGAGAAAGGCTGCGGTACTTCATTTCTTTTCAGCCTACCTTCACCACATGGGAGTTCAACAATTCTTAGAACACTTTACTGGTAGCTTATCTTGATCATGTTACAGCCAAGAGGCATGAAAGCCTACATGTTTAGGTGCGTTCGTAATTATATAAATACGTAGCACCTATTGTCGTCATCTGGTCCGTCCGTCCGTCCATCTGTCTGTCCGTCAGTCTGCATATAACAACGCAAAAACTACCCAACCAAATAGTTTGAAATTTAAGATATATTATCTTTGCAGAATTTTGTCGATGCATTTAAAATTTTATGAAAATCGAATCAAAATTTTAGAAAATTATAATAAAAACATTTATTAACACATTTGATTTTTTTTAAATCGGTGCTTTCTTGTTGCTTCCGAGGTTGAACCGTCAAGCGACCGAGATACTTATTTTATGACAGAAATTAATCTGCAGACGATATTATTCATTTCACAGAATTAAAAATCATCAAGATCTGAATATTTATATAACTAGCTATAGTACGAACGTACCTCATTTGTCACGTTTGACGTACAATTTCCAACTTGTTTAGTTGGCTGTACATCTGCTCTGAAAATATCATGTGGAACATTAAAGTCTAACATTGAAAGAAAGCTCATTGCTCAAAAAAAGGCTTACCTGAGAAACTACACGCAAAAGGTTTCTCACCAGTATGACGCCTCACGTGCGTTTTCAAATGACCACTTTGCCTGAAGTCTTGTCCGCAACCAGGATAGGTACATCTGTACGGTTTTCTCCCTAAAATAAAATAAATCCAATCATATATACAATATAAATTATATATAGTGTAATCTAACAACACATATTAGACGTAGTGATATATGAAAATATATGAAGTGTAATAATGTATACTGTAGTCCTCATAGTGTAGTATAAGTATAAAAGTTAAAAGTTCGACCCGAGCCCGGGACGGACCGTACAAAAATTTTATTCTCTTGGACCGGCCGGTATAAAAGCAAAATGTTCGCCCCAACAATTGTTTTGGTCCGGCCCAGTTCGGTATAAAAGCTAAAACCTTGGCCCGAGCCCGGCCTGGTATAAAAGATAAATTTAGGCCCGAGCCTGGTCCTGCCCGACTGAATTTATGCAAAACATGCTGGTGGGTCTGAAGCAACATTATCCTAAAATAAAAATTATTCGAAAAGCACACTTACTTATGCATAGACTTTATTTTTCAGATTATGCTCGAAATGGATGCGGTGCAATGCATCCGATATCATCATTTTAATAACCATTTAGATAATTACGTACATAAACACTAATTACAATGATTGACTTATACAATTATGTTCCAAGAAGGTTCTGTAACAGAAGAAAAATCAGATTAGTAGAAAAATTTATTATAGACAAGTTCCATTGTTAGCAGGTACATCGCCCGTTGTATATGTATTATATTCTTTTTTTTCAGGGATCAAGACATTTTTCCGATTAAGACATGTTTTTGTCATAGGCAGGTTCTAATTCACAGGTTTTACAGCAGTTTAATTTTTTTGCCTAGAAATGTTTGTAATATTCTTTAAAAATGATTTTCATTGTAGAATAATGGCCGTTTAAAAACCTATGCATTTCTTGCTAAGAAACTCTTGTGCCGGTCCTCATTTTACTGACTTTTGCACGGGTCTGAAAATTTTGGCCCGAGCAAACCTCCAGGGAGAAAGAAGTTTAGGCCCAGTTTGATACATGAAAAAGAAGTCTGGCCCGACTCGAGTCTGCGGAAGTTAGGCCCGGGTCCCGCTCAGAAAGAGTGAAAACGAGGCCCGGCTCAAGCCTGCAGAAAAAAGTTAGACACCGGGCGCAGCCGGAGTGTCGTGAATGAAAATTGGCCCAAGTCCGGCCTGCGGGTCGGGCCGGGCTCCAAGTCAGGATACTGCCCGTATAGACCTCTAGAGTACCCCTAGATTTTGTATGATTTTTTAATTTCAAATTAAAATCTATTCGAAAAAACTTAAGGAGACATTGGTAGCATACACCGGCATGTTACGCACGCTACAGTCTGTTTTGATTTTATATTTTTAAATGACAGATCGGCGTAGATCGATTCCGAGATAATAACCTTAAATATACCTAAAAACAGTATTGAATAAATTTTAATATATTTCAACGAAAATCTCCCAATATAAAAGTAATGATGGATGTCTCATTGGCTTCGGCCACTAAAAACTGTTTTCTTCTAACTTTTTCTTCCACATCCGTTCATTAATTAAAAAAATAGTTCTTTGAGATTTTTATGATTTATAAATATTATATTTTTGAAGCCTGTGTGTAATTTTTGCGCTAAAATACTGATATTTAGTTGAAAAGAGCAGTGTTTTGCTTCTCACTTCTTTTCAGATCAAAAACCTACGGGAATTTTTTTTATTTTCAAACTGATTATTTTACACTTAAATCTTATTAGTTCTAAACCAAAATGTTACTAAAACACAACTAAAAGGTTAGTTTAAGTTTTTAAATTTTTAGAGAAATAAATAAATTTACGCTGTAAGTGAAAATGAGAGTGCGCAAAGTTAACCCTGGGAGAACATATTTTATTTTTAAACTGATTATTTCTCCCCTAAATCTCACAATTTCTGAACTAAATTTATACTCAAACATTAGGTAAAACGTTAGTATATTGTACTAAAATTTGAGTGCGATTGTATAAAATTAAGTGTATCTTTTTAATCAAAATGCGCGTAATGTAAATCTTATGGACAAATGCGCAGAAAAAGCGAAGTTTTCCGAAAGTGACTTTCGGAAAATATTTTTTTTCAAAATGGCTGATCGTACTTTTTTTAAACGGAATGCACCGTTCCAAACGTATTTGTGGCTTGGTATTTTTCTTTTTTGCGCATTTTGATTTGTAATTTATTTTTGACATGTAAAAAGATTGTGTCGAAATACCGACGTTTAGTTACTTTTAGCGTAGAAAGAAGAATGTCCCCGAGAGGCGCAAAGTGATCTGCAGTCGGGAATTTTTTCGAATGGGTTAATATTCGTATTTTTATAAACTAATAACACGGTCAAATGAAGAAGATCTCAGCTTTAAGATGGTATTTTTTGCTAATATGTATCTCGAAAATTGATCCCGGTGGAAGCTTCGGCGAAAGGGAGAAAAGAAAGAGGTGAAATCGAAGCTATTTGAAAAATATTTTTGAAAAGGTTAGCAACAACATTTTTGCTAACTGATTCCGGCGTTTTAAACGTAGATGTGTGAAAGTTAAGAATATTTCATAGTTTTTCCGTATTTTGATTGGTTCGGTGCGTTAAGAAAAACAGCAAAAAAAGCCTTTGTTTCTTCTTTGCTACGGTGCAGCGCTCGGGAGATGCGATCGGTTGCATATAATATAATATGAAGAAATATGGTTATGATGATGAATATGGTTAATATGAAGAGCGGTATGAGTGATAGTTACATGAAACTTTTGTAGATAGCATGCAAAGATATTTTACGGTACTGTAATTCATTGTTATACCTATAGAATATCCTGGTTTTTGTTCTTAAGACATTGTGACTCGTGTCACTATGACTTTAAATGCCTACTCAATTGTAATGACAAACTACAACTACAGTAAAATATGTGAAAATGAAATCTGTCTACAAAGGAATCCTGTCTTAAATGAAAAAACATATGGTCTTGACAGAAAAAATACCGGCCATTAGAATATAAGCTTTAAAGATTTTTAAATGATACGACAAAAAAAATGAAACTTAAAAGCTACAATTACTTTTTTTCTTTTGTTTTATATATATATATATATAACTTCACAAAATTGTTGTTCATTGCTCTCGAAAAATAATAATTATCAGCAAAAAAAACTTTTTCTAGACTTTAATATAATATAAATTATGTATTAAAAATTACAAACCGTCATTAAATAAATAGCCTAAATAATACAAAATTTCAAAATTTTGCTTAAACATAAAATAATTTAAAAGTTTGAACCAAACTTTACAAGCAATATACATAATATGAAAATATTTTATATATATCAGGGGTCGATGCAGGTTTTTTTCCTTGGGGCCCATTTTGTGAAAAGTAAAGGTTATTTTTGTGAAATTTTATTATATTTTTGTGAAAAATAATATTTTGTAATGAAAGTCGAAATCCAGCTACTCCAAATTCGAACCAAGCCTTTATTAACAAAAACCTTTCTAAATACTTTTGCTGAAGTTTTCCTCTCTGGTGAACTTGTTTGTTTACAAATTATACATTTTAAAAGTCAAAGAATAATAAATAACTAATAAATAGTACGTTTTTATGAAATGGAATTTTGTGAAAGTGCCTATTTTGTTAAAAGGAATTTTGTGAATGGGCCCATTTTATCAAATTGATTTTTGTGAAGGGCCCCACTTTATCAAATTGATTTTTGTGAAGGACTCTATTTTGTTAAATTTATTTTTGTGAAGGAGCCCTAAATAGGCCCCAAATTTTGTCTGGATCGACCCTTGTATATATATATATATATAGACTATAATATGCATATTTCAATTTATATATATATATATATATCTGGCATAAAATAAATAAATAAAACGTACCTACACATCAATATTCACAATAATACAAACTCAATGATTTAATTAATAGCTATGTGATATTGCAAAAATTTTATGAAGCTCGTGAAAAGGTGAAGTTAAAAAAAAAAGAAATTATAGTTGTTCCCACAGATTTTAGCCACAGTTGTTGGTTGTTATAAGACGCAAGACTCAGAGGAGATTGCAAAAGTATGTAATTACACAAAGACTTAAAGTCGCTATTGTTCAGTAATATTAATCAAATTATATGTTGACTATGCAGTTGTATATATTATTGCTTATTAAATAAGCTTGTTTGTATTTGTACTTGAAGAATTCCAATTTTAGCGAAGTTATACATTATTCACTTTAAAATCCCACTTTAAAAATGAATTGAAATCGAAATGCATTTTTAATTTTTTTGATAAATTACTAATCGAGTTCATGTCACGTCATAACACGTATCTTCTTTTTCTCGTACTGGTGTGTCGTGAATTCGGTTCAAAACGCCGACTTTGACAGTATTTTCTGAAAGGTCTTTTACCCTTACCAAAAAATGGTTTAATTTGATTACATAATTTTTGACAGTGTTTAATGGCCCATAGGGGACATTGCCCAAAGCATTGAAATGTATCCCCCCTCGGAAGATTTTAATTTTATGCTTTTAGTGGTCAAATTGTGCAATTACCCCCCTCCCCCCCCACACACACACATACCCAGAGCCACCGAAATCCCTCTTGGAGAAAAATGTCTGAATTCAACACTGGTTTCTTAATAAGAATACCTGCTAATTTTACTAAATATAATCAGAGGAAAATGTCAGTTTCATATTACTAGTATGAATTACGTTTCACCGGAACCATATTGAATTACTTATAGCATTACAAATTTAAAAATATATCTTTTAATGAAAAGAAAACTGTATTCTTTGACAAAAAGTACATAGTGGGAAGTTAGGAAAATTAGGCCCTTTAACTTAATTATGAATTTAATCTTCTAATATTATAAACATTTTTTAGAGACTATTAATTATGAAATAACAAGCTTCAGATAAAGTTGATATGGGAAGAAGCTGTTTGTCAAAAGTCAATTAATGTATAAAAAATATATTTATTTTTAAAAATATGCATATGAACAAATATTTCTGGTAATCAAATTTGAGAGATAGACTTTTATTTGAAAGAAAATGTAACACATAATACTATTTTAAGCAATATATAAATGCAAATTTTCGTTTGCTTGATTTTTGAAATTGAAGCACTTGGTGGGAAATCAGAAAAATTACTTGTTTAATTATGCCTGTAAACTGAATTATGAATTAATTATCAATTATTAAATTAGTTAATAGGATATGAATAACTTTCAGAGAATAGTAATATAAGAAAATAACCTTTTCAGAAATCGGATAAACTATTTCTTCCAAATAAAACCATAACAAATATATAAAATTTCATTTTTTAAAGAATTGGCAGTTAAAATAGCATGAAATAAAAAATAATAATAATCTCCTGTAAATATCAAAGATTGATTATAGTTTTAGATATTATAAACACCTTTTAAAAATACATTCTTATTTTTATTAAAATTTACATTAATAGGATTTTTGCAATTCGAACTTTATTTCATTACGTTTTATTTCCTAATAATACATGAAAAATATTTAGTAATAGATCAACTTAAATGTTTCACAGAAGGCTTATTATATGGGAACTATTTTTCTCAATTCAATCTGAAATCATTAAAAAAGCTCATAATTTGAACAAAGCTAATAACTAATAGAACTAATAAAATTTACTAATTATTTAAATTTGTTATTTAATTACTTAAATTATTAAAAATTAAATTAAAAAATATTTAAATTATTATTGAACTACTTAAATTAATTATTTAATAAATTAACTAATAAAATTTTATGGAGATATATTTTCATTTAAAATTACATGAAGTGCATAATATTAAGAAATAACATGTAAATATCACAGGTTTAAATGGTGGTATCTTCAATCTTCAAATATAATTGCACAACATACATTTAAAAATATTCTATATTTCTTAAAATCTACACTAGTAAGATTTACAATTTGAACTTTAATCAATTACATTTATTTCCTAATAATATATGATAAATATTTGCTAGTCTGCACGCACTTACAGGCTTCAAAGAAATGAATTGCCGAACACATGCAAATAGCAAAGTACCAAACACCGAAACAATCTTTCATACTTTTAAAGTAATAATATAAATATATTTTTTCATTTCTGTGCTTTATTTCGACATAAAATTATATGGAATATATTTTTAAAAATGAATAGTTATACAAATTTTATCTTCATGAATCCGCAGATGAGTCACTAAGTTCTTTTTCCGCGGAAAACTACGTAAACAATGTTGACAATTAAAGGCCCCATCAACAGATTCCCGAATAAGACAGGGAATAATACTTGCTTTGGGTCTCCCACGTCGAACAATAGGCATTTTTTTTAAATGATAATATTTAAATAATAATAATAATTTCAGAAAATCTAGGCGTCAGCAATGCATTAGACAAGAACATCCAAATCCAGTTAAATTCCACTGTTCGCCCGTGAAAGATTGCTTTCCAAGCACGTGTTTGGAGAATACCAGAGGCAGACGTCAATCAAGTGTTGAGTTGGGGCTGTGGAGGAAACAATATGTGCCAATACGCGGGTGAAGTTTGAGGTTTCAAAATGGCGATGGGCAAACAGACCAAAGTCCCTAAACGCCGCTGAAGTCGTGACGTCATCAATATGGCGCTGGGCATAAATAGAGCTCCTATAATACAGGCTGAATCATATCGCCATTTAATGACCCAGCGGACCAAAAACCAAGCTAAAACCGGTTTGCTTACCGTACTAGTGGACCGCGAGTGACAGTAACAGGTACGGCAAACACCTGCACAGGCGGTTTCCTAATGCTGAGCTAGGTCACAATATGGCGGTTATTTTGGGCAACATAATGGATATGCGTCAGCTCCCTTTATAGGAGCCTTAGGCATAAACAGACTGAAGTGCCCATTGAAATAACATGGACGTAAAAAATAAAATCTAGGAATATTAATTTTCATATTTAAGAACTTCAGGCACTGTTCTGCAAAGTTTAAGGTACGCTTTTCATTATGAATTCCCCAAACTTCTGATTTTGTGATTTAAATTTGATCAATTTATTAAAAACTCATTAGCTTAACTCCGGTAATACAAACATCGCAGTTGTTTACATCAGCTGTATTGGTGATATTTACATTCATGTCTGTCAAGATATCTCTGTCTGTCTTATAAGTAAAAGTATAAGTATACTTATAAGTAACACTTTTATTAATTTTAATTAATAATCTTACTAATTTTATATTTTTAAAAATTATCAAAGATATTTTATAATTTATAAATTATTATAATACATAAATTATAAATAATATTTAAATTAAATACATAAATTATATATTAAATAGTATATTAAATATGATATATTATAATAATATAAATAAATATACAATATAATATATTAAATTATAATACTAAAATTACATACTATATTAAATTAAATATTAAATGAATTTAAACATATTAAATTAATTATATATTACATTAAATTAATATTATGAATAATTAATACTAGTAATAAATAATTATTTAACATTTTAAATGATTAATAAATATAATTGATATTAATAAATAATATAAAATTAATTATTAATAATTTTAATTAATAATTATTTAATTATATATATATATATATACACTATATTGCCAAAGGTGACCGGTCACTTGAGATTTTAGACGTTTTGTTAACTATCTAGAAAAATACATGAGGAATTAACCTGAAACTGCAGGTGTGTAAACAGTATAGTATTAGTTACATATTTCCGCGAAGATTTTTTTCCCGAAACCCCATAGGGGACTGTCAACAAATTGAAAAACAACGAATATCTTTTGGATAACCCTGTAAAAACTAATGTAGAAAAAGCGTTCAAACTCGAGATTATTAATAAGTGGCTTATTGTAATATACTGTGTTGATTTTTATGAGGATAGTATGTATACTCGAAGAGAAATTAAGGTTTTTATAAAAACAGTCCCAAATTTCGCTAAGTTTTTTGCTTATAATTTGCAGAGTTCTTAATATAAAAAAAAGTTATTTTGAGAAAATATGTGAAACAACATTGTACATAATATTCTACAATCGGAATTAAAAAATAATTTAATTAAATCGGAATTATCGGAATTAAATAATAATTTTCATATTTAAGAATTTTCAGGACACTGTTCCGCAAAGTTTAAAGTAAGTTTTTCATTATGAATTCACCAAACTTCTGATTTTGTGCTTTAAATTTGAATAATTTATTAAAAACTCATTAGCTTAAATCCGGTTAGACAAACATGGCGGTAATTTATATTGTCTGAATCGCGATGTTTACATTCGTGTCTGTCAAGATGTATTTATCTCGCTTTACTTAAAAGTAATTTGATATTTTAATTTTGAGTAAAGATAAAATCATTAAAATCACTAAGTTATTAGATTATTTTAAATTTTTTATATATTATAATACTTACACATGTAATATGTTAAAATTTAGTATTTTTACTTAATATATTATATTATTAATTTAATGTAGTATTAATTTAATATAATTCATTATAATATTATTTATATATATAATAATTATTTACTAAGATTAATATTAATTATAATTATAAATATTTTATTATTAATAATACTAATTATAATTTTTAATATTAAATAATTATTTTACAAATATTAAATATAATTATTAAATAATTTGTATTATAGTTAATATTTTTATATAATTAATTATTTGTATATTATAATTATTATTATATAATATAAATGTTATAAAATATTTGTATATTATAAAAATTATAATATAAATATTAATTTTCAGTAATAATAATTAAATTATGTTAATATAATAATTTAAATTTATAATAATATATTACATAATCATATAATCTATCTATCTATCTATATATATATATATATATAATTAAATAATTATTAACTATAATTATTAATGATTAATATTATATTACTTATCAATATCAATTATATTAATTAATTATTTAAAATGATAAATAATCCTTAATAATTTATTATTAATATTAATTATTCATAATATTAATTTAATATAATATATAATTATTTTAATATGTTTTAATTGATTTAATATTTAACTTAATATAGTGTATCATTTTTGTATTACAATTTAATATATTATATTTTATGTTTATTTATATTATTATTTAATATGTCACTTATATATTATTTATAATTTATATATTTCATTTAAGTATATTGATATATTTACAATTTATGTATTACAATAATTTTTAAATGATAAATAATTTTTAATATTTTTTTAAATATAAAATTAGTAAAATTATTAATTAAAATTAGTAAAGGTTTTACTTATAAATAAAGAGAGACAGATATATCTTGAGAGACATGAATGTAAATATCATCAATTTAGCCGATGTAAACGACCGCCATGTTTGTCTAACCGGAGTTAGCTAATGAGTTTTTAATAAATTGGTCAATTTTAAATCACAAAATCAGAAGTTTGGTGAATTCATAATAAACAGCGTACCTTAAATTTTGCAGAACAGCGATTGAAAATTCTTAAATGTGAAAATTATTATTCCTAGAAGATTTTATTTTTTACGCCCAATGGGCAATTCAGTCTGTTTATCCCGGCGCCATATTGATGACGTCACGACTTCGGCGGTATATATGATAGCGCGTCAACTTTGTCGAGATCATACGTGAGAGTAGAATAATAATTATTATTTATCATTTTAATATTATTTGCGAAATATTAAATTCCTGTACCTTGGGGTCTTTTAATAAGGAAATGAGAAATATGATTGTAAGTGCTACAGTGTAAAAGCCCAATTCTGATACTTTTAGTTATCTTTTGCAATTTAATAACATTATACAATTAAAATTAAATTATATTTGTACATTTTATACATCCATATTTAATTGGAATTTTAAATAAGAAAATTAAAATCTAATGTAATGAGATTTTCTAAAGGTTAAACATTAGATATCAAAATTAGTTAGAACGATAATTAATTAAAACCGATTTGTTTAAAACTGATTTGTTAATATTAATAACGATTAATTATTAAAAGTGGGAAGAAATTTTTTACTAGAAATCGTTGTACAAACTTCAGTTAGAGTATCTGTTTTAATTTTTTCAATCTTTCCCCTTAACAATATATTTATTTTAACGAACGAATACTTTTATACACTAACAAATTCGGTGTTGTAAAGTTAAAGTTTCTTAATTATTCTTTTTCCCAAACATTCTGAATATGATTTCTGATGAAGTATTCAGGGGTCTGTCCATACTTTTTTTCCCAGGGTCCTGTTTTTGTGAAATTGTGAACAGCTTTTTATATTTGTGAAAAATGTAGTCATAATTTTGTCAATTTGAAATGATCTATATATTCAGGTTCTTGTTTATACATTTTTAAGAAAATATATGGATGTAAAATAGATATATTTTCTTTATATGTGTAAAAGTGACAGGTCAGACTTTACTTTTAAATGATTAATTTGTGAAATGTTCAGTTTAAAGATGAAAAAAATTGTGAAAAACCTATTTTTAAGATATAGAATTTTGTGAAGGGTCCTGTTTTAGGAAAAATATTTTTGTGAAGGGTCCTGTTTTAGGGAAAATAGTTTTGTGAAGGGTCCTTTAAAGGACCCAATATTTTCGTAAACAGATTCCTGGTATTGTACAACATTGTATTGTTATTTCGTTAAATATGAAGTTTAACCATCGTTATATTTTAAATTTGCCCTCAAAAATTTCTGGATGTAATTTTCCCTTCATAGAAAATAAAAAATGATTTTTACTTCATTAAAGTCACTGTGATATTTATTTAAAATGGATTAATGTTTCGTAGGAGAAAAACATTTAAAGTTTAAACATCCCTACATTTCAAATTTGTTTTTTCTCAAAATTGTGAATCTTAAAATATTCCAATTCTGATAATTATTCTTTTTTTTTTTTTTTGGGGGGGGGGGGGGGGGGGGGGGGGAGAATGATAAATAGATACATTTTACAGTTGTGTCTAATAAGTGTTGTTGCTATAATAGAGATCTATACTTACTATCGCAATACGTATGCATATCATAAAAAATTGTTTTTAACTAAAATATTTTAAAAAAAGAAAAAAGAAAAGTACTTTGAAAAACATTACTTAGCCAAAACACTAAAGGCAGTTCTGAAAAAAAAACTTCCCGTTCAACAAAGCGAAATTATCTGTCACATTTTCTGACTCATTTTTAAATATAAATGCATGATACTTGCTGGCCTAATTATTGAAGGGATTTGAAGTCAAACATTTTTTTTTCATTTTTCGATAAATAAATGGCATCTTGAGTTATAAGCGACTGTTGTCTCAGGACGGCAGTTTTCTTTCTTTCCTGCGCTGAAAGTAACTAAATGTCTTTATTTTAACACAATTTTTTTTATACAATCGATTATTTATACACTGGATTTACATCATGTATAAAAATCTCGAAACATCTGGACGATTAGAAGTAAATAAAAAAAGTTGCCAAATATTCACTCAGAGCGTGAAAAGCGGGAGTCTTTTCATCAGGTTTTTGCAAATAAATATCCATATTTCTGCATGACAATTATACGCAGGTTTCCGAAAAAATATATTTATAACTCATAAAATTTTCAAAGAGTTCAGACCATAAGAATTATTTTGTTTTTAATATTAAACGACTGGCTCGAGAAAAAATTGTAAAGAAAAGGCAGCCATTTTACAATTAAATATGAATATTTTTTTAAAACATTTTACACAGGCTTCAAAACAATTATATTTATACCTGATAACAATTTCAAAGCGCCTGGACAATAAGAGCTATTTTTTTAACTGTTAAATGATCCAATGTGAAAAAAAGTTTTCGTACAAGCGCCTTTACCACTAAATATCAATATTTTCTCACGAATTTTTTATACAGACTTTAAAACCGTTATGTTTATTACTCATAAAAATTTCTAAGGATTTGGACAATAAGAACTTTTTTTAAATGTTAAATGACCCGATGTGAAAAAAAAAATCTACACGGTTTAAAATTGTGAATTTGTTATTTCTTGCCGAAGTACGGAAAAGCATATAACCAGTATTGAGCAAGCTCACTAAAAAAATGAACTAGCTCAAACTCAATCTCATATTCTCAAAAATGAGTCAAGTTCACGCTCAACTTCAAAATTTATAAAACGAACTCGCTCAAACTTAAACTCATTTTTCAAAAAGAGCAAACTCACTAAGAAACTCGCTTTTTAAAGAAAAATATATAAATAAATAAGGAAAAGAAAATTAACAGAAAAAAGGAAAAAAAAGAATATTTGGAATAATTAATATGTATTTATATCATAGCGATATCAAAATCTCTTTAATTAATTTGCTATTGGGCAAGTTTTAAACTAGTTACATGTAATTAAAATATTGTAATTGATATAATTATTTTTTTCCAATTAATATTACATTCTAAAATACTTGTGTGGTTTTTAGCATTCAAATGTTAGCGTAATTTTCTGCTTAAAATGTGATTTAACTTTAAGAACATTACAGTTTATCTTTTTATTGATTTTTTTTATTTAACGCTGTTGGTCAGTTGAATTTCAAATTCCTTTCGTTAATCTTAAACCAATTGGTGTCAACTGTACTCTAATTTTTAAAATATCTCCTCAGAAAATAATTACTTTTTTTTCCTGTGTACATTTTTTAACGGACATCCTTTTTTTCAGTTTACAAAATATTTTTTTAAATATATGCTCAATTATATTTGAAGTGTTGAACTCTTATTCACAACCGACACATAAAATATTAAATTAAGCATATATTTCAGAGAACGCATAACGACTGAAAATGTACTTTCAGAAATAACCACCCATACACTGCAATGTATCCTGTTCTTTACACACATACACACACGCACATTCAGCCAAGTATATAAACTTATTTATAATCTAAAATTATGTCTTAGTATACTAAATATAGTTCAGCTGGAAAATGCATAACTCAATTAAAAAACACCCTTAGGCTCCCGCTGACACACGTGAAAACACCCGCTTGCTATTGTTAATCCCATGAGTCACTTATTTTATAATGTCTCGTTTGCATTTCAATATCTTTAAACAATTTTGTTTGGCATTGTATAGCTGAAATCAATCATTACAAAAGAAAACCTTTAGGTTTCCGGTTTTACCCTACTCTCCTGTATATAGTAACTTTTAAAATAGAACAGGGGTTGCAGATTATCACATAAAAAGAAAAAAATCGATTCATATTTAATACTTGGAAAAATTTTCCATAGAAAATTTCACACGCCTTGCATTCATAAATTCAAATTTTAATTGCTTAATAGGCGTATAGCCAACATAGTGAAAAAGTACCCAAGCCGGGACTCGAATCCGGGTCATCCGTATAGAGCACTGATGTTCTACCAACTGAACCTACCAACCATTCTACCCAACTGCTAGATTTTCTTTGGTTTCGTGTTTGCCCCAGGGTTGGTGGCTCAGGGAAAAATATTCCGCCTTGTGCTGCGTTTGTAGCCTTGCCAACATGTTATAGAGAGAAGGTTCTAAGCTGAGTATCGTTCCCAAGTGATTCAGTTGGTAGAACGTCAGTGCGTTATACTGATGAGCCGGGTTCTAGTCCCTGCTTGGGTACTTTTTCACTATGTTGGCTATACGCCTATAAAGCAATTAAAATTTGAATATTAGAGAAAAATCAAATTCGAAATGTAAGACATCTGAGAATACAGACAGAAGATGACAGACGAGCACACAAAAAGATAAAATCTAATTAAACCAATAATTACTATTCAGAATTTTGTATGGAGTTTTGTAACAACTGAAGTAACAAAAAAAGAAATAAAAAAATGTACTTGTTCTTGGCATAACTTAGTCTTAAGAAAGTGCAATTTATCATTGCACTTTCATTGTACAGGGTGA
Organism: Maratus michaelseni; assembly: GCA_963931845.1. Lineage (NCBI taxonomy): Eukaryota > Metazoa > Arthropoda > Arachnida > Araneae > Salticidae > Maratus > Maratus michaelseni. The sequence continues at coordinate 293,056,491 of OZ007597.1, forward strand.
TTATAATTAAAATCACACATTCAAAATGCTGTAAAAAAGGTACCACTGGTCAGAAGGACTTAAAATTTGAACTGAATAGACTGGAAGAAGGGGAAAACGGCATGGAATAAGAAAAACAAAGTTCCAAAGTGTAGTAATAGATGGCGCTGAAAGCGGCACACTATGTAAATTAAAAGACACAATTAAAAACCGAATCATTATGTGTTTTTTATGTGGTTTTTGGCCTAACGACAATTAAAATCCGATTTTTCCCATCCAACGGGGTACGACCTTGCCGTGGTAGATGGGTTTTAAACTGACAGTACCACATAATGTTAACTGATTTGGAAGACACTTTTTCCATCAAAAAACTGAAACACTCATTCACATTGAAGAGTATGGTTTGTTTACTGTTCAACTCATGCCAAAGCCGTCGTATTTCGATTAAAAATGTCCCTTGTAGCCGAATTCACTTTCGTTAAGCCGATTACAGCGCCATCTATTGATACTCTTTGGAACTTTTTCTTTTTTCTGCCATATCGTTTCTCCTTTCTTCCATTAAATTCAGTTAAAATTTGAAATCATTCTGACCAGTGGTTCCTTTTTTACAGCATTTTGAAATTGCTGAGGGAGTCAAACCCACTCAAATTACTCCTACGCTCTCAAGTGCTTAGCAGAATCGTGTCTTAATCATGGCCCCGTGATCAATTCCCCCCTTGAGGCTTTTCAACGAGTTTATATCTAAATGAATAATGACTTAGTTCAGAATCGGGTTCATAGTCAAACATCAGTTGTAACTCCCAACTACAAAGGAACTTGATAAAACCATTCTCTTACCGCAATGACAAAAGTAAGATTGCTAAATTCCTCTCTACCAATCAAATATATTCAAAGCTATTATCAGCTGTACGCCATCTGAACGCGACCTACGTTATACATGGCCATTTCATGACTTTTAAAGCGTCAAACGAAGTGGATAATCTTTACACGGCGATTGGTATAAAACGATGGGCGCGACGTTTCGAACCAATCGCCGTGTAAAAATGATCACTCTTTGAGACGTTTTAAACGTCATGAACCGGCCGTGTATAACGCAGGTCGTGGTCTGAACAGCGTGCAGAAGATTTTGTTGAGATGAGCAAGACTATTGTCAAGGCAACACTACACTGTAAAAAATCTTTAGCTTTTGCTGCATAGTTACTCCACCGCTTTTATAGAATACTAGCTTACCCGCTCGGCGTTGCCCGTGCCAACAACCTTAAATGTACCTGAAATCAGTGTTGAAAATTTTTTTATTTTTAAACAAATCTAATGTTGGGGGCCCTACTACCTTAGACAGCAAACACTGGGCGTGCCATACACACTCCCATATATTACCGTAAGTCGAGTCGATAGAGCCATAGCCCTTCATGAACCAGCCCATAGAACCAGAGATAGAAAAGCGCCCCCTGTTGGTGAAAATCAAAAAGCTCTATCTATGTAGAGTCGAATGAGCCATACCCCACAGCTGCGTTTTCACTAGTCGACCCAAGGCCTAACTTACCCAACTTTCGACCTAAACCCAAGATTTTAGGCAGTTAGGTAGCGATTTTGAAGGTTTCATCAGCACTCAATCCTAAGCACATCTAACCCAAGCCCAGCCAATTAGAAAAGAGCTTTTTCATACACAATGGCGGCGGATAAATAATATTTATTTTGGAATTGTTCAGCTTTTGCCAAAAGAAATTCAATTTTTTGTGATTGAAGCAAATTAGTGAGTTTTTTTACGAAGTTTATATCTTTTATTAATGTCTTTCCGTTTAGTAAATAGCAATCCAGTATAGATTACTGGATTGCACTTTTTTTGTACGATAAATATCTCTGTTTTTGGTAATGAATCAGATGCTTTTTATTAATGTTAAAATACTAAATACATAGTTCGTTTAAGGATTTCGTTTCTGATGTAATAATGGATACATAAAGTGCAGTTCTCAAAATTATTTTATTATGATTGAATGTTAACAATAAAAAAAAGCAAATAAAAATATTATATTATGATTATGGATATTTCTCTCTTATAATGAATTAAATATACTTGTTTCATTGATTTTAATTTATTATATATCCTTATTTGATAATGTGTTTTTCGGCAATTTAGAATTAAATTTCTCTTTTCTGATTTAAAATAATTATAAGTATTAATACAGATTTGTTTACTGTAGTCCAGCCCATTGATATTTGAATTAAAAATTAGTTAAAGACAAACGTCAATCCAGTTTTGTTAATACTTGAACATTCATGTTTGTTCAAGTATGTAAACAAACTTTCTCTAAATTAAATAAGCCAGTGTATTTTGTATTATCATGTTCTCTTTTAAAGGTGAAATATGTATTACTAATTTCAAAACAGTTTGCCTTTTCAGAGATTTACTTGTTAGCTTTGCTATATAAAGAAAACTCTGCTGTTCTGTTGTTTAAATTTTCTTTTTTATGCATTTCACCTGCAGATGTACTATATTTGAGTTTAATCTTTTTTGTTATTAAATTCATGCTGAAACTTTTATGAAGATTTAAAACTTTGTATAAAATTTAATTCAATTGCAATCATATACAACTTTTTTAAATAGACATCTCTAAGAATTGGCACACATTATCATGTATGATTTGTTATTAATTGAGCAATGTTTTCATGTGATATTTCAATTCGAATGGCATTTAACTTTTACTTCACCATAGTTTAATCCACAAATCCTGTAACTTTGATTGGAATTAATGCTCTTTTTATGTAAAAAATATTCTGTATTCTTTAAGTGAGGAGTAACGAATCTGAGAGTTATCCCATTGAATTTGTTATATGTACTTTATTTGGTCAACAAGAAAGCAGCAGGTTTAATATTATAAACAAGTTATTAGATTTGGATTCTTTGATTGCTCTTCAGTCTTATTATTTTCTTAATTATGAATGTAGAAAAAAGGAGAAATTTAGTTCCAAGTCTGTGTTTATCTTTTTCTTTAGGAAAATTTTAAGAATTAGATTGGAAATAAACAAACATTTATAAGGCATGTAACTTAAAAAAAATAATCTTTAATAGCATGCTAAGCTTAAATAAACAAACTGGCACATTGCAAATAATGTTTAAAATATTTTTTAATGGTAAGGTATTCTTTCACAAATTAGCATTAGAATAACAGAATAGGGGAGACCGGTACACACTGGACCTATGGACGCAGAGGACCACCCCCTAATATTTTATTTATTTAATTTTTTTTAAGCTTCTCTTCTATCCTAATAGACAACTGCACTGCAATGATTATTTATAGCCTTCAGAAAATATGTTTAGCTCAGACTGAACTATTTTATCCTGCTTTGTTGTTTTGAGCTTCTAAAAGTAAAATTTTTCATCATCATATTTTTTTTTTTTTTTTTTTTTTTGTAATTAAAGGTTGTAGATAAATAAAATAAAACAGCTTTTTTGCAAAGCTAAGATACTTGTTTTTATTTTACTTTAAAGTTAATATGTTTAAAAGAAAGCTATAAACAATATTAATATGATTATTTATTGAACTTCAACATGGGGTACAGTGGACCACCCACTCCTGGGGCACAGTGGTCCACAATCCACTCCGCTCCTCTAATACAGAATGTTCAAAATATTTAATAATTGCTTATTTTCTATAAAGAAAGATTGTTTTAAAGTAGATTTAACTGTAAAATAAAGTAAACAAATAAAAATAACAATTTATTTAACATAGTAATAAATATTTCGTTTTGTATTTACTGCCTTTGATAAATATAACTGTAGTCTAATTGTTGATGATTCTATTCAAGTAAGATTCATGAGACGCAAATTGAATGGAAATCAGTTTGTTTCTCCCAAAACTGTAGATGAATCTGCTGTTCATGTCAATGATTTCATAATGTTGCTCTCAGACCCAAAAATTATTTCTTGAAAATTCCAGGCTCAATCTTACTCATAAGTACTTTGGAATTTCATTGGCAAATTTTAATGTGAGCTGATTTTTTTGTACTTAAGTAATAACTTCAACTAAATTGCAATTGTTCCTGTATTAATCTGTTATTATTTTCAAAATATAATAATTTTTTTGTTTTTGTTTCAAAATTTATATTACTATGTTATTTTGCAGGTGAAGGGGCAACAAAAAAGAATTAGATTAATGAAAAATAGGTTTATATTGTATTTTAGATAATACCTAATAGTGGTCCACTGTACCCCGGTGGGTGGACCAGTGTATATATATATATATATATTTTTTTTTTTTTTGAAAAATCTATTGAAGACTATTAGTCCAGTAGAAATAGCGCAAAAAAGGGCCTTGCCTTACAAAAATTCGGGTAGTTCTGATTTTTGGATATGCTGTAAAGGTTGACCCTCTAATAAAAAAACCAAATTTTCGACCCTCTAGACCTTGTGCGTTTTTCACAATATTGAAAAAAACCAATATTTTTCAGCACTTTTTTCGATTTTGTAGAGCATACTATTCTCTACAACATGCAGTATTCAGGTTTGTAAATTGTCCAAATAGGGGGTAAGATACGGAACCGGGAAAATAGGGTAAAATTTGCAAAAATCGTTTTTCTTAATAATCTACTTTTAGTGCGTTTTAGAGATAAAAGCACTTTCACCATTTTGTCGACCATAAAATTTTCTACAACATGCGGTATTCATGTTTGTAAATTGTCCAAATAGGGGGTAAGATACGGAGCCGGGAAAATAGGGATAAATTTGGAAAAAATGTAAAAATCCACAAATGACGTTAGTTTTTGCTTAATAACCCACTTTTAGTGCATTTTAGAAACAAAATTGTCATAATCAACTTTTTAGAGCATAAGATAGTCTATAGTTTCATTTATTTTAGGTTCACCCTCTAATAAAAAAAACCAAGTTTTCGATCTTCTAGACCTTGTGCGTTTTTCACAATATTGAAAAAAACTAATGTTTTTTCGGCACTTTTTTTGGATTTTTCTTAAATAACTCAATTTTAGTGCTTTTTACAGAAAAACACTTTCACCATTTTGTAGAGCATAAAATTCTCTACAACATGCAGTATTCAGATTTGTAAATTGTCCAAATAGGGTGTAAGATACGGAGCCGGGAAAATAGCGTAAAATTTGCAAAAATCCACTAAATACGTTAGTTTTTACTTAATTACCTACTTTTAGTGCATTTCAGAGAACAAAGCACTGTCACCATTTTGTAGAGCATAAAATTCTCTACAATATGCAATATTCATGTTTGTAAATTGTCCAAATAGGGGGTAAGATACGGAGCCGGGAAAATAGGGTTAAATTTGGAAAAAATGTAAAAATCCACAAATGACGTCAGTTTTTGCTTAATAACCTACTTTTAGTGCGTTTTAGAGACAAAAGCACTGTCACCACTTTGTAGAGCATAAAATTCTCTACAACATGCATTATTAAGGTTTGTAAATTGTCCAAATAGGGGGTAAGATACGGAGCCGAGAAAATAGGGTTTTGCATTTTTTCCAAATTTAACCCTATTTTCCCGGCTCCATATCTTACCCCTTATTTGGACAATTTACAAACATTAATACTGCATGTTGTAGAGAATTTTATGCTCTACAAAATGGTGAAAGTGCTTTTGTCTCTAAAACGCACTAAAAGTAGATTATTAAGCAAAAACTAACGTCTTTAGTGGATTTTTGCAAATTTTACCCTATTTTCCCGGCTCCATATCTTACCCCCTATTTGGACAATTTACAAATCTGAATGCTGCATGTTGTAGAGAATTTTATGCTCTACAAAATGGTGAAAGTGCTTTTTCTATAAAATGCACTAAAATTGAGTTATTTAAGAAAAATAAAAAAAAGTGTCGAAAAATATTGGTTTTTTCAATATTGTGAAAAACGCACAAGGTCTAGAAGATCGAAAACTTGGTTTTTTTTATTAGAGTGTCAACCTATAATAAATGAAACTATCGACTATATCATGCTCTAAAAAGTTGATTATGACAATTTTGTTTCTAAAATGCACTAAAAGTGGGTTATTAAGGAAAAACTAACGTCTTTTGAAGATTTTTACATTTTTTCCAAATTTAAACCTATTTTCCCGTCTCCGTATCTTACGCCCTATTTGGACAATTTACAAACATGAATACCGCATGTTGTAGAGAATTGTATGCTCTACAAAATAGTGGAAGTGCTTTTGTCTCTAAAACGCACTAAAAGTAGGTTATTAAGCAAAAACGAACGTTTTTAGTGGATTTTTGCATTTTTTGCAAATTTTACCCTATTTTCCCGACTCCGTATCTTACCCCCTATTTGGATAATTTACAAACCTGAATGCTGCATGTTGTAGAGAATTGTATGCTCTACAAAATGGTTGTAGTGCTTTTTCTGTAAAATGCACTAAAATTGAGTTATTTAAGAAAAATAAAAAAAAGTGCCGAAAAATATTGGTTTTTTCAATATTGTGAAAAACGCACAAGGTCTAGAAGGTCGAAAACTTGTTTTTTTTATTAGAGGGTCAACCTTTACAACATACCCGAAAATGAGAACTACCCGAATTTTTGAAAGGTAAAATGCTATTTCTACTGGACTATATGTTGTGAGAAAATTATGATGGATGTAAGAAGGTTTAAGGAATATTCAAAAATATTTTCATACAGATCGGTCAGTCTGTTAAAGAGAAAAAAAATGTTAATTGAAAAAGTGGTCCACTGTGTACCGGTCTCCCCTATACACTGTCTAAGGCAGAATATTCTGTATGATGGAAAATTTTCTCGGTCCTGATCGATTCTGTTTTAGACGTAGTTTGCTGTATTTCATTTAGTCTTATGTAACATTTTCTACTGCATTTTACAAATAGTTTTATATTTATATTGTATCAGTTATAAGATGATCGTTATATCCTGATAAATGTTATTGAGTCAGTTTAGGTTTCTACTATATTTTAATAAGGAAAACAAAATTTAGTGAATATTCTAGTGATAATTTTTTTAAACTGATACCGTGTTGCATTATGCAACTTCTGTTATTTGAAATTTTATGCTTGTGTAATGATGTCTGAGAGATAGATGGTAAAATTCATTTTCTGCAGATTGACAGTAGTGCTGTGAACTTACCAATATGAAAATACAAATCCATCAATTTTTAGATGTTTAAAGATAATTAAGTATTGTTTTAATAATAGATTAGGAAACCATTTTATGATTTATCATTAATATTTAAAAGTGAATTTTTTTTGAGTGAGTCAATTTTAAATAAAAAATCTGTAAAATATAAAGGCACAGATGTCATATATGCACCACATTGGCGCAATTTTTTTCCTCCGCCAATTTGGCAAAAACTTTGTCACAAATAGCATGCAGTAATAGCACGTGATCTTTTATTTCAATGTAAAAATAAAATAACATTAATATACATTATAACTTTAGTGTTATAAACGTTAACATACATTATAACATTAATATCAAAAAACAAAGTTTTTGCCAAATTGCTGGGGGAGAGGGGAAGGAATCACGCTAATGTGGTGCGTATTGATTGATATACATAATAAAAATAATTTGTAGAATTGAAATAAGTTCGCCAAGTTAGCGGGAAAAAATTCGCGCCAATGTGGTGCGCATATGACATCTGTGCCAATATAAATATATATTTTATGACATTTTTAACTTAATGAACAATATTTTGGAAAAGCTCACAAATTATCATTATCTATACTTCATATAGTGTATATTATTAAACTGAAAATCTTATAAAATATTTCTAGCCTAATTTTTACTGCAACCAAACTTTTAAAATCTGAAATCTTCTCTCTTTTTAGAGCCAATTTTGCTGTTGTATCCTGGACAACTGTAGATATCAATGTGATTGAAGGAATTGGGTTCACCCACATGTGAAACTTTTATTTCACGAGATACCACATGGCTTGATTGGCATTTCTCTTTTATCTACGGACCTCCAAGTGAGAGGACTCTCCACACCGCTACTTTTTTATGCAAGTCTGTAGCACTGACATGGCATTCCCAAGAGCCATCCTCGGAAGAATTGACCTCATCTGATGCTACCTAGCTGCCATTTTCTGGTGAAAACTACTGCTGCATTGTGGCATAGTTGAATAAATATTGCTTGGTGTATACTGATGCTTAATTTGAACTGTATACACCAGCAATGCTTTTTCGACTGTAAAATGGGAAAAGCTGTGTTCACCAGCAACTGATCTAGCAGGGAGAAAGCTTTACCAAAAGTAAGCGTTTATTGTTATTGTAATAATTTATCCCACTTTTATTAATATTCCGTAAGATGTTTATGATACTTAATAAAAAAGGTTGTATTAAAATTTGTGACATAACTCATGGGGCTTCAGTCCGTGTTGTCCTTTCTTAAATCTGTTTAGGGGGACACTCAGTTTGACACAAGAAAATCGCCATTTGGGCAGTCTGTAATTTCTTCCCAGAGTATTTTATAATTATCAAAATTTAATTAAAATGTAATAAAATATTTAATATGGTATTTCCTTGATATAGATAGCGGCGACTAAAATGTATCGCCAAGTTATATTACATATATGACATTAAAATCATATTGACATTTTATGATGTATATATGATATTTTAGATGTAAATTTTATGTAAATATATATATATATATATATATAGGGTACATTTAGGATATACATATATACAGTATTACTTCCTCAAATCCACCACCCTAAAATCTACAAATTCTTAAAATCCGCACATCGTTTCTGATGTAAACAATGAAATTTATAATTAAGATGTAAGTGTAAAATTTTAGTTTTTTTTTTAATTTTATATCATTCTGTACACATTTTAATATGTAATTCTGTTTGATATGATTCAACTCGTGTTTTCTCATGAAGAAAATATAAATTTATTTCTGAAAAAATTCTAGATACTGCTGATATCAGTGGCGATTGCAATATATATATTTTTTTTCAACCAAATAATTTTTGTATAATCAAGCTTTTTTGGTTATTAAGCACGGCTGAACATGAAAGAAAACTTTGTTATTTTAAGATTTTTATGTGAATTATTAGTGTACATTTATAAGGTGAGTTTCACTGAATAATTTAAGAAAAAAATATCTCATCATTATCATATTTAATTAAGCATTAATAATTATTTACTTGACCTTCACTTTTATATTTTAAATGTTTTTTAAATTTTCTTAATTTTTTTATTTTATTTTACTGTAAGCATTCCTTATAATTTTCAGTGCATTATGAAATTCAAATTATTGTTTAAAAAATGTAAATAAAACAGTGACCAAAAATCTGCTAAATTCTAAAATCTGCATAACCTCTGCTTTTAAGCTACACAGATTTAAGGAAGTCTACTGTAGAAGATTGGCAAAATCATTACAACTGTGGGATAATAGTAATTGTGAAGGTCACTATAATGAAGAAGTATCTTTTAAATTTTTTGTCTCCTTAGATTTACACAATGTTTAGGAGAATGCACCCACTCGCCTCCAACACACATCTCACAGAAAAAAGCCATGCATACATTTTTTAATGTCTAATATCTATTGTAATGATAAATTATGTAAAGTGATCAACAATATATTTAGTTGGCTTATCTATATATTTAAAATTAAAAGCACATTCTGTCAAATTTTCCACACGAATATCGTCTCTTTGCACATGCGCCAACGTTTTTTGAAGTCTTCTTCCTTCAGAAAGGGGAAACCTGATGTATTAGCCCTCACCTGTTTATCCTAGGGAAATTGAAAAGGGTTGATTGCAAACAGATGGAGTCACCTCACCATTGCATTAAGCATAGATCTTCTAATATATTTTTGCTCTGAGATTGAAAGCTGAAGCTTTTTTTTTTAAGAACTCATTGTTCCAATACTAAATATGCATATTTTTCGCAAAATTTTAAAGAGAGCTTGGATAAAGTTATATATTTATATCCGATTGAAATGTCAGAGAGTTCGGAAGATGAGAACAATTTTTTTATTGCTATGTTAAAGTAGCCGACACGAAAACAAACAAACAAAAAAGCGAGAAGAAAACATTTATTTTACATCTAGATAACAATATTTTTTCACAAAATTTTTACACGGGCTGTAAAACCGTTTATTTATCACCAATAAAGATTTCAAAGAGTTCGGACAAAAATAACTTTTTATTTTAAAACTATGAAACGACCCTATGTAAACAAGACAAGTTGGAAATTGTACGTCAAACGTTACAAACGAGGTGCGTTCGTACGCACGTTTTAGAATTAAATTCATGATATCCCGTGCGTAGAACGGGTTAAACAGCTAGTTAAGTATATATTTTATGACACTGTTCATACAAATATCTTAACTAGTTATATAAATATTCAGATATATATGTATCAGCTAGTTATATAAATATTCAGATCTTGATGATTTTTAATTCTGTGAAATGAATTATATCGTCTGCAGATTAATTTCTGTCATAAAATAAGTATTTCGGTCGCTTGACGATTAAACTTCGGAAGCTCCTATAACAAAAAAGCACCGATTTAAAAAAAAAATTCAAATTTCTTAATAAATATTTTTATAAATATCTCCTAAAGTTTTGATTCGATTTTAATAAAATTTGAAATGTCTCGACAAAATTCTGCAAAGATAATATATTTTAAATTGCAAACCATTTGGTTGGGTAGTTTTTGCGTTGTTATATGCGGACAGACAGACAGACAGGCGGACGGACAGACAGACGGACAGACAGACGGACGGACGGACCAAACGACGACTATAGGTGCTATGTATTTATATAATTACGAACGCACCTAAAAATGAGTGCATCACTAAATAAATCTTAATATTTTTTCGCTAATTTTTTCATTTTAAAATATAATTTCAGACAAAATTTTAAAGAGAGCTTGGATACAGTTATATTTATAACCGATTGAAATGTCAGAGAGTTTTGAAAATGAAGACTATTTTGTTATTGCTATGTTAAAGGAGCCAACATGAAAACAAACAAACAAAAAAATATAAGAAAACATTTCTTTTACAACTAGATAAAAATATTTTTTCCCAAAATTTTTACACAGGTTGTAAAACCGTTTATTTAGCACCAATAAAGATTTCAAAGAGTTCGGACAAAAAGAACTTTTTATTTCAAAACTTTGAAACGACCCTACGCAAATAAGAAAATGAGCACTTTTATCACTAAATATCAATATTTTTCATTTTAAAATATGTCATACAAAATCTGATTAAAGATATAAAATAATAAAAACTTGATGTTTCTTTTTAAATTTATTATTATGGGCCCGGGCAACGCCAACTAGTATTAATATTAAAAATATACATTGATATGGCCCATTTATCACACAAATCTAAAAAAATAATCAATTTAATCTTGAAATTAATGCTTTTGTCTGCAAAAAAAAAAAAGGGAAATTTTCCTGCTACGAAAAGTCATGAAATTTTGGCGATATGCATTTTCTGGTAAATTCTAGCAACGTTTTCCCTTTTGCTGGTGGTTCTGACAGAGAAGAGATATTTTTCGAACATGAATAAAACAAAAGTTGTATGGTGATGTTATCTCTCAAGTGACCTTAGGGGGTTGTTCAAGTATACCCGTAAGCATATTTTTAGTAATTTTATACCCCGTCCTTCCCTTATCAGAAAAAAAGCAAATAGTAACCCCCTCCTTTTTTTTTTTACTTATGTATGATTTTGACATTTTGTACGTCAACACTGTTTGCCAGGAAAAAACAGTTACCATTAATTTACACTATTAATCTTACAAATTTATATAAATAGGCATATATAGGGGTTGTGGTATCAAAATAATGCAAAATGGTTTTAATATATTGTTGTTTATCGCATTGAACAATAAAACTTAACAATAGGCCCTAACTTAATTAGTCATCATAACTAAAATTTTTAACAGGAATCACAGAAATTTTACGTGTTTGAAGTTCCGAGCGGACTACAGAATACTCATTTCCCATCATGTATTTTTTCTTGTTGTTGCTGCGTTGTCTAATGCATTCATAAGAATTGTCATAATCCCCCCCCCCCTCCCTTCTTCTCCCTGTCAGCAAAAATAATCAAACCCTGAACTCCTCGTTACTGCTTACGTAATACTTGAATTGCCCCTTAGCGTTATTTTTAATTTTAAGAATTGTACACTTGAGCAGTCAAAGATGCTTGTTTATAATTTTAAATCATCAGATTATTTTGCTTTGATGGATTTATATTGGAGCAGGTGTTCAATATTATTGAAATATTTATTTTACATGAATTTTATAAGTGAATACTGGATATCTAGCAATCAGTGCTTAATTTATGATGGAGCTTAGCTCTGGTACTTCTTTGTTTTCAGTGAATACTTAAAAATAGCCAGAGCTTATAAATATTGTGCACCACAACTTACCAGGACATTCGTGTATGTTTTATATTGTTGCTTGATAAAAAAATGCTTAGCGAATAAGATTATCTGAAAAATTTTTTATAAATGTTTTTGCTATTTGTTCATTCATTAGATTTTATTGTATATATATGCATAGCTGCCAACTAATCCTTATCTGTGTTGCTACTAAATCTGGATAGTAATATTGACCTTATTTAATTTCAAAATTCTGCAATTAAACCATGTCAAGATTAGGCGAAGACTTCTGTTCGGAAGTACTGGTAACAAAAAAGTGGCATAGTTGACAGCTATTTATAGACTGAATTTTCTGTAAACCTCAAGCCGAGGACACTAATGTAGAAACATTTGCCTTTTACTTCCGGTAAGTTAACCCTTACTTTTGGCGCCTTTGCTTGGCGACGTTTGTTTGTTTACAAATTTGATGCTGTCAAATCTATGAAATACACACACTTAACATTCAAGGTTTCGCGAAAAATAGAGTATTTATTTATTTACATTATTTCTTATTTTATTCTGACTACAATTTAACAATACAACAACCATAGTTGTACGGAAAAAAAAAATTATATATTTTAGACACATATATGTAAAGATGCATTCAAAAATTTGTAACATTATTTAGTGCGATACACAGTAAATATTTACTATTCTCAAATTATGTTTATTTTTAACTACATTCAAAAATATAAAAAAGAATTTTATTTATTTATTATTGAAATCAAATACTAAAATATTTTAAAACCTTTGTTAATAAGAAAACAAAATACTTCTTTATGTTTATTCCGTGAATAAATTTGCAGAATTTAGTGTTCACTCTATTTTTTGTGACGCTATTTAGAGCACAAATTAGTATAGTATTAGGTTCTATTGTTTGTTATTTAGAGTGAAAAACTATAAGACTAAGTGATTGACTGAAGCATATTTGATGTAATATCCCTAATTCTTGAAATTTTAATGTTTACGCTATAATTTGTTGTTGGTAGTAGAACGTTGGAATAGTTTCATGTAAATGAGTGATTTTTTTTTCATTAGTCTAAATTATTTTTTATTGTGACAATATTGAAAATAAAATATTGATTCACAACCTCATATTATTTATAATTGAAATCTTCAACAGTTATTTTGATTATTAATTAAAAATTTCCAACTTTACTTTATTTTTAAATTTTACAATTAAACAGTTTAAGATATTTTGAACGATGAGGAGAAAAAGTTTAATGTAAATAGTTAAGCTTAATATATAATATAAATGCAAGTTTAACAGTTTAAGTTTCTTAACATTGTTATTTTTATAACAATCTTTTTAAGCTTATTAAGTTTGGTAAAGATAATTAATTTAAAAAATCTGATTTAACTTTCAAGTGAAAAATCTAAACGAAAGAAATAATATGTTATAAATAAAACAATACAAATAAATGACATATTAAGTTTACAAGGATTGTGGAAAAAATGCTGATTTTGTGAAAGGTTCGCAGAAAAAACTTTCGTGAAAGGGTCACGGGAAAAATGCAACTGTCTTTATTAAAAACAGCACACACACAAACCTCTATACAAACAAACCTATCCTGTCTTCCTGCCTGAGGAAAGCACCGTAATTATAACACCTAGGTCTGATTTTTTTATTTCAATTTAGATTTTTTAAAAATTAAAACGTGCATACGGAATTCTGGATTCGAGGCTATTCCATGCTCTCCACCAATCCACAGCAACAAAGCAGACAGCCAATGAGAGCAGGTGTTAATAAGGGATGATCCAGGGACGGCAGTTCATGTTCACAGCTGAAAGCGGCTAGCCACAGATTTCATTGTTTTGTTTATGTTTGAGTTTTATTTTAAAGAAAAGGTATATATTTTTGGCTAATTGAGGTTCACATAAGTTAGTTCCAATTGTATTCATTCTTTGTATGCATAGTTGCCCCATATATTATGTGTTCGGTAAGAATATATTTTGCACTTTACTGAATGTTTTCATAGCGCTAGACATATCAGCTCATGTTCTTAAATGAAACAACTGTTTTCAATAACAAATCTTAATGAATCAAATTAATCTTACACTTTACTATAAAATGTACAGTTCTACAATGTATCGCATATTACAACGTTCTTGGGAACTAAAAATGTAGTCCAATAACAGTAACAGAAAGAAAAATTGTAAATAACAATAAATAAATAATCATAAATTTCACATCATTGAATTAACAAACTCATATATAAGATACAACTTTAAACTGATATGCCTCATCAACTGCTGTCGAAATCAATATAATGTAAATAATTCTTAAAAATTATGAGTTTGCTAAGAAATTAAAACATTCAGTGCTGTGTAGGATGTATTTTTTCCTCAAAACAATTTAATTTGTAAATATGAAGTTAAAAAAAAATCACCGTTTTCTCACATATTATGAGTTTTATCAGCAAGTTAAAACATTAAGTAAATGTGAATGATTTGCGGAGCTGTTTCTATCAAAATTCAATAACATCACCCAAAAACCCTCAACAAAAATAATTATAAAGAGTGTGATGACAACATAAATTTTATACCACATTGCATGTCCGTTCTTGGGCGATTCTTATAAAACACAAAATTTGTCACAAAATGGTGATTTTTTTACAACATGCTAACAAATTAAAATGGTTTATAATTATTTAAGAACGTTGTAACATGCGATAAATTGAAGAACTGTACATTTTATAGTAAAGTGTCAGATTAATTTGATTCATTAAGATTTGTTATTGAAAACAGTTTGTTTCATTTCAGAACATGAGCAGATATGTGAACGTTTTGAAAATATTCAGTAAAATGCAAGTTATATTCTTACCAAACACATAATATATGGGGGCAACTAAACATACAAAGAATGAATACAATCAAAACTAACGTACTTTAACCTCATTAGCCAAAAATATGTTCCTTTTCTTTAAAATAAATCTAAAAAATAAACAAAACAACGGATTTTGTAGCTAAACAAAATGCATTAGGCGTAGCCGCGTAAGCTACGAACTAAACTGTCCTCGCTAGATCCTGGATCATGACATAATCACACCTGCTCTCATTGGCTGGCTGCTTCGTTGCCACGGATGGCGTTACCGAGGCTATTTCATGCGGAGACCTTAAAATAACCTCGTACCCAAAATTCCATATACACGTTTTAATAAAAAAAATCTAAATTAAAATTTAAAAATCCGGCGGCGAGGTAAACTTTCTGGTGATAGTATCTGCACATGATTAAAATTTCAGAATCCTAGGTGTTATAATTACGGTGAAATCCTCGGGCAGGCAGACAGACACCTATACTGTTTTATAGAGATAGAGATCTCTATTCTGACCAATGAAAATGCTCCATAATATAGTAAAGTAACCGTTTTCTCTAAAAGCGGTGGAGTGGGTCTGCAGCAAAAGCTGAAGATTTTTAACAGTGTAGATACAGCTCTGGCTCATTTATTCTCATAGCGTCACAAATAGTGGTAGGCTGCAACTAGCGTTTGGTACAAAGAGACGCGCCCATCGTTTTGTGCCAATCGCTGTATGTCTGTCGTTGTTGCCAGCCACCTTTTGTGACGTCATGATAATAAATGAGCCAGCCCGGTATCTAGTGTAGCTCTGGTATGGTGCCTCTTTGAGAGAGTGACGACATTCGGAAAATAAAATTTGATTGGTTGAGACACTTTTGGACAAAATACACGACCTATTCATGACGTTTACAACTTCACACGGGAGGATCATATTTACACGGCAAAAACAATGGCGGCGCAAAATATAGCGCAAAACATTGGGCATGGCACTTTGCACCAATCGCCGTGTGAAGATGAACCGCTCCGTACGATATTTTAAACATCATAATTCGGCAGTCTATTTTATTGCTTGTGCTTATATCAACAACAGTGCCCGAATCTCAAGGTTGGCATTACGATTTCAATATCATTTGTGGCTTCAACAACGATGGAGAAAGTATTGTTGCTATGGAAACAACGACTTTTTAGGTGCGTTCGTAATTATATAAATACGTAGCACCTATAGTCGTCGCTTGGTCCGTCCGTCTGTCTGTCCGTCTGTCTGTCTGTCTGTCTGTCCGTCTGTCTGTCTGTCCGCATATAACAACGCAAAAACTACCCAACCGAATGGTTTGCAATTTTAGATATATTATCTTTGCAGAATTTTGTCGAGACATTTCAAATTTTATTAAAATCGAATCAAAACTTTAGGAGATATTAATAAAAATATTTATTAAGAAATTTGAATTTTTTTTTTAAATCGGTGCTTTTTTGTTATAGGAGCTACCGAAGTTTAATCGTCAAGCGACCGAGATACTTATTTTATGACAGAAATTAATCTGCAGACGATATAATTCATTTCACAGAATTAAAAATCATCAAGATCTGAATATTAATATAACTAGCTGATACATATATATCTGAATATTTATATAACTAGTTAAGATATTTGTATGAACAGTGTCATAAAATATATACTTAACTAGCTGTTTAACCCGTTCTACGCACGGGATATCATGAATTTAATTCTAAAACGTGCGTACGAACGCACCTCGTTTGTAACGTTTGACGTACAATTTCCAACTTGTTGGTTTTATTGAGAACATACATCTGACTTGTGTGCTTCACATCAAGTGCCCGATTATAAGTCATCGTCAATATACAAAGACGACATAGCCACAAGAAAATGTACAACACCAGAGAGTTGAAACAGGGTGTTCCACAAATGTGTGTGCAATGGAGCTGATGCGTTACTCCAAAGTGTATACACTTTCAGCACTCTTGTCACCAAGAGGAAAAAATCCGCAAAATCAGGAATATCGCCAATGGCAAAATTTATTAAAACAAAATGATTTGCATCCTTATTTTCCTGCACAAATTGCATGTTTTTGTTTTGACATTAATTGAAAATTTTGAATTTTATATTCAAATGGTAATTTACGAAATTTCATTTATTTTTATGGTTTTAGGACCAGTGTCTACCGTGTATAAAATCTGTTGATTTAATTGAAAAGCTAAGTGAACAAATTTAATTTTTAATTGCACTTACCATAATTTAATAGCAACAAATTTTTTTAATAAATAGCTGCTTTTATTAACATCACGTAATTAATAAAAATTTTAACATTGTAATCAAATTAGATTTTTTAAAACCGTGCCATGCATATTTTATAGTCTGGCAATCAACCAAACCAATCAAAAAGCAAATAATAATATTACAGGGCATAACGAATAGAGGGGTTCATGGGGCTCAAGCCCTCCTTAATTAAATAAAGACAATTTTTTAAGTCTCACAAGTTGTTAAAATTCTGTTATTTTCTGTCTTAATTGTTTGATTACTCATATCTGACAAAACTGTGCATTAAAAAAAAATTAATATTAATTAAATTGATAGTAGTAAAAAAACTAATAAATCTACAGATCAGGAACTAAAATGTAAATTCTGCAGTTTTACTTTTAAATCATTTTATTTAGCATTTAAAATACTCAACCCACACTTTCATTTATTTCATATTTATAATGCTAATCACTAGGGATGCACCGAATATTTAGTATGTATACGGCCATACTACCGAATATTCGATTAGGCTGAATGTCAAGCTATTTGGTTTGCCAAATATCAAGATATTTGGTTTGCCAAATATCAAGATATTTGGCCAAACCAACTACTTAAAGAAAACGCTTTAAAAAATATTTTTAAAACATTAGATTAGCTTTTATTTTTAACTCAATAAATAAAGATATTCAGAAAAATTAAGAAAAATAATTATATTTAATTAACAGATTGTTTTAACTTATTTATTTTCTGTTTGAAAAGTAACAAGAAAATTAACAGTTAATGACATTCATAGGAACTAATCATGCATAAATGAAAGTTCCTCAATATTGTTTGCTTTTTCACAACTGGGTGTTTCTAAACATAATGGCAGATAATATACAGGTTTTTATCACCGCCCTTTGACGACATTCAAATTTTCTGCGATCCTTTGACGAAATTCCCCTTTCCCCCCCCCCTGCCCTTTGACGAAAATCGGATTTTTTCCGCAGCCCTTTGAAAGAATTCGCGTTTTCCGCGCCATTTGATGATATTTGTTTTTTTCCGCGGCCTTTCGACGGAATACGTGTATTTTTTCGATCCTTTGTCGAAATTTGTGTTTTTTCCGCTGAATTTGGACGGAATTTGCGTTTTTTCTGCTGCCTTTTGATAAAATTCGCGTTTTTTCTCTAGCACTTTGACAAAATTCACGTTTCCTCCATGACCATTTGACGAAATTCTCGTTTCTTCCGCGATCACTTGTCGAAATTCGTGTTTTCTCTGCGATCATTAGATGAAATTTGACCTGTCTTTCGCGATCCTTTGTCCAAATTTGCTTTTTTTTCGCGTCTTTGTAACGAAATTCGTGCCTTTACCATGGACCTTTGACGAAATTCACGTTTTTATCATGGCCCTTTGACGAAATTAACGGTTTCTGCGGCATTTTGACGAAATACGTGTATTTTTCGCGATCCTTTCTCGAAATTCGCATTTTTTTCCGTGGCCCTTTGATGAAATTTGCGCTTTTTCTGCAGTCCTTCGACGAAATTAGCGTTTTGCAGCAGTCATTAGACGAAATTTGCGTTTCCTTCGTGATAATTTGATTAAATTCGCGTTTAGCTCCGCGATCATTTGTAGAAATTCGTGTTTTCTCCAAGGTAATTTGACGGAATTTGCGTTTTCTCTGCGATCATTTGATGAAATTTGACTTTTTTTTTCGCGATCCTTTAACAAACTTCGCGTTTTTTTGCGGCCCTTTGACAAAATTCGAGTTTTTTTTCCGCGGCTCTTCGCCGAAATACGTGTATTTTTGCAATTTTACAAAATTAGCGTTTTTTCTGCTTCCCTTTGATAAAATTGGCGTTTTTTTTCTGCAGCACTTTGACGAAATTCGCGTTTGCTCCGGGACCATTTGACGAAATTCGCGTTTGCTCCGGGACCATTTGACGAAATTCGCGTTTGCTCCGGGACCATTTGACGAAATTCGCGTTTCCTCCGCGATCGTTTGACGAAATTCGTGTTTTCTCCGCGATCATTAGATAAAATTTCGCCTTTCTTTCGCAATCCTTAGTCCAAATTTGCGTTTTTTCCGCATCTTTTTGACGAAATTTGCGTTTTTACTATGGCCCTTTGACGAAATTCGTGGTTTTCCGCGGCCAGTTCACGAAATACGTGTTTATTTCACGATCCTTTCTCGAAAATAGCATTTTTTCCGTGGCCCTTTGATGACATTTGCGCTTTTTCTGCAGCCCTTCGACGAAATTAGTGTTTTGCAGCGGTCATTAGACGAAATTTGAGTTTTCTGCGTGATCATTTGATGAAATTCGCATTACCTCCATGATCATTTGTCGAAATTCGTGTTTTCTCCACGATCATTTGACGAAATTTGCCTTTTCTCCCCGATCATTTGATGACATGTGACTTTTTCTTCGCGATCCTTTACAAAATTCGGGGTTTTCCACGATCCTTTAGCAAAATTAAAGATTTTTTTTCTGAAAACGATTGAAGAAATTGATTGCTCTCGGCGGCCATTTGTCAAAAATAACGATATATTTTTGACAGTCCGAATTTTCGAACCGATGACCGATTTTTTTTAATTTTCGGAACCTCATGCCTTAAATATTTGGAAATTGTGGAACAGTATCCCCTTTGACACCCCCTCCCCACCTTTCCCACCTCTTCTACGTCCTTATTGTCAAAAAATATTATTGTTTACAACACAATTCAACGTGTTTCGTAATACTCAGAACATTATGGAAATTTACGTCCCCCCCCCCCCGAAATAAAATCCTGGGTACGCCACTAGTCAATCCTATTTATATATACCATTGTATCCAGATGTGTCTATTTTATGGTTTTGATTTTCAGCAATCTAATTAGAATGATATAATCTAATCGAATTAGATTGTAATTAACATGCATATTGATGCAAAGAACAAACAAGAACGAAAAATCGTGCATCAAGCATAGATTATGAAACACTTTCCAATACAGCCAGAAAACTGTAACGAAACTTCAACGTTAAATAAGGTGAAAGAAGATATGTAAGTAAACAGTTTAGAAAACATATAACACATTGAAAAATTCAGTTTTCGAAATTACCTTCCAGTGTCAAAAAAGGAGCCGAATTATTTTGTGGAGCTCTGTATATGATCAATAGATGCGGATATATAGTATGATAAAATTTAGTTCAGTTAGAATATTCACATTTATCAATTTTCGCCAATCGATGGAAATGCAGTCGAAATCTTTTGTACAGCCCTGTATATTATCTGAAGACTTTTGTACACACCACCTATTAAGCTAAAATTCAACTTAAAACTCACTCGCAGCAATTACCTAACGTAAACGACAATGTATCTTTTTTGCGTAGCCCTGTATATGAATTTATTTATATTCCACAAACTTCTATTAGTCTACTAAATATAGTTCAGCTTGAAAATGCGTAAAACACAATTAAAAACTACCCTTAAGCAATTCACTCCCATAGTCTGTAATACTTATGAACTCATCTTGTGTAGCCCTGTATATGATGAACCGAGTTTATAAAGACACACGTGCTATGAAAAAAAAATTGTTAAACTTAAAAACGCAAACCAAAATTGAAAACGCACTTATCACACTAGACTGTAAATATCGCACATGTACTATAACCAATATCTTTTGTGTGTCACTGTAAATAAGCGCAATGCACACAAGAGAGCAATTTATAGTGCATCTCAGTAATGCATATAATTTTCATTATGTTTGAAAAAGTAAAATATCACTAAATTACACTGCAGACGATTTTTCCCCATACGACGATATGTAACATGGTTCTTTTGTTTGACCCTGCAGATGAATAATAAATGATTTGCACTCCATATTCTACAAAAAGCATGTTTTAATGCGCTTTATAATTATATATCAATTTCATTGTGTTTTAAATGACGTAGCGTCATCAAAAAGAACTTTAAACGATTATTCCCCATTGACCGTAATGTAACGGAAAACTTTTGACTGTCCCTGTAAAATACTATAAGTGCTACACACTTCAGTTGAAATAGGGAACATGCTATAGATAACGACAATAACATATAAAAATTGCAGAGCAATCCGAGCATATTTACGGGAGTTAGAGCACGGCCAGACGGCCAGACAAACCGAAGTCATAAATACTTTTCAACTAGGTTGGAAAGTGTTAAAAAGAGTGAAATAATATTAACAGAGCTGCAGAAAAAGTGGTACGGGGGTGGGTTCTAGCGATGCCTAGCACCAAACCTCAGAGGCGCTTTAAGGACGCATTTATTTATCACTTCCGAGCGGTTGATAAACATTTTGTGTTAACTTGTCGCAAATAGTAACTTAATTGAATATTAAATAATTCAATCTTGTCGTATATAAATTTGTGTAAGGTAAATCACACGTTTTTACTGAATGGTGTATAAATATTTATGTAAAATTAAAGTTTAATAATACATCAAATTGACGTTTCGGTCAACTTCTATGACCATCTTCAGCTTTCAAGATGGATGTCTTTTGTTTGTACGTGTATTTAATTTAACATCGTATTCTGAAGATGTTCATAGAAGTTGATCAAAACGTCCATTTGATGTATTTTTAAAGTTTAATTTTACATAAATATTTATACACCATTCAGTAAAAACGTGTGGTTTACCTTACACAAATTTATATACGATAATGTTTTGATCGTGTAACAGTCCAGCTCAATCATTAATTCAATCTTGTTTTAATTTTAAACAGTCTGACATGGAGATATTATTTTATTAGATGTTAATTTAAGTAAAAAGCATTTTAAATGTTTTAAAGCTACCAGTGTATGAATTTTCATTCAACACACAGTTGCGAGTAAAGTCTTTTCGAAATTATGATAAATGCATTCTGCATACTACTTACATATAAAAAAATTTAAATATTACAGAAAGTTGAACTTTTATTGACCAGATTTTAGTACCCTAGAAATATTTTTCCTGGGTCCGGTCCGTGCGAGTTTCTAAATACTTTCCTCCGAGTCCATGTTGGGCTGCCAATTTATTCATTTATTTAAAAATTATTGTGACTTTGTACGATTTGTTTAGCAAAATCTTTAGAAATTTAACATGGTTTATTAAATTAAAGATATATTTTTTTAAATATATTTTTTTTACAATTATGATTTATTTTACCATATTTTTCTTTCATTCTAAACTACGTTGATTTTCTTACAAAATTTTCACTTGAATGTAATTGTCAACGGCAATTTTTAAACAGTGTTTCTGTACGTAATTGTCCAAGTCAATTTCTTAACCAGTGTTTACGTACGTACCCATTAACATTGTTGTTCTGTTTTACATGAATTTCGAGCATTATATCAAAATAAAATGCATTCATCAGTGTGCTTTTTGAATAATTAAGTTATTGGCCCGAGCGTTTAGCTTTTATACTGAGCTGGTAATATTTTTTTTATACGTGTCGGGAAATTTCGGCCCATGGATATATCTAATTCTAGATGTGTCAGAGCCCCATAGATTTTCAAAATGTAGTAATTCTTTTTTAAATTATTTCATATGTTTATATGGAATTTTGAAATAGTTGAGGATTTCTGAAGTGTTCTCTTAAAGTGACTCTTCAGCGAAGCAGTTTTTCCTCACATATCGAAATATTTCATGCTAAATGATGAGAAATTTGAACAGGTGATCACTCATTATATAATAATTATAGAAATTTGATTTTCGTCATCAAAATGTTCACACCTGTTAATGACATACTGCATTTACAAAAATTATTTTCTAAATTTCAAGTATTTTTAAAAGGACAATACATTTTAAAATTTTTAGTTTAGCATAATTTTTAAATTTCACCAACTTTTTAAAAATACATAATTTTTAAGGAATCACAGATGTATTATTTCAGAGTTAAAAATTTAATTTTGAAAAATACATTAAATAGGTAAGGATTAATCATCTGTTTAAATTTCCCATATGTTAAAGTGGGATTTTGTGATTGGAGAGAATAAAATAAATCCTTTAAGCCCCAAACATGTCAGGAGTGGTTATGATTCAAATTAAGAAATCCTGAAAATTATTCAATCTAAAAATCAAATTTTTATCACAACTAATATCATGATCACATGAAATGCCAATAAGGAAGTATTATAACTGTGACTGAGATGTTTAACTGCAAAATACCGGGTGGTTATAATATAAGTATCTGTAGTTGGAGCTGTCTGTAGCTTGAAGGAAAAACCCGAATGAAACCAATATCGGTACACTTACTAGTCGAGAAAGGGTAAGAAGAATGGAACAATACAAAAAATAATTGCAATAATCGTCGACAGATGGTGCTTTTGAGTGGGAAATATAGTGTGTAATACAAGAACAAAGAATTAAGGCGTAAAACTGGATGGCAAACAAAATTAATTGGAAAGTGTCACAATGGATATGGTTAGGCTTTCGCATGGCAGTGTTGATCAAGTTCACGTTTCACATGGCCATTGTGCTGGAGGACACAATCCAGAAAAATTGCTAAATGTAACGCATCAGGAGGGATATTTCCCACATGTTGTGATATGCGATCTTTTAAGTCATTGAGGTTTGCCTCCACGGCTCACAACGGCGTTTGCACCGACAGGCGCCGTAGCGCCGTCTGTCGGTGGTTATTGCAATTATTTTTTTTATTCTTCCATTCTTCTTCCCCCTTCTCGACTAGTAAGTGTACCTATTTTGGTTTCATTCAGGTTATTTCTTCTAGCTACAGACAGCTCCAAATAGAGATACTTATATTATAACTACCCTGTATAAAAGAAATCTGGAGTGGCTTCAATAGACTTTCCGAACACTTTACCGAGTTCTACGCATCCCATTAAGTACGATAAAAGTAAATAAAAAGTTTGATTTTAATTTTACAAAGAGGGAATACTTTCGCTAATAACTAAAAATAACTTCAAGTTCTAAATCAGTGCTCTTAAAAGAGTGATCGGCCGCAATGTTTCTTAGAGGGAATCTTCAAATGAGTTACATTCAATATAATTTTTTTCAAAACTTATGTAGAAACTGAGAGACATGTTTCAAATTTCATGTATCTTAGTGATTCCATCTTAGCAGGCTTTACATCTCTATTTGTCGTGTATTAAAATGAACAATCGTACTTAAATGGCAACGCGTGAATAGACAACTTTTATCTGCTGATATTTGGCAACGGAGAAACATTAGCTCTGGGATTAATGTTGTTTATGTAGGATTATGTTTATTGTTATGTGTTTGTTCCTGTGTAATTTAGTAATAAACAATGTGTGTTAAAGAAATGTATATTTAATAAGTAATTATAGAACATAAAAAGCTATACACCAACAAAGAAGTGTCACACTATTGGTTTTTATATCATTTATTTAATATTCTAAAAAAACATCAGTAGTTTAAGTCTTGAATAACTAGGAATTCGTGAAGATGGAGGAAATACCAAAAGGTATCCATGATTTCTAAGAATTTAAAAATCGCTTTTCGAAAGTAAACGTGCACTTTCATTCATAAATCTGATACATTTTTCTACAACTAGGATGTAATTTTCAATGAATTGTCATTCCGCCGATGCTGAAATTAAAGCCTGTAAATAAAAATATACAATACAACTGAATCTACATAGCTATGCTAGAATGAAAAACTTTTTGAATGTAGATTTTTTTTCGGCAAACTTCAATACTTAAATTTCACACTCTTTAATCAGACTAAAAAACTCACTATAAATACTTTTGTTTGTGTCTTTACTTAAAAATCAAGTTTATTATTATTTCTAGTGAAACATCATTGTAGTATCGGCATTAGATGAGTGTGAGCAATAAAAATACTTATTAGATTTCTTTGGTCACAAGACGATTCAAAAATTGTTTAAATGCCAAAGCTGTTTCTTTTAAATGCTAAAAGTGTAAACTAACAACATAATAAACACAGTGTAAAATAACTTTTATTAGGTTGTTTCACATGTTTCGGCTCACTTCGAGCCATTTTCAAAAACAAATGAGAATATTCCATAATCTCATTTGTTTTTGAATATGGCTCGGAGTGAACTGAAACATGCCAAACTACCTAATAAAAGTTACATAACTGCGTATTTATTATGCTGTTAATTTACACCTTTTAGCATTTAAAATAAGTATATTATTACAAGGCGTTATAATTTATTATATTGTTACCAAATCTGATGTTAGAATGGCTCGAAAAAGTTCTTGAGGCAATGGTCCATAATATATTGGTCTAATGAAAGCTCAATCAAAAACACAGTTTTACAATTATCATCTTCACGCCCATACACATACATACACATGATGACACTAATTTACGGACACTATACTAAGTGAGAAAATTTCATCCTAAACAAGATTTCTGCACCTTTTAAAACCTCAGGATCAACATGTTGTTCAGTTGCTATCTTTTCTTCTTGATAAGAACAGTTTCTGCTTGTTAGTGCTTCAACGCAAGATGGATCACCAGATGATGAAGATGCGTGACCTTTATTTTCTTTGTAACTAAGAAAAGAAATCTTCATCAGTACAGAGATGTACCCGTCACTTTTCTAATGCAAAACATATAAAAATAATCAGTTTCTGAAAATTTAAAAAAAAAACACTCGTTACAGTCTGAATTAAGATTCATGGATACTTTTTCTTTCATGTTTAATGTGTCCGGAACAAAAAAATCTTTAAAAAAAAAAAAAAAAAAGATATATTTCGATTTGTTTTTGCCTTGAAAAATATTCTTGGAGCGAGTTTTAATTCTAGAAATAGAATAAAATCACTCGCACTAATATTTTTATTTAACTGAATATATATTTTTTTATGTCAAGCACACAAGTCAGATGTATGTTCTCAATAAACAAACAATATATATTTCTTGTAATAGAAAGTAGGTATATTTTTTTATTATTACCAAATCTTTCAAAATAAATATTTTTGTAAATCCTGAAGAAAAATAACGACACTTGTCTATTGTCCTTTCAATAATTTCTATAAAAGAAAAAGCTGTCTCCATACAATGAGATTTAACATCAATAATACGTGTCGTCACGTTTAGTTTAAAGTGCAGTGTTAGCAAGCGATGTACGTATTTCATTTTTATTTATTTTGTGGATAAGGCAGTTTAATTTTTCTAATATAGAATCTAAATTACCTGCTATTTCTCTTTTTCCTCTCGCATTTTAAAAAATAAAATGATAAATTTTCCAGAATTTACAGGAACTGACTGCGATAAACTATTTTCAGGATTATTTTCAATTCTGCCTGCATTAATGTGCATGATATGAGACTAGAAACTATCTGCAAATGGATAAACAATGGCGATGTAGTGCTGCAAACTGTCATAGGCAAATATCCATTAAAAAAGGGATGGGTGAAACTGTTCCAAAATAATTTCTATCTCCATTGAGGTTTATTTATGGCTGTTCAGATGCATTAATCAATCAAACGGATAAAAAACAGTGTACGCTATCCAATATTATAGTGATTGATTTGATTTTAGTGATTAAAATGTCTTAATTTTAATTATATATATATATATATATATATATATATATATATATATATATTAATATATATATATATATATATATATATATATATATATACACTTTTTTAAGGTAAAAGAATAAGTTATATAACAATATTTTGTATAATTTAGAAGATTTTGCTAGAACCTTGTACAAGCGTTAAAAAAAGCCATTGGTGAAGCCGATTTTTCCAAAAAAAAAAAAAAGAAAAAAAAAAACTTTTTAATGGTGAAAACTGGTAAATGGTTAAGAATCTTTACTAGTTTATCACAGAAAAATATTCACAATACAACATTCTAATGATGATAAAACTTACTCCTTGAACCACTGAATCTCTTCTTCTGTCAGATTTTCATCCATTGTTATCTCTACGCGTCCATCTTTGATCAAACCGTATGTAGAATGCTCCGGACATTGGCGATTCGAATGGTTGAATCTTTGTGTGCAACCTAAAAAATAAAGATAATCTACATTATTTTCATTCATTGAAACAAACTGCTAAAGAGTGAGTCTACAACATTATATTATGCACTGCCAGGGGGGCATCCATTAATTTTGTCAAACTCCAAAAAGGGCGTGAAATACCGTAAAATACCGGAGATTTTAGAAGATATTAATAATATTTATTAAAATCGTTATTTTTAAATAAAATACATTTTTAATTTATGTATATTAGGTGTGAGTGTGAGTATTAAATATTAGTTTTGACTGGGTAAAGCAAAGTTTTATAATAGATTAATCGGATTTTTTGTTTCTGTTTTGTTTTACGTGATTTTAATTTTCATTTAATTAGCTAAACCTTCCTAAAAAATAAAGGTTTTACTTTTTTCTGTAAGGTAAAATGGATTTTGAATGCGTAGGAAATATAATAGCTCCAAAAACAACTGTTAAAAACTTACGTTAATGAACATCTACCGATTTTATTTTATTTTAATACATACGTTTCCTATTGAATTTGCCTGTAAAGTTGTTTGTATATGCAGTAATTTGAACTGTTGCCTCGATTATTTATTTATAAGCCTTCTAAATATATAATTAAAATCTTTTTTGAATATTACATAAAATTTCCTTAAAAATTAAAATTACATTTACGTAAAATGGAAGATCAGAATTAAACTCCCCTACATGTTTATTTTCAGATAGTACGAATTTTGACCGCAGAAATGACATACGATACTACTTTAAATAGTGTCGTAAGCAAGCTATCCTATTTGATGAAAGCGTTTACAATGTTCGTTGGTGAAACATTAGTGGGAAATTTTGCAGACAGAATTGCATTTTAGAGTTTTAATCATTTTTTAATTTAAAATAAAATTAATCGAATTTTGATAGCATTTGAATTAATAGAACCGATTAACTCGATTAAAAAAATTGATCGAGACCAAGCATTGATCGATTAATCGGCACATCTCTAAATTATATGTATATAACATTTTTAGTTAACTAATTTAAATTAACAATTTGGATTTGAACAAGATTCACGGAACATTTCATCTCGTGTCGGTATCAATAAAATGAGTACCAAAATCTCCTTAGAACTAAACTCTGAGGATCGCAAGTTTTTTAGGTTGACCACCTGACCTAGACAGTGCTGTATAGCACCTCAGGGCCCAAGGTCAAGAAAACCGGGCTGAGCACTGTAGGCAAAGATTCTTAATGGATTGTAGCGCCACAAAGATTCGTTAATTTTAAATGTTAATATTTTAATTTTAATTAATTTTTAAATTAAATTAACATTTAATAAATATTTATATACTATGTCAAGCATTCCATTCAAAATGCTATCTAGATAACACTATGCACAAGTGACTATACTTTATGAGCTATAAAAATAAATTGGATGCAATTTTCAACATAATCCTAAATAGAGGCAATGCATGTGGCCTTTCAATAATATACTACATAATTTTTACGAGGAATATTTCCTGGAGAGACTTATATGAACCACGTAACGTTAAATAGGCTGTTAAAATTTAAATAAATTCATAAATTTGTAGCTTTGAATAAAGTATTTTTTCATTTCTAGTCTACACAAAAATGTATTTAAACTTTGGAAGTTTCGCAAATGTATTCTTACCATAAAATTCTATAAAACTTAGAACATCATCGTCTCAGGGATTTCGAGCCCCACTCCCTTCTCTCTCTGACATTGGCTGGAGAAGGAGGGGGTTAAATATAGATGACTGTTTTTACAACAACAAAGATGCAAATCAGACTAGTTTTTTTAAGGAAAAGTTAAAAAAATATATTAAACAAGGTCCTAAAAAGAAAAAGTGAGAAGAGTTTCTTTGGGAAAAGGGAGAATTCATATAAAATGTTTTAAAAACAAAAATCTGCCAAAAATCAAAAATATTACACCTCCTTCTAATGATTTTCCTTTCAATATTAGACCATATCTTTGTATGACAGTATACTTATTGACAATGGGAAGGGACAGCATGTCTCTGTGACGCTGACCTAGCACTTGTTGCAACCAACGAAAGAGACAGGCTGCGGTACTTCATTTCTTCTCAGTCTACCCTCACCACATGGGAGTTCAACAATTCTTAGAACTCTTTACTGGTTGCTTATCTTGATCATGTGACAGCCAAGAGGCATGAAAGCCCACATTTTTAGGTGCGTTCGTAATTATATAAATACGTAGCACCTATTGTCGTCGTCTGGTCCGTCCGTCCGCATATAACAACGCAAAAACCACCCAAACAAATGGTTTGAAATTTAAGATATATTATCTTTGCAGAATTTTGTCGAGGCATTTCAAATTTTATGAAAATCGAATCAAAATTTTAGAAAATATTAATAAAAACATTTATTAACAAATCTGATTTTTTTTTTCCGAGGTTGAATCGTCAAGCGACCGAGATACTTATTTTATTACAGAAATTAATCTGCAGACGATATTATTCATTTCACAGAATTAAAAATCATCACGATCTGAATATTTATAGAACTAGCTATAGTACGAACGCACCTCATTTGTCACGTTTGACGTACAATTTCCAACTTGTTTAGTTGGCTGTACATCTGCTCTGAAAATATCATGTGGAACATTAAAGTCTAACATTAAAACAAAGCTTATTGCGCGAAAAAAAAAAGGCTTACCTGAGAAACTACACGCAAAAGGTTTCTCACCAGTATGACGCCTCACGTGCGTTTTCAAATGACCACTTTGCCTGAAGTCTTGTCCGCAACCAGGATAGGTACAACTGTAGGGTTTTCTCCCTAAAATAATATAGATCCAATTATATATACAATGTAAATTATATATAGTGTAATCTAACAACAAATATTAGATGTAGTGATATATGAAAATATATGAAGTGTAATAATGTATACTGTAGTCCTCATAGTGTAGTATAAGTATAAAAGTTAAAGGTTCGACCCGAGCCCGGGACGGACCGTACAAAAAATTTATTCTCTTGGACCGGCCGGTACAAAAGCAAAATGTTCGCCCCAAGAAAAGTTTTTGGTCCGCCTCAGTTCGGTATAAAAGCTAAAACCTTGGCCCAAGCCCGGCCTAGTATAAAACATAAATTTAGGCCCGAGCCTGGTCCTGCCTGACTGAATTTATACAAAACATGCTGATGTGTCTGAAGCAACATTATCCTAAAATAAAAATTATTCCAAAAGCACACTTACTTATGCATATAGACTTTATTTTTCAGATTATTTTCGAAATGGATGCGGTGCAATGCATCCGATATCATCATTTTAATAACCACTTAGATAATTACGTACATAAACACTAATTAAAATGATTGACTTATACAATTATATTCCAAGAAGATTCTGTAACAGAAGGAAATTCAGGTTAGTAGAAAAATCCGTTATAGACAGGTTCCATTGTTAGCAGGTACATCGCCTGTTGTATATGTATTATATTCTTTTTTTTCTGGTATCAAGACATTTTTCAGATTAAGACATGTTTTTGTCATAGGCAGGTTCTAATTCACAGGTTTTATAGTAGTTTAAATTTTTTTTTGCCTAGAAATGTGTGTAATATTCTTTTAAAATGATTTTAATTGTAGAATAATGGCCACTTAAAAACCTTTGCATTTTTTGCTAAAAAACTCTCGTGCCGGTCCTCATTTTACTGATTTTTCCACGGGTCTGAGAATTTCAGCCCGTGCAAACCTCCAGAGAGAAAGAAGTTTAGGCCCAGTTTGATACAGGAAAAAGAAGTCTGGCCCGACCCGAGTGTGCGGAAAAAAGTTAGGCCCGGGTTTCGCTCAGAAAGAGTGAAAACTAGGCCCGGCTCAAGCCTGCAGATAAAAGTTAGACCCCGGACGCGGCCGGAGTGCCGTGAATGAAAATTGGCTCAAGTCCTGACTGCGAGTCGTGTCGGGCTCCAGGCCAGGATACTGCCCGTACTGATCTCTAGCGTACCCCTAGATTTTGTATGATTTTTTTATTTTCAAATTAAAATCTATTCGAACAAACTTAAGGAGACCTTGGCAGCGTAAACCGGCATGTTACGCACGCTCCATTCTGTTTTGATTTTATATTTTTAAATGACAGATCGGCGTATATAGATTCCGAGATAATAACCTTAAATATACCTAAAAACAGTGTTGAATGAATTTTTATATATTTCCACGAAAATCTTCCCATATAAAAGTAATGATGGGTGTCTCATTAGCTTCAGCCACTAAAAACTGTTTTCTTCTCACTTTTCCTTCCACATCGGTTCATTAAAAAAAAATAGTTCTTACTGCCCAAACTCTTTGAGATTTTTATGATTTATAAATATAATATTTTTGAAGCCTGTGTGTAATTTTTGCGCTAAAATATTGATATGTAGTTGAAAACAGCAGTGTTTTGCTTCTAACTTCTTTTCAGATCAAAAACCTATGGGAATTTTTTTATTTTCAAACTGATTATTTTACACTTAAATCTTATTAGTTTTAAACCAAAAAGTTACTAAAACACAACTAAAAGGTTAGTTTAATTTTTTTAATTTTTAGAGCAATAAATAAATTTACGCTTTAAGTGTAAATGAGAGTGCGCAAAGTTAACCCTGAGAGAACATATTTTATTTTTAAACTGATTATTTCCACCCTAAATCTCACAATTTCTGAACTAAATTTATACTCAATCATTAGATAAAACGTTAGTATATTGTACTAAAATTTGAATGCGATTGTATAAAATTAAGTGTATCTTTTTAATCAAAATGCGCGTAATGTAAATCTTGTGGACAAATGCGCGGAAAAAGCGAAGTTCTCCGTAAGTGACTTTTGGAAAATAATTTTTTTCAAAATGGTTATTATTTTTTTTAAACGGAATGCACCGTTCTAAACGTACTTGTGGTTTGGTATTTTTCTTTTTTGCGCATTTTGATTTGTGATTTATTTTTGACTTGTAAAAAGGTTTTTTTAATTAAAAATTATTTAAATTATTATTAAACTACTTAAATTAATTATTTAATAAATTAACTAATAAAATTTTATGGAGATATATTTTCATTAAAATTTACATGAAGTGCATAATATTAAGAAATAACATGTAAATATCACAGGTTTAAATGATGGTATCTTCAATCTTCAAATATAATTGCACAACATAAATTAAAAAATATTCTATATTTCTTAAAATCTACACTAGTAAGATTTACAATTTGAACTTTAATAAATTACATTTATTTCCTAATAATATATGATAAATATTTCCTAGTCTGTACGCACTTAGAGGCTTCAAAGAAATGAATTGCCGAACACATGCAAATAGCAAAGTACCAAACACCGAAACAATCTTTCATAGTTTTAAAGTAATATATAAATATATTTGTTTATTTCTGTGCTTTGTTTCGATATAAGATTATAAGGAATATAATTTTAAAAATGAATAGTTATACAAATTTTACCTTCATGTATCCGCAGATGAGTCACTAAATTCTTTTTTCGCGGAAAACCGCGCAAACAGTATTGACAATTAAAGGCCCCATCAACAGATTCCCGAATTAGATCGAGAATAATACTTGCTTTGGGCCTCCCACGTCTAGACATAGCCATTTTTTTTATGATAATATTTAAATAATAATAATGATTTCAGAAAATCTAGGCGTCAGCAATGCATTAGGCAAGAACACCCAAATCCAGTTAAATTCCATTGTTCGCCCGTGAAGATCGCTTTCAAAGCACGTGTTTGATGCTTACAAAAGACAGCCAATCAAGTGTTTAGTTGGGGCTGTGGAGGAAACAATATGTGCCAATACGCCGGTGAAGTTTGACGTTTCTAAATGGCGATGGGAAAACAGACCAAATTGCCTATAAGGAAAGGGCATGTTTACAAACAAACAGTTCCATCAACCAATCTACCACTGCATTTTTGTTACAGCTATCATTGCAGGAATCGTCATGGCAACGTAGGCCAATCATATCATAGACCAGTTTAACATAGACAAATCAAATCCCTCCATCTCATGTGTACTGCAGGAGCCGTAAAGAACGAACAGGTTTTTCTCGCAAACCAACAGTAGTTTAACCAACAGTGACGTCAGATGCCCTTTCCTTATACTAGAGCCTCTAGAGTTACGGGCCGGAGCATCACCGCCATATTTAGGTACACTTTGGGTACACCCCTGCTTCTTGGCGACTTTAGCACCTTATTGGCGATTTGAAGAAATTTGCTTATCATATATTATTTGAACTAAGTCGATGCATCATGCAAGTATGCACAAGCAGGAAAGTTTTTCTATTATAAAGATCGTACTGTCCTTGAAAATCTTTACATTTTTCAAAAATAATTTTTCGTCCTTAAAAGTCCTTATTTTTATGCAAAATCTGCAAACAGTCCTTAATTTCAAACTCTTACTTCTTAATCAAATGTGAAACTCTTCTTCATTTCAGTGAATTTCCGATTTAAAAAAAAATCAACTAAATCCCTCTCTTTTCGAAATTTTCTTCGCCCCCTTTTGCTTCCCCCCCTCAAACAGTACCCAAAGTATAAATATCCTTAAAATTCCTTTATTTTTTTAAACTTTTCAACTCTATTTATTATTTTATTGTAACAATATGATCATACAAATTTCGTAAAATCCTCCCTCCCCACCAAAATTCACGCCCCCCCCCCCCCCGATACCAAGCACACAAAATTTAAAATCTTTAAATATCTTACTTTTTTTTTTGTTCTATGTGTAAATGTTTAGTAAAGTAAATAAATATCAAGTCATCTAATAATCTCTGCCCCCCCCCCTTTCAAAAAATATCTGCTTCTTCCCCTTTGCCCCTCCCTGTTCATAAAGTTTAAAATATTTAAAAGTATTCTTTTTTTCTGCTATTTGTCCTTTTATTGTAATAATAAGTAATTAATCATCTAAAATCCTCCCTCCATCTGATATGGCCGCTTCCCCTTTAGCACCCCCCCCCCCCCTTGTTCCTAGCACAAAAAAAAATTAAATCTTTAAACTGTTTAATTTAATTTCTTTTTCTGTATAATTTTAAATCTTTAGTAACAATAATTAATAAGTCATCTAATGAACTTACTACCCCCCACCCCTAAAATTCTGCTTCTCCCTTCATTTGGCACCACCTACTCATAAAATTAAAAATCTTCAAACGTTTTTAATTTTTAAAACTTTCTTATTTGGCACCCCCTACTCATAAAATTAAAAATCTTCAAACGTTTTTAATATTTAAAACTTTCTTTGCTCTATTTATTACTTTATTGTAACAATAACAATAAATAATTATTTAACATCATCCCACCACCTGAAATTACCTCCCCCCGAGTCTTTACTACCATGCAAAACTTAGTCTTCAAAACTGTATTTTTTCTTTCTGAGTCAATAAATAACTAATCAACGCCCCCCCCCCCCCCCGCTGTTAACTGAAATTTGCCATTTATATTAATAATTGATTAATTTATGAAACCCTCCTAAAATATTTTAAATGTAAAAATATAAGCAAATTATTCTGTATTATAAATTTCTAAATCTGTAAAATAATAGTAATAATAAATTGTTTAACCTATTTATGAATTTTTTAGCGAATTGAAAAGGTGCAGAAAGACTTAAAGTTATATAAGCATCACTTAAATAAAAGCAATTCTCATAAAATTCGGCTTCCCGATTTTCCCCTTCGGCTCAATAAACAGTTTGATATTTAAAACTGTAATTTAAATAAAATATGTCCTACATGTTTTATAGCAAGTTATCTCCCCCCCCCCCCCCCTACGCAAACAAAAGTAAGAAAAATCAGTTTCTCTCCAATACGTGAAGTTCAGATTTTATTTTCTCTATTTGGGACTTTGTACTGACAATAAATAAATAATTAATGGGATTAATAAGAAAATAAGTAATTCAAAATCTCGTAAATATTGACTAATAACTGTTAAAAGTTTGCAAAAAATTAAAAGAGTATAAGTAATCGTTGTCTCTTATGCATATTTATACGCTTATGTAAATATTATAAACATAAATGAATAATTAAATTTAAAAAGAATCATAATCATCAATCATTTTTACACGTTTTAACAGACTTTTAAATTTGGCGCTTTCATAAATCCCGCCATTTATATCTCGACGACAGTTTGTTCCACTTTGTTCTTTTTGTGTTTTCTTCGGGAAATTTGAACATCCTGTGTCCTTTTCTAAAATGGTTTGAACAATTCGTCGCTAAGCAACCTCCCATCATAAACTTCGTAACTAATTATAACATGTAATTAATAAAAAATAACTGTCAAAATGTAGCACCGTTGCTCTGAGTTTACATAGAAGCTACTGCGCGCTGGGTACATATGGCAAACCCAAAGGCACATCAATGGCGGATGCTTCGGCTCGTATCTCTAGTGGCCCTACCTTATACAGCACGGGCATGTGACGTCACGCTTCAGTTGCTGGGTTATTTGGGTGGCAGAAACCATCCCCATCCTACTGTAATTTTCTCTAATAAAAGTGTATTAGTGGGCTTTTATTTCTCTGTGCTTTTTTTAATATATTTTTAAATTAGAATTTTAAAGTTTTAAACAGTGTTCTATGGCGAAACAGGCCCGGGTGCGGAGCAGAAAGTTTGGGCGGGGGGGGGGGGGGAGGAGATATTTTAGATGATTGATTATTATTTGTTTATTTTTATTACACTGTAACGAATACGGCACTTTTTTTAAATAGATGGTTTTAAGATTTTCAATTTTGTATGCGGGAGGAAGGGGGAAACGGAACTTTCAGCAGAAGGAGAATAATTTATATGATTGATTATTTATTTTTGTTCACTACAGAGCAACGAATAGGACAGAAGATATTTTATATAAAAATAACTTAAAGATTTAATTTTTTTTGTATGCTGGGAGGGGGGGGGGGGGAGCAAAAAGTGGGAAGCGTAAATTTGGGAAGTTAGGGAGGTAATTTAGGGGATTATTTATTTATTTTAATTAATGAGTAACGAATGTAGCAATTTTTTAAACAGTTTTTTCTAAATATTTGAAAATATGTGTGCTGGAAGAAGGGGGGGGGGGGAGAACGAGGGAATGAAAATTTCAGGGATAGGGGATACTTTATATGATTATTTTTTGCCCCTAGAAAACAATAAATAGAACAGATTTTTTTAATATAAAATAAAGGTTTAAAATATTTAAAAATATTTTAAGCTCCTTTAAATGCTGGGGGGGGGGGGGGGCTAAGGAGGGAAGCATAAATTTGGAGAGTTACGGGGAGGGGTAATTTAGGGGATTATTTATTAAATTTATTAGTGAGTAACGAATGTAGCAATTTTTTTAAACAAAATTTTTAAAATATTTGAAAATATGTGTGCTGCATGGGGTGAGGGATAGAGGATAATTTATAAGATTATTTTTTGCCACTAGAGAGTAATAAATAGAACAGATTTTTTTAATGTAAAATAAAGATTAAAAATATTGTACACTCATTTGAATGCTGGAGGGGGTAAGGGGGAAATGTAAATTTAGGAGGTTGGGGGGGGGGGGGGGTAATTTAGATGATTATTTATTTATTTTTATTTGTGTGCAAAGACTGTTGGAGATTTTTTTTAAATAAAAAGTTTTAAAGATTTGAATCTCTGGACAAGGAGGGGGAAGCGTAAATTTGGGAGGTTGGAGATGGGGTTAATTTAGATTATTATGTAATTATTGTTATTAGTAAGAATCAAATAGGGCAGATTTTTAAAATAACGAATTTTGAAGATATGAAACTCCGTACTATGGGGAGGGAGCGTGAAAGGGGGAAGCATAAATTTTGGCCAGATGGGGTGGGGGTAATGTACATGATTGATTATTGATTTATTATCACTAGAAAGCAACAAATAGGGCAGATATAGCATAAAATAATTTTTATGCTATAAAAATAAAGAAAAACTGAAGATTTAAATTGTTTTTACAAGTTGGGGGGGGGGGCAAAGTGGGGAGAGAAGCTTCAGATAAAGATGTAACATAGTCAGACAAGACTGTACTTTACTAAAAATAATCGTGGTCGGATAAAAAAGACATTATATTGAGAAAATTGCTATGGATTTCAATGCTAACAAACGAAGATCAACGAAGTTTCTGCCACCCAGTGAAAATGACAGTTTATTTGTAACCGTGCCCGTGCTCTATTGAAATAACATGGACGTAAAAAATAAAATCCTCTAGGAATAATTATTTTCATATTTAAGAATTTTCAGGACACTGTTCCGCAAAGTTTAAAGTAAGTTTTTCATTATGAATTCACCAAACTTCTGATTTTGTGCTTTAAATTTGAATAATTTATTAAAAACTCATTAGCTTAAATCCGGTTAGACAAACATGGCGGTAATTTATATTGTCTGAATCGCGATGTTTACATTCGTGTCTGTCCAGATGTATTTATCTCTCTTTACTTATAAGTAATTTGATATTTTAACTAAGAGTAAAGAGAAAATCATTAAAATCACTAAATTATTAGATTATTTTTAATAATTTATATATTATAATACTTACATATTTAATATATTAAAATTTAGTATTTTTACTTAATATATTATTTTGTTAATTTAATGTCGTATTAATTTAACATAATTCATTATAATACTATTTTTATATATAATAATTATTTACTAAGATTAATACTAATTATAATTATAAATATTTTATTATTAATAATACTAATTATAGTTTTTAATATTAAATAATTATTTAAAAATTATTAAATATAATTATTAAATAATTTGTATTATAGTTAATATTATTATATAATTAATTATTTGTATATTATAATTATTTTTCATTAATAATAATTAAATTATGTTAATATGATAATTTAAATATATAATAATATATTACATAATTATATAATCTATAATATATATATATATATATATATATATATATATATATATATATATATACATATATATATATGTGTGTGTGTATAATTAAATAATTATTAATTATAATTATTAATATTATATTACTTATATATCAATTATATATCAATATAATTATTGATATATAATTTATCATATATATATGTAAATACATACATATATGTAAATACATATATATATGTATAATTATGATAACAATTATACTTATATATCAATTATATTAATTAATTATTTAAAATTATAAATAATCTTTAATCATTTATTATTATTATTATTAATTCATAATGTTAATTTAATATAATATATAATTATTTGAATATGTTTAAATTGATTTAATATTTAATTTAATATAGTGTATCATTTTATTATTATAATTTAATATATTATATTTTACATTTATTTATATTATTATTTAATATATTATTTATTATATCCCTTTTATATTATTTATAATTTATATATTTAATTTAAATATGATTTATAATTTATGTATTATAATAATTTTTAAATGATAAATATTTTTTTATATATTTTTTAAATATAAAATTATTAAAGTTATTAATTAAAATTAGTAAAGGTGTTACTTATAAATAGAGACAGCTATATCTTGAGAGACATGAATGTAAATATAATCAATCCAGACGATGTAAACGACCGCCATGTTTATCTAACCGGAGTTAGCTAATGAGTTTTTAATAAATTGGTCAATTTTAAATCACAAAATCAGAAGTTTGGTGAATTCATAATAAACAGCGTACCTTAAATTTTGTAAAACAGCTATTCAAAATTCTTAAATATGAAAATTATTATTCCTAGAAGATTTTATTGTTTACGCCCAATGGGCAATTCAATGTGTTTATGCCCAGCGCCAATTTGATGACGTCACGACTTCAGCGGTGTATATGATAGCGCGTCAACTTTGTCGAGATCATACGTGAGAGTAGAGTAATAATTATTATTTATCATTTTAATATTATTTGTGAAATATTAAATTCCTACACATTGGGGTCTTTTAATAAGGAAATGAGCAATATAATGTAAATGCCACAGTGTAAAAGTCCAATTCTGATACTTTGATTTATCTTTCGCAATTTAATAACATTATACAATAAAAATTAAATTATATTTGTACATTTTATACATCCATATTTAATTGGAATTTTAAATAAGAAAATTAAAACCTAATGTAATGAGATTTTCTAAAGGTTAAACATTAGGTATCAAAATTAGTTAGAACGATAATTAATTAAAACCGATTTGTTTAAAACTGATTTGTTAATATTAATAACGATTAATTATTAAAAGTGAGATGAAATTTTTTACTAGAAATCTTTGTTCAAACTTCAGTTTGAGTATCTGATTTAATTTTTTCAATCTTTTACCTTAACAATGTATTTATTTTAACGAACGAATACTTTTATACACTAACAAATTCGGTGTTGTAAAGTTAAAGTTTCTTAATTATTCTTTTTCCCAAACAGTCTGAATATGAATTCTGATTAAGTATTATACAACATTGTATTGTTATTTCGTTAAATATGAAGTTTAACCATCGTTATATTTTAAATTTACCCTCAAAAATTTATGGATGTAATTTTCCCTTCATAGAGAATAAAAAATGATTTTTACTTCATTAAAGTCGCTGTGATATTTATTTAAAATTGATTAAAGTTTCGTAAGAGAAAAACATTTAAAGTTTAAACATCCCTAAATTTCAAATTTGTATTCTCTCAAACTTGTGGATTCAACTTTTAAACGAAAAATGCAATATACATTGTTGTTTGTTTAAAGCCGTTTGATACTTATTTGAAATGGATTAAATTTTCAACAGTGAAGACGAAGTTTAAGCCTCGTTATTTTCAATTTGTCAACTGAACATCTTTTTTTCTGAAAAGTCAAAATTGCATTATTATTTAATTGAAGCCGCGATGACATTTATTAAAAATTAAAATTTCAAAACAAAAGAAAATTTAAAGTTTAAGCATAATTTTAGTTTATGGTCTTGAATTTCCAGGTTTAAATTTTTTCTCTGAAAAATCCAAAATGCATTGTTATTTTATTAAAATAATTGTGATGCTAATTTAAAACTAATAAATTTTTTGAAAAAAAGAAGAAAAATTGGCTCAAAACTCAAGTTTTAATAGCATTCTTTAAAAGATCATTGAAAAAGGGGAAATCACTATTCGATTTCACAGTTTCTTAATCATAATACCAATCTATTTCTTGCATTTAAGGCTGTTTGTCAGTGAATTTTCAGATTCCCCTCGCTAATGTTAAATCTATGGGCGTAGGATGCATTCGTATATTTAAAATATCTCCTCAGGAAATAAATATTTTGTAACTCCTGTTTTTGTGTACTCTTCTTAGAGAATGTCTCTTTTTTCATAGTTATCAAAATATTTCTAAAATATGCGCTTAATTTTATGTGAAGTGCTGAAATCTTATTCAGTTTCACTAAGATTTTAAAACATAAAATTATAAATTAAGCACATATTTTAGAAATATTTTGTTAACTAAGAAAAAAAGAGACATCCTATAAGAAGAGTACACAGAAAACAGAAGTTAAAAATATTAATTTCCTGAGGAGATATTTTAAAAATACGATTGCATCCTTCGCCCATAGGTTTAACATTAGCAAAGGGAATCGGAAAGCTCACTGACGAACATTCTTAAGAATAAAATGTGTCAGAAAATAGCTTTTTGCGGGTTGGTGTGGGGAAGGGGAGGGTATACCATTAAAGTCATTGATACTTCTTGAAGATAGTTAAATTTTCAGTAAAGAATAAAATATAAAGTTTAAACCTAATATTTAATTTTATCTTTATGCATTTCTCGATTTAATTTTTTTTTAAATGATAATTCAAAATTGCATGATTAAAGCCTAGCTTGATATTTTTTAACAACAAGTTTTCAAAACAGAACAAAATTTAAAGTTTAATTAAAATAGCGATCTCTTACATAATAGAATTTTATTTTAATTAAATACTGATTTAAAACACCGTTTAACGGTTTTTTAACATTTAAATTTGTCTTTTTGAATTTTCTGGAATTTTTTTTCTGAATAATCTAAAATGCATTGTTACTTTATTAAAGTACTAACTGACCCGTCCGGCGTTGCACAGCCGCCTGATAATAAATTTAACCCTTTAACGTTCACTGGTTTCCCCACGAAACCACAAAACTTTAATTACGAAACTCAACAATGACAGCAGAATTTTAATAGAAATGTTTTTCATTTCATATATATGTGAAATATCGCTTTTTTATTATATAAAAATAATTTTGTTCATAATTTCCGGTGTCAATCATTTATTTCAACATCTTAGCAATTGAAGTGCTTTATCCGTTAAAGGGTTAAACAAACTTGAAGTTTGTACAATTTTATAATTGTAACCCGATTGTGTATGAAATTGTATTTTTAAATGAAAATTTCGATAGAAAAAATATTGATATTTAGTGGTAAAAGCGGTCGTAAGAAGATATGTACTTGTTTTTTCACGTAAGGTCACTTCATTAAAAAAAAAAACGTTCTTGTTGTCCGAATTCTTTGAAATTTTTATCGGTTATAAATATAATGGTTTTACATACTGCATAAAAATCATGAAAAAATATCGTAGTAAAAAAAAATGAGACAGGGGAATCATGGGTAGTTACGGTGATAGCAAGTGTGTAATAATAGAGTGTTTATCACACTTAGGCGTATTTTTATTTTAGATTATTTCTTATTTTAACAGAGCTGATTAGAACAGTAAAAGTAAAAGAAGTATAAAAGAACGCCTAATGTTTTTGCTTGAGATGATAAACCGACGTCTTTCTGTATTTCAAATTTCTCTTTAGAAGTTTAAGTATTAACTGACTGAGTGATTATTAGAAAAACAAACATTTTAGATTAATATTATTCTTTGTAATTAATTTTAGGCATTATTTATAAAATAGCAGCGCTGAATAACTGAGAAAAAAAATGTCATTTATGTAAAAGTGAAAGAAAAATGTTCAAAAATAAATCGATATAAAA
Organism: Maratus michaelseni; assembly: GCA_963931845.1. NCBI lineage: Eukaryota > Metazoa > Arthropoda > Arachnida > Araneae > Salticidae > Maratus > Maratus michaelseni. The sequence goes on from OZ007597.1 coordinate 293,098,665, forward strand.
AGTGCTGGATTTTTGCACATTTTTATTAAAATTTATTTACTATTTATACATTTATTTATTAAAAACTACATGAAACCACATTCTTTTTATAAAGTTTTATATTTATAAACATAACTAATTATAATTTTTTTAAATATAGATCTAATATAATTATTGTAGAAGACATTAGTTATAAATTATTCAGATATACACTTACTGATATATTAATCCAAGATGTTAATCAAGTTAGTTAAGAATATTCATTTTATATTACTGAAGATTCTAAGTGAACTAATAGCCAAATTTAAATTTTAAATCTGTAAACAGTAATCAAAATTTTCAGTTAAAAAAAGAGGACTTCCTTGTTTGATCGACGTTATTATTTTGTATGTTCATTCATAATTTTCGCTTTCCAAAAGCAATGCATAAACATAGAAAATGATTTGATAAAAATGCATTGTTTGATTTTTCATTATAGGTTACTATAATAAAATATTCCAATTTTGATAATTATTCCTTTTTTTCTTGGGAGGGAGAATGATAAATAGATACATTTTACAGTTGTGTCGTAAATATTGTTGCTATAATAGAGATCTATACTTACTATCGCAATACGTATGCATATCATAAAAAGTTGTTTTTAACTAAAAAATTCAAAAAAAGAAAAAAGAAAAGTACTTTGAAAAATATTACTTAGCCAAAACACTAAAGGCAGTTCTGAAAAAAAAAAAAAAAACTTCCCGTTCAACAAACCGAAATTATCTGTCACATTTTCTGACTCATTTTTAAATATAAATGCATGATACTTGCAGGCATAATTATTGAAGTGATTTGTAACCAAACATTTTTTTTTCATTTTTCGATAAGTGAATTGCATCTTGAGTTGTAAGCGGCAGTTGTCTCAGGACGGCAGTTTTTTTTCCTGCGCTAAAAGTAATTAAATGTCTGTATGTTAACACAATCTTTTCATACATTCCATTATTTATACTCTGGATTTACATCATGTATAAAAATCTCAAAACATTCGGACGATTATAAATAATTCAAAAAAATTTGCCAAATGTTCACTCAGATCGTGAAGAGCGGGAGGCTTTTGATCAGGTTTTTGCAAATAAATATCCATATTTTTGCATGACAATTATACGCAGGCTTCCGAAAATTTATATTTATAACTAATAAAATTTTTAAAGATTTCGGACGATAAGAACTATTTTGTTTTTAATATTAAACGACTGGCTCGAGAAAAAATTGTAAATTCACGTTTCCTCCGGGACCATTTGACGAAATTCTCTTTTCTTCCGCGATCATTTGTCGAAATTCGGGTTTTCTCTGCGATCATTAGATGAAATTTGACCTTTCTTTCGCGATCCTTTCACCAAATTTGCGTTTTTTCCGCGTCTTTTTGACGAAATTCGTGCCTTTACCATGGACTGTTGACGAAATTCGCGTTTTTATCATAGCCTTTTGACGAAATTAACGGTTTTCTGCGGCCTTTTGACGAAATACGTGTATTTTTCGCGATCCTTTCTCGAAATTCACATTTTTTCCGTGGCCCTTTGATGAAGTTTGCGTTTTTTCTGCAGTTCTTCGACGAAATTAGCGTTTTGCAGCAGTCATTAGACGAAATTTGAGTTTTGATGAAATTCGCGTTTAGCTCCGCGATCATTTGTCGAAATTCGTGTTTTCTCCGAGGTAATTTGACGAAATTTGCGTTTTCTCAGCGATCATTTGATGAAATTTGACTTTTTTTCGCGATTCTTTGACAAACTTTGCATTTTTTTGCGGCCCTTTGACAAATTTCGAGTTTTTTCCGTGGCTCTTCGCCGGAATACGTCTATTTTTGCAATCCTTTGTCGAAATTTGCGTTTTTTCCGCTGCCTTTGGTCGAAATTAGCGTCTTTTTTTGCTGCCTTTTGATAAAATTCCCGCTTTATTCTGCAGCCCTTTGACGAAATTCGCGTGTGCACCGGGACCATTTCATGTAATTCGCGTTTGCTCCGGGACCATTTGACGAAATTCGCGTTTCCTCCGCGATCATTTGACGAAATTCGTGTTTTCTCCGCGATTATTCGATAAAATTCGGCCTCTCTTTCGCGATCCTTAGTCCAAATTTGCGTTTTTTCCGCATCTTTTTGACGAAATTTGCGTTTTTACTATGGCACTTTGACGAAATTCGTGGTTTTCCGCGGCCCTTTGACGAAATACGTGTTTATTTCGCGATTCTTTCTCGAAATTAGCTTTTTTTCCGTGGCCTTTTGATGAAATTTGCGCTTTTTCTGCAGCCCTTCGACGAAATTAGCGTTTTGCAGCGGTCATTAGACGAAAATTGAGTTTTCTGCGTGATCATTTGATGAAATTCGCGTTACCTCCATGATCATTTGTCGAAAATCGTGTTTTCTCCACGATCATTTGACGAAATTTGCCTTTTCTCCGCGATCATTTGATGAAATGTGACTTTTTCTTCGCGATCCTTTACAAAAATTCGGGTTTTTCCACGATCCTTTAGCAAAATTAAAGATTTTTTTCTGAAAACGATTGAAAAAATTGATTGTTCTTGGCGGCCATTTTTAAAAAGAACGATATATTTCTGACGGTCCGAATTTTCAGACCGATGACCGATTTTTTTTTTTTTCGGAACCTCATGTCTTAAATTTTTGGAAATTGTGGAACAGAAACCCCTTTGACACCCCATCCCACCTTTCCCACCTCCTCTACGTCCTTATTGTCAAAAAAATATCATTGTTTACAACACAATTCAACGTGTTTCGTAATACTCAGAACATTAAAGAAATTTAAGTCACCCCCCCCCTCGAAATAAAATCCTGGGTACGCCACTAGTCAATCCTATTTATATATACCATTGTATCCAGATGTGTTTATTTTATCGTGTTGATTTTCAGCAATCTAATTAGAATGATATATTCTAATAGAAATAGACTGTAATTAACATGCATATTGATGCAAAGAACAAAAAAAGAGTGAAATAATATTAACAGAGCTGCAGAAAAAGTGGTACGGGGGTTGGTTCTAGCGATGCCTAGCACCAGACCTCAGAGGCGCTTCAAGGACGCATTTTTGTTTGTTTGTTTATTGAGAACATACATCTGACTTGTGTGCTTGACATCAAGTATCCGCTTATAAGTCATCGTCAATATTCAGGGACGAGATAGCCACAAGGAAATTTACAACACCAGAGAGTTACATTCGGGAGCTCCACAAAGTGTGTGCAATGGAGCTGGCGGGAGTCGAACCCGCCGACCTGACTCCTACGTTCTCAAGCGATTAGCGGAATGGTGTCTTAACCACTCGGCCACGGAGGCCCCAAGGACGCATTTATTTATTACTTCCGAGCGGTTGATAAACATTTTGTGTTAACTTGTCGCAAATAGTAACTTAACTGAATATTAAATAATTCAATCTTGTCGTATATAAATTTGTGTAAGGTAAATCACACGTTTTTACTGAATGGTGTATAAATATGTACGTACAATTAAACTTTAAAAATACATCAAATGGACGTTTCGGTCAACTTCTATGACCATCTTCAGCTTTCAAGATGGATGTATTTTGTTTGTACGTGTATTTAATTTAACATCGTATTCTGAAGATGGCCATAGAAGTTGACCGAAACGTCCATTTGATGTATATTTAAAGTTTAATTTTACATAAATATTTATACACCATTCAGTAAAAACGTGTGGTTTATCTTTCACGAATTTATATACGATACTTTTTTGATCGTGTAACAGTCCAGCTCAATCATTAATTCAATCTTGTTTTAATTTTAAACAGTATGACATGGAGATATTATTTTATTAGATGTTAATTTACGGAACAAGCATTTTAAATGTTTTAAAGCTACTAGTGTATGAATTTTCATTCAACACACAGCTGCGAGTAAAGTCTTTTCGAAATTATGATAAATGCATTCTGCATACTACTTCCATATAAAAAAATTGAAATATTACAGAAAGTTGAACTTTTATTGACCAGATTTTAGTACCTTAGGGATATTTTTTCTGGGTCCGGTCCGTGCGAGTTTTTAAATACTTTCCTACGAGTCCATCTTGGGCTGCCAATTTATTCATTTATTTTTGTAAAAATTATTGTGACTTTGTACGATTGTTTAGCAAAATCTTTAGAAATTTAACATGGTTTATTAAATTAAATATATATTTTCTTAAATATCTTTTTTTTCACAATTCTGATTTATTTTACCATATTTTTCTTTCATTCTAAACTACGTTGATTTTCTTACAAAATTTTCACTTGAATGTGATTGTCAAAGGCAGATTTTTTAAACAGAGTTTCTGTAAGTAATTGTCTAAGTCAATTTTTTAATCAGTGTTTATGAATGTAATTTTCTAAATACCCGTTAACTTTGTTATTCTGTTTTACATGAATTTTGAGCATCATATGAAAATAAAATGCATTCATCAGTGTGCTTTTTGAATAATTAAGTTATTGGCCGAGCTTTTAGCTTTTACACTGGGTTGAACCATGGTAATAATTTTTTTGTACGTGTACGGAAATTTCGGCCCATGCAGATATCTAATTCTGGATGTGGCAGAGCCCCACAGATTTTCAAAATGTAGTCATTCTTTTTTAAATTATTCCATAGGTTTATATGGAATTTTGAAATAGGTGAGGGACTCTTCATCGAAGCAGTTTTTCCTTCACATATCGAAATATTTCATGCTACACGATGGGAAATTTGAACAGGTGAACACTCATTATATAATAATTATACAAATTTTGTTTTCATCATCAAAATGTTCACAATGTTAATGACATACTGAATTTACAAAAATTATTTTCTAAATTTCAAGTATGTTTAAAAGGACAATACATTTTAAAATATTTAAATTTCACCAACTTCTTAAAAATACATAATTTTTAAGGAATCGCAGACGTATTATTTCAGTGTTAAAAATTTAATTTTGAAAAATACATTAATTAGGTAAGGAATAATCATCTGTTTAAATTTCCCATATGTTAAAGTGGGATTTTGTGATTGGAGAGAATCAATAAAATCCTGTAAGCCCCAAACATGTCAGGAGTGATTATGATTCAAATTAAGAAATCCTGAAAATTATTCAATCCAAAAATCAAATTTTTATCACAACTAATATCATAATCATATGAAATGCAAATAAGGAAATATTATAACTGTGACTGAGAGGTTTAACTGCAAAATTCCGAGTGGTTATAATATAAGTATCTCTATTTGGAGCTGTCTGTAGCTTGATGGAATAACGCAAATTAAACCAAAATCGGTACACTTACTAGTCGAGAAGGGGGAAGAAGAATGGAACAATACAAAAATAGTCGACAGATGGCGCTTTTGAGTGTGAAATATAATGTGCAATACAAGAACAAAGAATTAAGGTGTCAAACCGGATGGCAAACAAAATTTATTGGAAAGTGTCACAATGGATGTGGTTAGGCTTTCGCATGGTAGTGCCGATCAAGTTCAAGTTTCACATGGCCATTCTGCTGGAGGAGACAATCCAGATGGTGCAAGACCTGCTCAACTGCGAAATGTAACGCATGAGGAGGGATATTTCCCACATGTTGTGATATGCGACCTTTTAAGTCATTGATGTTTGCCTCCACGGTTCCCAGCAGCGTTTGCACCAATAGGCGCCATCTGTTGGTGATCATTGTAATTTTTTTATTGTTTCATTCTTCTTCCCCCTTCTCGAGTAGTAAGTGTACCAATTTTGGTTTCATTCGGGTTATTCCTTCAAGCTACAGACAGCTCCAAATAGAGATACTTATATTATAACTACCCTGTGTAAAAGAAATCTGAAGTGGCTCCAATAGACTTTCCGAACACTTTGCCGAGTTCTACGCATACCATTAAGTAACAATATAAAAATAAATAAAAAGTTAGATTTTTAATTTTACAAAGAGGGAATACTTTCTCTAATAAGCAAAAATAACTTCATATTCTAAATCAGTGGTCTTTGAAGTGTGATCTACCCACAATGCTTCTAAGAATGTAAATTTTTTGAAAACTTAGGTAGAAACTGAGAGACATGCTTCAAATTTCATGTATCCTAGTGACTCCATCTTTGCAGGCTTTACTGTATCTCTATTGGTTTTTATATCATTTATTTATTATTCTAGAAAAACATCAGTAGTTTAAGTCTTGAATCCTAGGGATTCTTGAAGATGGAGGATATACTAAAAGGGGTCCACTATATCTAAGAATTTAAAAATCGCTTTTCAAAAGTAAACGTGCATTTTGATTCATAAATCTGATACATTTTCTACAAATATGAAGTAATTTTCAATGAAATGTCATTCCGCCGATGCTGAAATTAAAGCCTGTAAATAAAAATATACAATACAATTGAATCTACATAGCTATGCTAGAATGAAAAACTTTTTAAATGTAGATTTTGTTTTTCGGCAAACTTCAATACTTAAATTTTCACACTCTTTAATCAGACTAAAAAACTCACTGTAAATACTTTTGTTTGTGTTTGAAAATCAAGTTTATTATTATTTCTAGTGAAACATCATTGTAGTATCGGCATTAGATGAGTGTGAGCAATAAAAATATTTAATTGAATAACTGAGTTAAAAATAAAAATACTTATTAGTTTTCTTTGGTCACAAGACGATTCAAAAATTGTTTAAATACCAAATCTGTTTCTTTTAAATGCTAAAAGGTGTAAATTAACAACATAATAAATACAGAGTAAAATAACTTTTATTAGGTTCTTTGACATGTTTCGTCTCACACCGATTAACCGATTCTCACAAGTTTCAAATTAAATGAGAATATTCCATAATCTCATTTGTTTTTGAAAATGGCTCGGAGTGAGCCGAAACATGTCAAACAACTTAATAAGAGTTATTTTACTGTGTATGTATAATGTCGCTAAATTACACCTTTTTGCATTTAAAAGAAATATATTATTAAAAGGTGTTATAATTTATTATACTGTTACCAAATCTGATGTTAGAATGGCTCGAAAATGTATACAGTTACTGCGGCAATGGTCTATAACATATTAGTCTAATGAAAGCTCAATCAAAAACACAGTTTTGTCATTGTCATCTTCATGCACATACACATACATACACATGATTACACTATAAGAGTCCAAAATTTAATAAATTAATAAAAATATTTGATATACTTTAATTCTTTTACAATGTAAATTATTTCATTGACTGCAGAGTGAAAATAATCTAGCTAAATATACACCCAAACCAAATTTAGAAAATTTCATTGGAACAATAAAAACCCTGTTTTTAAATGTTATACTTTTCCTGCTAGGTTGGGAGGGGATTTCAGGATATGTGAGAGGTAATCCTCTTTTCACTTTTCCCAGAGTGTGTCATTAATAAGAAATTTCAACTATCCCAAAAATAAGTTTCAGCCTATTTGAAATTTTCTCTCCTAAAACTATATGAATGTGATGCGTCCTTTAATCATTCAAAATTTAATATTAAAACCCTTCAGATATATTTCAGTTAGATATTTAAATTATATAGACAGAGAGGTAGTGAACAAACTCAGATGAACATTGCCCAGCAGAATGTATGGCATTCAGATTACGGATTTACTCTGAGTACGTTGGTATCATCCGTAATTGAGATATTATTAATTTCACTTGGCAGAGGGTGCGTTCTTACTACGTGCACGTTTAACTTGCCAGGTCATTCATACCTACATTAGTTAAGCGAGAAAATTTGTTTTTTAAATGTTTCAACAATCATAATATTTAAGTAAACTGCTTCAGTAGCTCTTGGTCTAATACGTAGCATTCTAGCAGCATATTAAAACTGTAACTGTCTACAACAAACTTGACAGAATACTATTATAAAATCCATCCCAGACAATGCAAAATTTAGATGCATATTTAAATTCTCTCCAAAAACAATTTCACATTTTAAAATACTATAATCAAAATCAACTAATTTTTTCTAAAACACTGCACATAACAATTTAAAAAAATGAAATCTTAAATGAAAATGATTTTATTCACAAAGTAGAATAAACTTTACATGTATATACATAATTACATTTGCGTGCACAAAAAGACATAAAACACAAAAGATATACAAAAATAGTTATGAAAAAAAAAAACTTAACGTAAGTGCACACATATACTATCCTTATATATTATTTCTCCTGTCAACATCCCTTTTTCTAAAAAAATATGAAACGCAGAACAACGAATGAGATACCATATGAAAGGTTTTAGAACCGGCGTCTGACATAGCCCACTTAACAATTCGTTAAAACATGTTTTTGGTTAAAATTTGCTGAAAATTAAAAATTAATTTGGCATATTTTTCATAAATGAAACGAAAGGTTTTCCTGAAATTATTGTTGCCAAAAAAATAAAATACCACATTATATGATGCTCAGCAATTATTATAAAAAACACCGCACAGGTTTATTTTATACTTATCAATTAAAAGCGAAATTGAAATTGAAATGTTTAGATTTATATTTCTAAGTCCCATGTTTTTCCCGAAGCCGATGACATCATCCTCTAATGCAGTCAAAATACGATTGTTATTTTTTTTCTCGCGCGTGCCTTTAGCAATCTTGGATCAGTTTTCAGTCTAACTTTGATGGAATAAATTAGATGATATTCTGGCTTGACTAACAACTAAATGTTGTTTGCAGATATTTTTATCCTTACTTTTTCTTTAGAAGTTTAAACCTGCATCTAATAAATATTACATATTGATAAAAAATTATACTTCTCTATTATGCCGTCGACCACTTTTCATAACAAAAAACTATCGCCAAATAAACGGGAGAACGTTGCCATTGGAATATAAAAATAAATAAATAAATAAAATATAAGAATTTAAGGACACAATTGTTATTTTAATTAATAAAATAACTACTAAATCAGTAAAACATAATGAAAAATACACGCAAATGTCGAATGTAAAACCACTAGATGACGTAACAAACACGCATAATTATTCTGACATCAAGTAAATGGGACTGCATTTTTGGCGTTTAATCTTACAGTTTGGCGGTAGTTTTTGTTATGAAAAGTGATCGACGGGATAATAGAGAAGTACCTAAAAAATATTAGATTTCAGTGTGAAATCTTCGCACGGGCCCTCTGGTATGTACGAGGGCTATCCAGAAAGTAGATTACGTTTTGGAATAAAAAATAAACAAAGTATAGGAAACAAATTTTATTATATACAGATGAAAGCCACACTCAAATACTACTTTTCTACATAGTCACCATACAAATTAAGGCATTTATCGTAGCGATGTACGAGCTTGGAAATGCCTTCGTCGAAAAATTCGGCCGCCTGCACATTCAACCAACAGTTCACGTGTTTCACCCATGTTTCGTCACCAGTAACGATGCGATCGAGTAAAGAGTCACCATCCTTATGGTAAGCGTCCAAAAAGTTCAACGCTGCAGCCATTCGCTGATTTTTGTGGTCCTCTGTCAAGATTTTTGGAATCCATCTTGCACAAAACTTGTGGTAACCAAGCTTTTCGCTGATGATTTCGTGCAACAAACTTCGCGAAATTTGTGGAAAACTCAAAGAAAGTTCCGTTATTGTGAACTTATTACTGCACGCACCTCGCAGCTCGCGGGATTTTCAATTAACGCAGACATTTCAAACCGTCACAGTATCTGAGCGGAGCACAGCACGAACCTCTCACTAGCACGGCTAGATGCCGACTGAGCTGCGCAACGCTCTGACCCCAAGATGGCCGCGCTAGCCCCGCCCCTACCGGACACAGACGAAAACGTAATCTACTTTCTGGATAGCCCTCGTATATATTTACAGATGTTGTTTGAAGCAGAAATCCAACAGATATCCGACATACACACTGCATCCGACCGATATGCCGAATAACTGAGTGAAACGGCAATTTCGGATTATGTGGTGAAATTAGATTATTGATCATTTTTAAACTTTGTGTAATGTGGGGGGGGGGGGGAATTTTCATCATAATCAAGATTTCTGCACCTTCTATTACATCAGGATCAACACCGGCATGTTATTCAGCTGCTATCTTTTCTCCTTCTTGATAAGAACAGTTTCTTATTGTTCGTGCTTCAACGCAAGATGAAACACCAGATGATGAAGATGCGTGACCTGTATTTTCTTTGTAACTAAGAAAAGAAATCTTCATCAGTACAGAGATGTACCCGTCACTTTTCTAATGCAAAACATATAAAAATAATCAGTTTGTGAAAATTTAAAAAACACTCGTTACAGTCTGAATTAAGATTCATGGATACTTTTTCTTTCATATTTAAGGTGTCTGGGACAAAAAAATCTTTAAAAAAAAAAAAAAAAAAAAGATATACTTCAATTTTTTTGGCTTGAAAAATATTCTTAGAGTGAGTTTTATTTCTAGAAATAGAATAAAATCACGCGCACTAATATATTTTTTTATTGTCTTTCGGATTACTTGTTTTGAAAGAAAATTTTAAATATATATTTCTTGTAATAGAAAGTACTCATATTATTTTTATTATTACCAAATCTTTCAAAATAAATATTTTTGTAAATTCTAAAGGGAAATAAAGACACTTGTCTATTATCCTTTCAATACTTTCTATATAAATAGGAAAAAGCTGTCTCCATGCAATGAGATTTAACTGCAATAGTACGCGTCGTCACGTTTAGTTTAAAGTGCAGTTTTAGCATGCGATGTACGTATTTCATTTTTATTTATTTTGTGGATAAGGCAGTTTAATTTTTAAAAAATAGAATCTAAATTACCTGCTATTTCTCTTTTTCCTCTCGCATTTTGAAAAATAAAATGATAAATTTTCCAGAATTTACAGAACTGACTGCGATAAACTATTTTCATGATTATGGAATTCTGCCTGCATTAATGTGCATGATATGAGACTAGAAACTATCTGCAAATGGATAAACAATGGCGATGTAGTGCTGCAAAAAGTCATAGGCAAATATCCATTAAAAAAGGGATGGATGAAACTGTTCCAAAATAATTTCTATCTCCATTGAGGTTTATTTATGGCTGTTCAGATGAATTAATCAATCAAACGGATAAAAACCAGTGTAAGTTATCCAATATTATAGTGATTCATTTGAAAAATTATCTCCGAGAAGTTTATACGTCTCACCATCTAGAAAGATATTCCGAAAAAATAGGAGTGCCTAAAAAGATTGTTGAAATTCGTGAAAGTCTTTTTGCAATGTAAAAATAAATCTATAAAGTACTTTTTTTAAAGCAATCGTGTAACGGATGTGATGTCAAGTGAATGTGACGTAACTAAGCATTTTTCAAGTTGTTATTATTATTTGGCGACAGTTATTTCTTTATAGAACATAGTTTACTGGAAAATAGACAAGTACCCAAATTAAAGTTTATTATTTTCTTCGCTCAAAAGTAAATGCATGCAATGCCAGTATTTTTGTATAGAATTGTTTTGTCTTATTTAATCGCAGAGTTTGTGGGTTTAAATAAAGAAAAAATTCGAAAAAAAGGGTAAGAAAAATGAGGAGGATTGACAGGTCTAGTAGTATGATTAGGAAGTTTTGAATAAAAAATAAGATAAAATTAAGGAATTAATTTATTGAATGCACTGAGGTATAAAAAATAACAATAATGAGCCTTGCCTACTAATAAATTAGATAAGAGTGGTTTCTAAAGTAAAAATGAGGTAAGTAAAAATGAAACTAAGCACTGTTATAGGCGTAGAGTTGTATGGGCTCGTGGGACTCGAGCCCCACCAATAATTTCTAAAATGGACACTTTTTTCCCTTTTAATATAAAATAAAAAAGTGTAGTCTTTTTTTTTTACTTTATAGTATTTTATAGAATTTTTAAACGTTCCATTTTTTTCTTTTGTTATAGGCATAAATGACATTAAGAAAACTTGTTCACTTTATGTTCTTTTTTTTTTAAATTAGAATAAAATGCTCAACGTTTGGACTTTTGATATAAAATGTGAAAATAGAAAAAATATTCATATTCAGAAAAAAAAAACAAGACGTTATTCAAAGTCAACTTTCGTTGTGATTTTATTATAAACGATTCGCTAATATCAACGAGTATCATTTTATAAACGGGTATATACATTTAATTTTTTATATTGTCTTAATATTTTATTTAACTTGTGATTTTTTTTATCAGTATACGATTATGTTTAATTACTTTAAAAGGGAGTTAAAAAGTCCTTCCTGCCTGTACCGGGAGGAAAAGGTAGCTTTCCTATATCTTCGTTTTAAAATTTTAGCTAATGTTACACGAAAACAGCAAGTTAAAATGCAAAGAAACGTTTACAAAAGATTCGTTAATACTGAATTTGAATAAGAAATTCGCCAAATTATTGAGCAATAGCCAAATTGGCTGCATTTATGAAGACTTATTTTGGTCGCCAAATTTGGCGATATTTGGCCAAATTAGTCGCCAATGTTGCCAATTTTGGCGCTAACGGATATGAATATATAGTTTTATGCGTGTGATTGGGAAAATTATTACAACAATGAAAGAAAATAATTTGCGAGTAATCGCGTTAATGTGCTGTTTTGTTTCAAAATGTCAGCCACCCTAGAATTTCAAACTGCTCTATCTCAGCCATTTTTTAAGATAGAGGTAAACCAAAAAATGCTCTGGAATCCTTGTATCAAGTCCTAAAACGTAATTAAAAAATAAATTTTAATTTTTAATTTTTTTGTATATTTATTTTAGTCTTAAATTTTTAAATGGCCGCCATCTTGAAACAAAATGGCGGACCAAGCTGGCCAACGAGCTCGGTCGAGACATTGGTTAGCTTAATACACACAATTAGTTTCATCAAAATTATATATATATGGATATATCTATATATATAAATCAACATTTGAACGGAGGGTGGTTTTGGGGTCTGGGTGTCATGATCGGTGAAAATATATCGAAATTTTCCGGAACAGCTTTCCTCCGAACGGCTGCAATAGGTAGCTTTATACTTTTTTGTATTGAAAGCTACCTAAAAAGCAACGTTACTTGGTAATCTATCTTTTTTTACACTTACATGCACATATTTGTATAAAAAAGAGTTGAACCCCACCAATAATTTTCAAAACTATACGCCTAAAACTGTAGCAACCAATAAACAGTCTAATTTTTATATTTTAGTGATTAAAATGTCTTAATTTTAATTATATATGTCGTATTTCCAAGTTCAAATCCGGGATGAAAGGCAGTCGTGCTCGTTGATAAACAGGGTTAGCTATGTGATAGGTTTCCCTTTTAGCTCGCATCAGGCGGCCGTGTGGTATCATCAACAACAACAAGAAAATTCAGTTCGTTTTTTTGTCGAAGAACATTTTATTTCCAGTTAAAGACATCTCTTCAGGGAAAATGCTCGTTAGCCAACGCTAAACAAGAAAAAAAATCTCCAACGTTCCATTATTTTCTAGAATCCGTCCCGATTCTTTTAGCAAACACCAGCGTCAAAAAATTCTCTCCGAATCAGGATGTACGTGTTTTTAAACTAGCTTGCGTAATAATACAGAATACGTCACGTGACCCACTTCTATCGAATCAAAAGGTCTCTTTAGGAACTCTATGAATTTTTCCGGTGGATTTATTTTGTCGTAAAATGACTTCCTTACCGCCAAAAACTTTCTACGCCCTTTCAGAATATTCCATAATCTCGTACCAGATGCCTGCCATATCAACAAACGAGCTTATCTGTTTTGAGGCTGTAGCTAAACTTCGAATTTAATACGTAATAAAAATAATAAGAAGAAAAGAAAATGAATCTTTATAAAAGGGGAAAAAAAGAAAGAATTAAAGTTTTTCGGAAATATTTTAATAGACATTTGGTATTTAATAATAGGATAACTTTATGAAATAAGGTATTTTGAGCGGAATATTTTAAGAGATACGATATTTTAGCATTTAAATAAAGAAGTTATAGCAATTTGACCACACGGGAATAATACTAATGAATTTTAATAATGGATTAAAATAAAGATGTTCTATTTAAAGAATAAATTAAAAAAGCTATCGCCATTTTTAGACTAACTACTTTCGAATAAATATTATTAAGTGGATTAGGAATAATTGGCTTTACATATGGATAGTAAAAGGCTATTTTAAGAATGAGAATTATTTTATAATAAGCTGGGTTATATACCGAATATTATTGAATGGACAAATTTTATAGAATAATTGCGGAAAAAAATTAAATTTTGTAATATATATATTTTTTCAACGGAGGATAATAAGTTATATATATATCAATATTTTGTATAATTTAGAAGATTTTGCTAAAACCTTGAACAAGCATTAAAAAAAGCCATAGGTGAAGCCCATTTGGTCAAAAAAGAAAAAAAAAGTGATTGCACTCTAATGGTGAAAACTGTTAAATGGTTAAGAATATTTACTAGATAATCACAGAAAAAGATTCACAATACAACATTCTAATGATGATAAAACTTACTCCTTGAACCACTCAATCTCTTCTTCTGTCAGATTTTCATCCATTGTTATCGCTACGCGTCTATCTTTCAGCAAACCGAATGTAGAATGCTCGGGACATTGGCGATTCGAGTGGTTGAATCTTTGTGTGCAACCTAAAAAATAAAGAGAATCTACATTATTTTCATTCATTGAAACAAACTGCTAAAGAGTAATTCTACAACATTATTTTATGCCCTGCCAAGGGGGCATCCATTAATTATGTCACACTCCAAAAAAGGGTTTGAAATACCATACAAAGTGTGATAAAAGGAATGGGATTGTTTAACACGTTGTGATGGCATATGTATAATACATCAGAAAGCAATTAGATAGGTATTATATGTAAGCAGCATAATAAAGTGCTGTCGGGCAAAAAATTACATCTATACATTCACAACGAAAAGCGCATTCTATCAAATTTCCACACGAATATCCTCTCTTTGTGCATGCGTCAACGTTTTTTTTTTTCTTTTTGAAGACTTCTGCCTTCAGAAACGGGAAACCTGATTGATTAGCCTGTTTAGTCTAGGGGTATTGAAAAGGGTTGATTGAAAACGGATGGAAATGTACGAAAGCATAGAGCTTTTAATATATCTTTGCTCTGAGGTTGAAAGCTAAAACTATTTTTAAAGAACTCTTGTTTTCACTACTAAATATACATATTTTTTCGCAAACTTTTAAAGAGAGCTTGCATACAGTTATATTTTTAACTGATTGAGATGTCAGAGAATTCGGAAGATGAGAACTATTTTTTTATTATTATGTTAAAGGAGCAGACGCGAAAACAAACAAACAAAAAAGCGAGAAGAAAACATTTCTTTTACAACTAGACAACAATATTTTTTTCACGAAATTTTTACACCGTTTTATTTATCACCCATAAAGATTTCAAAGAGTTCGGACAAAAAGAACTTTATATTTTAAAACTATGAAACGACCCTACATAAAAAAAAAAACAAGAAAATGAGTGCTTTTATCACTAAATATCAATATTTTTTCGCGAATTTTTCATCTTAAAATATAATTTCATACAAAATCGGGTTAAAGATATAAAATAATAAAAGCTTGATTATTTTTCACGGGCCCGGGCAACGCCGGCAGGGGGTAAGCTAGTATACTGTAATTATCAAATTGTTCAGAAAGAAAAAAATATCCAATCGACTGGAAATTGTTTACTATAAACATCATGTAAAGCTTAGGGAGTCTTCTTTATAATAAAATTTTACCACCTAATTAATACTATATATTTTTTATATATTTTACGTAAAAATACCAAACGGGAATTCATTCGGTCTAGTAGTTTAATAATTATGAAGTTTCAAGCTTGGAACTTCTAATGTTAAATTCATTTGTAATCGTTGCAGAACAGATTGCAATGCAGGTAGTTTTTTACACATAACTCTAAAACAACTTGGCAGAATGAATTTTAATTTTTTATTCGCATGTTTAAACATAAACTGAAAATAGTTTTTTTTTCCTCACAAATTTTAGTTAAGCGCCAAAATGCTCTATCTTATGGATAATCTGATCTTATGATTTATCAGGGTTTAATTTTTTTTTTCTATTTTTATGATAGTTAGAGAAATCTATTTTCAATTGTGGCAACAGAATTTTTAGACAAATTTTAACAATCATTGGTTTAATATTTCTTCAAGTTTCTTATTATTTTATGCAGGAAAAAAAAAAAAGTAATATTTAGTACTAGCCGCCAGTGGCGACCAGTTTGGTCTCCCTTAAATGTATGTTAAACATTGCAACACGTTACATTTATTCATAATATAATATTCCCTTAATTATTTGCCAAATCGGAAGATTCTAATAGACAAGTCATGAACTTTTGCGATCATGGTAGCATTTCGCTTATTTTTTGGCCCAGGTGTCACATACGCACGTTGGCGCGATTTTTCCCCCAGCGAATTTGGCGAAAATGTTTTTATGGAAATTGTTGTTTATTTACTTTTTTTTTTTTTAGTTCTATAAATTATTTTTGATATGTATATCAATATTTATTTACATCAAACTATCATTTATTTATTTTTATTTCCTTTTTTAATTATGAGTATTTTTGTTAGCCGGGAGCAGATGATAAATCGCCAAATATTGTTCCCATCACCATCATTCATAGTACATTAATTTAATTTTAAATTATAAACCTGTCACTCATTTCATTTAAAATACTTAACTTTAATCCGAAATCTTATATTACATAAATTTAAAATACTTCACACTTTTCATTTAAATAGAAAAAAAAAAGAAATAATATCATAAATCAAAACATTTGATTTCAAAATCAAAGTATCATTTCTAATTTGTACACGCGATAAATAAAAGCTGTATTAGCGATTTTAAAAATGCTAAAAATTTGATTCATTAAATATTATTACACGAGTTCAATTTACGTCAAGAAAAGGTCCAGAAGGAAGTTGAGTTGTATAGCACATAATTATGGTAAACTTTGATTGTCTCACTGGTGGGAATTATTTTTTTGACGCGAGGCAGTAGTCCAAAAATTCATTCGCGGAGAACTTGCTTTGCGAATGATTACCTCCATGATTTAATATTTTAAATGTTGACGACGAATCAATCTTTTTTTTTTTTTTTTTTTTTTTTTTTTTTTTGGTTACTTTCATGAATAGAGAATTTGAACTGTGAATCTAATTTTGACTGAAGTTATTGCAGAATATTTACATAATTGAACGTAAGTCACCTCTCAAACATTAATTTATTTTGAACGATCTTTCTTAAAATGTAACTTTTATGTAGTTTTATTCGAAAAAATAATTTTGAATAAAAATGGCTGCCTGGCATATGAAAAAGTGAAACGGCCATCCCGAACTGTTGATGACAGTCACATGACTTGCGCTTTTATTTTAGAGGATAATAACACTTATATCTTTGTCATGTCTGTTGTTCATATTTTGATTGTTAAAATACTATATACAGGGTGTCCATAATTAAACGACTCTACTTTAAATTTGTCTACAGACGAAAATATTGGTCAGAAAGTTGAGAAATTTTGTGAAGGACATAATGAAGGAATGGGAATGTGTTTAAGCGAAAAAAAAATTAGTTCAAAATTTCGCCACCAGATGGCGTTTTTAATAAATCAGTCGCATTTGAAACATTTGGTAAGTCATGATAAACCAAGAACATTTAATGAATTATACATTTAGCACACATTTTAGATAGTTTACATATTTTATTGCAACAAAACGTGTTAAACATGACGTCCATCATTTTCAGCTACCATCTGGAATGGTAGGATAACATGTTCCATTCGCGACTCAAACGGACTATAGGGGGAATTTTGGCGCTGTCCTGAGTCGGCAATCAAAGGACGACATAAGCTATTTGTATGTGTTTTTCTATTTGAAATATAAATCTTTTCTCAGTAATTTTATTACGTAAATTCGAAATATTTTGTCAAACAAAAAGAATTTTAAATTCAAACGTAATAATTATATCATAATAGTCAGTAATGAATAATAATAGTCAGTAAAATTACTGAAAAACAACTCGAAAGTTTAGCACTTTGCCTCTAAACAAGTGCCATGAAAGAGTGTTACTTGTATTACTGTAAAAACAGCTGTCATGTTGCTTTTTTTATCGGTAAGTAACCAATTAATTTTTTTCTGTAATTATATTGTGTGTGTCTTTATTTTGTCTGTGTTCTGTTCTTCTTCTTGTGTTTACGGCAAAATATGCAATAATATTTCGTTAGATTAAAATTTTCAAATATGTCGGACTTTTAAATTAAGGCCCTAATCATAAACTGCCAAAAGGATTTGAAATTTCTTATATGCATCAATGAAACCTATACACGGATAGTTATCTTATATAATATCAGGTTATCTCTGTTTAATATGAAGCAAACTACTGTAGCTAATATAAATATTCTTAAAAGAAAAAAAAAAAAATCTAAAGATTCATGTTTTTGGCCATTTAATGCTAGTTTATTATTTGAGATTTAAAAATAATACTTTAACTATGTTGTGTAGTGATTTAAAGTACTACTGAGTAATTTTAGAATCTTCTGAATTTTTGTTATTTATTTTACAAATATCTAAGAAAATTTAATTTTAGTCCCTCCTCCTCTCGCAAAAATAAAATAAATAAACATTGTTAGCATAAACATCTAAATTAGCTTTAGTCTGCATCTATCATATTGCTGATTTTTCTGTTTGTGTATGTTGCATCTTTAATTCTTAGAAATTTCTTATCTGCCTGATTTAACAATGTATATGATTAAATTTTATTTTAAATTAAGATTGCTTACAAAATCATAAATTGACATAAGATTGAAAATTCTGCAACCAAATAAAGACTCATTGTCAAAATCTTTTCAACACATATTATAGTGTAATATATATGTTTACTGAGAATTTCTATCAAGATTTGTGCATATGTCTTTGCATATTCTGATGTTTATCATTTTTATAGCAACATACAAATTACATACTATCTATTAATTGGAAAAACAAGTTTTGTAACAAAATTTAGTCAATATTCTAATGATAATTTTGTAATACAATATGTTGTATTATGTAGTTCTGTTGATTAAAAATTTATTCTTGTGTGATGATGCCTGAGCCCGAGAGATAGGTTAAAATTATCTGAAGATTACAGACAGTAGAGTAGTAAAGTAGTGTGAAAAAAAGTAATCCTCTGTAATTTATCTATGATTATGGTATAATTTTAATTATAGATTAGAAAATATTATTTGATATACTCATGAGTATTTAAAAATAATATATATATATATTTTTTTGAATACTCATGAGTATTTAAAAATAATATATATATATTTTTTTTTGAAATAAATATACAAAATGTAAAAGTATTTTTTATGTTAAAGAGACACTGAAATTATCACTATCTACTTCAGTTAAGTATATTTGAGTATTATTATCAAACTGGAAATTTTATAAAATATTTATATCTTAAATTTTTGCTTCAACCAAGCATTTAAAATCTGAAATATATATATATTTTTTTCTTTTTTTTTTTTGTAGGGCCAATTTTGTTGTTGACTTATTCTACCTGGGTGACTCTAGACATCTGATCAGGTCCCAAAGGCACTAGATTAAAGGTTTTCATCTATTGATTTTCGAGTGAGAGATTCTGCATGCTAGCCTGTAGCATTGACAAGGAATTCCCATGAGTCATCCTCTGAAGTACTGATTGCATCTTCTGCTTTTCGTTTATGGGTACAGTGTATCAAAACAGCATCATTTTTCATTGGCACAGTTGAATAAATATTGTCTGAAGTGTACTGATTTATTTGAATCTTACACGCAAGCAATATTTTTTCGACTATTGATGAAATCTATTCTGGCATGTAAAATAGGGGAAGCTCCATTCACCAGCAACTCATTTACAGCAGGATGAAAGTTTTGCCAAAAGTATGTATTTATCGCACTTTATTAATATTAACATTTTTAAGGTATTAAAAATTGTGGCAAAACTCGCGTGTTTTAGCCCTCTATGTCCTTTCTGAAATCTAGCTAACGTAGAATGTAAATATATATGTGCTTTCTTTTAATTCTAAATTATTTCGATTGTTATTTTTTAAATATATACTATGGTGCTCAAACATAAAACTATAAATAGTCTAAGATTTGAAATGGCATTTACGAAACTGCGGTTCCTCCCTGACTTGAAATGGTAGACCATTTCAGAAATACCATTTTGGCACGATTTCAGAAAATACACCAAACCATAGGTATAGAGTTTTGAAAATTATTGGTGGGGCTCATCTCTAATATAGTACCTCTTTTGTACATATGCTTCTCTTTGCATATTGCTAAAATGGTTTTTATTAACAAAATAAATTTTATTTGGTGAATCCAGATTTTTAAAAATTAATTTTTATGACTCACCTTTTTAAAGCAATAATTTTGTATGCTATTATGTTTGATATTAAAAAGAGTTGTGAATTATTCATTTAAGAGGCATGTAAAGAAGAATAACCGCAATTATTGCAAAAAGTTCATTTATTTTTGCAAACTTTATATTGATTTTTATTTTGTTTTTTATATATGTATTTCACTTTACCTGAGAATTTTTCTACTACTAGTTAATACAATTCATGGAATTTTCTAATTAACTAAATTAGGCTTAAAAGGTAATATTATTGTTTGAGAATTTTCAGTTTTATTACAGAGATAATGAAATGTGCCAATTTTACTCCTGACATATCAATTCTTCAACAAAACTTCTTTAAATGTTTTTGAGAAAATGATGATTTTTATCTTAATTGTATGATTCCCTCCCGATATTGAGAAACGAGAAACATTAATCCTATAGCAGTCTCAGCTCTAAAACTTTCGCGCCTGAGGTTGCGTGGCATCTATTGGACTCCATGCTGATTTTGTTTTAAAATTACGTCGTTTTTATTAAATTATATTGTAATAAATAATAAGAAATGAAATTGCAATTTATTTTGATGCAAGATATATTTTATTATATGATTTTTTTTTCAAATAGTAAGCAAAGTTTAATATTTTAACAAAACAGTCATGTTGTGTCCATCAGATACACGCAACAGCTCTAGAATGAACCGCAATTTAAACAAAAAATTTCAATATCACTTTTTATAAAGTGCCCTTTTTTTGAAGCAGCACCCTGCCCTTTTTTATTCTGGGGAAAACACTACTCTGTATGTAATATAAATAAATTATCAATTTAATGTTGCTTTTCAAACTCACTTTTACCTAAATTGAACAGAATTGTATATAATTAAATAAATCACAATTGAATGTGCAATATATTATAAATATTTAACACATTAAGACAATGTAAAAATCTGAATGTTCAGTCTCATTTATAACAATTAATACACTCGCTGTTATTTGGGGATAGCTTACAATAAAATCACATGAAAGTTGACTTTGAATAACATGTTCTTTCAAAATATCAATTACTTCTCCTATTTCATTTTATTTTAATATGACATTTTTGGCTACAAGAGTTCAAATGTTTAATCATTTTATTTTAACTAAAAAAGTAGCAGTGTTGAATTCAGGGAGTGGCCCAGGAGGATATTACCTCTGTCCCTGGAGGATTGAAATGTTCCTTCCGGAAGATTTGAGATTTTATGTTTTTAATTGTCAGAAAGTGCAATCCCCCCCCCCAGATCTCTATTATGCCCCCCAAAAATATCCTACAGCATTTATCTTTATTACAAGACAAAATAAATAAAGGGAAGAAATAAAAATATATTATATATTTGCAGTAAGAAGGCACATTAAAATAAATTTCATAAAATATTAGAAAATCAAAAATTAAGCTTTTTTTTATATGTATACAAGGGGGTTCTGCCCCCTGCACCCTTTGAGTACCAATCGCAGGACTTCTTTCTGTCTGTCTGATATATGTCTATCATCTGTCTACTGTTTCTCAGATTGTCTATACGCAATCAGCTGTCTGTTAGTCTGCTTTGTCTACTTATCTGCTGTATGACTGACTACTGTCTGCATACTAACTATCTGTATGTATACTATTTACTGCCTGCCTATCTGACTGTAACAACATACTAAAAATACATTACCATCAGTATCCATAAACCATGAATTTAAAATATGTTCATTTCATATGTCTGTAATCTTTTGAGTGGCCCTGTAAAATAACTATAAATGCTACATACACCTTCTTCAACAAAACCCCCCATTACTTGATTGTAACAACATCATAAAATTTCATTACCATCAGCCTTCTACAAATCCTGCATTTAACATATATTTGCATTCTTTGTGCGGCCCTGTACAATAACTATAAATGCTATATACACCCTCTTCAAAGAAAAACATGCTGTAGATACTAACTGTAACAGCATACTAAAATTTTATTAATGTCAGCAACCTGAAAATCTCACATTCAGCACATTTTTGTTTCATATATTCGTATTCTTTTATGAGGCCTCTAAAAAAACTATAAAGGCTATATACACCTTCTTCCAGAAAAAGATCCTGTAGGTGACTGTAACAATACACTTATATTTCATTACCATCAGGATTCTACAAATCCATCATTTAACATACATTCATTTTATATATCTACTGCCATGTGTAACTAACTATAAATGCTATAACCACCCACTTCTAGGAAAAACAAGTGGTAGGTGACTGTAAAATGACATATTAGAATTACATTACCACTCACATTCTACAAATCCTGCATTTGCAATAAATTCGCATTATTTAGTGTGGCCCTGTAAAATAACTATAAATGTTATATACACCCTCTTCTAGGAAAGACATGCAGTAGTTGACTGTGAAACATACTAAAATTTTATTACTGTCAGGATTCTTCAAATACCACATTTAATACATATTCGTTTTGTATTATTTTGTGCAGCCCTGTAAAATAATTATAAATGCTATATACACCCTCTTCGATAAAACACATACTGTAGTTGACTGTTACAACATACTAAAATTTCCTTACCCTCAGCATTCAACAAATCCTGCATTTAACATATATTTGTTTCCTATATTTGTATTCTTTTGTACAGCCCTGTAAAATAACTATAAATGCTATATACACATTCTTCGATAAAACATATACTGTAGTTGACTGTAATAACATATAAAAATTTCATTACCCTCAGCATTCTACAAATCCCGCATTTAACATATATATTTGTATTCTTTTGTGCAGTCCTGTAAAATAACTATAAATGTTACAGACATGCTCTTCAAAAAAAAAAAAAAAAACATTCTGTAGGTGACTGTAACAACATACTAAAATTTCATTACTGTCTGCTTTCTACAAGTCCTGCATTTAACATATATTTGTATTCTTTTGTGTAGGCCTGTAAAAGAGCTATAAATGCTATATACTATACACCTTCGGTAAAACACATACTGTAGTTGACTTAAACAACATACTAAAATTTCATTACCGTCAGTATTCTACAAATCCCGCATTTAACATATATATTTATATTCTTTTGTGCAGTCCTGTAAAATAACTATAAATGTTATAAACATGCTCTTCAAAAAAAAAAAAAAAAAACATTCTGTAGGTGACTGTAACAACATACTAAAATTTCATTACTGTCTGCTTTCTACAAATCCTGTATTTAACATATATTTGTATTCTTTTGTGTAGGCATGTAAAAGAGCTATAAATGCTATATACACCTTTGGTAAAACACATACTGTAGTTGACTTAAACAACATACTAAAATTTCATTACTGTCAGTATTCTACAAATCCCGCATTTAACATATATATTTATATTCTTTTGTGCAGTTCTATAAAATAACTATAAATGTTATACACACACTATTCGATGAAAAACGTGACTGTAACAACATAATAAAATTTCATTACCATCAGCATTACAAAAATCAAGCATTTAACATATATTTTTTTTATATATTCAGATTCTTTTGTGCGCCTCATAAAATAATTTTAATGCTATGTACACTCTCTTCGAGGAAGAACATACTGTAAGTGACTGTAACAACATACTA
Source organism: Maratus michaelseni (assembly GCA_963931845.1). Lineage (NCBI taxonomy): Eukaryota > Metazoa > Arthropoda > Arachnida > Araneae > Salticidae > Maratus > Maratus michaelseni. The sequence continues at coordinate 293,122,568 of OZ007597.1, forward strand.
AAATTGCATTATCATCAGTATTCTACAAATTCCACAATTAACATATATTCGTTTAATCAGGATTTTATGAGCAGGGAAGACCGAGCTATGTTCGGTCAAAATTAGCTTTGAGTTCAAATACCATAACCAAAATGATCCACTAATAAAATTTTCTCGAACATGTGACCAAGCCCAATTGTCTTCTCATGCCCAAAACCCGTAGAATATAAAATTTAGTCAAAATAGTCTTGGCCGTTTTTTAGATCAAATTAGCTTGACCCACTAATTGGATTTTCTCGAGCATTGTGACCTAGCTCAATGATTTTTTTCATGCCCAAAAACCATATACAAAATTTAATTCAAATCGTCTGAGCCATTTTTAAGATAAAAATAGCTTGACCCATCATGAACCACTAATCAAAATTTCTCGAACATGTGACCTAGCCCAATAGAGTCGGGGCAGGAGTCTCCCATTCTAATATGCTTCAAAGACAGAATTTCGTAATTTTTAGCAGGAATCCTACCTTTCCACCATGAGTAACATTTTGTGCTACATTTAAAAGTATTCAGAAAACTGCTGTATTAGCTAAAACATTTTCAATTGACAATCTGATACTTTTTCCTTATTTCATGTAGCCAATCTCTTTAGCATGAATGAGGTTCTTTTCTGTCATATGAAGTGGCATGCACAATATATAGTTAAAAATAAATAAATAAAATTACAAGAAAAGTATACAATATATCCTTAAATGAAAAGCACATTTTATTTAAAATTTAAATTCATTACTTGTAGATTTTTACTAAAGAGAAAAAAATTCATTGAACTAAAACTTCCTAAATAGATTAAAATTGTGGAATCTTCAATTATCAGACTGCTGTATAATTTTTAGTTAATGCTTTTTAACAAACAGAAATTGTTGTCACTTTGTCAACAAAAAAAAAAAAAAAAAATAATAATAATACATTGTATGCAAGCATACTCAGCCTTATCATATCATTTAAACAATGCAGAACCATTGATTGTAAAAAAAATTGTGGTGCTCAGAATAAGTATAAATATTCCAAGATTTGAAAAGGGCCACCGTTTCAAAAATTGGGGTTTCTCCCTGACTTTGAAATGGTTGTCCATTTCAGAAACACCCTGTATGTACGATTTCAAAAAACACAACCAAATAATATAGAAATATACTTTTATTTTTATCGAATAGCACACAGCATCAAAGTGTCAAATGTGAAATCAGAGTAAAATTATAAAGGTAAATGTCGAATTAAAAATCACTTGATATAACAAACACGTGTAATGCTTCTGATGTTAAGTTAATGGGACTGCATTTCTGGCGTTAAATCCTATAGTTTTGTGATAGTTTTTTGTTAAGAAAAGTGGTCGACTGGAAAATAGAGAAGTACCGCCAATTATTTTTATACAGTCAACTCTGTGAATGTGAAATCCGTACACTTAGTGATAGTTTTGTGGATTATACATTTTTGCGATTTACAGATCATATCTTTGTTTACATTTTATTTTTAAAAGTTACACTATAAATTAGGAACAATTACACAAAAATTGCAATAGAAAAGTAAAATATAATGCAAAATTGGTTTAATATATTTATTAACTAAGTTAATATAATGAAAAATGAGCTTTCATTCAATTCTGAATTACTTCTACTTCTAAATCTTAATATTCATGAGCGTCATTAATAATTATAAAAATAATAGAGCATTGTTTTGTTTAAAGCACAAAAAAATCAATATTGTTATTTTTTTCTTATTTTTTTATGGATAGCAGGAACTTTGATAAACATTGATTTGTGGGCATTATTTAAGACTTAAAGTAGCAAAATTAGTCAAAACTGTTCAATTATTTTCCATACAAAATATTCGTTAATAATATGACACAACCAGCAATTATTTGTTTATTGACAGCTGATCCATAAATGAGAAGAGTAACACTTGCACTGTAAAATGTTGTCTTTGATTGGTTGCTGTGAGAGTTCTTCTGTAACCAGTGAAAATGTTTTTATGTTAGGCATTGGATTACTACGATTTGTTGGGATTAATGACATCTAAGTACATCTGGTTTCACGGCTTCATTTTCTGAGTAGTGATCCGGGAGAGAATTCCCTAGTGCACGGCCACATTTCACTGAAAAAGGCTCTGTTCACTAGAGATGTCCTCCAGGCTATTGTCCTGAATTTTCTTAGAAATCCTCAATAGCTCTTTCCCTTTTTTCTATTTAATTTCTTTCTGTTTTCACGAAGTCAATGGAAAGTTGAGCACAGCACTTTTTGTTGTTGTTGTTTTGTCCTGAAGAATGGCCCATCTCCTGAAAATAAAGTAAAAAAGAAAATATTAAAAAACTGTCATTAAATTTGTTGTAATAAAAAAAAAATCACTATAAAAAAAGGTTTTTTATTTCTAATAAGATACAGAAAAATATCAAAAACTAAAAAGATGCATTGATTTTTATTAGATTTTAAAAACTGGAAGATGGATTTTTTTTCTTATTGAACGTTCATATGTAACATTCAAACAAATGCTCGTTTTCCTATTTACAACATATCTCAGACTTTTAAAATATAATGTGAGCGTAAACAAATGATGATCTTTTAAATTATTTTGTAAACAAGCAAAAATTACTGGATTTCTTTTAATAAATGTGTAACATTTTTTTTTTTAAACCATCATTTCATCACGAGTAAGATATTTACTTAGCAATGCTATAAATTAAGTATTTTCCTAAATCGCTCATTGTTATTAAAATTTCATAGTCCTGAGGTTATCACATTAAGCAACATCTACTGTATCTTAAACTCACTATCTTGTGAATATCTTCAGGGTGCTTTGTTTATGAAACAGCTACAGAACAGCCTTAAAAATATAATTCAAGAATAGCAATCTGTCATTGCTTGAAAATTTTTATAATACTTCAATAATGTCAAAACATGGAAACAAACTCTTTTCATAAAATATTTTTATATAGTATGTATTATTCAGACAATGTAGCAAATGGCTGAAATTAACGCTCTCACATAACCTACATTTTTAACTTTAGCATAGTTACACACATAACGTAAAATGCATATAAAAATCTAAACTATAATTCAAATAAAAATGAATATACATTTTAAATATTCAATAAACAATCCCCCCCCCCCCCCAACCCTACCAAAAAAGAAAACTTCACTGCCATCAAAATATACGATGGATATTAATAATCAAAGTATACACTTTTAAAATTCTAAAAAAATCTTCATAAAATAAAGATTATTAGTTAGAAAAGAATAAAGATTTCAAATTACTTGCATTTTCAACACAAAATAAATGTGATAGTTGAAATTTTCGGTACTTTTCGGTTAGCCGGGCGCCAGTGAAATGTATATATCTATATATACATATATATGTATACATACACACATATATGTATGTGTATATATGTATATATATATACATGCATATATAAACGTGTGTATGTATATATATATGTATATATATGCATACATAGATATATAAATTTCACTGGCGCCCGGCTAACCGAAAAGTACCAAATTTTCTTTAAAATTTAAACTTAACTTACAAGGTTTTTTTCTTAAACAGGAAAAAAAAATTAAAATTGAGGGTAAAAGGAACCAAAATTTGTCAAATTTTAATTATAACAATAAGCATTGGATAATAAATATCAATGAAAGGTTGTCTAGATTAGTAAAGAAAAAAGATATTTTTTAAATGTATAAACATTCTTTCTCATTTTGAAACATGTATTATGCTTTAAATCGTATCTAGGAACAAACTTTTAATCTATAAATCTATTATATAATAAAAGCTCTTTTAATCTATAAATTAAATTCAGTTTAGAGATGAAAAATTAATCTTATGTAACACAACTAAATAAAGTTTATTGATTGACAGGCGACTGAACAAAATTAAGGTATTCACAGGTGCATATTTTAAAATGTCACAATTTGTTATTAGAATAATGAAGTTTCTGATTAATATTTACATAAGAAAATGTTTAATTTAAATTTTTTTCATTATTATATTTCTTTAATTTGTAAAGTTTTATTATACAAGTATAACTAAAGGATTTTAGATGCAAACTATCGTAGGTTTATTAAACTACTATTACTACTATTTAAAAAAAAAAAAACTTAATTGCAGAGTATATAGTTTATGTTTACCATACAGTTATTTGCTAGTGTTAGCATCACATATATACTGCATGAACTTTTAAATTTAAGCATTCCAAGACATCTGTATATTTTTCAATCAATCACTGCTTACATGTACTCTTTTGAAATAGTTTTATAAACATACAAACTTAAAACTACTAAAACGGGAAGCAAGAAACCGCCATCACCTAACCTAATTTAAAACTTTCACTGAATTAAAAAACATGCTCATAAAAATAAATATTATATGGAATGCCTTTTTTACAGGTTTTTGACCAGTGTTAAAACTATATAGTGCATCAAAATTCTGTCAAGCCTGATTTCGACATTTAAAAAATTAGAAGCATATTGTGTTCCAGCGACATGTTATTAATTTTTAATGTTAAAATAAATCTAACAAAGCAACACATAAAAGATATTCAACTTTCTTACCTAGTGGATAAAAATATGAAGGCTGGAAATGTTTGTCACAAACGACAATGCTTTTTGAAACTTTCTTGCCGATTTTGAACACTCGAATCCACTCTTCACGAAGGCGTACAGAGGATAAAGCTTTTTTCTTTGAAAATCAGTAGAAACTGGTTGTTGGATGTTCAGATCCACAAGAATTACAATGATACACAATATTGTAACTATTATACATTGAAAATGTAAATTACACACAAAATAAATTCAAGTTTTTAGCGATAAAACACAGCACATTTCCAATGTTATTTAATAGGCTTTCGAAATGTTTGACGACTCAGAAATAATTCTTCATAATCTCACCAGAGGGCGTATTCAAGTGCTGGAATCGCGAATAGTTGACAACAGTGTGTTCTGGGAAATGCTAAACACATGTCATGAACATGGTTTTAAGATCAGGTAAAGTTCTTCGTTAATCATGACTTACAGAATGTTTCAAATGCGATTGACTCATTAAAAACGCCATCTGGTGGCGAAATTTTGAACTAATTTTTTTTTTGCCTTAACAAATTCCCATTCCTTCATTATGTCCTTCACAAAATTTCTCAACTTTCTGACCAATAGTTTCGTCTGTAGACAACTTTAAAGTAGGGTCGTTTGATTATGGACACCCTGTATAATTTTTTGATTTCAAATGCTTAAGACATGTAATGAGTTTCTAAGTATTTTAAAAAATATTAGTTCATTATAATTACACAAACTTGCCTTGCTCCTCCTGTCTGATAAAGAAATCAATAAATGAAAATACTTGAAAGAAAAAAAACATGACATGTATTTCCAGCTAAAAATACGTTTATGAAATAAGAACAAGAATGTAGAACAACATTTAGTTTTTATTAATGAGTAACAAATATTACGATCAACAGAAACATTGCAAAGCTCTTATTACAAAACTCTTATATATCAAAGCTAATTTTCAGTCCGAATTCAAATATATTTTGGTGCATAATTGATAGACATTATTTTGTAACTCAGTTCCAAACGGATTTATATTTGTCTACCAAATCAATTATAGCATTAAAAAAAGTGGATTACCTTTCCAAATAGGTGATTCAAAACAATTTTTAAATATTGAAGTTTACTAATAATTTATGGTCACTTTCTACAGCTGCTACAGAAAAACTACATTTTGCTTTTCAATATTAACTTATGCTGTAACCTTATATTTAACATGTTGCACTCGAATTATTTTTAAAAGTCTTGTATATGTAGAAAAAATAATTTCCACATGCAGCATCATTGCATGCATTGCTATAGCCGTTGATTATTATTTGTCCGTGAGTTATTTTTTGCCGATAATACCAGAATTCTTGCAGCTTTCGATAATTTTCTTGACACAATGGGATTTAGCAAGAGTACACCATATTTGATGTACAAATATTTCATATTCAAACAAGATAAACATCAGTAATAATTAATAATTATATCGACTAACGAAACCAAAACATACACGCTCTTCGCACGTTCACTGTTTTTTTTACCTGCTTCTGGTGACGTAGCGTCACGTCAAAACAAAGCGTGCCTGGGCTTTCTCCATTATCTAGGGGATGTTGCCAGACCGCATTCTCAGACTAAATTTTTTGTCAAAACTACGGCTTACGTACGTTCCAGAACACAGAAACTCGGCTGTATAGGTGTTTTTAGATTATGGAGTTACTATTTTAGGTATCATTGATCCTGAAATAAAATCATAAGAAAAATCTAATCAATATGTTTCTTTGGTTGTTTACCCACCGGTGATTGATTTGGCCCGTGTAATTTAGTGACTGGAACGCCAATGCATAGAATGATAACATCATAATATAAATAGACCGGAAGTGCTTGCTGAGATGAGCAAGAATATGGTGCCACTTTCAGTGACTGGCGACAAACGGGAAATAAAATTTGATTGGTTGAGACGCTTTTGGACAAAATACATGATCTATTTATGACGTTTAAAACTTCACACGGCTATTCGTGCAAAGCGACGGGCCCATCGTTTTGTGCCAATCGCCGTATAAATATGATGCTTTCGTGTACAGGCCCGGACTATCGCAAGGGCACCCAGAGCCCATGCCCTGGGCACGAAATTTCTGTGGGGCACGAAAATTTTCATAATTTCATCTAAATTTCCATTTAAAAAAATCATAATTGTGCCAAAGGTTTTATTTCCTTAGGACTTTTGTTTACATTCAGCATCAGTTTGGTTTTATCATTTAATATCAATAACATCATTAATAAATAGGCTTCTTGTCATTATTTTCTAGTAATTGATGTACTGTATTTATCAAGTCATTCAATTTTATCATGTTCCACATTTATTCGAAAAGTGACACAACAGAAAGAAATATGATATTTGGGATATTAATACAATGAAATGACAAAAATGTATCTCAGTCTATGGCTAAATCTCAATATATCTCAATCTATGGCACATTTTAATAAATAATAGAAAAAAAAATATTTTCTTTCCTAGAACCGTTTTTCAATTTTCCGGAAAACTTAATTTTTTGAGTTGACACTTTTCAAATAAGTGTGTAACATGTTAAAAAAAAATGTATCAGTAGATCAACCAATCTAAGAGGGTGGGGGGTGCACGAAAAATTGAAAGTGCCCTGGGCACAAAAACTTCCTAGTCGGGCCCTGTCCGTGTGACGTTTTAAAAGTCATAAACCAGACGTGTTTTTCATTGGTCTCGATCTGAATAAGAGATTAACTACATACGTCCAGAGCGCATGCTGGAAGTGAAGTTTTTGTCCAAACTACGGCCAACTCACGTTCCAGAACACAAGGGAACTCGCTTGTATATGTGTTTTTAGATTATGGCGTTATCACTCTCGGTATTGTTGTTCCAGAAGTTAAATCATAAGAAAAATCTAATCAATGTGCTTCATTCTTTGTATACTTGCCGCTGATTGGTTGGGTTTTCTGATTTAATGACAGGAACGCTAACGTATATTATGATAATATAATAATGTAAAAAGAACCTGAAGAGTTTGCTCAGACGACCCAGGTAGCACAAAGATATTGGCCAATATCAAAATGTAATATCGGCCAATATCAAAATTTGATATTGGCCAACGTTAAATGACCCCCCCTAAAATAATATTTGTGAATATTAGTTTTAGACATCTGTGAATATTGGCCAATATTTTCCAACGTCTCTGAATATCATTTTCTGATATTAAGTAATGTTTTTTTCTGTCATTGCTGAATATCATGATTTGATATTGAGCGATATATTTTTCTAACATTCCTGAATAACATTTTTGGATATTAAATGACTCATTTTTTTTTATTACTGAATAACAATATCTTTTTCGCACCCCAGATGTGGTGGGCAGAAATCCCTCATTGTAAAACGAGTGATCTCTGGTTTAGGAAAGTCTAGTCTAGTTATTACGTAACAAGACAAAGGCAAACCCAAGTACTAATAAATATGATCAATAGAATCGCAAGAAAAAACTTGTTATAAAGAGCTGTTAACAAAAGCTGGTGGGAGTAGATTTTTTTGTTACTGGAATAAAAAATGCTTGACAAATAATAAAACTATCATTTAATTATCTCGTATTTTTCAATCACGATCGACATTTTTTTTTTACGTTCTTTTAGCAAAGATTTATTTAAATATCACTTTTTAGTGCTGAATTTGTTGGAAATTTTGTAACAAAATATTTTTAAATAGGTAAGAAATTCTTTAAAGCTTTCTGTGTTAAAAATCATGTGTCCCCCCCCCCCCCCCCCTTGCACCAAACTATAAAGAAAGTTTTAACAACCACAATACTTTGAATTTTTCTTTGTGAGAAATTAAATATATATATATTTTTTATTAATTTTAAGTCAGAAATATGTGTAATTTTTTTCAAAAATTGATGCACTACACAAAAGTTAACACGCCCAAAAGCTTACTATTATATAATAATAATAATTACTTAGATGAACTGTATAAAATACATATTATTAATAGTGCCTAATTAAAAGTTCAGTGACCTAATTTTGAAACTAAACTTGTATTGTTTCAATAATAAGAAATAAAATTCTTATAAAATTCGGAAATCCGAAAGAATTTTAAAAAGATAAACACGCATCCATTTAAAAATTATATAAATTAATTTTTTTTTCTTGTAAAAACATTTTTTAAATTAGTATAAAATACATAGTATAAAGATAGTATAAAATCATCTTTAGTTTTTTATAAAACATAAATTTTCACATGCTTTTTTTATATATAAAAATAACTATAGATTCCTACAGAAATTTTTATATAGGCTTTTTCCTTCTGCGCAAATTTCACGCCCAACGCCTCCATCAAATGCACATTGACGAAAACTACACCACACAAATGGGCGGTGCTTTAGAACTTTCCGATCACTTCGGTCAAGATTACAAACTTCGCCAGATATGCTAAATGTCGACAGATATCTTGAAATGTCCGAAAAATGATGTTGTTTTTTACGAATGTCGATAGATATCCCTGAATATTATAATAGTAATATCATTTTTACAACATTGGCCGATGTCACCAAATATTAAAAGTAAGGCATTAAAAAGTCAAGTTTTTTAAAATTGGCAAAATTATTAAATTTTATTTTTTAGAATACTATTTCTGTATTATGATGTCATAAGTAATGCAAAAAGCTCTTTTGAATGCTTTCTTTTTAAAACTAATTTTAAGTTATGTCTGTGAATATCGGCAGATGTTGTAAATTTGACGTACGACATTCAGCGACATTCAAAATATTGGCCAATATTGCCGTGGATATTGGCCGATATCTCTGTGCTACCTGGGGAGCAAAAAAATAGTGCCTTTTTGAGTGAGTGACGACATACTAGAAATAAAATTTGATTGGTTGAGACGCGTTTGGACAAAAACGAATCGCCAAAGATATTGTTATGGATAAGTTAATGTTTATTGACTTGTCTCACACACAGAATTGAACTCTTCAGGACTAACATCGCTGGGACGCCTTCATATGAGAGCAACGGCCTATGGGATATACAATTTGATGGCTTGAGATGATTTTGGACAAACCGAATAAACAAACCGTATTTGGAAATCTGACATTGCGTTGCCAAGCTTATATTCGTTGACTTGTCTCAAAAATGAAAGGGCATGTTTAGAAACAAACACACTCGTCCACCAATACCACCCTTTTTTCAACAAACACTCAGGCTCCCTATGTGTCCTTATTCGTTCACAAATCAGATGATCTTTTTCACTAAGGCAAACGAAAAAACAGGCTGACTGGAACCAACGAAATACATGGCGAGTTCATGACTCATAAAATGCCACACAGAGTTAACTTCTTTACACTGCGATTGGCACAAAACGATGAGTACGCCACTTTGTACAAATCGAGGCTATCGAAAAAGACAGGCTACCGCGGTTCATTCCACTTATCTTTTTTTACAGACCGCTAGAGTGACGTGTTGCTCTTTTCGTACACCTGTATTGGTGCATTTGAGCATCACGTGACTCCGGCGGTCTGTAAAAAAAGATACGCGTAAAGCACCGCGGTAGCCTTTCTTTTTCGTTAGCCTCGGTACAAATCACCGTGTAGAGATGATCCCTTAAGTATGACGTTTTAAACGTCATAATCCGGCCATATATTTTATTGGTTTCACTCATTAGTTAAGTTTTTTATAAGTTAAACTGCTAAATGGTTTTTTAAAATATAAAAGTTTCTCAATTTTACTACAAAAACACTGTCAAATAAATTTCAGAAATATAGACACAGTGTTCGAAGAATTACTACAATGCTTTAAATCCTTGTTTACCATTACAATAACATCGTTTTTAAAATTTAATTTGAAGAGGAAGCATTTTAAACTAAGTCAACGCGCTGTTATACCACCCCCCATATGATTTTATCCCTTTTTTTTTATTTCTTCATATATGCCTTCTTTGATGTTTAGGTAGTTTTCAAAAACTGGCTTAGAACCGTTTTGAGCTCCCGTGAAATAGACAAAGATCATCCATAGATCTTCAACATTAAAAATATTGGATTTTTCATACTCTAATTGTAAATACTCAATGGCGAATTTCGAAATATTTGTTAGTTTCGATTTTATCCTTTCGCGTGCACGATTTAATTATTTTAATGCACTAATGTAATGTTTTAATGTTGTTTCTTAAATATGGTTCACTGAAAGATTCCTGGTTCGACCGTGATAATTCATGAATTGTAATAAAATTTTAATTCGATGGACCTATTTTTATAAATTGAATGAAACATTTGTTTTGTTATCTCCGCTGATGGGAGAGATTATTTGTTACATTAATTAGAGCTTGTCTCTTACTACACAATTTTTTTAGCCACGAGAGGACGTACAAGATAAAAGACTAGGATATGACGCAACAGATTGATTTTATAGTGATAAGATGAAAACAATGGGAGTTATTACTACTGAAATATTTAAATTTTCCGCAGGAATGAGAAAATTTAAAACAGTTTCTATTGCATTGTTGCTTATTAAAATGAATTATTGTTTTAAAAGTAATTGGATTTAGAAAATTAATGATAATTAAATGTCAAAATAAATTTTAAAAAATATTTACAGCGTCAACCACTTAATAAGAAATAAAAAATGTTTTACTAAAAGTTTTTTTAATTTTGATAATTTTTTTGTAAAATACTGAGGCAGTTTGTTTTGGGCTTATTTCAATTAAGTAGTGCTCTATACTAGTGAATTTTTACGCATAAGTTGTGTAAAAATAGCGGTATGTGCTAAATGTCAGTCGTGCAAATTAAACTTAGAATGTACTTAAAATATGCAGCAAGAAGAAATGTAATTGAAAAGCACCGTAATCTAATATTTATTTACTAATTTATTAACTATTTATTTATTTATTTTCGCTAGAGAGCAGCAACTAGGCCGGAAGATTCTTTTAGTTAACAATTTATACTAATAAAAGAAAGTTTTGCTTTGTGTGTCTGTCTGTTTGTTGGCGGTGGCTAGCAAAATCTACCATACCAAGAGGTCTGAAAATTCGGGTGACGATAGTCCAAGATCGATCCTGATGCACATGAGGCTCAGATACTTCTATTTTCTGATTAGCCGAGATATTAATTAAAAACTCATCAAAAAGCGATTTTTTTATAAAATGGCAAAAAGCGTGCGCACATTTAGACATGATTTCATTTGAGGGAGTCGTATTGATTTTACTTCCGCTTCGGTGTCCATCTCTCCATTTACTTTCTGATACGAAGTAAAAAGAAGAAAATCGACAATGGGTGAAATTAATAAAACCACAAATCTGAAATTATAAGTAATATTCAAATTATTAAAACTATCTCAGGTAGAAATTTGAAAATTGGTATACATACACAAAAATTATACTATTTTCGAAAATTCAAAATTTGAAAAAGTTGGCTGGTAACTTTATGTTTAAGGGGAGGGGGTGTGCTCGATCGTAATTTAAATTTCGCGTTAATGCTAAAGATTTGTAGCGCATGCGCAGCCCGTATGCTGTACGATGTCACAGGAAGCGGGAACACAGGTCGAGGGTTCGTTTAGAACAGACGGCCGTATTCTCCCCTCACGCGGAATCGGAATATCGTACTGAATTCGATGATTCCAGGTGTTATTTCGAAGATCGCGATTCTCCCCTCAAAATCCGGAATTCAGGCATTTCGGAAATGTGGAATATCCTTTACTTTCTTTCGGCTGCTCAGAGGCAGCCGGAATATCGTTTTGGAAGGTGGAATCTCTGTTTGCTAATAATGGGGGACGTAAGCAGTTATTGTTGATGTTTTTTGTGTAACATTTGTAGAGTTCATTTCTTATTTTATATGTTTTTTTTTTTTATTAATTCCTGTTGGATAATTAAAATGTGAATATTTTTATTTTCCGTTCTTTTCAAATTGGTAAGTAATAAATATTATTATCTCCTGAAATGAAGTAAAATATTATTATATATTGTAATAAGTTCAAAATTTTTCTATGACAGATTCTGTCTCCTTTCCACTCCGTATATTTGTTTGTTTAGGGCACGTTCAGCGACGGCACCCCGAGTGACTCCTACAACCCCGAAAGTAGGGTTTGCGTTCAGGACCGATATCACGTGATAAGTGCCACTCCGGGATAGCGTTCAGCAACGACAGTCAGTGCTACACCGAGTGGCTCGTATCACCCTCAGATTTTGAAAGGGTGATTTGATCACGTGGGGGGTTTTTTGGTTTGTTTACACTTGTCTTGTATATATTATGAGCGTTTAATTATCTGTTTTCCTAAGTATTGCTTCAAATCTCATGCTATTTAGCACTATCCTGACTTGCATTCACTTTCGGGGCACCATAATAAAATATAAATTGCATATAATCTTGCTTTTTAAAAATAATAAGATTTTTTTTTCCCTCTTGAACAAGTTGATTGAAACTTTTTTTTTTTTCAGTATTGCTTCAAATCTCATGCTATTTAGCACTATCCTGACTTGCATTCACTTTCGGGGCACCAGAATAAAATATAAATTGCATATAATCTTGCTTTTTAAAAATAATAAGGTTTTTTTTTTTTTTTTTTTCCTCTTGAACAAGTTGATTGAAACTTTTTTTTTTTTTTTTTTTTTTTTTTTCAGTATTGCTTCAAATCTCATACTATTTAGCACTATCCTGACTTGCATTCACTTTCGGGGCACCAGAATAAAATATAAATTGCATATAATCTTGCATATAATCTTGCGTTTTAAAAATAATAAGATTTTTTTTTTTTTTTTTTTTTTTCTCTTGAACAAGTTGATTGAAACTTTTGAGTTTTCAAGATGTGTACATTGATTATATTATCTCATAAACGTAAGGAGATATCTATGTTCATGTATTATCTTTATTGAGACATCTTGATATTCAAAATAAATTATGCATTCTGTTATTTTTTTTAAATAAGATTAATATTGTGAAAAGTAATTGTAAAAAGTATTAAAAGTAGTTCAAGATGCTGCGAATACTTGGTGGAATTTAATATTTAGCCGAATGTCAAATTTAGAATTCAGACAAGATTGAATAGTTCTGTTAAAATTGTATTCACATTTACACAAAAAATTATTTGTATAAAAATTCACATTTATCGTGTTTGATTAAAATTTTGAATTTTTTTATTTTATCGTTTATGTTTATGCATTTGAAAAATATAGTGTTTTTTACTACTATTTGAACACAGCCTTGTCGCTATTAGTGGTTTTCTGGAAAAAATAAGCCAATTTCTACTTTATCATTTGTATGGGGTAGAAATTTCTTCCATATAGATATTATGTAATAGTGGATGATCAATTCCACCACAGTTAAAGCTTTTGGATCTGATTTCAATGTAAATATTACTATCGTTTTAACTCCTAAACTGTAAGGGTAGTTTTGTGAAATAATAAATTAATCTTAGTACTATAAATAAAAAAATCTTAAAAGCTGATATGATAATCTAATTGTAAAGAAATATTACAGATATATACTTTTTATTTTATAGATGAATAATTGCAGAATATTTTTGTTAAATGTCAATTAGCACTTTTTTCTTTTGATACAAGTATTGTTTTATATGCTTTTACATCATGCTTTCAGACAAAAAATAAATTCTTTATGTGACAGCCAAATGTTTTGTATTTGGCCAAATCACTATTCTCCCTATTAAATTATGCATCCCTAGAGTTCAAATATGTGTCAGCATGAAAAAAAAATAGTTATGATTTCATTGGATGGAACTGTGTGAAATTTCTTCTCAGATCACCAAAAAGAAACTCCCTCTCCTCTTCTAAAATAATTTATTTTCCTTTCCTCTTGTCTAGAACCAGGGCTTAATTTGCACTGGAGCTCAGCTCTGGTACTGTTATTCTCTGTTTTTAGCAAATATTTAAATATTGGCCAGAATTCCCCGGAGCTCATAAACACTGTGCTCTAGAGCCCAGTGCAATAATGCTTCCGAAAAATGAATCCTAAATTACCCTTTCCTTTCCCTCCCATCTCCAATCTTTTGTATCAAAATACTTATTAGTGACATAATGTGTTGCTCACATAAGAGATAAAGGTAAAACAGGCTCTATTTTTATATCAGTCTTCAGGTTTGGGCAGGCACGAGCGCAATCTGTCTTAAATTCAAAATTTTATTTATTTCAATTTCAAATAATTTTGATCAGAATAAAGAGTAAACAGAAATAGTCTTTTTCTATTCTGCATAGCTGCGAATTATTCATTTTTGTGTTAACACTATTTCCGAATTCACAAATCCTATATTCCGATATTCACTAATCCTGAGCTTATTTAATTGCAGAATTCTGCAATTAATCAACATTAAGATTAGGCAAAGGTTTCTATTTGGAAGTAGTAATAACTAAAAAGTGGAATAGTTGATAGCTAGGTATATGCAGATTGTATTTAAAATATTTATTTTGCTAAATAAAAAAATAATGCTTTAAATTTTGAAAATAATGTATGAAATATAGATATGCAGATGGGAGCGGGGGTACGCTACAGGTGTTAGTAATGCAGAATATTAGGGCAGTACTTTTTTTCTAAGAATTTAAGCCCTGTCTAGAATGGTAGTTCACCCGGAGCTACGAATTGTGTCGCTCGTTTTTCCTTCATCTACATAAAATAATACCAGTAGAGAAATAGTTGCTAAATAAATAAGACAAGTTTGTATTTAAGTCCATTTGCTTAGTTTCTAATGAAGTATCAGGGGTCGATCTAGGAAAAATTTGGGGCCTATTTAGGGCCCCTTTACAAAAATCAATTTGATAAAATGGGCCCCTTCACAAAATTCCATTCTATAAAAACTTACTATTTATTATTTATTTATTATTTTGTGATGTTTTAAAATGTGTAATTTGTAAACAAACAAGTTCACAAGAGAGGAAAACTTCAGCAAAAGGATTTAAAAAGGTTTTTGTTTATAAATGCTTGGTTCGAATTTGATTAACTCGATTTCAACTTTCATTGCAAAATGTTATTTTTCACAAAAATATAATAATTTTTACAAAAATAACCTTTAATTTTCACAAAATGAGCCCCAAGAAAAAAAAACCTGCATCAACCCCTAAGTATACAGCAAAGTTTATTAAAAAAAATGTTTACTTCTAGTCATGCAATGAAGTTTTTTAAATTTTAAATACGCTCACATTAATTTTTTCTTTCTTTTTTTTAAATAATGAATATATATGTATATTTTAATTGCGCTTTGAGTTATTAGTTTTTCACCATAATCTAAAATTAGTAAGTAAATTTTCAATGAATTTAGGAACCTGCAGTTTTTAGTAACTGTAATTATCTTCCAATTGAATTCAAAATAAATCATAGATTAAAAATCTTAAATTTCCTAATATATTACTAGTATCATGAAACATATTACCTGCATGCAAGTGCAAAGTTAATTTTTGAAATTTTACAAACCTATGTTTAAACTTTGAATTTTTTTTAAAAGTAAGTTTCACTGTATTAAATACACTACACTATACTTATTAAACCATATTGAATATAGTAACACTATGTTTGAAGTTTGAATCTCCATCCCTCCAAAATATTTTTCTAGCTCCTATATTGATTAAAGTCACAAACTTTTTTTATAACAAAGTATAAAGTTGTATTTGATGAAAAATTTTATGGCCAACATTCCAAAGAACACAGTCTATGCATGGAGTAAAAATACTCTGGGTGTAATTTATGTATAAGGAGGGGGGGGGGAGGTAAAGGGTTGTTTCAGTATGCAGCTTACATTCAGCCACCCAAAAGATAAAATCTATTCCAACCCCACCTTCTCTCCTCAACAAATACCCAGAAAGATAGGTCCGCATTCATCACTTGTAATAGTTGTTGATATATGTCTGTAAATGTTTAAATAAACTCTTGATTTTTCAATAATAATTGTTTCTTTGTTATCATTTAAACTTATTGTGGAATATGTTTTTTAATTACATTTCAAATAACAGAATTCTAACATTTTTTTATCTCCCTTGAATATCAGATAGAATAAAAATGAATTTCTCAATTTTTAACAATTTATTTTGAAGTAGTGTTTGCCATTACTCATGTCAACAAATATTTTACCCATTTAGAATCATTTTCACACTGTGAGAAAATATCAAAGAGTGAAATTACTCATCAATATTTTTGGAAAGTTTCAAAATATTTCCCCTCATTATATCATCATGAAAATATTTCCCCTCATATTCTGCTAGAACCAGACTATTCCATAAAATATTTTCATGAATAAAAAAAGTAAGGAACTGCTTATTAAATTTAATATTTTAGTCTGTACAAATGTTTAAATTTGTCATGCATATTTTCTGGTAACCTAATGACTGTTTCATATACACAAGCAATTTTTTCAATATTTATACAATTTATTTAATTTAAGGAAGCCATTTACATATTTTTATATACAAACAGAAGTAATCTGTATATAATATATACATATATAATGTTTATGTATTTATAAATACATATATAAAAAAAGCATAAAAGTTCATCAGATTTGCTTATATAACTGATTATAACATTTTGTATATGTCAAGTTTTCATTAACAATTTATTCTTAAAAACATTTTAGTATTTTTGAACTTTTTCTGAGTAATAATAATTTAAAACTCCTCCCTGACAAAGATCCTAGCTGCACAATTTTTCATTATAAGGAAAAAACAAACCCACATTCACAAAGAAAAAGGCATATTAATCTTACACATGTATTTAAAAAGGTTTTATAGCTAAATAAATGGTTCATATTTGAAAAAAAAAAAAAAATCTAAATATTTAATATCACAGAAGAATGGGAGAAAACATGATGCCATTCACTATGTAAAACGTCATTAGCTTGATTTAAATTAAAAAAATCTGAATTTTCAAGAATACATGTTTTATATTAATGTATTTTCAAACGCATACATGAAATATATACATGTGGAGCTTTAATTTAAAAAATAGCTCACCTTTTTTGCCTTGCTATATTTCAATTAGTTAAAATCAGTATCAATTGTGGAATTAACACAGGCACAGGTGTCATATATCATATGCACCACGTTGGCACGATTTTTTTCCACCGCCAATTTGTCGAAAACTTTGTTTTTTAATATTAGTTACAAATAGCATGCAATAATAGCACGTGATTTTTTATTTCAGTATAAAAATAAAATGAAGTTATAAATGAAATATTTTTAAAAAGGAAATAAAGATAAATAAATGATAGTTTGATATAAATAAATATTGATATACGTAATAAAAATAATTTATAGAATTAAAATAAAAAATAACCGGGTTACCATGTAAGGCATAAAATTGTTATTTTGTTGCAATCGCGCCAACATGTATAGGGGAGACCGGTACACAGTGGACCACTTTTTCAGTTAACATTTTTTTTCTCTTTAACAGACTGACCGATCTGTATTAAAATATTTTTGAATATTCCTTAAACCTTCTTACATCCATCATAATTTTCTCACAACATAGTTTTTAATACATTAAAAAAAAAAATATATATATACACTTGTAAAGTGGACCAGTGTACCCTGGAAGCGGGGTACACTGGTCCACCCACCGGGGTACAGTGGACCACTATTAGGTATTATCTAAAATACAATATAAATCTATTTTTCATTAATCTAATTCTTTTTTGTTGTCCCTTCACCTGCAAAATAACATAGTAATATAAATTTTGAAAAAAAACAAAAAAAATTATATTTTGAAAATAATAACAGATTAATACAGGAACAATTGCAATTTAGTTGAAGTTATTACTTAAGTACAAAAAAATCAGCTCACATTAAAATTTGCAAATGAAATTCCAAAGTACTTATGAGTAAGATTGAGCCTGGAATTTTCAAGAAATAATTTTGGGTCTGAGAGCGACATTATGAAATCATTGACATCAACAGCAGATTCATCTACAGTTTCGGGAGAAACAAACTGATTTCCATTCAATTTGAGTCTCATGAATCTTACTTGAATAGAATCATCAACAATTAGACTACAGTTATATTTATCAAAGGCAGTAAATACAAAACAAAATATTTCTTACTATGTTAAATAAATTGTTATTTTTATTTGTTTACTTTATTTTACAGTTAAATCTACTTTAAAACAATCTTTCTTTATAGAAAATAAGTAATTATTAAATATTTTGAACATTCTGCATTAGAGGAGCAGAGTGGATTGTGGACCACTGTGCCCCAGGAGTGGGTGGTCCACTGTACCCCATGTTTAAATTCAATAAATAATCATATTAATATTGTTTATAGCTTTCTTTTAAACATATTAACTTTAAAGTAAAATAAAAACAAGTATCTTAGCTTTGCAAAAAAGCTTTTTTATTTTATTTATCTACAACCTTTAATTACTAAAAAAATAAAAATATGATGATGAAAAATTTTACTTTTAGAAGCTCAAAACAACAAAGCAGGATAAAATAGTTCAATCTGAGCTAAACATTTTTTCTGAAGGCTATAAATAATCATTGCAGTGCTGTTGTCTATTAGGATAGAAGAGAAGCTTAAAAAAATTTAAATAAATAAAATATTAGGGGGTGGTCCACTGTGTCCATAGGTCCAGTGTGTACCGGTCTCCCCTATATGTTGCGTATATGACATATGTGCCTTAACACATCAAAAGATGAAAAATTTCTTTAAAATATGTTGCCACCTATGTTCATTTTTGAAAAGTAAAATCTTGAGATTAATTCTAAGCAAGTTTGATGTCAATAAGTTTATTTTTTGGAAAACATGATTTTTTTTACCGAAACGTCCCAGAATTAGGACACTAGGCATAAATGGGTTAAATCTTCTGGACGTCTGTTATTAATTCAATTTGAGTAGACTGTTTCTGCAACAGAATTTCTTTAAAAGAGAAAATATTTTTAAATAACATTAAATAAATAATTATCTTACTTATAAATGTCCGATAAAAAAAAAAAAAGAAAAATGAAATTCTTTCTGCTATTCAATATTTAAATAAAAGCACAAAATTTTAATAAATTTCAAAAAATTAAGCAGATTTTAAAACATTTTTACTACAAGATAATATTGCAAAAACCATTATTATTGTGTAAATATTTATCAAGAATGCTTTTAACTGTGACATTAATAACAAAAAAAGAGATACCTTTACAAGAAATTCTATTTCTTATAAGAACACTCTCTAATTTATCAAAGAACTCTATTCAATTTTCTTTTTAGTTTCTCGAAGCTTGTATCAAAATTTACTTTTAACAAATAATATAGTATTTGTACCTTAAATAAAGTGTAATACGTTCAATTTATCTTAAAATAATGAAAGATTTCATATATACAGCTGTACTTTGAATATATATGAATATACATAATTGATATGCATAGACATCATAAAAATAGGAATCAAGATATTAAGTATTATATTCAAGATAATTTGCTTCTCTATTAAATCTAACATGATTTACTTTAAATTAATCAATATTATTTTTTATCCTGAACCTGATATCATTCAAGATATTATATACTAAAATTGAAACAAGCATGCATTTTTTTTTTTTATTATTTGAGCTGTCAAGTATGAAGTTTTAATATATTATAAATGTTACTATTTATAATAAACATGTTTATTTCTTTATTTAAATATAACATTACAGATCAATCCTTTAATATACAGAATGAATAAAAGTAAATGAAATAAAAAAAATTAAACAAAAATTATTTATTGCATCAATACAAATACATTATATATTTACAAAGAAAATATGTTGAATTCCAGTTGACAAAATAAATTCTTCTTTCAAATGTCATGTTATATGGTGTCTAAGACAGCACCTCAGATGTAGTCTTAATTTCAAATTAAAACGAAACTATCAATAAAATTATAAGGCAGGAGACGAAGTTTATCTTTATCTGAGGTATAAGAAAAATCTTCGCTGTACTAGATGAAAATCACAAGTGCGATATCAACAAAGTTTTCATTTTCAAAATTCTATAATAACGCCATGCTTAAACATGTAAAATAAAAATAATTAATCACAAAACTCATCAAGGAAACAACATCGTTAATAATTTGATATAACTTGCAATTTTATCCAGATGAATTTGGTAATCCACTGTTCTTTAATTATTTACTTTAAAAATAATAGCACTATCTCCATCGTGAGAATCTTAGTCAAAAATTTTGCCACAAAACATTAAATTTGGTGTATAAATAATACGTTATGTTTCATTTCAGAAAATCAGCGAAAACGTCTGCCATATTTGTTTATTGTTTTGCTGCCTATTACCCTCGCTATTACCCCATCCCGTTCAGAACCGGTATCACCCTTCTTCACCCTCGCTTTGTAGGAGTGTTAGGGGCTGTAGCACCTCACGTGACAGAGTCACTCTCTGGGGTTGTAGGGCGCCGTCGCTGAACGTACCCTTAGAGACATGTATTAAAAGTATCTCTATTTTTTAGAATCTAAATATTGATATGCCCCCAGAATTGTTTAAAAGACTTGGTAATATTTGATTGGATCTGTTTAAAATATGCATCTTTAGATATTTTGAAGATTTTTTTTAAACTAAATTTCATATTTCTGAATAACCTTTGTACATAACTAAAAAACCTGTGCTGTACATATCTATACATATCTGTGTGATATTTTATATGCTTGTGTGTATTAGAACTTTTTAAAACCTATTATTGTAATGTAATCTAATAAAGTTAAATAATTGCCTTATGTTTTCACATTTCACTGCTTAATAAGTCTTGTATCCTACATTATCACATGCAAATTTTCGTGTGATATTTTAAAAATGAATTTAAATGCTACAGTAGCAGTAGCATTGCACTATTTAAAGTGTATTTGTTTAAAAAATATATGATCCAATCTCTGGAATTATTTATAAAATTAATAGCAAGTGTCAATTAAAGAGGGGTGAAAATTTGATTTTTTACATTGAATTAAAATATCCACATGATATGGCAGCTTTGTGAATTTTAATCTAAAAATATTATACAGCCTTGCAAAAAGAATTCTTCATTTATCAGTATACTATCAAAATAACTTTTGGCTAGTATACATGTTGCTATGATTTAAAAAATATATATTTGGCTATTTTTTTAAAGTGATAACTAAAATTTGAAATTTTTTGTCAGTACTATTTTCATATTTTTAAGAACTATATTTCTCTTTCAAAGTAAAATGAGTTTAACTTCATGAATAGATGTCTTAATGTCAATGTTTATTGCAATTTTATTTTTCAAATATTTATTTGTTAAATACTAATTGCTAATAAATCAGAAATTGGTTCAAATTTGTCATAAAATATTTAATTGACCACTGGTGCCAATTTTATCACTCTCATAATTTTTTGAAGATTTGTTATTTTCTTGAGATGTAACCAGTACAGTTACCTGTTCAACATATGAAATAACTAACCCTAATCAAATATATTGCCCCCCCCCTTTTTTGGGGGGGGGGGCAAAATTACTTTTATATGCACTACATAATATAAAAATAATGCCATTTTATTGAAGGCTTTTAATTGCAGAAGGACATTCTACTATATTTTTTCAATTTAAATTAATCTTCATTGACTTACTCATACTGGCTAAACATACTTATTTTATTTTATATTTAACTTAGTCTTTATTTATTTCTTATATTATGCAAAAAAAAAAAAAAAAAAAAATCGCTAAATAAACAGTTGCAATGTTATAAATAATTAATGCTATTTTGATTCTAAATTCAAAATCTTGAGTTTCTTTATTTCTAACTATTTACTTGAAAACAGCCTGTGTATGGGCTGAAAAATAATTGCTGCCTTTTCTGAAAACAACTTTCACAGTTCTCAACTTGTATCAATATAATATAATATAATATCCAAGTGGAATAAGCTCAGTCTCTTATTTGTTTATATTTTCAAATTTTTATGTTAATGTTGCACGTTAACGAATACAGGTAGAAAATAACATAATTATTAAAAAATCACATGTTATTGTTGTATAATAATTTCTTCAAATAAGACTTTTTTTTTTTTTTTTTTAAGCAAATCTTTGGTAGTGCAGTTAATCTTTTTATCATTTTACAATAGTAATTTAGCATTTATTGGAATCTTGTGTTTTTTAAAAAGCAGAAAAAGATTTTTTAGATGTTGAAACCCTAGTATAACAGTTGTGTGTAATATTTGTTAGCTCAAATATAATTTGTAAGTTGCATTTTCAATTTTTTGTCCACTGTGAAGTATACGTGCATGAGTATCAGATCCAACAGCAAGGCTTATGAGTTAAATATCACACCCCCAAGCCCAAACTTTACCTAATGTGAATACTACACAAATATAAAATTTTTCTTTTGAATGATTTGTAAAAACTTATTGGAGTTAGCCGTCTTTGGTTTGGCAAAAACAAAGTTCATAATTATTAATAAAAACTTCCAGTTGGTGAATTTCACTTGTATAAAAAAAAAATCATGCTGGCAAATGAGACCCAATGAATATAAGGATAAGTTTAAAGTCCCTATAATAATAAATATTTTTTGAACATTGAAAGGAAACTTATTTATCTTAAAAGTTTATTTTCTTTTACTTCATTTTATCTATTCAATGTATTTCAGAGTTAAAAAAGTTTTATTTAAATTCTGATTTAGATGTGTTTATCTTCCAAGATATAGATTTATCTTACAGCATAAGTCATCTGTTTAAATGTATTTATCTAATAAAATAAAAATTTTGATTTTTTTTTTTTCAAAAGCATATATTTATTATTACTGTTTTTTTAAAACTTCCATTATCAAAAATTATAGAATTTAGAATTTAAATATAGAATAATATAATAATAATAAAATATAAATTAGAATATAGAATTGCTCTCTGTGGAAGATTCTTCGATTTAAGTGTATATTTATAAATTTTTAGGCAAATACTGATATATATTGATAAAGTGATCAAAAGTCTTATGATAGAAGTAGGGAAACTGCCGTAGACCCTAGTTTTCTCATAGTTTGTTGTGTAAAATGCTGTTTTGAGAGAATATTTAGCGAATAATGTTCTTTAAAAAAAAAACTAGTTTCTAGGGTGCATCGATTTTATTTCTGATATTACTTCTAGAAACAAATACAATATCATTCCATAAAAAGTTCAGAAGGAGATTAGTAGATCTGGTGGATCCTGAATCCTGAATAGATGTTTGATTGCTCTCAGAAGATCACAAGTGTGTAGTTTTATTGTATAATAAGTGACTATCATTAGTGATCTTTTGCAAGCAAGTAGATGATGCCTTTGGACTAAATGCTACTTTTGGAAGGATTGTTGATACATCTTTGCCTCGAAGAAGTACAACTTTTAAATCTGCAATATGATACGAGTCCCACTGCTATGCCAAAAGAGAGGACAGTGAAATAAGTTTAATGAAGTAGCATCAAAAATAATATTGTTGCTCCCTACAAACTAGTTTTTTTTATTACATTATACTTGCTAAATTAGGTTTTCTAAAAAATAGCATGTTACACTACAAACTCTGAGAACACAACAAAAAAAGTAATTACAAAAATTATTTAACATATTTTTAAATGACTATCATGCAATAATGGACAACATTCTTTCTTTTCGTTCGAGGCTATAAAAAGCTAACTGTTTGGGAAAACATTGAAAAATTGTTCCATTTGAAAACATACTCTTGAATAATACTTATTTTTTATTCTGCTACTGAAATGATAGCAATGTATGCAATAGATCTGTATAATATAAGAAAAATAAATATTAATTTAATTTCTGATTAATTTACTGTTAATTATTGAATGTATTAGAAATATAACATTAAAATAAATTATTGAATCCATTGGACACTACACTGTTAACTAGTTATTTAAAAAAAACACAAATTGCACAAATTGTGCCTATTAGTTGCTAAAATCAGTGTAAAAATTGTTTTAAACTCATAAAAGAGCTAAAATCCTACATGATAATCAACAATCAACAGATTGGAATTGATTTCAATTTTCTCGTGTCGAAAATTTAAAGATCAGTAGTCGTTTGTGTTGTTCCTCTTCCCCGATGATGGCTTTAAGTTTAAAGCCGAAACATGTAGGATTTTAGCTCTTTTATGAGTTTAAAACAATTTTTACACTGATTTTAGCAACTAATAGGCACAATTTGTGCAATTTGTGTTTTTTTTAAATAAAATAAATTATATTATAACTATTGTCTATAAAAATGAATAAAATTTCAAATGTTCAAATTGAGGTTTGTTTATAAATTATGTAAATTAAAACTTATTTACTAAAATATATTCTTATAATCACAATTTCTATATTAGTTTTTAATATTTAGAAAAATTTTCATATAATTTTTGCAAAACATGCTTTTATGAAATTTTTCATTATTTAATAACTAAATAATGAAAGATTATGCGTTTGTTTTCATTAATTTGGTTTTTGAGCTTATAAGCATGGCAGAAAATAATCTGATTAAGAGAAATAGTAAAAAATCCTTCGTTAATTCAAACTGTTCATTCTTATAATTATATTTACTCTAAAGGTATGTAAGAATAATTAATAGGTATAGTTAATTTTTTATTTGTTTGTTTAACTAATGAAATGACTTATTGCAATTTTTATTATTCTATAATTAGTAACTATAATGTTGTTAATTATAAAAATATAAATTATGCTTCTTAATCAGTGATAAAAATTGGAAAATGAAAGATAGGTGTCAAATATTCATTTTTAGCATTATATACTCCTTTACAGAAAATCACAAATATTTTGCTTTTGTTTAAAATTGAAGTTCTTAATCTACCAGATTAAAATTATTTTAAGCAACTGTAAAGCTGATATAAAGCATTTTTAAGTATTACTGTATTTATAATTGAAAAATGCACTTAATCATGTAAAACAAAATTAAAACTGGATAACTTCCTACCAAGTCAGTAACAAAATTTTATCCCTTAACTGATGACACCTAAGAATTTAGTAAAAAGAAAAAAAAATTATAATTTCATTACAGTCGAATCTTGTTAATATGAAATCAAAAGGACCACTTTTTTTGTGTGTGTGTGTTAATCATTAAAATAATAAGTACCATCTTATCCGTTGGTATTTATTAGTGCTAAGTGATTTAATGTCAACAACAATGTTTGACTTTGTACATAGATTGTATATGCATGTGTGTGCAAAGCTGGGCATCCATTCACAAAATTGGTGTCATCTGCTTTTGCAAATTCTTTACACATGGTGCATGTCATCAAATTTTGCTCTTGTGTAAACAAGGGATTTTCTTTTTTTCCTTTCATAAATGTGTTGGAATATAATGGAAAAGTACCCAAAATACTATCTTTGAATCACTGAACCAAGATAGATCATTTAATTGACATGTTACAGGTATTCTGAAAAATTAAGATGTAATAGTTTGCCACTTTGTACATTAAAGAAAAGTCAAAGGAATATATACCTACAGAAATAAAAGTTGATTAACATTACAAAAAAAAAAAAAAAAAAAACTATTTGTCTTTATATAAATTAGATTGAATTATGTTTTTGGTTTCTCATTTATGATAATTATAAGTATGTGCAGAACTTATTTTAATGAAATATCTTTATCACAAAAATATTATTTATTATGAAATTTTAGCAATCATAGCCATAGTCAATGAATGTGTTATTTAATAATTCAACAAGTAAAAAAAAAAAAAAAAAAATACTTTGTGTGATTTTATTGGTTTAAAGAAAAGAAGAATTATAAATTAAATGAAAACAATTAAGAAAAAAAATCAAAATTACAGAAAATTCAACATTTCATTTTCCAACAGCATTTGTATTATAGAAATAGATTTAAATCTTAGCTCGAGTTTTCTTTTTCAACTCTGAATGATAAAAATTTTAAATTATCATTGTTGTTTTGAGTTTATCAGAACTTACGATATATAGCTAATTTAATCCTTAAATCTTGATCTGAAACAAAAAAACGGGGGGGGGGGGGAATCTCTGATCAGTTGAATTTTTTTTTTCTTTATGAATTCTAACACTGAAGATTTAAGAAATGCCCTAATGTTGATATGTATTATTTGATGGCATTCTAATATTGTTCAATATCATTATTGTTTTAAATTATTAGGAGATTTAAGATATTTTAAGTAAGAGAAAAAATGTACAGCTCAAGCAACACTTTCAAATCTTATATTTACTATTTAAGAATACACAATTTTACTTTTAAAATTTTACCAAGTTACAAAATTGCAGTTATTAATAATACTTTACTAAAATATTAATTACCGATATACAATAATAGTGATATTTTAAACATTGCTGTAATGTTGTAATACGTGTGACATATAATGTGAAATTTTAGATATCAATGTAGTATCTGAGGTTTTTGACAACATGGTTCACACCATGGTATAAACCGTCAAAAACTGACACATGTCAAAAACCTGCCAACCCTGATTCTTTATGAAAGGAAGAAAAAACTTAACTGAAGTACATATAATATTAATTATTATTTATGTGAATAAATATCAGTTTTTATTAAAGTCTTATGTGAATTAGTTAATTTTATTTAGTTAAATCAATATGCAAAAGAAAATTTTAAAAAGCTTGGATGATGAAAACAAAAACCTTTCTCATTTAAAGAAGTCAATTTTCAACCCAAACAATAAGTGAATACATTGACAAAAGAATTTTAATTGTATTGAATATCACCTATGAAATGCCATGACAGAGAATTTAGTCATTTGTTTATTAATTAGTGTTTTGTACGTGCAGCCTAAGCTCCAATATCTTTTGTGTAAAAACATTTGGTGCATTAGAATGTTGTTTGTGAATTTTTAGCACATGAAAATTTGCCCTACCTGAAGTAGGTTATGAAACGCATACACACACGTAATTTATGTACAAATGTATATGCATACATATATATATATAATTTTATTGTTCAATTTAACTGAATAATAATCCACAGCAAAATTAAACAAGGTGCTTATTAAACACTGGTTGGTACAGCAAAGAAAGGAGGGGGGGGGGGGGAATTGAAGCCTTGAAGCCTATCTTGGAGCACCTAAAAATTGATAAGATGCAAACTAAACATTGTATTAAAGTGATGCATGATGTGTAAAAGTCAACATAAAAAACATAAACCGCTAAAGATATTTTAGAATGCATCTTCTTCAAGAACTTAAAAACTTAAAACTGCTCAATAAAATTTATTTTCACTACTTGTGCTTTTCATTATATAATTTTTTACACATTCATACTCAAAATATTTTATTAATCTGTAAAAAATGGATTTATTCATTTTATAATCAATAATGATTCAATAACCCTTCTTATTTGAAGATCCTTCCTGCGCCACTATATTAAAGATAATTAAAATTGCATTAACAAGAATAAAATGTGGAATGACTATTTGAAAAACTATACTTTAAAAAAAATGAAGAATACATGTAAACTAGAATAGGAACAATTTTAATATAACACAAAATGTACTTAATACTAGAATGCTAGCATTATCTGCATCTGCGTGTTATTTCAATAAGAAGTGTACATCAAAATGACATACACAAATATTCTAAGGCTACGTACAAAAGTATGTCAATAGTACAGTAGAGTACGCAGGATTCTGTTTTTTTTTTTTTTTATAGGGTGGGAGGAGTGGGGGGGGGGGGGGGGGGGGGGTTACTGAGCTTGGGTAATATGTGGGGTTGTGAAAATGGCTTAAATTGTGAGTCCCCCTGCAGTAGCATAATTAGCAAGAAGTTTTAAAGTGGCAAGATAAAATAATGATTTAGCTAAATAGTATTAACATAAATCCACAAACTTGTATAATAAATATATAAGTAGCTATTTTTAACTGATGCATTTGTAAAGTAAATAATATAGCTAGTGAGTAAATTTACACTAATAATATATATATATATATATATACTATCAGTATAAATTTATTCTTTAGATGCATTATAAAATAGAAAAATAAATTAAACTTATGTAAAGATTCAAAAACTGCATTGAGAAATTCACTTTATTTAATATAATTTATTATTTATTTGTAATATGTTCTCCATAAATCGTGAAATATACTGGTTTAAATTTTGGATCCAATATCATGAATTATTTGTTGATCGAAGTACAAAATTAATAAAAATGATAACAAATGAATATATAATAATTATGCCTTTAAAACTCAGATATAAACAGTTCAATAATAAGAAATTAGATTAGGTGTTAGATTAATCATCCGATTTAAATATTTCATATTTAACGTAAGAATAAATACACCAAGAAAAAAAAAACGGACATTCCCCCCTTCCCCTTTTAATCTTTTTCAGAAATATCCCCTGCAGTATTGAAAAACATTTTATTTTCCTTTAGGTATTCATTCCTTTACTCAAATTTATTAAATAAATGTTATTTTGATTAAATCATAGTAACTATGAACATCGTCACTAGTTAATGAAAAAATAAATAAACATGTGCAGTTGCATATGTTTACGTTCATTCTGATTGGTTTTTCACACTTCTTATGAATTTGAAACGTCACTTCCTTTGGAATGTTGGGGAAGAAATATGGATGATTCCGAATCTGGAATCGGACTAGGGGAGAATCGCTCTTTCCCACCGAACCGGAAGCATATTAGCAAACCATACATTGATTCATGTACAGAGAAAAATAGACCAATCACCTGGCGCTCTGGCGTTTCAAAACTCCGCCCCTTGCTTCGCTGACGCGTGGCGTGGCGTGGAACGGAACGGAAAGTTGATGTTTTTGGTTAGCCTAAGAAGGAAATTTTTATTTTTGTTGACAAATTAATTATCTTTTCAAGGATCGATTGATATTTACTATTAATGATTTACCCCATTCTTTTAAGAATGAAATTATCAAGATTAATGATGACTCATCTATAATAAGAATGAAAACTAATACTAGTTTGAATGTGAGAATATCTCAACCAAATTGAAGTAAAATGTTTGCTGGTAATATAACATGTTTATAATGTAGTCTAATTAGGGTTTTTCTGTTCATTAGATGTAAGTAATATTATTTTAAATAAAAATGCTCTCTTGCACCAACACATGGTTTAAAACAAATATTAGCTTTTGCTGTTTTTCAGTCTCAATAAAATCAGGTAACTGCGGAACCTGAATAACATTAGGACAGTTAAATTTTGCCCAAATTCTGGAACAAGTTGTTTACAATACAGCATCGATAATCAATCTGTATTATATTAGTTTGTTTATGAAATATTAGAATAAGATTATTTCAATATTAATACATTTCGAATGTAAAGTATTAATTTAAAACATTTTCTTGGAAATAGCAGTATGTAATCTAATTATAAGGTCAGTATATGTTTAACTTATGAATTCACAAACGATGTCTTTAATCAAAACAACTCAATCTTAAATTTAGTCTTTAAATTATGTTATTTTAAAATTTTATCCATGTTGCTTCTCCTACTGTGATTAATTACAGTGATTGCTTTTATTATTCACTTAGAGTTTATTAAATAATAACTTTTGCTTATTCAAAACCCTTGTACCTTTTCCCCATTTATGTGTTTGTTTTCTGATTTCTGCTCTTTATGCACCTGTTAAAGGACAAAATTTGCACTTTAAAGCTTTTTTATTTTCTGAATTAATTTATTATATTCTTAATTATTATATTTTAACTTAAACTGAAAAGAAGTAATTACAACAAAATATATATTTTTATACATTTTTACTGAATTCAAAATACAGGGATGACCACCTCAGGAAACCTGAATTCAAAATACAATGATATTCAAAAAGTATAGTATAAGATTATAAATTATGGATTTTTATCAAATTAAAGTAAATCTTGAGGGGATCGTATCTGATGGCCCGGTGAACTCTTGTGGTGTCTTAGAGCCTTCATATTTGATAGCCTTAGCATTACGGGCAGTTCACCAGGACAATGTAAGCAGCGTGAAAATGGAACCTGTTTATAATGGAATGTTACCTGCTTAAAGTAGAGAATTTCATGGCCGAGTGAAAGGAAGAAATGCTGATGTGGAAGCCTGCCTAAAATAGAACTTTTCTTTTGGTCCCACTCAGGAAATTCTGTAATTTGGCAATTATCTATAATTTATAAACTTATAGTACTATGTTTTTGAAGTTTGATGTATTTTGAATTTACAAATTGGAAATAGTAAACATTTAAAATTTTAGACGACATGAAAAAAAAATGTTAATGTTTGAAAAATAAATTTTATTAATTGCAGAAATTTAAAATAGGTGCAAATTGGAAATTTTTTCATTCTTTACAGTTTAATTTCCTTGACTATTTATAATATTTGGCTAGAATTCACACTTTATTTTGTTTGAGTTTTATCAAAGTTGCTATATAAATTAAATATCAAATTTTACTTCTCAAACGTAAAAATTAATGCAGTATTAATTTTCATAAAGGATGTTTGGTGTCTGCATCCAAAATAAATCTTTTCTGAATGAAATCAGAACCAGTATATGTTTGGACACTTTAGAGAGGTTAACAACCAGGCACAATCTCGTCGATTCCAGCTTTACCTTTTCACGTGTCTAAATTAGAAACAGTGCTTTGATTTTGATATAAAATGTTTGGTTTATGGTATTATTATTATTATTATTATTTTTCATGGGGAGGGGTATTTTAAAAAAAGTGAAATGCATGTATTTTAAATCTAATTTATATATGTATTTTAAATGAAAGTTATGTATCCTAAATGAAATTAGTGAAAGGTTTATATTTTAAAATAAATGGATGCAATACAAATGATGGTGATGGGAGCAATATTTGATAATTTATCACCTGTGCCTAGCTAACATAAAAGTACGTACCTATGTTTGTATATAAACAAATGTTTCACTTTTGAAATTTTATTTTCCAAAAGTACTTGAATGAAATACAGTTTTATTTGAGTAAAAAAACCCAGCACTGTAGGTAAAATGGATGTCTACCTGTGCAACAAATTTGTCAATCCTCTAATTACATTCATTTTATTACTTTTATCATGTTCACAGTTGGTGGATGAGGGTTGTCAGAGACTCGGGTGAATGAGGGCTCCTTTTATCAGTGAGTAGTCCTTATTTACAAAATTTAATCATGTTTATTTATTAAAATATTTAAATTAATCCCAAAACAAACATACACACAAAAGACTGTAGAATCAGAAATTGTAAAATATGCAGGAAATGGGAACTATATTATTAAATAATCACTTTTTAAATATTTTTTTTCAAAACTTTTTTAATTTAAAAGGTATAAAATTTAAAACTACTTCCAAGAAAATATTCTTTGTGTTCACTTCACAATAAAAAGAATTTAATAAACAGCAAAATAGTTAAAAAATGAAATTAAAATGTTTTAATGTAAATTCATTGGAGGAATTATGAAAATTTGAAGTTTCGATATTTTGTCAAAATGTAAAAGGTGGTTCTCAAATGACTTGCTCAACAACGCGAAACTTTCTGAGACAATTTCTGATGCATTTTTTAATGCAAAGGCATGAAATTGGCAAACTTGACTTTTGGAGTGATTTGGAATCTAAATGAGTTTTCCATATTTTGATAAATAGATTACTTATCGAGTTATAAATGATTCTGGTCATGTGACGACCCGTTTTTCTTCTTTCTTGTACTGCAAAATCAGAAATCGTTTCAAAATGCCGACTTTGATAATATTTTTGAAAGATCTTCTGCCTTTACCAAAAATAGAAAACGTGTCTTGATTACAAAGTTTCTGAATAAAAACACCTGCCAATTTCATGCCTTTCAGAACAAAAATGAATTAAAAAATATGTCATAAAGTAGCCAGTTTGGATTTGAGAACAGAGGGAAAAACCCTTTTGGAACAGATGTGTTACATTCACGCACCGATGTTTGGTGACTTTTTGATTGGCACAATTTTCAAGACTGCATCAAACCGATAACTGAATACAATAGCCAGGTTACCATTAAAGGGAAAAATCCCCAAAATTTGGCGACTTTTTTACTTTTTATAACTGATAAAAAACAAAAATCTGTGCATGAGTGTAAGACATCATAGCCATCCTTTTTTTAATCGAATGTTAAATTAATAATTTTTATAATTTATGACACATTTTTTTTCATTTCAGAACATCCTCTCCCCATATTTCCTGTGACATCTGCACCGGAAGATAAAGAATGTCAAACTGAAGGCATTATATTGTCCTTTTTTATAAGAAAATCAGCAACTGAGGGAAAAAAATACATATCTTAAAGAAAGGTTTCAATTTTATTTTTTTACAGGTGAATATGTTACAAATAGGGATTTAAAAATTCTTATAATAGGATTTAATAAAATACCATTTGAAAATATGTTTTCATTTTCAAATTTTTCTGGTGATGATGATGATAAAACGCTGTCTATAAAATAAATATTTCATGTTTTTTGGTGAGATTAAAAACCGTTCTGATAAAAGAAATGTTGGCACTAATATTTTGAGGCTGCCAAAGTACAATTTCCCGTATCATTTT
Source organism: Maratus michaelseni (assembly GCA_963931845.1). Lineage (NCBI taxonomy): Eukaryota > Metazoa > Arthropoda > Arachnida > Araneae > Salticidae > Maratus > Maratus michaelseni. The sequence continues at coordinate 293,155,552 of OZ007597.1, forward strand.
TATGATGACAGACTTAATTTACAACAAAATAGTAAATATTATTTGGTCCAGTAAACAACAAATTCAAAATTATATGCCCATCTGTTTAAGAATAAGTGCGCTAATTGTAGATACCACTGAATTCAAAATCCCTTTGGCCCTAGGAGTCACTTTGAGCTGCTGTAAAAATAGAAACAAATGTCTCATAGGTATTGTATCTTCTGGTGCAATATCATTCATGTTGGATGCATTGGGAGGGACTGTTTCAGACAGAGATAATCTCTTGAAATCAAATCTTTTAGAATCATTCGAAAAAGGAGATTCATTGTTGGCAGATATGGGATTTATTGTGCGAAAAGAGCTTGAAACTAAAAGATGCAAATTACATACCCCCACTTTTAGATAAAAATAAATTCAACATAAAAGAATGTAAGGATAATAATTTTTAAAATATGCCACAAAGTCCATGTTGAAGTGCTATACTTGGAATTAATTTTTTTATCGTAAAATTACTATTCTTTCACTGTAATTAATTAGTCAATAAATTTATATTATTGCCTTTTTCATTAATTTTGGTAATCCATTAATTAAATGCTACGTAGGATATTATGATATAATTATAACAATATAGTACATATATATATATATATGTCACATTTTTCAGAAAATGACAGCATTCGGGTGATTTAAATATAACATCCTTTATTAAAGGAAAGCCTGCTACAGCAGTAGAATTTCATGGTTGCATATATGATGGTTTTCACACAGCAAGTGGGGTAGAAGTATATTAGAAATTCCTCATCTCCGAAGAGTTATCAGTTCAAAAGGCCATGTGGTTTTATTAATTAAGCCGATAAACTGATTAAATTGGCTACCCTGCTAAACTCGTGATTATGTGTCATCGGGCCTGTATCCAAAGTGAGGGCGATTCATTAAAAAAAAAAACTAATTAATAGGTTTGATTTCCATAATTTTCCCACATATATATATACTATATATATATATATATATATGTGTATATTTTTCAGCGTTTCACCATACATATTCAATATGCTTTTATTATTATTATTATTATTTTTTTTTGATAATGATATTTGATACATTTTATTATATTAGATAGTAAAAAATATTTAATCTTATTTAATTTTAATGTTTAATTATTTGTTATATGTGTACGTAAACTATCCATGTAAATATGTGACTATTATCATTCAACTGGAAATTATATTTTTTTTACATAAATGGAAATTAATATATAGATCTTATCTTCCCCCTCCCCTTGTTTGTGCTAGTTTATGAATATATTTTTTTTTTACATGATCAGTACGTAATCCATTTAAAAAATATATTTTGCTGTTTGCTTTCAAAAAAATTTTTATCTTCTAAATTTGAAAGTGTCAATATACTCTGCCTTTAATATAGTAATTATTTGTATAAATGTAGAAAGAAAGTACTTTGCATAATGAATTGATTTTGGATGTATTGTCAATAAATTGTAATAAGGTCAAATGAAACATGTGGAGTTAATTATTGAATTCTATACAAAATATGATACTCTTAACATTTACATAACATTTACTTTAAAATATTCGGAAAGACGATCAGTACATTTTCTTCACATTCTGTGATTTATCATCTCAGAATTCTTTTACTGTATTGCTTCAACAAATGAAACTTTTTTTTTCACATTTATCATTATTCCAGTGAAAAGTATAAAATCCCATAAAAAAATTTCTATTAAAAAAAAAAAGTGTCAAGTTCCTCTTAATGTTTCAGCCACAAAAAGTACTGATATCTGATGCTCGCCCAAGTTAGAAGTCAAACATCTGAAATCTTTCATTGAAAATGGCTTCCTGCTACTTGGCCGTTAATGCAATCTAGGTTTTTTTTTTTTGTTTTGTTTTTCATTTATCTGGCATTTTTATACAAATTTCAATAAATTCCAAAGAACATTAGAAGAATTTAATACTGAGAAAAATAAATTAGAATATATAATACACCCTGATTGATGTTAAACATATAACTTTCATTTGAAATAAACAATTACGTCGATAAATCTTTTCAAAATAAATGATTAGAAATGATGCATTTATAAATTATTTGAATATTAAAAGTAATATCAGAATGCAAATAAGCAAATTCGTATGAAGACATTGAAACTAAAAGCTATGTGATAAATTACCATTGAATTTCAACAAACATTATTTTTGATTAACCATCATTTAGTTTTACCATGGTTTAATTGCTATTTTGTACGGTCTATTGTCATTAACACGAATTCCAATGAATAATTTTTTCATCAAATTTCACATTTTGTTACATTATATGAGACGTTGAGAACCAGAGTGGACCATCCTCGACAGCTGTGATTTCGAAATTATGCTTTTTAAAATGTGTATTATATTTCAGTATTTTGTGCAATAAAATGCATTAAATGTTTTTAAAAAAATGTAATAGACATGTAGATACATTATTTAGGATATGAAAAACCCTCTAATAATGCATTAACGGCCAAGTTACAGGAAGTCATTTTCAATGAAAGATTTCAGATGTTTGACTTTTAACTTGGGCAAGCATCAGGTACTTTCTGCGGCTGAAACATTAAGAGGAACTTGGCACTTTTTTTTAATAGAAATTTTTTTGATGGGATTTGTAGGTTTTTTCAAATGTATTTTTCTAAAGGATGGATATAAATATAAAATTATTTTATTATGTTTTACAAATCTATATTTTATTTCTTGTTTACATCAAAATACTAGCCACTAGTTTAGTCTTCCTAAAATGTATGCTAAGCACTTTATCATATTGCTTTTTTGTCATAATTTATTTGCTCAACCCTTCGCCAAATCGGAAGTTTCTGTTAGATAAATCAAGAATCAACTCTTTGCGATCATGGCTGCATATCTTATATTTTGTGTTAGTATGCATTTCATCTTTATTGACAATTATCGCTTAATTTACTTAGGCATTTATGCTTCATGCTTGTTTGCATTGTTATGTTCTCTAATGAGGAGATTTTTAATCCTATTAAGTAATCTTCTGTAATTGCAACTGCCAAATGACATATTTTAGCAAACACGATTTAGTGCAAGAGAAGTGGTTCTTTTTAAACGTTTTTAAAGCTATCCAGATTTAAAATAAACCATATTGATGCTAATAATTTTTTTTCCTTTCATTCTAACATTGGCATGATTAAGTAAGATTACAAAATCTACAGACGCGCAGCCATTTTTCCATTAGAAAATCTATCATTATTTTCATCTAATCGTCTTAGATAATATGTCAATGTGACTTGGTTTTAAGATTTTAGCTAATTTTATGCAAAAACCTGAAGCTGAAATGCGAAGAACTCCAATATAAAAGATTTATTCTATAACATACATATCGCTAAACTGGATATTTGTTATAAAATTATAATAATCATGAGGAGAACTGGCAGTTTCGATGCTTTAATTCTGAAAATTCTCTTTCTATAATAAACTTTTAACAGAGTAAAGATTAACAATACAGTAATATATAATAGCAAGAGTCTTGTGCAGTGACGAAAGATTGAAACTTTATTAACAATCGTGTGTTTTGCCATTTAATTAACCACTTAATGGACTAGATGGAACCCATCAACACTTGACAGAAAAAATTACTTATTTCACTGTTTTATGCTTTTTTTAATGCGGTTTACCACTTATTACATGGGTGCAAGAAGTCCAACCAAGCCAAGACTGAAAACTTTTCTGAGAATTGGGAATAACCAAATGGAAATGAACTAGAAGATTTCTGTCTTTCATTACAGCTAAAAATTGATATCTTGCAGTAAAAGATAGTGATTAAAAAGTTCTTGATAGTAAAATAGCTATTATTAGTTATATAAAAGTAGAATTTACTATTAATCAAAAATCTCTCCAGGACTGAAATCAGTCCTGAGACTGAAGACTTGCACCCATGCTTACCATTTTCCGTTTATTTACATGTTTTATAGCTACATTTTTTAATAACAGGAATTAACCTATATTATTATTCACAACTAAAAAGAAATGGTGCATCTAGTATTTGTCGAGAATTAAATAAAAATCATGTACTCATGACATCAGCCAGTATACATGTCAGGTTACATTGCCGTTATCATTATCTTTTTATGCGCGAAGGTTTCGCTATGGTACTTTATTGTGAAATTTGGTAATTTTTTAAATTCAGTATTTGAAAAAGGCCTAATATTAGATTCGAAATTAATATCAAGAAAAAACATTTTTTTTCCTTTCTAACGCAGTTTTGTCTAACAATTTTCTAAGAAATACTTTTCGAGCTATTCATTTTTTCAGTAACTTCAAATCTTTCATTTTCCAAGATTAATTTGTGGCAACGATTAGCAAAAAACCAGTCATCAGCAACACGTAGCTTTTTATTAAAGAGGAGGGTTACTCACCCAAAAATTCTCAATGGAATATAGCCTCTAGCATCAAATGCTCGCCAAGCTTGGCGACACTTAATGAAATAGTGCCAAATTTGGCTATAAACATACCCTGTTTATGTTGACATCATAATGATGAATATGTATTGTATGTGTGATGCATGTATATATAATATATATATATGTTACAGTCATTGTGATTAATACGGTCATTATTAATAATAACCGGTTATTATTAATAATGACCGATTAATCATATTGACCGTAACATATACATATATTTCAAATAAAATCTCATGTGTGTACATATATATATAAAGTTTATTAACATCATTAAAATGCACTTAAAGAAATAACAACCAAAGTTTTGCCACACTGACTGGAGCGATATTGTGATTAGAATACCAACATTTATAATAAAATTTATTTTAAGAAAGTAAAAGATAGAAAGACGGACAGATAAACTAAAAGATTTGCCTTACCAACATTTTCGGAAAAGCATATAAAAATTTCATTCTGTTTGAAACCATGTAACACCTTCAACTTCAGGCTAATTTTCTGTAATCGGCTTTGGCGACCAATGCTGGTGTCAAATATGAGCAAGTATAAATGATTGTCTATGCAACTAGTATCATATGTATTATTTCTCCATCCCTTTTTCTCAGAAAATACGAAATGCAGAACGACGAATGAGATGCCATATGAAAGGATTTTGCACAGGCTTCTGACATAGCATTTTGTTAAAACATGTTTTTGATTAAAATTTGCTGAAAATTAAAAATTAAATCGGCATTGTTTTCATGAAAGAAATGAAAGGTTTTCCTCAAATTATTGTTGCCACAAAAAATAATACCACATTATACGATGCTCAGCAATTATAAAAAACATTGCATGGGTTTATTTTATATTTATGATTAAAAAGCGAAATTGAAATGTTTAATTTATATTTCTATGTTCCATGTTTTTCCTGAAGTGGATGACGTCATCCTCTAATGCAGTTAAAATACGATTGTAATTTTTTTTTCTCGCACGTGTATTTTGCAATCTTGGATCAGTTTTTACTATAACATTGATGGAATAAATTAGATGATATTCTGGCTTGACTAAAAACTAAATGTTGTTTGCAGATATTTTTATCCTCACTTTTTCTTTAGAAGTTTAAACCTGCATCTAAGAAATATTACATATTGATAAAAAAAAATGGTACTTCTCTATTATCCCGTCGACCACTTTTCATAACAAAAAACTATCGCCAAATGAATGGGAAAACGTTGCCATTGGAATATCAAAATAAATAAATAAATAAAATATAAGAATCTAAGGACACAATTGTTATTTTAATGAATGAAATAACTAATAAATCAGTAAAACATAATGAAAAATACACGGAAATGTCGAGTTAAAAACCACTTGATGACGTAACAAACACGTATAATGCTTCTGACATAAAGTAAATCGGACTGCATTTTTGGCGTTTAATTTTACAGTTTGGCGATAGTTTTTTGTTATGAAAAGTCATCGACCGGATAATAGAGAAGTAATCAGAAAATGTAATGCTTAACGAAATTCAATTATTTGATCGATCGCAAATTTTGGTAGTTTTCTGTTACCGACACTATGCCATACATGTAAATGTATGCTTGGAGGCAATGGTGTCCGTATAATGGAAAAGTACCCAAACTTTTCTTAGTTCGGGCTATATCAAATACAAACATTTTACAGTTAACAATAAAATCGCCAAAAATGACTGCTTCATCAGCAATTAGGACAGCAAAGTTGGATAAAATCTAATAATCTGAATTTTACAACGTTTATGCGAAACACCACAGAGAACAAACACATGCTATTTTTATATAAGTAGGGTATAGTTAAAAGAATGAGAGATCTAACAATCTTCAATAATATAACGCATGAAAAAGTAAACAAATAAGTGATTCAGCAAACTTTAAAAGTGTGTATTTCTTAATATAACTATAAAATGCAGAAAATTTTCTGGTATCATCAAAAATATTCATTATCCCGTCGAAATTCCGTTCATTATCCCGTCGTCCCATTAAGGAAAAAAAACTATATCCAAATTAGGTACTTTTCGGTTAGCCGGCACCAGTAAAATTTATAAATATTATATATATATATATATATATGTGTATATATGTATGTATATATATATGTATATATATACTATATATATATATATATATATATATATATATATATGTGTATATATGTATGTATATATATATGTATATATATATATACATATATATATATACTTCACTAGCCCCCGGCTAACCAAAAAGTACCCCAAATAATTCGCCAAACTGTAGCGCTCAATAAACAAACGGAAGAATGTTGCCATTAAATCTCAAAAATAAAAAATAATAATAAAAAAATACTTAGGAAAAGCCCCATATACTAAAGTATCATTTATCAGTAACTTTAAACAATGAAATTTACAATATATAATTATGAAAACAGAATCAAAAATAATCTTGGATATTTATTTATTTACATTATTTCTCTTAATTATGGAAAAGGAATAATCATCCTGATTATGTAAAGGAACTGAAGAAACCATACAAATAAATTACACTCGAAAACATTAAAAATCTCCCTTATCTGCAGATTGATTTATTATTGTAAAAAAATCTTTACATAAAAATTGATTAGCTTAAAACAATGGATGCGTTTCAGAAGATATGGATTTGAAACGAAGAATGTTTAAAATGACATTTTAAAAATTTTGATCAAAACCTTTTAAAACATTTTTTTAAAATGTCGAATTTCGACAGTGCGTTTGGGGGGATGCAATGCACATGCGCGTAGGAGCTCATTCGGTTGCATTATCACAGAGGGAGATGTGTGCTTTATGTACTATGTTCTTTTATTGACTGAATATGAGATGAACGTAGAGATATACTATATCTATGATACTTCATAGGTCCAGCAGAGGTGCCAAGTCTCCAGCTTTTTGGACACCAGTATTTTAGTACAGAAAATGTTGTTTTATGTAACCGGAACATTCCGAGATTTAAAAGAACAACATTTTCTCTAAGATAATACTGGTGTGCAAAAAGCCAGAGACTTGGCAAGTCTGGGTCCAGGAAATTATCTATCTTGCCGTGGGGATTATGGCAGTAATGTCAAACTGATTTGCATTTTGTTTACGGATCGTTTGTTTGGAGTTTGCATCAGAAATAGTACTGTACTTCACTGGGGGAAAAAACTTTTAAAATAAAATATTTGAAAGACTGTTTCATAAACATTTCTTCTTATGTAATAAAGAAGCTTATTTTACTAATATTGTTATTGTAATTTTTTTCCATCAAATTTTGACGGGTTCCATCTAGTTTTATATTAACATCAAAGCACCGTTTCTAATTTAGACACGTGGAAAGGTAAAGCTGCTATCGATGAGATTGCACCTGGTTAACATAAAAAGTACCCAAACATATATACTAGTTCTGATTTCATTCAGAAAAGATTTTTTTTTATGCAGAAACCAAACATCCTTTATGAAAATTAATACTGCATTAATTTTTACTTTTGAGAAGTAAAATTTGATAATATTTAATTTATATAGCAACCTTGATAAAACTCAGACAAAATAAAGTGTGAATTCTAGCCAATTATAAATAGTCAAGGAAATGAAGCTGTAAAGAATAAAAAAAAATCCAATTTGCACCTATTTTAAATTTCTGCAATTAATAACATTTATTTTTCAAACATTAACATTTTTTTTTTTTTCATGTCTAAAATTTTAAATATGTTTACTATTTCCATTTTGTAAATTCAAAATATATGAAACTTCAGAAACACAGTACTATAAGTTTATAAATTATAGATAATTGCCAAATTACAGAATTTCCTGAGTGGGACCAGAAGAAAAGTTCTATTTTAGGCAGGCTTCCACATCAGCATTTCTTCCTTTCACTCGGCCATAAAATTCTCTACTTTAAGCAGGTAACATTCCATTATAAACAGGTTCCATTTTCACGCTGCTTACATTGTCCTGGTGAACTGCCCGTAATGCTAAGGCTATCAAATATGAAGGCTCTAAGACACCACAAGAGTTCACCGGGCCATCAGATACGATCCCCTCAAGATTTACTTTAATTTGATAAGAATCCATAATTTATAATTTTATACTATACTTTTTGAATATCATTGTATTCTGAATTCGGTATTAATAAGAATGTAGAAAAAAAATATTTTGTTCCAATTAGGTCTTCAGTTTAAGTTATAAAGTTCAGTTTAAATTAAAATATAATAATAATTAAGAATATAATAAATTAATTTACAATTAAAAAAAAAAAACTTTAACGTGCAAATTGAGTTGTTTGACAGGTGCATAAAGAGTAGAAATCAGAAGACAAACACATATTGTGCTGTTATCTAAAAAAACCCATTTTTTGAAATTTTCTCTACATAAAGTTTAATAAAAAATTAAAAAAAAATTAAGCATGGCTAAATTTTCACAGCTGTTCTGACCAAGATTTTAATGTTGAGCATTTTTTATTTTATCACTTTATTACAAAATGGCAGCCAATTAAATAAGGAAAAAAAAAACACTTTTTCAAAAAATAACCTATGTTACCTGAAAAACACCCACACATGACATAATCAGCTAAAAATGAAGCATTTTATTGCATATTAATGGTTTAACATTAAAAAAAATTATGTAGATCATTCTTAATTTCTATTATAAGAAGAAAATCTGTAAAAATGAAGCTTGTGTTTCCCAGATTTCTGCAATTGTTAGTTTACATTATTTTAAAATTAAATAAGCACTCCTTAGATATTTTTATTATTCTAATTTGAGCATAAAAAAAAAAGACTTTAGTGAAATATTTGATGTAGTACTAGAGAGTTTTTTTTTTTTAGGAAACATTTCACTGTGGGTTTTTTTAAGAGGACAGCACAATAAATGGTGAAAAAGTATTAGCGATCTGAATAAACAAAAGTTATTATTTAATAAACTGTAAGTGAATAATAAAAGCAATCACTCTAATTAATCACAGTATGAGAAACAGCATAGATAAAATTTTAAAATAACATAATTTAAAGACTAAATTTAAGATTGAGTTGTTTTGATTAAAGACATCGTTTGTGAATTCATGAGTTAATCATATACTGACCTTATAATTTGATTACATACTGTTATTTCTAAGAAAATATGTTTTTAATTAATACTTCTATATTCGAAATGTATTATATTGAAATAATGTTATTCTAATATTTCATAAACATTCAACACTAATGCAGATTGATTATCGATGCTGAACAACTTGTTTAAGAATTTGGGCAAAACTTAATTGCCCTAATGTTATTAAGGTTTCTGCAGCTACCAGATTTTATTGAGACTGAAAATATTTGTAACTAATTACAGCTTTGCATCAGATCTCACAAAATTTTTGGCAAAGAAAACAAATGAAGTGCAAGCGTACAGTAGTGACATCAACATTAGTTTTAGTTCTAACCTGTAACCAACGTTCCATGCCACGCCACACGCCAGCGAAGCAAGGGGCGGAGTTTTGAAACGCCAGAGCGCCAGGTGATTGGTCTATTTTTCTCTGTACATGAATCAATGTATGGTTTGCTTATATGCGAACCGGAATCCAGGCCTGATTTCGGATGAACTGAATTCCGGTTTCGTTCCACTTCGGTGGAATGGGAGAATACGGCCGAGAATGCGCTACCTGGTGCTAGAAGGTGGAACTAAAGGATTTAGAAGAACGTGCTCAGCATGCCTGCTATACGGTGCCAGAAGCAGCGGGGACAAGTTCCGCAGTTTCGTTCGAAAACAGGTTTGTTTATGGTTACAGGTTTGTGTGTTGCCCCTGCCAGTGGAAGTAAAACATTTTGCAGCGTGTGCACAGCATTCCTACTATACGGTGACGCAGGCAGCGGGGACCCATGTCAGAGTTTCGTTTAGAACAGAATGCACCTCCTGCCGGTGCAAGGTAGTACTAAAAGATTTTCCTCAGCGCTCCTGCTATATGGTGCCATAGGCAGCGGGAACCCAAGCCGGAGGTTCATTTCGTTCAAGTGTTATCATATTCGAATTTCGTTTAAAAAAATTCATATGAATTCGAGGTTTATTATATTGTAATTGATTTATTTGATTCAATGTCCCGACGTAATTTAGGGCCCGTAATCGGGCGAAGCCAACCAGTTTTAAATATATTAAATTTTGTATTCCGGTGGGGTTAAAAGGGTAAGTGTAAATTTCTGAGGCAGAAGGAGGGTGGATAGTTGACACGATTGTTTATTTACTGCATTAAAGAGCAACAGACTTGAATGATAAATTTTTAAATAGCTTTAAGTTTTTTTAAAACTTTGTATGCTTGGGGAAATAAAGCGAAAATTTCTCAGGATTTTGATGAAAAAAACATATATATTAAAAATGCGATAATTTGTTGAAACTCGGAAGATTCTTATCCCTGAATAAATAAGCTAAGTGGAGAGTACTTAAATTGCAACTGTTTATGTTAATGTTGATCAGAGGCATCATTTAGAGAAGGCAGGATAAGTCAACTGTCCTCCTCTCAGTTTCAGACTTTTTTCCTTTCATTTTTTTTAAATTTATTACTATTAGTTAACCGTTTTCATTTGTTTTTAACAATGTAACAATCATTGCATATCAATAAATAAATTATAACAATGAAATTATTCTTTTAAAACCAGGTATTTAAATTTGATTTAGTATTGATTTTTCAAAAATCTATATTTTCTATGCCCAACAAAGGAATTCCCCCCCCCCCCTTCAAGCAATATTTTAAATGATGCTTCAGATGCTGATATTAAAAAAGCATTTCTTACATTTGAAGTATTATATTAGTATTTTTTATGGATTCCGATCTGCTAATACACGCTACAACTGCACATATTGTCATTTTTAATCGAAATTTTAATCATGCATACAATCAACACGCGATTGAAGAAAAAGAATTTCTTAATCTACAAATGCAAAGAACACTGGCAGAGGAAATCTACCAAACTACTAGTTAGAACTCCATGTAGTAAAACATTCTTTATATTTTTTGACATCAACAGGTCTTACAAGTGTTTCAAATCGGCAAGTCAAAACGAGCTGAAAGTGTTTGGGACAAATTGCAACCTGTTTCAAAGCTTCACTAGCCTTTTACTCTTGGCTTTAAGAAAAAACCGCACGCTTCATCTCTATTTATCTGTTTACACTGATATGTAGAGGGATTACTTATTTAATATTTTTTTCTTAAGCTTCATTGCTATACAAATACAGAAAATAAAAAATAATAAACTATTAAATATTCCTATACAATGGTTGGAGTATCATTAGTTGAGATTTATTCCAACAGAGCGAAAAATGTCGGGACCAGGACTCGAATCTGAGTACTTTGGCTTGCCGTGCAAACGCTCTTCCTACTGAGCTATGGTTGCAGTATTTTTCGCTCTGTTGGAATAAATCTCAACTATGATACTCCAACCATTGTATATGATTTACCTAGTTCAAAAAAAACTTTCCTCTCTTCATTATGACCTAATTACATAGTATACAACAGTTTCCGTGTTATATCACATTCATCATCTAGTAAAATGCTATAATTATAGCTCGAATGAATGAAATTAGCTCTGCAGTTTTCAACCATGTCCAACAAATAAGAGTGAATTATTCCAAACGCCAAACAGGATGTCGTTGGGATAGCTCAGTAGGAAGAGCATTGGCACTGCAAGCCAAAGTACCCAGGTTCGAGCTCTATTCTCGGCATTTTTCGCTGTGTTGGAATAAATCTTAACTATGATACTCCAACCATTGTATATGATTTACCTAGTTGAAAAAAACTTTCCTCTCTTCATAATGACCTAATTACATGGTATACAGAAGTTTCCATGTTATATCACATTCATCATGTAAAATGCTACAGTTATAGCTCGAATGAATGAAATTAGTGCAGCAGTTCGCAACCATGTCCAACAAATAAGAGTGAATTATGCCAAACGCCAAACAGGATATCATTGGATAACTCAGTAGAAAGAGTGTTTGCATGGCAAGCCAAAGTACCCAGGTTCGACATCTGGTCCCAGCATTTTTTGGAATAAATCTCAACTATGATACTCCAACCCTGGTATATGATTTACCTAGTTGAAAAAAGTTTTCTCTCTTTATTATGACCTATTCACTATTGTTTACTTCACATCATTTATTATCAAAATAAAAATATACATATAGTATACTTAATAATAAAATGTTTAAATAATTATTTACACAAAGAGAGAGAGAGAAAAACACAAAAAGAAAGTGTAGGTGTCCTGCATATAAGAAGTTTGTCCGATCAATATTTATTTTTATAAAAATGTTAAGCTAGTGATAAAATGAACAAGAAAATAGCAACTCAACTTTTAATGAAATTAATATATGGTTTCTGAAGACTTGATTAAAAAAAAAGTATAAAATACAAGAACACACTGAATGTTAATCATTAATTTAATTCAGATAGTTAAATTTATATAATGTTTATTAGTAAAAAATAAAAGAATAGTTCGCAGCATTTATATGGTTAAGAACGAAATCAAAATAGATTCTTAAATACAAATTTTATTATAACCTTTCATAAAAAGAAAATATGAATCCATAAAAAAAATTCAGAAAAAAAAGAAACAAAAAATCCCTTTTCAGTTGTTTTGGATTATTTTACTATCAAAATTATAGACAATTAACAATTTCAGAAATATATTATTTTTTGAATATCTCTCTTTTTTAAATCTTCCATCGCTTTGAAAATAGATTATGTCAATGATCTTTTTTTAATAACAAATTTAATTTAACTATTATACTCTAAAATATATGGCTACATTTCTACACAAATTGTGTAGAATTCTTGTATATGTTTAAATATGTAGAAGTTCACACAATTAAGAATTCTCTGCAATAGTAAGTGTTTCTTCCCTTAAAATTGGTAACTTGCTCCCATTTTTACCTAAAGAATCTGATAACCTTACATTACTCACAAAATTATTGAAAAGTCTGACAGCGATTTTTCAAAATCACGGCTCTTATTAGAAGAATTTCCGGTGGATGTCATCTCTGGTTCTATAAGATAGGAAGAGATAGTCTGTCCTTAAAACACAGCTTCTTTTGACACTACCAAAAGAAATTTTTTTTTTTTTTTTTATGAAAAGCATATATTTACAATGTGGATCGAACTTTATTCTCTTTTCAACTGTAAAACTTTAACTACTGTGCATATATTAAAAGTACTTTTTTATTAAAATAATTTGCAAAACAATATATTTCAGAAATGAACAAATATATAAAATAATTTGTTGTACAAAAAGAACAAATCCTATGATAGGGAAAGTCTTTTTCTTGGGAATGATTTTCCTTTATTGTTAAATAAAGCTATACATCAAGAATAAAAATAGATAAAAGTTGTGACAAAATGGACAGAATCTTTTTAAATGTAGGTATTAAAGTTATTCTACCAGTAGGTGAATGATTGAAGTTCTTTTTCTAGAAAATGAATAACTGAAGTCAGAAATTTCCTTACTATGCTTCCTTGATTTAGTTTTCTTATATCATAAATAAGAATGATTAATCTAACGTATAAAAACGGATCAAAGTCCACTCACTGGTGATATTTTGACTGGAACCAGAGCGCGTAGTAAAGAAATTCCTCATTTTACACATTACTCTTCTGCCTGAATAACTTCCATAACTCTCATTGCTTACTTGTTACTGAATATTAAAAACTTTCAGTATATTTTAGGACACCCTGTACACATTTTCTTATGTTATACAGCTTACAATGGTTCGACTGACCTTCTTTGCTCACAACAGTGGTGAAGATATGAAAGCGATAGATAATCCACAAGCCAAACTTCCCTTAAAAATGTATTTCTAGTATGAGACAAAACAACTAAAATGAAATCTAGAAAAGTATTAGAATTACATAGTAGCCACAAGTGTGTATCATAAAAAAATGATTTTTATAAGCCTTTCAAAATTGAATCACAATAACTTAATTTTGTTGAACACAATGCAAACTGTGCTCTAGGAAGAAGTGAGCCACATGTTTCCCCAGCACAGTGTACTATTATTTAGTTTTACGCTTAAAAATGAGAAATAATAGATTAAACAAGATAGGAGAAGACAGGATTAGAAAAGATAAAATTCTGTTAAGATTACCCCACCCTAGTCTCTCCATTTAAAATAAAACTAAAAATAATAATAAAAAGAAATTAATATATATTTCTAAGCAAACATGTAATTGCATTTAAATCTTTTAAGGGTATCTTGAATTCTGAAAACTTAATAGATTATCATCTGTATCAAGACACACAGTAATATTTTAGTTTTAGAAAAAACATTTGAAGAATGCTTTTCATTTAAAAACGGAGCATAAAAGCAGATTTTTAGTATATATATGTATATAAGATCAACAATTGGGTTTTAAAACGAAAATTGAGAAACACTAAATTTCACAAATAGGTGGCTTTTCTTTTGCATGAATTTTTAAATGTCTTTTTAGCTTAAAGTTATTAAAAAATCCTTTGGAACACATATCACAACTGAATGGTTTTTCACCTGTAAGAACGCAGAGATGAGCATTTAAACTTGACTTATGAGAAAATTTTTTAGGGCACACTTCACAACTAAATGGCTTTTCCTGAGTATGAGTGCGATAGTGTGTCTTTAGATCTTCTTTCCGAGAAAATTCTCTAGTGCAAACTTCACAAATGTATGGCTTTTTCCCAGTATGAGAGCGAAAATGCGTCCTTAGGTGATAACTTTGGAGAAATTCTTTAGAGCATATATCACAAATAAATGTCTTTTCTTTAGTATGCATAAGAATATGTATCTTTAGATGAGCACTTTGGAGAAACCTTCTGCAGCATATATCACAAATAAATGATTTTTTCTTGGTATGACTGAGAATATGTCTGTTTAGATAGCTACTTTTGTGAAATCCTTTAGAACATAATTCACAAACAAATGGCTTTTCCCCAGTGTGAGTGCGCATGTGATTTTTCAGGTTTGTCTTACGAGAAAATCTTTTAGTGCACACATTTTTCCTGTACTACTATGTTTGTGTTTAATTAGGGTCTTTTTTACAATAATAATATTTTATTTTATATCCTGTAGAACATATTTCCCAAGCAACTGGCTTTTCCCCTGTATGAATGCTGAGATGTTGTTTTAGATTTTCTCTTCTAAAAGACAGTATGAAGTCACAAATGAATGACTTTTTTTCTGTATGACTTGCTAGATCATCAGATGGAGAATAAGCATCACAAAATAAAATGTTTTCTTTCAATATGATAGAAAAAGAGTTCTTTTGTAAAATACTATTGAGTGGAACTATTTTCTGACATGTTTCAGAAGTAAAATGTTCATAAAATTTTTTTTATCTGTATGAGGTTGAAGAATTAGTTTTGTAATCTATTATTCACATTTAGTTTTCTAGTTTGAAGGAATCTTAGGACTATCCAAAGAATATTTCCTTGTAATAATGTCAAGATGAGCCCACAAAATTTACCTCAGTAAAAAGGATTTATTACAAGGGAGCATTTTATGTGCTTGTGTATGTACCTTTTTGTGTACACTAATTCTGAAAAACTCCTTGTATCATATTTATAAAGGTGCAAGTCGACTTTTCCTTTTACACCTGAAATTTAAAAGAAATATATTTTATTATTCAGGATTTTTTTTTTTTTTTTTGTAATTACTAATTTATATTAATTCACTTTTAAATTTACAAAAATTCTAATTGAAGTGTAACAGGGCTGTAACCAGATGGGGGCAGGGTGGGCTGAGCCCCCTCTAGCAACTACTTAAGCCCCCTCTAGACTTCATAGTCTTTCAATACGAATAACATAATTTATTACACTTAAGAATTTTAAAACTTTATAATATAAAGTTTTATGACACTGGGGACTTGCTTTCTTGTCTTTATATATATATAAAAAAATAGAGGGAAAAAGACAATCAGTGAATTAGCTCCTTCGAAATATTTCAAAGCCCCCTCTGACTATGCCGACTGGTTACGGCCCTGAAGTGTAATGAGCCGAAGTTCGGTGAAACTTCCTATGTATCCACTAAATCCACACAATGAAATGAACACGATTCATGGGAAATGGCTAGATGAACTACAATATAATTTACCATAAATAAGAGTAATTGTATGTAACTATAGTGAGCCATGTACCAGCAATGAGCCACTAAATTTTAAAAATAAGCCCCTAACACATTTCTAAACAAGTGGGTAAATGTGATCAAAGATTGCACAAAGGGTTTTGTTTAATATTCCTTTCAAAACACTTTATACTTTAATTAATAAATCCAAATTAATTTTTTTATTATAAATATCAATACGCTATCTCAATAAGAACATAGATAGCAGTCAAACAAACAAAAGGATATTTTAACCCCTCAAAGGGAGTCTGTGTGATATTGCTGAGAACTTAGGGTTAACAATTATGATATGATGAAAAAGAGCAGATTAAATGATAGAATTATAAAAGATCATATTTAAATTCATATGCACTGTTAAAAAATAGAAAAGAAGTAACTTTCGTGAATTTTTTTTTTCATATTTTTTTTTATAACATTTGGCAAATAATCTCATTTTCTTAAGCCGGAATTATGCAAAACTTTAAAAAACCTGCCATATCGTTTAAAACGCCAAGTTTTTAAAAGTTACTTAGTCATATTTGTAGCCAATAGCTTATTTTAGCAAGCGTGGCTTAACACAAATTTAATTTAGTTGTTGCAACATTTTCTTTGTGACAAATATTTACATTTGAATTTAAAAGTTTTCCTGCTTGTTTATATAACTACTAGCTGAAGATAACACAGAATTATAGAATTCCAGTTTCATGTTTTTTCTACAACTGAAAATAAATCACCGTGCCTACCTTTCTTTTCCTAGAAATCATTTCTTATTGTGATGGAAAAGATAGGAAATGTTATTGTAGTATATTTTTAAGCTAAGCAGTCTGTCAAGTAAGCATAATTGCTGAGGTCTGGATAACACTGACAAAATTAAGAGAGAGAAAATTACTCTTCTTTACTCCTCTTATAAAATACTTAAGGATCAATGTAAGAAGAACAGTAGAAAAAAAAAAGTTGAACTTCCATGCACTAAAGAGGGAAAGGAGGGTTAGAACTGCTTATTTTTCTAAATTTTACTTTTTAAAATATTAAAAAAGTTAGTGCTAAGTATACCAATTTCCATCATCATAATTTCTATATATAAACTTTTATAAATAATAGCTATAAGTTAGTGAAGAAATGCAATAACACATCATGAAATTTTTAAAGTACATTTTTGGTTCTTGATGTGTGAAACACACTTCCAGAAAAAAAAGTTGCTCTCACTCAAATATCAAGGATTTTAAATAAATCAAACCTTTAAAGTGAAGTTTTATTTAAAAAATTTATAGTAACAGGAAACTTTCAAAAGGGTGCCAAGTTGGACAGCCCTGGTATATAGTATAATGTGAATAACAAGTTGGGACCAATATACCATTTTACTAATACTAGGTACAGTACAGAGAGCTTTTGGACATGTTGACACATAAAAGAATGGCTGCGAAAAAGAAATATCCAATATAACTTTATTTTACAGAAAAAAATGCTATTTTTGGAAAAGGTGTGAAAGCAATATGAAACTCATGTTGTGTAGAAATGAGAAGGACATTTACCATTGTTTGCTGCATTTAATATATGATTGTAGTCAGTGCTGTGGCTGGAAAATAATATTTGCAGGAACTCACCTTTTCATAGAATAGATGCTAATGTTACCGGATTTTTGCTAAGCCAAAAAGCCAATTTAAAACATTTATCCAGAAGCCTTTTTTAATTAGCAGTTATAATTATTATAGTTTAGTTTTTATAGTATTGTATTTGTATAGCATTCATCTAAAAGCAATATTTAATCAATCTCATAGTAACATTTTCCATTATGAATCAAAATTTAATTGAAATAACAGAAATAAATCCATATATAACTTATTGGCACATCTTTCCTAGAAGTTTCCATAAAGAACGGTAATGAGAGATGTTTTCTGTGCTCTCTGATATATGACAAGCTATTTCGTCTGATAATCTTCTTCCTGATCGCAACCAAGATGTCACATATGGTTCAGGACGAAATTCTTTTAAGAGAGGTCCTACACGGCTTATGAATATAAGTAAACTGGCTCTTTCAATAAGAAGTGAATTTTTCGCATCGGTCATGATGTTATTCATACAGCTGAATGCTCTTTCGCATTCAGACATTGAAATGGGTATAGTTTTCACTTTCTGGAGGAAAAACAAAGGCTTGTTCTCGTACGCGAAATATTTTTTTTTACAGTAACAAACCAAATATTTCTGGGAACGGCGTTCCCACCCAACTACAGCACTAATTGTAGTTGTAAATTATATTATTAAAGTAATACAAAAATGAAAAAGTAATAACCTTTAAATTAACTAAATATTTATACACACAACATGTACACAGGTAAGCATTTTACATTTATTAATAGGATAATATTGTTTTAAGTAAATCATCTCAACTTGACTTGTTTGCAACAATTTTTAATTTTTATTTGAATTACCATAATTTTTGGACCAAGTATCAATAATAATACTTGATAAATAATCAAAATCTCATCTATACTTGATAAATAATCAAAATCTCATCTATTCGTATCCATATCAACCAATACCTAAGTACTAATATTGTAATATTTAGATTGTTGAACAGAACTTACCATGCACTACTTCTTTATGCTTAGCAAAATGGCGAAATTAATTTAGAAATATTTCGATTAGAAATCCTTCTTCGATTGACGTTGTTTCATGGTGCCATTTGCTTTCCTAACAAACTTTTTTCTGCTAGTTTTTTCACTTGTTAGGCTTTTAGAGTATTTTGGATTGTGATAATATCGTGGAATAGACCATCAGAAGGTTGATTTAATTATAAAAATAAACTTTATTTCATAATACAACGAAAAGCAATTTATTCGTGAACGCCACTGGGGGAGAGAGAGAAAAATACCGAGCGAGCACATAGCAAGCGCTTCCCAAGTTCGAATGACGGATCACGTGATCTGATGCTCTCCCGTTGCGGGGGGGAAAGAAGGCGCATCACGCCAAAGGTTGAAAGCGCCGGCTACTGTCCGAGATCACAGATCGCTACAGAGTATGCCCCCAGTGACGTAGTCACGATTACAGAAAAATTTGATTATACACTGATATACAGAGAGTTCTTGAGTACAAATGGGGTGCTTATTATGCAAAAATGAGAAAATTGGCATAATGCTGAATAATACTTGACAAATATAATAATAACTTAAACATGATATGCAAAAGAATGCCTGAGAATATATATGCATTATATGAAAATAAGTAAATAGTATGTACATTATATATATATATCAAAAAAAATGTTTTACACAATATAGTCTGTAACAAGATGTTGTGGAAAACGAACTTTACGACCAGATCTTGTAGTAGGTTGTTCTAGAGGAGTTTGAGCATTCATTGGCTCATGTTGTGTTTGAGTTTGGGAAGATGCGAGAGAATCTGATAACTGATATGCAGGTTTAATGCGGTCAATGGAAACTGTGCACCGTTTTCCCTTTATTTCCAAGTCAAAAGTTTTGTGGGTCCTATCAATCACTCTATGGGGTCCTGTATAAGGGGGTGTTAAGGGAGGAGTGACTTTATCTGATCTTAAAAAGACATGCGAACAAGTTTTTAATGAGGGATTGACATAAGTTTTGGGATTGCCGTGCATGGAAGTGGCAATAGGGTTTAATGACCTCATTGTTTCAATTAACTTAGACACATAGGTAAGGGTAAGTGGTTGAGTTATAGTCTCACTGGAAATAAGATCGGAGGGTAGTCTGAGATTGGTGCCATAAACAAGCTGAGCACAGGTTGCTTTGATGTCATTTTTCAGAGCAGTGCGCACGCCCAGCAAGACTATGGGAAGAATCTCAGTCCATTTAGTTTGGTTGTGCGCTTTAAGAGAGCCCTTGAGATGACGATGAAATCGTTCGATAAAACCGTTCGACTGGGGGTGATAAGCTGTGGTTCTAGTGCGTTTACATCCTATTATATTAGTTAGCTCTGTGAAAAGAGTAGATTCAAAATTTTTGCCCTGGTCCGTAGTTAGGGTAACAGGGGATCCGAATCTCGAGATCCAGCCGTGCACTAATGCGCGAGCAGCTGTCTCTGCAGTCATGTCAGCTGTTGGTATAACTTCAGGCCATCTCGTGAACCTATCAATGATGGTCATGCAATACTGATTGCCATCGGAGGATGGTAGTGGTCCGATAAAATCGACATGAATATGGGCAAAACGAGCATCAGGTTCAGAGAAAGTGCCAATTGGTGATTTGGTATGTTGGAAGACTTTGGCTTTTTGACATTTAGTACAGCTTTGAACCATGGATTTTATATCTTTACGCATGCCAGGCCATACGAATCGTTCAGATATTAATTTGAATGAAGCTGAGATGCCTGGATGGGAAAAATAATGTAAAGTTTGGAAAACGGGTTGTCGTATAGCTTTAGGAACAAATGGGCGAGGTTGTTTTTGTGACATATCGCAATATAAATGTATGTCTTCGAGTGAAAAATAGTGTTTTTCCAATTTTAAAGAGGTGGTGCCCGATTCAAGAAGTTGTCTGAGCTCTTCATCAGTGGTCTGAGCAGAGGCAAACTCTTTAAAATCTAACAAATTTGGGGAAATTGAATCTATCTCTATTCGCGATAAGGCATCAGCCACGGTGTTGTCGGAGCCTTTTGTGTACTGAATATCGGTAGAAAACTGGGAAATATAATCCAAATGTCTCAACTGCCGAGGGCTACATTTATCCGGGTTTTGTTTAAATGCGAATGTAAGGGGTTTTTGATCCGTATAAATAATGAAATTTCGACCTTCTAGCATGTGTCTGAATTTTCTTATGGAAGAATAAATAGCAAACAATTCACGGTCGTAAGTCGACCAATTCCTCTGTGCTTTATTTAATTTACAGGAATAAAATGCTATTGGTTCCCACTGGTTTCCAGAGAGCTGCATTAAGGATCCACCGATTGCGACATTACTCGCATCCACCCATAAACTTAACTGTGCGCCAGGAACAGGGTGTCGTAATAACGTTGCTCTAGCTATAGCTTCTTTTGAAGCAGTGAACGAAAGAATGGCTTCCTCGTTCCATTGCAATTGCTCATTTTGGTTAGCATTGGAACGGGGATGTTTTTTCTTATTCTTGTGTCCTTCAAGGAACTTAACAAGCGGAGCTAATATATCGGCGGCTTTGGGAATGAATCTTCGATAAAAATTGAAAAGACCCAAATAGCGTCTCAATTGAGTTAAGGTATCGGGCTGAGGAAATTCTAGGATGCATTTAACGCGATCAGGTAGGGGTTCAATTCCTGCAGCTGAAAGCTTGAATCCCAAAAATTCAATAGTGGATTGACCAAATTGGCACTTATCAACATTAATACACAGACCATACTCTTTAAGTCTAGAAAACAACAATTGAAGATGGTTCATATGTTCCATTTCATTTTCTGACGCAATTAGCAAATCATCAACAAATGCGTAAACAAATCCTAAGTCACGAATTATGCCATCAATAAAGCGTTGAAAAGTAGACGACGCATTGCAAAGGCCAAACTGCATGCGCGTGCTTTCAAAAAGGCCAAATGGAGTGCAAATTGCAGTTTTATGTACATCAGCAGGATTGATGGGAATTTGGTGGTAGGCTTTTACAAGATCAATGTGACTGAAAATTTGTTTACCATGTAACTCAGCAGTGAAATCTGCAATACAAGGTATTGGATATTTTTCTTTAACAGTTTGTGCATTTAGAGCACGATAATCACCAACAGGTCTCCAATCGACAGACCCTTTCTTCGGCACCAAGTGCAGAGGCGAAGAGTAATTACTTTTTGAAGGTCTCATATGACCGAGCTGTAGCATATGCTGAAATTCAGCTTTTGCAAATTTTAGTCGATCTGGAGCTAGCCGTCTGGGCTTAGCAGCAACTGGAGGCCCCTTAGTGTTTATGTAATGCACAGTATTGTGCTTGACCGGTTGGTTGGGATCCGGTAATTTTGTGATTTCAGGAAATTTGAGTAATAGTTCACCATAAATATTATTTACAAAACTAGGTTTCACAGAAAAAATATTGCAAATACTTAATTTGGCTGGAGCTTTTAAATTAGTGACGGAATCTATAAGACGACGATTCCTTAAATCAAGTTTTAAATTAAAACAATGCAAAAAATCAGCTCCTAAAATAGAACATGAAACATCACACACATAAAAAGAATAAGTAAAATTTCGGCGTAAGCCTAAGTTAATATTAATACTTTTACGACCATAAACATTAATTTTGGTGCCATTAGCAGCACGAAAAGTTTGAAGAACAGGCTTAGATTTGTCTATTCTGTTCGCGGCCACGAGACTGGCATCAGATCCAGAGTCAATAAGAAAAGACATACCTGTATTTTTGTCTCTAACAAAAAGACGACGAGAAAGTGCTGGGGAAAAGTCCGTCGCCGCTACTCTTCCCGCTTTGTGTTTTCCGAGTATGAACAGGGTGGGAGGCACTTTTTTGCTTTATCTTGGTATTTGTTATGATACCAACAAAATTTAGTATCTCTGGGGCGGGATTGAGAACGGTTGCGCTGATAATTACCATTCCTAGAAGCACTTCTGGACCGTCGAAGTTGAGCGACTTCTTGACGTAAGGCTTGAATTTCCTTGATTAGCATATCTGTAGCTGGTGGCGTCAGAATATCATTTGTAGATGACCGATCCGATACTGCATTAATATTCGATGGTGCTAAATCCAGGATACGATCGGCAACTTCAGCAGCTTTATCAGGCGTAATTTTATCTAGAGAAGCTAGAATTGTCTGCACCGGGCTGGGCATCTGTTGCGTAAATAGCTCCAAAAGAAGTTCGTCACTTACACTGTGGCTTTCAGC
This sequence comes from Maratus michaelseni, assembly GCA_963931845.1. Classification (NCBI taxonomy): domain Eukaryota; kingdom Metazoa; phylum Arthropoda; class Arachnida; order Araneae; family Salticidae; genus Maratus; species Maratus michaelseni. Next base: position 293,178,912 of record OZ007597.1, read on the forward strand.
CCTTCGTTTCATTAAACGAAGTAATTCGGTTGGTTTCCTATCGCCAAGGCTTTCTCCGGCAAGTAATTTACGAATTTCCAGTGTTCGACTTTCACTACAACGTTCTATGACTTTCGTTTTTAAATCCAGATAGGGATCCGTGGAGTCAGGTTTCATTATTACATCGCGCACCATAGTAGCAATTGTAGGCGGTAAATGAGCAACGACATAGTTGTATTTAGTTTTGGAGTCCGTGATAGCTTTCGGAGTAGCTAATTCGAACGTACTTTCCAGCATAAAAAACCATAATGTAGGATCGATAGTTATATAGGGCGGTACCACTACCGCTGATGTTTCTGTAGTTGACATGCTGCGAAAACGAAAATAAAAATTCGGCGTTCGAAGAACAGTTATGAATGTTCAAAAGTCCACAGTCACCAATTTAGAGTATTTTGGATTGTGATAATATCGTGGAATAGACCATCAGAAGGTTGATTTAATTATAAAAATAAACTTTATTTCATAATACAACGAAAAGCAATTTATTCGTGAACGCCACTGGGGGAGAGAGAGAAAAATACCGAGCGAGCACATAGCAAGCGCTTCCCAAGTTCGAATGACGGATCACGTGATCTGATGCTCTCCCGTTGCGGGGGGGAAAGAAGGCGCATCACGCCAAAGGTTGAAAGCGCCGGCTACTGTCCGAGATCACAGATCGCTACAGGCTCTTTTCATATTAACTTAGTATCTTGATATGATTTCCAACACATAAAGTTACTGAAACATTTCAATAAAGCTCTACGTATTCAATCAAACTTTAAACTGAATCGAATCTGTAATCGACATTAAAGTTCACTTCCCCATTTTTTTTTTATGTAGCAGTAAGATTTTCTAAGCTATAGGTCTCAAAGTCCACCTCCCTTCAAAGTTCAAAGTCAAAGGTTATCTAAGGTGTGGTATTTTATTTTTCCTATATAAATGTAAATCTTTCTACGTTGATGGTAAACGTCAATGTACATCACATAAAAAACAATTTTCTGAATTTTTTTTTAGAATGAAACGTATTTGATATTTTGTTACTATAGTTGAGAGCATAGTGCTAGACCAACATATGATCTTAAATATGATCTTGAAAGGATCGTATGTTGGTCTAGGCATAGTGCATTAATAATCGAACTAGGTTCTTTAATCGAAACGTTTTCTGATATTATGGCGTCTATCAGCAATTTAATCGTAAAATGGTCTTACTAAGCCTGGTACATATTTTTTCTGTCATCGTGTTATATCACAACTTTTACAAGGTATTTTTTATCATTTTCACTGATAAAGAATATTTCTTTATCCCATTTACTTTATTTCTCTTTTGATCTCCAACAAAGTTGAGAAATATTAATAATTAAAAAAAAGTTGTGAGTTATAATGTTTTTGGATTAGGCCTATTAATCATCTTTTGAACAGTATTTTGTGTTAAGGTTACTTATTTAAAGGTATGATTTGATTTTGTATCTATTTGATGTATTTTCTTATTACTGTTTTAATGCAATATTAATATATTTTTATCTCGTATTTGTAGTATTTCAAAATTTTAATTCCATGTGCATAAAATGCATTTTTGCTTTTTTTTTTTTTTTTTTTTTTTAATTCGATATTTATATGAATATCTATATTTGAGGGAAAAAATACATTTTGTACTGTTAATGATTTATTTTTGTTTAACTCCCAACTTAAGACGAAATATTTGTGCTTATTCAAAAGTTCCTTAGATTTTCTTTCAATAGAATTTGCATATATATATATAATATACTGATATTTAGTGTAAAACTGGTTGTGCATTTTTTTTGGCTATCTATATCTTTGATAACTTTGATAACTTTGAAGGGAGGTGGGCTTTGAGACCTATAGCTACAAGGCTGTCGTCTCGAATGATCCATATACATTTATTTATTATTCACAGAAACATATACATGAATTCTACAATTACATACATCTTGACGAGATAGTACAAGGAAACAGGACAACACAACAGACACAACCTGGGGGTTCCACACAAAGTGTGTGTGCAATGGAACCAGTGGGAATTGAACCCACAGCCTCCTACACTCGCAAGCGATTAGCGGCGTGGTGCCTTAACCACTCGGCCACGGAGGCCCCCGCTATCTATATCTCTCAGAAAGTTAGACGATAAACAAAATGGAGCTTATGCCAACCTGCAAAAGCAAAGTAACAAAACAGTTTTGCTGTTTATTTACCTCCATGGAGATATGAAGAAAGAGGAACTATCAGTAATGAAAGTTTCTCATAAAAAATTTGAATACGTTAATTGTTAAAAATTCTTATTTTTTTAGAGAATTTATAGACAGATTTAATGCTATTAAGAAAGTTAATCACAACTAGTAATTTACCGATTGACTGATATTTGTAAAGAACCAGTAGATGGCGTCATCAATTGGTAACGTAGTATTAATCTATTTTAAAATCTGGCAACACTACTCACATCTCAATCACACTGCAATTAGCATGAATCAGTATTCCCACAGACTAGAATATAATATGGGTTCTATTGTCTGTGAGTATTCCATTTACATTTGTAGAGATTAGAACACATGCATGATTCTGTTCATTAGTGTAAAGTTCTGTTTTTGTTTAAATTATTCCTCATAAGTGCATACGGTGGCATTTAAGCATGAACCTAGAAGAGATGAACCGGTCTCCAACGTTACAGATATGGTCCTCTTTCAACATCGATAAACGTCGAAAACTATCGCTGCGGGGCGCAGCGCCATCTACTGAGTTTTTTCTTATAAAATTAACATTATCAAATTAATCATTTTAAAAGTAAAATAAATGCATGAATTTGAGAAGAAAAACATATTTTAGACTTTCGTGAAATTTATATTCGAAGAAACTATTTAGCTTATGCTTCCCTTTACTTCCAGAACAATGAATTATGACTTTTATTATTATTTTTTTTTTTTTTTTTTTTTTGCAAGAAAATTTTTAGATAAAGTCAGATTGTTTACTTCAACATTTTTATTGAGTAAACAATTAAATAATTGTATTAAAAATGTAAGAATTTTAAACACAAAAACCTAAATAATTTAAAATAAGTAAAGTAAGTAGGTTACATTCAACACAAACTTTTTAGCATGAAGTCTGTTTTGTAAGTTTTAAATGTGAATTATCATCTAACATTAATTTCTTTCTAAAAGATAAGATAAAATATATTTACTATCTTTATCAATTATAGTTTCTCATGCAACATAAGATTTATTTGAATAATTTTTTTAGATGATGAAAGTTATACTTTCTACTCAAAATATTTCCTAAAATACCTGTATAAAACAAACTTGGATTATTTCCATACTTTTCTGGGTTTTTTTCCCCCTCCCAATCTTAAAAAATAGATATAATAATTCCAATATTTTAAATACATAATATTAACTTGTAGCTTTTTATAACTAATATTAAGAGTTACTGTTGCATTATAGTGTAAATCATAAAATTTTTGTTCACTTGACAGATAACCATTATGAAGTGAAAAATTTCCCTGCCTCTCTTTTGCTACACAAAAGATTAATATATATATATTTAAAACACAAGGCTGTTGTTTTAGTCATCTGCCTTGAACTTTCTACTGAACAAATTTTAATTTTTTTTAAAAATAAAAGCTGTTCATTTGTAGATGTGCCCACAACTAGCTTTTTTTTTTTTTTTTTTTTTTAACAGTCTTATTTTTATATTTTAATTTTAAACGTTTTTTATGATATTTTTTCAAAATGGTGGAAACTAAGATAAGATTTTCTCTCCAAAACATAAAATAAATTTACCTTATCACATTCTACCAATCAGAAGAGCGATTCTTTCAGCAAAAATGTCATCATATTTAAAAGGAAAAATCTCAATGGTCTCAGTTGGCAGCCATTTTGTAATAAAATGATAAAATGAAAAATGTTCAACATTAAAATCTTAGTCAGAACAAGCTGTAATTATTTAGCCATATTCAATATTTAGAAATTCTTTATTAGACTTTGTACAGAGAAAATTTCAAAAAATGGGTTTTTTTTAGAGGACAGCACAATATATATTGAGAAATACTCTTAAGTAATCTGTGTAAATAAAATAACAGTAAATAATCCATCATATGTAAAACAAAATGTTTCTGATGAGGAAAATGATGTCATTTGGAAAACAAAATGATTATTTTTCCTCCATGAATATAAACTATTTTACTAACCCTGTATCAGTATGACTTCATATTCACCGACTCTTATTCCTGCATCTAAATAGACTGAATTTCTGCTATTGATATATAAATCCTTGGTATGCACAAAATGAAATATTTCCGAAAATTACATCATTTCCATTAAATTATAATACATATTTAATGAAATTTAGGGATTTTAAAAGAATTGCTTTAATGACTTACAGCAATATTTTCCTATGTATTTCATGAAAATGACATCACTATGTTTTTCATTCCATCAATGCTGAAATTAAAAGTTAAATCGTCTGCTTATGGAAATTATGTTATTTTAGAAATGTGCAGTGTCAAACACAAAATTTCAATTTTACAAAGCTTTTTATAAACTATCGTTGAACCAGCATGAAATGTGATTTCATACTTATTACATAAAACTGAATAAAATTTATATATTTTTGAAGTATATTTCTCTTTTATTTATAAGTTTGAATTGTAACATATTTTTTAATATATTCTCCTCCATCAAATTTCGGCGTGTGCAAATAGTATGAATTAAATAACTAAATGTAATTAAAATGTTTAAGAAAAGAGAAAACACACAGATTATTTTTACATATTTTATTATTCAAATATTTTATTTATACACAAATACATCTGTATTATTTTAACATTGAAAAACATAACAATATAATATTCAATAAATGATAGCGATCTTTCACTAATATGCATGAAAACCTAACAAAGAGCAATTTATATGCGATGTGCTTATTAAATTTTAGAGTTTAATTCAAATTATACATTAAAGATAAATTTTAAGAAATTACTATTGTACTGATTTTTTTTAGCCATCCAACCTCTTCATTTTTTTTTTGACAACTTGCTGAATGTTCTGTTCTCTTTTACGTCTGTAAATCAAAACCAAAATATATTTCAAAATCTTAAGTCTATTCACTGTATTTCTTTCTCGGTTTCTGAATATGGGAAATTTTTTTTACATATCTCTTACATTTCAGATTCATTTTTATTACAAATAAAGCAAAAATGAGTGTTTCAAACTGATTAGTATATAAAATGACAATTTCTTTTGTTAATTAAATTATTTCAATGCTGTTTATTTTGAATTTTAGACAAAAGTAATGAAATATTTTATATTTGCCAAAAATGTCCTCATGATAAAAATATTTTATTTAAATATTTTTTCAAATAAATATACAGTTTGGAGTATATTAATATTGTTAATGCAGAGAACTGCAATTTAAGCTCTAACATAGGTATACACATTCAATTTAATCACTTTGGTTTTTCTGCTAAATTATAAAATTAGCTGTAAAATGTTTGCAAATCCTCAGATATTTACATCAGGGATGCACAACCTATGGCCCGCGGGCCAAAAGTGGCCCACAATGCCTGTTTTGTTGGCCCGCCAATCCCAAAATAATAATACAGTAAAACCTCTGAATAACGGACACCTCGGGAGCACAGAATTTGTCCGCTATTTGGAGGTGTCCGCTATTGAGAGTTAAAAATGTTCAAATATACAGGTTTTGGGGATCACAAAAGTGTCCGCTAAATAGAGGTGTCCGCTATTCGGGAGTGTCCGTTATGGAGGTTTTACTGTACTAAAATATAGATTTTTTTTTTTTTCAATTAAAAGCTTTACTTAATTTTTCAACTGAGAGCTGCTTGCGTTTTTAAAATCAAAATGTTAATGCTTTTAAAAGAAAGTTAGTGTTATTTCAACAACAGTTATGGGAAAAACATTTTGGTCATTGCAAAAAAAAAAAAAAAAAAAAAAAAAAATTAAAGAAAAATTTGCAAAGATATGAAAGTGGATTACGAAGATCAGGAAAAAATTTTAATCAATTCATTCCATGATAGATTTTTAGATTTTGAAAAATGTCATTGTCAAATTGAGTTATTTTCAAATCCATTTACAGTGCATGTCAATTTGGCACCTGAAAATGCTCAATTAGAGCGCATTGACTTACATAGCTCAGACTTTCATAAAAATGAATTCAAAGAAAAGTCATTGCTTGAATTTTATAGGAATTTACTTAATGAATTTTCCTATTTAAAACGCAATGCATCTATGTATGCAACTATGTTTGGAAGCACCTACATATGTGAACAATCTTTTTCTATGATGACTCTCAACAAATCAAAGACTAGAAACAGACTAACTGATGAAAACCTTTCAGCCGTTTTACATAGTGCTACTGCAACTTTAGAACCAAACATAAAAAAAATAGCTTCAAAAATATAATCCCAACCATCACATTAATTGTCTGTGAAATAATTATGTATGTATATTTGGCTTATTAAAATTAAAATATAAATGTATATATATTCAGAATTGAGTATGTTTTTATCAAAGTGGTCTATTGACTTTTTATATTAGATTAGTAAAAAAAATGTGTTTCTAAATGCAATGCTACATTGGCCCCAGGTAAGGTACCTTTTCTTTTTTTTGGCCCACGAGTTGAAAAAGGTTGTGCACCCCTGATTTACATCAATAATAATGATGCTTTAAAAATAGTGAATATTGTGATAATGATTAATGAAGTTAAAAAAGAACATGTGTATTTGAAAAGAATGGAATTATAATCTTAATATAAAAGAAACAATATGTACTAATTCTCATAAATGATTTCACCATGACACTAAACTTTTTAAAATGAGTGCTTAAAAAATATATATCAGAATAAATGAAAATAATGGCGCAAATTAGCATTTGTAAGTGAATTATTGAAATCATTTTTCTATTGTTCATGCTGAACTACTGCAATAATTTATGGATAACCCAATAGGCATTTATTTTTCACATGCATTAGTGAGAGGTCACTAACTTGTACAAAATTGAGAACACTGCAGATTAATGGAAAGTTAATCCATTAATGAAAATTTGCTGTTTACACAATGTGAATAAAAACATTAACAATTTGCTGTTTACACAATGTGAATAAAAACATTAACAATTTGCTGTTTACACAATGGGAATAAAAACATTAACAATTTTCTGTTAGCTGAAAAAGAATTAAAGATGAACTTAACTGAAAGAGAAATCATAAAATAACATTAAAAGTAAGGCATTAATTATTCAGATACCTAATCTCTGAAGAGTTTTAAATCATACAGGATGTATTTACTTGCTTAATTTTATATATTTTTGTCTAAAAAATTAATCAGATAACAGACAGTGAAATAGATTTTACATTGTGTGGTAATGACAATTGGCTGAAATCTGTTTTTTAAAACAGCTCAACAGAAAAAAACCCGCAGGTAAATGAACTTCAAATAAACTATAGATGAGTAATTATATTTAATTATTTTGTTCTTATTTAGTAGTCGAATTATTTTGTGCAGCCCTGTTTATGATCAATAGATGTGGATATATAGCATGATAAAATTTAGTTCAGTTAGATTCACATTTAGCAATTTTCGCCAACCGATGGAAATGTAACCGAAATCTTTTGTACAGCCCTGTATATTATCTGAAGCCTTTTGTACACACCACATATTAAGCTAAAAGGCAACTTAAAACTCACTCGCTGCCAGGGCTTAAATTGTGCCGAAGCCCACCAGAGCCCGGCTCTGGTACTTTTCTACTATTAGTAAATATTTAAATATAACAATCTTTTTAAAACAGAATACATTACCAGGTTTTAAGGGGCTACAAAATCAGAACGGGCATTGGTGAGCGTAGCGAGCAGAGGGCAGAGCCCCACTAGTATATATAAAATAAAGAACTTTTTTTCTTTTTTAATGCTATTTTGATCAGAATGAAGGGGCAACAGAAATCGTGTTTTATTTATTCTAGTGATATTTGCAGATTTATGTCTGGAATTGATGGCAGTGACATATATATGGTGCCATTCAAGAGAACGAAAAATGAATTTGCTTTCAGTTCGATTTTCTTTTGTAACACTGGGATATTTTTTAATTTTATCATTTTTTTTAAAATTTAGATATTTAACTGAAAAGAATATTTTCTGCTTTTAGTCAACGAGCATCAGTTTGAAGTTTTTTTAAAAGTTTTTAATCTTCTATTGCAGACGAATACAAAATAAAGTTAGTAAATTTTCTATTTATTTTTATCAGAACACTATCCATTGAGCAGTTTTCCTTTTTCTATAAATGTACAATTGTGACATATAACAGAATATTTCTTCATAAATTATATAATCAAATATAGAAGAGAGTCCTACACAATGAGATGTTTTATCCTGCGCATTAGAGAATCATTTTAAAATGAAGTTTGTGTTTGTACTGCTAGATATTACACTGTTCAATGATTCTGGAGTGTTCGCCAATTAAATTTCAAGTGTAAATGTTGTTTCATTTGAAAGTTATTGAATGAAGGTAATTTTTAAACCTGAAAGTTACTCATTTAACTGTGTTACAGATCATCTACCTTAAGTCTGTTTCTATAGAGTATTTCAGTTCGAATATAATACATATTTTATATAATACATATGCTGCATTATTTCTTCACTTAATAACAAGGTGTGATTATGTTCAATAAAATAACAGTTGCATACTTTCTCCTGGGAAGTAGTACATAACCATTTTTTTTCCAACAAATCTATATAACATACGTTGGTTATTGAAACATTAGTCATAGAAAATTGGCAAGCAGACCGTTTCTGTGTACCGTTGCAATTTCAATAGATCTCAATAGTTATTTGTGACCCTGTCTAATTGGGGCAGCAACTTAATTATAAAAAAAAGGTCAAGAACAAAATATAAAAATATCATTAACTTTATTCCTAATAATTGAGAAAACCGCTTTATTGGGACAAATCATGCTAGAATTGATATGGCCCAATGAACTGAAATCAGAATTATTTATCAAGTCACTTATTTAGAACTTGGAACAGATATCTGAAACTATTATACATGTATGGATGAAATGACTTCATGTAGGAGAGGAATGTTCATTCCAAACTCCATTTATTACACATTTAAGGCTATTAAGAGGCATATATAAGAATAACCTTAACAGCATTCTCAAATTGACTATTTTCTCCACTCAACAACATGAAGCTTTCTGACACATTATTTTTTCTTTTTGCATGTAAATGTAGCACTTTTAAGATATTACTATTTTAATTTCTAAAAACGAATAGAGTTTTTCATTTTCCTGCATGTGATATTTATCTTGATATATAATCGATTTCTCTCTGATGACATCCATTCTAGGCCTGTCACATCCTGAAAACCTCAAGCCAATTTTCAGGACTTTTAAGACCTTTTTTTGCAAGGTTCTCCACCTTTATGAGAACATGGAAAATGCTATTCGATTTCTGAATATCTAAAGAGCAATAGATGTAAATTTTGTGCATTTACAAATGAAGATGATTTTGTGAATGTATCAGAAAGTAGACTGTTTAGATTGTAGAACAAACATCTTTTAAGAAGATTACTTTGTACATGTGCTTAATTTTGTCCTTTTATTTTCTTTCTGTACATTTTATAGCCTGAATGTTTATTCTTACAGTTAGGAAAACCTAAGATTTGAAAAGAGCAATTTTCAAACCTAAATCCATTACAAGTTAATAATTTTTTTTTATGAATGAAAAGCAGGAAAATGTCAAGAGCAATTTTCAAACCTAAATCCATTACAAGTTAACAATTTTTTTTATGAATGAAAAGCAGGAAAATGTCTCGGTCAACTATAAAACAAGCATGTTTCATATTTATAGGTAATTAAGATCAAATTTTGCATTCATTTATTTAAATATAAATCAGACCATATGAAAATTTTACATGTAGAGTGAACAAAGCTTCCAACATTCTGTTGTCTTTTTTTGATGTCAAAAAGCTTATTTTGAATTAGAAAATTTGTATAATGAAATGTATCTTGTTTCAATGTGGCAAGTATTTCTGGGATGAAAATTTTCTGCAAATCCACAAAATTTATTATTTTTATAAAATCTTCTTTCTTCCACTTTTTTGTTAATTCTTTTGCAGTTTTTTCTAAGAATTTTCACCTGTGAAATAAATTGGCAGAAAAGATGCCACCCTTATTGATTTTGACAGAAGATGTCTGATTTTCAGAATAACTCTTGACTATGTGCTTCACAAACTATTATATATCTCACAATTTTTTATTATTCTTAAAGAAATTTAAAATTTCCCTAAGATCTGCTGCCAAAAACTGTACTATATACTGTTCAATCCTTCTCCATCCACTATGAGTGTTAGCATTTGTGTTATACTTCAGTAAAATTTGAAGGCTAAAAATAACAAAAATGCAATATTTTGGATATATCAGTTTTTATTGTGGTGTGAAATGGATGATAAATTTCATTAATACACTCTTCACTCTGTTCTTTATCAAGTAATTTTGATTAAACACGGAAATTTTTTTAAAGTGAGGAGAATAAATGCAGTCTGGTGTGTTTATTCTGCCATCTTAAAAAATATTAATAAATAAAAATAATTGATAATAAATTATTGATAAAAATAAAATTGATAAAAATAATTGATAAATAATATTTTGCTTTTTTAACGATATTTACTTAAACCATCCTTATTTTCTTCTTTTTCTGAGCACTTGCTCTTGCTATTCCTGTTATTAGGTTTCATATATTCAATAAAATTTCTGTTTCAAAACACAGGTGACCATAAATTCCCGGGATTTCTTACCTAATAACTTTTAAGAATATGACAAAAAATATTATTACATAATCGTAAATTACAATTAAAAAAGTTTTTTTTAATAACACAAAGAAAGTTACATATGGGTAAAAGTTGCAACTCAAAATGCTATTAATCAAATAACGATTATAATCAAATAATAATCAATATTAAAATTTTATCAAATTTAACAAAAAGCTGTTAATGAGTTATGAGTACAAAGTTAGATTTATAGATAATTAATTAATAATTTTTTAATGAATTTGTTGAAAGTTTATTATTAATTATCATTTGATTATAATCGTTATTTGCTTAATAACATTTTCAGTTGCAACATTATGCATATGTAACTTGAATTGTGTTATTAAAAAATCTTTTTGAGTTGTCATTTACAAATATGTAATAATATTTTTTGTCCTATTCTTAAATCAAAAGTTATGAAGTAAGGTAACCGTGACAAACATTTATGGACATGCTGCATTTGCTTCACTTAAAAGAACTGCAATATTAGGTGCTATGGAATGAATATCATTTCATGATTGCAAAGAAATGTTTTCTTAAAATTGCGTTTTTCAGTAAAAGACATATTTAAGAATATAAGCTATTGAAAATTAAACAGAGACCGAAAATAAACAAAAGCATGCATAAATCAGCAATCTTTGCAACAATTTAATTGCACTGCTATAAATTGTTTTTAAAAAACACAAAATCCTTGATAAAAATGCAAAACAAACTCCCTGGCCATAAATTTACCATGTTTTTGTTCACTTGCAGTCTCTCTTGATCTTGAATGATTTAGTCTATAAAATATTCTAATTTTTTCCAAGCTTAACAACACAAAACTTTCTGACACATCCATGAACTAATTTTAGTATCATTTGCACATAAATGTATGACAATAGAAGATATTATTATTGAAGTGTTTAACAATCAAAGAGTGTTTCTCATTTTCCTATAAATGAGATTTATCTTGATTTGTTGTGTGTTACTGCCTGATGAAGACCATTCCTGTATCTGTGAATTCCGAAATTCTACTTAAAACACTAACTGCACATTTAAAAAAAATTCTTTGCCTTTATAGAAAGAATGGAAACACTTTTTGATTTCTTGATATCAAAAGATATAAATAATAATAAAGCAAATTTTATGCATTTATGAATAAAACTACCTCTGTGAAATTTAGAAAAGTATCCAGTTTGGATGTTTGAACAGATTTGAATAAGTTTTGTGATTCATTTTTAAAAGAGTACAACAAAACCTGATCAGCACCTATATGTGCCAAAGTCGAAATAAATATGATGTTTAATGAAATTCTATTCCATAGATGCCAGGATTAAAATTCAAGGAAATTGTAAAACAAACACAACATAGCAGCGCCATCTGTTGAGATATATACACCCAAGCTTTATAAGTATGAATTTATGTCAAGATCTCACAGAAAATGACATATGATAAATTTTATGCATTAGTGTTAGAGATAGACACCCACAAAATTTGTGTCATGTACATACAGACAAACATTTTCCAATATGATTCTTATGAATAGATACAATGTAAAATGGCATTGTTTACTGCAAAAACTTTGATAGTGGAGGACACTGTCATTTTGTTGGGATGTCTCTCCAATCCAGACCTTCCTCTGTGCAATCACTTTTAAAGTAAGGGGAAAATTTAATTAAAGGGGGTTACTCATTACCTTAAAATCTAAAAATGGCTTCCATCATTCAAATGTACACATGTCCAATGCTGACATCGTACATTTTTAAAAAATGTCTTCTAAATATAAGTGTTTTTAAAAACACTGTAAATTTAAAAATTTCTACTTGAATATATATTTTTTCAAATTTTATCATCTTAAAAATACTTTAATTTGAGGGTGACAGTTATTAAAAAGCATTACGTTGTCATTGGATGTCTATTTTTTCTTGGTTAAAACTATATTTCTGTAATAATATTGGGTAAGGATTTGTAAAGACTTTATTATCTATAAAGTATATTAGGTATCTGGTTTGTTGGCACGTTTACAAACTTGCATGTAATACACATATATGCATAAAATTTGCAGATATTCTCATTCAAATTTCTAACAATTGAACATTTTTGTATCTTTCTTAATATATTTAAACTGAATATTTTGGAAGATGCTTTTAAATTTTCTGTTTTAAAATTATTCTAAGCCTGAACATTGCATAAAGAAAATCATCAGTAAGTAATCTTCTATAACTGAATGTGTAAAAACATTTATAAAAGAAGAGAAAAATCTACTTTAATTTTTGGGCCTGTGAGTAAGATCTAAAAATTTTATGCACACAGGAATAAAAATAGTTTTGATAGAAAATTCATATTCTTTCTATAAGAAATTTTTAGCTTAACAGATGTAATTGCTTCCAAATGTAAAAGATACATTAAAGAAAATAGAAAAACGTTAATGTACATAATTTAATGACATGAAAGTTTATTTAGAACACAGTTCCACAGATAAAAAAAATTTCAGACTATATCATACACTTGAATAATCTAGTTTTTGATGGATGTAACAACAATCAATAATTTTTACTATTCCTAACTTACATTTATTGACAATAACAAAAGGATGTGAAGCATAAGATGCAGCCAGATCTTTATCAACATAAACATTTTGCAAGGACTGACATGACTGGATGAGGGAAACAATACTATCACATGTCACATTCAAATATCTAAAGCAGATTGTTTCTAGGTTAGGAAACACTGAATTATCAAAAATTAAATCATTGTCTTTCAAAGTTGCAAAACACAAGTATAATTTTTTCAAATTAAGTGCATGATTCCGTATTGCTTGAAATGTTCTGGAGTGAATCCGTGTCTCTCCCATATCCAGAACTTCTAGATGTTTCAAAAAAGAAATGTCAACTTCAAACCAGGAATAGTCTACATTTGTATTAGTTAAATATAATTGTTTCAAATGTATCATTCTTGAAAACGGGGGCTTACTGAAATCTCCCAGAAAAGAATTAGAGAGATCTAAAATTTCGATTTTTGAAGTTCCATCCCATTTACATCTTGCAGAACAGTTGGCAAATTCAGAATTACGAAATGTCAGTATTTGAACATTTTGTAAAAATTGAGCACCTAAATCTATAACCGAGGGCAGACTAATTGATAATTTAGCCCAAACCAAAGTTAACATTTTGAGATGGGGACACCTTTCTTGCAGCTTTACACAAAGTTCCTCAAAATGCAATAATTCAGCCCAATATCTACGACCTATAAAATCTAATTTGATGCAAGTAACAGAAGGTGGTAAAAGATTCACAAAACAATTTGCTACAGTATTTTGGGATCCACGAGATGGGGACAATTTCACATTCACTCGTTTCCATAAAACTGTATTTCTTGTTGACACATGCCATCTTCTGCACACTCTGTAATAAGAAGAAAAACGTAAACATAAAGATTCCTGCTTGTACGTACACTTGATACCATAAATTAAGTTTTAGATTGCACTATTTTCAAAATCAAAGAAATAAACAATATTTATATTTCATATATTCATTTTTAAGAAAATGAAAAAATAATGCTATTTTAAAATCTATGTATTTCACATTATTTTCTTTATGATAGCAATAAAATGGCACTGGTATTTAATTCTTTATTTATAAGACCTTGCATCTATTTTAGAGAATATAAATTCTTTTAATAATTGAACTTTTTTTTGTAATTAAAGAACGCAGAACAGTACATACAAAAATTTTATGTGTTTGAGAGTACAGCTGACACAACTTCACTGTCAAATGCAGTGCTGTAGTTGGGTGGGAACGCATGGGAACGCCGTTCCCAGAAATATTTGGTTTGTTACTGTAAAAAAAAAAATATCGCGTAGGACCGCAAGCCTGTTTTTTTTTTCTCCAGACTGTGAAAACTATACTCATTTCAATGTCTGAATGCAAAAGAGCATTCAGCTGTATGAATAACATCATGACCAATGCGAAAAATTCACTCCTTATTGAAAGAGCCAGTTTACTTATATTCATAAGCCGTGTAAGGACCTCTCTTAAAAGAATTTTGTCCTGAATCATACGTGAAATATTGGTTGCGATCAGGAAAAAGATTATCAGACGAGACAGCTTGTCGTAAATTAGAGAGCACAGAAAACACCTCTCATTATCGTTCTTTATAGAAACTTCTAGGATAGATGTGCCAATAGGTTATATATGAATTTATTTCTGTTGTTTTAATTAAATTTTGATTCATAATGGAAAATGCTACTATGAGATTGATTAAATATTGCTTTTAGACGAATGCTATACAAATGCAATACTATAAAAACTAGAATATAATAATTATAACTGCTAACTAAAAAAAAGATGCATTTCTTTGGGTACTTCTTAGGCTTTTGGCTAAATGTTTTAAATTGGCTTTTGGCTTAGCAAAAATCTGGTAGCATCAACATCTACTCAAGATGAGTTCCCACAAATATTTTTTTTCAACTACAGCACGGGTCAAATGCATACAATGTAATGTATCCTGCATACTGTATAATGCAATCTGCTATATCATCTAACTATATAATATACTTTATAGAGATAAATATCCATACTACAATCTATTTTTACAATAGTTATAAATGAAGGTTTTCTATAAAACAGTTCAAAATACTAGACATCATAGTCAGGTACATTTATGGAGAAAGAGTTTCAAGTAACAGAATATAGAAATCAGAAGTTGGTATCAAAAATCAACGTAAAAAATTATTTTTTAATGCATAGTAATTTTCAACCAGAGTTAATTTTGCTGTTAAAATTCATAAAAATTATTTCAAGAGAAACTTAATCTGATTGATACTGAGGAAAAGAATCTCTTTTGAACAGTCCATATTTAACTACATGTCAGAGAAATTTAAGTAATGTTTTACAAACTGTTGTTTCATTGGTTAAATTATCTACCTATTAACTCTCCAAATAGTTTTTTGTGAAATTTTTCTAATTCATGGAAAAACTCTACCCACTTTTTGCTTTATAGAGTAATTTATAAATGAAATTTAAAAAAGCAAAATAAAAGCGATCTCTTAATAACATTATAGACACACACACAAACGTAAATAAAAATGTGTATGTATGAGTATATAGAGAAAATGAGTATAATATAAAACAAGAATGAAAAATCATGCATCAAGCATAGATTATGAAACACTTTCCAACACAGCTAGAAAACTGTAAAGAAATTCAATGTTACATAAGATGAAAGAAGATATATAAGTAAAAAGTTTAGAAAACATATACCACATATACAGTTTTTGAAATTACCTTTCAGTGTCAAAAATGTAGTTGAATTATTTTGTGCAGCCCTGTATAAGATCAATAGATGTGGATAGATAGCATGATAAAATTTAGTTCAATTACAATATTCACATTTAGCAATTTTTTCCAATCGATAGAAATGCACTCGAAATTCTTTGTACAGCCCTGTATATTATCTGAATAATTGTACACACACCACATATTAAGCTAAAAGGCAACTTAAAACTCACATGCAGCAATTACCAACCATAAAAAACAATGTATCTTTTTCTTTGCGTAGCCCTGTGTATGAATTATTTATATTCCACAAGCTTAAATTAGTATACTAAATATATTATAGTTCAGCAAGAAAATGCATTACACAATTAAAAACTACCCTTGAGCAATTCACTCTCACAGTCTGAAATACTTAAGGATTCCCTTGTGTAGCTCTGTATATGATCAACCGAGTTTATAAACACACACATACTATGAAAAAATTTAGTTAAACTTAAAAATGCAAACCAAAGTTGAAAATGCACTTATCACACATAAACTGTAAATATCGCACATGTACTGTAATCGATATTTTTTGTGTGTCCCTGTAAATAAATGCAACATACACCATCCTTTCAAGAGAGAAATTTATTATAGTGAACCTCAGTAATGTATATAATTTTCATTATGTCTGAAATAGTGAAATATCACTAAATTATACTGCAAACGTTTTTCCCCCATAGAACAATGTGTAACAGAATTCTTTTGTTTGACCCTGTAAATGAATAATTAATGCTTTGCACTCCATATCTTACAAAAAGCATGTTTTAATGTGCTTCATAATTATATATCAATTTTATAGTATTTTAAATGACGTAGCATCATCAAAATGCACTTGAAACGATTATTTCCCATTGACTGTCCCTGTAAAAAAACTATAAGTGCTACACACTTCAGTTGAAATTGGGAACATGCTATAGTAAACAACAATAACATACATAATTTTCAGGGTGATCTGAGTATATTTATGTGAGTTTGAGCATGGACAGACAGACAGACAAACTGAAGTCATAAACCTTTTTCAACTGGGTTAGAAAGTGTTAAAAAGCTTTATTTTCAATGCATATTAGAGTGTTGCATCAGGTCAGTTTATCTGCTTTTACCCTAACTCGACCCATGGTTTGGATCTGGTCGGTACTATGTTTCATTGCAGGTCAGGTCGACATATACTTTTTTTGCTTTAGGTTAGGTTGACTTTCAATGTTTGGGTTTTGACTCTTGCAGGCCAGGTTTGTATTATCCAATTTTTCAGAAGAATTCCCCCCCCCCCCAAAAAAAAAAAACATTTAGGTGAAAAATCTATATGTAATAAAACTTCCAAATCAGACACTCCCAAATAGCAGGCACCACTATTTAGCGAACATTTTCAATTCTTAACACTTATATATTTATATCCTCTGAATACCTTTGAATAGTAGACATGATGTGTGTACATAAACTATCACAATTAAGATACATATGTGTTTGTGTGTATCATAAATTAAAAGCTGGTAATATTTTTCATATTCCAAGAGAAGGAAAAAGGGTTCTTAAATGTACCATAAAGAGAGAATAATCTATGATAACATTTCTTATATTACATTTCTCATTGAGTAAATAGAATATATTTTTTTTTCTTATTCATATTCAAATATGTGTTTATTTTTCTCTGAAACATAGTTATGTTAAAATGTTTTGGGAAAATCAAAACATAACCTGTAAAAGCATAAATCTGACTCACAACAAACATTTTAGAGCAAACATGACCAGCAGAAAGAAAATTAGACTCACTACAACTCAAAAAGAAAAAGAAAAAAATTAGGAATGACCCAATGCAGGACTCAATTCAACAATCCCAAGGTGTCTGCCATTCAGAGGTTTTACTATATTAAAGAATATAGATATGTCCATTTTTCGGTACAAAAGATAAAATTAGTATTACAGATATAACTGAAGATTACTTTTTCAAAATTGCATTAAAACATCAATTGATTTCCTTTCATTTTGGGTTACAGGTCAGATTCGTTTTGAAGTATTTTGGCTTGCGGGTCAAGTTTTAATGAAATATGTCATGTTCAGGTTGGGTTGCAGGTTGATAAAATTATTTTGTCAGGATCAAATTGGGTTGCAAGTTGTTGAAAATGTTTTTTCAGGTTTGGGCTGGATTGAACTCGACTCATGCAGGTCTCTAATGCATATCTTTATATATCCTTAATAGAATAATTATTCAGTGCCATAGCAATAATGAATTATTGGTGAGGAGAGAAGGGTTTCATATGATATTAACTGACCGTAACCATATCTGTTTCATCACTGTTAACTGCATTTGTGGAATTGTAACCATAACTGTGTTGAATAGTTGACATCATCTTTGTATATAATGTTGAAATGTGTTTATATGATGCCCTTAATAAAGTGTGACTATTCTAAATATGTATTCTAACTTTATTTACTTCAAACTACTGCAAATGCCTTAACAGACAAAGTGATGGAGAAAGCACGAAAACATCCCCCTCAACTTCTGCAAAGAGTTATAATGATCTCAAAGATGCAGCAGTCGTCTGAAATATTAAATGTCCCGGCCTGTCCAACCTGCTGGCTGAAGCATTAAAATTGTGGATTTTAACATTTAAATTTTTCAAATGGTAGCTTACTGCTACCATACTAGCCAGTGTTGAAAAAAAAGGGACCTCTGATGGGCACATATTCACCAAAAGTCCCTTCCACTTCAACACTAGCTCAGAGCAGTAGCAGCAGACTCAATCTTGAAAGATCTGACTGGTAAAAAATAAAAGCTAAATTTGATAGATCGATTCTTTCACTTCAAGATCATTATAGTATTAAAACAATGACAAAAAGACACAAACTACAAAATAACAAACATTCTTATCCTTCCAAACTCAAAAATTTTCAATGAAAATAATATATAAATGGTATTAATAGTCTTTGTGCCGTATAAACATAAGAATTTATCAGTAGAATATTGAAGAACGAATGTTCCTAAGTACAAAAATGTGTCAATGATATATTGCTTTTGTAAAGCATGACTGTTTAAAATGTTCCATATTAAAATAGAATGTAATTAATATAGCGACTTTTTCTGTTTTAAAATAAATGAGTTGTAAATGAAATATATAAAATGAAATAAAATAAAATTCTATTCCTCCTCTAAATAATAATTATAAAGCCATATTTTAAATATCATGTTATATTTAAAGTGTTTAGAAAAACATATTAAGTTTATTTTATCTTTAAAAAAAATTTACTTTAAATGGGTCCCATAAATCCTTCGTATGGATTTATATTAAAAAAATAAAATAATAAACCTCATAGAAATTTGCTATGAATACAAGGGTGACAGGTTACAATTACAGCATTATTTGTTGAAATATTTTTAAATATGTTATTTAAATTTTATGTACAGTCATCCAAAAAAACCCTCATATATTTTAATCACCAAGTTGTTAACAAAACAGACAGAAAAAGCTATTCAACTGAAAATTATGTCCTTTAAATTTATGTTTAAAAAATATGCTTAAGGGATGTCTTCCATGTCAAATTATTTCAAACTCTGAGATTTCCAATACGAACAGCTTAATTTGACATCATATTTATCTTTTTTCTGTAAATTTTACATTCAGATACTAAATGGGAAGTCATTAGGTGAAGTAGTTTATGAACTATCAAAGTGTAAAATCAAGAACTCCTAATGTCATTTGTAATGATTGCAAAACAGATTGCAAATGCGTGTAGTTTTTTAAACATAAATCAAAAACTACTCGACAAAATGAGCTATAATTTTGGATTTGCATATTTGAAACTTCTAAATATCAACTTCTGTTTAAAAATTCCTTGATTAAAATTCAGAATTTTTTCAAAAATTTATTTAAATTTTTATTTTTTAAATAAATTTTTAAAACAAATAGGTAATGTAACATTCAAATTCTGTAACTAAAATCGATTCTATAATCTTCAAACATGAAAATCTGAAATCACAGTTCATTTCGCTAAGTAGTTATTAAGATATGCTTTAAAAAACGGATGGATTGCTATATGATTTTTAATGATTACTAAGATAATTAACATTAAAAGATCGAAACTTTAAACCTTGATAATTTCTAAACCATGTGAACGAATGACTTCCCATTTGATATCTATACATAAAATGTACCAAAAAAAACTGAAATATGAAGTCAAAATTAGGTGTTCACTTTGAAATTTTCAGAGTATGGTACAATTTCATATGAAGACGACTCCCCAGCTTTCTTTTTTTAAACATACATATAAAGAGTACATAATTTCCAGTTAAATGTTGTTGGGTTTTTTGTTGCTTCTGGGACAAATTAGTGATAAAAATGTGTAGGTGTCTTTTTTCCGGCTGACTCTACTTGATATTAAGCTTGAAATAAATTTTCTGTTTTATGTTAATTAAGGAAATCTTTTTTTAAATACCCATTTTATGACTAATGTTTGAATAAGAAAGTTCGAAATGAACTTTTATATACCTTGCAATTTTTCCAAGTTCATTATGTGACAGATATCTAAAAACTTTGATCAATATTTCTTCTGGTAGTGAATTAATATTCCAAGCTGCACCATCCAATCCCTCAACCTAGAAATAAAAATATAGGATCATGCATGAAGTATGGATACACATACTTGCATTTTCTATAACTACATGAAGATTCGAAAAGAAATAAAAATGTTACTGAAAAAATCTTTTGAAAGTAGTGCATTTAGAAAAACATTATGGCTTTAAGCTCATTTAATTAAAAAGTCTTTAAAAAACTTCCAAGGAAATCTAGAAAATTATTTTCCACCCAGAACACAGTTCATCTTTTACCCCTTCTGACATTGTTTTTATTAAATTCAGGTGGGCACTTTATGATAATATATTTAGAATTTTCATACTAATAGTAAGAACATATTTTATATGCCTATTAATTTAGATTGTTTTCCAGTGTTTGCATGTTTTAGTGATTTTTTATGTGTCGGTGACAAAAAAATTAGTTAAAATAACAGTGGTAAAACAATGAATTCATCTTTTCTTCTAACAAACTAGCATACAGTTTTAAAAATGTGGTTCTCAACACATATGTGCCAACTACTAATATTTGTTTTGATTTTACCTCAATCAACACCTTCATTAAATGTATTGCATTTAGTAGAGACAGTTCTTTGATTGTCTTACTATTTCCTATTATAAAACTTTTATCTTTGAATGCACTAAATTTTACAAGAAATATAGTAGGTGATACTGATACAAATCGCTATTCAATAGAAATAACTATTCTTAAAATGTAAATTAGGCTTTTTTATGTTCAAATCAACTGCTGAATTGCATTCAAGTCTGTGGCATGAACAAGATCTCATTAACCTTTTGAGGACTGGCGCATTACAAATTGACAAGGAGTCATTCCTTTTTAATAAACACTAACCCATCTTAAAATATATCAAGTGCTTCCATCACCGACAATTATTGTTAATCATGCCACCCTAATGCACAAGTTAACAATAACTATTGGAGGGGGAATGTTTGGTGGATTTTAAAATCATTACAGTCGTTTATGAAAGAATATCCTGCTAATATTTAATCCAACCCTCCTGAAAATATTAATATGGATTAGATAAATATGTATGAAATAAATTGTAGAGTCTGATTTCCATATAAGCCTTGTTCAAGCCTCTTGAGGTTTGCACTCTTGAATTTCAGAAGGACCCAAGTAATAATTTTATGATTATTTATATGTGTATAAATTGAATATATATCAAGAGACATATTAGATAACACTGCAGTACATAGATGACCTTGGAATGTTTATGCCTAGGGGTTGCAAATGTTTACTAAATCAGGCTCTAATAGAAAGAACAAACATTTAAAGGATGGAAATGATTATAGTCAATATTCTTTCAGACAAATAATTAATTAGTGACATAATTACAATATAAAAAATTAAACTAAATTAAAGGTATAAATCTGAAATAAAAAAAATAATAATCTGAGATTTTGGAAATTATAATTTAATTTTGTTTTCCTGACACAATTATTTCACTGTTTAATACTAGAAGGTTTATACTGTGCGATTTCAAAAATATTTTTTGCATTTTGTTCATTTTTATATGACTTACACAAGCTCAAAGTTCGTATTATTTGTAGTTTTGATGAAAAATACATAATTTCTCCTTTTTTACCTTAATTTTTAATATATTTTTTAATATTTTACTATGAGCGCAGCTTTGTAACACTTTACATATATTGTACATTTTGATGTATTTTATAATATATGTAAAGAAGAAAGCGTTGCACAATTGCGCTCATATAAATAATTGAGGTAAAAGTCAGAAAAATTGCATATTTTTCATCAAAAACTACGAATAATATGAACTTTGAGCTTGTGTAAGTCATATCAATCCGAACAAAATGCAAAAACTATTGTTGAATTCGTACAGGATAAACCTTCTAATATTAAAAAGTGAAATAATTAAGTCAGTATAACAAAATCGAGTTTTAGTCTATTTCATGGGCCAAAAACACGGCTTATGGACCCTGATCCTTTGTATGACAGATTTTAATTCAGTTACATAGCCAATTATAACATACAGCATATAGCAAGAGTAATATACTTTAGATACTATTTTTAGTGAATTGATTCATAAAAGCAGTTGATTCTATTAAGGAGTGATCTGTGAAAGTGCATGCATTATAAAATTTTATAAAGAAATTGTTTATATATAAAGTTGAAAAATAGTAGTTGAGACTTGCCACTTTGTGATTTAATGTTAAAAAGTGGTGATTAAAAAACTTGCAATGGGTGACCATTTTACTGCTGCATTATTTAAAAAACTTATGGTCATCAGTTTCTTACCATTTTATTTATGAAAAATATGCACCTGCTACAAACCTTATCACAAAATTGTAGCAACTTATTTATTACTATGAAGTAATTATAAACAAACTATCAATCATCCAAATGATTATCCCCCCTCAAAATATTTGCTTCTTTCTGTTGCACACACCCCTCTCAAACACACAAGTTAAAAAAAATATTTAAAATTCTTTAATTTTATTTTAAAGTTTGTTTTTCCCATTTGTTATTTTGCAATAACAATAAATAAATAATCAATTATTTCTGCGATGATTTACTGTGTTTCCATGCTAAAAAAAAGAAGTAGGTGAAGAAAAAAAAAAGGAAAATGAAGTTAAAAAGATTACATCTTTTTTGTGGACTAGTAGCCATTAAGTTAAAAAGCGATAGTAGCCATTAAGTAAGTAGCACAAAGTTAGGAAACTTGGTTAGTGGCCACATTTTAAGTTTTTAAAATGTGGCCACTAACCAAGTTTCCTTACTTCTACATTTATTTGGATATTTAATAGTTATGCCAAATCACATTATTTCAGTGCATTACTCATTACAACAGAACCTTTATAAGACCCTAGAGTAGTTAAATTTAATATTATATTACTCTCAATAAATATATATTAAATTTTACACATGTCACTAATTTTATTTTGAAAATTTATGTTGTTGTTTTCGATAACTTTAATCTGAATTTTAATAAATAATAATGAATAATTTTAATCTGAAGCAAAAATTGTTATTTTAATAAATGCATTTATTTTACATTTTATTTTTTTTATGTCAATAATATTAACTAAAGAAAGTTTATGCTCATAATTTGTGTCAAAATGATGATGTATAGACTTTTATTGAGATATTTTTGATGGCAAAAAATATTATCATATCTTATCAAATAAGAGTATTTTTAATATACCATTAATATTAAATTAAGCTTTGGAATTTCTTTGTGTGAAATTTAAAGAAATTCAATGTGGTAATAAAAATGGAACTTATTTCATACCAGGGAGTCCATGTTGATAAAAAATCCACACTAGTAGCAGCTCTATTTCTAGGATGAACTGAAATGACAGAAATTCAGCATGAAAAGAAGAAATATTCAACAAAGAACAAAACTGTCAAATTAAATAAAATGAGAATAACATTTAAAATTCCTTTTAACTCATTATACCATTTTGGAAGAAGTAGTAGTATTTAAAATTCCACAGTCTCAAGTAGATAACCTCCAAACATGATTATTTTTTTAATTTAATGTAAGATATTTTTTAAGCTGAAAAAATTTACTTTTAGTCCACTTAAGGAGAATTTTAAGTTATATATATTCGTATGGAGTAATTAATCGAAATTTAAAGAGAACCTGTGTTATTCGTTTTGCATGCTCAAAGAATCTTGTAGATTTTCAACCAATTCCAAATAACCTTATACAGGTACACTATTACTATCTGATGATATTAAACGAGAAATACAGAAGTATGTGTATTATCTCTAATAAGATGAGAAAGTGAAATAGTTTAAACTGTAAAAAAAAATCTTTAACACAAGTACAACAAATAAATATTTTTAAACACATCGAGTCACTTTCAGTATCTCCCTTATTTTTTTATAAAAATAATTTTAACTCCATATTTGAACTCAGAACTTCAACTACCATTGCCTTTATCCATCATCAGTACCTGGATCTGGCATATTCTGATACCATGCAGCATAGGATTAACCACTTAACGAGTCTCTAAACTACTGATGGAAAATGCAATTGAGCATTATTTTTGCATTGTTTGTGTTTTTGAGATTCAAACTTAAGAATTACTTTAATCAGTTATCATTACTGAACTACATATTCAAAATCAAATCACAGAAACAACACTAAAATGCAACTTCTCTATAACATAAATGTATCTATAATGGAAAATAATTCATATAATAATTAATTAATCAATTAATAAAATCCTAATAAATTGAGTCATTTTAATAAAAATAATTATTATTTACTGAAAATAGTAAAACCTGTTAAAATGAAGCTCTTTTTAACAGAATCCTGTCTATAATGTATAATCTTTGTGGCTATATTGAGAATTCAAACTGAAAAGAATAATTTATATTTTTTAATGGAAGTTTATTATAGATTTAAAAAAAAAATTAAGTTTAAAACATTGATACAGAAATGTAAAATTGGGAGATAGGGGTTTAAGAGGGAAAAAAAGATAGAGAGAGCTAAAAAACAAAACAAAAAAAAGAACAAAACAGTTAGTAGTTCTGGGTCTGATGAAAAATCTGTTTTCTACGAAAATAGCAGCAATGGAGGAAAAGTCTCTTTTCTGATTTTCCTCAAAATAGGCAGTTTTGATGGGTTTGGGGTGAAACTGTAGCCACATTCATCTGATGCTGAAAATATTCTAATAATCTAAAATCACTTTTAGAATTTTAGTTGCAAATGGCAGCCCTGTTATTGATTTTTAAGCAATGCTACTTTTAACATTTTCCTTCACATTTCACTAACATAATTTATTGTTATCAGATTTCACGCATAAAATAAACAAAGATTCCAGATTCCATTGGAGCAAATACATTTTTTCAGAAATTGGAAACCAGTCTTGCTTTATTGTTATTTTGGTGCAAAGTCTGAAGCATAATTTGCTGATAATTTTTTTACCTGCCCAGTAAGAGATAAACTGACAAATAATGTAACATGAGAGATATTTTGCACATGTGCAACAAATTCAGGTAGGCAGCCAGTACTAAAACCTCAATTTTTAAAGTTCAGAATGTACACATGAAATAAACTTAACTAGTACCAAATTTTGTCAATCATACTGTGCAAGAGAACTTTTTAACATATCAATGTAAAAAGATACAAAGAAATGTAACAAATAAAAACTATTAAAAATTCAAAAGTAATCTTATTTTAAAAAATGATTTTGAAAAATTATATATTGAAAAATAATAAATAGAAACTATTATCTTTTTTGTAAGGGGGTGGGGCTAACAAAAAAATCTTAAATTTTTTCCCCTTACTGTTTAACATTTTATGTTTCCCGAAAATAATAAATTTTATTTTGTCAAAATCAGAGAAAATAAAACTTAGTTAATTAAATTTAGAAATCCAGTGAAGGAAAATTGCCCTCCTTTGCAAACTCCCATTACAAGAGATAGTTACTACTTTCTACTACTACAGACCCGAAAATACCTTTAAAAGTACTTTCTATGGTGCAAAAAGAAAGGAAAATTAGAATATCTTCTGCAAAATAGAAAAATTAGACCATCATTTGAATATTTATTAAATACAAGAAAGATTAAAACGCATCTCAGAAATTATCTAATGGAAGATTTATTTTTAAATCATTAATTCTATTTTGTTAACTTAATCAAAAAAAATAGGGATTTAAATCTAAAGATCTGTTATTTGAAACTGAGTGATTGATATAGTAATTATAATATAAGGGAAAACCCTTTTTCCACATTCAATCGAAATAAGTTGTCTTCTCAATAATTATAAAAATAAAAATTTTACTTATTTGTCTACATGTATAAAACAAATAAAACAGCATTAACGCAATTTTAGATTCATAAATATAAAACATAAAATACCACACCCTACTACGTAAAAGAAAATGGCAGAGTAAACTTTTATATTGTTGTTGTTGTTGTTGTTGTTGAAATGACCCAAAGGGCCCAGTTTAGCAGCTTTCTATTTCTATATAGCTGTCATAATCCACTACGCTTAATTCCATAAACCTGATACCTAAATCTCTTAATTTTGAACCAATTCCAGATGAGAGATTTGCATCTGGATTGGCACCCCCAGAGGTAGCGCTTATATAGAACTTGGAGGACTTTGGAGCCACGAACAGATTTAACGTGCACCAGCTCCCATTAACGTACACGGTCCCACAGCAGTAACAGACGAGAGAGGATAGACGATGCACCCTCCCAAGCACTGACCTTGGTCGATGCTGCTTGGCTTTCGGCGATCTTACGAGAGCCGAGCTTTTACCGTCCGCGCCACTGCGGGACAAACTTTTATATCGATTCGATTTAGTTTTTGAAACATTGCTAAACAATCGAAACGTTGCTAGTCTTGAATTTTACTTATAAAAAATCTTTATATGTTTTTATCTTTAAACTTTTCATAACTTGAGCCAAAAAAGGATACTTCAATTTCAATGTTCCTTCAAGGTTTGGCTTTCAGCTACAAATTAATAAAATGTCAATTATTTAACAACCCTAAAATCAATTTTAAATCTGTTAAACTATGAAAAGTATTTTCCTTTTCAACTCCGCAACGTTCGATTTTTAATTTCCATATGTTTGAGGAAAGCAGAGCATGAACAACTCAACAAAGTGTGTCCATAAAATAAGTTTGGCGCTGGCGGGAATCGATGTTTAACCGAGGAATATCATCTACTCTATTTAATCGTATGTAAAACTAAAAAGTACTGCTCACCGGGCCCTCGGGTCGAATCAACAACAACAAGGCTAAGCTTCAGCATTAGCCTGCGTTTTTCTATTGGTCGAAAAACATCGTTATTAGGCGGGTTTTTTTGGCGAGTTTCGCCTTTGATACTTGCGATGGCAACCCCGATCTTTTCGGCAGCTCTAGCGTTCTAGCCCTTTCCCGTACCCTAACGACCCCACGGACAACTGGACACTACCCGATCACGTTTTTGTTTGCATAGCAGCCTGCCGCATAACAACGAGTGTCGCCGTTTATTTTTTTTTTTTCAGGTTTCATTTTTCCGATTTATTTCTTATAAATGTAATAATTATTTGAATCTAAGGATAAATTTGTTATTTTTTAAAGCAGATAATTTTTTTTACCACTGTTTAATATTCTGTAGCTTGCTACTTTTCTCATCGATTTTATGACTACACGTGTTTTTATCAGGATATAATTTTGCAATTTATTTATCATTTATTATTACCGGGGGGTTCAGGGGGGCTGAGCCCCCCTGACAAAAAATAAAGTAATCTTTATTTAAAAAAAAAACCCTTTTTATGGACCTCTAAAACTTACTAAAAAAATCACCATTTTACAATTTTTCTAGGTAAGTGAGATCGTTGGTTTTCTGTTATTTTTAATAAAATATATGTTTTTTAAAACGTAATTTTGGCAATAATTTACTATTTTATGTTTTAAAGTATATATTTTTGCTGTTGATTCTTGCGATTTAAATTTGCGTAGTTTTTTGAGTACTCATGCATGTTTTTTAAAACGTAATTTTGGCATTAATTTACTATTTTATGTTTTAAATTATAATTTTGCTTTTATTTTGATTTTTGCGATTTAAATTTGCGTGGTTTTCGGAATACTCCGCACAAAGCAAGTCAGTTTGATTACTTTGTCAATTTCCGAAAAGTAGATTTATTGTTAATATGAAAAAAACGAGGGGTTCAGGGGGGCAAAGCCCCCCTGACATCAAATAAACACCTTTTTATCAAGCCCATCCCAAACTCCCTTCAACAGCAAGTTATTTATGTTTTTAGGTAAGAGGTAAGTGAAATCTTTTTATGTTTAAAGCTAGGTTTTTGCTATGTGAAAACAATAACTTTGAAAAATATTTAAAAAATTATTATTATTATTTTTTTTTAAATATTTATATGCTTTGAAGCTACATTTTGGCTGTTTTAATTCTTGCTCTAAGCAATAGTATGATTACCTTCAGGTAAACAAAAGATTTAAGTAATCCTATTTTTTTTTCTTTAAACATTTTTATAGCCCCTTAAAATTTACTTAAAAAATCATCATTTTAATAAATAAATCTAAGCAAGTGAAATCTTTTTTTTTCCCATAAAATCTGTGTATTTAAAAAAAATTCTGCTGTTTTAAATTTGTTTTATCTGTATGCCCCCCCCCCCCAACTCCCATATTTTTTTGGAGTTGTCATTTATTTATTTATTATGTCTTTTTTTACCGTTTTCTCGATGTCGCCGACTTGTTATTTATAGCCACTTTAGGCTTAGTTATGAAAATTTTTTAAAGTATGTATTAAAAATCCAAAATTTTAAATTTTTTAAAGTAGATAATAAACAAAAAAGAAAAAAAAAAGGAAAGCAAAGCAGTTAAAATCATGAATAATTTATTACATGTTTTAACAAATATTCATGATTTTAATTGCTTTGCTTTCCTTTTTTCTTTTTTTTTTTTTTGTTTATTATCTACTTTAAAATTTTTTAATGTTTAAGCCTAAAAGGCCTAAAAATGACCACTTGGCGACATTTACTACTTGGCGAAAACGGCCTTTTCGCGGCGCAAAAAAAAAATTCAAGATGGCGGACAGCAGGCTAATGCTGAAGCTGTTCCAACAACAACAACAACAACTAAAAAGTTTATTTAATCGTTTCTGTCAAATTCTTGTATTTAAATACTTATGTAAAACATTTTTTCATATCGTGTTACAAGTAGTGGCTTTTCGTAAAACCAGCCCCTTGGGGAATGAATGCTGTTGTTTCGATTTCGATATTCAAGAAGTCGCTCTTTCCATAGCAACAATTACTTTTTACCTGTAGACATCGAAATCATACCAACAGCTCTTGGTATGGTTCAAATGCAACTCCATTTTCTATCGAATATTTCATGAAATTTTTTTATTATTAAGAAATTTGATTTGTGTATTGGAAACTCTTTCCATTCCTGCTTAAATTTATTGTTGACATGAACGCTGTTCTTAGAACAAACTTTCCAGCAGGGCTGTGCTTAAGGGGGGGGGGGGGAGGCAGCATTAGCCCAGGGCTGCTTAATATTAGGGGTGGTTAAAATTTTATGTACGCATATCAAAAATTGAGTTGCCCTAATAACTCTGCTAACGTAAAAGAGGAATATAATAAAACAAACGAGCAAAACTTTTATTATTTTTTATTTATTTATTTACTTTGTAGGGTAGATGTGCCAGTAATGGACACCCTTAAGGAATTTCTTTTAAAATTATTTTTTAATTAATAATTATAATTGTTACATTCCACATTTCTTAATATTATATTAATCTACCAACAATATTTAACCCTGCTCATAATCACATTTCCGAACGAGATTTGAAATTTAATTGTAAATAATAGAAATAAGTCAAAACACCCTAAATTCCAGTAATGGGCACCCCACAAAAAGTAATTAGATAATTGATATTATGATTGTATTTAAAACTAGAATTTAAAGAAAGCATATTAATGAAATAAAAAAAAGCTGAATTTTTATTAGTTATTTTTTTTATAAACCAAAAATATTGAAGGTGGCCCATTACTGGAAGGCAGTCCATTAATGGCACATCTACCCTATATTCATTTTTTATTTCCAATTATTTTTCATACTTGTGGCTAATTCTATAATCAATCAATCATTTGACTCCAAAAGTCTTCCACTGCCTCTCTTTAGCTAATATGTCCAGTTAATTACGTCAAGACAGTTCATTAGAGATGAATACTTATGGGAACGTATGTGTCTGTGGTCTGCGATATGAGCTTGGTGATTTTTTCCCCCAAAACTCACCAAAATGCCGTTTTGAGAATTATTGCCAATCTGAAATCCAGAAGATACCCTGCTTTCCAATATGGCGGTCACTTTCAAAACACTCTGAAATACGCTATTATTATTATTATTTTTTTTTTGACAAAGAGAAACATCTTAAAATATGGATTTTTATATCCCCACCCCAATTTTACAGTTTTTTGAAACAATAAATGCAATGCATACACAATTCTTTTTGTTTTAAGTATGCATTTCTTAATTCATTTTATCAGCACTTCAAAAAGTTAATGCTAAAATTTTAGTTTTGAAAGTGATGGAAAAAGTAATTTCCTCGGCATTTCAGAATCGTGATCAATTTCAAAAAAGGCATTTTTAAGCGCATTATCATAAAGAAAACAATAGAAAATGAACCAAAATAGTACTTACCTCGTGCAGAGAAATCCTTCAAATAAATTGAGTACAAAGGAAAAAAAAAAGCCAAAAATTTTCGATTGTAAATAAAAAAAAAGGATAAATATTTCTAAAGTTACAATGCAAAAAAAGCAAATATTAAAAGAGAAATTTTTGTTCTTTTGCATTATAAGTATTATTTATATCAAAAACATTTGATAAAAAAAAAATCCAAAAATGGTTTGACCGCGCCTCGAAACACAAAATGCCGACATTAAAAGTAAATATATTCCATATCATTTCGAGGAACAGTGTAAATGGATCCACGTCCAAATCATAAAAATTTAACTCCGTAAACATAATCTTAAATGGATCCACAATAAAAGTACCAAAATTTGACTTCGTAAACAGTGGTGTAGCAAAATATTCAGCGCCTTGGAGCAAGTATAACTGGTGCGGTCCCTTCTGCACTGGAAAAGGTTTCCCAACATTTGTTTTGAGGTTTAAAACACACATAGATATAATATAGTAAAACTGTAAAAACGAAATCTGCATAAAGGTATGCTATAAACTAAAAATTTTTATTGTGCTGATAGAAGGAATGCCATACAATTATATCCGTTATGACTAAAACATGTGTAAAATGGAATTTGTCCTAGTCCCTTGCGATAAACTTGATTAGTTTTCCAACATTTTGGCAACAGTTTCACATGTCGATCTTATATACAGCGGATGTGAATACATTTTGTAATCAGGCAGGGAAAGGGTTTTCGGACACCCTGTATATTGTCTGAATAAAAATTTTGATAAGTGAAGTTCAAGAAAAGCTTTAGTTTCAATCGAATTTTTTATATAAGAAAATCTGTTAAGACAAAATCGCAAAACATTGGATAAAATTCAGTTTTAGGCAGGTTTTTGTATTAGCAGATACATTCACACGGGGACCAGTAAAAACTTCTTTTAAAGACAGAATTCTGCTTTCACAGGTTATATTGTATATTTTATAAATAAAAAAAACTGCCAAATGTAAAAAATTATTTATACAAAAATTTTCGTTCCTTTGTAATTTTGCGCCCTTATGCTTATCGCGCCCGGAGCAATGAGCTCCAACTGCTCCACGGTAGCTACGCCCCTGTTCGTAAACAAAATTTTATGTGGTTCCACGTCAAAATTATCAAAAATCAAGTAGGTAATTATATCTAATTTGGAACAGCTTTCTTTAACAGTCAGCCAAAAAGGGGTGCAAATGCAAAGTGAAAGATAATTCTGCCGTATCATACCGCCACACAGGAAAATGTATCATTTAGAATATTTTAAAACAAACATTCTAGAATAAGTGTGCACATGTTATAAAATAACAGAAGTACAAAAGATGATTCTCTCTCTCCTCCCTCTCCTAGAAAGCCAAAAGAGCGGCTATGATTGCCAGTAAAAAGGCATTTTCCAGAGTTTATCGCATGGTTACCAGAAATAAAAGTGTAACGCCAAATTTGGCGAGATATTTTTGCACATATATTTTGCAGACCACCGCAGCATCTATACCTACTTCTGAATCCTTAACTAAGTTACTGAGATGAATCTTGTAATTGCTTATTTTGTAGCAAAAAATCCTAGAATAACTTCAGAAATGTATCTAATTAATTATGTTCAGGACATTCTATAGTAACTTATTCTTTTGACACCATTGATAACTGTTATTGATGTGAATTCAGTGTTCAATGATTCTGTTGCAGAAAATATTGGAATAAATGCAGCAGTACCTAAAGCATTATGCCAAGCCTATCCTGTAGTAGAGACCAATTTTTCTGACACCATAGATAACTCGGTTATTAATAATGAAAAAAAGTCTTGAAAACATTAGCTTGTGGCTGCAAAGTCTACATGATCAGCAACAGAAGTTTGTGGAAGAAGTGCCTGTTTGTACGACTTTTATTAAAGTTATGTTGAACAATCAAAATCAGCATAATTTGTAAAAGAATGGATGAATTTAGCCAGGTCCTCAATGTCCCTGATCCCTTTTTGTCTATGATGGAGGGGGAGAAGGCATATAACTTTGTGTATACTGTGAATTATATTTAATAAATTATTTTTATTTTAGAAAAGATGAATTTTTTTTAACTAATGTTCTTTATATATTTTTAGGATTTGAATGCTAAAGTACTTAGCCCCAAAGTCTCTCTTTCTCAGTATGTCTCAAAAATCAATATCTGCATATTTTAAAAAAGAACCTCAAGGAACAAAACGGAAGCCAGAAGATTGTGATTATGAAGTAAGATATTGTTTTAAATTTGTGCAAATGAAATTTTTAATTATTCTAAAAAGCATTTATAAAATTATTGAAAACATAAATACAAACATAAGTACAGATCAGTATTTCTAAATGATTTTACCTCATGACACATTTAAAAACTCTGATTAAACTTTCATGGCACACTAAATTTATGATAATGACAAACCATGAGAGAAAGATATTTTATTTTTTATTTACTAACTCAAAACAAAATGCTATATCAGAGGCAAAAAAAAAAATTATTTGTGATAAAAGGAATGTTAAAATTCCTATAAATTTATTTTACATCTGTTTAATGAAATCTGTGGTGGATCCAAGTGAGGATAATATCCTTCACTTAGATACCATACAGTGGCATAGACAGTAGTGGTGTACCGAGTACTCAGTCAAGTACAGAGTAGATACCGAGTACCGGTGTTTTGCATGTTAAGAAAGAATAGCTGTTGGGAACATGAACTGTGCATAACGGTAACACTGTGTGTTTATATTCATAAACATGCATCTTCAGTATATAATCATTTTTTAAAAACATAATTTCAATGTTTGAAATTTTATTTATTGTGCACCTTTTAACGACAATTATTTTAAATTAAAATTTTTTAAAACTGTAGCATTATTTAAAATATACATATAAAAAAAGAATTGAAAAATAAAAGTTCAGTTAACCAATAGATATGCAATTAAAAGTGATTCTTTAACCATTACTCATTTTGATACATGAAATCTATCAAAATTTGTTATTGCTTGCTGTAAAAATTAGTTGAATAATGCAGAATGTTTCATATTTCCTGAAAGTACCTTACTTTCTTTAGATTGAAAAAAATTTGGTCATTTCGTGTCATAGTGGCCTCTGAGGATGAATCGCCAAGTAGAGTCCTGTACGGGTCGGATGTTACCTGATCGGAACCCGCAAATTCCATTTGAAGTCAACCTGCAACCCGACCTAAACCTGATAACAAAAACTTTCTGGACCCGAACCCACAATACTGCAACCCGACCTGCACCCGCAATGAAAGATCAATAAATCATGTTTTATTGCTATACTGAAAAGTATTGTATAATTATATCTCTAATACCAATTTTATATAGAAAAATGGACAAATCTATATTCTTTAATATTCAAATATAGTGAAACCTTGGAATAGCAGACACCTCAAGATCATTGAATAGAGCCCTGCAGTGGGTCGGTTGCTTTTATTTATTTTTTCGGGTCAGGATGACTTATTTTCTTTCTGCGAGTCAGGTTCAACCTTGAATAATTCTTCCGGCTCATATTTGGGTTTTAACATGTCCGATTGTTGGGATTTACACAGAAAGTTTAAACAGAACTATGAAAATAAATTTGTATGTGAATAAGTTAGGGGTCTGAAAAAACTACTTTCTTTTAGTAACAAACTATAACTACTTTATCAAAAATGTAGTTAACTACAACTACAACTACTTGTTTTAAAAAGTAGCAGCTACAAACTTATTTTCAAAAGTAGTCACTATTTTGCTACTTTTAGATTTTGTCGAAAGATTCAATCTACACTTTAAATTGAGGACAAGAAATTATAATTCTGCACGGGTTGGGTAGTATATCCGACCCGAACTTGAAAATTTTGCTTAAAGTCAACTCGAAACCGACGCGAACTCCAAAATATTTATACCTGAAACTGAAGGAACAAAAATTAATCCAAAATTCAATACAATTATGAAAAAGTAGTCCACAAAGAAGATACCCGGTAATAAAACATTAGATATAATAATGTGTTAGTATAACCACAAGAAAATTTATTGTTTTCACGAGTTAGCAATTTGTTTTGTTTTATCAGCAAGAATCAATGAAAAAATCTATGACACTGCAACTGAGATTTGTCGCTGACATTCACAAACTGTTGCACAGAACACAATTTGTAAAAAAAAAAAAAAGCGAGTTATGATCAAGTGATTAGATGAATGGCATTTTTTGCTCCTTTCCAAGTAGCATAAAAGGTCGATTTTCAAGTGTCTGTTATGGAGTATATTACATTGTATACATATTTTTAACCTGTAAAAATATTCTGTACATTCTTTTGGAAAAGCGGTTCAACCCGAACCCACAATACCTCAACCCGTAACAAAAAAATATAGTGCCGACCTGAACTGCAGATAGGGTGCGGGTAAAAGCAGGTAACCTGACCCAATGCAGGACTCTATAACCTAGCGACCAAGCTTTATCACCAAATTATAAATTGTATATGGTATTATGATAATATACTATGATGTATATAACATTTTGTGACGTATAATTGCCAAGTTATTAGTCATATATAATGCATATATAACATGATGTATATATGACATATAACATGTAAATAATATGTATATAATTATGTATATGGCACATATATGAGTGTTTGGAGTATATGTATATGCGAATATGTGATGCATAGGATTAGAGAGAAAGTAATGGCCAATAAGCCTAAACTAAGACAACAAAAACTGACAGACTTATTTAAATAAAATCGTAATCGTAAAATGTTCTGTGTATTTTTTATTTTATAAGATTAAATTAAGTCTGATTTTGTTTTTGAACCATTAATGTGTTATTTAGGATTTTTTATAAGTATTATGATTTTTTATGATTATTATTTATAATTTTTGCTTATAATTTTAAGTTGTTATTTCAGGATCTCTAAAATCCGGAAAAGCCATGTCCGGAACGATTCCGGATTTTAGAGACTGTACTGTATAAGCTTTATGATAATCGTGGCAAAATCATACTGCAATCTTTGCATAATTGTAATTTGGGGGCCACTATAACACAAAAGTACCAAAAATGGTATTGGCTTTTAAAGTTTCTTTTCATTTTTTTATAATGTACAGCATACAAAAATGTTATTTTACTAGTGCTCGCAGCAAACAAATTTTTTTCTGAGGCAGTCCGAATTTACATTAATAAAAGAAATTCCCAATCTCCAGAAAATGTAGAATGATGTTAGTGTTTTTGCAATGTAACAAATTTAATTAATTAATTTTTTTAATTACATTTATTGTAACATACATTGTTGGAAATTGTTAATACTGTGTATATTTATTGAATTATTCTTAGCTGAGTGACTATGAATTATTTTCATAGAGTCACAGAAATCAACTTGATTTAAAAAAAATCATAGATTTAAATCAATATTTTTAACATTGATATTTACAAGCTGAATAAGGATCATATTAATCATTTATGTTTAAGTAAATGTCATCATTCATGTCAGATTAAAAATTATCTTTTAATAATGTTAAATAAAACTTTTATAAACTAAAAATACTACTTTTTTATGAAATTAAATGAAACACTGCAGTTAAAATATTATTTATCTATAGTGCATCCCAAAATAAATACTGATAAATGATCTCTCATTTTTAAACTTTTTTTCTTTCCTAGATGATCACTTTATTTTTTGCAAGATAAATAAATGCTAATGCTAAATTTAAATCTATTTAATACAAAAGTATTTAATATAATAGTATTTTCACTGAGAAGTTACTTCCTCTAAAGTAGATTATACATGATTCATAAGTTTTCTTTATATTTAGTTGCTTAGACATGCAATTACAATATCCCATATGTTGATGGTTGATCATATATTTATTCATAATATATGATCATATAATGGACTATTACATGGACTAATTGTAATATAATAAATATTTGGACTGTTTGTCGAACATAGAGTTATAGAATTCTAATTTCATGTTCTTCATAACTGAAAATAATTTAATCCATGTGACTGATCCCTTTCCTTTTTTAGAATTCATTGCTTACTGCAATGGAAAATATAAGATATGTTATTGTACCTTATTTCTAAGCTAAGAAGTCATTTCCACTGTACAGTAAACAGGATTGATTGTTGAAATTGTCAATGGTTGAGGGCTGGATATCATTGACAATTGGTAGCTTCGTATTTTTAGTTATGTGATTACCTTGCATATCTCGTAACTGTTTTGTAATCATTAATCTAGTATAGTGTGAAACACAAGTTGAGACAACATCATCATTTACCAATACTAGGTAGTACTTTTGAATACATTGATACATAAGGAAAATGGCTGGCAGAAAGAAAGATCCAATGTAGCTTTATTTTACAGAAAAAAAATTGGGAAAGTGTGAAAGCAATATGTAAACCATGTAGTATAGAAATAGTGAAGATTGTGGCAAGAAGGAAAAAACACAAAGAAACTCTCAATCTCTGTGATAAAGATGACATTATTGAATCTGAATCAGTTGAAATACACATATATATTTAGCATTCTTTGCTGCATTTATTATGTGATTATATAGTATATATAGGGCCTGATAAATGCAGTTGCCAGACTGCAACTGGTAACCAAGTTTTCTTATCTGCCGACTAAGTTATTTAATCTTGGAAGTTTTTTTTATTTTTGTATGAAAATTGACCTAAGAAATGAGCACAAATAGCATTTTTTCTCTCCCCATCCTTACTCGTGTGCCGCAAGCAGTTATCTTCCTCTTTTCTCGTACTTTTATTAGAAGAACCAACTTTAAAAGACGTTTTCAAACTCATGCACAGAAAGCTCCATGCTTTTCCACTCTAGTCAGCTAGCATGTCACGTGATTAGAATGTGGAGGGTGGGAAAGAAGGTATGTTTCAATACAACAGAAGGAAATATTGTCAATTCAGACTCTGTGGCATCTAAAGTTGGATACAATGCTAAAAAATGGTCATGTTTCAAATCAGATTTTTGTGACCAGAATTAAAACTGATTGCTCTATCACATTCATATTAAGGATTTATAAGTGATTATATTATAAGTAACTCATTTGAAGTGGGGCTATAAAAAATAATTTAAATTTAAAGAATAATTAATTTTAGTTATATTAAAGATTAATATGTATTATTTTAATATTTCTACTTCTCTTAAAATGTTTGATGACTTTATTACCATGGCACTGCACATAGTGCAAAATAGATCAATTCCACCCTGGTTTGAAGAAAAGTGTCTGGGTACTGCTTTGTAAATATCTTTTACTGGCGACTAGAATTTTTTGCTGGTTACCAGATTTTATCAAATTTATAAAGCCCTGATTATATATATTATTGGAGTAATAGATTAATGAAAAATGTAATAACTTAAATTAACTAGAAATTTATGCACACACACATAGGTATATCTGTAACAATTTAATCTAGTAAAATAATATCTTCTTGATAACAAATTCTAGCTTTGCAGAAACTATGCATAGTTGTTTTTTATATGACCTCTTTCAAGCTTTCTCAAGAATACAAATTGCATTTAACAAATCAATTTTAGGTTTTTCTCTATAATTATCTAATACCTTAAGGTGGTTCTCAAATGACCTGCTCAACAATGCAAAAATTTCTGACTCATTTTTAAATGCAAAGGCATAAAATTGGCAGACTTGGCTATTAAAGCAAATTAGAATCAAAATGAATTTTCCATTTTTTGATAAACAAATTACTTATCGAGTTATAAGCAATTTGTATCATGTGATGACACGCTTTTCCATTTGCTTGTGCTGCAGCATAGGAAATTCAGTTCAAAATGCCAACTTTGACAGTATTTTCTGAAAGATCTTCTACCTTTATCAAAAAATGGAAAACTACTTTCGATTACAAGGTTTCTGGATAAGAACAACTGCCAATTTCATCCATTTCTGAACAAAAATGAATTAAAAAATTAAAGTTGCCAATTTGAATTTGAAAACAGCCTTAAGAAAAATCTACCATCTGCAGGCATGTTTCAAAACCAATATTATTTCTTTAACAATCAGTAGTCTAAATATATTTTCTTGATTATTACACTTGAGATTCAAGACCTTATAATAGACTGTATATTTCAGTTTTCAAGAAATAACAAAATCAAAGACTTTTTATTATCCCAGTAAGGAATTGGAAGAATTTTTATGGCTTTAAAATAAATTGTTTTTGGAATTATGTAATTTTACATTCAAGAAATTAATCAGGTACAAAAATTTAAAAGCTTTGAATTAATCCAAAACAGTGAATTTAAAATTCTAATTAGATAATATTTTAAAAAATTGTTTTCAATTCTACATTCAAAGGGAATGGACTCCTATTTGAATTATCCAACTTCAAATTAAACTGTACTTTTTTAAGTATTCTAGTGTGTTGAGCTTTTTTCATTTGATTGAATTCTTATATATCTTTTTAAACATGCTAAAATTTTATTATGTAACATTTTGGTCTTCCAGATATTTGATTCACCAAAAAATTTGAAAAAATCCTAGGAGGAATGTACTGAAAATTGTGACAGTCAAAATACCTTTGAAATCAGAAGTCACATTATTGCTTTGTCTAAATTAAACCCAGCACTTTCTTAGGAATGAACCCCTATTTGAATTATCCAACTTCAAATTTAACAGTACCTGTTTAAGTATTCTAGTGTGTTGAGTTTCTTTCATTTAATTGAATTAATATATATTTTTTAAAACATGATAAAATTTTATTATATAACATTTTGGTCTTCCAGTTATCTGAATCTTCAAAAAATTTGAAAAAATCCAAGGAGGAATGTACTGAAAATTGTGACACTCAAAATACCTCTGAAATTAGAAGTCACATTATTGCTTTGTCTAAATTAAACCCAGCACTTTCTGCAAATATTGGCCTGACATGGTTTAAAGCACTTTCTAAAGAATTTGATCAAAAGTATTTTCAAGAGGTATGCAAGATGTATATATTTTATTCTAATTTTATTTGAAAGTGTAAATTTTGTTTTTATGTGTTGCTTCCTATTTTAACTGTAATTCTTAAATAAAACTATATTTATTATGCTGCACTGCATGTTATTCTGAAACTGCGAAATGTATCTATTCAATCTAAATCACTATTTTTTTTAAGCAAGATAGCAAAAATATCTTAAAAACTTACTTTGGAATATATTCATTGAAGTGTTCATAGGGTCCTTTAAACTACTTTATCTTTGAAGAGAGATATATGAGGGGTGGGGGGGACACGATGTTTTCTGTATTCACATGTTGAAAAATAAAATAAAATAGAGAGGCTCAGTGAAAAGAAATCTTGCATTAAGCATGCCTAAAAAACTCTAAAGCAGTTAGCCTCTAAAGTAGCATTTTTAGGCATGTTCTTATTTTCTGAGTGTACTAGTTTCTTCTTATTCATGATCAAAGGCAGAAATGCTTATATCAGTGCTTCTTACAAGTGTAGGGTGATTATAACTTATTGCCCTTATTACAACTGGCAATAACGTCTTTATAAACAACAATATGAAGAAAAAATTGAAACACAATATAAATAGAAGCTAAAATGTTTGTTGCTATACTGTATATCTGTTCTACAAGACACCCTTTGGTTGTCGATAAAAGCCAAGTCAATGTTTAATGTGCGATTCTGAAACAACAGCCAATTAAGTAGGACTGACTGTATCTAAATATTTTCTGTTTTAAAAATGTATATTTGTTGCATAAGTTTCTTTAAGGAGAAGGAAGGGGATATTCATAATACAAAATTTACTTTATTTTCTGTAAAAATATATTTATAATTTTTCAATTTCAGCTTGGAGAATTTTTGAAAAAAGAACGTTCAAAGTACACTATTTATCCACCTGAAAAGGAAGTTTATTTCTGGACAAACACTGTGAAGATTCATGATGTAAGTATTTATGGCATACAACTCATTTTTTTGTTTGTGCCTGTGAGAGAGGGAGAGTTGATATTTAAGTTAATGTTTTTTTTTTCCTTTTTTTTCTTATGTTAAATAAAATGTTATACTGTGTAGTAATTTAACCTACATTAATATTATGTCTAGATGTTAGCTTTAAAAATCTTCAAACATCAGTGCTATTCAGTCTTGAAAATATGTTTACTCAAATTCTTTCTTATTTGTATGTAGATATTAGTAAGTTATTTCAGTCAATATTTTGTCATTTGTTTTTAAGCTTCTATTTTCTTAGAATGATCATCTCAGATTATGCTAATATAGTTAAAACCAACCAATCTAAGTATTTGAGGAATTTTTTCTCATAAATTTTAATGAACTTAAACAACTTCCTTTAAACTGGATTATAGAAAATAATGATTGTCTATAAACAGAATTGTGGAACTTGGCAATTCAAGGGGTAGTATGACGGACATACAAAATATTTTTAATTAAAAAAAAATTCTGCTTCCTTTTAATGATGTTATTAATCCTGTAGCTCAAAATCACAATCTTGTATTAACTCTGAATTTGGTATGTTTTTAAATAATCTTAATTGTTTATTTGATACTTGATACTCATAATTTTTTTATTTAATCATGTATTAAATTGATTCTGACTTTCTTATCAACAGGCCTTAGAACTTGATATTATCTAATATCATTCTTACATATCTAGTAGAAACTTAAATGTCAATAAAAATAAATAAATCTTTGAATGAAATAAGTTTGTCTTGCTTAGGTTTTTTTTTAGGACAACTAACTGGAATCTGAAAAAATAAAAAGTTCTGTCAATTTCTGAAGTCTTGTTTTGCTCTGCAATACCTCTGCATATACTTGTTTTACGAAGTTTATATGTTCAATTCTAGACAGTGATGAGACTGCTTGAATATCAACAATATAATCAATTTGTTGACAGATTTCCCAGCACTTTCATGCAATAAAGTTTGATATCCATGCTTTGAATGTTCTTTTTTCCTCCTAGGAACTTAACTGCATACAAACTTTGCAAAGCAGTAAGCAAGTTATTGATTCATTAAGACTATTTTACCTGTGGACAAATTTCATTTTTACTGTAGAAGTGGATTTTTTTTTTTTTTTGGTAATGTTGATACAGTTTTTAATGTGTGAATTTGAACTGGTTTCTTTTAAAGTTTAACATAAAGAAGAAAAACTTCTGTTGGTGTTGAAACATCAATGTCTTTCTTGAAAGTAATCTCCAAATTAAGTAACTATACAAAAGACAAATGCAGCTTTTTCATTAGGAAACTAGATTTATTAAAAAATTTGTTTTGAGAGGGGAGAGGATGTACATGTATTCTGATGTTTTCATATATTTAATCTGAATTTTTGAAAAATTTTTGAGAGCAAAATTAAATTGTTACAGCATTTAATGTTTATTATGTAAAGATCTTTAACATGTAATACAAATGAGCATGTCTGGCTGCTAGATTATGGACAAAGTGGTAATATGCAGAGCTACCAAATTTGTTATGAAAGTATCCCTAGATCCAGATTTTTGCACCTCAAAGTAATTTGGTCTGAATTTCATTTATTTGATGTTCTGTGTAATTTTTATTTTTTATTTTCTTCCAACGTCTGATCTAATTTTCTGAAAATAAAAATTATTGTACTGTTAAAAAGAGTAAAAGATTTTCATTCTAATAAAGTTTGTTTTAAATTTAACTTCACTGTTAAAATGACATTCTAATTTTCAGAAATTTTCTATCTATATAAGGATATTTCTATAAATCTTCTATTTATATAAGTTTTATCAAAATATTGAATGTCTCTTTCAGATTTTTCCATTAATTTAAAATAATTATTAAATGCTCTTTCAAAAACAAAATGGTCAAAAGGTGTTAGGTAGTGATGGGCAATTCTGAAAAATTTGATAATCGGTCAACATCGATTAAAAAATAATCGATTAACAAATTCTAGTATCGATGTTTTAGAATCGATTCTTACACAGATAGCTTAAAAAAAGTAATTCCTAAATTTATCGATTAAATGGCAGGAAATTTGATCATACATCCTGATAATGGGAAAT
The DNA here is from genome assembly GCA_963931845.1 of Maratus michaelseni. Classification (NCBI taxonomy): domain Eukaryota; kingdom Metazoa; phylum Arthropoda; class Arachnida; order Araneae; family Salticidae; genus Maratus; species Maratus michaelseni. The sequence goes on from OZ007597.1 coordinate 293,221,743, forward strand.
AGCAGATAATAATCGATATTTCTGACGCTCATTTCTTTAGCATAGCAGTATATAATATATTAGCTGCTGTCAAATTTTGTTTCAAGGCAGTTTTTTTGTTTCTTTCCAGGTAAAATTGTTATCTTTTCAGTTTAGAGGTAGGGGGTACTAAGAGTGAATACAGAAAAGAAATAATATTCAAAATATGAACGATACGCATGGGGAAGAAAAACAAAGGGGTTGAGGGCAATGTTGAATTCAGGGGGTGGCTTGGGGGGGGACATTCACCCCCGGATCATTGAAATGTCCCCCCCTGAAAGATTTGAGATTTTAAGATTTTAATGGTTAAAAAGTGCAATTTTGCCCCGGAACTCTACAGTGCCCCCCCCCCCCCCCCCGCACCCCGCCCCCCTGGAGCCACTGAAATCCCTCCCGGAAAAAAGTAACTATATTTTAGCTAGAATTTCTGGTCCGAAATTAATAAAAATTTAGAAAGAAGTAGGACTGATGCCCAAGCCACCAGAAATAAAAGATCCTGAATGTGAGATAAAAATTGAGGGAGGGGGCAGTGTCCCTGCCCCCGAAATCATAAGTTTTTTAATTGTGGTCAGATTTGAACGGGACCTTTTCTGACATTCTTTCCAAGTCATTTGGTTAATAACTAAACATTTGTATTATATCTGCAACTGTTTGTCACCACTATTTAAGAACAGGGGGGGGGGGGGGCGCGTTTTGCCCACACGGAGGGCACTTTTCTAAATTTTGCCGATACCCGTCATGTGATATATCGTTCGAAAAATCTGTGACCGCTTAATCATATTATGCATCTCCGGTATCCATCCCCCCACTTTACCACCCCGAAGGGATGTACTTTTCTAAATTTTGCACACACCCCTCATGTGATATATCGTTGGAAAGGTCTGTAACCGCTTAATCATATTATGCATCTCCCGTGTCCATCCCCCCAATTTGCCGCGCAAGGCGGGTACTAATCTAAATTTTGCACACACCCCTCATGTGCTATATCGTTGGAAAAGTCTGTGAACGCTTAATCATATTATGAATCTCCGGTGTAAGGGGGGTACTTTTGGAAATTTTGCACGCACCCCTCATGTGATATATCGCTGGAAAAGTCTGTGAACATTTAATAACGCTTATTCATATTATGACCAGTATACGGTGCCGACTCGACATCTATAGCCTTAACGATTTCAGTGCCCGAAGTTCGTGTAGAACAGATTGCGCCACCTGGGGGTGAAACGTGGAACTAATGGATATTGCAGACGACTGCTATATGGTGCCGGAGGCATCGGGGACCCGAGCAGGAGGTTCGTTCAGTTAGAGGTTTATACTATTCCATGTACAAATTAAGGGATTATCCGGTGCCAAAGGCAGCGGGAACCCGGGTCGGAGGTTCGTTCGGTTAGAGGTTTACACTATTCGATGTGCGAATTATCGGATTATCCGGTGCCGAAGGCAGCGGGTACCCGATCCGGAGTTTCGTTCAGTTCAAGGTTTATCATATTCGAGGTTTTATAAGATTCGAGGCCACAATGTAAATTAAGGCCCACTAGCCGGCAAAGCCAGTTAGTTCATTAAGTTCTATTTTTCAAGTTCGTCCCATTTCTGCTCCCCCTGCCCCCTCAATCATAACTTTCTTAGTGATGCACAGATTTGAATGGGACCTTTTGTGATATTCTTTCCAAGTCATTTGGTTAATAAATAAACATTGGTATTATATCTGTAACTATTTGTCACCACTATTTATGAACAATAATCAAAATTTTCGGTTTTTTCCCAGTTAAAACAACCTTTTCTTGGATTAGAGCCACATGACTCAGGGATATCGTTAGCTAAGTTGTGTCGCTCAAGTTTATCAAAATGTTTGTAGAATTTAAATTTTAAAAATTTCTCTGTGCTCTTTTAAACTTTTTAACCATTGAAAGTATAAAATCTCAAATCTTCCGGGAGATGGGGCTGAATATCCCGCCTGGGTCACCCTATTGAATTCAACACTCGGAGACAATATTGACAGATAAACTTAACTAACGAGCATCCTGAGTAAAGTGGCTCTAAACCAATGATAGTGTGTTTTAACTGGGAAAAAACCGAAAATTTTGATTATTGTTCATAAATAGTGGTGACGAACAGTTGCAAATATAATACCAATGTTTATTTATTAACCAAATGACTTGGGAAGAATGTCAGAAAAAGTCCTGTTCAAATCTGTGCATAACTAAGAAAGTTATGATTTTTGGGGGCAGGGGCGAACTTGAAAACTAAAACTTAATAAACTAACTAGCGGGCGTCACCTACTAGTGGGCCCCTAATTTACATCGGGGCCTCGAATCTTGTAAAACCTCGAATATGATAAGCCTCGAACCGAACGAAACTCCGGTTCGGGTCAGCGCTGTCTTTGGAACCGTATACCGGTCGTGCTACGCACGCACCAGATTATTCTGTAATTTTCACATCGAATAGTGTAAACCTCTAACTGAACGAACCTCCGACCCGGGTCCCTGCTGCCTTCGGCACCGGATAATTCCTTAATTTGCACACCGAATAGTATAAAACTCTAACTGAACGAGCCTCCAACTTGGGTCCCCGCTGCCCCGACACCATATAGCAGTCGTGTTGCGCACGCGCTGCCATATCTGTTAGGAAAATTAGAACATGTCCAAGAAATAGTCCTTCATTTCTTAACATTTAGTCTCATCATTCTACCCACCCTTCATAAACTTATAGTTTAATATTTATTTAAAGTTTAATAGTTTCTGAAGTTATCTGTTAAGTATATTTAAATTATATTTTCGTTCTTTTTATATTAAATTAAACGGTAAATTATTTGGCAAAAGCCTTCATAAAATATGTTTCTGTTTCAGTAATTAAACCTTACTTTGTATTCAAAGTTTGTTAAAACAAATATCATTTTTATTCAGGCTTTCATAAAAATATACTTAAAGGCTAAAGAATAAACTTACTTGTTAAATTAATCTGGTTATATTGTTTCTGTCTTAATTGGAAATATTAATTTAATCTTTACTTTAAATCAATCTTTAGTTTTTCGTTTTGCTGTTTACAATACGTGACTTCATAACTCCCGGTAACTTCCCTTGATTGCATCACCCGATACGATACATCGATTCCGATCTACATCATCATAGATAGCTTGAATACCAAGAGAGGGCGTTGTTATGACGTAATCACGGTAAGTGTCAGGAGGCTAACGCTGGAGCGATGTTTTGCATAATGCAACATTAAAGACGTTCTAGAGAATTCCGGAAGATCGTAATGAGCATGCATGGAGGAGTGACTCGGAAAAGTAGTGAGATATATATGGTTACGTTTGCAGTGAGCGATATCTATCTTCTTCTTTTCGCTCTTTCTTTCATTAGTTGTTGTTCGTCTCTTTTTCGTTACTTTCATTTATCAAGAATGTAATCTGTGATAGTTTAATGCTTTTTGTGCTTCGTGGAAAATAAGGTGTTTAACAAGTGTTAGTCATGATTCATCTTAGTGAAAGTAAATGTTAAGTTTTAGTGAAAGTCAGCAGTTATATTTAAGTAAAAGAAGTAGTGAAAGGTGGTGATGATTTAACGTGAAGGCAAATGAATACATTTCTTTATGAACTTAGTGTGAACAGTAAAGTTGAATGCTTTTGGATTTCATCTTTTTGTTAAGTGAAATATTTACAAAATGAATTAACATACTATAATTATTTTGCTGCCATATATGACTTTGAAGTTAAAGTTCCAGATAGCCAAAAATGTTTTTATCATTTTTGTCACGTCATGTTGTCCTTAGTACGTTGAATTTGATTTAAGTAATTGTTAAATGTGTGTCATAAGTTTAAGTTTAATTTAAGTTGTAATTGTTTTGTAATTGAGTGTTTAAAAATAAATCCTTGGTTATTTAATATGTTATCTTTATTGTTTGAAACCACTACATATATTTATTTAACTTAGTTGAGTTCATCTTTATTTTATTTATCTGGGGTAATAAAAATCAGCCTTTACGTTTTCACTAAACGCGTGTTAACTTTGATATTTTTCTTTAAACCCCATAGCTATTATTTTCATAATAGTTTATCAATATCCATTAGTTCCACGTTCCACCACAGGTGGTGCAATCTGTTCTACACGAACTTTGGGCACTGAAATCGTTAAGGCTATAGATGTCAAGTCGGCACCGTATACCGGTCATAATATGAATAAGCGTGATTAAACGTTCACAGACCTTTCCAACGATATATCACATGAGGGGTGTGTGCAAAATTCAGAAAAGTACCCCCCAAGTGGGGGGGATGGACACCTGAGATGCATAATATGATTAAGTGATCACAGACCTTTTCAAGGATATATCACATGACGGCTGTGTACAAAATTCAGAAAATTAACCCCCTTGTGGGGGCAAAGTGGGGAAATGAACACCGGAGATGCATAATATGATTAAGCGGTCACAGACATTTTCAACGATACATCACATGAGGGGTATCATCGAAATTTAGAAAAGTGCCCCTCCTTGGGGAGGCAAAGTGGGGGAATTGACACCTCAGATGCATTATATGATTAAGTGGTCACAGACCTTCCCAACGATATATCACATGAGGGGTGTCGGCAAAATTTAGAAAATTTGGGGGGGAATGGGGGCCATGGACCCCAGAGATGCATAACATGAATAAGCATTCACAAGCCTTTCGAACGATATATCATATGAGTGGTTTCGACAAAATTTAGAAAAGTGCCCCTCCCGTGTGGGCAAAACACGCTCCTCCCACCCCATAATTTTCGACGCAGCTTCATTTTTTAAATTTTTTTTATGTGTTATAAAATATCGTAAAGTTTCAAACAGATCGCCTTATTGTATTTCCTAATTGTGTTCGCACCCCTCCCCCTCCCCTCCCGAAAAGTCAAAACGCACCCCTCCCCTCGCTCCCCATAATTTTTTACGCTAGCTAATTCTTAAAATTTATGTTATGCGTTATAAAATATCGTAAACTTTCAAACAAATCGGCTTATTATATTTCCTAATTTTGTTCGCGCCCCTCCTCCCCCCCAACCCGAAATGTGATGCGAATCCCTTACTTATACGAAATTTGAGAGCAACAGCTGCTCATCTCTGCCTCTAAAATAATCAAAGTGAAAGAATAAATACATGGAATTTAGTGCTAGAGAGATCGATCTATAATCTATTAGATTTCCGTTAGGCGCTATTCTCTGATGGTGATAAGATCGATTTGCAGTGACGATTTGAAAGAAAATAAACGAACGATATTTCTAGAGACATCGATAAAAAAATTGATAAAATCGATCTGGCCATAGTATGAATAAAAAAGATCGACATCGATATAAATTTGGTAACATCGATTAAATCGATCTGGCCATAGTATCGATAAAAAAGATTGACATCGATATAAATTTGATAACATCGATTAAATCGATCTGGCCATAGTATCGATTAAATCGATTTAGAAGATCGATGTCGCCCATCACTAGTGTTAGGCTAATTTTTATGAAGGTGACTTTTTCCCAAAACTTAATTTTCATTCCTTTCCTGTTACAGAACTGCAGAAGTCAGTGTCAGATTAAAGGGGAGGTTCTCTCAACGCAGATTGAATATTAGGGCATATTTATGCTTTTACATATAATGCACATACAAGAAAAAGGTTTCCAGCATTGAATTTATTGTAATTTCATCTAAGTACTACATGAATATCATCATATAAAAATGTTGATATTTTAATCAATCTAAATTCCTTTAAAGTTCATTATGTACTGCATGCACAGTAAATCAGTGTAAGAGATTGCACTCTAATAATTATCTGCAACAAAATATTCACACGGATTCTTAAAATATATTAAATTAGTTCAATGCCTAACATCAAATTGATAAAATAAATCAAGATTTCATAAAATTGCATCTGCTTGAGGTCAATTTTTGGCACTAAGTTTTCACTTTCAAAGTTATTTAAAAAATCGAAATTAATTTTTTAAAATTTTTGAAGGTTTTTCCTCCATATTATGTAAAGTCTAGTTTAATTTGCAAAAAAAAGTATGTTGATAGCTTAAATGTTTTATCCTGTGAGGTTGTACCTGAATTCTTTCAAGGAAAACATGTTTAATGTTTTGATCAGCCTTTTATTCAAACTTTACACTGGTCCGTTAAACTGGTTGTCATGACTTAAATATTGGGTGAAGCAAAAAACTGTTTTGAGGACATATTTTAAACACGTTAAAAGTTTTAAAAATGTAAAAAAAAATTTAAAATTTTTTTTAATATTTTTGCGACATTTTTCCTTTAAGCACAGGGATCTCCTACCTCTTTTCCTTGGGATCTCCTCCTTGCCAATCTCTGACTTTCAAAATCCGATTTTAACTTACAACAATTTTAATTAAATACTTACATATCAAGTGCTCAAGTAACTCATATTAAGACAAAAAAAAGTCTAAAAAACAGTGCATTGATTGTGAGTCATTTTTAGGGAAATATTTCAGTAATGTGTATAAACAAGTTTCAAGAAAAATATTCATCAGGTAAAATGCTATAAAAATTACAAAGTACACACAGACCTTGATCTGCGTGTTCTATCTTCCATCTAAAAATAGCCTGGAAAGATTTCTTGGACTTCAAAACACATAACTTTGATAAACATTACATTTTGCTTTTTTACCTGTAACATCTATTTGGTTATTTTTCTTGTAAAACATAACCTGAATGGGAAATCAGATTTATTTGAATTTCGCAGGCTACAGGAACCTTATAAGTTTTGAGGCCATTAGCTTGTTTTTACTGTCTATTTCGTAATCTAACACTGGCAACAGTTTACCTACCATATGATTGACCACTATTGATATGATGATATGATGTGAATATTAAAGGACAAATATCAAAAACCTATTTCCTTATAGAAGCCAAAGATTGTCTATCTACTTATAATAAAATCTGAAGGCAAGAAAGTGTCTGTAACCATTCTGGGCAGGACGACTGTGGTCTGCGAATCGACCATAGTTAAATGCCATGTTAGGCTTAATGAAAAACCTATGGTAACATATAACAGCTAAATGGTAATATGTTCTACTTGAAATCATGTCTGTTCAGCATATTTTTCTTATAAAACATGTATATCATAACCTATTATAATATTTTAAGTTCTTAATTAAAAATCCAGATTAAACATCAGAACCAAGATATAAACAAACGAACACTGTTGTGAACAATAATGTTTTGGCACCATCTACCGGCTTTAAAAAGTACTTTACTGCAATACAAACCTTTAAATAGTAAAATCTTCATGCTGTTTGTATGAAGTCTTAGGAAAATGGAACACAGATCAACAATTCGTCATTTTTTATGGGAGTTATATACTAGCTTTTTACAAACTTACTATATTTAATTTTTACAAACATAAAAAATTAAATTTAGAAACAATTATTCGAAACTTTTTTTGTTTATTCATAAGGTAAAATATCCATAGAAACTTTCCAAATTATGTTAATCTTAGATTTTATTATTTTTTTGTCATTTTAAATATTTAGTAAATTTATATGATTTAAAAAAAACAGTTGACTTTTAAATCAGTGATTTAAAAAAAATCAGTTGATTTAAATCAATGATTTAAAAAAAATTCAGTTGATTTAAATCATGATTTAATCACCAATTTAACTCATCTGATTAAAATGGTTGACACCTATATTGTTTTGGCACCATCTACCGACTTTAAAATGTACTTTTCTACAATACAAATCATTCAGTAATAAGATCTTCATGCTGTTTGTATGAAGTCTTATGAAAATGAACGCAGATCAGCAATCCGTCATTTTTGACGGGGTTTATATATTAGTTTGCATAATAAAATCATCAGACATTTTCTACAGCAGATTGAATCAATTAACAATATTTGCATATAGCATACAGGCTTGCTGGCAGGAGTGACTAGAAATGATAAATATATTCATTATAAGCATACACAAACACATATTTGTATAATTATCATTATATGGGGTTTCTTCAAACATATCAAGTATTCTTCAAAAATTAAAAAGTGACAATGCTGATTCAGATGAAGAAAGAACTGTGTGATAACTTTTGAAAGCATAAATATTTGAATTCTTTTTCTGTTATTAAACAGGGTTGCTACACTACCTGGAAAAGTCAGGGAATGTGAAAATTGACCTAACAAGTCAGGAAATTTCAATATTTTGTCCAGAAAGTCTGAGAATTTGATAACATTTTAATAAGTATGATCTTCAAGCCACCAAATATAAGATTTTTTTTTTAACTAAGTTTCTATGGTTCTTAATGGCTAGTTTTCATTATGTATCTCAAATAAGTTGAATTGTATTAAAGTGATGATGAGAGTGAGCCTTATCTTATGCTATTTTTTTTCTTTTTTTAGGTCAAAGTTATTATACTAGGACAAGATCCATATCATGGACCAAATCAAGCTCATGGTAAAAAAAAAAGAAAGAAAAATTAGATTTCTCATCTCATAGTGCTTTATTTTAATTTGTACTTTCTAAGTGCAGTGTTTCAGAATTTTACTCAAAGGCTGAAATTTAATTACTATTTGTTCCAGTTTACTTAACCTAAATATCTAATATTTAATCAACAGAAAAAACTGCTTGAGTGGCAACAGTTCCTAATGCAGTACCTTCAATCAGATTTGCTGAAGGTATATCAAGGCTCATAAATTTTCATTTAGAATTGATAATTCAAAATCTTAAAGCATTACCACTTATAGAAAATATAAACAGACCATTATGGACAGCATGTTCACATAGTTTCATCAGACAATGAGCAAATGAAAACTTCAATAATATATTTATAGTTCATGTTCGATTGTTAGGATTAGCAGAATAAGTATGCATATCTTAACTCCTTTCTCTTATTGGTCAATTTCAATTAGCATGGATCTCATCATTTTCAAGATGAGAGCAAAAATCTTGGCCACCAATAAAAATCCCTGATGGCTCGGCCTACAGGCACAGGTAGATTTTGAAGATGCAGACCGTGGGACATCTGTTTTTTGCGAATTACGGAAGAAATGACCTTTTTGCCATGATGAGGCAGTTGGAACTGCCCACTTCAAAACCTAACTTGTTTGCAGGCAGAGCCGACAGGGATTTGTTTTGCTTTTAATTTTTTTGCTATAAGGGTTGGTCCTATAAAAAAATTGTCAGTATAAAAGTTTTAGATAATATTAAGAGGATTTATAATAAATGTAAACAGATTCGATATCTTGTGAATTGACGAAGTTATGAATTTTTTTCTTCTAAAACCCCCTCTTTTCCCCCCTTGGGGCCATTTTTAATGATATCAAAAATCTGTCATACATAAATTTTCAGCCCTTTTCCTAGAAGTAATAATAACTTTAAACGGATTCGATATGTATCATAATTAAGAAATTATTGATTTCTTTTCTGTTTTCACAAAAATGGAAATGGACCAATGAAAATCTGCATAGATATTCCGGGTTATTCTCATCGCTTTTTTACTAAGGACTTTTTTGAGGAGAAATTCCTTTTTTCTCTAGCCATCCTATGGATTACAAAATCTTACCACCAGATGCGAAATATAACAAGCTTTCAGAAATTCAAAAAATTATCTCTGTCGAACAATAAAAACTCAAAAAATTCCTAAAAATCGAGTAAAAAATATTTTATTGAAAAAGTCATTTTTTGATATTGTTGCCAATTTCTAAATCAGCGCAAAGAATTATGTTTTATCTCAAATAAAAAATGTATTTGCACTAGACTATTAAAAACAATAATGAAAGTTTAAAATAATAATTAAATGATCACGTGTTGAAAGCAGGAAATTAAAAAAAAAATTATGTCAAGAAAGACTGTTATACGGAGCTCATCACGAAAAACTGTTATACAGAGCTCATCACGAAAGACTGTTATAGGGAAGTAATCAATTATAGTTTAAGATATGCACTTTTTGTAGGAAATTGAAAAACTTCGTTCTATTCTTCAGCATATAAATATTAATTTTTGAAAAATTCATTCATTTTTTCATAAAAATGCATAGTTGCAAACTATTCTTTTTTTTGTTAACACTATTTCCGAATCACAATCCTTACTTTATTTAATTGCAGAATTTTGCGATTAATTAACATTAAAATTAGGCAAAGATTTCTATTCGGCGGAGTGATAGCTAAAAAGTGAAATAATTGACAGCTAAGTGAATGCAGATAGATTTATTCAAAATTTTTATTTTGCTAAAGAAAAAATCGGCTTTAAATTTTGCAAATGCATATAATGTATGAAATATAAATATGAAGATTGGAGTGACAGTGGAGGGGGGGGTGAGGGGCACGCTACGGTTATTAGTACTGCAGATTATTAGGGCTCCGGTATTTTTTTGTTAGAAATTAAGCCTTGATTGTTCCCATTTTTTCTTGTGACCTGTTAATGTGTCTAGTCCATTTGTTTTGAGCGAACTCTTGCACCATTTCATTCGTACTGACAAAGACAAGCTTATTCACTGTTGAAACCAGTTTGTAGTGGTTTTATACTTTATTGGCGTATAAAACATTGTTTTTTAACTATACATGCTTTTTTAGTTTGTATGTAAATATGTGTGAAAAATAATATAGGGATTCTGTCTCTGTTAAGATTCTATTAAGTAACACTGCAGACTTATAATGAAAGTATATGTTCCATTTTGGCTACATTATACCTGTTCAAATGGCACAATCAATAACTGTGAATGGTTTAAAGCAGGGGTTCTCAAACTTTTAGACCGACGTACCACTAAATCGAAGTTCATACTTCCACGTACCACCAGGTAACAAACGTAAAGTTAATATAGAAAAACATGTCTAAAACAAAATATCTGTCTGGTTGTTTATATTTCATTCAAAGCAGATTTTATTGCATTTAAAAATGAATGATTACATTGCTAAATTGACTGCTTTATAGTAACATTCAAGTCAAAAGTAGTATCATCATTAAATGTTAATAATGCATAGAATATAAAAATACAGTATTTTGGAATAGTAAAAAAACCACAATACTTAATGACATATTGGCACACACTGATTCATATATTGTTGTAGTAGGCTAATGAAAAGGGTGGGCTTGTTTCATCAAGCACAACTTCATCATGTCATCATGTTAAGAAGGTTCATCATGTTAAGAAGTTTTAGTCATAAGTTAGATTCGATGTTTAGTTTATTCCTGTATTTATTTTTCATATAACAAAGGGCGGAAAAGAGCATTCAGAGATATGTTGTGCTAAACACAATCAGATTTTGACCATAGTAGACGGTACTCTGATATTCTCGTCCGCGAAAATTCTGTTACATTCATCCTTTTGAATGTGGACTCCAGTAATCCATCACAGGAGATGAGAGCTGAATAAGTTTACTTCTTTCCTCTCTCGTGAGATACAGTGGCAGGGTGTCTCAAATGAGAAACAAATTTCCAGATCCCGATTAAGGTAATTTAGAGCCCAGAGCCCAGTACCTTTTCGGAGCAAATTTCAAACCAAGATATTAGCTATAAATATTTTGGGAGAGTATACGGTGGTTATCCTTAGATATTATGATATGGTTACCAAGTTAATCAAAATCTTTTTTGGTTATGGGGGAAATAATTGCAAAAAACTGCATTTTTAATAAACTTTTTGCAAACAATTTTATTTATTTTGGGGGCCTCCATCAGTGGTGGGCCTCAGGCCACGGCCTAGTCGGCCTCTGCATTAATCCGAACCTGCGAATTTCTTATCCAAAGCTTAGTTAGCGCATTTAACATAGGCCCAATACAACCGTATTAATTATCTGAATACCTTTAAATGCGACAATAATATCGCTCAGTAGGCAAACACTTGCAAGTTCCTTCATACATTTATGTATATACAACCTCAATACATATGTACAATGCTTTACCTCAAATTCGCACTGCATATGACCACAATTTTTGTTTCATTTAAATAATCTTACTCTCTTGACCATTTTAAATAACTTTACTCTCTTAAAAACTGATTTTCACGAAAGGAGGAAACTATAACACTTTCTGTACAAGAGAAGAAATACATTTCACAATGAATCAATTTATGAATTCTGTTTGAAATAAGACTTTTATTTTAACACCTCCTAGAAGCTCTTCATAGTGCAAAGAGAACAATGGGTTATAAATTACACTTTTAATGTTATTTTGTTTTAATTCCTCCTACTCACACAAGCTTCTCCTACTTCCAAGTATCTAGACTTTACCTTCAGATAATTCAATTTATAAAGCATGTTTAAAAACAGTTCTTCCGCTTGTTAAAAATACTTCATTCATTCATTAATTTTAAAATTAGGTCTTTATTACAAAATTCAACTTTGATCTATATAAATACAATAATTGTGCTTTTAATTCTGGAAAACTGATTGTATCATAAGCGCTGTGTGCGAATTTCAGCAAGTCTACGATAACAAACATTTCTGGTAACAAAAAAAATAGAAAAAGCGTTTACAGATCCTAAATCGCATTCGAAATATTTTTGAAATTTTCCAAGTTAATAAAGACAAACATTCCATAATAATATGCTGCATTTTGTATTTTATTTCACGTACCAGTAACAGACTTCTGTGTACCAGTAACCAGAGCTTCACATACCAGTACTGGTACGCGTACCATAGTTTGAGAACCCCTGGTTTAAAGGATTTTGCTTACTCAGTTGAAATTCAGATCACTTTACCCAAGAAAGTTCTGAAGCAGCTCTAAACAATGTTATAGAAATTGACTATTATCTAATAATTCCTTTATAAAAGTTTTCCTTTTACTACTATATTATATAATTATTTAGAATTAAATTGTAGTTGCTTTGTGTTAATAAATGTATGAAATTCTCAGCTACTTGATTTTGTTGAATCAGTTTTTTTTTTATCATTCACTCCATTGATTTATTGACTTTTATAAAGCTTTGAAACAGGCTGCTTTCAAATGTGCTAATAATGTAGCTGTTAAGAACTTAATTTATTTTTAATTTATTAATTTTTAATGATATATACCTAAAATTTCCTTACATTCTATCTATGTGTTGTTATGTAAAATTACGTAAATGAAGTTTAACTTGAGATAATTTATTTCAGGATTAGCATTCAGTGTTCGCAAGGGAGTGACATGCCCACCAAGGTATAATGTGAAAAAAAATGAATGAAAGAATTATTTTATTTATTACATATTTGTGTAATAATTTTTGTTTTGTTTTGTTTTCAGCTTGAAGAATATTTATAAGGAGTTGGCTCAGGATATTCCTGGATTTACTGCTCCTTCTCATGGATTCCTGTATGGTTGGGCATCACAAGGTAATTTAGCTTTAGAGATGTAAATTATTAGAGCTATTTTTTCAATGAATATAGTTTTCAATGCTATTTTGACAAATGTTACTTTTTTTTTTTAGTGAAAATACCACATTTATTCTTACAAAGTGTCAATTCTTCAAACTTTCTTTTGAACATGTAAGTGCTGTCATGATTTAGTAACCTTGGTAACATTTATTTCTCATGATAAAAATTTAGGAACTTTGCATTTCAAAATATGTTTATTTAGTGCATTAAAAAACAGCTAAGTTCACACCCTTTCCCATTCCCCAAGCTAATTATCTCCAAGATTTCAAGTCAATAATTATTACTTAAAAACACATTAAAATAGTGTGAAAGATGAAAACTTTTAAGAGGCTCCTTTAGAAACTTTCTAAAAAAAAAATAGATTAAATTATCATATTTTCGCGCATATGAGTTTAAAAGTATAAAATATTCTAAGTATGGCTCTTATGCCAGTGCGGTACATACAGTGATTTTTTTCTTTCATAGGGATGTCTTATAATACTATTTTTTTCCTTTATTTTTTTTCTTACGATGCCATTTTTTCTTCTTTGACCAATTATGACATGCTCTCAAGTTGGTACCAAAACATTAGAAAACGTCTCCCAACTTCGGATGTCCATGAAAGGTTATTTATTTTTGAGCAATCAGTGGGGTGAAAAATGTTGGTCTCGCCTGCTGTCATGTTAAAAATGGTTGTTTTCCGTGCACCCATCAATAAGCACTGTACCCTTGGGATATTAGAACGAATGTAGAGCTGTCATGATCTTTTTCTCTAATGTTGCAAATATTTTGTTTTAGCAGTAAGTTTATCTTCTCATTTACTCAAATATTGTCTACATGAACTATATGTTTGTCCACCTACTCAGACACTTTTTTTAATTTTAGCACCCTTGCTTGTTTACCTTTTTTTTGACACTTTTCTAAGTTTAGTTGTCTCACGATTGCTTCATCGTGCAATAAGTTGTTTTTGCAGGGCATATAGGTGGCACTGGTGTTCCACGGTTATGTGACATCTTACTTTTTATGATGTACACTGCTCCGTGATTTGTCCAGATAACCAACTGTTCCTTTCATGGTTCATATCAAGGCAACACTAGATACTGGGCTTGCTCATCCATTCTCATGACATCAAAAATAGTGATTGGCTGCGACCAGCGATTCGTAAAAAGCGATGCCCCCATCGTTTTGTGCCAATTGCTGTATGTCTTTCTTCATGGCCAGCCACAATTTGTGACGTCCTGATAATGAATGAGCAGTGAATAATGATAATGAATGATAATGAATATCTAGTGTAGCCCTGTTCATATGCAAATGTCTTGGTTCTAGATCAGCCATACTCAACCTATTTTTCTCGCGGGCCGCAAACATATGTTAGTGACATTGTGCAGACCACAATAGACTTATTTAATAATGTAAAAAAGGAGTAATTAAATTAATAAGATAACAAAGCATTGTAACAAAGTTAATATTATTAGTAGGGTCGAAAATTTGTCGAGGAAGAAATGTTACGAAGAATTTTAACAACACTATTTCAAAATAATATATTTTGTGATGGATTTCTATTGCAAACGTTGTCGTAATACTCACGAAGATTACTGTTTGGAAATAGTGGTGTAAAAAGTTTTTGGCGGCATTCTTTTCTTGCGACAAACATTTTTAAAAAATAAAACATTATAAAACTATAATATATAAACTAAATCAAATATATAAAACAAAACCTAACATTGCACGCATTAAATATTTTTATGTATATTAATTAATTTTTTAAAATATGGTTTAATGATTATATGTCTTGGGTGCACATAAAAGGTCGCCGGGCCACATGCGGCAGGCTGAGTATGGCTGTTCTAGATGATTCTACCTGTGTATATATACTCAGTACTTTACAGATTTCAGTAGAGAGAGGAGAAGACAGTGAGAATTTGAATATGTTGCCTCTCCATATTCTGTTCAATGCTGAATGATGTTTTTGTAATGGGAATAATCCAATAATTAGAGAATGTTTAGCTCAAGTTGAGCTCATAGCTTTATTATGTTTTTATACAATTTTTAAAAAACTTTCTGCTTTTTTTATCCAAAATTTACTAAATTTAGTTGGCAGGTATGCTGTGGCCTTTGAAGTAACCCATGTATGTTTATAATAGAATTTCAGTTGGAATGGGTCTGGTGTAGGATCACATCAATTCATAGAGTTATGAATTTCGTTATAATATCTTGTTAAAATTGTATGAGGCTATGACATTTTTCTGTGTTTGTGAACCAATTACTTGCTTAACATGCATTGTAATTCTGATTTGTTTTTCCTTGGGATAGTAATGTTAAAATTTCCCTAATTTGCCATATTATACTTCTTTCCAATTCTCTTTATGCACTTTACCCATTGCATTATAAGGCATGGTTGAAATATCATAAGAAATGTGCCAGTCACCTCCCCCCTCCTTATTTTGAATTGATGCAGATGATCTGAATGTATAATTTTGAATAATAAAATATTCTTACTGTATCTAAGATTTACATGATTTCTTTTTTTTAAAGCCATTATTTGAACATTTATGAAATATTTCTACTGACAAAAGTTACATTGTTTACTGTAGATAAAACTGAAAATTTCACATCATCAAACAACATTGCAATCTATTCCCTGAAATTTTCTCAAAATGATGTTATTATTTGCGGCTTTTCATTTTGTTTAACTTTTTTAAAATTGGAAAAATCTATTGTATTTTTAATGTCTATATTTAAAATGTAAAATAGCAAATTCTACAGAAAATTCATTATTTCTTTTTAAATGGGAACATTTGTATATGACTGCACTAGGTCTTCAAAAGTGGTTTCAGTTTTCAATGTTTAGCTATATGCATTGATAAAAAACTACAGTCTGTGGTGCTACAACTCAATGAAGGATCGTTTCCTGCAATGTCAAACTCTACTTTCTTGACCACAAGCCCTGAGGTACTATATATATAGTATGTGTTCCAGTCAAGTGGTCAACTTGCCACAGATCTCTCAGTGTTTAGTTCACAAGCTTTGATACTCATTTTATCGACCATGAAGGTATGTAGGGTTGAATGAACCTTATCCAAATCTGGATGTTAGCCATGTTATGTGAGGCACAATGATCACTGAGCTACCAGGAATCCATATACATTACCACTCATCTTAAAATTAGTCATTAAGATAATATTTGTAATTCATAATTTTTCCAGGTGTGCTACTTCTGAATGCAACTTTAACTGTTAGAGCTGGGTGCCCAAATTCACACAAGGATTCAAAGTGGAATCTTTTAACAAATGCTGTCATACAATGGATTGATCAGAATTTACCAAATTCTGTGTTTATGTTGTGGGGGAAGAATGCTCAAGAACAAATGTCACTGATTACCAAAGTAAATCTAATTTTTTTCAATTTTCAAACAATTATTGTACATATTTCTTATTTAATAAAATAGAAATAAAATATAATTTTATGTATTTTGCAGGACAAACATTTAATTTTGGTTGCCCCTCATCCATCACCATTCTCTTCTAACAGAGGTTTCTTTGGTTGTCGTCACTTTTCTAAAGCCAATGAGTATTTAAAGAAACATAACAAGAAACCAATTGATTGGAATTATCTTCCTTGAATGAGTTTTAATTTTTGACCATGGTTAAGTTAGTCACCAGGTGGATAATCTCAGGGCCATATTTTGTAAACACTTGTTTCATGTTTAATAAAAGAAATTTAAAAGTTACTAATGAGTTGTAATATTTTATTTAATCTAATTAGCTTGTTAGTATATTACACTGTTCATATATTCTGTTTTCAATTGGGTTTCTTTATGGTATTAATTATTTTAAAGATCTTACTCCCAAATTATTTATATATAATAATCTATTTTTTATGCTTTTTTCAAATTTCATTAATTATAAAAATATATATGATATTTTAATACAGTTGAACTCTCCAACTGCAGACAAATTTTATTTGGTATTTATATTCAAAATATGAGTTGCATAAAAAAAGTGGGTGTTCTTTATTCTTAGCCAAATAATTGGAACAAAATTAAAAACACACCCAACTTTATAACATGAATGAAGTTTTTCAATTATTAGTAGCCATTGCCTAATGTTGTGTTGCATAATGGTACTGTTTTTAATGCATAAGTGTAATTTCACTGTACATATGTACAGTGAAATTTGTGCAACTTTTCTCTAATCAAGCTAAGTTTTTGATAGCTGTTAAAAATAGCATCTGGAATTTAGCACTTTTTGAATTAATACAAAATATGCAAGTTTCTTTTCTAGGCTAAAATCAAAAGATAAAATAAATAAGTAGTGTTTTTTCTAAAATGATGATTACGATAGTATATGGAACAAAAATGAGTTTCTAATGTTCCACACTTTAAAAAACGTAAAAGTTCCTTTCAGATCAGAAAAACTTCAGTTTTAACTCTTTAACTAAAATATGGTAAAAATAAATATGTAATTACATAGTTCCTTTAGGAGATTGTTAAACTTATCTACTATTATTGCATAAGTAAAAGATGATAAACTACTATAAAAGAAAAATTAATTCAATAAAGTAAAAGTTGTTCAAAATATTTGATGTAGCACTTATGATGAAAATAAAGTTAACTGGAATACCAAATGGAAAAATTAATTTGAAGACAAACTGTTCATCACTACCATTGAAGAAAATATGTATAGTTTCAATTACAAGTTCTACTAAGTTATCAGTTCCTTTAGCTTTGTAATCCTAATAATTAGTAAAAGTAGAAATGAACACTATGATAAAATAACATTCACTTTACAAGCCATAACAAAAGCAATCATTTGAACAAATCTTACTCGATGCAGTAAAGTATCATATCTGTTGCGACAATGGGTAAACATCTTCCATTCTAGAATCACCTATGGAAATGTGCATACATGACTTATGTTTATGAAACAAACCAAAGTAGCATGATGGCTGAGGTACACCATCTAGTTGCCTACCAAAACACCACACGGTATGATGATAAAACTTTGACTATGTGCTGTTCAAGAAAATAAGTTTCCAAGACTGAACAATGTTTAAAAATAAACATGAACAGCATGATGCTAAAATCAGAAATATTCCAGATGCAAGTTAAAAGAGGATAAAGCATGCTTGTAATTAAATATAACCATAGGCAAAATGATAAGGTAATCTAACAGGGTTGTTATTTCCTAACATAGATAGATATTTAAAATTGCATCCTGTACAATCACAGTGTAACTATAAAGTACAGAAAAATAAAACAAACATTGCTAATAGTTAGAGGTTTAAAAGGAACCGTTGTGTATTAAATAAAATTGTGTGTATATATTTTTTAATAAAATATATCAAAATGTTCAATTTTATTTCTCAGATTAATTTATTTTTATCAATATGTGACTGTATTGTGTGTGTTGCATTTGTTGAATACATTTATGGAAATGTTTATTTATTCCAATTATATACATTTAATTTTATTGAATTAAATATATAATTAGATTTATTTCATATTAAGAATTTACAGCCTTATTAGGTTATTTGCATATATTTATTTTAAACCTCTATTAAAAGCCTTTATTTTCATTTACACTCTTGCAGTTAGTTTTATCTTATCTTACAGCTTGATGCCGGCCATATTAAAATTTTATCCTTCATTCTATCTCAGAAACTTATTTTCTTGAATTGTACATGGTCAGTATTTCATCATCATACTAGGCTAGTTACTAGAGAGATAGTACTAGTTTCTCATTAGTGTATGATACTTTTAGTTTTGTTTTCATCACCATCCATCCACTACGCGTACGGAAGGTGATTCCAGATCGGTGAGCTTTTCGCCTTTTCCAGTGTATATCTCATTGATCTAAGTAATAAAAAATATATAAAGTGTTTGAAGAGGCTCCAAAAACGAAGTATTTCTAGGATCTCCAAATTAATAAATAGGTTTCTATCAATAGAAATATGTGCAGTAAAAAATTTCAGACATTATTGTTTCTCATATTGTTCCTTTATTTTGTGCAGAATAACTATTTTAAAGTCCTGATTCGAGAAGCAGTTGGATTTTATTCATTATTTCAATTCATTTTTGTTAGTGTTTATTTGTTTTTGTTTTAAAGCATATGCTTCTGCGAATGTTTTGAGACATGTGTGGTCAAAAAATGTTGTAGCTAATTTCGGACATAATTCATATTTTTTTCGAATTATTCTGCTTTATTCAAAATTTTAGAACATTTTCGTTGAAGGTTTTAAAACAAAAAGTCCAATACATTCATCTGAAAGTGTAAAACATATATAAAGAAGTAGGAATATTTTGGATGCAAATTGATAAATGTGCAGAAAAATTATAAATACATTTATGATGTCACTGACAATTTTAACTTACGTAAGTTGTGTAATGAATCTAAAAATTTTTAATTTCTTATTCCATTAAAATTCTATACAATAAAATTTATTTGAAACACCAAAAATGTTTAGGCCCCTTAAATCTGTGGATTCTTGGATAGTGCCTCCCATGCCTTGCCAGTAATAAGGAATCGATCCAAAAATAGAAAAAAATTGATGAAGAAAATATTTTTGTTCGAGATTGTCCCGAGCAATATTAATTTATTTTTAAATAAAAACCCTAGCCAGAAATTACTTTATATTTACTAAGAGGGGGTGCAATTTTATAGATTTTAGCTACAATTTGGCCCTGTAACCTCCCCTCTGGCTACAAACATGATTTCTGTTTACAACACAATTCAATGTGTTTCATAACATAAGACTCAAAACATTATTAAAATTTAAGTCAGACCATCCCCATCAAAAAATTAAATCCTGGATATGCTACTAGAATACATGCTAAAATATTATAAAAAAGGGATATCTTGATTAAGAAATTAATGGAGGTCATTATCAAATCCAACTACATCACAATCAATATTTTCAATCTAAATAGTAAGAAATGATTACGAATTTTGAAATTTCTTTATACAAATTTCATTTGGCTTAATAAGAAATCAGAAGATGGGAGGGAGGGAGAGATCATGTCCAATTTGTTTAATTAATTTTCTTCCAGTTTCATTCAGTGGATCTATGAAAGATTAGTTCTATGTTTAGCTAATATTTAACTTTACTCAATAAAATATAGCAGCCCCTAATCATGTAACATTTTTAGATATATCGCTCTTTTCTTATCACAAAAAAAATCAAATATTGGACTTTTGTCACATTTTTTTAAATAACATTATAAATATATTAATGTCATGTAAATATTTCTTTTATGTTAATTTTACTAATAATAATTATGTATTATTCTAGAATCTACACCCATTCTTATTCTGAAATAGTTTGAAGGTGAAATGTGAAAATGAAACTATAATCATAGTAATTGTTATTAATGCCATATCAGAAAATAATTATTTTAGGTAAAATATTTAATATACTAAATTTTAGCAAGTTATGATTATAAAATTAATGAGACATTGGAGATTTTAGGGTGGCTGGGCCCCTTTCCTCCTCGATATATGAGATAAAAAATTTTTACAGAAAATAAACTGTTCTACCAGTAGAATGAAATTTCCTGGAGCTCCTTAATAATACTAAAAGTTATCAAAGAAATTAAACTGCTCGTTAAAAGTTTCAAATGTTACATGAAATAAGTTATAAAAATACATCTTATAGAAATGAAATTAAGAAACCTTATCAGAAAATTGATTCGTAAAATGTAGTATTATGGATTTCCCCCCAGTCCCTAGCAATTCCATTTTTACAGGTTGTAGTGTATAATCAATATTTATAGAGCTTCTTTCAAACCAAAGTTGTTTTTGTAAGAGAGAAATTATCAATCATGACAGAAAAAAATAGTCTTTGGGAAACTGAATACGACTTTAAAAATTTTTTCTTCATTTGAATAGGGAGGGCTCAAGTCCCATGAGCCACAATTTTATCTATGCCTGTAAGGCCCATTTAAATTTTCTCTAACATTTCCTTCATGTATATTTAATACAAATTTAGATTATTAAATTATAGATGGAAGTAAAACTTCTTATTTCTCCTTAAAATGGTCAATTAATGATTAATCCTTATATGAAGAAAATATATTTACTTCTATAAGTGCTCCATTTCAGTGAATATACTATCACTTTTTTAATGAATGGGTTAAAAATAAAGATATCAATATGTATAAATATATAAATAAATTAGGTGTTTAATATGAATATATATATATATTATTTCAATGGTTTACTATTCCAGAATGTTTAGTTTCCAAACAATTTCATTTTAAAATTCTTAAATTACAATTATCTCTAATTGTCAGAAATACCTGTTATTACATAAGTAGAATTTAAAAGAAGAAATAACAAAAAATATAGTACACTAAATAAAAATTAAGAAAAGTAAAGGAAAACAATTCTGTAATCATTGCTTTAGGATGAGTGTTAAATTCCCACATTTTTCTCTTAGAAGGTATTTTGAAGCTCTGGAGGAAGGGGTGGATCGTATGGAGTTCTAAGGGTGGGAGAAATATGCACGTTTAGACTATAACCAAACACAAAGTTTTAAATCTTCTGTGAGAACATTTTGGAACAACATGGGTGGGAAAGGGATGGGTTCCCATGCCACCCCTGAATTCATTCCAATGTATTATGAAAAATAACATAAATTAGCTTCACTAAAATTTAAACAGACTCAATATCTTATTAAGGACTTTTTATATGCATATCTTTAAACAAGGTTGTAAAAAAATCATAATTGAAAAATAATTTAAAAATTTGTATTTTAAAGAAAAATAAAATCAGATTATTTTGATTTTATTTGGATTTTTATAATTTCTTCCTTACATTAAATACTAAATGGCTATAAACCATTTAAACAGACTCTGAATTTTAAAATTAAAAATCATTTTATTAAAATACAGATTTGATGACTCATTTAAATCATTCACACTCAATCCAAACACCCTGAAAAACCATTCAGCAAAAAAAAAAAAAAAAAAATGTGTAATTTGCTGACAAAAGAGATGTTTACATTTACTATCAGCAGAAATCTGTCAAAAACAGGCCATGGAGATTGCAATATTCTTGAATGAAACTGTGAATGTCTCTCAATATTTTTTAGAAGAAATTTTATACAGTCATATAATATATTAATTGATATAAATAAACTTCAAAAGATCAAAATATTTAAAAAAAATCACATTTTTTAAGAATTAAATTTATTTGTTTACATCCAAATATACATTATGAACTTGGACATAGGAAGGTAAATGATACTTGAGAGAAGGGGAGGAATTGAAACCCCCCCCCCCTTTAAAATGTCAAATGGTAAATGTTAATCCAATACACTTAAAGTTCCATGTGAGGAATAAAATTCTATTAAGAAATACACTTTAAATCTTACACCTGCTGGGAAGACCGAGCTATGCTCTGTTAAAATTAACTTTGTGTTCAACACGATAACAATAAATTTTCTGTACAACATATAACAATAAGTTCTTTATAACAACAATATAACCATGAACCTCTATAGAAGGACTTCTAACGCAATAGTGATAACATCGTGTCGAGACTTCAGCACTAAATGGCAGCTGCACAGCTACGCGTACGGTTCTGCACAGCTACGCGTACGGTTCTGCACAGCTGGCCAGAATCCGTGCTGCAGCAGTACCTATAGCTGTCACTGTCAGTGTCAAACGGTGAAGCAGACGAATTTATTGACGTATGCATGATCCATCTTACCACATCCGCCACCTGTTTGAGACTTTTTTCGAGGAACGATTTCCTTCTTGGAAAGGCTATTTCGTTAGAAGTTCTGATATAGAGGTTCATGAATATAACAATAAAAGTTCTGTGTACAATTATTGGTTGAATACTGTTTTTAAGAAAGTTCTATGGACTCTGTTTGGTTGAATCATGTATCTCGGCTCTTATTGAGAATTTCTAGAAAATTCCTTTAGATTGTAAAAATCAATTTTTTTGTCAAATGTCATCAAAATTTCGCAAACATGGCGACAATCTTTCATTTGGCACAAAACATGTGTTTTAGCATTGTTAATCTTGAAAGTGAATTTTCCTAGCAAATCTGGTAAAATGTTGTTGCAAAATTTCTAGAGATGGGCAGCATTTAACGTATTAGGATAAATAACAATGTTGCATTATCTGCAAGTTTTTTTTTTTTTTTTTTTTTTTTTTTTTTTTTTTTTTTTTAAGGCTGAAAAAATAGTATTTTATATATTTTCAAATTGTACTAAAAATAAAATTTACAAAATTTGTTTTCAATTTCAATTTAAAAAAAGCTTTTTTTTAATAAAAAAGTCCTATTTTAAATGCTTATGAAAGTGTCAAACCGAAAAAAAAAACAAAGCCAAATGAAATCACAACCAACAAATGAAACCACAGTACAAAATCTTTCCTTTCAAATCTTTAAAGGAAAGAGAAATCATTATAGACCTTATTGGTTAAGAAACTTGGCTTACGTGCAACCAATCAGAATCAGCTTTGCTTTTTTATTTTCGTCATCCGTCATAATGTAACCTATGCAGCTCTTAGAATTACCAGCAACCATAAATAACTCAACACTTATTTTATTTCAAATAATAGTTATTTTTTATTTTAATAATATAACTGCTTCCATTCAGTACGAATAAAAAAATCATTTTAAATGCTTACAGTGGTGTAACTTAAAAAGATGTAAATTGTTGTGTTGATGCATAGTTTCATGAAATCATTTGTATCTGTAGGGTTTTTTTGGAATGAAAAGTGAAAAATGTTCTTTAGTGAGGATTGAAAAGGTGACTTTTAATTTCGATTGTGTTGCATTTTGGTAGTATTAGAGAGCAGACATCTTTGGCCGGCGTTGCTGGATGGTGGTTTCTTTGAAATTTGAATGTTTATAAGGAATGTTGCTATATACTCATATAGTATGAGGGTTTATTCTGATGCTTTTTTTAGGGGGGGACTTATGTGTTTCTATTTATTTATTTATTACTTTGTCATTACTGCGTTTTTAGAAAATGAGAACTGGAAAACTTTTTTTTGTGTGATTTTATTTTATTTTAAAAAATGAAAGAAAGAAAATAGCATTGCATAAGTTGTGCAGTATGTGGCAAATTAACTTAATTTTAATACAATTGTGATTATTTTGAAAATCATATTGAAAATTTGTTAGGATGAATTGAATTTGATAAAAGTAATATTTGTAGTATTTGCTTTGGATATGCATTGACAGATACAACTGCAATGAGTCAGGGATCAAGTTTAATTTTTTACAAATCATGTTGTTAATTTTTTTTCTTATACAGGGCTTATATATGTCTTTTCTTATTGTGTACCAACAGCTAATTTCTAAACCATTAGTTTTAGAAATATTTTTAATGAATCTAAACTTTCTATAATCTGACATATTTACAAAGTCATTTGTAAATATGCAAAACCTATGCAAATATGTAACCTATGCAAAAAATTAGCAGATTTATTCAAAAACTTAACAGGACATAATTAAATTTAGTATTTCAAACAGGTATTAAATCATGGTATTACAAAAAAGTGGTCATCAGTTATCAACAATTTTATGCATGGAGATGTATTGTATAGTTTTGTATGAAAATAAAATATGTTGTCCAAATCATTGTTACATGATAAAAATACTTTAAAATTTGTTGCATGCAGGAATGAAATATCCTTTTTACTTCTTTGGAAATTTAAATGTACAGTGGCAATAATGTAAAATTTAGCTGTTTTGCATAAATTTTTATCAATCAGATATCAAATAAAATAAGCAACAAGCATGATTTTGGAATACGTACTATAAATTTTAATTAAATAAAACATATAAATGAACACCAATGAAACAAATTTATTTAATACACAATTGACAAATGCCTTAAATTAACATGAAAATGTACATTACTGTTGACTTTTAGAATTTCTGATATACATATATTGCCAACAACAAAAGAAGGATCATGAACACATTTGAACATATCTTCATTAACATAGACATTTTGCAAAGACTGGCATGACCAAACGACGGAGACAATGTCAGGCCAAGTTACTTCCCAACAATTTGAAAGGCAGATTGTTTTCAGCTTAGAAAATACTGGATTGCTAAAATCTAAATTATTAACTTCCAAACGTGTGCAACACAAATACAATTCTTGTAAATTAAATGCATGATTCCATATTGCTTGAAATATCCTTGATCCAAATTTTGTGCTTCCCAGATCTAATACATGTAACTGATTCAAAAAAGAAGGATCATCTACAAACCAGGAATTATCTACAATCATATTAACAAATCTTAAGCATTTCAAATGGGGCATTCTTGAAAATGGGGGTTTATTGATACGTCCAGCATTGCAGTCAAACAGTTCTAAAATCTCAATTTCAGAAATATCAACACATTCATCTCTTGCAGGACGTTTAGAAAATTCACAAATACGAAATAACAATATTCGGACATTTTTTAAAAGCTGAGTACATAAATTTATGATTGATGGAAGAGTATCAGATAATTTAGTATTACAGAATTCTAGCATTTGAAGATGAGGACATTTTTCTTTGAGTTTCACAGAAAATTCTTTAAAACTTAATGGCTCAAATCTATCAAAAAATCCATTAAGTTTTAATGTGAGGCTAGTGACAGAAGGTGGTAACAGGTTGATAAAACATTTTGCTGCAGTACTTTGGAACGGCAAAAAATGAGCAGTTACTTTTTTCCATAACATTGGGTCTTTTGTCAACATATTCCATTTTTGGCACACTCTGTAATAAGAAAATAAAATGTAAAGACAAAAATGCCAACTTCTATATATACTTGATTTAAAAAATGTGAGTTGCAAAATCCTTATTTTAAAAGTCAGAAAAATCTGAAATATTTATAGTAGATATATTCATTTTATTAAAATTGTCTACAAAGGATACTTAAAAAAGAATAACTATTTTCACATTATGTACAGGGTGGTTCAAAAGGATGTTTAAATTTTTGATAAAGGAGAGAATGTGTATGTGAGAAACATTTATTTATGGAAACTTTCTTTTTCTATTCTTGAAAACTTGAATTGATCACAAATGAAAATTTCTGTTCACTTCTTACATGCATGAAATTCTCATGCAAAGGGTAACACAAGTAACAAGAAAAAAGTGATTTCTTACGTTCAAATAAACATAAAACATAATTTATTACTAACTAACAACAACATTTTAATAATAGTGATGTCTAAAAATCTACTGCAGACACTCTTTCACATTTCTGAATAATGCATTACTTTTGAAGGAAAATACAAAACATTCAATTTTTAAAAGGTCTGAATATGAACAAAAAATTGTATGCAGTGCAGGTGTGTGGAGGAGGGAGGGAGGAAGATGCAGAAATCAACATTTTCCTCAAACATTCATACCTTTTATAAGTATGATAAAGTGCCGATTATTCAAAACAGATGAGACCAAGACTAATTTGGTTAACTGTACAGATGATATAAGAGGAGATATATCAAGACTATTTAACATCCTATAAGGCTAATTTCTAGCCCATTGTGTTCATTTACAATGGCTAATTTAAATTACAGGAACAACCAATTTTTGGTTATTTTATATCAATGATTTTTTGAATAAAACTTTTGTACCAGTTTATTTGCTGGAATTTTTGTATAATGAAGAAAGTGGATGACATCTATATATTTCAAACCACTTGAATAGTTAATACATGTATTTGGATGTATTTAAATAACTTTTAATTTCTTTTGATGTTAATTGTCATTAAATTGCCAAAATAATAATTATTGAGTGATCATAAAGAGGCTAGATTTGAACAGATTATCCCAGAAATTTAAACAACTTGTTATAGCTATTACCACAAACTGAAAAATATAATTTCATCTGATAAAAAAATTAGTCCAAAAGTTGTTTTCCCTTTTCTACAAAATCAAAAAGATTTTTTAAGGAAGGAATATGAGAGAAAGATCTTTGGTAATGAATTTTAATACTCTCTCTTGTTTTTTTGACAAGTAATTGTCAAATCTTAATTTAGATTAACATGATTGACAAATAAATTTTTAATTATACTATTTTTTTTCTGTTGATTCAGTTGTGTTAGATTTTCTTGAAGAAGTGGGTGATTTATAAGATTTTCTAAGAAGTTGTTTTTTAGAAGAGAAATTCTTGGGCATATATTTAAGTCATATAAAGACCTGATGCCCATTTGGGAAATTAAATAAACAGATGCATTAATATAATACTAATAGCGAAAAAGATCAAGGTCTTTGATTTTGATTCTTTGTGCAGTAGATTGACTTTACGAATAAATTAGAAAATATCTGCTATGATGCAGAGTAATTAAATAATATATGAAAGAGCAATACGAAAAAAGTAATGATGCTATAGCTTATTACAAAGCAAATTTCGGTATTGTAGAATTTAGATAATTTAGAAATTTTATTTATGCTTGTATTGCTGTGCTTTTTTTTTTTCAAATTATCATAAAATTAAAGCAAACAGAAACATTAAATCTCCAATAGTCAGAAAAATTTTGTTAATATACAGAAATCACATATATTAATCAGAATTAATAGCTGTTGAAAATATTACAGATAAAAGTGCAATAAACTCAAATTTTCAAATGTTTACATTTAAAAAAGAAGTTTGATTATGAGACTGTTGATAAGATTTTTGTAACATACTTAAAAACTTGGAAAATTATTAAACTACCTTATTATATTAAATTATCTCCAGCTTTATATACAATCTGATCATTATAAATCTCTAATTTGTATTCAAAACTTGGATGATGGCAAATGACTCAAGTTTAAAACATTGACAAATGGAATAGAAATATTTAAGATGCTTACCTATTATGTTTACAAAAAAAATTAATCGATTCTGATGAAATGCAAGTAATATTGCTGAAACTCCTCGCTAATGTAAATGCCACAGCAAGATTGATGGATGATAAATCTTTTCAATGATTCATTCAAAAATCTACAAAAATGAATATCTTGAAAAGGAATGCCCTCCCATCCACCCCAAATAAATAAAACTCTGATAGGAATAAAAGAATTGGTTAACTTTATGATGTCTATGATTCTTTGTCAGTGTTTAGGTAAGGGACCAGGTTTAACAAACTATACCATAATCAAATATGATCGATGATGCAACTCCAGGCATTGGCAATTTTCTACTGACGAAAATTATTTTTCTCTCTCTATCTATCTATATATACAGGGTTATTCTAAATGATAGACCCATTTTCAAAAAATTGTATTCATTAAATCCAAAATGAACAATCTTTATACCAATTAAAAGAGAAAGTTTCAAAGTTTTTTTAAAAGATATTATAAATGTTCAATGCGTCCACCGTTTGCTGCATGGCAAATATCTACGCAATAGCCAAACTTGTCCCATGCACGAGAAAGTGTATCTGCTGTTACTGAGTGCATGGCATTCAAAGCGGTGATGGTTCCAGAGGCGGCCGGTAGAGGTCACGCGGCAATATGCAGCGATTTCGTTTCACTGTCAGTTGTGAGTGAGATGGCTACTGTGGAGCACAAGGTTTTCTGCGTTCTTGAGTTCGCAAGAAGTGAGCAAACGGTGGACACATTGAACATTTATAATGTCTTAAAAAAAACTTTGAAACTTCCTCTTTTCATTGGTATAAAGATTGTTCATTTTGGATTTGTACTTTAATAAATACAATTTTTTGATAATGGGTCCATCATTTAGAATAACCCTGTACATATATATATATAGTACAGGACCCATTAAACAGAAACTTTGGGACCAAAGGCTTTCTGGATTTTAGAATTTTCCAGATTTCAGGTCCTTGCAAAATATGAAATAACCCCCCTCCCAAATTTTACAATTTTTTTAATCTTGACAAAATTTGATTTTTTCTGTGATTTTTCGATAAAATTTAGTTTCAAGAGGAAATCATGATCTGTATGGCAAGAAGGTACTGCCATCTAGTGGCAAGGATAGTAGTAGTGGCAAGGATAGTAGTATCTTTTCCTCACAAAAGATACATAATACAATCAATATTTAAATACAGTTACTGGAGTAAATCAACTTGACTTTCTGAACACTTTACAGAATATTGTGAGTTCATATAAATAGTAACATAACAATAAATAAAAACTTAGATCCTAATTTTACAATAGTGAGATTTGGGAACCTGAAAACATGAGGAAATTTTAATATACATGCATACATACATATATATATATATAGTAGAATCACTGTAGAAAGTTTAATTAGATTCAGAGCACCTCAAATATAAAAAAAAGTACACCAATATTTCCATAGTTGGTTTTTCATCATGTTTATATTACTTTACTTACACTGTATGTGTACAAAAAGCAAAAATGTGATCTACAACTTATGTTTTCAGAAGTCATAAAAACAGAGCTATATAATGGACGAGCGATATAACTAGTTTCTACTCTTGTGTATAAGATACTTATGCACAGCATAATCATACCATTGCATAAATTTTATTTAGTATTCTTACAACAATTAATGCATTAGAATATAAAATTACCATTGACATGTATTTACAAATAAATTTGTTCAATTAATGCTCCAATAGGCTATTAATATATTAATTGTATTTAGTTCTGTTGAGAGTTTATCTTATTGAGTTGTATATACTAATTAATTTTTCAGCAGAGCTGAAAATAATTGGTAAAGCACTTGGTGCGCTACACCAAGGAATCCGGCATCGAATCCCGGTCTGGACATTTTTTCACTCTAATGGTTGTACGCTGTTAGTAAAGTGATAATTCACATCCTTTGTAATTCTTATTGAATTTTATAATCTAGAAAATTACGGAAAAACAACTTTAAATGAAAACAATAAATAAATCTGTAAATAAAGCAATTCCAAATAAGAAACCTGGCATTAAAACATAAGACGTAATAACAAGTAAATGGACAGTGTTGACAGCAAGTTAATGAATTCGTTTGGTAGGTTAGTATGATTGATTTTAACAAGTGTAAATGGGAAAAACCTATGACTGCATGTGATAAGTTGTTTTACACAGCAGCTGAGATTTGCAAATTGTTGAGCAGAACAAATTTTGTCAAAAGAAGCAAATAACAACCACATAATTTCTAGAATAGTTCTTGTTTTCCCCTGAAGTAGCACCAATTCCCACTACAAAGTACTGATTTTTCTAATGTTCTACTTGCTACACTATATTGTTTAAAATGTAGCATTCTACACAACAAACTACTATAAAAAAAAGTAATGACTATTGTAGTTCTGCTACTTGTAGCATGCTAATTTTGACCCCTGGTTAGTAGCACACAATAACGTTATGCACATTGATATTTTATAATAATTAAGTAAACCTATATTAAATATTGCTGATATTTACATTTAATAAAAATATTAATAACTGGATTTAATATTAAATGGTTCATACTGGCTAAAATTATTAATTAATAAACAATTAACTCTTAAATTAGAAACAGTGTACA
The DNA here is from genome assembly GCA_963931845.1 of Maratus michaelseni. NCBI lineage: Eukaryota > Metazoa > Arthropoda > Arachnida > Araneae > Salticidae > Maratus > Maratus michaelseni. The sequence continues at coordinate 293,252,484 of OZ007597.1, forward strand.
TTTTTAGGTTTTTAATTAATAAAATTATAAATTGTATAGTTACAGAAATAATATAAACTAAATAAAAAATATTATTAGTTAGTATCACAAATAATAAAACAAACATCATCTCGGCTTTTTTTTTAATCTGTACTTAAAAATACTGTTAATAACATAAATGTAAATTTGCACACATATATTTGCATGGTAACTAAAAAATTATGAAAACGGGTTACTCTGATTGATTCATACACACATACAAGTAAATATAAGAATGTCCACTTATATCTGAAATCCTCAAAATGTTAAAAAACAGCATTGTCACTCAGTGGTGGAATAATAGCATTCAGTGTTTCAAATTAAAAAAAAAAAAGAACAATTTTGTTGCCTTTTCAACCCTTAACAGATTTCTTTATTTAGTGTGTATAAGTTCAAAAGTTTTAAAATAAACCATTCAACTTCTGCTGAAGAAGCTCTTGCTGCACACAAATTAGGTTTTTTTTTTATCATATATTCTTTTACAATAGATGTTGGGGAGATGTTATGAACCTTTCATTCCTATTTAGCTCCAATTCGCAAATATTTATTTTCAAAAGTAGAATGAGAAAATAAGAGATTGGCTACTTATTCTGTTACTTGCAGAAAATTATTATCCTTGTTACACTTTTTTTATATACAGTTAATACTTCAAAGAAATTTATGACATTGTTAATTACATTAGATTTAATTAAACATGATTTTCGAATGAAATGCTTTAAATGTTACATTAAAAAATTGCTTTTTGAAAATTTACTCTACTTAATTTCTTACTAATTTAAACAATTAAGCTTATAAGCAATTATTTAAAGCTTTTTACTTTATTCATTACGTAAAACATCTATAAAAACTTTCCAAATTATGTTCATCTTGGATATTAATACTTTTTTACATCATTTAAAAAATTTAGAAAATTTTATTTTAATCAATGATTTAAATAATCTGATTAAAGTCGTTGACTCCCTATCGAAACATTTTGAAAATCTATCAAGGAAAAAAATTGTATAATTTGCTGACAAGAGATATTTATATTTACTGTGACATCTGTCAAGAACAGACTGCCCAAGATTGTGATTTTCTTGAGTTAAAACTATTCCTAAATAATTTCAGAAATAATAAAAACTGCAAAAAATAATTAATTTCATTATTCAGTAGCACAAATAATAAAACAAAGAAAGATCATGACAACTTTTTTGACGCAAATAATTAATTCCATTAGTTAGTAGCACAGATAATAAAACAAAGATTGTGGCAACTTCTTTTGCATTATATGCTTCTTTTGCAACTGTATTTAGTAAAGTTACTATTTATCACAGAAATGTAAATTACACATGTGTTTACATGCTAATCCAAAATATCAAGATGAGTTGCACATATTAATGCATACACACATACAATGCAAATATAAGAATGACGTTTCATATCTGAAATCCCCAAACTATTAAATAGCAGCATGTTATCATCCAGTGGGGAATTCAGTGCTTCAAATTACAAAAATAAAAGTTTTGTTGCCTTTTCAATCCATAGCAGTTTTCTTTATCTAGAGTGTGAAAATCAAAAGTAGAAAAAAAAATAAAATTTCAACCTTTACTGAAGAAGTTCTTGCTGTGCACAAATTAGATATTTTTCTAGGACTCCTGTTGAATATCCTACTTAAAAATATATCAGGAGATTTTCTGTAATAAATTAGCCTTTTGCTGCATGCAGATCTTTTTATTTTAACTGTAAAGTGCATACTTAATTTGGAATAATGTTGTTTGATTAGTGATGAAGATTAAGAAATTTTTACAGCACTGTAGCACAAAGAGGACTACATGTAGAAAGAACTTTTTGCTACGAAAATAACATTAAGAGGCTTTAACATAGTTTCAAATTAATTATAAATAACAGGACAGACTTTGTCTTCCCATAAAAATATATATAATAACAGTTAAGGTTTTAAATATTTTTTATTTGTATCGCAATTGTTTCTAAATGTGAATTAATGATTATGTCTTGGGCCACACATCAAAGTCACCGGCTCACATGCAGCCTACAGGCTGAGTATGGCTGGTTAAAATCATCTTTTAAATAGTCATATTTTTGAATTAGCAAAATAAAGATAATTAGGGATTACATTTTTGCATTATATTGTAGCTAAGTAAGGCTACTCTGAACTTTCTACTTTTTGACACATTTGCAAAGTCATTTCTATCCACTTATCCCTAAAATTTGCAGATATTCAAAAACTTAAGAATGAAACATTTTTATCATCTTTATAAAATCACAACTTATTTCTGAACATGTAGACAAAGTTAGCGTTTTAAACAAAGATTTTAAGCCATAATAGTAAAACAAAGGTGTCATCAGTTACCAACAATTTAAAATGGAAATGTATTGAGCTTTGTGTGAAAATAAACTTTGTTGCACAGTTCATTGGTACAATAAAATGGGGTGAATAGGAACAGCGGGATGAACAGGAACAAAACTTCCCAGTAATACAAAATAAATATACGCGAGGACATTTTTAGTTGCCAATTTTTTTTAAAGATTGTAGTATCATGAAGTGTTGGGAAATTCAGTTTTGTAATGCTGGCACCACTACATGGTTATATAAAAAAAACTGCAAGTGGATCCTCAAAAACCTCCTATTTTCAACATCTGCAAAACCTTGTAACGACACACTTTTTCCTATTCTAAACTTAAGAGTAGTTTTTTTTAAATTAAGGATAGACCTATAAACGATATGCTGTATTAGATTTTATGTATTTCTAAAACTACATAATGAAGAAGTGAAAAATGTCTTGTAACATCATAGGTTTAAGATTTATGGGGTGAATCAGAAGACAAACGAAAGAAACTATCCAGAAGATCATCATCTGAAGATTCAAATTCCAATTATTATGTTCAAGACAGCGATAAAGAGTTCATATTGCCTACTACTTCAGAAGAAGACCAGATTTTGGAATTCCAGAAAATCCCCAAGTTTCGAACAAATTTGCTCCAGGATATTTCCTTGTCATTAAAGTGCAAGAAAAAAAGTCACACAGACTCTATGTGACCAAAGTCCTGTACCCAGAAGATGATAGTTAGATGGGAAAAGTTTACAAAAGGGTCCCACATACTTGGAGATTTCAAGAAACAGTGGAAGAGGAGGCAGCATTTCTTCCAGAAGGTGTCATAAAGAAACTTCAGCTAAGGACAACATTCAAACATCTGCTCGTTTCAAGGATATGATAACTTTTGTGAACGACATAAGTGAATTGAATTTGTATTAAATTTCATATTTCTCAATTCAAATACATTTTCTTAGAATAAATTTTTATTTTTCTTGAGTTCAAAGTTTTTTTCTACTTTCTGAAAAGTCATATCTTTACTTGTATAGAAAATAAAGGATTTGTTTGATAGTAACTACATTTTATTCATTCCTTATCATTATTGCCGGTTTTTATTAACCCTTTAAAGTCTGAATCTGAACAAATAAAGATTATAACATTTGTTCTGATTCACCCTTACCTGCGGGGTGAATCGGAACACCATTAAAAAATTTAAAAATAGACACAAAAACTGTAAAAAATGTTTTGTTTTTGCTTAAAATTTCAAGAACAAAACAAGACCGAAGTTTCTAGTAAAAAAATAAAGGAATTAAAAAATCAGTAGTTGTCTTTTTTTACGTTAAAGTTGAGAAATGTTTCGATTAACCCCGTTTTATGGTACATAATAATACTTTAAAAATGAAAAAGATTTTTTAATTCTATTGAAAATTTTAACTGTAGAATAACAATAAAATAAAATTTAGGAGTTTTGCACAAGATTTTTTTAAAATTAGGTTTAAATAAATTTGCAACAAGCATAATTTTGGAATATATACCTACATTTAAGTTAGTTATATCGCTATTACATATCTAGTTTTAACAAAATAAAACACATGGATGCACATTAGTCAATGAAACCAATTTATTTAAAGGACAATTAAAAAATATTTTAAAATATCATATTAACAATTAAGTAAATAATTTACATAAAATGGGTATGTACTGTTTTGATTGTTTTTAGAATTTCAGATATACATATATTACCAACAACATAAGAAGGATCATCAAAACATTTGATCACATCTTCATTAACATAGACCTTTTGCAAAGATTGGCATGACTGGACAAGGGAGACAATGCCATGCCATGTTACTTCCCCACAGTTTGAAAGGCAGATTGTCTTCAGGTTAGAAAACACTGGATTATTCAAATCTGAAACCTCATCCTCTAAAAAACATGTGCAACACAAATACAATTCTTTTAAATTAAATGCATGATTCCATATTGCTTGAAATACTCTTGATCCAAAGTGTGTGCCTGCCAGATCTAATACATGCAACTGGTTCAAAAAAGAAGGATCATCTATAAACCAAGAATCATGTATGTCTGTGTAAACAAATCTTAAGATTTTCAAGTGGGGCATTCTTGAAAATTGGGGCTTATTGAAATGACCATGGTCACACCAAAACAGTTCTAAAATCTCAATCTTAGAAATATCAAAACATTCATCTCTTGCAGGATGGTTAGGAAATTCACAAATACGAAATAACAATATTCGAACATTTTCTAAATGCTGAGAACATAAAATTATGACTGATGGAAGAGTATCGGATAATTTAGTATTATACAATTCTAACATTTGAAGATGAGGACATTTTCCTTTGAGTTTCACAGAAAATGCTTCAAAACTTAATGTTGCAGCCCCACCAAAATATTCATTAAATTTTAATGTGAGGTACATGACACAAGGTGGTAACAGGTTGATAAAACATTCTGCTGTTTGGAACTGATGATCTAATGACAAAAAATTTGCAGTTACTTTTTTCCATAATGTTGAATTTTTTGTCAGCATATTCCATTTTTGGCACACTCTGTAATTAGAGAATAAAATATAAAGACAAAAATGACAATTTGTACATATACTTGATAAAAAAGATGAGTTGCAAACTCATTATTTTAGAAATCCAAGAAATCTGAAATGTTTATAATCCATACGTTCATTTCATTAAAATAACTCATAATGAATACATAAAAAAATACTATTATCATATTTATGTACAGGGTGTTTCAAAATTTCATTTAAATTTTTGATAAAGGAGAGAATGTGTATGTGAGAAACATTTATTTAGGGAAACTATCTTTTGCTCTTCTTGAAAACTTGAACAGGGTGCAATTTAAAAATTTGGTTCAATTCTTACATGCATGAAATTCTGATCCTTTGATGCAGATAACAAAAACAAACGGATTTTGTCTACTTAAATAAGTGTAAAACATTCTTTATTACAAACTGATGGCAACATTTTAATAACTGTGATTTCTAAAAATCTACTGCAGACACACTCTTTTGCATTTTTGAAGGAAAATTAAAAAAAAATATTAATGTGAATAATAAATTGTATGCAGTGCAGATGTGTGAAGAATTGTGGGAGAGGCCAAAATCAATATTTTTCTCGAACAGTTATTCATAAATTACATAAGTACAATAAAGTGCTGGTTATTCAAAACTGTTGAGACCAAGCCTCTATATGCCTGTTTTTGGTTTAACTGTGTACAGGTTGCTTTGATTAATATCTATGTATTTAACTGTGAAGTGTGTTTTGATAGTGTAAAGTAATAATTGTTACTGTTTGGTTTTGTTCAGTGAGTACTGTAACTATGGTTAGAAATTAGGAATTCGATGTAATGGGTCAAATGACACTCACAATATTTTTTTCTATATGCCAAACTGCATTTCATGGTTGTATTTTTTTTTTCATATTTTCTCATTTCTTTTTGCAACCATGTTAACAACAATAATGTTTTTATTTTTATGTGTTAAGTACAGGGGGAAGGGGGGCTGTACATATTAAATACTTTATCTTTGGAGGAACATTTCTGTTATTGAATGAATTAATTATGCAATGACTTGTTTTACAACACAAGGTTGTATGTTATAGAGCAATCGTGGACCATATTTTTCTGATGTTGAGTCAATTGCTTTGGGGAAACATTTCCAAAATTGCAGCCCTTGAACCCAAATGGAGAATAGGGTGCGTAATCTCTATGTTCAGTTTTATCGGCAATTGGTCAAAATGAAGTCAACTTAGAGGTGATTAACAGGTACAATGGAGCCTAAGACATGTACTGCAGTCCAATCTTTTATCAAAAACAGTTGCTCCTGAAGTGTATGCGGGAAGGGGGAAAATGGTACTTCTCCATTATCCCATCGTCCACTTTTCAAAACCCAAAACTATCGCCAAATAAACGAATGGAAAAAAGAATGTAGCCATCAAAATCTCAAAAAAAAAAATTCCAAGAAATTCGGAAACATCCCACTTACCAATGTGTGAACTTGGTAAGCTTAAACAATAAAATTTACAATATATTAATGAAAACAGAAGAAAAATAATCTTGGATATTTATTTATTTATTTACATTATTTTTCTTATCCCTCTCAGCTGGTGAATAAATGCTTGTGACGTCGGTTGAAACTGATCTATTGTACATTAGCATTGCAACATTTTTTCAATGCGTTTTGTCTTTTAATATCATGGCAGTGCCATTTAAGGATGTAATTGTTATTTTAATTAACAAAATAACTAATAAATCAGTAAAACATAATGAAAAATACAAGTAAATGTCGAATTAAAAACCACTTGATGCCATAACAAACACATGTAATGCCTCTGATGTCAAGTGAATGTGATGCCATATGATCATGCATTTTTGGTGTTAAATCCTATAGTTTGGCGAAAGTTTTTTGTTATGAAAAGTGGTCGACGGGATAATGGAGAAATACCAGGAAAACTTACACTAAAGTATGAGTCAGAGTATTTGTTAAACAAAAATTAAACTGAAAGAAAGCTAGGTGCAAATTTGAAGACTAAACATAATTTTGTGGTTGTGAAATTCAATAATTCAGTTTCATTTGATGAGTAACAACCGCTAATTTCAAACCCTACATATAAATTTTATATGCAGTGCAGGTGTGTGAAGAATTGAGAGAGAGGCCAAAATCAGTATTTTTCTTAAACAGTTATTCATACCTTTCATAAGTACAATAAATTGTTAGTTATTCAAAACATTTGTTTCACTTGAACATTTCTTTCTTGTACTGTTATGATCACTAGCTAAAACAATTCGTTACCTTCCACCTTGACTCATACTCTTTTAACCCCCAATGGATATCATATTTTCACTGTGAAATATGCAAATATACTGATTTGATAAAAAACTGACTTATACTGTTAAGACAACCACTTAAGAAACATAAATATATATATAAGCCATACAAGCCTCAAACCTAATATTCTCTAACCTTTATATTTTGTGTGTATATACAGCTTTAATAACAGTCTATTGAAGACAATCAATTTATGGATATTTTTATTTAAAAAAATATTTTCACACTCATATAAACAGATATGGATAAAGATTAATGGAATAAAATTACATCTTGCTTCTATACAACTAATATGAAGAAAGAGGGTAGTTTTATCGATAAAATTGATAGATCCAAAGATCCTTAATCTGATCTTTGATTATTTTAGATGCCTACCATACTTGATTCTTGGATTAGCCATGGATGTTTGCAATGACAACAAAATTCTTCAAAATTTTATCCAAAAAATAAAGTTACCATTGAACAACCAGCTAACGGACCAACCACCGATCTTTATTTTATTTACACTCCATCACTTTTTTATTTGATTTCTATCCATCATAAAACTTAATTAACTTGAGTTAAGAACACTGATAGTTTGAGAAGCGAAATTGATTTTCACTTCTCTTACGTGATTAATTATTCTAAGAAATGAATTAAATGTAATAAAATGTATACACATTGTGTTTGCAACCAGTTGAAAATTATTCTACAAGTCTATGTTGATTTCAGTATGTAGATTACTCGAGTTATATAAAATGTTTTTTAAAAAGAAATTATATCTACAAAAAACAAAATTTAAAAGAGTAAAAACAAAAAGCTAAGCTTAACCAAAAATAAAAAATAGAATACAGGATGAAAGTTGTGTCTAAAAATTGGTGTAACATCAAATTTCCAAGCTTATATTCTTGGACTTTTGAACAATTTCCATTAACTAAGTTACCACATAAAGTCAAACCCCTCTATGTGATATGTTGATAGATATTTCTCTCCTGTACATCATGTGTTTCTGAAAATTTAAATTAAAAATATATATATATATATGCACGATGGGCTTGGTGTCCAGCTTAAAAATAAGAAATATGTATATGAAAAGAGTAAAACGTTTCCTTTAGTAACAATTTTGAACTTCGGATGATTTTAACTATGTACTAGTGTACTTAGAAATGTGTGCAAAATATGGAAAGACAGCCGTCAAGCTCATCATGCATAATTTTTACTCATTTTAATTTTCAGAAATATATTATGATATGTTTAGTACATAAGCTCTTGACTTACATATATTATCTAGTATAGTTATTGGAAAATGTTAAATAAGTACAATAATATTAGCTTGAAATTTGTTATCACACAATTTATTACACAGAACTGCTTATTAAAAGTGTTTTTCTTTTGTAGATAAAACATACAGAATGAATTTGCTCTGAAGTTCAAAAATGTATAATTGAGGATCATATAATATACAAGATCAAAGTAATAAAGAAAAATTTCATTGCTCCTGCCACTGTTTTGAAAGAATTACCTTCATGATATGTTTTTATTACATATATGATGAAGATATTTGTACTGAAATTTTTGTTTGGTAATAGTGATGGGGAAAATGGAATCTATCTTTTTCACTTCAACCCCCGAATGTTGCTCTGTGATAAATGACTAACAGGATAAAGAATAATAAAATTAGCACATTAATTTCCTGAAACATTTTTTACATAAATATTTTAATGGAATGTTATCTAGACACTGATATTCAGTTTAAAATATTTTTCTGTTTTAAATTAATAATGAAATCACTTTCTGGGGACCAATATCGTATACAATATGTGAATATGAAAGTTAGAAATGACATTCCTACATACCGTGCAATATGTCCCAGTTCATTATGTGAAAGATAGCCAAAGATTTTGATCAACATTTCCTCTGGGAATGAGTTAATATGTAAAGCCTCCTCATTTGATTCATTATTCTAGAAGTAAAAATACAAAATCATGAATAAAGATGTAAAATTTCTGAAAATTTTGAGGTGACATGGAAAAACTGCTTGTTTAGAAACTTCTAACTATTTTTTTAAATTCATGATGTGTACAATACCTACCTTTATTCACAGATTGTTTACCATAAAATCACAACAAAAATGTCAAGAGACTCAGAATTAACTAATTTCTTCTTTTTGAAAATGAAAATTTTTTAAATAAGTGCTTGCCTACTAGAGATTTGTACAAACTTTTATAAATGGTAAAACTAACTTTTGATACTTTATTTCAGTTCTTTTCTTAGGTAATAAGCTGAAAAACATAAAGTTTATTAATTTTTAAAGGATGATAAAAATTGAGGATGCTAATGTTAAATCCATATAGCATCAACTCAAATTAAAATTTTAACAGAAAAAAAAATGTGATTGAAATATTTCTTTTTCAATGAGATACAATGAATGGGCAAAAACATAAGCTAGATACTTTTTGATAGAAAAACATTTTTAATTATGAAATTAATAATAAATTTATATTAAAAAATTACAAATTATGACTTTTCATAAATTTTAAATAAAAAGAATCATTGTCAAAAATATGGCTGTGTGAATTTACAGTTAATTTTTGTCATTAATTTTCAAGATAAAGAAAAGGTTTTTTTGGTAGTCTAAGGGTGCCATTTTCTGTTACTGTTGCCTCAACAAAATAGGAAGTTATAGAAAATAACTGGAAAAGTTGTATAAAAAAATTTTAGAATTTTTATATAATTTTTTTTTGCTAATTAGAAGCTTGGTATTTTTTCCTGTAAGATCTTAATTTTTCTAAATTTATTATTAAACCCTTACATTTTTTATATACCAGGTGTCCCAAATTAATTTGGCATTTACAAAAACTATATAGCAGAATTTCATGAAAATTTGGGAATAACATAATGATATTGATGGGAATTTTATCTAGCACAAAGTTAGTTCCTAACACCATCACTAGATGACACTGTAGAAGGTATAACTGGGACAAACAAATGTCAGCCAGCTTTGCCTGCCAGATACCTAGACTTGAATCCTTGTGATTTTTGGCAGTGGGAATACTTCAGACTTGCTACATTGTGATTCCACTGCATCTCTGTCTGATGTTAAAGATGACATAGCACAACATGTGTGCAACAGTCCATGACATACACTTTTGCAACTGTTGAACATGTGATTTTATACTTCCAGACAGTAGCTGACAATTGTGGGCAGCATATTGAACATGTTTTGCCATCATAAGACTGGTTAAATTTGTACATATTTTTTATGTTTTGTACAAAGTTTTTATATGCCATCTAGTGGTTCTTTTTGGAACTAACATTTATTGTGCTAGATCAAATTCTAATCTCATTGTCATTCTCCAATTTTCATGAAATTCTGCTGTATAGTTTTTGCTACGGGCGGCTTATAAATGTTTAGTTTAGTTTGGGACACCCGGTATATCTCCTGTAATCGTGAAGCGCCTTATCACAATGAACGTATAAACAAAATTTGAAGCAAACTGGATAATTCTGCATGAAAACCCATTTACCTAAATTAAGGAAGGGCGATTAGCCCCTCGTTCCTTACTTTATACTTAAACAATGAACACCCAAAACTAATCAGAGAAGCACCTTATCACAATAAATCTTTATACAAAATTTGAAGCTATTTGTATAATGCTGCCTAAAAAACACTTTTATCTAAATTAAGGGGGCATTAGCCCCTGTCCCCCCACCTTTATACTTAACCAATAAACCTCCAAACTAATCAGGGAAGCACCTTATCACAATGAACCTATAAACAAAATTTCAAGCAAAATGCATATTTCTATCAAGTGTTATTGAGTTACGAATATACATACATACAGAACGGGTGGCACATTATCTCTCAGGCTTTGATAGAATGTGATCTAATAAAATAGAGCAAGGTCAAGCTACTAGAAAATAACGTTCATACAATTTTCACTATGTAAAAAACATATAATTTAAAAAATGCATTCATATTAGGAAATAGAACATTATTTCAAGCCTAGTCAACATAGGTGCTACATCCTTGCTGTGATTTTATTGCAATATAAAATGCAAGTTTTGTCAATATTTCTACTACAATTTTTTTTATTATTATTATTCAATTTTTTATTTATTAAATTTATGCAACATTAGTTTCTAAAAGTTAAATAAATACAGTAGTCTTCATTAAATCCCCATAGCTTAAAACCAGTGGTTGCACATATTTTAGAATTTCTCAGAATTCCAGTCGCTATTTACAATTTTTAAACAGCAATTTGAATGTAATAATGCACTCAAATTTATAATGAATGCTTGCAATATAGTAAAATAATAAACATTAAGAGAATTAAAAAATATTAAAATATTAAAAGTAAAGGCCAAGTAAATAATTAATAATACATAACTATGCAAAATGATGATGAGATAATTTTTTCTTGAATTATTCAGTGAAACACACCTTATAAAAGTTAATGTATAGTAATAATTCACATCAAAATCTTAAAGTAACTTGGTTTTATTTCATGTTTAGCCATACTTAATAATAAAAAAAGCTTGATTAAATGGATTTTGATAGAAATATCACAATCGCCAGTGATATCAGCAGTATCTTGAATTTTTTTCTGAAATAAATTTATACTTCCCTTCATGAGAAAACATGAGTTCAATCAAATTAACCAGAATTACATTTTAAAATGTGTAGAGAATGATATAAAAAATTTAAAAAAAACTTCAATTTTTCCCCTACATCTTAACTGTAAGTTTCAGTGTTTACATCTGAAATGATGTGCAGATTTTAGGCATTTGTGAAGTTTAGGGTCACAGATTTGAGAAATTCTACTGTACTTAAAATTTTTGAAACAGCTAATGTAGTAGGGGAGACGTAGGGCAAAAAGCGTTTAAAGCCAACTTCCAGAGCCGTCCTTAGTGAAAGCGAGGCCGGGTGCAAGAACTTTGGCGAGGCCCTTCCATTCCGACTAATGTTGCGAATTTAGCTGTTTTTTTATGCATCTACCAGAAATTTTTAATAATAATTTTTGCTTTATTTAATGACATATATTATGTGATTAAATAAAGCGAAGGTAACTAATTGGTAGATATTTTGAATTAAAAAAATCATCTAAATTGGCAACACTACTTCTCACGACACACGACATAATCGGCTTTTGAAAAAGCTCGCGCTCAAATGACATACACGGTGGCGCATCAAAGATTACGTTTTTTAGGGGTGTGTGTATGTGTGTGTGTGTGTGTAGGGGAGGGGGGGGGGTTAGTATGTTTAGTAGAGGTTTATAGAGAATCGGACCAATTTCCTTTCATAATGTTCGGACTCGCGTTGGTCTATTCTTTTGTCAGAAGATTTTGAACAGTCAGACAATTCATTCTGGTTGTGTCATGTCGAAGCAGCTTTTTCTTTCTTTCTTTCTTTCTTTTTAGGGAGAAGGGGGGTAATTTAGTATTATTGTACAGTCGTTAAAGAGAGAGAGAGAAAGAAAACATCCACATACTGTTTAATCGTGAAATTGCGGCAGAGTGATCCGAAAGATACTGTTCGTGAATTGTGTCTATTTTTCGAATTTGAATACAAATTTTGAAAGAAGAGTCATCTTACATATTATCGACTTAGAAATAAAATCATCAGCCAGCCGTCAAACCAACCGTCAGATCCCTATGGTTCTGTCAATTTTTTTTTATCGAAGCCCCTCTCCCTGCATTTTAGTGTATCATAAATATAAGAGACTGACAATTTAAAACACTTATAACACGATCCGTAATTATAGTAGAATGCTCTCATGTTTTGCATGATAAATATAATCTTTATTAAGGAGGGACATTGTCGGTTTTATTAACCGAAGCCCCTAAATTTTTGTATAGCATGGATATAAGGGCTTATTAACCAAAAACACTTATAAATCGTATACAAATTGTTGAGACTCAAACAAATTTTCTATGGTAAACCTCTTAGGGGAGGGAAGGGGGCTTTGTCGATTATTTATCGAAGCTAGAAATATTTTATTGTATTATAAATATAAGGTGCTAACAAATTAAACATTTATAACTCGAGCTGTAGCTGTTGTAGTACATTCATATTTTGTGTGGTATTTTTTAATTTATTATATTAAAATGACAAAGTATCCCCCTTAAAATGATTATGTTTACCAATCAAAACCTATATGGGCTGCAGCAATTTGGATCCGATTTATAAGTGTGTGTGATTATCGAGTCTTTATATTGCACTATACTAAAATTTAGGGACTTCTGTTAAAAAAAAAAAAACGACAATGCCTCCTTAAAATTATGTCAATTTGTTCATGCACACAAAAATTTCAGCGTGCTATGACAATTTGATCACAAGTTATAAGAGTTTTAATTTGTCGGGCTCTTATATTCAGCATTTTATAAAATTTAGAGAATTGGTGAAAAAACCCGACAATGTCTCCTGTAAAATTATGTTACTTTGTTCACACACACAAAATTTGAGCATGCTGTGAAAATTTGATCATGAGTTACAAGAGTTTAAATTTGTCGGGCTCTTACATTCAGGTTTTTATAAAAACTTAGGTGTTTGGTAATGACAATGGCCCTCATGATGTTGAACCATACAATGTTTATAGACCTATGACAATTAGAGTTCGAGCTATAGAAGGGGGGAGGGGATGGCAGCGACGGGGACGAAGTGTCATGTACTCTAAATTTTATTATGAAATAGATAACTCTCCGCAAAATAAATAATTATTTAGCTATTTTGCATTAATTTGTTTTTCGGGCGCGAGGCCTTCCTAGGCGTGAGGACCTGTGCGGCCGCACCTGTCGCACACCCCTAAGGACGGCTCTGCCAACTTCCCTCATTGTGACCCACTAACAGAAGAATGGATCCAGTGCTGTAAATGCCAAGAGTGGTGTCATGAGGAATGTTCCAATTATGAAAATGGCATTTTTATTTGTGACTATTGTTAGCTGTACAACTAAACACTTCAAAATTATGTTAAAATCAATGCATTATGCTTAGTTTGATACTTTGTAAGATGTAAAAACACAGTTATCATTTGTTAAACCATGTAACATATTCAAAAGATAAAATATGTTCAATCTTTTTCAGTGTTGTCATCTTGCCCCAAGGCCAAAGTCATCTTGCCCCAGTACTGGGGCAAGATGACGATTTGTTAATGTTATGAAAAAATAAAATTATTCTTTATTTTTTTTTATTTGAAAAATTAAATGGTAATGTATTTAATACTACAAAGGTATACTCTATGAGTTCATGTAAAATTAATTTTAATATTACTTCAAAATAAATTAATAAACAACAAAAATTGTTAACATAGTCATCTTGCCCCGGTCTCCCCTAATTGGTACTAAAATTGGAAAGATAGATATTTAATACTGTGAAATACTGAAAATTCATAACATTTAAAGGACAGTAGACTTCCTTAAATCATCACAGCTGGACCAGGAGTTGTGCAGATTTAGAATTTTGCACATTTCTGGTCACTGTTTTGCTTACATTTTTAACACTGTAATTTTACACTAGTAAAGCACTAGAAATTATAATGAATGATTCCAGTAAGTAAAATATTAAAATAATTATGTAAAATATTAAAATAATTGAAGTAAATTATTAAAATAAATATGTAAAATATTAAAAATTAAGAAAATTAAAAATAAAGGTCAAGTAAATAATAATTAATAATGCAATACTAAATATGCAGAATAATTATGAAATATCAATTATTCTTGTTTCATTCAGCCATATTAGTCAAAATTACATTTGAAATCATGAAAAAATAAAATTTATTAAAGATTAAAACAAATTAAATACCAATGCAAAGTGGCTACTCTTAAGCCATTTTTTACCTTAGATACAAAAATAATTTGCATCAGAATCTTCAACTAACAAAATTTTATTTCATGTTCATGCAGATTTAGTAAAGAAAAAAGCTTGATTAATTAAAAATTTCTTTGAAAAAACATTGCAATTGTCACTAATATTGCACCATTTTAAATTTTTTGGAAGAAAATTCATATTTTATCCATGCAAAAGCTTGAGTTTGGCCATAATTACATATTAAAATGCGTATATAATAATGAAAAACTAAAAACAAATATTGAATTACAGGAAAATGAATGCAAGATGAATAAACAAAAAATTTGGTTATAGTTTACACTTGTGAATATTGTGCAGGATAGAATACGTTGAATTTTTGCTTTAGAAAACATTAATTTACATCACAATCATGAGTAAATAAATTTCATTTAGTAATAAATCAGCTGTAAGAGTCTAAAGAACATAATTAACTAAAAAATTAGTTTAAAAAAAACACTGTGATCGCCAGTGATTGCAGCACCGTTTTGAATTTTGTTCCTTCAACTTAACCGTAAGCTGTACTGTTTACACCTACAACAATACACGAATTTTAGTCATTCACAGACTTGAAGGAATTTACTGTATAAAGACTTGGTAAATTTAGGTTGTTTCTGGTGTTAGTGAGCGTGATAACGAGATGTTTTTATTGATTTTCTCATGCATCTTGAATATTATTATAAGCCATATAAGGGATCAAAATTGAGTGTTTTTCAGCATGTTTTCCAGTTTGCCCCTCCCCTCCAATTTTCTTCTCAGGATTCATTCTTACCTTCCTCCTCCTCTTAACAACTTGGTCCTTCCAGCAAAAGACATATTTCTCAATTGCCTTCTTTATTTCTTATATATTTCACAACTAAAATAAATCTTCAATGGACATTTCTAAGATATATTAATATAGGAATTAGATTATTAAATTTAATCTTAAATGTGCATTTAGTTTTTCCATAGGAACAATAGTTTCTGAAATTTAAGGGAGTTTTGTTTCCCCTCCCACTAAAATTTCATTTCACATTTGTGATCTTTCAAGCATCTTGGGCCTCAGCCCTTCCTCCCTTTAAATTTTTGTTCAATTCAGACAGTAAATCCTAGATAAAATATAGTTAGCCCTCTGCTTCGATTCCTTTATTTTTCGTAAGCTTTCTCTGCCTCACCTTACTCCCTATCTTCCTGTTTTCTTCTTAGATTAATTCTTGCCCTCCTTGGCCACTTTGTTACTTCTGGTAGGGACATTGGCACTACTCATTTCTCAATTTCCCTCTCCCCCCCCCTGTCATTTCATATCTATATTTCATAATTAAAATAAACCTTTAATGGAACCCACTTGTGGTCTTCCTTAAATCTACCACTAATTTTTCAATAGGGTCCACAGTTTCTGTTATTAAGGAGGCTTTTGCCCTGCAATTTCCGTTTTCTTTTCCCACTTCATTTTTTATCTCACATGCATGATTTTTCATATTAAGGACCATGGGCCTCAGCCATTACTTTCTCTAAATGTTTGTATGTCAGGCAGTATATTCTAGCTAAAATATAGTTAATGTTCTTTTTTCCCTGTTAGCCCCGTCTCTCTCACCTATCTCTAATTTTCTGCTTGGAATTCATTCTTGTACCCCCCAACTCTTCCCCTTCTGGGCAACTTTGTTCCAGCAAGGGACATTGGCACCTATTCATTTTACAACTGACACCCCCCCCCTCCATTCCTTATATATATTTTATAACTGAAATAAACCTCCACTTATACGGTATCTTAATATAGGGATATTAGATCGTCGCTCCTAAATCTGTCGTTAGTTTTCAATATGGGCTACCATAGTTTACGAGATTTAGTGGGATTTTGTATCCCATTGTTCATTTTTATCCTTTTCCTTCCTTAATTTTCATTTTATGCAGCTTGGGCCTCAGCTGTTTGTCCCTCTAAATTTTTGTTTAATTGGCATAGTAAATTCCAGTTAAAATACTGTTACTTCTATCTTTTTTGCCCCTCTTCTTTCTTCCCTATCACTTAGCACTTCAGGTGAATCAAATATTGACTAAGGTCATTGCTATATCCTCTCAAACCTCAATCAGGAGCAAATAATTGGGATAGTAGAATTATCGAACATTTGACTAGCTATCCAGTCTGTCCATACGATCAATTACATCAATTTTTTTAGTTTGCAACAATTTCTACTTATGGCATTGGCTAAGTAAAATTTCAGTATAGTACAAATCAGTATAAGTAAATATTCATTGATTGGTACCAGTCGCATTTTTATATCATGATTTGCAACAAAGTTATCAGGGAGCATACTTATTTTTTTCCCACAAACGTATAATTTAAAAATCCGAAAATTTTTTGAGATACATACCACATTCTCATCAGAATTTGGTCCATCTGAACAAAGACCAGATCTATCAGAACTTAGATTTTGCTTCACCTAAAGAGAAAAAAAAATGTATTAATAATGAAATAAAAGATGCGAAAGGTAAATAAAGTTTTAAGAAAGAATACATGAAAATTTTAAAAATATTTTATTAATTTAAGTTGTTTTTCATAGCACATCTGCAGCACATTAATGACACACTTCTGTGTCATAATTCACTGGTTTATGGTAAAAATAGGAAAATTTTCTTTTCTACAACCCTGTAAGTCTGAGAAGATTTTTTGAACATGTTTTTTAGAATAAAATTTTTGTTAATATTTTACACACCAATTAACTACTTTCAAGTTGGCAAGCTGGTTGAGTGGTGTATAAAAGATGATATTAAGTGTAAATTTCCTTAAGGGGAAAATTACTTGACTATCTTTCAATATGTACAAACTATTTAATCTCAACATATTCAAATATCATGTCAGGATAAAAAATATCTCAGAATTACAAATAATTTTTTTCAATACTGTTAAAATTTATTCTATATATGGTATGATGACAGTTCTGAGGAAAGAAAATGCTGCACTCTACATCAATACTGTTTTCAAATTTCATGAAATCATGAATTTTTTTAATAGTTAGCATAGAAATATTGAAAAGAAATATGGACAGGGGGATGGATAACCAGTTTTGACATTCTAAAAAATTAAATAAGACAATATGAATTCTTAAAAACTAATGATTTCAAAGAAACAATATATATATATATATGTATATATATATTTTAATTTGCTTTCCAAAATTGATGTAAGAAATATTCAGCCCTCTTGTCGAATATCGAACACTACTTGGCCAAATAGTGTTAGATATATAGATGAATAAATTCAGAATGAAATTAAATTTTCATTTTTTAAGCAATGTTTTTCTATAATCAAACTTTGTACTTTGTCACACATTCGTACAATTATTTTCAGGGTTAACCCTACGTCAAATAAATATATTTTAACCAAAAATTTTATTTAATGAATGAAAAGATACATAGAAGGAAAGTAACATCAGAGTTTCCCCCAGGTTTAAAAAAGGGCAGGGTGCTGCTGATGAGAAAAGGGCACTTTTACATTCTTCACGGCACTTTTTTTAATTTTTAAGGGCACCTTTAATATTTAAAGGACAACACTCTTTCAAAACACAGGTCAATAAGTCAACTTTTCCTATTCAAGCAATAAATATATCTAAGGGTATTATATATCATACTCTTACTTCAAAGAATAATGCCCCTCGAAAAATAAAGAAATCGAGAATAAATCTGTTTGCCAACTTTGAAGCAAATCAGATAATTCTGCATTAAATATCCATTTAGCTAAATTAAGGGGAGATTAGCCTCCATTTCCCCCCTTATACTTAAGCAATGAACCTCCAAATGTAATCAGGGAAGCGTCTTATCAGAACAAACCTGTATACCAAATTTGAAGCAAATTGGATAATTCTGCATGGAAAATCTATTTATCTAAATTAAAGGGGGAGAATTAGTCCCCCTTTCCCTCCCTTTATACTTAACCAATAAACCACCAGAACTAATCGGGGGAAGCACCTTGTCAGAATAAAGCTGTATATCAAATTTGAAGCAAATCAGATAATTCTGCATGAAAAACCCATTTATCTAAATTAAGAGGGGATTAGCCCCCTTCCCCCCCCCCCCTTTATACTTAACCAGTGAGCCCCCAAAACTAATCAGGGAAGCACCTATATCAGAATGAACCTATATACAAAATTTGAAGTAAATCGGATATTTCTATCAAGAGTTATCACGTTACGTACGTATAAACTTGAGATATTAATTTCCAATCTATTTTAAATTTAAAAATAAGTTAACAGCAAAGTTATACACAACATGTTTATGTAGCTAACTACATAAGTCACACTAAGCTTAGGTACTTGTATAACTAACTATATAAGTACTTTTTATTTTAAATATTTGTCTAGAATTAAGGTCCTACAATAATAAAATAGGTATGTTTATGCACTAAATAATAACCCACAACATGATATGCATTACACATGCACAACCTGTGGCCAGCGGGTCAAAATCTCTAGAAATTCAGGAATTGTGCGTATTTTGCCACTTAGTTTTAGAAAAAAAATGCAAATTTTGTCATTCAAGAGTGAAACAATCATGAATTTCGTCCATCGCGCGAGTAAAAATCATGAATTTTGTTGATCGCTCAGGTAAAAATCATGAATTTCGTCAATCGAGCACGTAAAAATCATGAATTTCGTCATTCGGGAGTGCAAAAATCATAAATTTTGTCGATCGGGCGCATAAAAAATCATGAATTTCGAGATTAGGGTGCGTAAAATCATGAATTTCATCAATCAGGTGCATAAAAATCATGAATTTCATCGATCGGGTGCATAAAAATCATGAATTTCATCGATCGAGCGCAGGGCTGGCAAGTTTCTGCCGGGGTGGTTAAAACCGGCATGGCAGAAACTAGTTTCTGCCAGTAAGTGGCAAAAACTGGCAGAAACTAAGAAATAATAATAAGAAGAACTTTAACTGTAATGACTCATAATTCACACATGTATTTGATATGTAAACAATTAAATTAAAAATTAAAACTAAAGATTATGAATGTTATACAAAGTAGCAAAAAGCTTCAAAATGATGTAATAAATATACTTTGTTTATATAATGCTAATTTTCTTTTACTTAAAAAACAAAAATTTTCATAATGATAATCTGATGCTGTACAAGTTTAACTATTAATATTATAATATTATTATTTACAGTTGAATTTCTATTTAAAAGTAAAAAAAAGAAAAGAAAAGAAATTTGCAAAAAATTCTATGATATTTTAACAAGTCACTGTTCAGAGAATTTTTAAATAAATAATATAATGCAATAACTTAAAGATTATCTACTATATGGAATATGGTTATATATATATATGGTTGGAACATTTCAACTAACAGTCTTTAATTTAAAAAAAGAAGTCAGATTTGTATTTAAATGAAATGTTTTTAAATCCACATATAACTACAGCTCCAAGTTAAAAAAATTAGAATAATATAAAAAAAAGTAATTGTGAAAAAAAGTTTTTTATGTATCGCTTATACAAAAAGTAATACAGGTTATAACTTAATATTGTAAGAATCTACAT